>CM065592.1:76635828-77989285 GCA_033119425.1 Bufotes viridis
TCTGAATAGCGACCTGTTTATCAAAGAGACTGACCGGAATAATCTATTGGTGTTCACTAGTAACCATCCTAGAGCAATGGTGAGGTCTTTGCCGTTTAGTCAACTACTTAGAGTAAAGAGGATAGTTGGTCAGGAAGAAAAACTGGGGTCTAGACTGACAGAGATGGGTCATAAATTTAGGGCCAGAGGTTATCCCATTGGTCTTATACAGCGACATATTGATAGGATTAAAAATATCCCCAGGGTTGAACTATTAGGTGATAATAGACAACGGAGTAAAGAGGATAGGATACCTTTTGTGTCAAGTTATAACACTATAAGCCCTTACATTGGTAAAATTATAAGGAAACACTGGACGATGTTGGGCAGTATGTTTAGAGATATCCCAGAATTCTCGAGACCACCACTGTTGTCATACCGCCGTACACGTAACCTGAGGGATACGTTAGTAAAGCGGACTTAGGAACAAAGAAGGTGTCATTTGGAACATATTTTGGATCTAGGAGAGTTGGGTGTTTTCCTTGTCACAATTGTGTGAATTGTTCTCTGATGTTGAGGGGTGCTGATTTTACACATCCCACAACCGGTGAGCAATTCCACATTGACAAGTATTTGACCTGTGATTCTACATATGTTGTTTATGTTCTGGAATGCCCATGTCGCCTCCTCTATGTGGGGGAGACGACGTGGGAGGTAAAGACCAGACTAAACCAACATCGTTTTTCGATCCGAGAGAAACGGATGGATTTGCCGGTGTCCAGGCATTTCACGGAGGCACATCATACAGAGCGTGATTTGAGGTTTAGGGTTGTGGATCAGGTCCCCATTCCTAGACGTGGGGAGATAGGATTACCCTACTCAAACGCAAAGAGCTCTTTTGGATCTACCACTTACATAGTTTGAGGCCAGAGGGTTTGAATGTGGAGTTTAGAGTTGTTTGACCCTGTGGGCCCTGCGGGTATCCATGGCGCCGCTCACTGGAGAGTATGAGAACCATAGTGTGCTGCAATATTCTTAAGTTGATGTTGAATTATTAATTTGAATCTCTTTTTATTATAGAAATTATGGAATTGGAGAAAGATTGGATGATCAGAGAATTATCAGGATGGGAGAACTCACCTATAATCCAGAAGTTCAAGTCAGGATATTAAGTATTGCCAAAAGGGTCCAACGCGTGGTGTGAACCAGCCATTTTCTGTTGATTTAGCCACAAATAGTCTTGGGAACTGGGTTTCTAGAATTGACTGACCTTCTTAAAAGGGCTGGTCTTTTCCGGGACTCCTGTGACATTGTTTCATCCATGATGTTCATGAGTGGGAGAGTGATACAATGGGAACATGGTATACACTCTCTTTAAACTCGGGGTAGTGAGACATTGGGACTAAATATCCCTTGTCATCGCAACCCTAGATGGACATATTGGGTGGACTATTTATTTCCATGAGACTTGTATATGTGGCCTCTGAATATATATTTACCCGGTTACTGGGGTGATGGTTATACTGGTTCACGCGATTGTGGACTTCCTGTTTTCATCACGTGACCACATTGCGTCACCGAGCGGTGACGGGACTGCGTCGCTGTTGTGACGTGGTTGCTGGCGTGGTGATGTGACGTATGGTGGTACACGTGAGTGTGGACTTTTGTTTTCACCACGTGACCACGTTGCGTCACTGAGCAGCAGCGGGACTGTGTCGCGGTTGTGACGTAGTTGCGGCCGTGGTGAAGTGACGTATTGGGATGTCACGTGGTGATACAGCGCTATACCGATGATTTGGGTGCATGCGCATTAGTAGTTTCCTGACGCTCGAACATGAGAAGGATTGGTGGTGAGTGACCCCGTCGTGGCGATAATGATCTGTAATTAATTTTAATTCACAGGTGAAATCGGGTTAATATGATTATACACGGACTCACATTTATGATGGATTGATGGATTGTTTGATCACTTGTACACATGAATTTTGGACACAGATGTATATGATATACCAATGTGTGAATATGGGAATATGAATTTTGTTTTCTTTTATAAACTTTTGTATATATACTGATTTGAATATTTTGATGATGGCACTAGTATAATTTGCATAATTGATGATTGTTACCACTTGTGCACTGCACTTAAATACTTTTGGCACACTATTGTTCACTGCTTGACAAAGGCTGCATTGAGCAGCTGAAACGTTGCGGAGGTGTAATAAAAGATCCACGTCTACTTTGGAGTGCTGCCTGTTGTTTCAACGTATTTACAAGTTTCTATCCAGGACTTTCAAGGGATTTGCACCCATCTTTATTCATGTGAGTGCTGCTATATCACTACTGCAAGTATATATATATATATATATATATATATATATATATATATTTATATCACATGAAAAATCCAACACAGCACTCTTCTTATGAAAAAGCGCAGTGTCTTTACTCCCACACATGTGACACAAAATGAGGCAGCGTTCCAGTCCTCTTCCCGGGATCCTATTGCCTATTTGGTGTCACATGTGTGAATAAAGACACTGCGATTTTCATAGAGAAAAGTGCTGTGCATGTTGTTCCACTAAATGGATATAAATATATATGTGTATATATATATATATATGTATATATATATATGCTATGCTACTATATTGTGGGAGTTGCTCTGGTAGACAGCGTAGTGCGGGTGCAGTATAGAGGCAAAGAGAGTCCAGGTAGTGCAGCAAACAGTGTTTTATTTCACACTTGCACAAACAAAACTCAAAACAGTCACTTAGTGTTACTCACACACATAGCAAAAACTTGAGGCAAAAGCAAAAGTCCAAGACTGAACCAAATTCACCTGTGTGGTTTAGGTGCGTGTCTCACACCCGGCTGTCAGCCTAGCCGCAGGAAAGTCCAACCTCAGGATTCCAGGCAGACTGCTCGCCTCTTTGTAAGCTCTTGCTTCCAGCCCTAGAGAGCTCCACGGAACACCAGCAGTTTCCAGGTTAAATCACCTCAAATCCTAGGTGTCAGTTCACACCTGGCTGAATGCTCGGCAACACAAAAGTCCACTGACCGTCTTTACCTGGCCTGCTCTCCTGACACACAGGTCGCAGCTTTTCAGCCCAGCACAGGACTCAGATCCTCACACAGAGAGAGGTTTGCATAAACCCAGCTGTCTTTAAAGGCAGCTGGGTATTAACCAAAAAACCGGACCGGCACCTAAAATCCGGTCCAGTATTTGCCCTCACCTGGCTGCAATCAACCCTAGCAGCACAGGCTGAGGAAAATACCTGTTTTTACCACCAAACCTCCCACTGTGTCACAATATATATATATACACTCACCTAAAGAATTTATTAGGAACATCTGTTCTATTTCTCATTAATGCAATTATCTAGTCAACACAATCACATGGCAGTTGCTTCAATGCATTTAGGGAGTGTGGTCCTGAGTCAAGACAATCTGCTGAACTCAAACTGAATGTCAGAATGGGAAAGAAAGATTGATTTAAGCAATTTTGAGCGTGGCATGGTTGTTGCTGCCAGACGGGCCAGTCTGAGTATTTCACAATCTGCTCAGTTACTGGGATTTTTACATACAACCATTTCTAGGGTTTTACAAAAGAATGGTGTGAAAGGGATAAACATCCAGTATGCGGCAGTCCTGTGGGTGAAAATGCCTTGTTGATGCTAGAGGTCAGAGGAGAATGGGCCGACTGATTCAAGCTGATAGAAGAGCAACGTTGACTGAAGTAACCACTTGTTAGCAAACCGAGGTATGCAGCAAAGCATTTGTGAAGCCACAACACGCACAACCTGAGACGGATGGGCTACAACAGCAGAAGACCCCACCGGGTACCACTCATCTTCACTACAAATAGGAAAAAAGAGGCTACAATTTGCACGAGCTCACCAAAATTGGACGGTTGAAGACCGGAAAAATTTTGCCTGGTCTAATGAGTCTCGATTTCTGTTGAGACATTCAAATGGAAGAGTCGAATTTGGCGACAGCGGTGCGGGCAGTATAGAGGCAAAGAGAGTCCAGGCAGTGCAGCAACAGTGTTTTATTTCACACTTGCATAATCAAAACTGTCAAACAGTCACTTAGTGTTACCACACACATAGCAAAAACCTGAGGCAAACAAAAGTCCAAGACTGAACCAAATTCACCTTGTGTGGTTTAGGTGAACGGGTGTTCACACCTCGGCTGTCAGCTTCCAGCCTGGTGCAAGTCCAAACTCAAGGCCTCCCAGGCAGACTGCACACCGCTTTGTAAGCTCTGCTTCCAGCTCCTGAGAGCTCTCACGGAATCACTCAGCGAGTTTCCAGGTTGCACCGCTCAAATCCTAGGTGTCAGTTCATTACACCGGCTGAATGCTCATGCAACACAAAAAGTCCACTGGACCGTTCTTTTACCTAAGGCCTGCTCTCCTTGGCACACAGGTCGCAGCTCTTTTCAGCCCAGCACAGTGGCTCAGATCCCACACACAGAGAGGAGAGGTTTGCACTAACCAGTTGCCCTTTAAAGGCAGCTAGGTATTAACCCAAAACTGACCGGCACTTAAATCAAGGTCCAGTATTTGCCCTCACCTGGCTGCAATCAACCTAGGCAGCACAGGCTGAGAGGAAAATACCTTGCTTTTTACCACCAAACTTCCCACACACTGTGTCACACAATATATATATATATATACACCCACCTAAAGAATTATTAGAACATCTGTTCTATTTCTCATTAATGCAATTATCTAGTCAACCAATCACATGGCAGTTGCTTCAATGCATTTTAGGGTGTTGGTCGACAATCTGCTAACTCCAAACTAAATGTCAGAATGGGAAAGAAAGGTGATTACAATTTTGAGCGTGGTATTGTTGTTGCTGCCAGACGGCCAGTTCTGAGTATTTCAATCTGCTCAGTTACTGATTTTTACATACAACCATTTCTAGGGCTTACAAAGAATGGTGAAAAGGGATAAACATCCAGTATGCGTGCAGTCCGTGGGTGAAAATGCCTGCGATGCTAGAGGTCAGAGGAGAATGGGCCGACTGATTCGCCGATAGAAGAGCAACGTTGACTGAAGTAACTCTGTTACAACCCGAGGCAGCAGCGCACATTGCAGTTTACAACACGCACAACCTTGAGGCGGATGGGCTGGCAACAGCAGAAGACCCCTAACCGGGTACCACCATATCTTCACTACAAATAGGAAAAGAGGCTGCTAATTTGCACGAAGCTCACCAAAATTGGACGGTTGAAGACCGGAAATTTGCCTGGTCTAATGAGTCTCGATTTCTGTTGAGACATTCAAATGGAAGAGTCCGAATTTACGTGAAACAGAATGAGAACATGTATCTATCATGGGCCTTGAGCTACTGAAAACAAATATGTGGTGGCATGAAGGGATGCTTTTCTAAATAACTTTAGCCTCCTGAAAAAGTTAATTAGCCATTGCTGAATGTCACTGGCTACTGAGTAGATGTTTTGATCATGGTCTGATCTGCCTGAGAATCATCAGATGCCTTCATCCATGATAGCTATCTGAAATAGATAATAAAAACATAAAAATGCAAGCCTAATATTTAATTGCTTTTCTGGAATAGACAATGAGTTGACATGAATGGTCTCACAGGGTCACCTAGATTCAAACCCCATGATATTTTAAGATGGTAAATGAGCTGAAATTAATGTAATGTTTTCACCTCATCAACTGTGATATTCATCATTAGCAATAAGATTTAAAGACATAAATGAAGGACCTGTTGTTGAATCACTCAATAATATAGTCTGAAATATAGGTCCAATGTATAGCATAGTGTCTAATAATTTTAGTTAGTATATGAGAGGAGAGGTTTGTGAGAGACGCTAATATAACCCGAATGCAGATAGACGCCACTGGGCCAGGCGCCTTACAAAGGCCCACTATCTAGAACTGCACCACAGGTCATCAGCCTTTGCAAGAGTATGAAGTAGAGGCGGGAGTGTGGAAGATATCTGCTGTTGGTGAGCAGATTTGAAGTTTGAATGCGAGAAGCTAACATTGGTATTGCCGATCTGTGCTGCCAGCTGCCCAAGTTCTGGTAAAATGGCACACCTTTGCTGGAGTGATCAAACAATGTTTATAGCAAATTGGTCACGTTATAGACTTAATATTTTATAAGTCTGGTCAAGCTGGCACTATTTTTCGTTAAAATAAAGAACGTATTGCAACCTTCGGTTATTCTGTAACTGAGCATAGCTATCTTCCTCATATTATAATTGAGGTCGATGCGGCAGAAAGAGTTGGCAAAGCCGTTAATCATGGTATGATATTAAAGAGATAATCGTTGTATTATCTAAGAACCCGTGTTAGAAAGATAAGATGAGAGCAGAAGTTCATGGCAAGCCAGCCAGGTAATCAGCGGCAAGTCCGGCATCACATGACGAGGTAACCCTTCGCCAAGATGAAGAACAGCGTGGCACAGCAGAGACGCAAACCGCAGTTGAGATTGCCAGCTATCACACTTGAGAGTTAAGACAGCTCAGGTAATCGCCTAAAGTGAGACGTACAAATAGTAGTTAACAGACACACACAACCACTGTCACAAATTGCTGCCATGGCTTCAGCCACCTGAGCGAGAAACGACACGGTGACATGCCTGAGGTTTTCGATGACTGTGAGAGTAAGAGAGAGAGGGTATCACACCACAGCCTGCACACCACTTTTCCTTCGGGCACCTCTCACAGTTTATCTGATCGCCCAGCCTAACTTCGTTAAGACTATGAGCAGCTGAAGGCGAGATCCGTTCACTAGTAAACGGCCGCCGTTTTTCAAACGCACATGCACCGTTGGTTACCAGCTGGCCATCCACAGTGAGCCCAACAGCGACTGCAAAGCGAAAAGTGCACGGTATCTCGGGAGAACAGATCAATGCCCGGCGGTGGATCTGGGCGGCCATGACCTGCATCGAGATCACTGCTTCGCGAGATCTGCAGCGCTGGTGTTACAGACCAGCAACAAACCAGCTATGAACTGGCAGAGCCGGCACACCGAACGTGACTTATAATGGACCACCGCATGTATTCCAACTACCAATGAGCTGTAGCCACCTAATATCGCGATCCATGAGAACTATCTCTTGATTTTAATCGATATGTCCTACAATAGTGCCATCTCATTTGCAGAGATGTCTAATTCGCCAAATATATAAATGGTGACACATAGTGTTATGGTAACAAACATAATGCTACCTGACCAATGCCTCTCTATTATTTATGATCAGAATAGATTGAGAGTTTCTCACGATGTAGTACATAAGCACAATCATTCTTTGACCTTTACCGCCTATCACTGATAAATAAGAACGTCTTCCAACAAATTTCAAGACTCCGGCAAGATGAATCATACCCATCCAGATCTCTGCCCCAAGATTTCATATTGTATCATAGCATGGTTAGAATACCTCTTAATACTTCACAGTGATTGCTGCTCATGGTTGTACCACTCCAGAGGTTGGGAAGAGTAATAGCCTCAATCATGATACATTAGAGGGCACTGTCCACTTAGCTTTTGCACCTGCAAAGAGGCTGGTATGGGTCTTTAAATAATCTGTAGCAGAATAGAGACTAATCTGACAACTGCTGAAGATAGAAGTGGTCCATCAATCACACCTCAATAATATATGTGGACTAACAGTGGGGCAACATGAATGCCAATAAACATTGTGATATGAATAAACTAGATGTATGATTTAAAGTCTGGGAGTTTAACCATCACCACTGAGGTGAAGACTTTCTATGTAAGATGAGAGGACTGATGTGAGACCACCTGAACTAACACTGCATCAGACTGCCTATGGAAAGTGCTACCTGCCCAGCCAGAGAGGGACCTCTGGCTGCATAGAGAGTATGTGCAGGGTTATGAAAGAGTCTCATGAGTTCCTGGCAGAACCAACTGCTTGCTGCCAATAGACTTACAGCTTCCAAAGCACTGGAACTAGGCACACAGCTGCTATACTCACCATGTCAGAGTTCGTCCCATTCTACATAATACTTACATGACATTTAGGTAGAGATGAAATGAGAGATAACAACATATCTATTTATCGGCAGTGTGAGTAGAGGTTTAGATGTGCCCACATCCACACAAGTGTTAGCTAATATCTAAAATATCACACTGTCAGATCAGAACCCTCAATTTTTTACTATAACTGAGGTACCATTTGAGTGACTGCTATGGATCCAGGCAATGGTAAAATCACACACATCAGCAATAAGCAACAATGGTGGATTACAACCAGGGCACCAGAGATAGTCCATACACCTCCAGGCCACAGTCGGGAATATCTGATAGCCTCCTGAGCTAGAGCTGCCTTTCCTAAGAGAGACCCTGAACGACCAGGCACCTTCACAGGCTAAAGGCATGTGACCTGCACAATGATCCCCATAGCTATGATGATCCATTTGTCACCAGAATGATATTCTGTAGAGGTCCTACAAAACATTAAAGCTGTATAAGAAAAGAGTGGTCCGAAGACTGAAAAGATTGTAATACAAGTCACACTAGCCTATGTCGCCACATGGAGGTCCATATGTTTCTTACTGGTTCACCCTTACACACCAAACTTCCTATGGTTGGCACCTGACTCTGATTGGTAAAGAACTACATGAGTTCTCACACACTGACTCTGGAGTGAACAATAACTCTCAAATGAGAGAGAGTGTTACATGCCACTGTTAAGAAACACTAGGTCTGAGGATGCCCAGATGCTAGTACAGAACTGGCTTTCTTCACAAGAATGCAATTTTGTAGGGAACTGGTAAGGTCCAATCCCACTGTGAAAGCAAGCCTTGCAAATGTAGGTGTATAGGTCAGTTTGAGGTGGTGGGAAAAGGCAAGAGAATTTGTATGCACACCAGGTCAGAAGATATATGTCCCAACAGATCACCAATGTAACCCAAGAAACTCTTTGAAAGATCTGTGAGCAAACACCACAGGCATGAAAGCCATGGTGAGGACTGTAGAGAGCTGACTGAGGTACAAGTATGATACTGTCAAGTCCAATACAGTGAGCTGATGTTAATACAATTTATTTTTAATAGGTTCACTAATGCCACTGAACACATTACAAACATATAGAAGAGTTCCACTGTGAGCAAGATCCAAGCACAGTCAAATGAAAACTAGAGTCTGTAGAGTAGAAATGCATCTGGGAAGAAGGCTCAGAGATGTTTACTGGACGCTATTGAAGAATCACAGAGCTAATGTTATCCCATTGTGTTGGTACTAAACTAATGTACAATATCAATACTTCTGAAAACTAATATTTGTGGTAATTGATTTTCACCAATACCTACAGATGAACACCTAAAATAGATCTGTTCATGAGACACTAATGCTGATCTCACTAGTGGTAATACTGGTAAAATTCTTCACCAAAGCCAGAGAAGACTACTCACCCGGAGGTCAATGGTAGTGATGCCTGAGCCAGACGGTTTTCAGCCACGCTAAAGAGCCAGATAGATGAGCAGTACCTCAGTGACGTGTGATGTAATTATAATGATGATATTTATTATTTTGTACCATTAACTATATATCTCTGCCCAGGTCTAGACTTTTGAAAATAGGTTTATAAAGTGGAACTAAAAATCCACACACAGAAGATACAAATATCTGGGATAACTGAGTAGAGAGAGGCTAGAAGCTGAGATGAGCATGTGTGAGAAGGCTGATACAACTGGCTCCCGCCTCCTCCTACTGCAGCAAAGCAGGTCATGCCTGGCAGAAGAAGTTGCAATGAAACATCCTTCAACTTGTCACAGTTGCTGCTCTTTGACGACTTGACAAAAGAAAAGAATCAGTCACATCAAAGAGCATGGGAATTTCTGATAGGCTTTTCTGAACTAGGTGGTCTATGAGTCTCTGGCTGACACTGAGACTTATCCCAGGTCCAGAACACATATCAAAAGCTTCAAACTCCGTGTCTCTCAAACAGAACACCTTGTCTTTCTCAGCAGGAAACTGATGGCGGCAGAGAGGAATTATGCTGTGGTAGAGCAGAGTGCCTGGCCATCAAGTGGGCTCCTGGATTCTCTGCGATATTTCCTGCTGGGTAGGAAATTCCGGCTTGGTGTCCAACCACGCCCATTGACCTGGATGAGACAGCACAAACAGACCAATGCCAGGGTCACGAGATGGTTCCTCTCTCCAGGATTTCAACTTTGTGGTTGAACATAGGTCAGGGAGTCAACATCAGAATGCGGATGCTCTCTCCCGGGTGCATTGCATGTTATCCACTAGTGCCTCTGCCGCCCCAGCGTCGGGCAGAGGGGATATGTAGAGGACACCAGGGTTGGGTCCTCAATGGCAGATATATCGCCACTGTTTGGGCTGTGGTGCCTTTAAGAAAGTACTGACTATCTGGGATCCTGTACCCACAGGGTTAACTCTCCTTATAAGGAGGAAAGGAAGGGAGAGGGTGTGGGTGTGGACATACTGCTGTTGGTGAGCAGAGCTGGAAGCTGAGGGTGCGTGAGAAGTTTGGCTGGAAAGCTGACTGCAAGCTACCACGGTCTAAAGCCCCTGTGTAAAACAGTAATACCTTTATTTGGAGTGTGGACTGTTCTACTGTTTATGTTGTACTGAACCAAGCAGACTTTAAGTTGGTTTCTTATGTCCTTGGCTGCTGGAAGCTGTACCTATTTTTTTGTTTTGGAAAATAAACACCTGTTTTCGTTAACCCTGGGCCGGCTCATGCACCTGGTTATTGAAGCGGTCTTCCCCCATATTACAATATATATATATATATATATATATATATATATATACACACACATAGCTGATTGAATACTGTAAGGCAAAACAAAATCCTGAAACTGGTCTGGTTCTCGAAGGGTTACATAAAAATATAATGATTTTCTGAAACTAAGAACAGTATTTTAAACCAGAACTAAGCACAGATTGTTCTCATTTTATATGACTGACCTTACTGCATAATACTGATGTCAATCATAAGTGCAACATACTTTTCAAGGTTTTCATGTTTACCATTAATATAAATGCTCACTAAGTTAATGTTCCATTGAATGAATTTGCACTGCAGAACTTGCTGGCCTATTGTTATCATTGCTAATGTCTATATGATGCCGTGATGATTTACTGTACACTAAAATTTTAACTGTTTGCTGTCAGAATAAATATGGATCAAAACATAAATTAGACAATATCAAGAAGGATGAACTCTATAATGTTAATATTCTGATGGTCTCTCAGTTGATAAACAGGTATTCTTAAAGAGGTTGCCTAGTCCCAAAATCAAAATTCTTTTTACATGTGTTAACTAAACTACTTGTGTTAAGCCAGCACCTTCAATTGCTTTTCAATGACTTTTTTGGGGGGTTACCATGATGAGTTTTTGAGTAAAGAGTTTGAGTGTTAACTCTGCTACATCCGTATGTGCTCTTAACACCCCTTACCATGCATATTTATACTACAAATACCTATTTTTGATGTCTGTGCTTTCCTTCCCCTGTCTGGGCACCAGCGTGTCCTGGCAGGTCTGTTTACATTCAGAGCTTACCGTTTTCTTCACCACCTTGCTCTATGTATAAACAAGCCTGGCTGCTCTACAGAGTGATGAGTCACAGGCTGACCCTGCCTCCCAGACTGCTCAGTCTACAGTAACTATACCTACTACACCTCTTGTGGCCATATTACTACACTCAGACATCAATCCTGCTAATGACTGCTTGCATCACTAGCTCCCACGCCACTCTCCTCATCACTACTTGCCGCCTAGTGGAGGAAGCTTCGGGTGTCTCCTCCACATCTTGTCTGGCCAGTTGCTGCTGACTGTCCTCTAAAAGCTTGTCCTTGCTGTATAGTTGGGGCTGAGCCCACAGCATATAATACTTCTCTGGCTGAGGGAACAGGAAAGGACAGAGGCAGGTTTAGGACAGGTGACGGCACTAGGGCCTGTTCCCAAGCCATGCCACTAAGGGTTGTGTCTGACTTTTGGCTTAGGGTGTCTGATATCACTTGGGACAAAGTGGATGACCAAATCAACCATTCATGAACCGCTTGGTTGCTGGTCAAGACATGGGCGCTAGATGACACAGGGAGTTCAGGCCTCTCGCTGTGACTCCTACTGTCATGCCCCTTACTCTGCTACGATCTAGCCTGCTCCAGAAGATAGGGTTCTGCCATGCTCCTCTACAGGCCTCACTTCATATTCATACTAAGACAGCTGATTGAATACTGTAAGGCAAAACAAAATCCTGAAACTGGTCTGGTTCTCGAAGGGTTACATAAAAATATAATGATTTTCTGAAACTAAGAACAGTATTTTAAACCAGAACTAAGCACAGATTGTTCTCATTTTATATGACTGACCTTACTGCATAATACTGATGTCAATCATAAGTGCAACATACTTTTCAAGGTTTTCATGTTTACCATTAATATAAATGCTCACTAAGTTAATGTTCCATTGAATGAATTTGCACTGCAGAACTTGCTGGCCTATTGTTATCATTGCTAATGTCTATATGATGCCGTGATGATTTACTGTACACTAAAATTTTAACTGTTTGCTGTCAGAATAAATATGGATCAAAACATAAATTAGACAATATCAAGAAGGATGAACTCTATAATGTTAATATTCTGATGGTCTCTCAGTTGATAAACAGGTATTCTTAAAGAGGTTGCCTAGTCCCAAAATCAAAATTCTTTTTACATGTGTTAACTAAACTACTTGTGTTAAGCCAGCACCTTCAATTTCTTTTCAATGACTTTTTTGGGGGGTTACCATGATGACTTAAGAAATTTGAGTAAAGAGTTTGAGTGTTAACTCTGCTACATCCGTATGTGCTCTTAACACCCCTTACCATGCATATTTATACTACAAATACCAATTTTTGATGTCTGTGCTTTCCTTCCCCTGTCTGGGCACCAGCGTGTCCTGGCAGGTCTGTTTACATTCAGAGCTTACCGTTTTCTTCACCACCTTGCTCTATGTATAAACAAGCCTAGCTGCTCTACAGAGTGATGAGTCACAGGCTGACCCTGCCTCCCAGACTGCTCAGTCTACAGTAACTATACCTACTACACCTCTTGTGGCCATATTACTACACTCAGACATCAATCCTGCTAATGACTGCTTGCATCACTAGCTCCCACGCCACTCTCCTCATCACTACTTGCCCGCCTAGTGGAGGAAGCGGCGGGTGTCTCCTCCACATCTTGTCTGGCCAGTTGCTGCTGACTGTCCTCTAAAAGCTTGTCCTTGCTGTATAGTGGGGCTGAGCCCACAGCATATAATACTTCTCTGGCTGAGGGAACAGGAAAGGACAGAGGCAGGTTTAGGACAGGTGACGGCACAGGGCCTGTTCCCAAGCCATGCCACTAAGGGTTGTGTCTGACTTTTGGCTTGGGGTGTCTGATATCACTTGGGACAAAGTGGATGACCAAATCAACCATTCATGAACCGCTTGGTTGCTGGTCAAGACATGGACGCTAGATGACACAGGGAGTTCAGGCCTCTCGCTGTGACTCCTACTGTCATGCCCCCTTACTCTGCTGCGATCTGTGCCTGCGCCAGAAACATTTAGGCCTCTGCCACTTCCCTGTGCAGGGCCTGGCACTTCTCTGTCTGACATACTGTTAGATCGTATAAATAAATAAAAAGGAAAATAAAACACCCAAAAAGGGCTTTAGAACATATAACTGCACCGCTGAACGGCAAATAGGCCCTGATTTTTTTCCACTTATACACACTACAAAAAGCTTTACAACATATAACTGCACTTCTGAATGGCAAATATATATTTATTTGCCACTGATACATGACAAAAAGAGCTTTAAAACATATAACTGCACTGCTGAACGGCATATATATATTTTTTTTCCACTAATGCACGCCAAAAAGGGCCTTAGAACTTTTAACTGCACCGCTGAATGGCAAATATATATATTTGTTGCCATAATGCACGCCAAAAAGGGCTTTAGAACATATAACTGCACCGCTGAACAGCAAATATATTTTTTTGCCACTAATATCCGCCAAAAAGGGCTGTCATTTTCTCACTTCAACACACAACGGCAAATACTTTTTTTGGTGCCACTAATATACACAAATAAGGGCTTTAGAAGATATAACTGCACTGCTGAACGCCAAATATATATATTTTTCCACTAATACACACCAAAAAAGGCTTTAGAACATATAACTACAATGCTGAACGGCAAATAAATATATTTTTTTGCCACTAATACATGCCAAAAAAGGGCTTTAGAACATATAACTGCACCACTGAAAGGCAAATAGACCCTTATTTTTTTCCACTTATGCATGCCACAAAAGACTTTAGAACATATAACTGCACCGTTGAACGGCAAATAATATATTTTTTTTGCCATAATACACGCCAAAAAGGGCTGCAATTTTCTCACTTCACCACACGGTTAATACGCCTTTTTTTCGCCACTAAGACAAGACAAAAAATGCTTTAGAACATGCAACTGCAATTCACAAGGGCAAATAAGACATATAAATATTTTTTTTTTTGTAATAAACCCTGGTAATGGCTTTATCAAACAGTATTTGCACCCCAATAACAAGAGCGATTTGCTGGAATTACAGAGCTGTATAATGGCAATTTGGATCCCCAGTCAGTGCAGCAAGGTGTAATAGGATTGTTCCTATTACCCAGGCTGTAAACTCTCCTACTGAACCCTGTTCTGCTTCAATACTGTGGAATGATTCCTCCCTATCCTTTCCCTAAACTACTATACAGCAAAATACAAGTTTTAAAGTCTTTTCTACCACTCTTCCTAGCACCTGCTGACATCTCTTCCTGCGCTAAGTACACTGGAAAATGGTTGAATCCAAGATGATTGAGGCTATTTATAGGGCTGTGGCATAACACAGCTGTGCCATGCATGCAACTGCTGATTGGCTGCATGCATGGCATTTTGGTCGATCCCGCCTTCCCAGAGTTCCTTGCTCCATGTCCTAAAACATGCAGCAGCCATTTTAGGAAAACATGTTATTTGTTACCACAAAGCGTGAGGAAATTCGGATTCGCTGCAAATCAAATTTTTCCTGAAATTCCACTTTGTCAACTTCAATTCGCTCATCTCTATTGAGGAGTGTTAGTTTTTGGAATGAATCACACTAATCACTCTACCAACTCAACCAAAATTCATAGTAGCAAATACATTTTTTAGTAAATGTTTGGTTAGTGTTTTTCATCATTATTTGATCATAATTTGTAAGCCAAAAGCAGGAGTGAGTCTAAAACTCAGATGAGATGCAGCAAGTAATTCCATTACATTTTATCTCTGTTTTGGACCCATTTCTGTTTTTGGCTTACAATTACCGATCAAATAGTGATGCAAATTACTGACAAAATACTTACCCTCTAAAAGAGGCTTTATGGTTGCTTAAAATACAGGATTGTTTTTTTATTTTTTGTTTTATGTTCTTCTGACGGATCAGAAGAATGGAAACATAAGCAGTGATGTTAACACAGCCTTTTGTCATGGTTACTGCCACTGCTACTGCTGCTACCACAGTCCTCACTCTGTCATAGGGCCACTGGTTGGGATACAGAGAGGCTTGGTTATACCAGATTTCTCATGATTTTTGACAAATAATTTGGAACAAATCAAATTTCTTGAAGAACTTCGGTGAATCGTCCAAATCTAATTTTTACATCTATAGTCTGGAATAAAAAGGAAAGGTTTAAGACTGAAGGTGCAAGATGACTATTCAGTTAGTAGAGAGTAGAACAATGGCACGGGAAAGCTGCAGTGTGGGTAGGGGTGTGGAACACAGCGGACTGTATTTGGGCTGAGTAGACACTGAGGTTTAGCTACTAATAGTCTATAGTACAGAACACCATAAGAGCAATCATTCTGGCTTTCTGTCCTCTAGTCTTGCCTCTGTGATTGTTCTCCATCCGTCTCTTCTTCAGCAGCAGCTCTGTGTGAGGAGGACATGTGAGGCCCTGCTTTCTGCTCCTGCATTGCCCATAGGCACAACTCAGCAGTACAGGAGACACTTTTATTTTCTGCAAATCAAATTGTTGACAGCCCGGGCCCGTATCAGCTACTATGGCTGCTATATCTCATCTGGATGACCACCATTTTGGTACTTATAGCAGACTGGCTACGTCCAAATATTAGCTTGCCCCATCTTTCCAGTTGCCTCCACTAGCAACCCCTTTGGGTCTCTGTGCAGTGTTAAGGCATTATGACACAGGAAGTTTTACAGCTTGTACTATTCAATAGACTGCTCCTACCTGCTTGTTAGTCCTCCCCACTGAACAACAGGGGGGGCAGAAAAGAATGCAGCTTCAGGATGAGCATATAAAACAATGACAACTGCTTCAGGATAGAAGAAAAACTGTAAGTTATGCTATCTGTGTATGGAGCTAGAGGCTTGGGGGATACATTGTTAAGTAAAAGCAGGTAGGCTCCAAATAGCTTCTGGTATCCAGGTACCCCTGCAGGGCGACATAAAGAAAAGGCGCTATTCTGCAGTTATAACTCTGCCTCCAGCAAAATGCAAAAATAGTCCTTTTCCAAAAGATGCACCAATTTTTATCTAGAAGTGGAAATTCTGGGCAGTGAGTGACATGGAAATGAGCCCCCACGGCGCATCCTTCACTCTTGTTTTGCTTATTTTATTCAAGCATCCTTTGAAAATACACTTGATCCAGTTTCTCCATGCACGAAGAATACCGTTTCATGCTGAATAAAAGATATGTGTGTACATTCATGCCTAAAAGAGATATAAGCATTGTACAAAAACACAAAAAAACAATGTCACATTACCAAGTGAGTCCACAAAACTGAATACCAATTACTTTTAAGCTGAAATTCTATGGCTTTTATGAAAAAAAAAAAAAGTAATAATTCTTATTTAGGCCAAATCTGCCTCTTCTTTGCAGTCATTTATAATGGTGGGGGCTATAAAGAAGTTGTTTTATAAGGGAGAAAAAAAAAGAACTGAGCTTCATCCCACAGAAGGGAAAACAGCAAAGAAAAAAATGATTTTTATTTTTTTATTTGCATCAGTAGCAAGCTCGTTTTCCATGATAAACAACCTTCGGCAAGGAAAATCATTTATTATCCGCTGAATGCACAGCGGCTGCGTGTGAGCAGTAATGAATACTAAGCAGAGGACACTGCTCTTTCAGTGACTGTCTTGTTTAACAGCAACGATCAAAAGGGCTTAAACCAAGAACTGTTTATGTCTCTAATTTGAGGAGCATTTCTTCATTTTCAGTGCATCAGATCACCATGGGAAATATAACAGTAACCCAGTCAGGCATGCTCTATGGGTCTACTAAATAACCATGCAGAATTCTGTTTTATTTGTAGCTTAGTAGGCATTTTACAACCGCAGAAACATTAAAGGAAATGTCTCTTGTATTTAATTTTAGCTTCACGAATTAGATGTAAGTCTGTTGATTGAGGCTGAAAAAGAACCTCTCATCATAAACATGCAGTGCGATCTGCAGGCCTGTGTAACAGAGAGGAGAAGCTGAGCAGATTGATTTACATGCAGTACCCCAGAGCAGGGGGTATCTTCAAATGTTTTTTTATAGTTTGATATGTAATGTTATGCCGTGTATTATAATGTTATGTTATGTATTTCAACCAGTATAGCTATTAGTGTTAAAGGGGTTGTCCCACGAAAAATATTGTACAGTTTACAAAACCAGCACCTGGATCTGAATGCTTTTCTAGTTGCATATTATTAAAATTTTAGCATAGCCCCTGAGTTATTCAATAAAATCTATCTGTATAGTGCCACCTGCTGTTTTTTTGTTTTATTTCTTTGTCCTGCTCACTGAGATGGCCTCACCTGCTCAGTTTCATCCTTCAACTGCCTCCTGAGCTGTAATAGGGAGAGCTGAGACACGCACCCTGACCTGCAGCAGAAAAGACACTCCCCTTGAGCGGCCAGCTTGATATGAATCTAGAAGAGCAATGAATGTTGATATCTGTGGATCCATGTGAGGTACATGGCTGATTCTAGCTTTGTTAGAAAGAGGTTGCCATGTACTATATGTTGTCTGATTTTCATTTTTTACATTTGTCGTGGGATAACCCCTTTAAGTGAATCGAAATGAAACTAATTGAATTCAATCTGAATTTCAGGAAAATTTTGATTTGCCACCAATCTGAATTTTTCTAACTCTCCATGGTAACTAATTGCTTTTTTCCTAAAATGGCAGCTACACATGTTGCAAAGTGAAAGTAATTAGCCCGGGAACAAGATATGACCCATAATGCCATGCAGCCAATCAGCAGATAGCCATCCCCTCTGATGTCACAGCCTTATAAAAAGCCTAATCCCACCCAGCCTCTGCCATTTTACTGTGAGGTGAGCATAGAGAGAGACGTGGCAAGTGCCAGAGACAGTGTTTTGGCAATCTTCTAATTGTAGAATATTGGATAGTTGCACTACAGGGACAGTGTAGGAAGATTGTAGGGAACGTTTTCAGACACTGTAGGAAGAGCATAGGGAGACTGCAGGGACAGTGTGTGGACAGTGCAGAGTGCAAATGCCCTATACATCTTGTTCCACTGCTGTGCCATTCATTCTTAATCTGCTCTGTTATACATAGACTCACTGTGCATCAGACTCATTGTCAACAGGCAGTGTAATATATAGGCACGATTATATACAGTGGTTCATCTGCTGGGCCATCTATACTTAATCCGTTCTGTTATACATAGACTGAAATTTTGGCCTAATATTCACAATAAATTTGCAAATTCTAGAATTCGTGAACTCTAGTCTCTATTTTCCTGATTGCGAAAATCGTCAATGTAATATGCGGGTAATGCACGCGCATTACAGGTGTGGCTCACTTTTGCTGCATTATTCAAGCTGCTAGACACCAATCTCTATCACAGCACAGTAATTCCTATCACACTACCTAACACCCTGTACTTGAACCTATCAGCTACACTATATTACTATCTAACCTACACTGACTATCTCCCACCAACTATGTGTATTATATATATGAGCTAACTAACTAGTAAGGGGTAGGCAATCTTCCTATTGGTTGCTAGGGATGCTCAGACAAAAATATTGCAGCCTTCTAACTGGCCCACAAGCAAGAAGCAGTGAGGATACTGATGGAAAAAAATCTAGAATATTCTCGATTACGAAGATATAGCACTATATTCTAGATTTTCGCGAATTCTCGAAGTGCCGATATTTACGATACAAATTTGCAATTAGAATATTCACGATCAACACTAGTGAGGACAAGCTTAGTTAGGACAGTTTGTAGCTACAGGTTAGCATAAAGTTGGAGAAGAAGTCCTCCTTCAGGCATGCAACAAGCGGTGATGACAGTCGGGTGGGAGCACATGTTTAAAGTGGTCCTCTACAGACAGTTGAGGATAATGATGTAGCCGATCACACGTGGGATCCGTGTGAAGAGGGGGCATCAAAATCATCAGGGGATGAGGTTTGCAGCAGGCCCATGAGACAGCAGCAGGGTAGCAGCGTGCCGATGAGCCAGCAAGCTGGAAGCAGTGGGAGATCTGGAGCCAAACGTACCAGGGGTAGACCATCTGCTATTCAGGAGCTTATCTGTCCGGTAATAACCAGCGGTGCACAGGTTCATAAAGGCAGCGGCAGGCAGTCAGCATGGAATGTTGCGAGTAAGATGCTATATTTAGAAGTGTGGGAATTTTTTTTATCAAGTCTCTGTGTCACGGTGGGGAGTGGGGGAAACCCCCCACCGTGCATTGTCCGCAACTACTGGGCAGGAATGCAGGGAACAAGGGAGCAGGTTTCCTCCAGAAGCAGAGGATGTCCCCTAGTCACAGTGACAGTCCTGGGGATAAATAGATGATGGGAGAGATCTCTGTACTGACCCCTGATATATTTATACATAGTTATTAGATCTCCCCTCAGTCGTCTTTTTTCTAAAGCGAATAACCCTAATTTTGATAACCTTTCAGGGTACTGTAGTTGCCCCATTCCAGTTATTACTTTAGTTGCCCTCCTCTGAACCCTCTCCAGCTCTGCTATGTCCGCCTTGTTCACAGGAGCCCAGAACTGTACACAGTACTCCATGTGTGGTCTGCCTAGCGATTTGTAAAGTGGTAGGACTATGTTCTCATCACGGGCGTCTATGCCCCTTTTGATGCAACCCATTATCTTTTTGGCCTTGGCGGCAGCTGCCTGACACTGGTTTTTGCAGCTTAGTTTGCTGTTTATTAAAATTCCTAGATCCTTTTCCATGTCATCCCTTTATTATTGTATTACTAGCAGAAGGGCTCAGCTTCGCACGGGTATATTTCTTCTATTTTATTTAATGTTTGTTTGTGTCGTTAAAAGATATCAACAGCATCTGCCATAACAGTCACCCCTATAGCACCCCGCCCCTTTAACAGTGAACTCCACAGTCCCCCACCCTTAACACTGACCCCCCACAGTGCCCCGACACTTCAAAATGGGACCTCCACAGCAGCCCATCCCCTTAACTTTGACCTTCACAGCAGCCTGCCCCTTTTACAGTGAGTTTCACAACACTCCACTCCCTTGACAATGACCTTCTCAGGGGACCACCCCCTTAACAGTGACCTACACCGTACCCCGCTCCCTTAACAGTGACTTCACAGTACTCTGCTGCCTTAACAGTGACCTCCACAGTGTCCACTCCTTTAACAGTGACCTCCACAGCGGCCTGCCCCCGAAACAGTAACATCCACAGTGAACGCCTCTTTACCAGTGACCTCCACAGCACCCTGCCCCTATAATGTTAGGGCTACACGACGACATGTGTCGCACGACATTTTATCTCAACAATTTTTATAATGATAGTCTATGGTGTTGCACTGCGACATGTCACATGCTGTGACTGCAACATGACAGTCACAAAAAATCCATCTAAGATGGATTTTTCTGCGACTGTCGCATCGCAGTCGCAGCATGTCACATTGCGCAGTGCAACACCATAGACTATCATTATAAAAATTGTCGCGCGACACATGTAATAGTGTAGGTTGTGCCCTATATGTCGTGTGACTTATTGTATCGCGACACATGTCGTCCTGTAGCCCTAGCCTAAAGCTGACCTATGGCAGTGAAGAAAAATGGCTGGGTTGTAATGTAAGCCTGGAGTAAAACTGTGTGTATGTGGAGACTAAGGGCTTTCAAGCTTCTATTGGCTAATAAGGGACATGTGACCGTGTGTATGGCAGTTGGGATATAAAGAGAAAGACTTGCAGGCTTGTATTGGCTAATGCAGGTAATTTTTTGGGAATATCTCAGGAACGGTACATCCTAGAGACCTATGACCCCCACAAGATTTCTTTCCAGGTAGCAAGGGATATGTATACCAAGTTTCGTTGAAATTGATGGTTGCGTTTTTGAGTGATCTGATCGCGGAACATACATACACACACACACATATATATATGTCCTTTATTTATTTATTTTTATATATCTTATTCACATTTCATTCAATTGTCCATGTCAAAAGGTATAGATATTATTTATCCCCTTAATGACTGATTTATCTACCGATTTTTGTTTTCTACCTTTCCCTTTTTTAATCTTTGTTTTGCTTTATCTGACTACCAGATTGTTTCATTTGTTCCTTTGTGATAGGTATCTATTATTATTATTGGCATTCAGTATCTCACTTGGTCACATCATGTGACCGTGTGCCACATGGTTATTCATGTGGCTCATTATCTCACTCGGTCTGATTATGTGACAAGCATGTCACATGGTTAATCGTGTGACCCTAAGTTTGGGTGGAACTATCCGGGTGGGACTATTTAAAGCATCACACACTTATAGCACTCCTCATCACCAGAGATCAGCTGTATCTTTGCTGCTGTCAACATTGTCTGCTGCTGCACCCCTCTAACACCTGTATCCGTGAATGGTCCTGTCTGGACATGCATACATATTTACTCCATTTGACTAATATTTATAGAGGTAATCCCTACCCCAGTTACTGTGTATAGGGATGAGCGAACTTGTGTTTCAAGTTCGGCATGCAAGGTTCAGGTTATCTAAGTATTCCGTTATGGATTTCGCTACCACCGACCATAACCTATGGTCCGTGGTATTTGAATCCATAACGGAATTCTTAGGGTTACATGCACCATCAGGGAGTTTCCCTGTATTTAGGCATAGAGAGGGTTTCTGTAGGGAACCCCCCCCCCCACTCTGAACCACTCTTGATATATACATTTACATTTGGCTTATTATCATTTTTGTATGTGAGGGCTCATTTTGTGATTTTTCAAAATTCCAGTTTTACCTATTTATATTAAAGGTTACGTTTTAGAGTTCATGCCTTCTGTACCTCATTCTAAAACAGCATGACTCCAATTATCTTTGCATAGTATACTCAGTGATTTTGGATTTTTCAATACAGTCCCTCCCTTTTCATATCGTGGAATCTAAACATTTCAGAGAACTGATGGCTTCTGCCAACCCAAGGTGGAGAATCCCAATCCATCATTACTTCTCTAAAGCTGTACCCGCCCTGCACACGTATGTTGAACAGAAGGTGGGCCAGTCCTTGAGCATTATGGGGTCTGGTACAGGTCACGCCTGGGTTGACCAATGCGCTCTGCATGGTGCACATTTTCAATCTGGTTGTCACCCACTTCCTGAAGTCTTCCACCCAACTGCAAGATATCTTGACTGTGCATGCACTTCAACCACTCTTACTGTGAAAAACACGCCCTCCTTGAGCTTCAAAGGCAGAATGGTGTTCCCATACATGGCCTCATATGCAAAATTTCATGTTGGAACTACACCCTCCACATGTTGGACCGATTGTATGAGCAGAGGAAACCCGTGACCGATTTCTTGATGATGCAGGTAGACAGGACTACTTCCGGTGTAACTTTGACATCAAAAAGGGGCAACTCATGTGTGACACCTACAGTTTGCTCAGGCCCTTTGAGGGGGCCACTTTATTTGGCAGTCACCAGGACTACGGGATGAATGATGTCATACCACTCCTTCACGTTAGCCTCCATAGGCCTCAGGTGGCTGTGAGATGTACGCACCACATCTTCTGTCCTCTTGCCAGTCAGATTTGTCATCGTCCTCTAGATCCTCATGCTCCTACTGCTCCTCTCCCATCAATTGGGCAGATAAACCACCTAGTTCTTTACAGGATTTCTAGTTGTTTCTGTCGTCCTCCTCATCCTCCTCCTCCTTCATAGGGCTTACGTGGCCTTGAGATGTAGACACCACGTTTTCTGTCTCCTCGCCAGTCAGATTTATCAGTATCCCCTATAAAAACTTTCTTGCTGTTTTCTTAGTGAACAGGGGCTATAAGTACCAAATTACACATTCTTTATAAAGAAGACGATGGCGGAGAGACAGGATTTTGCATGAAAATACTTTTCTACTGTTGATGGTGTTCCATTGAAACAGTGACAGAAAAAAACTTGGAGGATTAGACCATGAAAAGAGATCAGGAGAAGGAGTTGGATTCATGGAGAAGGGAATATGCTTACCTTGTAGAGACCGCTGCAGAGCTAATCGGCACAGATCTGGTAATATTTTGCATTCTGATGTTGACTGGATTCTGCAGCCAATGTATGCACTCAGTAAATGAGTGAATACAAAATGTTGAGACACTAACCTTTATAAAGATGAATCAGGTGTGGATCAACCAGAATTTCCAGACAACGTTGCTGATACAACAGACTAGATCATTCTGGCAATAACAATCTGACTGTAGTGTACTGCCACATCAGAACATTGTGACAAATCGCCCATTGCTTCTGCCCACATCCCTCTGCCACTGTTCTGGTTCTGTCACCCAGCTGATGCCACATGCCATCTGTTACTGCCACTGCCGTTGCCCATCCTCCCCACTCTTTTTCTGGGGCAACTATTGTGACTCTTAATGCTGTTGCCACCCTCTCCACTCTGTTACAGAACCACTAGTGTCCTTGTTTGGCCGTGTTCAAATTTTATCAAAAGGTTAGTATTTTGCATCAGGATTTGGAAGCCAAAAGCAGGAGTAATTCCAAAACATATAAGATGTGCACATATTTCGATCACATTATCAATGTTTTGTCCTGTTTTTGCCTTACTAATATTGATCAAATACTGATTCAAAAAACGGACCAAATACTGACTGTGTGATAGAGGCCATTAAAGTCCTGCATCCAGGTATTATTTTCTGCCTGAATCAAGCCAATTTTAGAGGCAAATGGGCAAAAGTCTTTTAAATTGAACATGAGGCCTCTATCACATGGTCAGTACTTTGCATCATGATTTGGAAACCAAAAGCAGGGGTTGGTCCAAAACACAGAAGAACTGCAAATATTTCCATCACATGTTATCTCTGTTTGGGACGCACTCCTGTATCAAATGCTGACCAAATACTGACGGCGTGAAGGTGGATGTTTAAACTACAGGAGAACTAAAACATAAACAGTGATGTGAATTTAGCCTTACTGCTGACACCCTCCACACTGTCATGGGGCCACTACTTGAATTTTGGGCAACTGTTAGGTTGTCTCACTTCAGCAAGTGGCATTTATCATGTAGAGAACGTTAATACAAGGCACTTACTAATGTATCGTGATTGTCCAAATTGCTTCCTTTGCTGGCTGGTTTCACTTTTCCATCACATTATACATTGCTTGCTTCCATGGTTATGACCACCCTGCAATCCATTACTGGTGGCCATGCTTCCACACTATAGGAAAAAATGCTGGCCTCTCTGGTGGCTGGGACTGTGGGAAGTCACATAGGCTGGTGCTTTTTCTTATAGTGTGCAAGCATGGCCACCGCTACTGGATTGCAGGGTGGTTGTTGTTACTATGGAAACAAGCAGTGCATCATGTGATGGAAAAATAAATCTAGCCAGCAACGGAAGCAATATGAATAATTATATTACATTAGTAAGTGCCTTGTATTAACTTTGTCTACATGATAAATGCTATTTGCTGAAGTGAGACAACCCCTTTAAGTCCATGCGAATAATTAGAGCTGAGTCAAACACTGACCTTTTTTTGCTCTGCAAGGACTCTGTATGCTTTTTTTTTAGCTAGAGGTTTTGCTAGGAATGCTGCTGGCCTGCACGATGATGTGCACGGCCATGCTGTATATGTGATCTGCCTAATATTGAGACTGGCAAATCCTGTTTTGCAACTAGAAGGAACTAGCTTTGCATGGTGCCACACTGATTAATGATGTACAGTACACCAGGATACATTCTACATAAAGTTTAACTGCTGGCCAGGATAGACATGATTTGTGCTTCGTGACAAATTAATTTGGATTGAAGCAAATTTATGAAGAATTTTGCAAAGCGACCAAAAATAATTTAAAAAATCTTTGTTTATCTCTAATAACTATGTATGGATGGCACAATCAGGGTTAACAATCCTACCTCAGCTCTTGTGGGAAGCCATATGGTTCATAGCTCAGAGAGGAAGGAAGCAGTGACCTATGCTCCTTCATCTCAGGCTCAGAAAGGTTCAGAGACTAGCAGATCTTTACAAGATCTACAAAAAGAGGAGAAACAAAAAGATAAGAAAAAAAATAAAAAATTAGAGGAAAACAAATAATTTGGAAACTGCATGGCGAAGCATATAAATCAGTAAAATAATCTGCAACTACAGTCTTTCAGACTTTGTGGCTGTGAGGTACACAGTTAAGACACTGTTCCCACTTGATACATGTAGGTCAGATGTGCCTTCAAAATCTAGTATCCTGCAGTGGACACTAGAGCCATTCTTGCCGAGGTACTGTTGCCAGTCACATATTCTACTGAGAGACACATTAGCAAGAAAAATAGGAAAGAGGACAATAACTCCCATACTTGCCTTAATCCATATCACTATCTGAGAGAGAATTGCACTGTGTACAGATGGAACTGTGACTGTTATAGCTGGATGTACTACAACTCCCATTTTTCACTCTAGTAAACAAGTACTGTTATTCTTCTACCTCTGGTCTGGTATTTGTGACTCTTACATAATACGCCGGCCACCCCAGTACTAGAGTGTGCCCCGACAGAAGAAAGGATGTTCCCTCCTTTCACTGCACGACCCTAGGTAACAACAGTGTGAGAATAGCCACCATGATTGATTCTGACAGCAAGAGCCACTACAACTCCCATCCTCTACATTGGCTTTTCGGGGGCTTGCTGCATATACAGCTTAAATTCAGTAAAACTTGTAATTTATTAATTTAAACCTCTGCTGTTTTTGATGCCTAGGAATCATATGGCCAATACTACTCATTGATTGACATCCTTCTCGGGATGCTTAGTCATGCAGAATTAGCTGTCAGTCACAGATATACACCGCCCACATGATTTCTAAGCATAAAAAGAGCTGAGTTTTAAATTACGCACAATTTTTGCTGAACCTTTTCCCATAAAACTACAGTATATATTATTCTGTGCAGCTGCTGCTCTACACGCTGCTGCCTGCACATTACACTGAATTTGCATGGGGATATGGTCTCTCTTGGTTCCTTTTTTTTTTTTTTTTGCACTTTTTTAAAAAAAATTATGGTGTCTACAATTAATGATCACTAAAGGTGTTTTGTGAGATTAGAGTATTGATCCTCAGGATAAATCCTCATTATCAGATTGGTGAAGGTCCAACTTTCAGCACCACCTTCAATCAGCTACTAGAAGGGTTCGAGTGCTCATGCAAACACTGCAGCCTCTTCACTGTTTACATTGGTCTATCTATCTGCACACCGTCTACATAGCAGCGGTGGTGCAGGGTATTTCAGTTTGTCCCATTTACTTGCATGGGACAAGACTACAATACTATGCACCATTGGTAATAAGGAAGTGGCATAAATAACCTTAACATGGGAGATTAAATAACTCCACTGAAAAGGCATAATTTTATTGAACTATACATGAATGATAAAAACACTAATATTGCAGTGGAACAGCACAAAGAAGCAGGGACATACACATAGTAACCATATATAAATGGATCCAATGAGAATGAATGAACAGACTTGGAGCTATTACTAATGTGTTCTGTAATTAATATGTTCTTATATGGTTTATATGTAATTCAGTGTAATATTAGGTATGTCACCTGTATTATGTTATCTTGTCCAGCTAAGGGTGGGGGTATTGGTATTGGTTGTCAATGGCTGGTTGTAACAAGGCATAACCCCCCAGTTCCACCCTCCTGACAGAAAGTCAGACGAGTCAAATCTCCTAGGAACGGAAATTCTAGAGTTAGATAGTTTACTTGAAGTCAGAGTAAGGCAGAGAGGGGGCATGGGAGGTTATGTTCTGATAGTGGAGGGGAAGTAGCTCATAGAGCATCTACTCTGGAGTAGGGGAGCAGCTCATAGAGCTCCAATTTTGGCAGAAGACTATCTTTCTTGCCAAAGAGTCGGGAAGCAGCTCACCGAGCACATACTCTCCAGAGCTGAAGGAAGGTCACAAGAAAATCCTGGTGAACCCAGACAGCTAAACGCCAAACAACCATGAGGTCAGCAATAGAGATGAGCGAATCGAAGTTGACAAAGTGGAATTCTATCCGAATTTCAGGAAAATTCGATTCGCACTGAATCCAAATTTCATCATGCTTAGTGCTAACGAATCGCATTTTTTCCTAAAATGGATGCTGCATGTGTGAAGACATGGAGAATGACAATGCGGGATCACCCATAATGCCATGCATGCAGCCAATCATCAGCCAGCTAGCCCTGTGATGTCACAGCCCTATAAATAGCCTCAGCCATCTTGATTATGCTATTTTCCAGTGTACTTAGTGCAGGGAGAGACGTCAGCATGCTCTAGGGATAGTGCTAGGAAAGACTTCATTGTGCTAAAAAAAAAGATGTACAAGATGAGGAAAAGATTATTCAAGGTGTAGGGAAAGGATAGGGTGGAATCATTCCACAGCATTTATGTAGAATAGGGTTTAGTAGGGGAGGTTACAGCCTGGGTAATAAGAACAAGCCTATTACACCTTGCTGCAGTGACTGCGGATCCAAATTGCCATTATACAGCTCTGTAATTCCAGAAAACCATTCTTGTTATTGGGGTGCAAGTGATGTTTGATACAGCTATTAACAGGGTTTATTACAAGGAAATATTTCTATGTCTTATTTGCCCTTGTGCGGTGAAGTTATATGTTCTAAAGCATTTTTTGGCTTCTATTAGTGGTAAAAAGGGCTTATTAGCTATTGTGTATGTGAAGTGCGAAAATTACAGCCCTTTTTGTCGTGTATTAGTGGCATAAACAAAATATTTGCCATTGTGTGGTGAAGTGAGAAAATGACAGCCCTTTTTGGCTTGTATTAGTGGAAATAAAAAGCACTAAGTAGCCGTTGTGTGGTGAAGTGAGAAAATTACAGACTTCTTTTAATTTCCTTTTTATTTATTTATCTGATCTAACAGTATATCAGACAGAGAAGTGCCAGGCCCTGCACAGGAGAGTGACAGAGGCCTAAATGTTTCTGGCACAGGCAAAGGTTGCAGCAGAGTAAGAGGGCGTGGCAGCAGGAGTTGCAGCTAGAGGACTGAGATCACGGGGTCATCTAGCGGTCCATGTCTTGACCAGCAACCCAGCGATTCTTGAATGGTTGACTTGGTCATCCACTTCGTCCCAAGTGACGTCCGACACCCCCAGCCAAGTGTCGGGTTGGTCCGTCAGACACAACCCATAGTTGGTATGGCCTGGGAGCAGGCCCTGTGCCCTTACCTGTCCACAACCTGGCTCTGTCCTTTTCTGCTCCCTCAGCCAAAGAAGTATTATATGCTGTGGGCTCAGCCACGCTATACACTGAAGACGAGCTACTAGAGGACAGTCAGCAGCTACTGGCCAGCCAAGATGTGGAGGAGATATCTTCCGCCTCCTCCGTTAGGCAGGCAAGTAGTGATGAGGAGAGTGGCATGGGAGGTGGTGTTGCAAGCAGTGAGGCTCCTGACCCAGAGACCGTTGAGGAGGACATCAGTGACGTGTAGACAGTACTCGATGATGATTATGTAGCTGATCACACTTGGGAGCCAGGTGAAGAAAGGGCTTCATCGTCATCGGGAGAAGAGGGTGGCAGCTTGCGCGTGAGGCAGCAGCAGGGCCAACAAGTCGGTAGTGTGGCCGGGAGTAAGCAGGGTGGCAGCACTGGGAGGTCAGGAGCCAAACGTGCCCAAGGTGGACCACCCGCTTCGCAGGAGCCTACCTTCCCGGAAAGTAGTGGTGCACGGGTTCACTGAAGCAGCATCGGTAGCAGTCAATCAGTGCGTAGTGTTGGGGGCAGTTTTTTTTAAGCCACAGTAGGTAAACATGGCCATATGTAGAATCTGCAGGCAGAAGGTGAAGCTTGGCCAGGATGCCAATGTTGGCACCACAGCCCTGTGTGAACATATGCACCGTCACCATAAAGTGGCCTGGGAGAACCGTGGCTCTGCTGTGGTGGTTCAGCCTGCCGCAGCAACTGCTACATCACCCAGTGGCACACACCCGGTTTCAGGCAGTCAAGGCTCCACCACCTCAACCGAAGGGAGCTGTCTGTCTTTCCCATCATCTGCTGCTCCTGATGCTCCTTCTCCTCCTACTCCTCATTAGTCATTCCGTCCGCAATCGATCACCAAAGTGATTGCCCAGAGACAAAAGTATGCATGCACTCACCCAATGGCACAGAAGCTGAATGTGCTCCTGGCCAAGTTTCTGGTCTGATTTATTTGCCAAAAAGGCAATAGCAGCCCTGCACACACATTTAAAACAGAAGGTGGGCCAGTCCAATAGCCTGTCTGTGTCATCCAAAGTGCGAGGCAGCGCCGACGTGTGGAGCTGTAACTATGGGCAGAGACAATACATGTCCTTTATTGCCCGCTGGGTGAATGTGGTTCATGCACAGCCACAACAGCAACTTGGCCAGGTGACGTGGCTTCCGCCTCCACGTTGTAACGCCGTTGGTCTTGCGACAGTATCCACCTCTGCCTCCTCCACCGTGTCCTTAGCCTCCACTGCAGGGACAATTCACAATGCCCCTCCAGCATACCACATGTGCAGGGCAGTATGCTGGAGGCTGCATATGGTAGGTGCATAGCTGTCAAAGATCCCATGCTGACCCCTGTCCATTGCTAAAAACAGTTACAATGGACACATGAGCACTTGAACTTCACCATGGAGCAAAGAAAGAAGGTGGCCAGGTCTGGGGAATCATGTTTTCTTTAACATCATGCAAACAGGTGTATTCATGTTGTTTACCAGAGGAAGAAATGGCAGCAAGAGGAACTATGGGAAGAAAGCAAGCTTGCAGAGGCAGAGAAATTCTCTGGGAAATGTTCTGCTAGAAAACGGGTCCTGGCATTCATGTGGAAGAAAAGTTAACACATAAGTAACCACTAGAGCATACTGAAGAATCTCAGTGACAAAGTACAAATAAAATTTAGTAATTTACCGGTAAATAAAAATACAATATTAAAGATAAAATAGGCATGCAAAACAACAACTTGCGTGGTGCCCTCGCAACTAAGGCTCCTCACATTTCTAAAAATATGCTAATATAGTTGCGAGGTACCATAGCTAGGATATTGGGATTGCACTATTAGTATTAAAAATGTATTAGTACTTAGTGAAAGCCAGTCATTTCTATATTCTATTGTTTTTGTGCTACTGGGTAATAGCAGACTGTGCCCATGGCAAATCCCACATTGCAGCAAGTGGTGAGAGTTTCCATTCATCTTTTTTCACTTACTTAACCACTTCCCGACCGCCCATTGACTATAAACGTCCTTGGGCGGTTGTTTTTTTTTTTTGAATGGATGTTCTGGAAGGTCCATTCAGAGATTGCAGCTGCATAGTGACAGCAGGGCACCCCAGAGAGAAGGCAGGGACTTTTCCTCGGTATTGCTGCCTTCTCTCTGGGGTGTCCCTGCCTTAACGAGCACTGTGTACACAGTTCAGGAAGTGCTATGCCACTTCTTGTCCTGGCACGGTGGTCATGTGACTACCGGGGCCGGGAGCATGCAGGAGCTGCCGGGTCTTCCAAAGGCCTCGATCAGCCCTGCACTGAGGCTGTACAGCCTCTCTGGGGGGTGTATTTCCCCTGTAACTGGGGCTACTATGTCAAAAGTTGAAAAAAAAATTACGTTAAATGTCCCCCAGAGGTCTTGTATGACCTTATGGGGGACACGAAGTGTAAAAAAAATAAAAAGAAATAAATAAAATTTGCTCCAAATCCATTATTTAAAAATTTTAAAACACTAGAAGAAAAAAATAGACATATTTGGTATCACCGTGTCTGCAATGACCATTTCTATAATAATATCATATGATCTACACCAGGAATGCTCAATCTGCGGCCCTCCAGCTGTTGTTAAACTACAACTCCCATCATGCTACCAAATGGTAGCAATAAAAACGTCACCTCGTCCCGCAAAAGACAAGCCCTCAAACAGGACTATAGCCAGAAAAATGAAAATATATGGCTCTAAGAAAATAGCAACACAAAAACATGATTTCTTTTTCTAAAAATGTCTTTATTGTGTAAAATGTAAAAAAAAAACCCTAGACATATTTGGTACCGTTGCATCCGTAATGACCAGATCTATGAAAATATCGCATGATCTACCCCATCAAGTAAACAGTGTAAAAAAAAAAAAAATGACACCAAACAGCTTTTTTTTGTGACTTCACCTCCCAAAAAATGAGATAAAAAGCAACCAGAAAGCCAAATCCATGTCAAAATTGTGCCAAAAAAAACTACTGCTTATCTTGCACAAAATAAGCCTTCACACAGATCATTTAACAAAAAATAAAAAAAGTTATTGCTCTTAAAAACCATGACAGAAAATTCCATGTTAGAAAATCCAGATGTCGCTCCCTCCCTTCTGAGCCCTGACTTATCCCCAAATAACAGTTTATGACCACAATTGGGATGTTACTGTATTGAGAAGAAAGTGGGTAGCAAATTGGGAGGGGGGGATATTCTCCTGTTATCTTTTGTGAAAAAGAAAGAATGTGCCTAAAGCACCATTTTCTTGTAAAAAAAAAAAAAATTAAATGTGATTTTTCATTTTCACACCCAAGTATTAAATATTCGATGAAACAGCTGTTGAGTAAAGTGCTCACTACAGCGCTTAAAATTCCTTGAGTGGTGTAGTTTACAAAATGTGGTCAATTTTTGAGGGTTTTCACTGTGGGGTTACCTCAGGGCCTCTTCAAATGCAACATGGTGCCCAAAGACCACTCCAGCAAAATCTGCACACCAAAAACCATATGGTGCTTGCCTTCTGTGCCCTGCCGTGTGCCCAAACAGTGGTATAGGACCACATATGGGGTGTTTCTGCAAACTGCTGAATCAAGATAATAAATATTGAGGTTTCTTTTGTTGTTAACCCTTGATGTGTTCTAGGAAAAAATGTATTAAAATGGAAAATCTGCAAAAAAAAGTGACATTTTGAAATTTCACCTCTATATTGCTTCAACCACTTCAGCCCCCCTAGCTTAAACACCCTTAATGACCAGGCCACGTTTATTGCTCCGTCATGCAACTTACCACCCAAATGAATTTTACCTCCTTTTCTTCTCACTAATAGAGCTTTCATTTGGTGGTATTTCATTGCTGCTGACATTTTAACTTTTTTTGCTATTAATCAAACTTTCTGTTGTAATTTTTTTTAAATAAAAGTACATTTCTATATAAATTTTTCTATAACTTTAATGTTCTACATGTCTTTGATAAAAAAAAAAAAAAATCCAATAAGTGTATATTTATTGGTTTGGGTAATAGTTATAGCGTTTACAAACTATGGTGCAAAAAAGTGAATTTCCGCATTTTGAAGCAGCTCTGACTTTCTGAGCACTTGTCATGTTTCTTCAGGTGCTAGAATGCCAGGATAGTATAAATACCCCCCAAATGACACCATTTTAGAGAGAAGACACCCCAAAGTATTCGCGGAGGGGCATGGTGAGTTCATGTATCATTTCATTTTTTTTTCACAAGTTAGCGGAAAATGACACTTTCTGAGGAAAAAAATAATAATGAAGTTTTCATTTCTGCTAACTTCTGGCAAAAAAAATAAAAAATCTCCCACTGACTAACTATGCCCCTCAGTGAATACCTTGGAGTGTCTACTTTCTGAAATGGGGTCATTTGTGGGGTGTGTTTACTGTTCTGGCATTTTGGGCGGGGCTAAATTGTGAGCATCCCTGTAAAACCTAAAGATACTCGTTGGAATTTGGGCCCCTTTGCGTACCCAGTCTGCAAAAAAGGGGCACCCATGTGGTATCGCCGTACTCAGGAGAATTAGGGCAATGTGTTTTGGGGTGTATTTTTACATATACCCATGTTGGGTGAGAGAAATATCTCTGTAAACTGACAACTTTGTATAAAAAAAAATTAAAAAGTTGTCATTTACAGAGATATTTCTCACACCCGGCATGGGTATATGTAAAAATACACCCCAAAACACATTGCCCTACTTCTCCTGAGTATGGCGATACCACATGTGTGACACATTTTTGCAGCCTGGGTGTGCAAAGGAGCCCAAATTCCAACAGTACCTTTAGGATTTCACAGGGCATTTTTGCGCATCAAGGAGGAACAGACCTGCCGCCGCCTGGATGCAGCCCTGCGTTAGGTGGTCGGCAGGCGGTTAATTCCAGTGGAATACCTAAAAGGTTAACAACATTTCTAAAACTAGTTTTGAATAGTTTGAGGTGTGTAATTTCTAAAATTGGGTCATTTATGGGTTGATTCTATTATGTAAGTCCCACAAAGTGACTTCAGAACTGAACCGGTCCTTAAAATTTCAAAAATTGCTTCTAAAATTCTAGCATCCTAAAAAAATAAAATTACATTACAAAAATGATGCAACCATAAAGTAGACATATGGGGAATGTTAATTAATAAATATTTTATGAGGTATCACTATCTGTCTTAAAAGCAGAGATTCAGATTTAGAAAACAGTTAATTTTTTCACCTTTTCGTTAACTTTTGGATTTTTTTTATAACCAAAGGTAAAACATTTTGACTCAAATTTACCATTAACATGAAGTACAATGTGCCACAAGAAGGCAATCTTTGAATGGCTTGGATAAGTAAAAGCGCTCCAAAGTTATTACCACATAAAGTGACTAGTGTTTATCACGAATTTTCGAATTGCGAATTTTAATCTCGAATATCGACACCGAGAATTCACGAATATTTAGAATATCGCGAAATATATTCGTAATCGCGAATATTCGTTTTTTTTAAAATACCAGTTTCTGCGAATTTTTGTATGCAATTTTTTGCATATGACAATTTGCATAAAATTTGTTAAAAAATTTGCATAAAATTGGTATTTAAAAGATACGTCATGACGTATCTTTAAAATACCAGTTTATGCAAATTTTTATATGCAATTTTTGCAATCAAGAAAATAATTACTGGAGATTACTAAAAGTGACACGTCAGATTTCCAAAATTAGGCCTGGTCAGGAAGAGGGTAAATGGCCCGGTCTGGAAGTGGTTAAACATTGTAAGGCCACGTACACCCCTTCATGGCAATGGTATTCTATTAGCAGTGGTCTCTTTTAGCAGGATACTGCCCTCTGCTACATTGCAAAAACTGTTCAGGAATGGTTTGAGGAACATGAAAATAATACCTTTTTGGAGTCCATACCCCAACGGGTCAGAGTGGTTTATGCAGCATGTGGAGAACCTACACAATGTTAGGCAGGTGCTTTAAATGTTATAGCTGAATGGTGTATACTCTATAGTGTATATTCCAATACAGTGCACTTGAGCTGTCATTTGTCTTTAAAAAGGTTTTCTCCTTAAAAACACTTTTCCATATAATGCCTGCCGAGGGATCAATTGATCACTGTTGCTCAGAACACTTATCAATGAACTGTTGTCGCCAAGAGAAGCTGCAACCAGTCAGACATTTTATCCTGCAGCAGATGCTACAGTATACCATGGAATATTATATTTATTGTGCAGTTAGAGACAATCCATTTCAAATCCCTACTTTTTCATAATAATGAGATGACTCTGCTGACCCTATCCTAGTTTACGCAGCAAAGCTGATAAGTGAGCTGCAGTAATTAAAACACACAGACATCATGAAACTAGGAAGAAATGTTATATTACAACAGATCCAACCAATATATAGAAGACAAATTCAGTACTTGCCGTTGGCGATGTGAAGTAAATCCTATCCAGATTGCTTCCGCTTTCCTTATAGCTGTAAAGGATGGCGCTGTTTTCAGCTTCCTCCTTCTCAAGCTCGCAGCTCCGGCCGGTAGCTCGCGTGCACGAGGGGAAGCCGCACTGTAGTTTCCAGGAGAACGGGCCTTCATTGTGACGTCACACGCTTGTGTCTACGGGTGCCTCCTGAGTCCACACTTCCTCCAATGCGTTTCGGAATCCTCGGATTCCTTCATCAGGGATAAGTGTGGTTCTTACTACCTGAGGTTTTATAGGCGTCTGTCTCCATGGTAACCAGCCCATTAAATCGGAAACTAGTACTGTGGTATAAGCTACCCATAAGTGCTTTGTCTCTCTCCCTTTAGGCTATATGCTATCCCTCCCTGTGTAATATATACAATAAAGTAAAATATGGTATGTATATATATATATATGAACATATTATTGCCTTCACTTTATTTATATCCTTCTATATTTATGGAAAAGCAAATAGCTCTATCTCCTGATTCAGCCCCGCAGGTGGCTGGACATGAGTTTGATATAATCCCTTCCCCTCCCCCCCTCCCCCCTCTTGTGTCCAGTTTTATTTGTTCGATACCCCCAAAGATAGAGCCCCCAGATTTCCCTCTATGTTTTTCTCTGAAATTACGTGAAAGTGGGTGACCATCAAATTTTATATTTATATTCCTTATATGCTCACTTATTCTGATTCTTAGTGGTCGTTTCGTTCTTCACACATATCATTTCTCACAGGGGCATTTAATAAAATAAATAAATCCACTTGAATAACATGTGAGGTGACTCTTAATTGTATATGTTTTCTGTCCATTATTGAGTTCCAAATTGTTTTTTTTTTTGCATTTTAAAAAATTGGCATGCTTTACACATTTTACAGGGAAAAAAAACCTTTGGTTTTATTTTTAATAATTTTACTATTTTGGTTCCCACCCATAATTGTATTCATTTTAATGTAAGGAGCTATTAGATTCCCCAGAGTTTTTGCTTTCCTAAAAATGAAATTGGGGTATTGGGATAATTTTTCCCCTATGACTTTTTCTTGCTTCAAAATGTCCCAATAGCATTTTACAATTTTTTAAAAAAGTTTTTCCTTTTTGTTATATTGAGTAATTATAGGGACTTTGAAATCAATTTCATCCTTTTCTTTACTTGCCTTATCTCTAGCCACCTTTTGTAGAAGGGTATTTCTCTCAATTTGCTTTGCTACTTGTTTTTTGTTTTATTTTTTCTACTTAATTTATTTTCTAACCCTTTTCTTCAAATTTCATGTGAAGACTGCTTGCCTCTTTTTCAAATTGTACAGTTCATCTAATGTATTGGCTGCGGGGCATATTAGTACGCCATATAGGTAAATGACAACTGTCCAATGAGATAAAGCTATTGCTATTTGTTGATTTGCAGTATGTTTGAGTAAATAGTTTACTATTCTGAATCATTATAGTTAAATCTTGAAAATGTACCTCCTTCTTGCTAAAAGTAGGCATAAATTGTAAATAAAAATCATTTTTATTTATATCAATTTAGAATTCCCAAAGTGAAACCCCCATATAAAAACAATATCGTTGATGAACCTCTTCCAGAGGACCAGACTCCGCGCGAATCTGGTCCTCTGGAAGAGGTCCTTCCATTAAAATGAATACAATTATGGGTGGAAACCAAAATACTAAAATTATTAAAAATAAAACCAAAGGTTTTTTTTTCCCTGTAAAATGCGTAAAGCATGCCAATTTTTTAAAATGCAAAAAAACTATTATGGAACTCAATAATGGACAGAAAACATAAAATCAAGAGTCACTTACATGTCATTCAAGTAAAATTATCTATTATATTAAATGCCCCTGTGAGAAATTATACGTGGGAAGAACGAAACGACCACTAAAAATCAGAATAAGTGAGCATATAAGGAATATAAATAAAAAATGCGGTGATCTCCCACTTTCATGTCATTTCAGAGAAAAACATGGAAATTTGGGGGCTTTACCTTTGGGGGAATTGAACAAATAAAACCGGACCCAAGAGGGGGGATTATATCAAACTCATGTTCAGAAATGAGAGTAAATGGATTTATAATCTAAACAGTCTCGCACCTGCGGGGCTGAATCAGGAGATAGAGCTATTTGCTTTTCCATAAAAAAAAAAAGGATATAAATAAAGTGAAGGCAATAGTATGTACATATATATACATACCATATTTTACTTTATTGTATATATTACACAGGGAGGGATAACATACAGCCTAAAGCGAGAGAGACAAAGCAATCATGGGTAGCCTTTACCACAGTATTAGTTTCCGATTTAATGAGTTGGTTACCATGGAGACGAACGCCTATAAAACCTCAGGTAGTAAGAACCTCACTTATCCCTGATGAAGGAATTTGAGGATTCCGAAACACGTTGGAGGAAGTGTGGACTCAGGAGGCACCCGTAGAAACAAGTGTTTGACGTCACAATGAAGGCCTATTCTTGCTGAGGTCGTGACTCGGTTGCTTCGCATTCTGTTGCCAGCGGCAAGGTTCTGCGGTTGCCACATGTGTGGATGGTGACATGGTAGCCTCACGTGCGGTTGCCGCTGGCAACATGATGGTTTTGCATGCAAGTCATTTTCCCTTTTATTTGGTTGGCATACTGTCACGGCGGGGAGTGGGGGAAACCCCTACCGTACAATGTCCACGGCTACTAGGCCAGGATTCAGAGAACAGGGAGCTGGTCGCCTTCTATAGCGTCCCTATAGCTGCCCCTAGACTCCTGACTGTAAGAGCCGCCTTCAATGGTAAGGTGGCCCATACCTACGAACCTGAAACCCTGGCATCCCTGTATTGCACTGAAGGATGGTGACAGGGCAGAGACCACCTATTCATCCTACACCATGGATTATAGGTGTCTCCAGAGGCCCTGCAGCTAACCAATTAATAGACGTAGTGTACACCTGAACGGCAGGTAAGTAAAACACAGCAACAAAACACCAAAAGTTACCAACACTTACCTACCGCTGACAAGATGGAGTGGAGACGCCAAGATCTACCCGGACCTCCATGCGGACACCAGGAAACACACTGTCTAGTTTTGCTTAAACCCCTCTGAGAAAGTAACCCCCTTCCGGAGGAGACAACCACTCATATGAAAGTAAATGTTCCTTGCAGGCAAGAGCACACCTACACGGAACAACCACCATACATACCTCAACACAAACCCACACCAGAACCAACACACAAGCTGGGGGAAGGGAACAAGGAGGAACACACCAAGACACCACGCAGGACTTGCCTCAGGACCTCGATGCCAACCAAGGGTGGCTCACACAGATAGGGGAACACACAGCCAAGGAGCAGAGCTCCTACACCTAGCTGAATAACATACAAACTGACCACAGGCTCAACCACACCAGAATATAAAGAGCCCTGAGGCCACACCCAGCTCACCTAGCACAAACACTGTTAACCCCGTGCAAACCAGAAAAGGGAAAGTGACTTGCATGCAAAACCACCATGTTTCCAGCGGCAACCGCACGTGAGGCTACCATGTCACCGTCCACACATGCGGCAACCGCAAAACCTTGCCGCTGGCAACAGCATGCGAATCAACCGAGTCATGACCACACCAGGGGTCGTGACAGAGGAATCTGAAGACAGCGCCATCCTTTACAGCGATAAGAAAAGCGAAAGTAATCTGGATAGAATTCCCTTCACATCGCCAACGGCAAGTACTGATTGTGTCTTCTATATATTGATTGGATCTATTTTAAGTCAGCGTGGGTTCTGCTCTTTTAACTATTAGTTTTATGCAAAATTAAGGGCACTGGCAGTTAACCCTCATGAACCCAGCAGCGACGGAACTTACATAGTGTAACTTGGTGAACTCTTTACAGCGGCAGTGCTGGTATCCATTAACTTTTTTGTTATTTTAAAACAGATTTAAATATTCTATTTGCTAGTGATATGGTTCCTGCATAAGGCTTGACATAAAAATGTTCCATCCTGTATCTTCTCTATTCAAACTGCATCTTGAAAGGTTGTACTGAATTCCCAATCATAGCGCTTAATGAATAATTGATCTCATAAGACTCTATTATAGGTGTTTTCAGTATGTGCTTAGAATATTCAGTTCTTAAGACTTTTATGCAAATGTTTTTTTTTTCAAATTGTTATTGTTATGCCGTATATTCTCTTGAACTATTTGTTTTGCTCATAGCTTATTACTGTTATATTGAATTCCCTGCTTATAGAAATGGAAAATAACTGTGGTTTATGGGATCGATGACACACTTAAGGAAAGTGTTTAGAGGAAACACGTTGATAGTGTCATAGCAATGTCATGGCCTAATATACTTATGATTCAATTATGAATGTCCGAGAGTGCACCTTGATGTAAGGTGTCTACTCGTAAGAGTGCAGAGAGTTTAGTCCAGACTTTTCCTGAACAGGACTGGCAGGGGTTTTTAAGTATAGAGGAATATACTACCTCTCTGTGCCTCCAAGACTCCCTTGGAGTCAGAGTTCAGATTCAGATGCCCAATCTGTCTACAAAGTGTGCCCTTACCCTTTTCACATGCAGTAAGGTCTGTTGCTATAAACTAGTGATCTTACTGTCTGTCCAAGCATGACCTTGATGATTCTAAACTTTCTGTATGCATTCCAATCTTTCTTTTTCTCAGGGGTAGTCTATTATTTCTCTGTGGCCACTCTTTTAGTCTCAAGGATAAAGGTTACCAGGACTAGGTTTCTTCTTGGGCCTACTTTGCAGAAGCTCACACATTCACATGTTGCCTCTAGCTCTGATGACTGGACACTCCCTACTCAACAAGCCAGGGTGGAAAGACCAGCCTGTCTCCCAGCAACCTAACAAGGACTGCCAGTGTTAACTACTTACTGCCCATAGGCATCCACCAGTGATACATGGCGCATGATACACTGTGAGTACTTAAACAATGGATCACTGCAATAACATTTGAGCATAAAGATAACTCTTTTGCTGTGATTCTAGATTAATTTAACCTTTTTGCAGTGATCCTCTGGGTAACTGCATAATCACTTCTTAAAAACAGGTATCAATATGTTATATTATGGGTCCGTCATCCGGTATGCCCATAATCAGCAGAAAAAAGAAAGCCGCAGTACTTGTTGTAAGACTTCTCACTGAAGCACAAAACTGACCTTTAGTATCCGGACAAACTTTATCTTTCCAGTTCCTGAAGAACTGCCCATATAACAACAAAAAATGCCTGTTCCTGGTATACTTTTAGAGCATGGTTTACAAGGGTGTCATGATTTCTGTTCAAATGTTGCTGGTTTTTCTTCGCCATATTCTTTTCCTTAGTGCATTTACCCTGCAGTACTTATGTTTCTTCTTAGTTTCTTCTACCTTTGTAAAGTTTTACAGCCCCTGCAGAATAAAGATTTGATATGCTCTTTTCTTTCAGAAGGTGAAAGTCAAGTTGAAGTGTAATGAAAACTTGACGTGGATGTCATTTTTTTTAATATTTCTCCTTTTGTGAAGTAGAAATTGGTTTAACTGTAGCCGAGCAGACTGACAAAAAGCACAAAAAAGAATTCATTGTGTTAACTGACAGTGTGCTCTCTTTAATCTTCCAGAAAAGGAAATCAAAGCAAAGTTTTACATGTAATTTTTATAGCTGGAAGGAATAAATTGTTTGGTTTCAAAAGTGAAGGGTTAATTTTTCAACAATATCTTCATTATAAGGGTTCATGCACATGAATGTATTTTCTTTCCATGTCCGTTCCATTTTTTTTGCAGACCGTATGTGGAACCATTCATTTTAAGTTATGTCTGTTCCACAAAAACAAAAATAGAACATGTCCTATTATTGTCCACATTATGGACAAGGATAGGACTGTTCTATTAGAGGCCAGCTGTTTTGTTCTGCAAAATGCGAAATGCACACGGACATCATCCATATCCTTTCGGGATCCATGTTTTTCGGAACACAAGATACATAAGGTCGTGTGCATGAGCCCTAAGGGTACATTCACATGACAGTGTGTATTAAGTATCCATTTTGCAGGTCACAAAATACTCAACCATATTTCCGTTTTTTTTTACTTCTGTTGTGTTTCCGCATCTGTTCCGTATTTCTGCAATTACTGTCCGTATGTCATCCGCATGTCTTCTGTTTTTTGCGGATCCACAAAAAATGGAAGGTGCAAGAAAAAAAAAAAGAATTTATCATTGTTGTCTAGGTAACTTATCTGGAAAAGTCAACTGATCGCATAGGCGCCATTTTCTTGTGCTTTAATAGTCGGATAGAGCTTAGAGGGAATCCTGTGCTTATCTAGTATTGGATTCTTGCTTTTTCTGAGCGACAATAATGCCAAAAGACATTGAGAATGAACTTCTTTTGCACTGGCTCCTTTCTCGGTGATTTAGACAGCACTAACGCTGGACGAAGAATCGGGGAGGAGGAGGAGCCAATGGATTCATCTTATTGTCTCTCAAAGGCTCAGGAAGGGACACTTCCATACTTTCTATGATGTTCTGCAGCGGGAACCATTAAAATTTCAAAATAGTCATACGTCAGTGGATTCTTTCAATCGCCTGCTTGCAGCTATACATCCGGATCTAACCTTCCAGGATACAAACGTGAGGTGCAGCATAGCACCTGAGGAAAGGCTCCTAGTCATGTTGAGGTAAAAATTTTGACACATGTATTTACAAGTAAATTATTTTAGAATGTGGGTTTACCGTGTTGAACATTGTGGGAATATTGCAAGGGTTAGTGATGAGTGAATTGAAGATATCACATGAAAACCTGTGCAAGTTGATGTATTACGTCACCGCGCCAGCCGACGTGACAACGTAATCAGGGGCTGCGCGAGATTTTGTGCTAGATCTTCAATCAAGATGGCGGTGGCAAGCTCTTCGTGATCAAATGGATAGTTAGGGTTTGAACCAAATTTTGGGGTGTTCGGGTCATGTTGTTCGGCGATTTCTTCCCGCTTTCTGAAGGGCTGCACAGCAGCCAATCATCTAGCGTTTTACTTCTTGCCCAAAGAAGCCATTACAGTCATGCCTACTAGTGGCATGGCTGTGATTGGCCAAGTGCAGCATGTGACCAAGCCTCAATTTAAGCTGAAGTCACGTAGCGCCGCCCGTCACTTTGCTCTGATTAGTGTAGGGATAGGATGCAGCTGCTGTGAGGGCGAGATTAGGCAGGGAAGACTCAGCAAAACCACTTAATGAAGTGATCGAGCTACATCTGTGAATCATTCAACTTCTGTTAGTTCATTGCTCACTGGTTTTTAGGCTGCCCAGAACGTTCTGTCACTTTTTTCTGGGGTAATCGGCGGCCATTTTGTGATCTTTTGGTGCACCAGCTTGTGTTTTAAGCTGCCACCAAGTTCAATATACATTTTTGGGTTCATTAGTGGGCTTTTTTTTGCAATATCCTACATTAGGGGTTGTGCTTACTGTTATACCTTGAAACAGAGGATAGAAATTGCTATATTTTATTGAGGGGTGAAATTTATTTGCCAAAATACCAATCCCCTAAATCTGGTGTTCCAGCTGTGGCTGGCTAAGTTTAATACTGTCCGGCAAAGGATATATTTTTTTCTGGGGGGAAATTCAATTACCAAAATACCAATCCCCTAAATCTGGTGTTCCAGCTGTGGCTGGCCAAGTGTAATACTGTCCGTCAAAGGATTGATATTTTTCTGGGGGGAAATTCAATTGCCAAACTACCAATCCCCTAAATCTGGTGTTCCAGGTATGGCTGGCTAAGTTTAATACTGTACGTCGAAGGATCGGTTTTTTTAGTGGGTTGAAATTAAATTGCCAAAATACCAATCCCCTAAATCTGGTGTTCTAGCTGTGGCTGACTAAGTTTAATACTGTACGTCAAAGGATAGATTTTTTTCTGAGGTTAAATAAAATCCCTGAAATAAAAATCCTAAACATCTGTGCTTTCCGCAGTTCCTCTCTAAGTGTAATTCTGTGCGCAATAGGGTATATTAAATTCAACGTGTCAGCGTCTAAATACAATGCCTGAAAAATATATCCTCTATATTTGCACACGCTACTGTGCATCTCCAAGTGTATTTCTGTCCGTAAAAGGGTATATTACACTCAAGGTCTAAATACAAGTGCTGAAAGCGTAATCCTCTATATTTGCACACGCTATTGTGCATCTCCAAGTGTATTTCTGCCCGTAAAAAGGGTATATTGCACTAAGTGTCTAAATACAACCTGAAAGCGTAATCCTCTATATTTGCACATGCTTTTGTGCATCTCCAAGTGTAATTCTGTCCGTAAAAGGATACATTTCAACCAGGGCCTAAATACTAGGCCTAAAATCTATATTCCACTAAATCTGTGGTTTCTGCTGTGCCTGTATTAGTGAAATACGGTACATAAATAGATAGCTAGATAGTGTTAGGTGCCTGTAAAGAAAGGCCTTAATTTGAACTCTATACGTTGGGCCAAATACGTGTTTCCTTATTGTGGTGAACGGTAACAATGAGGAAAAGATCTAGTAAGGGACGCGGACATGGTTGTGGTGGTGTTAGTGGACCCTCTGGTGCTGGGAGAGGACGTGGCCGTTCTGCCACAGCTACACGTACTAGTGAACCAACTGCCTCAGGTCCCAGTTGCCGCCAGAATCTACAGCGATATTTGGTCGGGCCTAATGCCGTTCTAAGGATGGTAAGGCCTGAGCAAGTACAGGTGCTAGTCGATTGGGTGGCCGACAGTGGATCCAGCAGGTTCACATTATCTCTCACCCAGTCTTCCGCAAAAAGTGCACAGGTGGCGCCTTAAAACTAAGCCCATCAGTCTGGCAAATCACCCCCATAGATATCAGGGAACCTGTCTGAGCCTCAAGTTATGCAGCAGTCTCTTATGCTGTTTGAAGAATCTGTTGGCAGGGTTTCCCAAGGGCATCCACCTAACCCTTCCCCAGCGGTGGAAATCATAGAATGCACTGACACACAACCACTTATTTTTATTAATGAGGACATGGAAATACCACCTCAGCAGAGTCAGCATGTCTCTGATGATGACGAAACACAGGTGCCAACTGCCGCGTCTTTCTGCAGTGTGCAGACAGAACAGTAGGTCAGGGAGGAAGACTGTGTGGAAGACGATGCACATGGAATGAAGGATGTGCCACTGACTTTCAGAGTTCAGAGGAAGAGGCAGTGGTGAGACCGAGCCAACCACGTAGCAAAAGAGGGAGCAGGGTGCAAAAGCAGAACAGCCGTCGCCAAGTGAGTTCGCGTGCTACTGGCCACCGCCACCAGGGACCGAGCACACCAAAGGCGGCTTCAAGGAGTTCCCTGGCATGGCACTTCTTTACACAATGTGCTGATGACAAGACCCGAGTTGTTTGCATGCTGTGCCATCAGAGCCTGAAGCGAGGTATTAACGTTCTGAACCTTAGCACAAACTGCATGGCCAGGCATCTACATGCGAGACACGGGCTGCAGTGGAGTAAGCACCTACAAAACCAAGAAAGGGCCCCTCCTGCTCCCTCTTCTGCTGCTGCCTCGGCCTCTTCCTCCACCTCTGGAGGAATGTTGGCATCTGCCGCCCAGCAAACAGAGATTGTGCCACCAACACCACCACCTCCGTCACCAAGCATCTCCACCATGTCACACAGCAGCATTCAGCTCTCCATCTCACAAACCTTGAAGAGAAAGCGTAAATTCCCACCTACCCACCCATTTCTAAACTACTGGCCTTTGAAATGCTGTCATTCAGGCTGGTGGACATGGACAGCTTAAAACAGCTGATGGCGGTTTCTGTCCCACAGTACATCGTTCCCAGCCGCCACTACTTCTCCAAGAGAGCCGTGCCTTCCCTGCACAACCAAGTATCTGATAAAATCAAGTGTGCACTGCGCAACGCCATCTGTGGCAAGGTCTACCTAACCACAGATACGTGGACTAGTAAGCATGGCCAGGGACGCTATATATCCCTAACTGCACACTGGGTAAATGTAGTAGCGGCTGGGCCCCATGCGGAGAGCTGTTTGGCGCACGTCCTTCCACCGACAAGTATCGCAGGCATCATTCTTTGCCTCCTGCAGCCTCCTCCTCCTACTCGGCTTCCTCCTTTTCTTCAACCTGCTCATACGGTCACCTACAGACCTTCACGACCAACTTCAGCACAGCCCGGGTAAACGTCAGCAGGCAGTTCTGAAACTCGTGTTTGGGGGACAGGCCCCACACCGCGCAGGAGTTTTTTCGGGGTATAGAACAACATACCAATGAGTGGTTGCTGCCGGTGAGCCTCAAGCCCTGCCTGGTGGTGTGCGATAATGGGCGAAATGGGACTAGCCGGTTTGACGCACATCCCTTGCCTGGCGCATGTGCTGAATTTGGTGGTGCAGAAATTCATTCACAACTACCCCGACATGTCAGAGCTGCTGCATAAAGTGCGGGCCATCTGTGCAAGCTTCCGGCGTTCTCATCCTGCCGCTGCTCGCCTGTCTGCGCTACAGCGTAACTTTGGCCTTCCCGCTCACCACCTCATATGCGACGTGCCCACCAGGTGGAACTTCACCTTGCACATGCTGGAGAGACTGTGCGAGTAGCAGCAGGCCATAGTGGAGTTTCAGCTGCAGCACCCATGGGTGAGTTGCACTGCGGAACAGCACCACCTCACCACCAATGACTGGGCCTCCATGCGAGACCTTTGTGCCCTGTTGCACTATTTTGAGTACTCCACCAACATGGCCAGTGGCTATGACGCCGCTATGAGCGTTACAATACCACTTCTATGTCTCCTTGAGAAAACACTTAGGGCGATGATGGAAGAGAATGTAGCCCAGGTGGAGGAGGAGGAGGGGTCATTTCTAACACTTTCAGGCCATTCTTTTAGAAGTGGCTCAGAGCAGGTACAAATTTGGCCAGCCAGGGCCCATTACTGGAGGACAAGGAGGACGAGGATGAGGAGTAGGTGGAGGAGGATGAGGATGAAGCATGTTCACAGTGGGGTGGCACCCAATGCAGCTCGGGCCCATCACTGGTGCGTGGCTGGGGGGAAACGGAGGACAATGACGATACGCCTCCCACAGAGGACAGCTTGTCCTTACCTCTGGGCAGCCTTGCACACATGAGCGAATACATGCTGCAGTGCCCACCTTAATTCCCTCACTGGAGCGTGATAGGAAAATGCGCGAGTACAAGCGTACGCTGGAAGACATGCTCCTGATTGCATTCACAACTGACACGGGGGGGACAATTGGAAGCACAAGGCGAAGGCAGAGGAGGAGCAAGAGGTCGCCAACGCAGCTGTGTCACGGCCAGCTCCTCTGAAGGTCTGAAGGCAGGGTTAGCATGGCCAAGATGTGGAAAAGTTTTGTCACAGTGCCATAGCTAACTGCACCACCAGCTGATAGGGAACGTGTTAGCAGGAGGCAGAATTTCAACAACATGGTGGAACAGTACATGTGCACACGCCTCCACGTACTGACTGATGGTTCAGCCCCATTCAACTTCTGGGTCTCCAAATTGTCCACATGGCCAGAGCTAGCCTTTTATGCCTTGGAGGTGCTGGCCTGCCCTGCGGCTAGTGTATTTTCTGAATGTGTATTTAGCACGGCAGGGGGCGTCATTACAGACAAACGCAACCGCCTGTCCTCAGCCAACGTGGACAAGCTGACGTTCATAAAAATGAACTAGGCATGGATCCCACAGGACCTGTCCATCCCTTGTGCAGAATAGACATTTATAACTGCCTCGCCTTCAACCATACATTATTGTACTCCAGGGCACGTCTTTATTGAATCCTCTTTTTTTAATTGTACCATTATTTTGAGGGCAACACCAAGTTGAATGAACCACTCCTCTGTCTGGGTGCCAGGGGCGTACATTTCAGCAAATCGCCTTCTGCTTTAGTGCGTGACATTAACCTCTTTTTGCTGTCAAATGACCTCTCCTCTGTCTGGTTGTCATTGGCCTAAAATTCTGTTAATCTTCTGCTGCTTTGGCGGGCGACATGAAGCCTGCTTTTCTGCTATGGGACCTCTGTCCTGTGTCTGGGTGCTGGGGCCTAAATAACTCAAAGTGGCCTGTACCACTAGTGGGTAACATGATGCCTGTTTTGCTGCTATGGGACCTTTCTTCTCTGTCTGGGTGCTGGGGCTTAAATTACCGAAAGTGGCCTGTTCCATTGGTGGGTAACATGATGCCTGTTTTGCAGTTATGGGACCTCTCTCCTCTGTCTGGGTGCCAGGGGCCTACATTTCGCCTGACACTTTGGTGGGTGACATTATCCTCTTTTTGATGTCGAATGTCCTCTACTCTGTCTGGGTGTCAGGGGCCTATATGTCGTTTTATCATTTGTTGTCTTAGTGGGAGATATTAAACTCTTTTTACTGTCAAATGACCGCCCCATTGTGTGGGTTTCGGGGGCCTATATGTCATTTAATCATTTGTTGTCTTGGTGGGAGATATTAAACTCTTTTTACTGTCAAATGACCGCCTCATTGTGTGGGTGTCACGGGTCTATATGTGGTTTAATCATTTGTTGCTTTGGTGGCTAATATTATCCTCTTTATACTGTCAAATAACTTCTACATTGTCTGGTTGTCAGGAGCCTATATTTCATTTAGTCGCTTGCTGCATTGGTGGGAGATATTAAACTCTTTATACTGTCAAATGACCTCTACATTGTCTGGTTGTCAGGGGCCTATATTTTGCTTCATCGCTTGCTGCATTGGTGGGAGACATTAAACTCTTTTTACTGTCAAACGACTGCCCCATTGTGTGGGTGTGAGGGGCCAATATTTTGTTTAATTGCTTGCTGTATTGGTGGGAGACATTAAACTCTTTTTACTGTCAAATGACCTCTCCTCTGTCTGGGTGTCAGGGGCCTACATAAATCATAATGGCCTGTTCCATTGCAGGTTGACCTAAGGCCGGTGTTGCTGTTACGGGACCGCTCTCCTCTTTGCGGGTGCCATGGTCCTCCTGAATTAGTAAATGAGGCTTGTGGCACTGCTTGGTGAAATCAATACTTATTTGGCATGATTTTAACTCTCCTCTTTGTGGGTCCCGTGGGCCTGAATGTTTGAATGAGGCCTGTGGCCCTGCAGGCAGACCTAATTCCTTCTTGGCTGTGATGACAACTTTAACTCCCATGTATGGTTGCCATTGGCCTGAGTCTGTGAGTGAGGCCTGTGACACTGCTGGCAGACATGAATCCTTCTTGTCTGTGATGTGAACTTCAACTCCCATGTATGGTTGCCATGGCCCTGAGTCTGTGAATGAGGCCTGTGGCACTGCAGGCAGACATGAATCCTTTTTGGTTGTGATGAGAACTTCAACTACCATAGCATTGCCACCTGACGCCACCCCAACCTCCTATTCCACCTCCTCCTCCAAGTTGCCAATTGATATTGGTTAATTTTTATTTATTTTATTTTATTTTAAGTCCTTTCCCTATCCACATTTGTTTGCAGGGGGTTTACCTACATTTTGATGCCTTTTGCAGCCCTCTAGCCCTTTCCAGGTCTATTTTACAGCCTTTTTAGTGCCCAAAAGTTCAGGTCCCCATTGACTTCAATGGGGTTCGGGTTTGGGATCCCGAACCCAAACATTTTCGTGAAGTTTGGCCGAACTTCTCGAACCCGAACATCCAGGTGTTCGCTCACCTCTAGTTCTGGGCCAACCTGAGGGACCTGAACCTTTACTAATTAAACTAGTAAAATGCCAGTAGGCTCACTACATGGTTGCATTTAAAATTTCTATGTGAACATGGAAATTAGTTTTACTTCATGCAGGGCAAATCGCTACCGCTTCTGTTATTACTATGTTTTAAATCGTGCTCTAATAGGAAAGGATAGGACTGGGGCTATGCAGGCATGCTGAATCCTCTTTGAGCTGTAGGACACTTTTGTTTGTATATGTGTGGGTCCCTTAGATGGGATCCATACCTATCTGATATATGGGAAATATCCTAGCAATATGCCCCCAATGTCCAAGATGGAACTAGCGCTTTTATTGATTATTATATTTCTTTATTTATTTATTTTTGTCCAAAGATTCCTTTCTACTGTAAACTCCTTTGCATCACTGCACTTCAACTTCCTGCTGTGGATCTCAACAATCTCTAAGATTGTCTGTCAAACTTGTAAAGTGATCTGGCAGCGTCTCAGAGAAGTGGTGATGCCCACTTAAAAATTGTATTCCTCCTATATATTTTTTTTTCTTAAGTCTGGACATATCCCCTTCACCCCTTTCATGATCCAATGCTCCACTTAGCCTTATACTGTATGACACAGGGCAAGGGCTGTTTTTGATTATATTTTTACACTGCTAGGCGGAGGCTTTGGGAAAATTTGATTTGGGCGATTCGCCGAAGTTCATCTATAAGTTTGGTTTGTTCTTAATGAATTTGTCATAAGTCATGATAATCTGGTATACCCAGGCCACTCTGCCTAATTATATGCATCCCACAGCGTGAAGGCTTGGAGCTTAAACTGCAGGGAAAGTGCAGGGTAGTATGGTAGTGTGCTTTACATTGTAGTGCACCAACATTCATAGTTCTGTAGGTACTCTGCCATCAGTATTACAGCCAGTTGTAAGTATCGCCATCTACATCACTGTCCAGGGCACCAAGATTTATATCTAATCCCTTCAGTTAGCTGTGCAATTACTGTGGGTCAGCATTACAGGTCAATAAAAGTGTCAGGTCTAATTTATCACTGTGAACTTAACCGTGCAGTGACCTCAGACTCAAGTAGTGGACCCATGATGGAATGGAGACAGCAGCAGCAGTGGCAGTAGTGGCACCAAGACAGAGGGAGAAGGGGGGCAGCAGCTGTGGCAGTAAGGCTGTGTTAACATCACTGTTTATGTTTCTGTTCTTCTGATCTGTCAGAAGAACACAAAACAAACAAAGAAAAACAATCCATTATTTTGAGCATCCATAAAGCCTCTTTCAGATGGTCCATATTTTGTCAGTGTTTTGCATCAGTATTTGATCAGTAATTGTAAGCCCAAAACAGGAGTGGGTCCAAAACAGAGATAAAATGTAATGAAATTATTTGCATCTCATCTGTGTTTTGCACCCACTCCTGCTTTTGGCTTACAAATTCTGATCAAATACTGATGCAAACACTGAGCAAGCAATGACTAAATGAACATATTAGCTATGATTAATTTGGCTCAAGTTGGTGGAACGTTTTGTGTGGTTTATTCCGATAACCAACGAGACTCCTCTGTTCTACTTGTTAAGTATTTGACCCCAGGCAGTCAAATAACCAGTGTTCTGCCCAGCTCAGTTAGAGAATCATTACAGATCACTTCTGCCTCAGCATTGGTTTTTCTGAAGTGTTTAGTGTGCTACCATCTAGTGGTGTTAAGTTGTATTACACTTTGTTATTCCTGTTACGAAGACTACTGCATTATGGGTGGTACACTGCATTTTGGGAGTACAAATCATTCTGGGAAAGAGAAGTCTCCAGTCTCCAGGACACATCAGCAGAGCTGTCCTATGCATGTCTCCTTCTCAAACTATACCATCCTTGTCAAAGCATATCTGGTGAGAGATTTACAGTTGTTTCAGGGATATTATGTTATACAGAGCTGTTCAGTTAGTTATAATTGTTACTCAGGGAGTTGTTACTACTGTTAGATAGGTATGCAATCTTATGTACAGGCAGCTATTTTAACATTTGCTTCAGTGTTAATGTAATGTAATAGTACTTGCTATGCTTAATACTTATACATGTTATTTGTATTCTTGTAGTTTTACCAATCAACAATCCTGTTTTACCAATCAATCACACTTGTACAATCTCTCACTCACGCATATTGTGCAGCGACCCCTATAAATAATTCAGCGCTATAGGTGCATCATATAAATCTTTATTAAGTATTCAACAAGAAATAACATCATATAAAATCATTAAAACACTGGAGCACAGACAAATGATGACAAGATTCCCCCTCCCAATATGGTTGTACACAATTAATTCGACAAAAGGGATCCCAGTAACAAAAATGCAATAGGATGTGTCCATGCAAACCAAATAAAACGTCCACAAAGTCATTAAGGGAATGATAACTGGTGTCCACTAACTGGAGACATACCTATATTACCCATTAAGACATGAGACAAAGTATTGCACATAAAACATCAACAATCCCGATTATATCATAGTTACCGACCTATGGAGGGAGAGAGCCCTGACGACCGTTTCTCCACTGCTTCTTCTGAGGGCATCAGAAGAAGCAGTGGAGAAACGGTCGTCAGGGCTCTCTCCCATCTCCCATCTGGTTTTAACCCAAATACAAGGAGTTATTTGACTCCAGGCGGTCTGCGTCCAACATTTTGACAGTGATGCAGAATACAATTTTTCGTATTAGCATTGACAAAATTCTGATAAAGAACCGTAATTATCTGTGCTAACCAGAGGCAGATTGGCCATAGACTTTACGTCTGGCCAATGGGAGTTTTTAGGGATGTATTTTGTGCTGCTGGCAGTATTTTATGATGGACTGTGGTATTTGACTCTGTTGGGGTGGTATAATGTGCCGCAATATGGTATTGCTGTCCCTGCCTTCCATCATTTTGGATCCGATTACAAAACTGAGCCACTTTTAGTATTTTTTCCACTTTAAGTTCCCAATCCGCCCCTGGTGCTATCTGCTTATTTGACCCCAGGCAGAGAAAGGCTGTCGCAGCCATCTTGATTGAAAATGCCGATCTACGAATGCCGAATACATGAAATCTTGCGCTGGGTGACTTAATCAGTGATGATGTTACCGCGCCTGGCCAGCGAGATTTCACGCAGTATCATCAATCAAGATAGCCGCAACAGCCTCTTGGTGAGTAAATAGATAAGGTGAGTATTTTTTTTAACCTGATTAACCCATGAAAGATTTGAATTGTAGCATCAGATGCCACGATCAGCGATGAACGTGGTATCTGATGGGTTCAATGATGGGGGGTGGCTCGATCGTCATTCCCTGACATTGTGCCCGCTACATACAACAGAATGTTCTTCTTCATCTCAAATCGAATTTCTTAGTGAAATTCGGCAAAGTAGCCGAATCAAAATTTTCATAACTTCACTCATCACTACCTAGTGCAACAGCGCTTCCACGTCTCTCCCTATGCCCAGCTGACACAGAAATGGCGTGACCGATTGGGATTAGGCATTTAAAGTGATGTGACATTACAGGGGGTGGATAGCTCCGAATTAGCTGGTTGCAAGGTATTATGGGTGATATTGCGTTCCTGGGCTTGCCTCCTCTACACTTACTTTTACTTTGTAACACGTGCAGCCGCCATTTTAGGAAAAATCGGATTCGTTACGAAGTGCCAGGAAATTCGGCTTTATAACAAATCAAAGTTTTCCTGAAATACTGATCAAATTCCACGTTGTTAACTTCAATACGCTCAACAGTACCCATCAATAGTAAAAAGTGGACAACCCCTTTAAGATCTCATTCACTTTGCTGCTATTGCAACACAATTCATGCAATTCTCTTGTGGAAAATCCACTGAGTTGATGTCATTAATATTGTGGAAGTTATTCAAAGTGAAATGCCGGTTTTTACAAAAAATAAATCTTTTTATTTATTGCAATAGCACAAAACCAAACAGAATTAAAGCTTGGAATGATGATAATTAGATTTTGGGAGAAAGCTGAACATGCAAAATTTTGATATTTGTGCATGAGTAAATGTAATATTCCATTCTCCACAAGCTCACATCTGATAAATCTCACTACAGTCTTTTCATTTCTGTAGATAGACATGCTTGTTATAGACAAATGAAATTCCTTCATACTGTAGGTATATGGTCTCGGCAGGGAGATAATCACCTGGTTCTGGGTATTAATGTACTCCAGCTTTCTCATTTAACCCTTTTACTAGTGAATGCTTCAGTAGTCAGAATGCATTGAAACCGCATTGCCATCTACGCTGTGTGATAGACAGGGAAGACAATCATCAGGGAAGTGCCTTCTATATGAAATGTATTATTTATTCTACATTCCAGGCATGAAATGGAATTTAAATATTTTTAAAGCAATGATTTTGGCTTTTTGTCACACTGATCTGAAAGTGGATGGATGGCTCCAAGAACATTTTATCAAGAAGGTAGAAAAGTTAAGGCTGAATAACTGCAGTTATCAATACTTGGACCAAGTAACTGGATATACACTCATTAACAAAAAAAAATAAAAAAAATTAATAATAATAATAAAATACCACATTAAGAAGAAGTTGTTAGAATGAAATGAAACTTTCTATGTGTGACTGTAAAGATGATATTAGACCAAAAGAATATGTTTACTGGGGACAACTGTACAATTGACAGAAAGATCTAGGACTCTGTGGGACCACCTCTAGCCTGGATACAAGATGAGATATGGTTGGGCATGGAGGTATACAGGTTCTATATAGTGTCCTGTACTACATTTGCCTACAGGTGTTACAGCTGGTTCTATAGATTCCTGCACACTCCTAGGTTGCGAAGCTGCATCCCAGCTGGGCCTATAAATGCTCAATTGGCAAAAAAATCTGATGACCAGGCAGGCCTAGGAAGTGTCGCAATCTGATAGAGACAGTCTTGGGAAACCCTGTGTGTGGATGAGCCTTATCCTGCAGAAAAATGCCATTTGGAGGCCCTACCATGAGAAGTAACACATGTCCGCAGGATGTCCTGTACACATCACTGGGCTGTTAGTGTCCCTCGAAATCACTACTAGGAGTGACCGACTGTTGTATGCAATGGTTCCCCAGATCAGCACACCAGCAGTTTGAGCAATGTGTTGCTACACAGCAAAAGCACAATTTGTTGCTAAAGAAAATATGGTTCCAGACCCTAGCAGTCCAGGTTTCTTGTTCATGACACCAAATTTCCTTCTGCTAAGCGCTTGGAAATGGTCTGACCAGAGACAGAGGTGTGAACTGAAGGTGCCATCTGGGCCTGGATGTTGACAATGAAACTGTGGGAGCTGGGCTGTCTGGAGCCTGCTGTACAGTGTGTAGTGGCTGTGATTGGTTACTGCAGCTTAGACCTATTCAAGTCAATGGCCGCAGCACAGCAGAGACCTGGCATGGCCTCAACACTGTATGGAGTGCCTTTCTTTCTATGCCTGGTTCTTGTGCCAAAGCTGATCAGTGGGGTGCCCTGACAGATATTTTATTGATGGCAAATCCTAAGGATATAGATACAGTTATAGTCAATAGGTAAGTCTTGGAAACGTCATGACAAATGGTCACATGATGTAAGGGGATCCGGTCTCCAACTCTGCCAATGATTGGCTGTGGTGATGTCAAACCGGATGTTGACATCGAGGGAGCCAAGCTGAGCATCCCAGGCCTGAAGGAGAAGGAGCAGGCAACCAGCGCCGGAAAGCAGGCAAGTAATCTTTCCTTTACAGGTCTGCCCCTCCCCTTTCATTCTTGCACAACCCCTTTAAAGCAATAACTTTTTAAAATTCAGTTATTTCAATAAAATTTCTTTTTTCCACTGATATGTTTTTTTTCTTATATCTTTTGTTAAGTGTTTTATGTTTTATTTCTTTTATCCAGAAAAAAGTAAAAAGGAGAAAACAAAAGTGTTTTTTTTTTTACATAGGGAATACTTAGTATTTGGCTGCCTGAAGTGGAACTAGAAGCTGTAGTTTGATCTACAGCGTCTGGGACCAAACTGCAGAGTTGATCTAACCCAGCATATGACAGTCACATGATTGCCAAGACAGGAACAGGAAGTTCCTGTATACACAGCGCTCATTTAGGCTGGGACAGTAATAAACAGTCTCTATGAGGATCCCGACTTTCTCTGACAGTTTGCTCCTGAGTGCCTACTAATCTCTGTGCAGCTACAAACTCAGCAAAGACATTCAGAAATATCACTGCAGAGTCATGTTCAGGCCTGCTGGACATTTAAAGTTGTCTGGTTTTCTGCAGAGGGTTAAAAAAAACTGATTCAAAAATTTCACCAATGCTGTACAGTTTGGTACAAATTATGAGAATACTAAAAAGTCACTTTGCAAGATATTTAGGTTACTCACTGTACATTTGTCCCTACTGATGTTGTCTTTGTGGCGTTTCGAAATGTCAGCTTTATACAATCACTCATCTGTGAGGTGACTTATTGAATCAGACAGTCTCCACTTACAGTTTACGCATCAGACACCCCGGAGTTAATCAAGTAGTCTTTTAATCCGGAGATTGTATTACAAGATGTGCAGAGAAAGCAGATGGTAAAAGAATTATGCCAACAATATTCTCCTTGAAAAGAAGATGAGATTTTCCTCAGATTCTCCTCAGAATTAGAGCACACACTAACAGCAATGCATGACTGGGAAAACAGGAAGTGGCTAGACTGAACCAACTAGAAGCTGAAACATTAGGTAAGAATGAAAAGAAAAAAAGGGAGGAGGAGCATTAATCTCTGGATAGGGAATTTGGACCTGGGATGATCCCTAATTCCCTAAGGGGAGAGAGCGCCAGGGGACAGAAAGGAAGAAAAAAAAAAAAAAAAGGGGGGGGGGAGGGAAGAGGAAAGGAATGGATGATGACAGATAAAGGGAGATGTATGTATGTGTGTGTGGAGCCGGAATGAATGTGAAAAGGGTATTAGGCAGCTGGCGATGCGAACTTGGGCTGGCTTCAGGAGATGAAGTTGCCCTAGTGGAGAAATAGAGAAAAGAAAAAAAGGGACGGATGCATAGCCCAACAAGAGCGCCAGATACCGGAGGTGGAGTGATGGGAAAGAAAGAGGGGGAAGTTGGCGTGAATAGAGCACTGGGTCAATGGGAGAAGAGGGTGATGTGGATATGGAATGGTGAAAGAATATGAGGAAAGATTGGTCACACTGACAGTGTATTGGAGTTAATATCTTGGGTTGACGCTATAATATAGTGGATGCTGGTACTTTACTCACTTTACTGGGAGGGGTGGTGAAGGCACTGTTCTCAGTGTCTACACCAGTGAACCCCTCCCCGCCTGGATAGCTTATAGGTATTAAATCAAAAAGTGATTGTTGAATCAGGTAAAATCAGATATGTTCCATGCAGCAAGGGAAACTTCAAGCAACAAGGATGGTGGTTTCACTTACTTCACCGGGAGGGGTGGTGTAAGATAAGCTCAAGACACTTACACTTTTAACCCCTCCCCGCCGAGGTCGCTTGTAGATGTTGACTCTGCCTGCTGGTCCCCAAATGGATGGTACAGGGGCTTCTTTGTTCGTTCAGGTGGTCTTTATTGGTAAAATTATAATAAAGCTCGACGCGTTTCGGGGGTAAAAGAAAATCCCCCTTCCTCAGGAGCAAGAAATGAACTAAAGTATACACAAGTCATACAAGTTTAAATAGATGTTGTCCTTTTGAAAAGAGGCGGGAAAGCATGTCAAATTCCAAACCGGAAGTACCGCCTCCCAGGTTTACTTCCAGGGTTACAGAAGAGAAAAATATTACATCGGCATGAAAAATCGTTCAAAGAGATATGTATGTATAAACGCAAATGTAAAAGTGGGGTCCCTGATGGCACTTACTTGTGTCCTGGTTTGGTTCACTGCAGGCGCTGTCGGCGCTAGACCACAGCCAGTGTTTAACTTCCTGAATGTGGAACGCACACGTGACCGCGTGCGTTCCAGGGAGTCGCAAGTCTAGTCCATCAGTAATAGGGTACGTCCGCCGGTGACGCACTTCCTGTCCATGAAGCGCACACGTGACTGTGTGCGGTTCAAAGAGTCGGGCCTCCGCCAGTGACGAACTTCCTGTCTGTGAAGCGCACATGTGACTGTGTGCGTTTCAAATAATTAGGAATGGGGGAGTGAAAAAAATCCAATGGTTTTGATGCATTCCGCAGCCAAATGAAGCTGGCTGGGAAGGGGAGGGGTCAACCATGGAGTGAAATGGTTGCTATGGGCAAGGAAAGATTATCGCCCCATACATAGAGAATGATATAAAAGTTACACGTATGAATGATGTAGAGTGTATAAAATATACATATATACACATACACAAGAATAGGGAAAGGTTATAGATGGAAAGGAATGTGATATATAAAAAAGGAATGTAGTATAAAAAATATTATACATACATATTATACATAGAAATGCATATATATATATATTAGTCATGAGCATCGTTCAATATATCCATAGATTAATAAATAAATAAATAGATAAAAGGATCACTGGGTAAATGAATAAGTCACTTGAATACATAATCAAATAAAATGAAATAAAATGAAATGAAAAAATGAGAAATATTAAAATACATGGTATGTGATGACTGGATCGTAATGGGATGTTCATAGGTTTAGTAGTGGTTGTGCTCAAGGGACTCGTTCAGGCCAAATGGGGATAAGGTGTTCATTTTAAAAATCCAAAACATCTCACGTCTACACAATTGAGAGTAGGAATGTGAGACGATTTCAATTGGTGTTATTCTGAGGCCTGAAAAATTCCCTGCATGGAGTTCTGCAAAATGTCTGGATACTCCATGTTTTAAGACTTGTTTATTGATATTTGAACGATGATTATTGAGTCTATCCCTAAGTGTTTGAGTGGTGCGCCCTACGTATTGTAATTTGCAGGGGCACTCAATTAGGTATATGACATTTTTTGAAGAACAATCCATATGATGTTTTAGTGTGAATTTTTCCCCTGTATTGTTTGCCGTTATTGTGTTTGTCTTATCCGTTATGCTGGCACAGCACAGGCAACGTTTAGTATTACACTTGTATGAGCCCGTTGTAACCATGGGACATGAATTTATTATGCTCTTTCCCCCAAGTGCTTTGGGGCAGGATGGGGCTAGAATATTCTTCAAGGTGTGCGCACGACGGTATGTAACCCTTGGTTTTTTTGGGATGACTTTATTTAAAATAGGGTCTTCCTGTAGTAAAGGCCAATGCGTCTGTAATATGGATCTGATGGAGTTATGATAGGAATTGAACCTTGTAAGAAAATTTAGCTGGATGTTATTTGTGGTGATGATATCTTTTTTGTTGTCCCTTGGTTGTAAACATTCGAGTTGACTATTTTGTAAAGCTCGACGTCTAGAGTCCTGGATAAGCTTTTTAGGGTAACCTTTTGTTAGAAATCTTTTTTGTATGATGGTCAGTTGTTTTTTCAAGGTGTTATCATTTGAGCAGATTCTTCTAACCCTTCGCATCTGTCCGTACGGTATATTCTTCTTCCATTGTGAGTAATGGCAGCTGGTGAAATCTAGATAACTATTAGCATCCACCTCCTTGAAGTGAGTGCTGGTAGTAATTCTATTGTTAAATATTTGTATATGAAGGTCTAAAAATACAATAGAAGTCGGGTCAATATGCGAGGTAAAGGTTAGGTTCCAGTCGTTATGGTTGAGGTTATTAATAAAGGAGGATAGTAGAGAACTGTCCCCTTTCCAAATTAAGATAATATCGTCAATGAATCTTTTGTAAAAGACGATGTGTTCATGTTCTAGTAATCCCTCATTCTGCTCAAATGCCCCCATAAAAAGGTTGGCATATGAGGGCGCAAATTTGGTACCCATGGCTGTTCCACAGTTTTGTAGATAGAAGGTATTGTCATATTTAAAATAGTTATGGGTTAAAATAAATTCAATAGCATTGAGAATAAAATTTCTTTGTTGATTGGGTAGGTATTGGTCTTCGATTAGGAAGTTTTCCACTGCCTTCAACCCTAATTCATGTTTGATGTTGCTGTATAATGCTGATACATCAAGTGTGACCCAAAAAAAATCTGTTTCCCATTGGACATCCTGAAGTAGCGTGATTAGATGACTGGAGTCTCTAAGGTAAGATGGTAGGTGTTGGACATATCTTTGGAGGGTGGAATCAACATATGCAGATAAATTGGAAGTAATGGAGTCAATGCCTGAAATAATAGGGCGTCCTGGGGGGTTATTGAGGGACTTATGGATTTTTGGTAAAATGTAGAAATAAGGGATAGATGGGAAGTTTATTTTCAAAAATTGGTTTTCTTTTTTATTTATCACTTTCTCCTCTCGTCCTTTATCTAATAGAGAGTGTAGTGCCTTTTTGTAGGTTTCCGTTGGGTCACTGATTAGAGATGTATAATAATTAGTGTCCGATAGGATGCGTATAGCTTCCTTATTGTAGTCTTCAGTGTTCATGACTACTATGCCACCCCCCTTGTCCGCATTTTTTATAATTATTTTGTTATTTGTCTTTAGTTCAATTATGGCCTTTCTCTGTGATGTTGTAAGGTTATATTTAGTTGGTTTTTCAGTTTTGCAGGATTCCGTTAGATTTTTTAGATCCTTCAGAACTAAATTATAGAAAGTTTCTACAAATGGGCCTTTATGTTCGAGGGGATAGAACGTGGAGCGTGGTTTAAAGGAGGTCTCGATGGGATTTTTAAACAGGTCCTCTAGTAGATTATCTATATCGTCTTCTCCCTCTTCCCCTTTTCCCGTTGGAGTGGCTCTCTCTTTATAGATAGTGTTGGTTAATTCTTTGTGGTGAAAATACCTTTTCAACGTCAGTTTCCGTATGTACTGGTTCAGGTCCACAAATAACTCAAACATGTCTGGTCCTTTTGTAGGGCAAAAGGATAAGCCCTTCTCTAGGACTTCGATTTCATGTTTGGTTAACACGTGATTGGACAGGTTAAAGATCCCTGAGGTTTTGAGTGTACAATTGCTTTCGTGTGAGTTACTTGGGTGAGTGGACTGGTTTTGGATTTTTGAATTTTTTGTTTTCTACTTTTGACTCTCCTCCCTCCTCTGCATCCTCTTCGTCGGATATTTGTCTTTTGTTTTTGCGGGGGGTAGGGTGTATGGGGCTGAAAAATTGAGTTATTTTGAGATTTCGCTGTAGGCGGAGGTTCTGAAAAGGATGCGATTGGGCTTCTGGGGTCTGGAATAGGTAGTGAGATAGTGTTTGAATACTGGAAAGGACTGGTCTCCCCCCTATTGGGGTACCGGAATAAATGGACCGGTCAGAAAGATTTGTGGGGAGGGCCAAGAAGGGTTCAGGACTGGATGAGTTGTTACTACTATAAGTAGATATATTACACAATGGTGAAGTTAGGGAATTAGGTACTTCTGTGTTGTCCACTGTTCTTTGTTCAAATGGCTGATTAAGGGTAGGAGAATGACCTTGTGTTGGTGTATGAAAAATCATGACTTCTGGGATTGACCTGTCGCATGGACTAATGAGGAGTCCTGTATCTGGGACTGGTTGGGTCTTTTACCAATAAAGACCACCTGAACGAACAAAGAAGCCCTTGTACCATCCATTTGGGGACCAGCAGGCAGAGTCAACATCTACAAGCGACCTCGGCGGGGAGGGGTTAAAAGTGTAAGTGTCTTGAGCTTATCTTACACCACCCCTCCCGGTGAAGTAAGTGAAACCACCATCCTTGTTGCTTGAAGTTTCCTTTGCTGCATGGAACATATCTGATTTTACCTGATTCAACAATCACTTTTTGATTTAATACCTATAAGCTATCCAGGCGGGGAGGGGTTCACTGGTGTAGACACTGAGAACAGTGCCTTCACCACCCCTCCCAGTAAAGTGAGTAAAGTACCAGCATCCACTATATTATAGCGTCAACCCAAGATATTAACTCCAATACACTGTCAGTGTGACCAATCTTTCCTCATATTCTTTCACCATTCCATATCCACATCACCCTCTTCTCCCATTGACCCAGTGCTCTATTCACGCCAACTTCCCCCTCTTTCTTTCCCATCACTCCACCTCCGGTATCTGGCCCTCTTGTTGGGCTATGCATCCCTCCCTTTTTTTCTTTTCTCTAGAAGCTGAAACAGAGGGGGAGGAGAAGAGAGGAGCATACCAATACACAATGCAAGATACTGAAACAGAACACTCCCCGTCTGGTATCGGTAGATACCACTATCTATATGCATACAATGGAATTGTATAAAATAACAATTAATAATGTCCATAAACCTGATGAATAAACAGATGATTAATGTCCATAAACCTGAAAAGGAAACATGCAATGAACATTTATTTAAACCAAAAAGGATATGTCTTCAGTTTAGGCCATAGAGCTGGTACTGGAAACAGTCTTAGAAGATGATGAGCATCTTTGGTAGAAGGAATCTTGACATGGAAGTTCCTTCCACCCGAACTGGAAACGACTTTAGTAGTAAGTCCAGTAGGCCAGTCGAGACGATCAACTTGTTTGTCTCTTAACAGAACAAAATCTACTTCCTTTAAATTAGGCCTTGGATCTTTCCACCTTATGTGTTCTTGCAAGAGGCAGAGGTACTTTCTTCTCCACCTTTTCCAGAACTGACTGGCGAGATGTTGTACCTGCTTCCACCAAAACTTATAAAGGTTGTGCTCTTTGAAAACGCCAGATGGCACAGGAATATTTCCTATCTTTTTTGGTTTATTCTTGAGTGATCTTTTATGCACCCCAGATGTGGATTTCTTCTTTTTTACTACAGGATATTGTCTGTTGCTTTCATTAGAAGCTGTGCGAGACTTGGTTCTCCTTGATCTTGCCAAAGATTAAGAATGTGACTTCCCTGTCTGTGTCACCAATTTAGAGCGAGAGCACTTATTTTGTGAGGCTGATTTAGATGTAGAATGCTTTCTGTCTATAAATCGTGAACGCAAATGCTCATGTCTGCTTTTCACTTCTGAAATGGGATCTGTCTTTGTACGTACGGACTTGGGTTGTTGACATGCAGTATTTGTCATGGACATTGGCGGTGAACTTTTCCCTATGGTTTACAGAAAAGGCTGAGCAATATGAAGGTGCTCATCCGTTGAAGACTGGGAAGAACTGTGATACTCTTGGGTGCAATCAACAACTGCAGATGGAACTGAAGGTTCTTGCAAAGTATCTATAATGAACTCTTCCTCTGTTGAAGGAACCTCCTTTATAGAACGTTCTCCAATTGAGATCCTGAAGGCCTTTCTACAAGATGCCCTTCTGTACAGGAACATTCTTCTGCAGCTGACTCCTTGGGATTTAAGCTGATTTCTGATGTTTTTAGAATATTTGGGCAAGGAACCTCTTGCACATAGTAGTGGTTAGGACACTGCTTGAAGTAAGAAGTCCGTCCCCCTATTAATACGCCAGTTCTGAAGGAGTGTACTTGGCAGGGTCTGCAGGTTCTGTCAGACATACATTACCCACGATGATCCAACCCACTGTAAGTTTCTGGGCATATGGAGCATTGAAAGGGCCATTGTGAAGTTCAGGGACCTTATGAGTAGAGTTGAGCGAACACCTGGATGTTCGGGTTAGAGAAGTTCGGCCGAACTTCCCTAAAATGTTCGGGATCCGAACTCGACCCGAACTTCACCCCGAACCCTATTGAAGTCAATGGGGACCCGAAATATTGGGCACTAAAAAGGCTGTAAAATAGCCCAGGAAAGGGCTAGAGGGCTGCAAAAGGCAACAAAATGTAGGTAAACAAATGTGGATAGGGAAATGACTTAAAATAAAATAAATAAAAATTAACCAATATCAATTGGCAACTTGGAGGAGGAGGAGGTGGAATAGAAGGTTGGGGTGGCATCAGGTGGGAATGCTATGGGAGTTGATGTGCTCATCACAGCCAAAAAGGACTCGAGTCTGCCTGCAGTGCCACAGGCCTTATTCACAAACTCAGGGCCATGGCACCCACAAAGAGGAGAGCGGTCCCGTAACTGCAACACAGGCCTCAGGTCAACCTGCAATGGAACAGGCCATTATAATTTCTGTAGGCCCCTGACACCCAGACAGAGGAGAGGCAATTTGACAGTAAAAAGAGTTTAATGTCTCTCACCCAGACAGCAAGCAATTAAACAAATTATAGGCCACTGACACCCAGACAATGGGGCGGTCATTAGACAGTAAAAAGTGTTAAATGTCTGCCACAAAGATGGCAATCAAGTACGTGAAATTTAGGCCCCTGACACCACGACAATGGGGCAGTCATGACAGTAAAAGGAGTTTAATATCTCCCACCAAGACAACAAATGATTAAACGACATATAGGCCCCTGACACCCAGACAACGGGGCGGTCATTAGACAGTAAAACGTGTTGAATGTCTGCCACCAAGACAGAAAGCAAGTACGTGAAAGTTAGGCCCCTGACACCAAGACAGAGGAGAGAGGTCCCATAGCAGCAAAAGGGGCATCATGTCACCCACCAACGGAGAAGGCCACTTTCAGTTTAAGCCCCAGCAACCAGACAGAGGAGAGAGGTCCCAAAGCAGAGAATCAGGCTTCATGTCACCCACTAATGGAGAAGGCCACTTTTAGATATTTAGGCCCCTGGCACCAAGACGGAGGAGAGGTTTATTCAACTTTGGGTTGCCCCGCAAAATAATGGTAAAATGAAAAAAAAAGAGGATTCAATAAAGAAGTGCATTGGAGTACAAGAATATATGGTTAAGGGGAGGTAGTTATAAATGTCTATTCTGCAAAAGGGATGGACAGGTCCTGGGGAATCCATGCCTGGTTTATTTTTTATGAACGTCAGCTTGTTCACGTTGGCTGTGGACAGGCGGCTGCGTTTGTCACTAATGACACCACCTGCCGTACTGAATAAATATTCAGACAAAACGCTGGCCGTCGGGCAGGCCAGCGCCTCCAAGGCATAAAAGGCTAGCTCTGGCCACGTGGACAATTTGGAGACCCAGAAGTTGAATGGGGCCGAACCATCAGTCAGTAAGTGGAGGGGTGTGCACACGTACTGTTCCACCATGTTAGTGAAATGCTGCCTCCTGCTACCAGGTTCCGTATCAGGTGGTGGTGGTGCAGTTAGCTGTGGCGTGGTGACAAAAATTTTCCACATCTCTGCCATGCTAACCCTGCCCTCAGAGAAACTGGCCGTGACACAGCTGCAGAATGCTATCAGTAGCGTGCCTACGAACGTGTGCTTGTACTCGCGCATCTTCCTATCACGCTCCAGTGCAGGAAGTAAGGTTGGCACATTGTCTTTGTACCGGGGATCCAGCAGGGTGGCAACCCAGTAGTCCGCACACATTAAAATGTGGGCAACTCTGCTGTCATTGTGCAGGCACTGCAGCATGTAGTCGTTAATGTGTGCCAGGCTGCCCAGAGGTAAGGACAAGCTGTCCTCTGTGGGAGGCGTATCGTCATCGTCCTCCGTTTCATCCCAGAAAAAAATATATCCTTTGCTGGACACTATTAAACTTGGCCAGCCACTGCTGGGACACCAGATTTAGGGGATTGCTATTTTGGCAATTGAATTTCACCCCAGAATAAAATATATCCTTTGCCTGCCACTATTAAACTTGGCAAGCCACTGCTGAAACCACTGATTTATGGTATTGCTATTTTGGCAATTGACTTTCACGCCAGAACAAAAAATATCCTTTGAAGGATACTATTAAACTACTTGTCCAGCCACAGCTAGATTACCAGATTTACTGTATTTCTATTTTTGCAACTGAATTTCAAACCAGAAAATAATATATCCTTTGCCGGACACTATGAAACTTGTCCATCCATTGATGGGACACCAGATTTAGGGGATTTCTATTTTGGCAATTGAATTTCACCCCAGAACAAAATATATCCTTTGCCGGACACTATTAAACTTGGCCAGCCATAGCTGGAACACCAGATTTACGGTATTTCTATTTTTGCAACTGAATTTCACCCCAGAAAATAATAAATCCTTTGTCGTACACTATTACACTTGGCCATCCACTTCTAGGACACCAGATTTACGGTATTTCTATTTTTGCAATTGAATTTCACCCCAGAAAATAATATATCCTTTGCCGGACACTATGATACTTGTCCAGTCACAGCTAGAACACCAGATTTACGCTTTTTCTATTTTTGCAACTTAATTTCAACCCAGAACAAAATATATCCTTTGCCGGACACTATTAAACTTGGCCAGCCACTGATGGGACACCAGATTTTAGGGATTGCTATTTTGGAAATTGAATTTCACCCCAGAATAAAATATATCCTTTGCCGGACACCAATAAACTTGGCCAGCCACTGCTGGTACACCAGATTTAGAGGTTTGCTATTTTGGCAATTGAATTTCACCCCAGAAAATTATCTATCATTTGCCGAACACTAATAAACTTGGCCAGCCAAAGCTGAAACCACTGATTTACGGTATTGCTATTTTGGCAATTGAATTTCACTCCAAAAAAAAAATATCCTTTGCCGGACACTATTAAACTTGGCCAGCCACAGCTGAAACCACTGATTTACGGTATTGCTATTTTGGCAATTGAATTTAACCGCAGAACAAAATCTATCCTTTGCAGGACACTATTAAACTTGGCCAGCCACTGCTGGAACACCAGATTTACGGTATTGCTATTTTTGTAACTGAATTTCACCCCAGAAAATAATAAATCCTTTGACCGACACTATGAAACTTGTCAAGTCAGAGCTGGTACACCAGATTTACAGTATTGCTATTTTTGCAACTGAATTTCACCCCAGAAAATAATAAATCCTTTGCCGGACACTATTAAACTTGGCCAGCCACTGCTGGGACACCAGATTTACGGTATTTCTATTTTTGCAACTGAATTTCACCTCACAAAATAATATATCCTTTGCCAGGCACTATGAAACTTGTCCAGTCACAGCTGGAACACCAGATTTACGGTATTGCTATTTTTGCAACTGAATTTCACCCCAGAAAATAATAAATCCTTTGCCGGACACTATTAAACTTGGCCAGTCACTACTGAAACCACTGATTTACGGTATTGCTATTTTGGGAAATGAATTTCAACTCATAAAAAAATATATCCTTTGCCGGACACTATTAAACTTGGCCAGCCACCACTGGGACACCAGATTTAGGGGATTGCTTTTTTGGCTATTGAATTTCACCCCAGAAAAATATCTATCCTTTGCCGGACACTATTAAACTTGGCCAGCCACAGCTGAAACCACTGATTTACCGTATTGCTGTTTTGGCAATTGAATTTAACCACAGAACAAAATCGATCCTTTGCAGGACACTATTAAACTTGGCCAGCCACTGCTGGAACACCAGATTTACGGTATTGCTATGTTTGTAACTGAATTTCACCCCAGAAAATAATAAATACTTTGACCGACACTATGAAACTTGTCAAGTCAGAGCTGGAACACCAGATTTACAGTATTGCTATTTTTGCAACTGAATTTCACCCCAGAAAATAATAAATCCTTTGCCGGACACTATTAAACTTGGCCAGCCACTGCTGGAACACCAGATTTACGGTATTACTATTTTTGTAACTGAATTTCACCCCAGAAAATAATAAATCCTTTGACCGACACTATGAAACTTGTCAAGTCATAGCTGGAACACCAGATTTACAGTATTGCTATTTTTACAATTGAATTTCACCCCAGAAAATAATAAATCCTTTGCCGGACACTATTAAACTTGGCCAGCCACTGCTGAAACCACTGATTTACAGTATTGCTATTTTGGTAACTGAATTTCACCCCAGAAAAAATATATCCTTTGCCGGACACTATTAAACTTGGCCAGCCACTGCTGGAACACCAGATTTACAGTATTGCTATTTTTGCAATTGAATTTCACCCCAGAAAATAATAAATCCTTTGACGGACACTATTAAACTTGGCCAGCCACTGCTGAAACCACTGATTTACGGTATTGCTATTTTGGTAACTGAATTTCACCCCAGAAAAAATATATCCTTTGCCGGACACTATTAAACTTGGCCAGCCACTGCTGGGACACCAGGTTTACAGTATTTCTATTTTTGCAACTGAATTTCACCTCAGAAAATAATATATCCTTTGCAAGCCACTATGAAACTTGTCCAGTCACAGCTGGAAAACCAGATTTAGGGTATTGCTATTTTTGCAACTGAATTTCACCCCAGAAAATAATAAATCTTTTGCCGGACACTATTAAACTTGGCCAGTCACTGCTGAAACCACTGATTTATGGTATTGCTATTTTGGCAATTGAATTTCACCTCAGAAAAAGATATATCCTTTGCCGGACACTATTAAACTTGGCCAGCCACTACTGGGACATCAGATTTAGGGGATTGCTATTTTGGCTATTGAATTTCACCCCAGAAAAATATCTATCCTTTGCCGGACACTATTAAACTTGGCCAGCCATAGCTGGAACACCAGATTTACGGTATTTCTATTTTTGCAACTGTATTTCACCCCAGAAAATAATATATCCTTTGCCGGACACTATGATACTTGTCCAGTCACAGCTGGAACACCAGATTTACGGTTTTGCTATTTTTGCAACTGAATTTCACCCCAGAACAAAATATATCCTTTGCCGAACACTATTAAACTTGGCCAGCCACTGCTGGGACACTATATTTAGGGGATTGCTATTTTGGCAATTGAATTTCACCCCAGAACAAAATATATCCTTTGCCGGACACTATTAAACTTGGCCAGCCACTGCTGGTACACCAGATTTAGAGGATTGCTATTTTGGCAATTGAATTTCAACCCAGAAAAATATCTATCCTTTGCCGAACACTATTAAACTTGGGCAGCCAAAGCTGAAACCACTGATTTACGGTATTGCTATTTTGGTAATTGAATTTCACTCCAGAAAAAAATATATCCTTTGCCGGACACTATTAAACTTGGCCAGCCACAGCTGAAACCACTGATTTACGGTATTGCTATTTTGGCAATTGAATTTAACCCCAGAAAAAAATATATCCTATGCCGGACACTATTACACTTGGCGAGCCACTGCTGGGACACCAGATTTATGGTTTTTCTATTTTTGCAACTGAATTTCACCCCAGAAAATAATATATACTTTGTCGGACACTATGCTACTTGTCCAGTCAGATCTGGAACACCAGATATACGGTTTTGCTATTTTTGTAACTGAATTTCACCCCAGAACAAAATATATCCTTTTCCGGACACTATTAAACTTGACCAGCCACTGCTGGGACACCAGCTTTAGGGGACTGCTATTTTGGCTATTGAATTTCACCCCAGAAAAATATCTATCCTTTGCCGGACACTATTAAACTTGGCCAGCCATTGCTGAGAACCCAGATTTAGGGGATTGCTATTTTGGCAATTGAATTTCACCCCAGAAAATTATCTATCATTTGTCGGACACTATTAACTACTTCAGCCCCCCTAGCTTAAACACCCTTAATGACCAGGCCACTTTTTACAATTCCGCATTACACTACTTTCACCGTTTATTGCTCCGTCATACAACTTACCACCCAAATGAATTTTACCTCCTTTTCTTCTCACTAATAGAGCTTTCATTTGGTGGTATTTCATTGCTGCTGACATTTTTACTTTTTTTGCTATTAATCAAAAATTACCGACATTTTTGCAAAAAAATGACATTTTTCACTTTCTGTTGTAATTTTTTTTAAAAAAACTACATTTCTATATACATTTTTCTCTAAATTTATTGTTCTACATGTCTTTGATAAAAAAAAATCCAATAAGTGTATATTTATTGGTTTGGGTAAAAGTTATAGCGTTTACAAACTATGGTGCAAAAAAGTGAATTTCGGCATTTTTAAGCAGCTCTGACTTTCTGAGCACCTGTCATGTTTCTTCAGGTGCTAGAATGCCAGGATAGTATAAATATCCCCCAAATTACACCATTTTAGAAAGAAGACACCCCAAAGTATTTGCGGAGGGGCTTGGTGAGTTCATGTATCATTTCATTTTTTTCACAAGTTAGCGGAAAATGACACTTTCTGAGAAAAAAAAAAAAGTTTCAATTTCTGATAACTTCTGGCAAAAAAAAAAAATCTCAGACGGACTCACTATGCCCCTCAGTGAATACCTTGGGGTGTCTACTTTCCGAAATGGAGTCATTTGTGGGGTGTGTTTACTGTTCTGGCATTTTGGGCGGGCTAAATTGTGAGCGGCCATGTAAAACCTAAAGGTACTCGTTGAATTTGGGTCCTTTGCGCACTCAGGCTGCAAAAAGCGGCACTTATGTGGTATCGCCGTACTCAGGAGAAGTAGGGCAATGTGTTTTGGGGTGTATTTTTACATATACCCATGTTGGGTGAGAGAAATATCTCTGTAAATTGTCAACTTTGTATAAAATTTTTAAAAGTTGTCCTTTACAGAGATATTTTTCACACAAAGTATGGGTATATATAAAAATACACCCCAAAACACATTGCCCTACTTCTCCTGAGTACGGCGATACCACATGTGTGCCACTTTTTGCAGCCTGGATGCGCAAAGGGCCCTAAATCCAATGAGTACCTTTAGGATTTCACAGGGCATTTTTACGCATTTGGATTCCAGATTCTTCTCACGCTTTAGGGGCCCCTAAAATGCCAGGGCAGTAGAAATACCCCACATGTGACCCCATTTTTGAAAGAAGACACCCCAAGGTATTCCATGAGGGGCATGGCGAGTTCATAGAATATTTTTTTTTTGGCACAAGTTAGTGGAAATTAGATTTTGTATTGTATTTCTCACAAAGTCTCCTTTCCGCTAACTTTTGACAAAAAGTTAAATTTCTCATGAACTCATTATGCCCCTCAGCGAATACCTTGGGGTGTCTTCTTTCCAAAATGGGGTCACATGTGGGTATTTATACTGCCCTGGCATTTTAGGGCCCTAAAGCGTGAGAAGAAAATGCGTAAAATGCCCTCCTAAAAGGTACTCGTTGAATTTGGGCCCTTTGCGATCTTGGCTGCAAAAGTGTCACACATGGTATGCCGTACTCAGGAGAAGTAGGGATGTGTTAGGTGTATTTTACATATACCCATGTGTGAGAGAAATATCTCTGTATATTGACAACTTTGAATAAAAAATGTAAAAGTTGTCGCTTACAGCGATATTTCTCACACCCAGTATGGGTATATGTAAAAATACACCCCAAAACACATTGCCCTACTTCTCCTGAGTACGGCGATACCACATGAGTGACACTTTTTGCAGCCAAGATGCGCAAAGGGGCCCTAAAACCAATGAGTACCTTTAGGATTTCACAGGCCATTTTTACGCATTTGGATTCTCACGCTTTAGGACCCTAAAATGCCAGGGCAGTATAAATACCCCACATGTGACCCCATTGTGGAAAGAAGACACCCCAAGGTATTCTGTGAGGGCTATGGCGAGTTCACAGAAAAAAAAATTTGGCACAAGTTAGCGGAAATTGTTTTTTTTTTTTTACAGTCTCATATTCCACTAACTTGTGACAAAAATAAAATTTTGCATGAACTCGCCATACCCCTCACGGAATACCTTGGGGTGTCTTCTTTCTAAAATGGGGTCACATGTGGGGTTTTTGTACTGCCCTGGCATTTGAGGGTCTCCGCAATCATTACACGTATGGCCAGCATTAGGAGTTTCTGCGATTCTCCGTATATTGAGCATACGGGTAATGAGATTTTTTTTCCGCTCAGCCTCTGCGCTGAAAAAAAAATGAACGGCACAGATTTTTCATTCGACGTCAATGTGGATGAAAAAATCTCTGCCAAAATCAGTGACTGCGGTGCGGTGGGCTGGGCGCTAGCTACCTAACAAGTAGCTAACTAACTGGCGGTGATAGGGGACCCTTATGCCCCATTCACACGTCCGAAATTCTGTTTGCGGAACGGAATTGCGGACCCATTCATTTCTATGTGGACAGACTTTGTCCCGCTCGGATCCGAATTACGGATCCGCGCTTCCGGGTCTGCACTTCCGCTTCGCAAAAATATAGAACATGTCCTATTCTTGTCCGCAATTGCGGACAAGAAAAAGCATTTTCTATATAGTTCTGGCAATGTGCGGATCTGAAAAATGCGGAAAGCACATTGCCGGTGTCCGTGTTTTGAGGATCCGCGGATTGGATCCGCAGATCGGATCCGCGGATCCGTGAATCCACGGATCCGTGAATCCACGGATCCGCAAAACACATATGGACGTCTGAATGGAGCCTTACAAGGGGTGTGATCAATGACAGGGGGTGATCAGGGGTCTAGATGGGGTGATCAAGGGGTTAATAGGTGAGGGGGGTGGGGGTTAGTGTAGTGTTTGGTGCAACTTTATTGTAGTTACCTGGTCCTCTGGTGGTCGATCCCAGAAAATGGGACCACCAGAGGACCAGGTAGCAGCTATATCAGACGCTGTTCATAAAACAGCGTCTGATATAGCTGTTTGATGCGATTTATATCGCATCTACAGCCTGCCAGCGATTGATCATCGCTGGCAGGCTGTAGTCCAACTCTCGAGACGCGCTTCACTGTGAACGCGCGCGTGCACGCTCGCGCGTTCACAGGAACTCTCGCGTCTCGCGAGATGACGCCCCGGCGCGTCCAAACAGAAGATCCCGGCCGCCCGCAGGACGCAATCCTGCGTACGGCGGTCGGGGACTGGTTAAACTTGGCTTGCCACTGCTGGGACACCAGATATAGGTGATTACTATTTTGGCAATTGAATTTCACCACAGAAAAAAATCTATCCTTTGCCAGACAGCAGACAGTATTACATTTAGCTAGCTACAGCTGCAACACTAGATTTAGGGGATTGCTATTTTGGCAATTGAATTTAACCCCTCAATAAAATATAGAAATTTCTATGCTGAGTTTCTAGGGGTGACAATAAGCACAGCCAAGCCCCTGATGTAGGATATAGCAAAAAAAAAAAAAAAAACAAGTATTGATGGATTGCTGCACTTGGTGGCAGCTTGTGCTGGTTCACCACAAGACACAAAATGTCTGCCGATCTCCCCAGAAAAAAGTGACAGAAAAACGCTCTGTGCAGCCTAAAAACCAGTGAGCAATTAACTAGCAGAAGTTGAATGATTCACAGCTGTAGATTGATCACATCATTAAGTGTTTTTGCTGAGTTTTCCATGCCTAATGTCGCCCTCACAGCAGCTGCATCCTATCCCTACACTAATCAGAGCAGAGTGACGTGCGGCGCTACATGACTCCAGCTTAAATAGAGGCTGGGTCATATGCTGCACTTGGCAAGAAGTAAAACGCTAGCTGATTGGCTGCTGTGCTGTGCTGCTGAACCATAAGCTCTTCTTTATAAGGTTGTCACAATACCAGAGCATGTTCCTAGTATGTAGAGTGTAGTTTCTCCCTCTATCCTGAACAGATCAAAGAACTTAAGGCTAGCTAGGGAATGATTACTTTGGTCATCTAGAAAAGCATACATTCTTATGGTCTTCTCTGGTTGTGCATTAGGAAACACATCCACGAGGCAAATCTTAGAACAAGACTTACCGCACACAAGTCCTTTTCCACATACCTTTGTGCATCTGGGCGTGGCGGTTGTGGTTGGTCAGTAGGCACTCTCCCCGCCTTGATTGGAATGGGGCTAATGGGGCTTGTACCAGCTAACTGGTTCTAGGTTCCGCCTAATTGGTCCCGGGTGAACAGCGGACACAAGTAGCTCACTATTACATTCAGAACACTTGACTGAAACCTTACAGTCTCTGGCAAAATGCTCATTGGATGCACAGCATCTGAAGCAGATGTCATGACTAGTGTTGAGCGAACAGTTCGAGCATCGTTCGGGTTCGTACCAAATTTTGGGGTGTCCGGGACACGGACCCGAACATTTTCGAAAAAGTTCGGATTTGGGTCCGTGGTTCGGCGATTTCTTCCCGCTTCTTTCCTTAGAGCCTATCACAGCCATGCCAACTAATGGCATGGCTGTGATTGTCCAAGTGCAGCATGTGACCCAGCCTCTATTTAAGCTGGAGTCACGTAGCGCCGCACGTCACACTGCTCTGATTAGTGTAGGGAGAGGACGCAGCTTCTGTGAGGGTGAGATTAGGCAGGGAAAAGTCAGCAACAGCACCTAATGAAAGGATCGATCTACAGCTGTGAATGATTGAACTTCTGCTAGTTACTTGCTCACTGGTTTTTAGGCTGCACAGAGCGTTTTTCTGTCACATATTTTCTGGGTTGATCGGCGGCCATTTTGTGACTTGTGGTGCACCAAAAGAAGCTGCCACCAAGTCCTTCAATCCATCAATACTTGTTTTTTTTTTTGCTATATCCTACATCAGGGGCTTGGCTGTGCTAATTGTCACCCCTAGAAACTCAGGATAGCAATTTCTATATTTTATTAAGGGGTTAAATACAATTGCCCAAATACCAATCCCCTAAATCTGGTGTTCCAGCTTTGGCTAGACAAGTATAATACTGTCTGCTGTATGGCAAAGGATAGATTTTTTTCTGTGGTGAAATTCAATTGCCAAAATAGTAATACCATATATCAGTGGTTTCAGCTGTGGCTGGCAAAATAGAATAGTGTCCGCCAAAACATATATTTTGTTCTGGGGTGAAATTAATCTGGCAAAATAGCAATACCCTGAATCTGGTGTCCCAGCTGTTGCAGGCCAGATTTCATAGTGTCCGCAAAAACATATATTTTGTTCTGGGGTGAAATTAATCTGCCAAAATCGCAATACCCTGAATCTGGTGTCCCAGCTGTTGCAGGCCAGATTTCATAGTGTCTGCCAAAACATATATTTTGTTCTGGGGTGAAATTAATCTGCCAAAATAGCAATACCCTGAATCTGCTGTCCAAGCTGTTGCAGGCCAGATTTCAGAGTGTCCGCCAAAACATATATTTTGTTCTGGGGTGAAATTCAATTGCCAAAATAGCAATACCATAAATCAGTGGTTTCAGCTGTGGCTGGCAAAATAGAATAGTGTCCGCCAAAACATACATTTTGTTCTGGGGTGAAATTCAATTGCCAAAATAGCAATACCATAAATCAGTGGTTTCAACTGTGGCTGGCAAAATAGAATAGTGTCCGCCAAAACATATATTTTGTTCTGGGGTGAAATTAATCTGACAAAATAGCAATACCCTGAATCTGCTGTCCAAGCTGTTGCAGGCCAGATTTCATAGTGTCCGCCAAAACATATATTTTGTTCTGGGGTGAAATTCAATTGCCAAAATAGCAATACCATAAATCAGTGGTTTCAGCTGTGGCTGGCAAAATAGAATAGTGTCCGCCAAAACATACATTTTGTTCTGGGGTGAAATTCAATTGCCAAAATAGCAATACCATAAATCAGTGGTTTCAACTGTGGCTGGCAAAATAAAATAGTGTCCGCCAAAACATATATTTTGTTCTGGGGTGAAATTAATCTGCCAAAATAGCAATACCCTGAATCTGGTGTCCCAGCTGTTGCAGGCCAGGATTCATAGTGTCTTGCAAAACATATATTTTGTTCTGGGGTGACATTCAATTGCCAAAATAGCAATACCCTGAATCTGGTGTCCCAGCTGTTGCAGGCCAGGATTCATAGTGTCTGCAAAAACATATATTTTGTTATGGGGTGACATTCAATTGCCAAAATAGCAATAACCTGATTCTGGTGTCCCAGCTGTTGCAGGCCAGGATTCATAGTGTCTTGCAAAACATATATTTTGTTCTGGGGTGACATTCAATTTGCAATATAGCAATACCCTGAATCTGGTGTCCCAGCTGTTGCAGGCCAGGATTCATAGTGTCCGCAAAAACATATATTTTGTTCTGGCCTGGGGTGAAATTCAATTGCCAAAATAGCAATACCATAAATCAGTGGTTTCAGCTGTGGCTGGCAAAATATAATAGTGTCCGCCAAAACATATATTTTGTTCTGGGGTGACATTCAGTTGCCAAAATAGCAATACCCTGAATTTGTTGTCCCAGCTGTTGCAGGCCAAGTGTAAATCTGTCCATAAAAGGATACCTTTCATCCAGGGCCTAAATACTAGCCCTAAAAGAGATATTCCCCTAAATCAGTGGTTACTGCTGTGCCTGGATTAGTGTAATACGCTACATAAACAAATAGGCAGATAGTGTTAGGTGCCTGTAAAAAAGAAAAAGGACTAAATTTGAAATCAATACATTGGGCCAAATATTTTTTTCCTTATTGTGGTGCTTGGTGAACGGTAACAATGAGGAAAACATCTAGTAAGGGAGGTCGCGGTCGTTGTGGTGTTAGTATACCCTCTGGTGCTGGGAGAGAACGTGGCCATTCTGCCACAGTCACATGTCCTAGTGAACCAACTACCTCAGGTTCCAGTACCTGCCAGAATTTACAGCGATATTTGGTGGGGCTTAATGCCGTTCTAAGGATGGTAAGGCCTGAGCAGGTACAGGCGCTAGTCAATTGGGTGGCCGACAGTGGATCCAGCATGTTCACAACATTATCTCCCACCCAGTCTTCTGCAGAAAGCGCACAGGTGGCACCTGAAAACCAAGCCCATCAGTCTGTCACATCACCCCCATGCATATCAGGGAAACTGTCAGAGCCTCAAGTTATGCAGCAGTCTCTTATGCTGTTTGAAGACTCTGCTGGCAGGGTTTCCCAAGGAAATCCACCTAGCCCTTCCCCAGTAGTGGAAGACATAGAATGCACTGATGCACAACCACTGATGTTTCCTGATGATGAGGACATGGGAATACCACCTCATCGGAGTCCGCACGTCTCTGATGATGACGAAACACAGGTGCCAACTGCTGCGTCTTTCTGCAGTGTGCAGACCGAACAGGAGGTCAGGGAGGAAGACTGTGTGGAAGACGATGCAGGGGACGATGAGATCCTAGACCCCACATGGAATGAAGGTCATGCCACTGACTTTCATAGTTCAGAGGAAGAGGCAGTGGTGAGACCGAGCCAACAGCGTAGCAAAAGAGGGAGCAGGGGGCAAAAGCAAACCAGCCGCTGCCAAGAGAGTTCCCCTTTCTACTGCCCATGCCACCAGGGACCTAGCACCCCAAAGGCAGCTTCAAGGAGTTCCCTGGCATGGCACTTCTTTGCTGACAACAAGACCCGAGTGGTTTGCACGCTGTGCCATCAGATCCTGAAGCGAGGCATTAACGTTCTGAACCTTAGCACAACCTGCATGACCAGGCATCTACATGCAATGCATGAACTGCAGTGGAGTAAACACCGTAAAAGCAAGGAACTCACTCTGGCTCCCCCTGCTCCCTCTTCTGCTGCTGCCTCGGCCTCTTCCTCCGCCTCGGGAGGAATGTTGGCCCCTGCCGCCCACCAAACAGAGGATGTGCCACCGACAACACCACCTGCGTCACCAAGCATCTCCACCAAGTCACACGGCAGCGTTCAGCTCTCCATCTCACAAACCTTGGAAAGAAAGCGTAAATTCCCACCTAGCCACCCTTGAGCCCTGGGCCTGAATGCCACCATTTCTAAACTACTGGCCTCTGAAATGCTGTCATTCAGGCTGGTGGACACAGAAAGCTTCAAACAGCTGATGTCCATGGCTGTCCCACAGTATGTTGTTCCCAGCCGCCACTACTTCTCCAAGACAGCCGTGCCTTCCCTGCACAACCAAGTATCCGATAAAATCAAGTGTGCACTGCGCAACGCCATCTGTGGCAAGGTCCACCTAACCACAGATACTTGGACCAGTAAGCACGGCCAGGGACGCTATATCTCCCTAACTGCACACTGGGTAAATGTACTGGCGGCTGGGCCGTAGGCGGAGAGTTCCTTGGCGCACGTCCTTCCGCTGCCAAGGATCGCAGGGCATCATTCTTTGCCTCCTGTAGCCTCCTCCTCCTACTCGGCTTCCTCCTCCTCTGCTTCCACCAGCTCATCCAGTCAGCCACACACCTTCACCACCAACTTCAGCACAGCCCGGGGTAAACGTCAGCAGGCCATTCTGAAACTCATATGTTTGGGGGACAGGCCCCACACCGCGCAGGAGTTGTGGCGGGGTATTGAACAACAGACCGACGACTGGTTTCTGCCAGTGGGCCTCAAGCCCGGCCTGGTGGTGTGCGATAATGGGCGAAATCTCGTGGCAGCTCTGGGACTAGCCGGTTTGACGCACATCCCTTGCCTGGTGCATGTGCTGAATTTGGTGGTGCAGAACTTCATTCACAACTACCCCGACATGTCAGAGCTGCTGCATAAAGTGAGGGCCGTCTGTGCACGCTTCCGGCGTTCACATCCTGCCGCTGCTTGCCTGTCTGCGCTACAGCGGAACTTCGGCCTTCCCGCTCACTGCCTCATATGCGACGTGCCCACCAGGTGGAACTCCACCTTGCACATGCTGGAGAGACTGTGCGAGCAGCAGAAGGCCATAGTGGAGTTTCAGCTGCAGCACGCACGCGTCAGTCGCACTGCGGAACAGCACCACTTCACCACCAATGATTGGGCCTCCATGCGAGACCTGTGTGCCCTGTTGCGCTGTTTCAAGTACTCCATCAACATGTCCAGTGGCGATGACACCGTTATCAGCGTTACAATACCACTTATACCACTTGAGAAAACGCTTAGGGCGATGATGGAAGAGGAGGTGGCCCAGGAGGAGGAGGAGGAGGATGAGGGGACATTTTTAGCACTTTCAGGCCAGTCTGTTAGAAGTGGCTCAGTGGGAGGTTTTTTGCAACAGCAGAGGCCAGGTACAAATGTGGCCAGCCAGGGCCCTCTACTGGAGGACGAGGAGGATGAGGAGGAGGTGGAGGAGGATGAGGATGAAGCAGGTTCACAGCGGGGTGGCACCCGACACAGCTCAGGCCCATCACTGGTGCGTGGCTGGGGGGATACGGAGGCTGATGACGATACGCCTCCCACAGAGGACAGCTTGTCCTTACCTCTGGGGAGCCTGGCACACATGAGCGACTACATGCTGCAGTGCCTGCGCAATGACAGCAGAGTTGCCCACATTTTAACGTGTGCGGACTACTGGTTTGCCACCCTGCTGGATCCCCGGTACAAAGACAATGTGCCCACCTTACTTCCTGCACTGGAGCGTGATAGGAAGATGCGCGAGTACAAGCGCACGCTGGTAGAGGCGCTCCTGAGAGCATTCCCAAATGTCACAGGGGAACAGGTGGAAGCCCAAGGCGAAGTCAGTGGAGGAGCAAGAGGTCGCCAACGCAGCTGTGTCACGGCCAGCTCCTCTGAGGGCAGGGTCAGCATGGCAGAAATGTGGAAAAGTTTTGTCTCCACGCCACAGCTAACTGCAACACCACCTGATACGGAACGTGTTAGCAGGAGGCAGCATTTCACTAATATGGTTGAACAGTACGTCTGCACACCCCTCCACGTACTGACTGATGGTTCGACCCCATTCAACTTCTGGGTCTCCAAATTGGCCACGTGGCCAGAGTTAGCATTTTATGCCTTGGAGATGCTGGCCTGCACGGCATGGGGCGTCATTACTGACCAACGCAGCCGCCTGTCCACAGCCAACGTGGACAAGCTGACGTTCATAAAATGAACCAGGCATGGATCCCACAGGACCTGTCCCTCCCTTGTGCAGCACCACTTCACCACCAATGATTGGGCCTCCATGCGAGACCTGTGCCCTGTTGCGCTGTTTCAAGTACTCCATCAACATGTCCAGTGGCGATGACACCGTTATCAGCGTTACAATACCACTTATATGTCTCTTGAGAAAACGCTTGGGCGATGATGGAAGAGGAGGTGGCCCAGGAGGAGGAGGAGGAGGATGAGGGGACATTTTTAGCACTTTCAGGCCAGTCTGTTAGAAGTGGCTCAGTGGGAGGTTTTTTGCAACAGCAGAGGCCAGGTACAAATGTGGCCAGCCAGGGCCCACTACTGGAGGACGAGGAGGATGAGGAGGAGGTGGAGGAGGATGAGGATGAAGCAGGTTCACAGCGGGGTGGCACCCGACACAGCTCAGGCTCACACTGGTGCGTGGCTGGGGGATACGGAGGCTGATGACGATACGCCTCCCACAGAGGACAGCTTGTCCTACTCTCTGGGGAGCCTGGCCACATGAGTGACTACATGCTGCAGTGCCTGCTCAATGACAGCAGAGTTGCCCACATTTTAACGTGTGCGGACTACTGGTTTTGCCACCCTGCTGGATCCCCGGTACAAAGACAATGTGCCCACCTTACTTCCTGCACTGGAGCGTGATAGGAAGATGCGCGAGTACAAGCGCACGCTGGTAGAGGCCTCCTGAGAGCATTCCCAAATGCACAGGGGAACAGGTGGAAGCCCAAGGCGAAGTCAGTGGAGGAGCAAGAGGTCGCCAACGCAGCTGTGTCACGGCCAGCTCCTCTGAGGGCAGGGTCAGCATGGCAGAAATGTGGAAAAGTTTTGTCTCCACGCCACAGCTAACTGCAACACCACCTGATACGGAACGTGTTAGCAGGAGGCAGCATTTCACTAATATGGTTGAACAGTACGTCTGCACACCCCTCCACGTACTGACTGATGGTTCGACCCCATTCAACTTCTGGGTCTCCAAATTGGCCACGTGGCCAGAGTTAGCATTTTATGCCTTGGAGATGCTGGCCTGCACGGCATGGGGCGTCATTACTGACCAACGCAGCCGCCTGTCCACAGCCAACGTGGACAAGCTGACGTTCATAAAAATGAACCAGGCATGGATCCCACAGGACCTGTCCCTCCCTTGTGCAGAATAGACATGTATAACTGCCTCCCCCTCAACCATGTATTCTTGTACCCCGGGGCACTTCTTTATTGAATCCTCATTTTTTTAACTTTACCATGATCTTGCGGTGCAACCCACAGTTGAATGAACCTCTCCTCTGTCTGGGTGGTGGAGCCGAAATAACTGAGAGTGGCCTTCTCCGTTGGTGGTTGATATGACGCATAATTCCTTGCTGTGGGACCTCTCTCCTCTGTCTGGGTGCTGGGCCGAAATAACTGAGAGTGGCCTTCTCCGGTGGTGGTTGATATGACGCATGATTCCTTGCTGTGGGACCTCTCTCCTCCGACTGGGTGCTGGGGCCTAAATAACTGAAAATGGCCTTCTCCAGTGGTGGGTGATATGACGCATGATTCCTTGCTGTGGGACCTCTCTCCTCTGTCTGGGTGCTGGCCGAAATAACTGAGAGTGGCCTTCTCCGGTGGTGGTTGATATGACGCATAATTCCTTGCTGTGGGACCTCTCTCCTCTGACTGGGTGCTTGGGCCTAAATAACTGAAAATGGCCTTCTCCAGTGGTGGGTGATATGACGCATGATTCCTTGCTGTGGGACCTCGCTCCTCGGTCTGGGTGCTGGGCCGAAATAACTGAAAGTGGCCTTCTCCAGTGGTGGGTGATATGACGCATGATTCCTTGCTGTGGGACCTCTCTCCTCTGTCTGGGTGCTGGGCCGAAATAACTGAGAGTGGCCTTCTCCGGTGGTGGTTGATATGACGCATGATTCCTTGCTGTGGGACCTTCTCCTCTGACTGGGTGCTGGGGCCTAAATAACTGAAAGTGGCCTTCTCCAGTGGTGGGTGATATGACGCATGATTCCTTGCTGTGGGACCTCTCTCCTCTGTCTGGGTGCTGGGCCGAAATAACTGAAAGTGGCCTTCTCCAGTGGTGGGTGATATGGACGCATGATTCCTTGCTGTGGGACCTCTCTCCTGTGTCTGGGTGCTGGGCTGAAATAACTGAAAGTGGCCTTCTCCAGTGGTGGGTGATATGACGCATGATTCCTTGCTGTGGACCTCTCTCCTCTGTCTGGGTGCTGGGCTGAAATAACTGAGAGTGGCCTTCTCCGGTGGTGGTTGATATGACGCATGATTCCTTGCTGTGGGACCTCTATCCTCCGTCTGGGTGCTGGGCCTAAATAACTGAAAGTGGCCTTCTCCAGTGGTGGGTGATATGACGCATGATTCCTTGCTGTGGGACCTCTCTCCTCTGTCTGGGTGCTGGGCCAAAATAACTGAAAGTGGCCTTCTCCAGTGGTGGTTGATATGACGCATGATTCCTTGCTGTGGGACCTCTCTCCTCTGTCTGGGTGCCTGGGCCGAAATAACTGAGAGTGGCCTTCTCCGGTGGAGGTTGATATGACGCATGATTCCTTGCTGTGGGACCTGTATCCTCGGTCTGGCTACTGGGACCGAAATAACTGAGTGGCCTTCTCCAGTGGTGGGTGATATGACGCATGATTCCTTGCTGTGGGACCTCGCTCCTCGGTCTGGGTGCTGGGCCGAAATAACTGAAAGTGGCCTTCTCCAGTGGTGGCTGATATGACGCATGATTTCTTGCTGTGGGACCTCTCTCCTCTGCCTGGGTGCCTGGGCCGAAATAACTGAACGTGGCCTTCTCCAGTGGTGGGTGATATGACGCATGATTCCTTGCTGTGGGACCTCTCTCCTCTGTCTGGGTGCTGGGCCTAAATAACTGAAAGTAGCCTTCTCCAGTGGTGGGTGATATGACGCATGATTCATTGCTGTGGGACCTCTCTCCTCGGTCTGCGTGCTGGCCGAAATAACTGAGAGTGGCCTTCTCCGGTGGTGGTTGATATGACGCATGATTCCTTGCTGTGGGACTTCTCTCCTCTGTCTGGGTGCTGGGCCGAAATAACTGAGAGTGGCCTTCTCCGGTGGTGGTTGATATGACGCATGATTCCTTGCTGTGGGACCTCTCTCCTTGGTCCGGGTGCTGGCGAAATAACTGAAAGTGGCCTTCTCCAGTGGTGGGTGAAATGACGCATGATTCCTTGCTGTGGGACCTGTATCCTCGGTCTGGTTCCTGGGCCGAAATAACTGAATGTGGCCTTCTCCAGTGGTGGGTGATATGACGCATGATTCCTTGCTGTGGGACCTCTCTCCTCGGTCTGGGTGCTGGCCGAAATAACTGAGAGTGGCCTTCTCCGGTGGTGGTTGATATGACGCATGATTCCTTGCTGTGGGACCTCTCTCCTCTGTCTGGGTGCTGGGCCGAAATAACTGAGAGTGGCCTTCTCCGGTGGTGGTTGATATGACGCATGATTCCTTGCTGTGGGACCTCTCTCCTCTGTCTGGGTGCTGGGGCCGAAATAACTGAAAGTGGCCTTCTCCAGTGTTGAGTGATATGACGCATGATTCCTTGCAGTGGGACCTGTCTCCAATTGATATTGGTCAAATTGTATTTATTTTATTTTATTTTAATTCATTTCCCTATCCACATTTGTTTGCAGGGGATTTACCTACATTTTGCTGCCTTTGGCAGCCCTCTAGCCCATTCCTGGACTACTTTACAGCCTTTTTAGTGCCTAAAAGTTCGGGTCCCCAGTGACTTCAATGGGGTTCGGGTTCGGGATAAAGTTCGGGTTGAGTTCGGATCCCGAACCCGAACATTTTCGGGAAGTTCGGCTGAACTTCTCGAACCCGAACATCCAGGTGTTCGCTCATCTCTAGTCATGACTCCTTAGGAACTCCTTACGTTCTTCAAAGGGCTTTGCTATGAAGACACGGCATTTCCTTAAAGGATGTGGTTTATTATGAATAGGGCAATGATGATCAAGTTCCTTTGGGCTTTCATTTCTATTGTTAGTAGTGGGCACAACCCATGTCTTTTTTTACTGAAATTAGACCTTTAGGGTTTCTATGTCTTGGACTGAAAGTCTCGTGTCTCTATTTAGTAGAGCCAAAGATGTTGGTTCCCAAGGTGTTGAAGCTCGGATTGTGTTTAGCTCTAGCCAAGTCCTTGATAAACTTACAGAAGAATAAAAATGGTGGAAGGGGAACATGATGTTGCTCCTTGTATTTTGAACCTGTTGTTGCCCATTGGTCTTGAAAATTGAGGGATAATTTTTCCACGATCCGCCCCACACCATGGGAGGTATCAAGAAAGCTGAGACTTGTAGCTGCGGGTCTCCCTTGACGATTTCAAACTCAAGAAGAAGGTCGCTTTATTCCTGGTTCCCTTAGCGGTCTGTATTGCATAATCCAGGAAAGTCGTAGAGTCGTTTAAATAAGGCACATTCAACTACTTCCGAGCTGCCGTATGTCTGCTCTAATCTTTCCCATACGAGACAAAGGCCTTTGACTGGTTCATAGATATGAACGGTTTTGAGTCTCTTAACACAGTTTGACGACCATGGACCTAGCCATCTAATTAGTAAATCATGTTCTTGCATAGGGGGTACACAAAGGGTTCGAACTGTTGTCTTCAAGGTGGCCTTCCAACTTCTATAGTTCTCTAAGCGATCATCAAAGTTCGTAAGGCTAGTACTGATGGGGTCCCTGAGAGTGAGGTACTTAGCGATTTCTGATGTGTTATTTCTTTCCTGCATCATGGCGATGGGAACATCTCCCTTGCTGGTGTTGTTGGCACCATCTGATGTTTGGTGGTTGGAAGATGGAATGGAGTGGCAGCTGGGTTGAGCGTAAGTGAAGGCTTCAAATCTAGTAATGTTGGCACCAGCGTCTTGGTTGCTATGTAACTAGTCTCAGTAGGTTTTAATGTGATTTGATGAGCTTGAAGCGGTTTGGTCTCTAATGGTGCCTGAAATTCTGTGTAAGGTGCCAGAGGTTTGAAAGAAAGAGAAATGTCCACTGGACTGAGGTCAACTGTATAGTTATCAGCTGCCTCTTTTCTTTTCACATGAGTTCAGCAGGCTGGCGTGCAGAGCCCAAATCTTCTGGTGCAAATGCATTGACTTTGCTTTGGTCTAGGACTAATTGCAGGGTACGGCCTTCTGAGTCATTAGATATCTTGGATGATAAGCTTCTTCTTCTTCAGCAGCTTCTTCTTTGTCTTTGGTCGCTTGCACCTGAGCCTGTATAGCTGCTTCATTAGCTTGAGATTGGGCTTGTATAGTTGCTTGATTTGCTTGGGATTGGACTTGTGTCTCTGCGACTTGTGCCTTAATGGCTGCTTCCTGAGTGCTGTGAGAGAGACCTTAGTGATGAGGACTGAGCAATAGATTTCGAGGAACAGGATGAAGCCTTGGAGTGCCTTGAAAAGTTAGAATGGCGGGACGTAGTTTCATATTGTTGTGATATCTTGTCCTCTAGCATTGACTTGACTGCCATAAATCTGCTATATCTTTCATCATTAAGTGCAGTGTGGGTCTTTAATTCTAGGATGAAATCATCTGAGTTGAGACTTGATAACAGAGAAGAATATTGTTCAGATAGTCTCTTATACCTATCATAGGTCTTATTCAATTTTGTACACATGGCCTTTAATTGATCTTTGTTATAGCCTGATCCATGTGCTGCATCCATACATTTTTCAGTCTTTTCCCACAAACTAGATAAATTATTGCATACCTCCCTTTTGTCAGTTAGAAGGGCCTCTTTCATTTTTAATGAGGGCTTAGAAATCCTTCTAGATGTGTCCTGCATTTCCATCTGTAAAACAACAGCGACCTCTAGTGGTGGTTCAGTCTTTTAATAGCTTACAGCAGGCAGACGATATTTACCTCAGAAAACAGGCTGAATAGAATTACTAGCCTGTATGAAACTGAAATTGCTAGAAGCTTCTGCGATCCTAGTGAATGCAGTGCTGGGCAGTATAAGATATTACCCTCCACTTTAGCATAACAGGAGACAAATGATGATGGCCCCACCGTACAATGTCCACGGCCGCTAGGCAGGAATGCAGGTAACAAGGGCGGGGGTCACCTCCTGACGAGTCCCTATGACTGCCTCTAGACTCCTAATGCATGAGCCACCTCACATGGTAAGGAGGCTCATGCCCATGAACCTGGAGCCCTAGGAATCCCTGCATAGCCCTAAAAGAAAGAGACAGGGCAGAGACCACGCGCTCATTCTAGAGCTCTGATGAGCGGTGTCTCTAGAGGCCCAGTAGAGGACAATGGCCAGACAGTGTGTGAACCTGCACGACAGGTAAGAGAACAGGGAAATACAACTAATCCAACATACCCAGGCTTACCTGCCGCAGCAGAGATGGAACCAATACCAGGACCTCCTGGACCCCTATGCGGACACCAGATACATGGGGCCTCCAGGCAGGGCAGCACACAGTCTGGACTTTGCTTAAACCCCTCCGGGAAAGCAACCCCCTCGCGGAGGAGACACACCACAACACAAACCTAAATGCAAACCCACACCATAAACATACACCAGGTAGGGAAGGGCAAACAGATGCACACTGGAGGGGAAACAATAACCATAAATAATATAACAAATAAGGGTGGCTCACACAGACCAAACAGGGGAAACAACCAGCAACCTCAGGCACATGCTCACACCATGGCTGGAGACAAACAAACTGATCTCAGGCTCCAACACACCAACATATAAAGAGGCCTGAGGTCACACCCACCAAACCCAGTACACACATTAACCCTGTGCACACCGCACCCAGGGAAAGTGCACACAAACAAGAGAACAAACACGCATGCTGAAACTATCAAGTTGCCAGTGGCAACCGCATGTGAGGCTTCCACGTAATAGCCCAAACGTGCGGCAACCAGAAACCATGCCACTGGCAAGAGCATGCGAAACTGCGGAACATGACCAAACCACAGGTGGTGGCGCACCTGTTGCCAACAGCAACCGCACGTGAGGCTACCGCGTATTAGCCCACACGTGCGGCTACCAAAACATAACCATCGGCAACAGCATGCCACCAAACCAAGTAATGACCTCACCACAGGTCGTGACAAGGAGAGTACTAAGACAATTCTTTTACTGTGGCATTTCGAAATGTCAGCTTTATACAATCACGCATCTGTGAGGTAACTTGTTGAATGAGACATTCTCCACTTACAGTTTACACATCAGACACCCAGGAGTTAATCAAGAAGTCTTTTAATCCAGAGATTGTATTACAAGATGTGCAGGGAATCCAATGGTAACGTGCGGCAACCAGAAACCATGCCACTGGCAAGAGCATGCGAAACTGCGGAACATGACCAAACCACAGGTGGTGGCGCACCTGTTGCCAACAGCAACCGCACGTGAGGCTACCGCGTATTAGCCCACACGTGCGGCTACCAAAACATAACCATCGGCAACAGCATGCCACCAAACCAAGTAATGACCTCACCACAGGTCGTGACAAGGAGAGTACTAAGACAATTCTTTTACTATGGCATTTCGAAATGTCAGCTTTATACAATCACGCATCTGTGAGGTAACTTGTTGAATGAGACATTCTCCACTTACAGTTTACGCATCAGACACCCAGGAGTTAATCAAGAAGTCTTTTAATCCAGAGATTGTATTACAAGATGTGCAGGGAATCCAAATGGTAAAAGAATTATGCCAACAATATTCTTCTTGAAAATAAGATTCTCCTCAGAATTAGAGCAGACACTAACAGCAATACATGACTGGGAAAACAGGAAGTGGCTAGACTGAACGAACTAGAAGCTGAAACAGAGGGGGGAGGAGAAGAGAGGAGCATACCAATACACAATGCAAGATACTGAAACAGAACAGTCTTCATGTGCTGTAAATAGGGCCTGTGGATTGTTTTGGTAGCTCTGGCTCCTTCATATGACATAACTCAAAATGGCTCCAATGACACCCCCATCCTGCTTTCATTGTGCACCTCCATCCTGTCTTCTACCTCATAGACTTCACAACTAGCATTTGGCATCTGCGCAGTAGAATCAATACCTTCCTCAAGTGTCCTGGCCTCGGAGTGAAGCTGAAGAATAAGAGCTGCCAAAGAAGCAGGCTTTGTCAGTGCGCACACTCACTTCTCTAGCCAGCTGCACTCCAAGGCTGGGACACTGGCAACAGGAATGGTATTCAGGGAAACAGGGGAGGGGGAACCACCTAAAGCTCACCCTTGGCCCCTTTGCCCAACCTTGACCTAAACACACACTTTTTTGCTGGGTGGTGATCGGCAACAGCTTATTTATTAAAGCGGCAAACCTTAATAAACCATAATATCGGAGGGGTATGCCAAACGCTGGACTCCCAGCCGGCAAGTTAAACCGTAATCCTCCGGGCAGTATGCAAACCGCTGGACTCCCAGCGGGCAAGTTAAACTGTAATCATCAGAGCGGTATGCCAACCGCTGGACTCCCAGCGGGAAAGTACGCCATCTGCCACCACCATATCTCTGCTGTACTCAAATGCCGCCAGCTGTGACTTCGTAAACTCGACCAGAATTTGCAGCTCTCAAAAGCCGTAATCATCGGAGCGATATCCAAAGTGCTGGACTGCCCACGGGGGCTCTTAAGAATTGAAAAACAAAACAGAATAACCAAGTATCCATAACTGATCAAAACCGTGCACCTCGACCCACCTTCCAAGAATAACCGCAAAGGAAGGGAGGGAGGGTCAATTTGCTTCCACTTGCAAGAGGAAGTGAACAGAACAGAGAGGGGGTATATGAAACCTGCAGAATTTCCTGCAGCGCCCACATTCTGTCTCAGGAGGATCCCCAGTAAATTAAACCTTAATGGCCCTAATCTGCCACCTACTTAATGATTACTGCGATGGGGCCAGGCTCCCTAAATGCCATAAGGGGAAAAGGGGGGGCCTTCAGTCCCTGAGCACCCTCCCTATAAGGACGGGAGCTTGCCAATATCACTGTATTTTGTGTATTATGTGCATATACTATAAGATTGTATAGGGAGTGGGAGGTCCTCTGAGGCTAGACAGGGCTGGTTCTACCCTTCTTCTCTAGATGGAAGATTCTGGATTTAATCGATGACTGCTGAGGAGTCGGCTCAGAGCATCAAGGACCAGATCCCGTAGGGAGATTCCATTCCTCTACAGCCCACAATCAACTTATGTGCCAGCATAGGGAAGGGAAACGATCTGTAGAAGGTTTCGCCGACAAAAAAGTATTGCAGACTTTGGCAAAGAAGGTAATTGTCGCTACTCTGGCTACAGCCTCCTCTGCATGTGGTGGAAACTCTGTAAGCTGCAAGCTACCAACCATAATCAAAGGACTGGAGGGCCCCCTGGTCAGAGACTGTATTCCGCTGAGGAAAGTATGGATATTATATATAAAATAGAGAAAGTAAATCCCTTTAGGCCAGGAAAAGGAGAGATTTATCAGTCTGATTGAGAAAGAGAGTGGTTAGCCTCCATATACAATCTTTGAGAACTACACTACTTGAATCACTGTAAAGACTGCATTTCATGTGAATCGTGCTTGTGTGGATCACCTGCTGACCACCTTCAGTAAAGTACTGTGGATTTGTTACACCGGTCTCATCATTATGCCACACTACATTTGCACTGCAAGATGCTGCCATCACAACAACTGGGACCCTGCCTTGCACCAAAAAACAGCAAGATCAAGGGCATCTCAGCCGCCATCCGGCAGGAGAACCCCAGAGTCAGAGTGTGTCTCAAAGGGAAGATCCGGTGCACCCTTCCCATCACAGAACTCAAGCCCAGGGAGCGTTGGGAAATGGTGAGTACGAATACTGCACCCATCCGGGCACCTACACTCACATGCACTCCTGCAGCCCGGTCGCTGCAGATTCTACTGCGCAGACACCAAATGCTTGTTGTGGAGTTTAAGCATTAGAAGACAGGACAGAGATACACAATGCCAGTAGCATGGAGGAACCTATTGAGCCATTTGTTTCAGTAATGTTTAGACTTAATCGAACACCTGGATGTTCGGGTCCGAGAAGTTCAACCGAACTTCCTGAAAATGTTCGGGTTCCGGATCCAAACTCGACCCGAACTTCACCCCGAACCCGAACCCCATTGAAGTCAATGGGGACCCGAACTTTTGGGCACTAAAAAGGCTGTAAAATAGCCCAGGAAAGGGCTAGAGGGCTGCAAAAGGCAGAAAAATGTAGGTAAATCTCCTGCAAACAAATGTGGATAGGGAAATGAATTAAAATAAAATAAAATAAAATAAATAAAAATTAACCAATATCAATTGGAGAGAGGTCCCATAGCAGAGAATCAGGCTTCATGTCACCCACAAATGGAGAAAACCACTTTTACTTGTTTAGGCCCAAGCACCCAGACAGGGGAGAGAGGTCCCATAGCAGAAAATCAGGCTTCGTGTCACCCACCAATGGAAAAAGCCACTTTCAGTTATTTAGGCCCCAGAACCCAGACAGAGGAGAGAGGTGGCATAGCAGAGAATCAGGCTTCATGTCTCCCACCAATGGAAAGGCCACTTTTACTAATTCAGGCCCCAGCACCCAGACAGAGAAGAGAGGACCCATAGCAGAGAATCAGGCTTCATGTCGCCCACCAATGTAGAAGGCCACTTTTACTTGTTTAAGCCCCAGCACCCAGACAGAGGAGATAGGTACCATAGCAGAGAATCAGGCTTCATGTCTCCCACCAATGGAAAGGCCACTTTCAGATATTTAGGCCCCGGCATCAAGAGAGAGGAGAGAGGTCGCATAGCAGAGAATCAGGCTTCATGTCGCCCACCAATGTAGAAGGCCACTTTTACTTGTTTAAGCCCCAGCACCCAGACAGAGGATATAGGTACCATAGCAGAGAATCAATCTTCATCTCACCCACTAATGGAGAAGGCCACTTTTACTTATTCAGGCCCCAGCACCCAGACAGAGGAGAGAGGTCCCATAGCAGAGAATCAGGCTTCATGTCACCCACCACTGTAACAGGCCACTTTCAGATATTTAGGCCCCGGCACCAAGACAGAGGAGAGAGGTCGCATAGCAGAGAATCAGGCTTCATGTCACCCACTAATGGAACAGGCTACGTTCAGATATTTAGGACCCGGTACCAAGACAGAGGAGAAAGGTCGCATAGCAGAGAATCAGGCTTCATGTCACCCACCATTGGAACAGGCCACTTTATGATATTTAGGCCCCTGGCACCCAGACGGAGGAGAGGTTCATTCAACTTTGGGTTGCCCCGCAATATAATGGTAAAATTAAAAAAAGAGGATTGAATGAAGAAGTGCCCTGGAGTCCAAGAATATATGGTTAAGGGGAGGTAGTTATAAATGTCTATTCTGCACGAGGGAAGGACAGGAACCTGTGGGATCCATGCCTGGTTTATTTTTATGAACGTCAGCTTGTCCACATTGGCTGTGGACAGGCGGCTGCGTTTGTCTGTAATGATGCCCCCTGCCGTGCTGAAAACACGTTCAGACAAAACGCTGGCCGCGGGGCAGGCCGCAACCTCCAAGGCTTAAAAGGCTAGCTCTGGCCACGAGGACAATTTGGAGACCCAGAAGTTGAATGGGGCCAAAACCATCAGTCAGTACGTGGAGGGGTGTGCACACGTACTGTTCCACCAAGTTAGTGAAATGCTGCCTCCTGCTAACACATTCCGTATCAGGTGGTGGTGCAGTTAAGTGTGGCGTAAAAACTTTTCCACATCTCTGCCATGCTAACCCTGCCCTCAGAGGAGCTGGTCAAGACACAGCTGCGTTGGCGACCTCTCGCTCCTCCTCTGCGGGCAACTCTGCTGTCATTGTGCAGGCACTGCAGCATGTAGTCGCTCATGTGGTCCAGGCTGCCCAGAGGTAAGGACAAGCTGTCCTCTGTGGGAGGCGTATCGTCCTCATCCTCCGTTTCCCCCCAGCCACACAACAGTGATGGGCCCGAGCTGTGTTGGGTGCCACCCCGCTGTGAACATGCTTCATCCTCCTCCTCCTCCACCTCCTCCTCATACTCGTGCTCCTTGTCCTCCAGTAGTGGGCCCTGACTTGGCTGGCCACATTTGTACCTGGCCTCTGCTGTTGCAAAAAGCCTCCCTCTGAGACACTTCTAAGAGACTGGCCTGAAAGTTTAAAAAATGACCCCTTGTCCTCCTCCTCCTCCTCATCCTGGGCCACCTCCTCCTCCATCATCACCCTAAGTGTTTTATCAAAGAGACATAGAAGTTGTATTGTAACGCTGATAACGGAGTATTTGCCACTGGCCATGTTGGTGGAGTACTCGAAACAGCGCAACAGGGCACACAGGTCTCGCATGGAGGCCCAGTCATTGGTGGTGAAGTTCGACTGACCCGTGCGTGCTGCAGCTGAAACTCCACTATGGCCTGCTGCTGCTTGCATAGTATCTCCAGTATGTGCAAGGTGGAGTTCCACCTGGTGGTCACATCGCATATGAGGCGGTGAGTGGGAAGGACGAAGTTACGCTGTAGCGCAGACAGGTGAGCAGCGGCAGGATGTGAACTCTGGAAGCGCGCACAGACGGCCCGCACTTTATGCAGCAGCTCTGACATGTCGGGGTAGTTGTCAATGAACTTCTGCACCACCAAAATTAGCACATGCGCCAGGCAAGGGATGTGCGTCAAAGCGGCTAGTCCCAGAGTTGCAACGAGACTTCACCCATTATCGCACACCACCAGGCCGGGCTTGAGGCCCACCGGCAGGAAACACTCATCGGTCAATACCCCGCCACAACTCCTGCGCGGTGTGGGGCCTGTCCCCCAAACATATAAGTTTCAGAACTGCCTGCTGACCTTTACCCCAGGCTGTGCACAGGATGCAAATAATGATGCCCTGCGATCCTTGGCAGCGGAAGGACTTGCGCCAAAGAACTCTCTGCCTGGGGCCCAGCCGCCACTACATTTACCCAGTGTGCAGTTAGGGAGATATAGCGTCCCTGGCCGTTCTTACTGGTCCACGTATCTGTGGTTAGGTGGACCTTGCCACAGATAGTGTTGCGCAGTACACAATTGATTTTATCGGATACTTGGTTGTGCAGGGAAGGCACGGCTCTCTTGGAGAAGAAGTGACGGCTGAGAACAACATACTGTGGGACAGCCATCGCCATCAGCTGTTTGAAGCTGTCTGTGTCCACCAGCCTGAATGACAGCATTTTAACTTCTTGCCGACCGCCTCACGCAGGATTGCGTCCTGCGGGCGGTCGGTCTGTTCCTCGTTGACGCGCCCGCGCGTCATCTCGCGAGAGGCGAGATTTCCTGTGAACGCGCGCGCGTGCGCGTTCACAGGATCACGTCGAGGAGAAGGTAGCTACAGCCTGCCAGCGCTGATCGTGCGCTGGCAGGCTGTAGAAGTCAAAAATGGCATATCAGACGCTGTTTTGTTAACAGCGTCTGATATGCTTGCTGATCGTTCCTTTGGTGGTCCCTTTGCTTGGGACCACCAAAGAAACTTTTGTAAGTGCACCAAAACACCACACAGACCCCCACCCATCCACCCCACCCCCACCCCAGTTACTGATTAACCCCTGATTAACCCCCGATCACCCCATGTCACCCCCTGTCACCCCCTGACACTAATTACCCCCTGTAAGACTCATTCAGACGTCCGTATGTGTTTTGCAGATCCATGGATCCACGGATCCGCAAAACACAGACACCAGCAATGTGCTTTCCGCATTTTGCGGATCCGCACATTGCCAGAACTATATAGAAAATGCCTTTTCTTGTCCGCAATTGCGGACAAGAATAGGACATGCTCTATCTTTTGCGGAGCTGCGGCCGGATGCTTGGGGGCCGAAACCCGGAAGTTTGCGGCCGCAGCTCTGCAAATGCTGATGCGGCGAGCGCATAGTGTGCTCTCCGCATCACCGCCAGCCCCATTCACACTGAATGGGTCGGCATCTATTCCGCAGAATTTTTTTTTACTACTTTTTTTTTGCACATTTTTTGGCAGAGATTTATTCATCCACATTGATCGATGCGAATGAAAAATCTGTGCCGTTTTGTTTTTTTGCACATTTTTGGCAGAGATTTTTCATCCACATTGATTGATGCGAATGAAAAATCTGTGCCGTTCATTTTTTTCTTTTCAGCCCAGAGGCTGAACGGGAAAAAATCTCATTACCCGTATGCTCAATATACGGAGAATCGCAGAAACTCCTAATGCTGGCCATACGTGTAATGATTATGGAGACCCTCAAATGCCAGGGCAGTATAAATACCCCACAAGTGACCCCATTTTAGAAAGAAGACTCCCCAAGGTATTCCGTGAGGGGTATGGGGAGTTCATGTAAAATATTATTTTTGTCACAAGTTAGTGGAATATGAGACTGTAAAAAAAAAAAAAAATCAATTTCCGCTAACTTGTGCCAAATTTTTTTTCTGTGAACTCGCCATGCCCTCACAGAATACCTTGGGGTGTCTTCTTTCCACAATGGGGTCACATGTGGGGTATTTATACTGCCCTGGCATTTTAGGGGTCCTAAAGCGTGAGAATCCAAATGCGTAAAAATGCCCTGTGAAATCCTAAAGGTACTCATTGGTTTTAGGGCCCTTTGCGCATCTTGGCTGCAAAAAGTGTCACTCATGTGGTATCGCCGAACTCAGGAGAAGTAGGGCAATGTGTTTTGGGGTGTATTTTTACATATACCCATACTGTGTGTGAGAAATATCACTGTAAACGACAACTTTTAAATTTTTTATTCAAAGTTGTCAATTTACAGAGATATTTCTCTCACCCAGCATGGGTATATGTAAAATACACCCCAAAACACATTGCTCTACTTCTCCTGAGTACGGCGATACCACATAAGTGACACTTTTTGCAGCCTGGGTGCGCAAAGGGGCCCAAATTCCAACGAGTACCTTTAGGTTTTATATGGCTGCTCACAATTTAGCCCCGCCCAAAATGCCAGAACAGTACAAACACCCCACAAATGACCCCATTTTGGAAAGAAGACACCCAAGGTATTCGCTGAGGGGCATAGTGAGTCCATGAAAATTTTACTTTTTGTCAAAAGTTAGCAGAAAGGTAGACTTTATGAGAAAAACAATAAAAATCAATTTCCGCTAACTTGTGCCAAAAAAAATCTTCTATGAACTCGCCATGCCCCTCACAGAATACCTTGGGGTGTCTTCTTTCCAAAATGGGGTCACATGTGGGGTATTTATACTGCCCTGGCATTTTAGGGGCCCTAAAGCGTGAGAAGAAAAATGCGTAAAATGCCCTCCTAAAAGGTACTCATTGGTTTTAGGGCCTTTGCGCATCTTGGCTGCAAAAAGTGTCACTCATGTGGTATCGCCGTACTCAGGAGAAGTAGGGCAATGTGTTTTGGGTGTATTTTACATATACCCATACTTTGTGTGAGAAATATCTCTGTAAATTGACAACTTTGAATAAAAAATGTAAAAAGTTGTCGTTTACAGCAATATTTCTCAACGCAGCATGGGTATATGTAAAAATACACCCCAAAACACATTGCTCTACTTCTCTGAGTACGGCGATACCACATGAGTGACACTTTTTGCAGCCAAGATGCGCAAAGGGCCCTAAAACCAATGAGTACCTATAGGATTTCACAGGCCATTTTTACGCATTTGGATTCTCACGCTTTAGGGCCCCTAAAATGCCAGGTGAGTATAAATACCCCACATGTGACCCATTTTGGAAAGAAGACACCCCAAGGTATTCCGTGAGGGGCATAGCGAGTTCACAGAATTTTTATTTTTGGCACAAGTTAGCGGAAATTGATATATTTTTATTTTTTATTTTGTTTTTACAAAGTCTCATATTCCACTAACTTGTGACAAAAATAAAATTTTACATGAACTCACCATACCCCTCACGGAATACCTTGGGGTGTCTTCTTTCCAAAATGGGGTCACATGTGGGGTATTTATACTGCCCTGGCATTTTAGGGGCCCCTAAAGCGTGAGAAGAAGTCTGGAATCCAAATGCGTAAAAATGCCCTGTGAAATCCTAAAGGTACTCATTGGTTTTAGGGCCTTTGCGCACTCAGGCTGCAAAAAGTGTCACACATGTGGTATCGCCGTACTCAGGAGAAGTAGGGCAATGTGCTTGGGGTGTATTTTTATATATACCTATACTGTGTGTGAAAATATCTCTGTAAACGACAACTTTTAAAAATTTTATACAAAGTTGTCAGTTTACAGAGATATTTCTCTCACCCAACATGGGTATATGTAAAAATACACCACAAAACACATTGCCCTACTCTCCTGAGTACGGCGATACCACATAAGTGACACTTTTTGCAGCCTGGGTACGCAAAGGGCCCAAATTCCAACGAGTACCTTTAGGTTTTACATGGCGGCTCACAATTTAGCCCCGCCCAAAATGCCAGAACAGTAAACACACCCCACAAATGACCCCTTTTCGGAAAGTAGACACCCCAAGGTATTCACTGAGGGGCATAGTGAGTCCGTCTGAGATTTCTTTTTTTTGCCAGAAGTTAGCAGAAATTGAAACTTTTTTTTTTTTTTTTTCTCAGAAAGTGTCATTTTCCGCTAACTTGTGAAAAAAATGAAATGATACATGAACTCACCATGCCCCTCCGCGAATACTTTGGGGTGTCTTCTTTCTAAAATGGTGTGATTTGGGGGGTATTTATACTTTCCTGACATTCTAGCACCTGAAGAAACATGACAGGCGCTCAGAAAGTCAGAGCTGCTTCAAAATGCAGAAATTCACTTTTTTGCACCATAGTTTGTAAACGCTATAACTTTTACCCAAACCAATAAATATACACTTATTGGACTTTTTTTTTATCAAAGACATGTAGAAATGTAGTTTTTTTTGAAAAATTTTACAACAGAAAGTGAAAAATGTCATTTTTTTGCAAAAATATCGTTAAATTTGTATTAATGGCAAAAAAAGTAAAAATGTCAGCAACAATGAAATACCACCAAATGAAAGCTCTATTAGTGAGAAGAAAAGGAGGTAAAATTCATTTGGGTGGTAAGTTGCATGACGGAACAATAAACGGTGAAAGTAGTGTAGTGCGGAATTGTAAAAAGTGGCCTGGTCATTAAGGGTGTTTAAGCTAGGGGGGCTTAAGTGGTTAAAGGCCAGTAGTTTAGAAATGCTGGCATTCAGGCACAGGGCTCGAGGGTGGGTAACTGGGAATTTACGCTTTCCTTCTAATGTTTGTGAGATGGAGAGCTGAACGCTGCCGTGTGACATGGTGGAGATGCTTGGTGACGGAGGTGATGGTGGTGGTGGCACATCCTCTGTTTGGTGGGCGGCAGGTGCCAACATTCCTCCCAAGGCGGAGGAAGAGGCCGAGGCAGCAGCAGAAGAGGGAGCAGGGGAGCCTGAGTGAGTTCTTTGTTTTTAAGGTGTTTACTCCCCTGCAGTTCATGCTTTGCATGTAGATGCCTGGTCATGCAGGTTGTGCTAAGGTTCAGAACGTTCATGCCTCGCTTCAGGCTCTGATGGCACTGCGTGCAAACCACTCAGGTCTTGTCATCAGCACATTGCTTGAAGAAGTGCCATGCCAGGGAACTCCTTGAAGCCGCCTTTGGGGTGCTCGGTCCCTAGTGGTGGTGGCCAGTAGCAGGCGAACTCTCTTGGCGGCGGCTGTTCTGCTTTTGCCCCCTGCTCCCTCATTTGCTACGCGGTTGGCTCGGTCTCACCACTGCCTCTTTCTCTGAACTATGTAAGTCAGTGGCACGACCTTCATTCCATATGGGGTCTAGGACCTCATCGTCTCCTGCATCGTCTTCCACACAGTCTTCCTCCCTGACCTCCTGTTCGGTCTGCACACTGCAGAAAGACGCAGCAGTTGGCACCTGTGTTTTCTATGTCTTCCACCACTGGGGAAGGGCTAGGTGGATTCTCATGAGAAACCCTGCCAGCAGAGTCTTCAAACAGCATAAGAGACTGCTGCATAACTTGAGGCTCAGACAGTTTCCCTAATATGCATGGGGGTGTTGTAACAGACTGATGGGCTTGTCTTTCAAGTACCACCTGTGCGCTTTCTGCAGAAGACTGGGTGGGAGATAATGTTGTGAAAATGCTGGATCCACTGTCGGCCACCCAATTGACTAGCGCCTGTACTTGCTCAGGCCTTACCATCCTTAGAACGGTATTGGGCCCCACCAAATATCGCTGTAAATTCTGGCGGGTACTGGAACCTGAGGTAGTTGTTTCACTAGGACATGTGCCTGTGGCAGAACGGCCACGTCCTGTCCCAGCACCAGAGGGTCCCCTAACAACACCACAACCATGTCCGCGTCCCATACTAGATGTTTATTTCATTGTTACCGTTTACCACAATAAGAAAAAAATAATTTTGCCCAATGTAGTGAATTCAAATTCAGGCCTTTTTTTACAGGCACCTAACACTATCTGTGTATCTATTTAGGTACCGTATTACACTAATCCAGGCACAGCAGTAACCACAAATTTAGGAGAATATCAATTGTAGGCCAAGTATTTAGGCACTGGATGAAAGGTATGCTTTTACGGACAGATTTACACTTGGAGATGCACAGTAGCGTGTGAAAAAATAATATATGTAACTAGACATTAGGCCCATTACAATAACGGGCACTAGAACATTAGTGCTTGCACTGTTATGGGGGGGGGGAGTCTGTGGCCGACGCACTGTGATGGGGGTGGTCAGTGGCTGACACTTATGGGGGATCTGAGGAAGACACTGTTATGGGGGATCTGTGGATGACACTGTTATGGGGGATCTGTGGATGTCACTGTTATGGGGGATCTGTGAAAGACACTGTTATGGGGGATCTGTGAAAGACACTGTTATGGGGGTCTATGGATAACACTGTTATGGGGGATCTGTGGCTGACACTGTTATGGGGGATCTGTGGATGACACTGTTATGGGGGATCTGTGGATGACACACTGTTATGGGGGATCTGTGGATAACACTATTATGGGGATCTGTGGATGACACTGTTATGGGGGATCTGTGGATGACACTGTTATGGGGGATCTGTGGAGGACACTGTTATGGGGGATCTGTGGAGGACACTGTTATGGGGGATCTGTGGAGGACACTGTTATGGGGGATCTGTGGAGGACACTGTTATGGGGGATCTGTGGAGGACACTGTTATGGGGGATCTGTAGAGGACACTGTTATGGGGGATCTGTAGAGGACACTGTTATGGGGGATCTGTAGAGGACACTGTTATGGGGGATCTGTGGATGACACTGTTATGGGGGATCTGTGGATGACACACTGTTATGGGGGATCTGTGGATGACACTGTTATGGGGGGTATCTGTGGATGACACTGTTATGGGGGGTATCTGTGGATGACGCACAGCATCTTTTGCTATGTGTCATCCAAAGATCCCCCCCATATGAGTAATAATGATCTTCTTCATGGTGAGGCAGGCACTGGTAGCGCAAGTCACTATGTCATGCGCCTGCGCCGCCTGCTTCATTCATGAAGTGGGCGGGGCAGGGGCGTCACTTAGTGACCTACACATTGGACGGCAGTTCTTTCTTCATTTCCGCCGCAGGAGACGCAGAGCTGAGGATATGCAAATGAGCTAGCTGCTTCTCCCGCGGCGGTTTCATGCTCCTCCATTGGCGGTCCTTTTACCTCACTGTGCTGCGGCCGCGTCCCATGTGCCCTGTGCAGTCGGTGGAGGCTCCATGCTCCTCCATCTTAGACGGCCCTGTCAGCTCACTATAGACGCGGCCGCGTCCCATATGCCTCCTGTGCCCTGTAAAGTCCGTGCAGTGTGTGGCGAATCCTCTGTGCGCCGCGCATGCGCACTTTAGAATTCGGCACACAAGCACGGACATCAGGGACACAGGGATTTTATTAGTATAGATATACCCTTTGACGGAAAGAAATACACTTAGAGATGCAAAACAGTGTGTGCAAATGTAGAGGATTATGCATAATTTTAACACTTACTATAATATACCCTTTAATGGAAATAAATACACTTGGAGATGCACGCTGAGTGTAATATACCCTTTTACGGACAGATTTACACTTGGTCTGCAACAGCTGGAACACCAAATTTTGGGTATTGCTATTTTGGCAATTGGATTTCACCCCAGAACAAAATATATCCTTTGATGGACACTATGAAACTTGTCCACTCACAGCTGAAACACCAGATTTACGGTATTTCTATTTTTACAACTGAATTTCACCCCAGAAAATAATATATGCTTTGACGGACACTATGAAACTTGACCAGCCAACGCTGAAACACCAGATTTACGGTATTTATTTTTTTGCAACTGAATTTAACCCCAAAAAATAATGTATCCTTTGATGGACACTATGAAACTTGTCCAGTCACAGTGGGAGCACCAGATTTACGATATTTCTATTTTTGCAACTGAATTTCACCCCAGAAAATATTATATCCTTTGACAGACACTATGAAACTTGTCCAGTAACACCTGGAACAACAGGTTTACGGTATTTCTATTTTTGCAACTGAATTTCACCCCAGAAAATAATATATCCTTTGACGGACACTATGAAACTTATCCAGTCACAGCTGGAACACCAGATTTACGGTATTTCTATTTTTGCAACTGAATTTCATCCCAGAAAATATTATATCCTTTGACGGACACTATGAAACTTGTCCAGTCACAGCTGGAACACCTGATTTAGGGGATTGGTATTTTTTTAAGTGAATTTCACCTCTCAATAAAATATAGAAAATTCTATCCTGAGTTTCTAGGGGTGACAATAAGCACAGCCAAGCCCCAGATGTAGGATATAGCAAAAAAAAAAAAAAACCTTACTATTGATGGATTAATGGACTTGGTGGCAGCTTGTGCTGGCACACCACAAGACACAAAATGGCCGCCGATCACCCCAGAAAAAAGTGACAGAAAAACGCTCTGGGCAGCCTGAAAAGCAGAAGTTGAATGATGCACAGCTGTAGATAGATCATTTCATTAAGTGTTTTTGCTGAATTAATCCCTGCCTAATCTCGCCCTAACAGCAGCTGCATCCTATTCCTACACTAATCAGGGCAGAGTGACGTATGGGACGACGTGACTCCAGCTTAAATAAAGGCTGGGTCACATGCTTCACTTGGCCAATCACAGCCATGCCAATTGTAGGCATGGCTGTGATGGCCTCTTGGGGCAAGTAGTACGACGCTTGTTGATTGGCTGCTTTGCAGGCTTTCAAAATGCGCCATAGAAATCGCCGAACAACGAACCCCAACCCAAACTTTTACGCAAATGTTTAGGTTCGTGTCCGTGTCACGAACACCCCAAAATTTCGGTATGTTAGGGTTCGCTCATCCCTAGTAATGTTATATCATGGGGCCCGAGCTGCAAAATAATCCACAGGCCCTACTTACAGCAGGAGGAGCCGGTCCAAAAACATGCAAATGAAAAGAATATGGATGAATGATAATGAGGACAACAGCAGCAGGGACAGATATACAATGAGTAAACTAAATATCTTGCCAACTCCTTTAAAGGGAACCTGTCACATGGAACATCATGTTTCAACTGCAGGAAGCTTATTACAGAGCAAGAGGAGTTAAGCAGATTGAAATATAGTTTTATGTGACAAGAATCATCATAACTTGTATTTTATACATTTACATTCCTGCTCACTCTGGGCTTTGAAGTCCAGGAGGCGGTCCTATCAGTGATTGACAGTCTGCCCCCTTTGACTGTATATACAATATAAATGTCAATCACTGATAGGACCACTTCCTGGACTTCAAAGCCCAGAAAGAGCTGGAATATAAATGTATAAAATACAAGTTTTGCTGAATATTTCCACAAAACTATATATTAATCTGCTCAGCTCCTTCGGCTCTATTACTTGGCTGCCTGTAACTTACATTGCACTTTCATGGTAACGGTTTCCCTTTAAAGTTTCTGATTCTTTTTAAAGAAAAATCTCAATGAACAAAATTTGTGTGTATACTGTATGTTTTTGCATCAGATCTCAATCTTTGGCTAGAGCTTCAGATTCCCTGCTTCCTTTTTAATAGTCATAGAGTGAAATGATAAAATCTGTCTGCCTGCAGGCACCACAAGGCGAGTAACAGACTACAATCATACAACAAAAGTTTGTTAAAAACAGCAAAATGGTCATTATTTTAAATGATGATTTTTTTTCACTGATGCCTTTCAGAGAAACAGATGTTAAAAATTGTCCCCTTCAACTAAATGGGGGCCAAATAGAACACATCAAAAAAAAAATTTATGTCTGCTATTCGCTGGCAGTCAAAAAGACTGTTGTGTGACTAACCCTGGAAACTGCCATTGTTCCGAAAATGGAGGTGTGATGGCTGTTAAAAATACATCTGTCATACGTCCGTTTTTCACTGCTGTGTAAATGTAGCCTAAGAGCTTACTGTAGACTAATTTATACTTGACTTTAAAGTGACCCTCCCTCTGGTTTTGCATGAAAATATGCAGTAAATGACCTTGGCGGTCTCCTTTAAGTCACTGTGGATTTGCTGATTCTGGGTCCCCTCTGGGTCCCCTCTGCTTCTTCTAAAATACCAACTGCTACCCTATGCACACTTTCCCCTGAAGGGGGTAGGGGATGTCTTAAGCTATCATTACACTGGCCGATCGTCGGCCATATCATTGTTGACAAGCATTCGTAGATATGCTCGTTAACGATGATCTGGCAGTGTAATAATGCCGCCGATTACCCCATGAACGCTCATTCATCGGGCAATCCAGATTTTTAAGCAGGCTTAAAAATTGTTTGCCGGCGGCAGATCGTACTGTCTAATCACCATCTGTTACTTGTAAACAACAATTCAGTACGGGGATGAGCAACGGCATTAACAATCGCTCCTCCTCATACTCTCCCGACAATCATCCACCTAATCATTTAATGTAATATGGCCCTTAGTGTCTCAAATGGGTAGGAATGGCTCAGACTATATTACCACATGCATGTCCCGAGGTTACAGTGTAGGGAGGGTAATATAAGCTCTACAAAACAGTATGGTCTCATGCCATCTTTGAATGCTGTATTATGCCTGACCTGACCTAACTGACCTGGGGTGATTACAATGATCAGATTCTATGTGTAAAATTACTTCTGAGTATTTTTTATAAGTAAGATTAACTATTTGGACATCTTTACGCAATGATCTTTTTTTTGTCAGAGGATAAGTAGCACTTCTTGTTTCTTAGTCCAAATCACAAGTAAATTTTTGTTTTCCATGAAGAACCACTTAAAGTGGTGATCAAATATACATATACACTCATGTAGTTGCTTACCTTATGCCTTTTTTTAATTTGGACTATCCTGACCTGTTTTCACCGTGTAACCGAATCACTCTGGTTGTTTCCATCCTATATGTAGCACTTCCTGTTGCCAGTGGCATAGGGATCGCCATAGCAGCCATAGCAATGCTATGGGGCCCTATGCCACTGGGGGCCCGGGCCGCCGGCCGAATAGTTTTTTTTCAAATTTATGTGGCGAGCGACAACACGTCAGTGTTCCCTAATCCCTTCCCTCTAAGCTGTGCAGCATTTATTGTGCCCCGGCCTGGCTGCTCACCAGCTCACCCTGCTCATGCCCCTGCAAAATGTCCAGAGAATTAACACTCCACACTGCGCCGCCTACACATATTCCTGCGATACGCTGCGGCTCCCCCTCCTGACTCCTCCTTTTTCTTATTGGATTTGGAAGAGGAGAGACTCAGGCGAGGTAATGGCGGCGGCCACGGGCGTTATGATTTAATACACGTCAGACAATCTGTGGATGACCCTGAAGGGAGATCTGTGGATGAGGGATCTGTGGATGACACTTTAGGGGGGATCTGTGGATGACACTTAAGGGGGGGATCTGTGGATGACACTTAAGGGGGGGGATCTGTGGGTGACACTGATGGGGGGATCTGTGGGTGACACTGATGGGGGGATCTGTGGGTGACACTGATGGGGGGATCTGTGGATGACACTGATGGGGGATCTGTGGATGACACTGATGGGGGATCTGTGGATGACACTTAAAGGGGGCATCTGTGGATGACACTTAGGGAGGGATCTGTGGATGACACTTAAGGGGGGGATCTGTGGATGACACTAAAGGGGGGGATCTGTGGATGACACTAAAGGGGGGGATCTGTGGATGACACTTAAGGGGTGGATCTGTGGATGACACTTAAGGGGGGGATCTGTGGATGACACTTGGGGGGGGATCTGTGGATGACACTTAGGGGGATCTGTGGATGACACTTGGGGGGTGATCTGTGGATGACACTTAGGGGGTGATCTGTGGATGACCCTTAGGGGGGATCTGTGGATGACACTTAGGGGGGATCTGTGGATGACACTTAGGGGGATCTGTGGATGACACTTAAGGGGGGAACTGTGGATGACATTTAAGGGGGGATCTGTGGAAAGGGGTATCTGTGGATGACACTAAAGGGGTGATCTGTGGATGACACTTAGGGGGGATCTGTGGATGACACTTAGGGGGGATCTGTGGATGACACTTAGGGGGTGATCTGTGGATGACCCTTAGGGGGGATCTGTGGATGACCCTTAGGGGGGATCTGTGGATGACCCTTAGGGGGATCTGTGGATGACCCTTAGGGGGGATCTGTGGATGACCCTTAGGGGGGATCTGTGGATGACCCTTAGGGGGGATCTGTGGATGACACTTAGGGGGGATCTGTGGATGACCCTTAGGGGGATCTGTGGATGACACTTAGGGGGGATCTGTGGATGACACTTAGGGGGATCTGTGGATGACACTTAAGGGGAACTGTGGATGACATTTAAGGGGGATCTGTGGAAAGGGGTATCTGTGGATGACACTAAAGGGGGAATCTGTGGATGACACTTAGGGGGGATCTGTGGATGACACTTAGGGGGATCTGTGGGTGACACTTAAGGGGGGATCTGTGGATGACACTTAAGGGGGGGATCTGTGGATGACACTTAAGGGGGATCTGTGGATGGCACTTAAGGGGGATCTGTGGATGGCACTTAAGGGGGGAGATCTGTGGATGACACTTAGGGGGGATCTGTGGATGACACTTAAGGGGGGATCTGTGGATGACATTTAAGGGGGATCTGTAGAATGGGGGGATCTTTGGATGACACTTAAGGGGGTATCTGTGAATTACACTTAGGGGGGATTTGTGGATGACACTTAGGGGGATCTAGGGAGGGGTGTGGGGATGTTGGGGTGGGAGGTCCTGGAGGGGTGTTTGGGTGGGAGCTCTGGAAGGGGTGGGAGGTCTGATAGGTATGTGGGGGTGGTAGATCCAGGAGGGAGGTGGGGGGGGCCCATAAAATTTTTTTGCTATGGGGCCCAGTCATTTCTAGCTATGCCCCTGCCTGTTGCTGTATCCAACCAAACCCATGATGCACTTCTCCTTTCTCTGCCACAGCTCCAGCACTGCCATTAACAATGCTATGCTATCCTCCCACCCAGCTAACTTCATAGACCCTTCCCTATCACTGACACACCCATGGACATGACATCACAAGAAATTAGAAAGAGTTACATGGACATGGTCAAATAACCACAGCCCAGAACGGAATATAGGAGAAATAAAGGTAAAAGAAATTCATTACAAAATTACAGCTGCCTTCATAAATGATTATTTTAATGGATGTTGAAGCAAACCAGAATACCCCCTTTAAACAACAGGATTTTAAGAACAATGTAGTATCCAGTACAATAAGGTTGATCTCAGTATTGTGTTTGATGGGTAGAAGGGGTATAAAGATAGAAATTTTTTTGAGGGGGGAGTTTTTGTGCCCTAAATATTGATAACCTATTCCTAGGACCTATGCTATAGCATATCAGGTGAGACTCTTAAGCTACGTTCACATGTGTGTCGGATACTCTGTTCCAGATTCAGTAGTCTTTGACCTAAGCAATAGTACTGTAGTATGGGCAGCTCTATTTTCCCTTCGAAATAACAGATACAGTAGAGTGGCATAAGCTGGTGGACCCTTTTATAAGGCATTGGGGTCTGTTGGTTACCACTGACACTTCGTCAAGGTTTCAGAGCTTAAAGGGGTATTCCCATCTGAGACAAGAGGGGCATATTGCAAGGATATGTCCCCATTATCTGATAGGTGTGGGAGCCGCACCTATATTCACTCATATTCAGAATGGAGAGGGGCAGGTGGTGGCTGGAGGACCCTGGTTTTCCCCAGGTTCGACCACCACCAAGCGCTCTCCACATAGTGAATGGGAGCTTACCGCACTAGCGCAGTCACCGTTCCCACTCATTTCTATGAGGCCGACGGAAATAGCCAAGCCAGTGCTTGGCTATTTTCACCGGCCCCATAGAAATGATTGGAGGGCAGCTGCGCATGTGCAGTTTGCCCTCCACCACTTTCAGGGCTCCGTACTAGGTGTAGATACAGATACCAGAGGTGGGACCTGCACCTAGCAGACAATGGGGGAATATCCTAGCAATATTCCCCCATTGTCTTAGATGGGAAAACCCCTTTAAATAACACAGATGTGATTAAAGGTAAAATAAATACATTACAAAATTACAGCTCCCTTCATAACTTCATAAATGATTATTTTAAAGGATGTTGATGTAAACCAGAAAGCCCTTTAAAAAGGAATGTGTTATTAGAAAATCTTATGTTAACATAGTAACATAGTAACATAGTATATAAGACCGAAAAAAGACATTTGTCCATCCAGTTCGGCCTGTTTCCTACAAGTTGATCCAGAGGAAGGCAAAAAACCCCTGTGAGGCAGAAGCCAATTTTCCTCACTTAAGGGGAAAAAAAATTCCTTCCCGACTCCAATCAGGCAATCAGAATAACTCCCTGGATCAACGACCCCTCTCTAGTAGCTATAGCCTGTAATATCATTACACTCCAGAAATAAATCCAGTCCCCTCTTGAATTCCTTTATTGTACTCACCATCACCACCTCCTCAGGCAGAGAGTTCCATAGTCTCACTGCTCTTACAGTGAAGAATCCTTTTCTATGTTTGTGTACAAACCTTCTTTCCTCCAGACGCAGAGGATGTCCCCTGTCACAGTCACAGTCCTGGAGATAAATAGATGATGGGACAGATCTCTGTACTGACCCCTGATATATTTATACATAGTTATTAGATCTCCCTCAGTCGTCTTTTTTCTAAAGTGAATAACCCTAATTTTGATAACCTTTCAGGGTACTGTAGATCCCTCATTCCAGTCATTACTTTAGTTGCCCTCCTCTGAACCCTCTCCAGCTCTGCTATGTCTGTCTTGTTCACAGGAGCCCAGAACTGTACACAGTACTCCATGTGTGGTCTAACCAGTGATTTGTAAAGTGGTAGGACTATGTTCTCATCACGGGCATCTATGCCCTTTTGATGCAACCCATTATCTTATTGGCCTTGGCAGTAGCTGCCTGACACTGGTTTTTGCAGCTTAATTTGCTGTTTATTAAAATTCCTAGATCCTTTTCCGTGTCAGTGTTACCGAGTGTTTTACCATTTAATATGTACGGGTGACTTGCATTATTCCTTCCCATGTGCATAACTTTACATTTGTCAGTGTTAAACCTCATCTGCCATTTTTCTGCCCAAGCCTCCAATCTATCCAGATCCCTTTGTAGCAGAAAACTGTCCTCTTCAGTGTTAATTACTTTACACAGTTTAGTGTCATCTGCAAAAATAGATATTTTACTGTGCAAGCCTTCTACAAGATCATTAATAAATATATTGAAGAGAATAGGGCCCAATACTGACCCCTGAGGTACCCCACTAGTTACAGTGACCCAATCTGAGTATCTACCGTTAATAACCACCCTCTGTTTTCTATTACTGAGCCAGTTACTTACCCACATACAGACATTTTCTCCCAGTCCGAGCATCCTCATTTTATATACTAACCTTTTATGAGGTACAGTGTCAAATGCTTTGGAGAAGTCCAGATATACGACATCCATTGATTCGCCACTGTCAAGTCTAGAACTTACCTCCTCATAGAAACTGATTAAATTTGTTTGGCATGACCGATCCCTCATGAAGCCATGCTGATATTGCGTTATTTGCTTATTTTCATTGAGATACTCCAAAATAGCATCTCTTAGAAACCCTTCAAACAGTTTACTAACAATAGATGTTAAACTTACCGGCCTATAATTTCCAGGCTCTGTTTTTGGACCCTTTTTGAATATTGGCACCACATTTGCTATGCGCCAATCCTGTGGAACATTCCCTGTTATTATAGAGTCCGTAAATATCAGAAATAATGGTCTGGCTATGACATCACTTAATTCCCTTAGGATACGGGGGTGTATGCCATCCGGTCCTGGCGATTTGTCTATTTTAATCATTTTAAGTCGCTGTTGTACTTCTTCCTGGGTCGGACAGGGCACTTTTAATGGGGGATTTACTTTTACATTCTGCATTTCATCTGACAGTTTATTTTCCTCAGTGAATATAGTGGAGAAAAAAATATTTAATAGCTTGGCTTTATCCTCGTCGCTCTCTGCAACACCCCCCTCATTGCTATGTAGAGGGCTGACTCCTTCAGATTTATATTTTTTACTATTTATATAATTAAAGAACATTTTAGGGTTAGTTTTACTCTCTTTGGCAATTAATCTCTCGGTCTCTAGTTTGGCAAATTTTATTCGTTTTTTACATATTCTATTTTTTTCCTTATAGTTTGTCAGTGCTTCCTGACTCCCCTCCTGTTTTAGCGATTTATATGCTTTCTTTTTGTCATTTATTGCCTTCTTTACGGTTCCATTTATCCACATTGGTCACTTATTGTTCCTTAGCCTTTTATTCCTATAAGGTATGTACCTCTCACAATTAGATGTTACAATGCTTTTAAAAATCTCCCATTTTATGGTTGTATTTTTATTTTTGAGGACTTTGTCCCAGTTAGTTAGGCCTATGGCCTCGCTTATTTATCAATAAAGACGAAAGTGACTCCTAAAATATAATATTTATTAGTATGCTGATAAAATCATACCCGAATTTTAAACAAAATCCCACTTAGTGTAATTGATTTGCTACTTTTTCCTTCTACTTTTGTAGTATTATTAATGATAGGATGGCCAGTTTCCTACAAAGCACCCTATTTACTGAAGCTTTATAAGTAGAGGCGAATGAGATTTTTTCTGAAAAGGAGATTCCAGGAATTACCATCACTAGTTGCAAAACTGTGTTTAAAGAACTTTATTTGGGCTACAAGGAGAACGTTAAATCTTGGTGGGAAGTGAAGTCCCTGGAAAATTATATTGCCCAGTCGATTATGCCCAAAGGCCTGCGAATTAAATTAATTCCAGCGGAACGCATAAAATTGGCATCGTTGCTGGAGAAGTGGGAGGGGGAATTAACAAAGAGCTCTTTGAATTTGATGCAGTTATTACTTGAGGAGGAGAAGGGACATTTTGCTAAAACATCTGATAATTTACAGGCTCTCATTGAAGCTGCCCTAAAATTCAAAGGGGAGGCAGAGTTCACACAACGTAAGCATCCCTCCAAACCTCAATAGAAAGACTGCAAAATCAGATCAAAGAGCGAAAACACAGACAATTCTTACGTGATTTACATGAATTTAGGGAGAAGAGAGCATATAACTTCACATCACCACAAATAGTTCCGTCAGCCTCTGAGGTTTCCTCATCTGATCTCTCAGAGACAGAACCACAGGACATAGCCCATAAAGACAAACCTGGGAATAAGAGATACGGCCAGAGGAGATGGCAGCGGGGAAACAGGGGACAGTACCGTGGCAGGCGAGGAGGTGGTTCCTCCTTACCAGCATTACCCTCTGCTATGTCCTTGCCCTTTGTACCACCCATTTCCAACCAACCCCCACAAGGGACTTTTTTAGACCACGGGCAAAAACCCCCGTACCCTCTAAGGAACAGGGGCGGGGAAATATAATATCAGAGGATGAGACCCAGGTTATCAACCTGTCCTCAAGACCCCTGTCGGTATTTGAAATTCGAGTGCTCAAAAAAGGCCTATCATTTGTGCCAACTACTAATTTTGCCCCTTTTACCTGGGTAAAAGACATGAATTTATTTTGTAGAAAACTTAAATGGCACAAATATATGGCTAATACCGACAGGAATACCTTATTGAGCTTGGGGGTCGAGGATGATGATATTCCACAGCTCGAGTTACTAATGGAACTGTGGGAGGAGGGCACAAGAGGCGTTGGTGAGGGTCCTTTTACAAATTTGCGCACTAAAAGTAGGAAAATGCCGCCCCCTTATAACTACGATCACATAGATATATTTCTAACCCTGGTAATAAGGGACATAGAAAATCTAACTAATATACGCTCTCCATCCGTCAACTTAACATCTGATGAATGGAGGGCTTTGAGGTCATTGGAGAAGGATGATTCAATTATCATCAAACCCTCCGACAAGGGGGGTAACCTTGTTTTAATGAACCATGAAATGTACCTCCAGATGTGTAGTGATATTCTGAACAAGAGGGAGTGGTACTGTAATCTATCAGAGGATCCAACGAACATGTTCATGGAGGAATTAGAGATCATTTTGAAAGATGGCCTGAAAAATAAGGTCATCAACCACTCGGAGTACAGATTTATGTTCCCCAAATATCCGGTCTTGGCAACATTCTATACGCTACCCAAGATTCATAAGGGAACTGCTCCTCTAAAAGGACACCCCATAATATCGGGGGTAGACTCACTGACACAGAACAGTGGGGTATATATAGACCAGATACTGCGCAAGTTTGTAACAGCGCTCCCTTCATATACCCGCGATTCAATGGACTTCCTATGGAAGATTGACACGTTATCCATCAAATCGTCATGCTGGTTAGCCAGCATCGACGTTGAATCGCTGTACAGTAACATCCCACACGATGCAGGGGTTTCTGCTGTGGCCTATTTCCTGAGAACTCGGGGGGTTCAGTTTACCCTGCACAATGAATTTGTCCTGTCCCTGCTTCGATTCGTTTTGACCCATAATGCCTTTATCTTTAACTCCAAGTACTTCCACCAGCTCAGGGGGACTGCGATGGGGAGTCCCTGTGCCCCATCGTATGCAAATCTCTTCCTGGGCTGGTGGGAGGACATCATAGTCTTCCCAGATCAGGAATCCTGGTGGAACAACAAGATCTTGTACTGGACCAGGTATATAGATGACATCTTCCTGATCTGGGAGGGCACAAAATTGGAGTTTATACAGTTTATTCAGGACCTCAATATGAACGATGTGGGTCTCAGATTTACATATGAAATCGAAGAAAAACAGATCACTTTTCTGGACATTAAAGTGATGAAACAGGGGGAACGCTTAGCGACGTCCCTTTTCAGAAAAACCACAGCAACTAACTCCCTATTGCACTGGAGTAGTCACCATCCGTATGCACAGAAGAGGAGCATTCCTAAAAGCCAGTACCTTAGGGTACGCCGGAATTGTTCCTCACTGAATGACTACTTGGGTGAGGCCAAGAATCTTCAGAAAAGATTTCTCGAAAGAGGATACCCGAGAAAAATTCTTGGGGAAGCCTTTAGACAGGCGACATCTGTGGACAGAACGAACCTTCTGATACCTAAGGCAGCTGATAGGGCTCGGCCAAAAGAGATTAGGCTAATCTCAACTTTTGACTCGGGTGATCGGGAAATTAGGGGGATTCTGAATAAGTACTGGTCCATTTTAGAACTGGACCCTGACCTAAAGAAGGTGATCTCCGACCATCCTAGTATCACATACCGAAAAGGAAAAAGCCTGCAGGATAGACTAGTGAGGAGTTTTTATATGGCCCCCAAAAGGGCAGGCTCTTGGCTTGACCGAAGGCCTTGTGGCCTGTTCAAGTGTGGGCGATGCAAAGCCTGCAGGTATATTAACACCGCAAAATCGGTACGGAGTTCTGTTAATGGTCAGAGGCAGGAAATAAAAGATTTTGTCAACTGCCGCACTAGGGGTCTTGTCTATATTTGCCAATGCCGGTGTCCTTTGGACTATATAGGCAAGACAAAAAAGGGAATTAAGGACCAGGATACTTGAACACATCAATGATGTGTCGAAGGGAAAAACCACTCCCATTGCGCAACATGTGAAGGAGGTTCACAATGGAGACCCCGGATCATTACTATTTTCGGTCCTGGAGATAGTTCCACCGTCACCCAGGAAAGGAGACTGGGACCGCAGGATCCTACAAAGGGAATCCTACTGGATATTTAACATGCGGTCCCAGTCCCCCTTTGGCCTTAATGAACGACTTGACTACCAGTGTTTTTTATGATGTACATATATACAGGGGGTCCTTCTGTACTTGACCATAATATGATGGAGAAATTCCCCCAAAACAAGATTACCTCTTCTACCATCTCCCTTTCTTTTCTCCTTTTCTCCTTTTCTTCTTTTCTCCTTTTTTGAAAATAATCTTTGGCCTACACTCGAGCTTCGATTTCATCGCCGGGGTACTGATTGATTGGCTATCTACATCGGGTAAACCTCGATGCCGCATGAGATAGGGGGCGGCCATGTATTAATCACATGGCTAGTCCTGTAACAACAATCCTAATAACCATATCTATCTAACTTATTTTTTAATATTTAAACCCACAAGAAGTAAACTCGGTTAGTTAAATCATTATGTACACATGATTATATAATGATTTTATGACGGACACAACTCTTTGGTCTGTCAATGGTTTCCATGACAGAGAGCAGCCTCTTTTTTTACATCATAAATAAGGAGCGCCCTGGCTTGCGTTCCATTAACCGGAAATGACATCGATATATAGCGCGGTCAATGTCTATTGGATGGAGCGATGCCGGGAAGAGAGCTGTATACAAATGCGGCGTAAGTGGCGTTGATCGCGTCACCTTCCGGTAAGGAGATATGGAACGCAGATGATGCGCTCCACCGGCAGGAAGTGGATATGACATCTGATGACCGCTTGCCTGCCATTGGCCACCAGTATAGGGTTGGGAGGAACTTCCACCGTTAAATAGACGCGGGATTCCCTTGGTCACTAGGTGCAATATCAGTCACCTCCACCTTGGGAATACTGTCCGTCTGTTGAGGTGGGTAAGTTGGTACCTCGTTACCTTGTTCCTGGTATTTCTGCCTCGTCGTCATGGACCTGAAGGTATGACTGCCTTTTTTCATGTGTGTTTTACATTTAGATGATCGTGGGCCTGAATATCCATATCAGCGTCCCTGTTCTCTACTAACTGAGTATCTACTGTGACGGTGCATTCCAAGGATCTGTACTATATCATCTGTTTTACTGCCTCCTGATGAACCCACGGTTGCTGGGGGAAACGCGTTGGGGCTAATTATATGTATCCAATCATACAGAGACAATAAGCCTTTTTTGTTTTGTTATATATGATATGCCGACTGTGGCTGATGTTGCTACATTAAATATAAAATATTGCACATTTATGTTTATCATTCATGGCTGTGAGGTATAGGGTTATGCCAAGGGCAATTTAGGGTAGGCACAAGGACGGGGGGACCCCACCATCAGGGGTTGCCTTCGGGCGCAGGATTAGTGAGGGGCAGTGGAAGGGACAGCCACTATATACCCCTGGGCACAGTGCCCAGCTTCCCCGTGACACCTCCCACCCGACATACCCTGCCCATACCTCATGTGTCCTTTTAAGTGGGATTTTGTTTAAAATTCGGGTATGATTTTATCAGCATACTAATAAATATTATATTTTAGGAGTCACTTTCGTCTTTATTGATAAATTTTGTCTTAGCTCTGAAGGTGTACCCACACTATAGTGTAATTGATTTGCTACTTTTTCCTTCTACTATGGCCTCGCTTAGTTGGCTAAATTTTGCTTTTTTGAAGTTTGGTATTTTTGTTCCTCCCTTTAGAAACTCTCGTTTGAAGGATAATTGGAAGGTTATTACTTTATGGTCACTATTTCCCAGGTGTCCCCCGACCTGCACATCTGTTGTTCTATCAGGTCTATCGGTTAATACTAAGTCCAGTATGGCCGTCCCTCTAGTGGGGTCCTGAACCAGTTGGGAAAGGAAATTGTCTTTGGCTATTGCCAAGAACCTGTTTCCTTTATGGGATGTACAGCTTTCAGTTTCCCAGTCTATATCTGGGTAGTTGAAGTCCCCCATGATAACGACTTCATTATGATTTGCCGCCTCGTCTATCTCGTTTAGTAATAGATTTTCTGTGGACTCTGGTATATTAGGTGGTTTATAATACACTCCTATTAGTATTTTATTATTGTTTTTGCTCCATGTATTTCTACCCACAGTGACTCCACATGTTCATGTCCCTCAGAGATGTATTCTCGAATTACGGGATTTAGACACGACTTCACGTAGAGGCAGACCCCTCCACCTTTCCGGTTTTGACGATCCTTTCTAAACAGATTGTAACCTTTTATATTAACTGCCCAGTCATAGCTATCATCCAGCCATGTCTCAGTTATTCCCACTATGTCATAGTCCTCCTCACACATCACTAATTCCAGTTCACCAGTCTTGTTAGTCAGGCTTCTGGCATTAGTATACATACATTTGACAGGTTTATGTGTATTTTTTACCCTACATCTTTCATTCTGAGCTGTTCTAGTCCCCCTTCCATTCCTCCCCCAGACACACTACCTCGCCCCTGGTCTCTATCTGCACTATCTTCCCTCCTATAACGTAATTGCCCTCCCCCAGTCCCTAGTTTAAACACTCCTCCAACCTTCTAGCCATCTTTCTCCCCAACACAGCTGCCCCTTCCCCATTGAGGTGCAGCCCGTCCCTACGGTAGAGCCTGTAGCCAACAGAGAAGTCGGCCCAGTTCTCCATGAACCCGAACCCCTCCTTCCTACACCAGTTCTTGAGCCACTTGTTAACCTCCCTAATCTCCCGCTGCCTTTCTTGTGTGGCTCGTGGTACAGGCAGTATTTCAGAAAATACTACTTTTGAGGTCCTTGCCCTAAGCTTTTGACCTAAATCCCTGAAATCATTTTTAAGGACTCTCCACCTTCCTCTAACTTTGTCATTGGTTCCGATATGGACCATGACCGCTGGATCTTCTCCAGCCCCTCCCAGTAATCTGTCAACCCGATCCGCGATGTGTCGAACTCTAGCGCCAGGAAGACAGCACACTGTTCGGCGATCACGATCTTTGTGACAGATTGCCCTATCTGTACCCCTAATAATTGAGTCTCCCACTACCAGCACCTGTCTGGCCTGCCCTGCTCTCCTGGTCCCCTGCTTACTGGAGCTGACATTCCCTGACTGGCAGAGGAAGTGTCTGGCTGCAGCGGTGCCGTCCCTGAACTGTCATCCCCCTCATCTGCCAACCGTGCAAACTTGTTGGGGTGTGTCAGATCAGGGCTAGCCTCCCTGGCACTCTTCCCTCTTCCCCGCTTTCTTACTGTTACCCAGCTAACTACCTCACTCTCCTCAGCCTCCTCGCTACCACCCTCCCCCACATCTACCCCATAGAGTGCTTGCTCAGTGAGCAGCAAACTCTTTTCCAAATTGTCAGTGGCTTTCAGTGTTGCAACTCGCCTGTTTAGAGACTCGATGTGCGATTCCAAACGGGTAATTTGCTCACATTTTGAACAAACATATACACCCTCGAACGGCTGTTCCAGGACTGCATACATCATACAAGATGTGCACTGGACGGCGCTGTCAATAATGGAAGTCAAACTTAATTGGGATTACACAGGAAAAGAGAGGGGAAAAAATAAATAAATACAATATAGAGCAGTGATATCAAGATTCTTACTTACTGTGGTCCCTTACAGCAGTAGGAAGACTAGCTAGAATCAAACCAACTGTATACAAGGATGATCTAATGAATCTCTGTTTCTTGCTCCTTTTCCTAAACTCCGGTTTCTTCAACTCCACTTATGAAAGCAGCCACTTAGTAATGCAGGCCTCAGGTAGAGCAGGCTCTGAACGAGTGCAGGTATGATTAGCTTAGAATAACCGTTGACGACGGTTAACATAGTTTTTTTAGATTTTTTTTTTTTTTTACCTTTCTGTGACCTTGTCAATTTAAAAAAAATAATCCTAAACTCCCACAGTTTTCGCATTGGCCACCAGGCCTAAGATATGTCAAGATATTTTTTTTCTTTGAGAGCAGCCACCATGGTCCATAGACACAACAGACAGATGACCTCTTTGACAGAGTTTGCTAGGGATGCTCTGTGACCAGTGCAGAGGTCTGGAGAAAGTAGTATATCACCTATTGTGAATGGTGGATCCTGTCTTATCTATATATAGTTGGTTAAAAGATGGCCGCACAATACATCTCAAACTAACAGAAATACAAAAAAGGGGCTCATTCCAGAAATAGGAATGAAGGAAGCTCTTTGCACACACTTTTGATCAAAAATGTGCGCAAAGAGCTTCCTTCATTCCTATTTCTGGAATGAGCCCCTTTTTTGTTTTTCTGTTAGTTTGAGATGTATTGTGTGGCCATCTTTTAACCAACTTTATTTGCCTTATGGTCATGCTCTTTTGAGTGTAGAAATATATGTGCCTAGTCTGAACTCTGTCTTATATTATCTATATATAGGTGATATCTGTCATTGTAATTCTACTAGTGATGATGATGCAATAGCTACTGAAGAGTTATCTGTACAGAATAAGAAGTCTCAACATGTTATTAGGCCTAAGGGCCAGTGTAAAACCTGCAACATTTCAGATATATATTTTTTTTAAATAAGCGTTTTTTTCCCCCATTGTTTAAAAAGTCATCATGTTGGGTGATTTAGCCGTTTATGTCTCTGTGCATTATCATAAATATTGGAACATAGAAAAAAACGAATTAGATGTAGTTAATTGCCTTGGCAGAGAATTTATTGAGCAATGTTACTTACGTTCTATTATTGATCAAACTACATAAATGTAATTTGAGGAAAGTTTATCATTCACAAAGATCAATTAGCAAGCTTATCAGAGTCTAAAAATTATATTATTTGATACAAAGGGAAACTTTCTATATATTAATCATATCTCATATTTGAATTTATTAAAGAGATTTATTAATGTAGCTTTGCTTATCATGTTAATATTACCTACATGAAAAATGTGCTTAAACAGAGCCACGTGTTATAAATAAGATTGATGTGCCTATAATTTTTTTTTTTCCCTTAATAGGGTTATTCAGGTTTAAAATTCATGGCCTATCTTTACAGTGGGCTAGCAATGTTATATTGGTCCGACTTTCAGAACTTGATTGCTAACAATGGTCTGCAATTTACAACGCATCAGAATGAGACATTCATTGTAAAAAATAGATAACCCCATGCAAGAATACTGAAGCTTCGTTTTCTATTGAGCCCTAATAGGGCACCCATTGTGGTGCATTGGGCCTTACTGCACCTCCAAATATCTCTGATTTCATCCAAATATATACTTTGTTTTCTTTCTGTTGGACTCATTAAAAATCCAATAGGAAAAAAACTGAGGCATATGTCACTGGTTGCATGGAGGTACTGTATGATCCTCTAGAACAGGGGGTCAGAACCCTCCAGCATTCTAGTTGTTGTGACTGCAACTCCCACATCAAAAAGAGAGAAATTTCTCTTCAGATATATTGGTTCTCTTGTCCTTGTAGAAAGAGAACTAGCTTGCATGTTTCATTGAGAGCAGCCAAGTCCTGGGTGGGATATTGTAGTTCTTTTATCTCACTTTCAGTTGAATATTACTTTGGAAGTCTCTCTCTAGTTCCTCTGAAATTAATCCTAGAATGGTAAAATTGAATTACTCATTCTTAAAAGAGTTGCCTGCTTTTGATATACTGAAGACCTATCCTCAGGTGAACAGGAAGGAATTGTCCCATTAGAGTGAACAAGGATAGTGAAGCTATAATTACACCTTCTTACTGCTGCATGGCAATCAGGTAAACAGTGAGAAGAACACTGTTTATCAGCACTGCATTATTGTCACATACTGTAGGTGTTCAGCAAGGGTGCCTTCTAAACATACTTATGTAGCAAAACTAAGAAAATGGCTAAGACAGCCACACATCAGCTCTTTTAGAACAAAAGCCCTTTATCAAAGAAAAGTCGATAGGAACAACTTTTCTAGCTGCAAGGCCTTGGGGGGGGGGGACACCTCTGGGTGGGTACATTTTGAATTATGGAGACAAGTTGACATCCATGACTTCTATTGCAGGCTAGACAATATAATACTTGCATATTATCATGTCTAACATCTGCTAGCATCAGATGGTCTTAGGAACGCCAATTTGAATATCTTTCCTGGAAACCCGGAGTGGCATCGCTTGGCCTACAATACTGCGCACACCTACTCTGCATATTAGAGGCTCTCCATAGTGAGAAAGAGTAACCCTTAGAGAATGCATATATATTGTGAAGAAACACAGATTGATATTCTGGGCTCTCACTCTTGCTGTCTCGACAAATCAATTCATAACCAAATTTTCCAAAACAATTGGTAAACCTGAAATGAACTGAATCTTGAAACATTTGCTTATCTCTAATGCTGAGTTTAAGTCTATTTGATCAGTGCTTGGAAACCCTGCAGCTCTGAGGAATAACTGGTGTGGACAGAGGCTGATTCATTGGAAGGGAGACTGTCATTACTTTTGACTGACAGCTGCTCCTCCAGTCAGCACTACTGATCAATAAAATTGTGTTCACATGTTCTAATTTTTCTAAAATTGCAGACAAAAACATATTGTTTTTTCATAATCAATGGGAAAACTCTGCTAATAAGAGAAAGAAGAGGTTGTCTCAACACAAGTAGTAAATGAGTAGCACACAACCCATGACAGATAGATTACTATGTGTTACTTAAAAAAAAAAAGTGAAGCTGAGTGGATACATAAACTTTATACCCTGAAACCATTGGGGTTAAATGTGGATTATAAACCTTGTTCATTTTTTTAAACGGTATTTTCCAGTACTTGACATAATTTCTGCTTGCCCCTGTTCCTGCCATTATGATATACATTATCACATTTATTAGGGGTATTTTTTCCTTACTTTTTGTTATATTTTAAGAACATTATATGTTGGATATTAATTTATATTTGTATCTGTAATTTTTACAAATGGAGTAACTTGGAATGCCTGTGATTGTTGACCTGTGATTTACAGATGATATTTTGTATTTGTTTGTATGATGATTATTGATTATACTCAACAGTTGACATACCAGAATGATATCTAGAGGACCATTACATATTTACTTATATCTTATGCATTGCTTATTATCATTCATTGATATAACCCACATAATTGGGTGCTATATTGCATACTGGCCTTTAATTTGATGTATTGCCCTTCCTTCTACTTTACTTTATCTGCAACCTACTGAATTATTTTGCATTAAATATCTCTGTACAGGTGACAGGGTGATGGGTGTCTAGAGTGTGTGGGGAGTTGCTCTGGTAGATAACGGTGCGGGTGCAGTACAGAGGCAAAACAAGGAGTCCAGTACGTGCAATAAACAGTGTTTTATTCACACTTGCACAAACGAAATGGTAAACAGTCTCTTGGTGTTCATTCACACGCAGCAAACAGAAAAAAGGCAAAACCAAAGAGTCCAAAACCAGGTTCAATCACCTGTGAGATGTTAGGTGCGCGTTCGCACCTGGCGGTCGGCCCAGCCGTGGGATAATCCTCCTTCAGGCTTCCAGGTCGACTGCACGTCTCCTTGCTGGGTTTTTGCTTCCAGCCCAGAGAGCTCCACAGGACTAGCAGCAGCTCCAGGACAATCACAGCCCCAGACACAGCTGCTGACTGTGTTTTATACCCAGCCCAAAACCAGGACTGGATCGTGGGGAGCAGCCACCCACCCTACACTTTAGCTGCTCCCGGTAAGAGCCGGCCCGGATCGGCTTTGCAGCCATGCTATTTACAACTATGTCAGTAGCACTAGCTGCTGCTGACATCAACAAAATACGGCTCTTACCTCACCGAGGCTATGAACCTCGGTGACACATACCTGCCATCCACGACGGCACCCTGCACCTTACCACAAGTGACATATCTGCGGCACATATATTGAGCGATCACCCATTGTCCTAGGTGGAAGCATGTAATTGTATTAGTATTGTTATGCATTGGATAGAGTATCCATTTAAAGCAGATACATTATGATTATCTCATTTATTCGGCAATTTTTATTGGTTGATTAAACTGTTTTCTTTCCACTGTTAACTGAGATCATTGTTATTACAGAAATGTAGATCATTTGACATGCACAAGTTTGAAATCCTGATGACATTGGATCACATAATCTGTGGACTTTGAAATGCGCCTTCGAACTTTTGAGATGCCATGAGTTACAGATATAAATATATACAGCAGGTCAACAATGGTTAGTATTCAGGCATTCCCTGCTTGATTTTAATTGTGCAGTTACACATAGTCATGAAATAATTCCTTTATTATTATGTATTGTCTATACTGCATTTATGTGATGGATGTTGGATATATTATTACCATTAATAGGTTCACATGGTGGTTTACTTTTTATCATTGGATGCACGAAGTATGCTGTGTATTTATTTAATACTTGTTGTTATGAACTTTTTTCACAATTATAATTTATTATTCAATTATTGTCTGGATATTTATATACCACACAATTGCACTTTTGTATTGCTTAAGGCTACGTTCACACGACGACAATTGTCGCGCGACAAAAAGTCGCGCGACAATTTGGGAACCACTACACTGCAACATTTGTAGCGCGACATTGATGTCACATTAATGTCGCGCGACAATTTTTATAATGGGAGTCTATGGTGGTGTCGCACGTGCAACATGCAACATGTTGCGACTGCGACACAACAGTCGCAAAAAATCCATCCCGGATGGATTTTCTCCGACTTTCGTGTCGCAGTCGCAGCATGTCGCATGTCGCACTGCGACACCATAGACTCCCATTATAAAAATTGTCGCGCGACAATAGTGCGACTTTTTGTCGCGCGACAATTGTCGTCGTGTGAACGTACCCTAAGAAACATCCCAATAAGAGGACTGAAACATTCTGGGTGGGCTGCAGAGTTTTCTTCTTGTTTTTTTAGAGGTCTGGTCACGTCCTCAGCCGCTGATTCATATAGATAAATAGATTAGATAGATAGATAGATAGATAGATAGATAGATAGATAGATAGATAAATAGATAGATACTGTAGATAGATGGAAAAAAAAGAGATATGAGACAGATATAGGATTGATAGATAGATAGACAGTCTTAGGCTACTTTCACACTAGCGTTTTCTATTTTCCAGTATTGAGGTCCGTCATATGATCTCAATACCGGAGAAAAACGGTTCTGTTTTGTCCCCATTCATTGTCAATGGGGACAAAATGTAACTGAACAGAACGGAATGCTCCAAAATGCATTCTGTTCCGTTTGGTTGCATTCCCATACTAGAGAGCAAGCTGCGTTTTTTTTCCCGTCATGGCATGCAGAGCAAGATGGATCCGTCATGACCCACAATGCAAGTCAATGGGGACAGATCCGTTTAACTTTGACACTATCTGACACAACAGAAAACTTATTCATCCTTAATTGTCTTTCAATGGAGTTCATGACGGATCCGTTATTGCTATGTTGCCGTTCATAGCGGATGTAGATGGTTGTATTATCAGTAACAGAAGCGTTTTTGCTTAGCCTTGCTGAATTCAGCAAAAAACGCTACTGTGAAAGTAGCCTTACAAGATGTAAGGAATAATTGACACACCAATAGAAATTTATTTGCATTTCGAACTGTATTATGAATCCCTTAGTGCTAGCAAAAAAGATCACTGCACCAGAAATGTTACCTATATAATGCCTATTATTACCAATAGTTGAACTATTGTATAGTTTTTTCTATATTTCACAAAGTTATGGATGAAAAAGTAAAATACACACATTGTGACTGCCAGTTATTTCCTAATACTACATACCTAGCATTAAAAGGAGTGTTTTGTCAAAAACATATCCATGTGCTATGCCTCTATGCCGTGTCGGACTGGGGTGCCTACAGTTACAAAAAAGAAATATTACTTGTTTATTTTTGGGGCTCATGCACATGAATATTTGCAGTTTAGCACACAATACAGTATTGTGCACTGCTCTATATCAGATTGTTTCTCATTAAGCAGCTCATTGTAGTTGATAACCTAATATGTTAAGGTCCCTTTACACAGGGCGACAGAGCAGGAGACTGTTGGGAGGGAAGCGTTCCTTCCCGACAATTGCCTGCTATTTAACGGAGGAGAACGCTGTATTTACATGCAGTGATCTCCATTGTATGGGGAGCAGTGATCACTACTGCCAATGTTCTTCCCCATACTGACTAGTTGTTTGCCGGCAGCAGATCGTGATTACACAGCACAATCTACTGAGAAAGAGCCCACGGGAGTCACCGCAGCATGTCGGGTCGGAGGCTACAGTGAGGACACTGGACACTAATGTACCGCAAAATACCGCGGTCTGTGGCTGTTCCCCTAACACAAGCCCGGCAAAGCAGAGGCCCAGGCTCAGTGAATCTGCTGCAAGAGGGGACACCTCTATTAATAACGGAGGCGATGAGCTACGACCCTAATAGAGAACCTACAAAAGTTCCCCATTGATGACAAGTCTGCCTCTGGCCTTTTATTGAAAGATATGCTCCTGGCTTTTAACCGTTCGGTTACTACCCATATGTCGCACTTGATAATGCCTATTCAAACCTCTATAGCGGAGTTAGATGGCAGAGTCCAACATGTGGAGCACAAAATGGGTGAATTTGTTGAGTCCAATAACAATCTGATTGACTCCCATGATAACCTGTCTGAAGAGGTAGCAAAAGTGGCGGACTTGGAAGACCGGTCACGCCGGAATAATCTAAAGCTAAGGGGGGTCCCGGAAACAATCACGGCCTCAGACCTCCATGACTATATAAAATGCTCCTCCCTGATTGCACCGACCAAGACCTCATTATTGATCGGGCCCACAGAATCGCGAAACTGAAACACCTGCCCGATAACACGCTACGGGATGTCCTGGTCCGTATACATTTTTTTCACACAAAATAAGGGGTACTTGCAGCCGCCAGGAAAATGGACCCACTACCTGATCCGTACCACCAAATAAAGTTGTATGCAGACCTCTAAGATGCCACCCTGCAGTTACGCTGCTCCCTGGGTAAATCTATACTGGTTACCTGGAACATCAATATAGAAGATGTCCCTCAGACAACACCACCTCAACGCCTTCTCACGGAGGGAGAATGGCAATGAGTGAAGAGGCGCCGAAAGAAGAAGAACCGCTGAAGGGTTAACTTAGTTTGCACTTTTTTTGGAGCGTCACCTTGTTATGTCCCACTGACCACTCGGAACAGGTATGACTGTTTCGACCTCACAACAACCCCCGTGCTACCTCTTTAAGACCCCGTCTTGGGGATAATTTTGTTTGGTTTTACCTGTTCTTATTTACCGTTTTCTTTATGTTTGAATCACCTTTAGTCGCATCTCACCTTTATAAGGTTTCTGGTTAAATTGTCTCGCACTGCTGCATGTTCCTTCACACGTTGTTTATGTGCTCCTCTCAACACAGCATCCTGCTTAAAACGATGGTCCTGACAATAGGAACATTGAATGTTAGGGGCCTAGACAGCCCTTATAAGAGGAGTATGTTGTGGAAAGAGGCTCTACAGCTCAAATGTGATGTCTTTTGCGCCCAAGAGACGCATTTATTAGAATCTGATGTGAAAAGACTGAAACATCCCTCGTTCCCAATTATGCTTCACTCCCACATTGATGGCAAGAAAAGAGGGGTGCTTTTGGCGATTCGCAATACAGTTGCATATTAGGGAAAATCTACGGTTGTCGACCCAGGAGGCCGCTATGTAATACATATATGCTCCTTGAATAATATTACTTACTCTATTGTCAGGGTGTACGCCCCTAATGTAAGACCTATGCGCTTTCTCAATAAGGTCCTCAAAAAAGTCCAACTTTGAAAGAGGGAAGACTCGGAATGTGTGGGGATTTTAGCATGACCCCCACCCTTTGATTCGACCTTCCTGGCGAGACTTGACCCCTCCTCAATGATGCCTTTTCTGTTAACAAATTCCATTTATGATGTGTGGCGTATTTATCACGCTTCGGAAAGAGATTATTCTTACTATTCTCCAGCTCACCTAACTTATTCTCGCATAGACCTGTTCTTAGTTGATAGGTTCACTCTAGAGGCTACTATCCGGTCTAGTATCGGGGTGATTACTTGGTCAGATCACGCCCTGGTGACTCTTAACCTGTCAGAGGTATATGCTACTCCTCTCACCCTGATTTGGAGAGCCAATGAATTTATACTTGCCAATTCCAAATACCAATCAGAGGTGTCTGCAGCCCTGGCAGAACATTTCAAGTACAACGCTGCTTCAGTATCAGACCCTGCAGTAGTATGGACAGCCCACAAGGCATTCATACAAGTTATCCTACTGAAGCTGGGCTGTAGAATAAAGAGGTAAAGGGAAAAACACCAAAATGATCTTCTAAGGCAAATACTTGAAATTGAAAGTAAGAATAACATCTCCCCTTCGTTGGACCTTTCAGAACAGCTTATATCCTTAAGGTCGGACCTAAGGGAAACTTTTTGCATGCCTATGAACTGTCTTTAAAGAGGACCAAAGCTACATACTATTCGCAAGCTTAAAAGGCAGGGAGACTTTCAGCTAATCGGGTAAAGGCTAGGGTGGCCAAATCGAAGATACCTTTCCTCTGGGACCCTTCTAATTCACACAAATTATATGATCCGAAGACCATAGCCAATAGATTTATGTCATACTACTCCAAACTATACAATTTAGCAGACGAACCGGGCTTTACCCCTGCTTCTAACATGGAAATTGACAAGTTTCTGCAGTCTTTGTCCCTCCCCTCCCTTGATGTTCAAAAAAGCAGGTCCCTATGCACTCCCATCTCCCGTGAAGAGATTTTAAAAGTAATCACTAGTTTACCCCATCACAAAAGCCCAGGTCTGGATGGACTCCCGAACTCCTATTATAAGATCTTCTCTGAACAGCTGCTCCCCCATTTACAGGCAGCTTTGACAGAGGCCATGGAGACCGCGGGAAGCTACCCCGGGAGATGCTGGAGGCAGTTATAGTAACTTTGCCAAAACCTGGTAAAGAACCTTCCATCCCCCAAAATTTCCACCCGATTTCCCTCCTTAATACAGACCTGAAAATATATGCGAAGGTCTTAGCAACTCGATTAGCAGGGTTATACCCACTCTGGTGGTCCCAGATCAGGTGGGATTCGTACGGGGTCGGCAGATCACTGATAACTCCAGGAGAGTATTAAAATTGGTGGATTATGTAACTCGAAATAGGATTCCTGCGGTGATGGTCACACTGGATGCAGAGAAGGCATTCGACCGGGTTAACTGGTCGTTCGTCTTCTCTGTACTCCGTAAAATGAGGTACCCAGAGGAACTGATTCAAGCCATTAGGGTGTTGTATACCGATCCTTCAGCTAAGGTGTTGGCTAACGGAGTGTTGTCCGAGTCGTTTGCCTTGTCTAACCTTTGATCTTTATATTGGCCTTAGAGCCGCTGGCGCAAGCCTTGCGTCAAGCACAATGCATAACTGGGGTACAGACACTGCCTGTCAATGCATGCGGATGATATCATCTTGTCATTAACCAACCCGCAGGTGTCCTTAAAAGCTGCCATGGATATTATCCGCATATATGGATCCTTATCATACTATAAGGTAAATGAGAACAAGTCTCAGGCCCTGCCTGTTGGGATTCATGCTGAGACTTTGTCTCATATGAAGGCTGACCTCCCTTTTGATTGGCAATCCTCTAACATTCAGGATCTAGGGTTTAAGGTCACGGCGACCACTCAAGAATTATACAAGGCCAACTTTCCTTCCCTCCTGCATGCGCTCCAACCAGATTTAGATAACATATCGAAAACCGAACTCTCTTGGCTGGGACGCATCGCAGCCTTTCAACAGCATATTTTACCCAAATTATTATATCAATTCAGAACTATCCCTGTCCCGATTCCGATGTCCTATTTTAACTTAGCTAATAGAATGTTAAATTCTTTTATTTGGAACAAATCCGAGGATCACCAAAAGCATCATGAATAGACATAAACGTTTCGGCGGAGTAGGCCTGCCTAACCTCTATGATTATTATCTAGCCTCTAGAGTCAACCAACTGATAGGTTGGTGGATGGACGAATTGGAGAAGCATTGGGTGCATATTGAGCGGACACAATTTGCGGGCACTACTCTTGGCTGTTTTACACGACGGCTATATAGCCTTTCATGTCCCATTTTATGTCTCTACCTCTTTAGCTTTATGGAAAACTTATCATGATAGAGGCAGAGCCAATCCGGTCTCGATAGCCCATCTGACACCGGTAGAAGCCCTCCACTACCTGATTCCTGATTTGGACCTGAAGAGGTGGAGAGATAAAGCGATTAAAAATGTGGCAGAGATATGGGTGTCGGGGTGGATCCATAAATTGCAATACGCAAGGCCTGTATATGTCAGCTCTCGGGGCATGAGTAATGTGTGAGAAGAGACATTCTTTAACTGGCTCAGATGATTATTCAACTTTGTTTATTTCTGTTGCTATGGTTTTATGTTTTGTTATAGATAACATTATTTGGAGTTTCTTGCTTATTGTACGAAATGATGTGACAATACTGTACTTTACTAATGTGAGCATTTACTCTAATAAAAATCTATTTAAAGTTATGTAAGTTATGTAATTTTTTAAGCAAAAAAAAATCATGTTTTAGTGTCTCCATAGTCTAAGCCATAGTTTTTTTTGGTTTTTGGGCGATTGTCTTAGGTAGGGTTTCAGTTTTTGCAGGATGACATTACTGTTTAATTGGTATGAGTTTTGGGGTGCTTATGACTTTTTAATCGCTTAATATTACACGTTTTGTGATGTAAGGTGACAAAAAATATTTTTTTTTAGCAGTTTTTATCTACTTTTTTTGACAGTGTGCACCTGAGGGGTTAGGTCATGTAATATTTTTATAGCACTGGTCGTATCGACGCGGCGATACCTAATATGTATACTTTTTTAATTTATTTAAGTTTATACACAGTAACAGCTTTTTGGAGCAAAAAATCATGTTTTAATGTCTCCCTATTCTGAGAGCCATAGTTATTTTTATTTTTTGGGTGATCGTCTTAGGTAGGGGCTCATTTTTTGCGGGATGAGGTGACAGTTATATTGATATGATATTGGGGGCATACGCCTTTTTGATCGCTTGGTGTTGCACTTTTAGTGATATAAAGTGACCAAAAAATTTTTTTTTAGCACAGCTTATATTTTCTTTTTTTTATGGTGTTCACCTGAGGGGTTAGGTCATGTGATATTTTTATAACGCCGGTCGATAGGGACGCGGCGATACCTAATATGTTTCCCTATTTATTTATTTTTTTATTTTATTTTTTGGGAAAAGGATGCTTTTTTTTTTTTACTTGAAACTTAAATATTTTTTTTTACATTTTTTTTCCACTTTATTTTTTGTCCCACTCTGGGACTTCAACTTTTGGGGGTTTGATTCCCTTTACAATGCATCACAATACTTCTGTATTGTGAAGTGTATTACAGACTGTAATTCACTTACAGCCTGCTTGCCTGTGAGATTCAGGGGGTTGGATCTCACAGGCTCTCCCTGAAGGCAGCCACGATGCCTAAGGAAGGCATGAGGCTGCCTTGCCTGCCATCGGGTCCCCGTCACAGCAGCGCGGGGACTCGATGGCAGCTCCATTCCCCGCACAGACATCGCACTTGCCGCAGTCAGTGCTGACTGTGGCACATCAAAGGTTAATGCACTGGCATAAGTGTTTTCACCGATGTCGGCGCATACAGAAGGGATCTGGCTATCAGTGACTGCCGGACCCCTGCCGCGGATCAGGCGAGCGCAGCTCCTGCACCCGCCCCATCAGTGCGCCGCACATGAACGGCGCTGGGCGTTAAGGGGTTAAGCTTTACACAGTGAAAAATATCTTTTTGTGTTATCATTTTCTGAAAGCCATATTTTTTTTCATTTTTTGGGTGATTGTCTTATGTAGGAGCTTGTTATGTAGAATGATGTGACAGTTTGATTGGTACCATTTCAGAGTACATACGATTTTTAGATTGCTTGGCTTTAGACTTTGTTTTGGCACTGTTTTTATATAGTTTTTTTTTATGGCAATCACCTGAGGGGATAGATTGTGTCATATTTTCATAGAGCAGGTCGTTACAGACGCAGCAATACCTAATATATGTCTGTTTTTCTTTTCTTCTGTTTTTTATAATTTTATATGACTTTATTATGGGAAAGCTGCCTTTTTTAACTTGAAACCTAGGTATTTTACAGGTTAATACTAAAAAAAACAATAGGTCCTGAAGTTTTGCATCTCACAGGGCATGCTAGGAGTTGTAATTTCCAGACGGAATGCAGTAAAATGTCAAAATGTGAAATTATATTCTTGTTAAACTATAGATTTACCTATATTTTATACTGTCTTAGGGGAATAGCTGTGGCCTGTGATGTCCACCACTGAGTCACAGGCAGCTTCTGTTTCATGGGGGACACAGCAACACCACCAGCACGTCTGCACACTCAGGAGCACAGTAAAAGGTCGCCGCCGCGCTCTGCAGACTCTAGAATATGGGCGGGCGGCAGGGCTCTGTGAGGACGCAGTGTGTGTGCAGCGCAGGGAGTAAGAAGGAAGCGCAGGTCTCGCACCACATGTATCAAGAGGCGGGTCCTGCCGCCCACTGAAAGATGGCAGCGCCAGCCGCCAGCTTCACTGAAGGGCAAGTAAAGTAGCGAGATGATAAAGATCATCTCGCCACCTTCTGTATGTCTGTGTAGCTCTGCTCTTCCAATTGAAACGGCAGGCAGTGGCGCTTGCCAGCAGAAAGCTGGGGCTGCCTGCTGCTGCTGATTAATATGTAGACCAGAGGTCACACTACATTTTTTCCAGAAGAGTAAAAATACTCCTCTTAACTATTTTTAGCTGAGTAGGAGTACGTATTTTGCGGTAATTCACGTATTTAACGCATATGCCCACACAACGTTATGAGGCTGATATTTCTGGAGGGAAACCATTGCTAGTTTCCCGTGCAGAAATAAATGTAGACAATTTTACAATTATCTAACATCATACACTAAACATAAGACCACTGCTGCTATACACAGCGCCCACCTGACGCTGCCATACGCTGTGCACACCTGATGCTGCCATACACTGCGCCCACCTGGCGCTGCCATACACTGCGCCCACCTTACGCAGCTATACACTGCGCCCACCTGATGCTGCCATACACTGCGCCCACCTAATGCTGCCATACACTGCATTTTGGATTTTTAAGCTGAAGACCATACAGCCGCAAGGACTGAATGAGGCATTATCATTTGCGTGCTTCATTTGACTATAAGGGCAGATTTGACCAGCGGTCTAAGTGGAGGTGAAGGGTAGACCACATGCCGGCATGTAATATGCATTAGAAGTGACATTAAGAATAAGTGCCACTGGTCAATTGTCGGCTAAGGTTAGGTATAGTCTGAATACTCCTGAGATACTGCAATAACTACCCTTAAATGTCATCCAGTCCTACGCTAATTTTGCTATTATTCTATTCACAGCATTATGCTTTTTCAATATGCCTATTGTAATGACTATGATTTATTTCTGGTCAGAGCTTAAACATGAAGGAATGACCCCTACCTACTGGATACCTAAAAGCGGTTAGAATTATGCCGGAACCGTGACGCTGAAGGGACGCCTGAAGGGGGCCAAAAAGGACAACAAACTCGATCAAAGAGCTTTATTACTACCTCCAATTGCGATTTCGCTACCAATGAGCGAGCTGCAGCCAGGGTAATTGGATCGGAAGTAGTGCAGCGTACCGAGGCATTGTGGCACCGTAGACGTCTGCTTCGGGAAACTTGTGAAAGAATTTGCTCGGGACAGGGCACCGGCTGCTATATTTTGGATTCGGGTACATGAAAGTGTGTAATGAATTTGGTGTAGCAACGAGCGAAGCACCTGACGCCTAACAAAAGATATCAGTAGGACCAAGCCGTTAATCAAATATTCATGACCGCGACATTGACATAAACATACATCATGTAACCAGCCCATGCCAACCCCCTGCATGCACAGCCGCCATTATAGGATAAAGTTCAAACAACGCTGAAATCTGTGGAACCTGGGATTAACCAACCTCACTCGTCCACCCACCAGCTAGCCAGTGGGGGCCAAAAAAGGGCAGCAAAACCTGAGTTTGACGTGGCCTCAGGAAACTAGGAGAATTACTGTATACCTCTGGAATAAAAGAGAAATACCATACCAATGCCTGAGAAAGTGGTCCCACATGGAAAGTCAGCAATCGCCTGAACATTAAGGCATATATAAACACTTGATCCTGGAGAAATAAACACAAGAAACCCTTTAATCTTTACCAATGCCACTAACGTAGTATCATGGTGAACTGATGAAATAACGAGTCGAATAAGTATGCGTAAAAACGTGCGTCAAGCGTAACCCTATAAAGAATCTGGCGCCGAATCCGCAGTGCGGACCAACATCCTAACAGTGCCCCTATACATATATATATGGATATATATATATATATATATATATATATATATACACTAAACACACATGTTTTAAGCAAATATATTTGCTGCATGTGTGGGAGGGGAGGCGGATCACAAGACTAGTTACATGCACCTGCGGGCCTAGGCTGGCTGATTGCTAGGCTATTTACAGGCTCCTGTGAGCCCAGGCTGACGCCGATTCAGCTGATTTCACTACCTCTGGGTCAGCTCCAGGATACTGCAGCATGGTGTGGAGGCTCCTTACGGCTGGACGATGGCAGAATCTCTCAGGAAGGCACTGGTATTCGTGGTAGGATCGGAATGGTTTGCACGGGACCCACGCTGTGGTCCGCGACATGTAGCGCAGCTGCATCGTGTGCAGGCTCATTCACGCCTGGGCAGCGACAAAGTGCCAGGCGAGCGCTGGCATTCACTGTAGAATCACACTTGTTGGAATGAGACCCACACTGCGGTATGTGATTCGTAATACTCTGGGACAAAGCAAAGTTGGGCGCAAATGGTCAAATGACTGTTGTTAGTATTTTGTCCGGCTGTTTAGGGGATTGTTGGGGGCTATTGCATATAGTTATTGGTGTTGCATGCGCCTAGAGTAGGTATGGTCGCATGTTTTCTGATATCTGTATCATACGGGACACGTGTCTCCAAGCTTCACGCGCTGTGTTTAAGTGATGGTATTACGTAGTTATCTCTCTGGAAGGGTCGTGTATCAAGGGTCATAAAAAAAAAAAAAAAAAAAGTTAATGTTTCTGTCACTGTTGTACATGTGGGGCGCACGTCCGCAGTTAGTGCCAGACACGCAAGGTGTTGGTGAATGTGTATCAGTGGCCCATATATGGGGCCACTAGCAGGTTGATAAAGGCGCCTGTATTTGAGTGCTGATGCTCTGGAACACGAGGTGGTGTTGTGGTGACCATCATTTAAAAATAAAAATAAAAAAAATAATCCTGCAGCATTATGTGGAGGTCCATTCGCACCTGGGCAATGGCAGAAGGTGCCAGGCGAGTACTGGCATTCACCGTGGGATCGGACTTGGTTACATGGTCTGTGACTTGTAGCGCTCTGGGGCGAAGGGGGTTGGGCACTAATGATCATGGCTAGGTTCGTTACCTGCAAAAGCTACGTCTGTGTGTCTGCATTTACATTTTGTCCTATACTCCATTCACTACCAGAGCTGCGTTCATGCTTCTGTTGTATCACGTTAATACTCTACTCACTTTAGATTGCATTCATACGGCTGCTTTATATCATGCTCAAACTCAGAGCTGCGCCGATACCATGTGTTGGGCACTACTCACATCCAGAGCTGCAGTCACCCACCTGTTCTTTCACCATGCGTTATACACTACTTCTGCCTATAGCTACATTTTCCTTTTATTTATTTTTTGACATCATGGTTAAGCCAGTATTTTCACTAGGACAGTCTGCACACCGCTCTGACACTGCTCTCCCGATAAACATAATAGCTGCGTTCTTTTCAGGCTTGCTTGTTTTCTCGTTGGTTTTGTTACAATCCGAAGGCCTACTTCTACTTTTTCTGTTCATTTAAAAAAAAATATATATATATATATATATATATATATATATACAGTGGAGGAAATAATTATTTGACCCCTCACTGATTTTGTAAGTTTGTCCAATGACAAAGAAATGAAAAGTCTCAGAACAGTATCATTTCAATGGTAGGTTTATTGTAACAGTGGCAGATAGCACATCAAAAGGAAAATCGAAAAAATAACTTTAAATAAAAAGATAGCAACTGATTTGCATTTCATTGAGTGAAATAAGTATTTGAACCCCTACCAACCATTAAGAGTTCTGGCTCCCACAGAGTGGTTAGACACTTCTACTCAATTAGTCACCCTCATTAAGGACACCTGTCTTAACTAGTCACCTGTATAAAGACACCTGTCCACAGAATCAATCAATCAAGCAGACTCCAAACTCTCCAACATGGGAAAGACCAAAGAGCTGTCCAAGGATGTCAGAGACAAAATTGTAGACCTGCACAAGGCTGGAATGGGCTACAAAACCATTAGCAAGAAGCTGGGAGAGAAGGTGACAACTGTTGGTGCGATTGTTCGAAAATGGAAGGAGCACAAAATGACCATCAATCGACCTCGCTCTGGGGCTCCACGCAAGATCTCACCTCGTGGGGTGTCAATGGTTCTGAGAAAGGTGAAAAAGCATCCTAGAACTACACGGGAGGAGTTAGTTAATGACCTCAAATTAGCAGGGACCACAGTCACCAAGAAAACCATTGGAAACACATTACACCGCAATGGATTAAAATCCTGCAGGGCTCGCAAGGTCCCCCTGCTCAGGAAGGCACATGTGCAGGCCCGTCTGAAGTTTGCCAATGAACACCTGAATGATTCAGAGAGTGACTGGGAGAAGGTGCTGTGGTCTGATGAGACCAAAATAGAGCTCTTTGGCATTAACTCAACTCGCTGTGTTTGGAGGAAGAAAAATGCTGCCTATGACCCCAAAACACCGTCCCCACCGTCAAGCATGGGGGTGGAAACATTTTGCTTTGGGGGTGTTTTTCTGCTAAGGGCACAGGACAACTTATTCGCATTAACGGGAAAATGGAGCGGAGCCATGTATCGTGAAATCCTGAGCGACAACCTCCTTCCCTCTGCCAGGAAACTGAAAATGGGTCGTGGATGGGTGTTCCAGCACGACAATGACCCAAAACATACAGCAAAGGCAACAAAGGAGTGGCTCAAGAAGAAGCACATTAAGGTCATGGAGTGGCCTAGTCAGTCTCCGGACCTTAATCCAATCGAAAACCTATGGAGGGAGCTCAAGCTCAGAGTTGCACAGAGACAGCCTCGAAACCTTAGGGATTTAGAGATGATCTGCAAGAGGAGTGGACCAACATTCCTCTAAAATGTGCATAAACTTGGTCATCAATTACAAGAAACGTTTGACCTCTGTGCTTGCAAACAAGGGTTTTCCACCAAGTATTAAGTCTTTTTTGTTAGAGGTTCAAATACTTATTTCACTCAATGAAATGCAAATCAGTTGCTATCTTTTATTTAAAGTTATTTTTTCGATTTTCCTTTTGATGTGCTATCTGCCACTGTTACAATAAACCTACCATTGAAATGATACTGTTCTGAGACTTTTCATTTCTTTGTCATTGGACAAACTTACAAAATCAGTGAGGGGTCAAATAATTATTTCCTCCACTGTATATATATATATATATATATATACATTTTTTTAATTATTTTTGGTGTTTCAGTCCTGGTTTGCGGTTACTTAGACCGGTCCGCTTTACTTTTGGTTCATATTCACTCAGATTGGTCCCTTGCCCCAGTTAACCAAATCATGGCACTGCCATTAGTCTCTCACGCATGGCTTCTCCAATTAAGTGTCCGCCATTAGTCTCTCACGCATGGCACTGCCATTAGAGTCTCACGCATGGCTTCTCCGGTTTAGTGTTACACGCATGGCACTGCCATTAGAGTCTCTCACGCATGGCACTGCCATTAGAGTCTCTCACGCATGGCACTGCCATTAGAGTCTCTCACGCATGGCACTGCCATTAGAGTCTCTCACACATGGCACTGCCATTAGTCTCTCACGCATGGCTTCTCCAATTAGGTATTGCACATATGACTCCGCCATCAGTCTCTCACGCATGGCTTCTCCGATTTAGTGTTACACATATGACTCCGCCATCAGTCTCTCACGCATGGCTTCTCCAATTAAGTGTCCGCCATTAGAGTCTCTCACGCATGGCTTATCTCATTAAGTGTTTTCATATGACTTCGCCATTAGAGTCTCTCACGCATGGCCTCAGTTTGTGTTTTACTCACATGACTCCGCCATTAAGTCTCTCACGCATGGCACCGCCATTAGTCTCTCACGCATGGCTTATCCCATTAAGTGTTTGACATATGACTTCGCCATTAGTCTCTCACGCATGGCACCGCCATTAGAGTCTCTCACGCATGGTTTCTCCAGTTAGTGTTTTACATATGACTTCGCCATTAGAGTCTCTCACGCATGGCTTCTCCGTTCATGTTTTACACACATGACTCCGCCGTTAGTGTCTCTCACGCTTGGCACCGCCATTAGTCTCTCACGCATGGCTTCTACGATTAAATGTTTTCATATATGACTTCACCATTTGAGGTCGGCCTCGTGGCCCCACTACAAGTAGTTTTCATGTCTTCGCTCGCCACTCGGGCTGAGGGTGTTGGTGTCGGGCCTATGTCCTGGGTATCGGTCAGTCTTCCAGTAGGAGGTACAGTAATAAGGCGCAATTCACAATGTCTCACAGCTACAGACTCGACAAGTCCTATCACGACTACAGGCACAGCATTCATAGTTATCACGACCTTTAGCTTATTTCCTGTCACAACTGCAGGTATGGTGTGTACGTTCTCTGTCCTCACTACAGGCGACATTAGCTCGTTAATTGAAATAGCCATGTATCCGTGTTGATGGTTCCCCAGGCCTGGCGTGTTCACATATTCCGCTTAACCTACTAATAGAGTAAGTAGACATACGCATAAGTAGAGGTGTAGTAGTTTGCAACCAGGAACAGTTGGTGCCCGGTCAGGGCCCTCGGCGAATGCTTGGAATTCATTTAGGCCTTCCAACAGATTCACCATTGTTTGTTTCAGTCTGCAGCTCTCAGGATCCAGACCTTCTCGTAATATGTTCATATGTTGTTAGTATACATAGGAGTAAATAGTTTCTGGTTACCGGCCACTCCTTCAATCGCATCAGCATTTGCCACCTCCAAGAATGATGTGCCGGTGCACATGACAGAGGTAAGGTTGATGGTAGTCACTCTGATATGTACGGTATATTCCGCACCTTCATCGGGGAATGTCTTTTACGTTTAAAGTGGGTGTAGTAATGGTATGTATATATTTTGCTCTAAACTAAGGTCTGCTCTTTTTGCCCCCTTTAGGCTGCCCTACCGCAGCAGTTATGGCATAATTCTACTGCTTGTTGTAGATAGGGTTAGATAGGTTAGGTACACCTTTCGGATAGCCGATCCGACCACAAGTTTTAAGCAAATATATTTGCTGCATTTGTGGGAGGGGAGGCGGATCACAAGACTAGTTACATGCACCTGCGGGCCTAGGCTGGCTGATTGCTAGGCTATTTACAGGCTCCTGTGAGCCCAGGCTGACGCCGATTCAGCTGATTTCACCCACCCACCCACACCATCTTACAGTCATTTCATATTAGGGTGGCCCCCTTTAGGCTGCCCTACCGCAGCAGTTATGGCATAATTCTACTGCTTGTTGTAGATAGGGTTAGATAGGTTAGGTACACCTTTCGGATAGCTGATCCGACCACAAATATATGTTGTTGTTTTTTAAACTAACACTGGAGCCTGAACTCACTCTGCCCCGCACTTCCAGCTGTGGCCACATAGAGGGCGCCAGAGCCACAACTATGCGTGTCTGTGGAACCCAGCCAGCAGATCAGAGCGAGGGGCAGAGGTGAGTGCATGCCCGAATAGTGCGGGAAGAGAGACTGACTAAAACAGACACCGTGCATCCTATGCACCCCATCTCACTAGTAGCTCTGCATGAGGAAAACACATGACAGCCAGCTGCAGAGCAGAGCTGAATACATGGTCAAGTGACCCCTGTAAGCGACTCCAGTGATGTGCTTTCCACATAGTGTAATCTCACACTAAAGCCATATTAAGAAGCCTGACATACCCTGACTAGAACACTAGACTCAATGTCCCTTCCCTATAATAAATGTATGTTTTTTGTTTTTTTCTCTGACATTTCATTTATTTTATAACACACCCTGTTTTTTTTTTGTTTTTTTATATATAAACACACACTCTTCCTGAACCGTACTACTCCCCGTTGCTGAGTGAATTCACCTGTGCACCCCCTGGATAGAAACAACATGCTGAAGCCTAATTTGTCCGCCTCTCCCCCCCCTGCCTGTCTAACAGCACAGCGGCCTGTGCAATACATTATCGAGCGAGCACATGCTGTGCCCTGCACCCTACGTGTCATGCCACGTGGGGAGAAGAGCGTGTCTCCCTGGCAGACCGCTCCGGTGCAGTGCTGCTCCCCCTTACCCGGGAAGCCGACACACCGCCGGCCGGACTTAAAGCAACGATGCTGCTGAATGAGGCAGCTACTTATCTGGACCGTAGAAAGTCGGGGCCTGGAACTGCCGTGTAGCGCTGCACCCTTGTTACTCCCTGTGGACGGTATGTATAGCTCCCACACCATACGCTGGAGACGACGTTCACTGTGGGAGGGGACGCCCGGCCAGATATAGTCATCATCGCCCATCCCACAAATACAGGCCAATAAATCAGCCTTAACACATATCGAGATGGGTTTAGACCATGGTGTAGCTTCATCTTCTAGTATCTACTTGGCACCAATGTATATATTCTCAATATACTCAGCAATACAATTCAATGTATCACAAGCAGTCACTGATGAAGATGATTCATCTATTCGAACGTGACTGCCCGCTATTTCTTGAATCTCCTCCTTTACTTGCGGCTTCTTATCCATATCTGCTGCATCCTGTGTGACATTAATAGGTTTGACCGCTAAAGAAAGTCCCCCATACCGCGACACAGAATCCTCCTGGGTACATTAGCAGAGAGAGGCGTGGACTGGTTCGGCAGGTGTGGGCAGCTGCCGTGCCTTGATCCTGATTGGTCTGATGCCTAGGCTCACACCCGTGAGAGGTGGGGCTTATGTTTTAAATATCCGGCGTGCATGAGGCGAGCCACGGCCGTCACAGCGCCAGAGCTTGAGCACGGAACAGTGCCAAACACCTCCAAATCGGGCTCTTTGAATGTTTCATTAGTAAGGTAGCTCCTGAGGAAGCGTGGGTGAACAACTGCCCACGTAGAAACGCGTTGAGCTACAGCTAGTTATTCACAGTGGACTAGGCAGTGCAGGGCTATTGCATACACCTAGTAATAGCTGTGTTATACACACATTGCTGGCATAGAGAGTTATCACCAGTGACGTGTGAAATGATGTCAGGCGCCTGAATTAGAAGGCGTATCATCAGTGCTATCCGACAGCAGCGTCCAGAGTGTTGTACTCTCCTACACTGAGAGTTGATGTTGGTGGGGTTCGACTATAGCAAAACCTGCAGTGAGCGGACGACTAGAGTACATAGAGGTCACAACTGACCTGTATCTAGCGTCCGTCTAACACCTCACCTACATCACTACTACCAGTGTTATTTAACTATTGCCACTGTAGGTCGCACTAGTCCATGCGGTAGTCCGGCACGCAGTGTTTGATTATCCAGCTGCGTGGACATACCGATTCTTTTTAGACCACTTGCCACAGATGGTTAATTATACCCTCCCTCTCTGTGGGTAGTAGGTCTAACAGCCTGTCTATTTGGCTATACACTGTGCCCCAGACACGATTTTAGTGAATAATAAATAATAAAGTTCATTATTTTATTTTAAACGTCCGATCAGGCTGAGACTCATCATACACTGCGCTCACCTGATGCTGCCATACACAGGGCCCACCTGACACTACTATATACATATTACATACACAGCTCTACCACATGCCCATTGCAAAGATAGTTTACTATATGCACATTGCTCACACAGCTCTGCTACATGTCCATTACACAGATAGATTACACAAAGAAAACTGTACAATAGACTGGTTACATTGACATAGGCCTACTTTATACACATACATAAAGTACCTCTGCATTCTCCACCAGCACAGCCCTACACTGAGCCTGTGTTCTCCTAACTCCTCCCACACACATGGCTGATCACATGTCTGTGACATCACCACAGGTCCTGTAACCACAATGTAGAGGTTAGTCCAGTCTCTGGAGCAGCTCCTGGTGAGAGAGAGATATCTGTGAGGGGCGGAGCTTCTTGGGAGAGGGGCGGAGCTTCATGTGTGGCAGACTTGGCAGTTTCTGATACAGCGCACCTAACAAGAAAAAGGCCATGCGTAAACATATGCATGAGTCTTTTTCCAGGGAGTAAAATGGCCTGAACAGGCATCTATGAAGCTTGTACAGATGTTATTGCGACTAGACTGTAGCTAGGCAGGTACCCACCGAGGATTTACTTGGCTCCCTGGTGGGCCAGTTCGAGCCTGCCTATATGTCTAGGTGGAATGGCAGAACCTGACATCTTTCCATTAACCCCTTAAGGACTCAGCCCTATTTCACCTAAAGGACTTGGCCATTTTTTGCAAATCTGACCACTGTCACTTTATGTGGTGATAACTTTAAAACGCTTTTTCTTATCCAGGCCATTCTGAGATTGTTTTTTCGTCACATATTGTACTTCATGACACTGGTAAAATTAAGTCGAAAATTTTTATTTTTATTTATAAAAAATATCAAATTTACCAAAAGTTTGGAAAAATTAGCAATTTTCCAAGTTTCAATTTCTCTACTTCTATAATACATAGTAATACCGCCCAAAAAAGTTATTGATTTACATTCCCCATATGTCTACTTCATGTATCGATCATTTTGGGAATGCCATTTTATTTTTTGGGGACGTTACAAGGCTTAGTAGTTTAGAAGCAAATCTTGAAATTTTTCAGAAATTTTCAAAAACCCACTTTTTAGGGACCAGTTCAGGTCTGAAGTCACTTTGTGAGGCTTACATAATAGAAACCATCCAAAAATGACCCCATTCTAGAAACTACACCCCTCAAGGTATTCAAAACTGATTTTACAAATGTCATTAACCCTTTAGGTTTTCCACAAGAGTTAATGGCAAATGGAGATAACATTTTTGGAAAATTTTCCGTTTCAATCCATTTTTTTCAGTGACAAAGCAAGGGTTAACAGCCAAACAAAACTCAATTTTTATTGCCCCGATTCTGTAGTTTTCAGAAACACCCCATATGTGGGCGTAAACTGCTGTATGGCTAAACGGCAGGGCACAGAAGTGAGGGAACGCCATATGGTTTTTGGAAGGCAGATTTTGCTGGACTGGATTTTTGACACCATGTCCCATTTGAAGCCCCCAGATGCACCCCTAGAGTAGAATCTCCAAAAATGTGACTCCATCTAAGAAAGTACACCCCTCAAGGTATTCAAAACTGATTTTACAAACTTTGTTAACCCTTTAGGTGTTCCACAAGAGTTATTGGTAAATGGAGATGAAACTTCGGAATTTCTATTTTTTGTTACCTTGCCTCAAAAAAAGTGTAATATAGAGCAACCAAAAATCATATTTACCCTAAAATAATACAAACAAAACTGCCAACTTATCCCGTACTTTCCAAAATGGGGTCACTTTTTTGGAGTTTCTACTGTAGGGGTGCATCAGGGGGGCTTCAAATGGGACATGGTGTCAAATAACCAGTCCAGCAAAATCTGCCTTCCAAAAACCATATGGCGTTCCCTTCCTTCTACGCCCTGCCGTTTGGCCATACAGCAGTTTACGACCACATATGGGGTGTTTCCGCAAACTAGAGAATCGGGGCAATATATATTGAGTTTTTTTTGGCTGTTAACCCTTGTTTTTTTACTGGAAAAATTGATTAAAATGGAAAATTTGCAAAAAAATAGCTATTTTCGGACCGTTTTTATTTTTTGTTATTTACATCGTTGAACTGACAGGTTAGATTGTGTGCTATTTCTATAGAGCAGGTTGCTACGGACGTGGCAATACCAAATATGGCTACTTTTTGGGGGGTTTTGTTTCAGTTTTACATAATACAGCATTTTTGAAAAAAAATTTTTTTAGTGTCTATACATTCTGAAAGCCATATATTTTTTTTATTTTTTGGGCGACAGTCTTATGTAGGGGCTCATTTTTTGCGGGATGAGATGGTGGTTTGATTGGAACTATCTTGGGGTGCATATGACATTTTGGTCGCCTTCTATTACACTCTTTGTGATGTAAGGTGACAAAAATGGCGCTTGACAACGTATTTTTTTTTTTGTTGTGTTCACCTGAGGGGTTCGGTGATGTGTTCTTTTTATAGAGCAGATTGCGACGGACGCGCCGATACCAAATATGTATACTTTTTATTAATTTATTTAAGTTTTACACAATATTATCATTTTTTAAAACAAAACAAATCATGTTTGGGATGAGATGACGGTTTGATTGGCACTATTTTTGGGTGCATATAACTTTTTGATCGCTTGCTATTACAGTTTTTGAGATGTGAGGTGACAAATGTTTTTTTCTTACATTGTTTTTATTTTATTTTTTTAACAGTATTTACCTGAGGGGTTAGATAATGTGATAGTTTTATAGAGCAGGTTTTTACGGATGCGGCGATACATAATATGTATACTTTTTATTTATTTATTTTACTTTAACACAATAATAGCATTTTAGAAAAAAATATGTTTTAGTGTCTCCATAGTCTGAGAGCCATATTTTTTTATTTTTTTGGGCGATTGTCCTATATAAGGACTCATTTTTTGCGGGATGAGATGGTGGTTTTATTGGAACTATTTTGGGAGGCATACGCCTTTTTGATCACTTGGTATTACACTTTTTGTGATGCAAGGTGACAAAAATGCTTTTTTACACCATTTTTTGTGTTTTTTTTTTACGGTATTTGCGTGAGGGGTTAGGTCACGTGATATTTTTATAGAGGAGATTTTTACGGACGCGGCAATAGCTAATATGTGTAGTTTATTTTTTTTTTTTAATTTTTATTCAGTGATATGTATTTTTCTTATTTTTACTTTTTTTTTTTTTCACTTTTTTGACATTTTTTTGACCCAGACCCACTTGGTTCTTGTAGATCCAGTGGATCTGGTGTCTATATAATACAGAACAGTACACTATATAGTGTACTGCACTGTATTTTTTTACTCTTCACAGTCTGGTCAGACTTCTGCCTTTAGCAGAAGTCTGACCAGAGTTACTATACCATGGCAAGCAGGACGCTTCTGAAAGCGTCCTGCTGCCATGGTAACTCATCACCCGCTGCCATTACAGAGCAACGGGTGATGGGAAGAGAGGTGAGCTCCCTCCCTCTACTATCCTATCCCATCGGGGGCTGCAAAGGTACGGCAGCCCCCGATGGGAGAGGAGGGAGCTCCCTCCATGTTAACACCTTCTATACCGCGGTCCGTACGGACTGCGGTATAGAAGGGTTAAACTGCTGACATCTGCAGCACAGATGTCAGCAGTTTATAGCAGGGGGTAAGCAATGTGCTGACCCCTGCTATACCCACTAGACACCAGGGAAATGGATTGAAAGGAGACGGGCGGGGATCGCACTGCGATCTCGCCTGCCGCGCCGCCCACCCGCCCACGCACCGCCCGCCAATCCCCCTGCACCGCCCGGGGGACACTAAGATGGCGGGGTGCAGGGGGGTTAAAATTTACAATTAGTGGCAGATTTTAGTCTCTGATCCCGCGGTCACAGACCGCGGGATCAGAGACTACACATAGCGCAACAAACCGCAGGTCTGAATTGACCTGCGGTTTGTTGCGATCGCTGACACGGGGGGGGGGTCACAGGACCCCCCTCGGCATTGTCACAGGATGCCTGCTGAATGATTTCAGCAGGCATCCTGTTCCGATCACCACCCGCAGCGCTGCGGTGATCGGAACTTCTCAGGGCGTACATGTACGCCCTGAGTCCTTAAGTACCAGGACGCTAGGGCGTACATGTACGCCCTGCGTCCTTAAGAGGTTAAAGATTTTTTTCTAGTGGAAATATGAGAATGACAATAAGGACAATTCACCACTTAACAGCATGCTGCCAATGTAGCTAAATAAGAAAGAAACAAGACAGTAAGAAATAGTGTCATAAAACTTGAGCTTTCCATCCCAAAGATTCTCATCAGCACTGCAGTCTCTCATCCTCTGGCCCTGCTGTTAAATTTCAGCACAAAGATATAGACAGATTGGAATCCTGGAGAAAAAAAATGAATACATCACACAAGTAATGCCTTGTAAGTTGGTGAAGCAAATGTAAAAGGAACAAAAAAAAAACACATACAAAAAACAGCTAAAATGGTTGTTGTCATAGGAGTACTGACACAGGAAACCCCATACAGGAACACTATATTGTTGTCATGTTCTAGCAAGGGTCCTACCAACCCGTAAAACATATCTCTGTCAAACAAACACAGGGCGAGCAATCAGACAAGGCAAAGACCAACACAAATTCTTTATTCACAGAAAACTAGACATGGCACAAAACTGGACCAGAAGGTAAGGGACCAGTAGCACGGTAATACCACTAGACCAAGTGCATCGGTTTGACTTGGGGCCAAATGCAGAGGGCAGACAAGCAAATGCTTGGACACCATGCGAAACGACACATGGTGTTCAGACAGAGCTGCCCCAGCAAGCAGACCACAAGGAGAGGAGCAAGCATACACAAGGAGCAGTTCACACACAGGCTGCTTCAACTACACGTAGGTCATAGCAACCAGCCTAGAGGGAATCCACTGCAGCCAGTATACCAGAGAGCTACAAAAGTGAGTATGTAAGGCAACTAGAGATGGCCTTGCGGTTCGCCCGCCAGTCGTTTTGCGGTGAACTTTGCGCGTTTGCGATTCGCCAAACATGCAAACATATGGCGATATTTGTATTCGTCATATTATTTTGCATTGCGCCGAACTTTGACCCATGACACATCCATCAGGTGGGACAGCCAATTACCATGTTTCAGCACATGGACACACCCCCACCTTATAAATAAACCAGATCTGGAAGCCATTTTAAATTCTGTGTTTTGTAGGGAGAGGTTGCTATGTGGAGCAGATACAGACTGTTAGGGACACCAAACGCTAGCTAATAGGTCCACAAACGTCCTTTTAAGGTGGCCTAGGTGTGCTATTGATAGGTGTGACATACTGAGGGGTGTGATATACTTATAATATACTTTCTAACATAGAAAGTATATTATAGTGCATTTGTATTGTGCAGCAGCTGTGTGTGGTCCTGCTGCGATACCGCAGGTATATAGAGTGACAAGCGCTATTGGAACAACTATTTGCAACGGGTGTGATATACCTGTTGCCCCCCAAAAAAATGAATGACGAGTACAATATACCTGCATCCACAAAATACTGATTGACGGCTGCGATATACCTGTAACCTGTTGCCCCAAATAAACAGAGTGGTGTGATATAACTTTTGTGGCAAAAATAATAATTGAGCGGTGGTATATACCTGCTTCCACAAAATACTGATTAATGGAATTTATATACCTGCTTCCACTAAATACTGATTGAGGTCTGCAATACACCTGCTTCCACAAAATACTGATTGAGGCCTGCGAGATACCTGCTTCCACAAAATACTGATTAAGGGGATTGGTATACAGTGGAGGAAATAATTATTTGACCCCTCACTGATTTTGTAAGTTTGTCCAATGACAAAGAAATGAAAAGTCTCAGAACAGTATCATTTCAATGGTAGGTTTATTGTAACAGTGGCAGATAGCACATCAAAAGGAAAATCGAAAAAATAACTTTAAATAAAAGATAGCAACTGATTTGCATTTCATTGAGTGAAATAAGTATTTGAACCCCTACCAACCATTAAGAGTTCTGGCTCCCACAGAGTGGTTAGACACTTCTACTCAATTAGTCACCCTCATTAAGGACACCTGTCTTAACTAGTCACCTGTATAAAAGACACCTGTCCACAGAATCAATCAATCAATCAAGCAGACTCCAAACTCTCCAACATGGGAAAGACCAAAGAGCTGTCCAAGGATGTCAGAGACAAAATTGTAGACCTGCACAAGGCTGGAATGGGCTACAAAACCATTAGCAAGAAGCTGGGAGAGAAGGTGACAACTGTTGGTGCGATTGTTCGAAAATGGAAGGAGCACAAAATGACCATCAATCGACCTCGCTCTGGGGCTCCACGCAAGATCTCACCTCGTGGGGTGTCAATGGTTCTGAGAAAGGTGAAAAAGCATCCTAGAACTACACGGGAGGAGTTAGTTAATGACCTCAAATTAGCAGGGACCACAGTCACCAAGAAAACCATTGGAAGCACATTACACCGCAATGGATTAAAATCCTGCAGGGCTCGCAAGGTCCCCCTGCTCAGGAAGGCACATGTGCAGGCCCGTCTGAAGTTTGCCAATGAACACCTGAATGATTCAGAGAGTGACTGGGAGAAGGTGCTGTGGTCTGATGAGACCAAAATAGAGCTCTTTGGCATTAACTCAACTCGCTGTGTTTGGAGGAAGAAAAATGCTGCCTATGACCCCCAAAACACCGTCCCCACCGTCAAGCATGGGGTGGAAACATTTTGCTTTGGGGTGTTTTTCTGCTAAGGGCATAGGACAACTTATTCGCATTAACGGGAAAATGGACGGAGCCATGTATCGTGAAATCCTGAGCGACAACCTCCTTCCCTCTGCCAGGAAACTGAAAATGGGTCGTGGATGGGTGTTCCAGCACGACAATGACCCAAAACATACAGCAAAGGCAACAAAGGAGTGGCTCAAGAAGAAGCACATTAAGGTCATGGAGTGGCCTAGTCAGTCTCGGACCTTAATCCAATCGAAAACCTATGGAGGAGCTCAAGCTCAGAGTTGCACAGAGACAGCCTCGAAACCTTAGGGATTTAGAGATGATCTGCAAAGAGGAGTGGACCAACATTCCTCCTAAAATGTGCGCAAACTTGGTCATCAATTACAAGAAACGTTTGACCTCTGTGCTTGCAAACAAGGGTTTTTCCACCAAGTATTAAGTCTTTTTTTGTTAGAGGGTTCAAATACTTATTTCACTCAATGAAATGCAAATCAGTTGCTATCTTTTATTTAAAGTTATTTTTTCGATTTTCCTTTTGATGTGCTATCTGCCACTGTTACAATAAACCTACCATTGAAATGATACTGTTCTGAGACTTTTCATTTCTTTGTCATTGGACAAACTTACAAAATCAGTGAGGGGTCAAATTATTATTTCCTCCACTGTACCTTCTTCCACCAAATATTGATTGAGGCTTGCGAGATAACTGCTTCCACCAAATACTGATTAAGGGGATTGATATGCTTGCTTCCACCAAATATTGGTTGAGGCCTGCGAGATTCCTGCTTCCACAAAATACTGATTAAGGGGATTGATCTCCCTGCTTCAACCAAATATTGATTGAGGCCTTTGATACACCTGCTTCTACAAAATACTGATTAAGGGGATTGATATACCTGCTTCCACCAAATATTGATTGAGGGGTTTGATAGACCTGCTTCCATCAAATACTGATTGACCCCTGCGATATACCAGCTTCCACAAAATACTGATTAAGGGGATTTATATACCTACTTCCACCAAATATTGATTGAGGCCTGCGATATACCTGCTTCCACAAAATACTGATTATGGGGTTTGATATACCTGCTTCTGCCAAATACTGATTAAGGGGTTTGATATACCTGCTATCACAAAATACTGATTGAGGGCTGCGATATACCTGCTTCCACAAATACTGCTGGACTTAGGCATAGGGTCATTTTGAAATGACAGGCAGAGTGAAGAGGCAGCTGCTTCCACCAAGGATGGTAGGGTTGGGTAGGTGCACCAGCCGGTGCGATGGGAAGTTGGAAATAGTGCGTTCGATAACCAAATACTGATTAAGGGGATTGATATGCTTGCTTCCACCAAATATTGGTTGAGGCCTGCGAGATACCTGCTTCCACAAAATACTGATTAAGGGGATTGATCTTCCTGCTTCAACCAAATATTGATTGAGGCCTTTGATACACCTGCTTCTACAAAATACTGATTAAGGGGATTGATATACCTGCTTCCACCAAATATTGATTGAGGGGTTTGATAGACCTGCTTCCATCAAATACTGATTGACCCCTGCGATATACCAGCTTCCACAAAATACTGATTAAGGGGATTTATATACCTACTTCCACCAAATATTGATTGAGGCCTGCGATATACCTGCTTCCACAAAATACTGATTATGGGGTTTGATATACCTGCTTCTGCCAAATACTGATTAAGGGGTTTGATATACCTGCTATCACAAAATACTGATTGAGGGCTGCGATATACCTGCTTCCACAAATACTGCTGGACTTAGGCACAGGGTCATTTTGAAAATGACAGGCAGAGGAAGAGGCAGGCAGCTTCGCAGGGGTGGTAGGGGTCGGGTAGGTGCACCAGACCGGAGCCGAAGTGGGAAGTTGAAAATGGTGCATGCGATTACTTCAAAGTATGCACCAGAGTTGTTTGAGTGGATCACTCAGCCTTCCGCTTCTGCACCCTCCTCATCCTCTGTATATGCACCCTCCTCACTCTCTGCTGTGTGCCCCCCAAAGCAACCAACACCACCACCATAGCCCCTCCACTTGAGTCAGAGGATTTATTTTTCCATCCATTCCCAGAAATTATCAATGCGCAGCCATTCTTGACATCGGATGAGGAAGAGGAGGTACCAACGGCCGCCACCCAGCGGTCTGATGACAGTACCCAGATCGGCCCAAGGAGTGAGGTCCCAGCTGTTGCTGCCTACTTCGTGATCTCAAATGTCAGTGGTGGTGAAGGTAACGATGATGATGTGTCGATGGACATCACATGGGTGCCCACAAGAGAGGAAGAGGAGGGGAGTTCAGAGGGAGAGACGGAGCAGCAGAGAGGGAGGAGAAGTAGGCAGAGCTCAGGAGTAAAAAAGCAGACTGCAAATGTATCTGGAGCGAGTCATCCACCATGCACTGTCACATCTGGCGCTCCCAGGACGTCGGCACATGGCTCCGCAGTGTGGGCTTTTTTAATGTGTCAGCTGCTGACAATAGTGTTGCCATCTGCAGCTTGTGCTGTCAACACATAAATTGCGGTACCCCAACACTCACCTAGGGACGACCACCTTAAGAAGGCACCTGGCCTCCCAGTGGGATCAACAGTGTCAGAACCCACAAATCCACACTCCCGGCACTCCACATTCTGCCTCTTCTCCTTCTACACCCTTTTCCCATTTGTCCTCCACTCCACCTTCCACCGTGCCATCTGGCAGAAGGCCCACCGTGGCCCTAATGTTCAAGCGTAAAAAGTTGATGACACCGGATAACCCTCTTGCCCAACGGCTGACCGCTGGCTTGTCGGAACTGCTAGCCTGCTAACTACTGCCTTATAAACTGGTGAACTCAGAGGCCTTTAGAGTGTAGGGTCCCTGGAAGGAAATATTTCTCCCAGAAGGGCATCCCAGAGCTATATGGCCACGTTCAGCGGCAAGTGAATATATCGCTGGCACACAGTGTCAGTGCCAAGATACATCTGACCACAGACATGTGATCTAGCAAACACGGGCAGGGAAGGTACATAACTTTTACTGCCTACTTGGTGAACCTTCTTACGGCCGTCAAGCATGTAACTCCTGTGTGGATTTGGTGTTACCGCCATCGATTGCATGCAGGCCTGCCTCTTCTTCTCCTCCTCCTACTCCATCTTTCATCTCCTCCTCGGCTGACTTCTCCTGTTCCACTGCTAGCGCCTCTTCCCCTGCACCCCCAAGCTCCCCAGAACCTATTTGATGTGCCAGGTGAGACATTGCTATGCTGTGCTGCAGCTGTTGTGCCTGGAAGCCAAGAGCCACACCGGTCCTGCACTGCTTTCAGCTCTGCGGTCACAGGCTGATCAGTGTCTAACCACGCTCAATTTGACAGTTGGTAAAGTGGTGTGCGACAACGGTGACAATATGCTGAGTGCGCTGAAACAGGCCAGGAAAATCTCTGGCCATTTTAGAAGATCTTACACAGCTATGGCTCGCCTTGCTGAAGTCTAGCAGTGACACCACCTGCCTTTCAGATGTCTCATTTTTGACAGCCCGACGTGCTGGAACTCCACCTTGTATATGCTTGATAGGCTGCTCCAGCAGCAAGGTGCCGTTAACAACTACCTGTATGAACTCTGCAGCAGGACAGGTTCTGGGGAGCTTGGTTTCTTTTCTCTGTGCCAGTGGCTGCTTATGCGGGACACATGCAGACTTCTGCAGACATTTGATGAGATCACCAAACTGGTCAGGCGCAGCCATCAGTGAAATCGTACCTTACGCCTTCTTTCTGGAGCGTGCATTGCATTGTGTCTTTGATCAAGCCGTCGAGGAGCAGGAGCTGAAAGATGAGGAAGTCGCAATGCAGAATGAATTCCCAGGGGGGGCTACTCCATCTTAGACAAGTCAGCAGGAGTCTGAAGAGGAGTCAGAGGAGAATGGTGGCTGGGGGGAGGAGGAGGAACAAGAAGAGCACGCTTTGAGGGGGACTTTATACTTTTCGGAGATTCCTGGTGTTGTCCGTGGCTGGGGAGAGGAGACCGAGCATGGAGACAGCAGGAGCCAGGGCGCTCCACCGCTTTCAAATTAGTAAAAATGGGGGCCTTAATGCTCCAGTGTTTGAAGAGGGATCCCGGTATAAATAGCATAAAGGGCAAGGACCAGTACTGGGTGTCAACCTACTTAGACCACAGATACAAACACAAAATGGCGGACGAGTTACAAGCATCGCAGAGGGCTGGCAGAATGCAGCATTTCCAGGCTTTGCTGCCAGAGATGCTGCATTTTGCTGTTGCGGGCGCTGGCAGAGGAATTTCGACCCACAGCGAAACAGGTGCGGGTACAAATCCTACGGTGCCTGCAAGAAGAGGGCGGTTTGAAGATGTGTTGCTCACTTTGGATATGAGATCATTCTTGCAGCCAACCCATCCACAACCGCCCTCCGGATTCAGCCTCAGGGAACGCCTAGACCGACAGGTGTCTGATTTGATCGGGTTAACGGCCAATGTGTACGCTCTTAGAAGCGAGGAACCCCTGGAATTCGAGGTGTGCAGTATTAACCTGCGGCCAGAGCTGGCACAATTTGCCATGGAACTCTTGGCTTGCCCCTTGTCGAGTATCATGTCCAAAAGAACGTTCAGTGCAGCAGGGGGGGATCATGTGTCACGACAGGTTGTTCAGTCATCACCCTGTGTCGCATGCAGTTGCCAGCAGCGTGGTTTGCTGCATGTGAGTTCAATTCTGTTTTAGCCTCACATGCGGTTGCCGCTGGTAACATGATAGGTTTGCACTTTCCCTGGATGTGGTGTGCACAGGGTTAATGTGTGTGTGCTGGGTTTGGTGGGTGTGACCTCAGGCCTCCTTATATGTTGGTGTGTTGGAGCCCAGTTTGTTTGTCTACAGCCATGGTGTGAGCATGTGCTGGAGGTTGCTGGCTGTTTCCCCTGTATTGTCTGTGTGAGCCACCCTTATTTGTTATATTGATTGTTCATATTGCTTGTTGTATATAATTTCCCCTCCTGTGTGCATCTGCTTGCCCTTCCCCCACCTGGTGTATGTTTTGATGTGAGTTTGAGTGGAGGTATGTGTTTCAGTGTGTGCTCCGGAAGGGGCTTGCTTACCCGGAGGGGTATAGCTTAAATGAGATGGTGTGCTGCTCTGCCAGGATCTGCCCCATGCATCTGGTGTCCGCATGGGGGTCCAGGAGGTCCTGGTGCTGGTTTGGCTTCTCCAGTGCAGCAGGTAAGTGTGGGCTTTGTGGATTTGGTTTGCTCTGTTACTTACCTGTCGTGCGGACATACACTGTCTAGTTCCCGGCTGCTGTGGGGCCTCTGGTGACGCCTGCTCATCCGTTGGTCTGGATGAGCCGGTGGTCTCTGCCCTCTTACCATCCTAGGGTGATACAATGATGCCAGGGCTCTTAGGTTCCAGTAGTATGGGCCCTCCTGCCTTCTGGGTTGGCTCATACTGTTAGTCGACCAGGGCGAGTAGAAGGGATGATTTAGGAGGTTACCTGCTCCTTAATCCCTGCATTCCGGTGTAGTAGCCGCGGACATTGCACGGTGGAGTGTTTTCCCCACTCCCCACCGTGACATCATGTTCGATAAGCGCACTCGCCTAGCTCACGACGGTGTGGACTACCTCACATTTCTAAAAAAGAATGCGGCATGGATCTCGGAGGAATTCAACACCTGTGACAACCACGTTTAATTGAATTTCCTCATGCCAGCCCACACATATCTGCCACCACCCAGAAAAAAGATTGGTCCTTCCTTGTTTTATGTATCTACAGCAGCATAAATGGCCTTTTCTGTCAGGTGGATGCCTATTGTTTGGGGCCTGTACTCCAGGGCCCTACAGTAAAATTGTTATCCACTGACAGCCTAATATACCTCCAGCCACATAATCACTTGTTCTTTTTTGTCAGGTGAATGCCTAATTTTTAGGGCCCATACACCCCTGGCCTAAAATAAAAAAAATTCTAGGCAGGGCACATTTTTGAGAGTTTCCCTTTAAGACACATCAAATTGTCCCTGGTTAAAATACATATTTTTATGGGAATTTTTGACATTGATCCCCCTCTGGTATGTCACTGTCCATGTTATGGGACTATTTGTGGCCGCAAATATGACCTGAAGGTTTTTCAGGTTCGCCTGCCATTAAAGTGAAAGGGACCAGCCGCAAACTCGCGGCTCACAAACATTTAATCGTGAACGTGTGTTCGTAAAACGTCCCGGCCGATGTCCATCCATCACTAAAAACAATACGTGTCACAGTGAACTACATTGTGAAAATGGTGGTATTAATGGCATGTAAACCCCTGAACTTAAAATTTTAACTAATTTAGCTAGGTTACCTAACAGTAAGAGATTTGTGATGTCACAGAGGTTTACATTTGTCCACTGAAAGCCATTTATAATGTCACCTAACAGACACAATTGTGATATCTCTGTAGCTTATCTGACATACTGAAGATGTCACAGCAGCTAACCCGATAGAAAATATTTTTACATCGCAAACTCTTACCTGACTAAAACCTACTTGTGATGTCACACTCACTTCTCTGGTGAGGTCACAGCAGATTACCAGACTACAGCTCACTTGTGATGTCATAGTAGAATTTCTGAATTTACATGATCGATCCAGTCGTTTGGTCGCGCATAAAGAACGTCTAGACAGACAAAAAAAAAAAAAAATATATATAATATATATATATATATATATATATATATATATATACACATTAGTAATTACACATTTATTTTGTGCCATATATTATTTACAATTACTAAAAAAAAATATATATATATATATAAATCTAATTTATCATCTATTTCTGAAAAAGCTTGCAACGTAATTTGAACTCACAGCTTCTGCTTCACAGCCCACACTGTTAGCCACTACACTATATAGCTGCATAGCCAGTAACTGAAAAATAGGAATAATTACTAGTAGTAAGTATGCCTCTACAGTAGAAGTTGTGTGTGTGTGTGTGTGTGTGTATATATATATATATATATATATATATATATATATATATAAATTTTTATTTATTTTTTTAAACTAACTGGATATGCAGCTATATAGTGTAGTGGTTAAGGTTCTGGGCTCTGATGCAGAAGCTGTGAGATCAAATCCTGTCAATGTAAATGTGTAATTACTAAAAAAAAACTCTATATATATATATATATATATATATATATATATATATATATATATGACATACCAAAGAAAAAAGTCCACGGCACTTCCAGTGACTAGTGTCTTTTATTTACACCAACGTTTTGGTCCACACAATGGAACCTTTTTCAAGCAGATATATATATATATATATATATATATATATCATACTTATGATATATATGATTGCATAATATGATGGAAACTACTACTGATGTTTTACCCAAAATATATTTACATATATTATAATATATTATAAATATATAATAAAATGTATAAATAGCTGCATAGCAAAAAAAAAAATAATCAAAAAATATGAGACTTCTACTGTATAGGAATGCTTACTTTTTTTATAAAAGTAATTGGCTATGTAGCTATTATAGCTGAGTAGTTAAGTGTCTTGCTTTTAATGCAGAAGGTCATGAGTTCGAATCCCAGCAGAAGCTTTTCTGAAACACAGGCTAAATTAGATTTAAATACACTGGGTGTCCCCAAGCTCTGACTCCATATATGGACATAGCTATATATGGAGTTAGAGCAGGGACTCTTAAGCCAAACTAGAGTTCCGACACCCTCCCCTCTTCATAGCAGGGGGTGCCTGCTTTAATGCTTGGGTACTTCCATTGTGGTCGGTATCGCGAAGTGTTATACACAAGCACTTTGGTGCTCGATCAACACTAGTGCAGGAGGCCTAGGTGCTGGGCCATAGATGTTCCTATGGGTGCGCCAATTTTCTAGTGCTACAAATACATTGGTGGGATCATTCAGAGGAGTGGCTTCCTTGGGCACCTTGGGTCCGCAGATAAAGATCGTCTGGGACTCTCTTCAAAAGTAAACCAAAACTGTTCCCATACATCTCATAATGGTCCTCCTAGCGGACTCGTGACAAGTAGTCCAGTACACGAGTATTCACCTCCACTTCAGCTGAGGGCAACAACCATTTCCGACGTGCCCCTAGCTGAAGTGAAGGAGGGATGTGGGGCCAGGAGCCTGTGGACGGTCTGGCTTCAGCCATCTCTTCTTTCTTCTGGGAAGGAGGATTCTCCTCAGCAGCAGAAGAATGCTGCTGGGCAGCCTGCTCACTCTCTTCCTCTAGGTTCTCCTCCATTCTTCAATAGAGAAAACAATATTAAAATAAATGTATCTAAAATTACACAATTTATTTTGATCAATACAAAATTTACTAATGATTTACTAAACATATAGTATATGATTACGTCCATTATATCACAAAGAAATATAAGCTGTTCCTTATAGATATATGGCCTTTTCTTAGGTGGCCCGAACCACTGCGGCCTTGATGGGACGTTTCTTTCTGGAATTGGTCCCGGTAACTCTTCAATCTATTCTTTTCTAAAAAAAATAATAATAAATGAAACAGTATGACTGCCATGTGGTATTGTAGGGATGCCCTCTGTAGCATAGCACATGTCAAACAATCTCCTTGTATATTATATGTTATGTAAAGGAGGCCAACGTTACACATGTGCTATGCTATTTAACAGAAAGTCAATATCACAAATGTGTGTGTGTGTGTGTCTGTATGTGTATATATATATATATATATATATATATATATATATATATACTGCACTTACCGAAAGTAAAGCGCTTTAGTTCCAGGGTTTTGGACCAAACACTGGAGAGCACCTCCTTTGCTACCTCCTACAAGATACCAGCTCTGCACAGGTAGTATGAGGCAGACACTGAAAAAGCTCACTTCCTGTGGAATCTACCTTTAACTGTTGCTAAGTAACATGCGTTAAAAACGGAACGCAACGCATTGCATCCAGATGCAATGCAGTATTCATGCAGCCCAATTTATTTCTATGGGGCCAGGGCTGCGTGAAAAACGCTGAATATAGAACATGCTGCCATTTTCACGCAACGCACAAGTGATGCGTGAAATACAATGCTCATGTACACAGACCCGTTGAAATGACTAGGTCTGGATCATGCATTGCACCCCGTGGAAAACTTGCTTGTGTGAAAAGGGCCTTAAAGGCTTCCGTTTTCCATTTTGTCCTAGAATTCCATTATATTCCATTATAACCCTGCAACATAATTACTAATGCTGATGTGAACCCGCCCTAAAACTTGTCACTTGTAGCTTACCCAGAGGCATACACCAACATTAGAGGAGAGGACTCCTACGCAGCTATAAATGGGCTCCTTGATTTACAGCTGCTAATTATTTGAGGCAGCTGTAGGGTGCTCAAAAATCACCTTGTTCATGACTCTCTAGAAAATCCCTCATTGCTGTACCAATTCAACATTAACTTTTAGATGTGGCGATAAGAAAGGGGGTAGATTTATACTGTATAGCTAATTTTGGAATCACTATATATTTTGAAACTATTTGCAGGGCCTGATAGTTTTCCTTTGCAACTGCATAGGTTGTATACCATTTTCCCATGACAAGTTATTACCCTCACTATGGATCCTTTGGTATCCTTTAAGCAACATCTTTTGTGCCATAGGGAAGATGTCATCTGTGAAGCCTAGGCTTTGCGAACCGCCTAGTCCAGAGCAAGAGCACGTTTGTTCCCCTTTTAAAGGGGTTTTCCAGGACTTTTATATTGCCCGGGACCCCCTCCAATAAGCTTTTTGAGAAGGCACTGATGCTTGCAGTAGCATTAAGACTTTCTCAGTTTAGCCTAGGCTATGTTATGTCACGTTCATCAGTAATATGTCCTAGGAGTAGCTCAACCCTATTAACGTAAATGGGGATGAGCTGTGCTACCAAGTATAGCTGCTTTACAATGTACAAAGGCTGTGGCGCTACTACAAATGCCGGTGCCGTCTCAAACAGCTGATCGGCAGGGTTTCTGGATGTTAGACCCCCACTGTTCAAATACTGATGACCTATCCAGAGAAGGACCAGCGGCGTACATGTACAGTATGGTGGGCTGGTGGCCAGTGCAGGAGCTGCGCATGGCCGGTCAGCGGCACGGACCCGGCAGTCACTGACAGCCGGGCCCCTGATGCATATGCCGGCATTGTCACCGTACATCACAAAAAGTGCAACACCAAGCAATCAAAAAGGCGTATGCCACCCAAAATTGTACCAATCAAACCATCGCCTTATCCCACAAAAAGTGATCCCATACATAAAACAAACGGACAAATGAATATGGAGACAATAAAACATGATTTTGTTTGTTTCAAAAATGCTTTTATTGTGTTAAAAGTGAAAAAAATTAAAAAGATGACATATTTGGCATTGCTGTGTCAATAACAACTAGATCTATTAAAATATCACATGACCTAACCTCTCAAGTGAACACCGTAACAAAAAAAAGTGTCAGTCATTTTTTGTCACCTTACATCACAAAAAGTGTAATACCAAGCAATCAAAAAGTCACAAGCACCGTAAAACAGTATCAGTAAAACCGTCATCTCATACCGAAAGAAAAGGGCCCCTACATAAGACAGTGGGCCAAAAAATAGAAAAAAACTATGGCTTTCAGAATATGGAGACACTAATTTTTTTTTGTTTTAAATGCTTTATTATGTAAAACTGAAACAAAGAACTAAAAAAAGTAATCCTATTTGGTATTGTCGCGTTCATGACAACCTGCTCTATAAAAAAAATCACATGATCTAACCTGTCATATGAATACTGTAAAAAACAAAACATAAAAACGGTGCCAAAAGAACTATTTTTTGTTACCTTACCTCACAAAGTATAATATAGAGCAAGCAAAAATCATATGTACCCAAAAATAGTACCAATAAAACTGACACCTTATCCGATAGTTTCCAAAATGGGGTCACTTTTTTGAAGTTTCTAATCTAGGGGTGCATTGGGGTCTTCAGATATGACATGGCAACTTAAAATTATCCCAGTGAAATCTGCCCTCCAAAAACCACATGGCACTCCTTTTCTTCTGCACCCTGCCATGTGCCTGTACAGCAGTTTACGATCACAAATAGGGTGTTTCTGTAAACTACAATATCAGGGCAATAAATATTGAGTTTTGTTTGGGTGTTAACCCTTGCTTTGTTAACAGAAAAAAATGGATTAAAATTTTCCTTTAATTCTTGTGGAACACCTAAAGGGTTAACAAAGTTTGTAAAATCAGTGTTGAATACCTTGAGGGTGTAGTTTTTAAAATGGGAAAATTTATGAGTGGTTTCTATTATGTAAGCCACACAAAGTGAGGTTTTGGAAATTTTCTTAAACATTTTAAGATTTGTTTCTAAACTTCTAAGCCTTTTAATATCCTAAAAAAAGAAATTGTAATTTACAAAATGATCCAAACATGAATTAGACATATGGAAAATGCAAAGTAATAACTATTTTAGGAGGTATCACTATCTGTTTTAAAAGCAGAGAAATAGAAATTTAGAAAATTGCGAATGTTTCAAAACTTTTGGTAAATTTGAAACTTATTTTTATAAATGAAATTGAAATATTTTGACTTAAATATACCACTGTCATGAAGTACGTACAATATGTGATGAGAAAACGGTCTGAGAATGGCTTGGATAATTAAAATTGTTTTAAAGTTATCACCACATAAATTGACACATGTCAGATTTGCAAAATATGGCCTTATTCTTAAGGTGAAAAATGGCAGGGTCCTGAAGGGGCTAAAGAAGACCTGTCACCACATATGTAATATATTCTGAAAGCTGAGAATATTAATATATATTTTTGTGGGAAAAGATATAGTAAAGCCTATATATTATACATGAAATGTCTATCTACCTTTACCTCTACTGCCTTGTGACCAAGCCGCAAGCTTAACACTGGAGTGGTGGAACTACAGTTAGTAATGAGCGGGAGGACCCATAGTCGTATTTACGATATTTGACAAATAATTTGCGGTATATTTGTCAAATGTTCGAGAATTCATAATATTCGTATATTCGCTATAGAATGTGTGTCGGCAGATAAGAATCATTTGGCCCATCTAGTCTGCCCAATATGCTGAATACAATGCTATATTTTCATACAGCGCCATTATTTTGAAAAGTATTTTTTGCGTTTGCAACGTTTGTACTCGTTATTCGGCATTATGCGAACATATTTTCTTATGCGCGTGTGCACTTATGGGTGTGGCATCTGCTAGAAGGCGGTAAGAACATGTTTTTTTTGGCCTGTGTGGATTGGAATCCAGCCGAAAAAAAGATGGTTGGAGGAAACTTCAGCGCAGCCGAGGAAGAAATCCTGATAACAGTAAGTTATTGATTTAACATTACTCCTAGTACTTTTCTGCTTGCAAATTTGTAATATTACAATGTATTTAAACTTAATAAAAGTTTAGATTATATATTCGCAAATGCAAATATTATATAAAAGTATAATCGCATGACTTAAAATTTCTTTCCACAACATTTACTTAATGAATATAAATACTTTCTTGGAAAAAACATTGTTACCTTAAAAAAAAATGTATTTCTATCAAGTTAAAATGTTTTCAATCAACAAATAGTTTTTATGACATCATCCGATTATGTCACTTGCATCAGATATATATTTACAATGTATCCATACATAAATCTGACCTACATTATGGTCCTTATGTATGGAGAGCAGACAAATATATATATATATATATAGATCAGATGCAAATTGCATATCTGGTTTCCCTATTACCCAATCGACCCACACTATATACCCATCGCTAAATACCACCATAACCCATGTCAAACCCACACCCCCCTTAGACCACCCCCCCACCCCTAACACAACACATAGACACAGAGACACACATACACATACACAGTCTATAGTATGCATTCTAAAACTGCGGCCCTCCAGCTGTTGTCAAACTACCACTCCCATCATGCATATTTCATGGATAAAGATAATAGCTGTAGCCTGTGAAAGAATGGAGTTTTATGTTTGCAACAGCTGGAGGGCCTAAGTTTGCTTGAGGAACACATTTTGATGATGCCTAGTCCATACATCCTAACAACTGTCCTTGAGGTCAGAAGTAATGTTTGACATTCTGTATTTGCTGGTTCATTTAGCATTACCCAGGGTGCACCACTGGGAGGCGAACCAGTTTTACACCCCATGACGTCACGTCACTTCACTAGACAGGTACACCTCTCATCAAATGGCCCGTTGCCAATAGTTCATACTCCAAACACATGAATTTAGAATACAATCCCATATATTTTTAAAACACAAAATTAGGCGACGTGTACATTAGTGTATGGGGACTGCGTCTGACTATTCCAGGAAGGTGAACAGCCTGTTGGATCCGCTTGTCCCCATTGACCCTAATTTAGTCGCTGGCGGGTTTCCAGCAGCAGCAAGGCAGCACACGGAGAGAGACAGTTTAATTAAAAGTTCTGCATGTCGTTGTTTATTTCCGGGGAACCTCTCGCCATGCGCCTCCATTCTGCTGCCATCACTTTGCTATAGCCACCAAAATTTCCACATCATATCATTAAAAAAATACAAAAATTATTAATCTTTAAAAAGGAAATATTATATTTAATGTTACAGTTAGAGGATTTGATTTTATGTTTGTTTTCTTGAACTACATCGCATGTTGCAGTGGAATATTAGATGTAAGGTTAATGTTATAACATCTGATCATATTTTATATTTTATTTTTTATACAACAGTGTATGCTTCAGCAGGGGTATAACAACACCTGCTGCCATATGATGAAGATGCGGATTGTTAGGCAGTAGAAAATTTTCTGTTCGCGAACGCAAACTTACGCAAATGTTCGCGAACGGGCGAACTGCCATAGACTTCAATTGGCAGGCGAATTTTAAAACCAATTGGCATGCCGGAGGGGGATCCATGGCAAAACTCTCATGGAATATTACGTAGTTGATGCAGAGTCGGGTTTTAATCCATAAAGGGGATAAATCACCTAACATTACTAAATTGTTTGGAATAACGTGCTTTAAAACATCCAGTGTGTGTATATAATCAGGTATGATGTTGTATTAATCAGGGAGTGTAAGGGTTACGCCCGCTTCACAGTGACAGACCAAACTCCCCGTTTAACGCACCGCAAATAGACCATTTGCACAACCGCAAACTCCCCATTTGCACAAGGTTGGATACCAAGCTAGCCATGTCCCGTTCCTTGTCTTCACTGACGTCATTGAAGGTCTCTTCCTCCACCCAGCCATGTACAACACCAAGAGTCCCCGAAAGGTGACAACAAGCCCCCTGGGACGCCTGCTGTGGTTTGTCTTCCACCTTCCTCCTCTGACTCCTCTTCTTCAGACTCCTCTCTCTGCATTGCCGCAGGTCCAGCAATCGACAACGACAAGGCTGCTTCTGGTGGTGATGGTGAACACAACTCTTCCTCTTCATGCTCATCTACGGCCTGATCCAGCACTCTTCGCAGGGCACGCTCCAGATGGGATGAGGTCGATGATGTTGCCTTGGGTTTGACTGACCAGGTTGTCACCTCTGCAAAAAGACACATGAGCCTACAGCCAGTAACGCGGCCAAAAAATACCCAGCTCTGCAGAGGCTGTACTTTTTTTTTTTTATTAAAAAAATCTGTTCTTACCAGTTTAATCTCTGTTTTGTCCCCTCTCAGGGGCCGGTGTATAGAATAGATTTTAGGAACCGGGAGATGGAAAAAGATGTTTGGTCGGTCCTCTTCCTTCCAATTTGGGGCACCGCGCATGCGCCATGCAATGTACTGGGCCACCCTATATGAGTTGTGTGTTAAGTAGTACTATTCCTATCAGGGGACGTGTATCAAATAAATTTTAGGAACCGGGAGATGGAAAAAGAAGATGATTGGTCGGTCCTCTTACTTTCAATTTGGGACACGCGCAATGTACTGTGCCACCAATATAAATAGTGTGAACTACTATTCTTACCATTTTAATCTTTACTAAGTCCCCTATCAGAGGACGTCTATTGAATTGAATCCTTGCATGGGGAGATAGAGAAAAAAGCTTGCTCTGTCCGCTTCCTTCTAATTTTGGGCACTTGCAATGGAATTTGCCACCAATGCAACTAATGTTAACTAAGTACTATTCCTATCAGTTTAATCTCTGTTTTGTCCCTTATCAAGGCCAGGGCCGGTGTAATTATATTAAAGGGTAAAAATTAAATTACTTTTTTATCTGCAAGGTACTGTGCCACCCTATATGAGTGGTGTGCACACAGTACAGTCTGTGGCCTGTGGCTATATATATATATATATATATATATATATAATAAATGCAGACTGATGTACCAGCCCTAAAAAGGGCTTTTTGGGGTGCTTTCAGGACGCAGTCCTTACAGCAGATGGCCCCTTTCACACAAACGAGTTTTCCGCACGGGTACAATGCGTGACGTGAATGCATAGCATCCGCACAGAATCCTGACCCATTCATTTCAATGGGCCTGTGTGCATGAGTATCACTTGTGCGTTGCGTGAAAATTACAGCATGTTCAATATTCTGCTTTTTTCATGCAGCCCTAGCCCCATAGAAGTGAATGGGGCTGCATCAAAAACGCATTGCATCCGAAAGCAAGTCCGGGTGCGTTGCGTTTTTCACTGATAGTTGCTAGGAGATGTTTGTAAATCTTCAGTTTTTTTATCACACGCGTGAAAAACGCATCAAAACGCATTGCACCCGCACAGAAAAAAGCTGAACAACTGAACGCAATCGCAGGCAAAACAGAATGGCTTTGGCTGTGAAAACGCACAGTTTTCACTGAACGCATCAGCAATGCATCCGGACCTAAGACCCCATTCACACATCCGCAATTTTTGTCCACATCCATTCCGTAATTCTGCGGAATGGATGCGGACCCATTCATTGGGAATGGGGCCGGATGTGATGCGGAGAGCAAAATATAGAGCATGTCCTATTCTTGTCCACAGCCTGCAGACAAGAATAGGCATCTCTATGGGGAGTGCCGGCATGGTGTGTTGCAGATCCGCAATTTGTGTATCCGCAACACACTACGGATGTGTGAATGGGGCCTAATCCGGACACGCTCATGTGAAAGAGGCCGATGTGTCTTTGAGGACAGGAGTGGACACAGAACACTGGCCTAGCTAGTGCTTTCCCTATTAGAGCACGGAGAGTGCTGCTGCTTCTGAATTAAGTAACACTGCAGCTTCAGAATGAATCTAAGATGGATGCTGTCCTTGCTTTTTGATAGGAGGTGGGAGGGTCTGGGAGGGAGGGTATGCTGATTGGCTGGAATGTGCCTGCTGACTGTGAGGGACAGGGTCAAAGTTTGCTCAATGTTAAAGTATAGGGGGCGAATCGAACATCGCATGTGTTTGCCCGCCACGGCGAACACGAACATGCGATGTTCGCCGGGAACTGTTCACCGGCAAATAGTTCGGGACATCTCTATTAGGCAGATTGCCTATGATTTGTGGCACGGGAGCAGAATGGCCGGCTTAAGTGGCTGGCCATACTGAAGAAATGGTCTGATCTGAAGAGGAGGCATGCGGAGAGGATCAGAGAAATGCGGGACCAACAATGTCAAGGTATAATTACAGAGTGCTGGTGAAAGATACATAAGTAATGTGAAGCATATGTACATTTTTGTTAGTATTTTACTTTCAAAACTTATTCTGTTTTTTTTTATTTTTTATTTTAGATGTACCTCTTCCCTTGGTGAGGCGTAGGCCTCCCCCAACTGAGGCGTGGCAGGTCTCTGAAGAGGAGGAGCAGGCTGGGCCCTTCGGTCAGCCACCTGCCCCTATCCCCAAGGAGGATGCAGAGTTCATGGAGGGACCTGAGGGTGGACCTTTACCCCCACCAGATTCCTCCCTCCATGAGTCTGTGGATGAGGACGACGAGGCAGAGCTAGTCACCACCCCACATCAGGAGGGCAGGAGGGTAAATATGTACTATGGCTGCATAAAATCATTCACCCTTCCCACACACAAAAGTACACTCACACATCAGTTCTCATCAAAGGCATACTGTCTTAGACCCAACCCTAATAAGCATTTTCACGCTTTTAAAGTAATCTCTTATCTCATCATATCTAATAGTATTTTCAAAATTTTATAAATGCAATTTGAAAAAATACATTAAAAAAAACTTTGTACAAGTTATAACAATCTAACAATTACAACATTAATTCAAAACAGCTAGAAAAAAAAAATATTAACTATCACGGTATAACAAAATTAATAGGTAAAACAGTAAATCAAAACAGCCTAAAACAATACGAACTATTAAGGTATAATTAATTAACAAGTTTAACTTCAAATCAAAACAAATGTGACAACCAGCCGCCCAACATGTCGCAGTTGGCCACCGAAGCAATACATTGCTTGTGCACTATATAGTATTGACTTCTATATCTGAATCGACTGTGAGCACTGTTAATGGTTAACATTAAGATTGGGTGGTGTTCCTGATCCTGAGTACGATTGAATAATTTTGACATCTAAAGCTTACTATACAGGTAGTTGTTTGTTCCGAAATAATTGATCAGGTTGTCGACAGTTCCTATCCTTATGTGTAAATGTAACGTTTATGTTCTAGATAAATTAATTATTTCATTTTGTTGTTTGTCGCTATCTACATGTACAAAAATTACACGAGCCCTATTATTAATAAGACATTTTTTAAATTTCAGTTACAGCGGTCATAGGCCAGGATAATTATAAATTGTACTCCAAACACTATTCAGACTACAAAGGGAGATTATACCTTCTACCAAACGATTTTCCGACATCCCCACCTCAGAAGTGCTTTTAGACTAGTCAATGCTTCTCCCACAATCGCCTTTATTTTATTTATGTATACAATAATGCCAAAAAAGGATCTTATTAAGGAAAAATGTATAATATTTTTTGCTCATACAGCGTGAGCCACGGCGTAATGTCCAGGAGCTTAAGGAGCACCGTGCTCAAACTCCATGAGTTTGCACACCACCTATGCCAACAGGACGTGGAGGTGCTTCTAAAGATCCACGACAAACTAAAAGCCTTACATTGAATGGAATTTTTTTTATGTTAAACAGTTTATAAATAAAGTAATAATACAAATATTATAAAGTGTTTTTTTCGTATTTAAAATCGTCTCATGTTTTTATTTAGTAAACAAAAAAAATAAAAGGTTATACAGCATTGATAAGTTTTGGGTTCCACATTTGCCCCGACAGTAGATTTAAAACCATACATAAAAAAAAAGTTAAACAGACTAATAACACCCAAACCCCAAAATACACTATAATAATAATGAAGTCTACTAATCTACAAACCACCGTAAAACATCTTTACTTAAATAAATAGTAAAACATAGGAACATTTAGTATTAAATAAAAAAAACAACAATAAATAATTTTTATAACAAAAAAAATAGAGAAAATAGAGAAAATTAACTTAACTATGTACATGAATTATACCGATAGGCGTAAGGAACAAACCCGCATAGATCTTAAATATAATCAATTTTTTTTCCGACATAGTATAAAGTTAAATTGCTTCTGTTTTTTAACCAGAAATATGGAAATACATTACTCTGCATATATGAATTTAACTCAGCATGATTGTGATTGGCAGCATCAGGATTTCTTAAGAGTAGTAGTATGAGGACCTCGTGCAGATCGCCTCAAATCAGCAGCACAGGCAACAGCAGCATTTGTAATGTGGATAGGGAAGTTATAACTCAGCATGATCGTAATCGGCTACAGCAGAATTTCTTAAGAGGAGTAGTATGAGGACCTTGTGTATAGAGCTCCAAATTAGCAGCACAGGCAGCAGCATTTGTAATGTGGATAGGCCCAAATATAACTCAACATGATCGTAATCAGCAGTGGCAGGATTTCTTAAAAGTAGTAGTATAAGGAACTCGTGTAGATTGCCCCAAATGAGCAGCACAAGAGGAGGCAGCAGCATTTGTAATGTGGATAGGCTCAAATATAACTCAGCATGATCATAATCGGCAGCATCATTTGGAAAAATGGAGGTACCTCAAATTGTGCAGCATTATTATTACTACAGTTATAAGGCCAAAATTTAACTCAACATGGTCATAACTATTTGCATCGGAGGGTTAGTATGAGGGCCACATGTAAATATCCCCAATTCAGCAGCAGTAGCATTAAAAGCAATGTTCTTAGGCCACCAATTAGCAGCAGCAATTTATAAGAGGTGTAGTATGAAGGTCATATGGAGGCAGCCACAATTCATGAGCAGCAGCAGTTGATGTAATGTAGTAAGGGCAAGTTTTTAACACAAAACTGTCATCACCTTTAGGCTACATGCACATGACCGTTGCCTGCCTCCGAGTCCGCTCCTCCTTGAAATTTTGCGTCCGTCAAAAAAAACGGATGACGGACCGTTTTTTTGATGGATCCGATTTTTATGGCAGATCCATTGTAAAAATGCCTATCCTTGTCCGCAAACGTGAAAAAAATAGGACATGCACTATTTTTTTGATGGAATGAAAACACGGATCACGGATGCGGAACAAAAACGGTTGACCATCCGCATTTTTTGACGGACCCATTGAAATGAATGGGGAAGCATCCTATCCGTGAAAAAAAAACGGAACGGACGCGGAAACAAACAACGGTCGTGTGCATGGGGCCTTAGCAGCAAGAATTTATAAGTGGTGTACTATGAGGGCAAAAAAATGTTGTCCCTACATCAGCAGCGCCAACAGTAGATGTCATGTCATATTTGCCAAATGTTACTCAACTGGGTCATAACTATTGAGAGCAGAATTTCTTATGAGGTGTAGTATGAGTGGCACAAGATTGTGTCCACAAAGGAGCAGCAGTAGTAGATGTACTGTTAGAAAGGACAAATGTAACTCAACTCGGTCATAACCATTGAAAACACTAATTCATAAGAGGTTTAGTATGAGGGCCGCATGGAGGTAGCCCAAATTCAGCAGCAGCAACAGTAGATGTAATGTAATAAGGGCCAAATGTAATTCAAAATGGTCATAATAACTAGCAGCAGCAATAAGTCATAAGAGGTGTAGTATGAGGGACTCAAGATGTTGTCCCCAAATCAGCAGCAGCACCAGTAGATGTAATGTTATTTCGAGTCAAATGTAACTCAACAAATTGTTAACTTTTGAATGAAGGAATTCATAAGAGGTGTAGTATGATGGTCACATTGAGATGGTCCCAATTCTGCTGCAGTAGTATTACTATTAATGTTAAAAGGGCAAAATGTAAGCCAACATGATCATAACAATTAGCAGCAGCAATTCATAAGAGGTGTAGTATGAGGGCTGCATTGCGCTTGCCTCAATTCAGCAGCAGCAGTAGATGTAATGTAATAAGGGCCAAATGTAAATTAAAATGGTCATAACTAACAGCATCAGAAAGTCATAAAGGGAGTAGTAGGAGGGCCACATGATCGTGTCCCCGTAGCAGCAGAAGTAGATGTAATGTTATAAAGGCCGAATGTAATTTAACAGGGTCATAACTAGAGTTGAGCGAACACCTGAATGTTCGGGTTCGAGAAGTTCAGCCGGACTTCCCGAAAATGTTCGGGTTCGAAATCCGAACTCGACCCGAACTTCATCCCGAACCCCATTGAAGTCAATGGGGACCTGAACTTTTGGGCACTAAAAAGGGTGTAAAATAGTATAGGAAAGGGCTAGAAGCAAAAGGAAGCAAAATATAGGTAAATGCCCTGCAAACAAATGTGAATAGGGAAATGAATTAAAATAAAATAAAATAAATAAAAATTTTACCAATATTAATTGGAGAGAGGTCCCATAGCAGAGAATCAGGCTTCAAGTCACCCACAATGGAGAAGGTCACTTTGAGTTACTTAGGCCCCAGCACCCAGACAGAGGAGAGAGGTCCCACAGCAGAGAATCAGGCTTCATATGACCCACCACTGGAGAATGCCACTTTCAGTTATTTAGGCCCCAGCACCCAGAAAAAGGAGAGAGGTCCCATAGCACAGAATCAAGCTTCATATCACCCACCACTGGAGAAGGCCACTTTCAGTTATTTAGGCCCCAGCACCCAGACAGAGGAGAGAGGTCCCACAGCAAGGAATAAGGCGTCATATCACCCACCACTGGAGAAGGCCACTTCCAGATATTTAGCCCACGGCACCCAGACAGAAGAGAGAGGTCGCATGGCAGAGGTTCAGGCTTCATGTCACCCACCATTGTAACAGGCCACTTTCAGTTATTTAGGCCCTGGCGCCCAGATTGAGGAGAGGTTCATTCAACTTTGGGTTGCACCGCAAGATCATGGTAAAGTTAAAAAAATGAGGATTCAATAAAGAAGTGCCCCGGAGTACAAGAGTACATGGTTAAGGGGGAGGCAGTTTTAAATGTCTATTCTGCACAAGGGAGGCACAGGTCTTGTGGGATCCATGCCTGGTTCATTTTTATGAACGTCAACTTGTCCACGTTGGATGTGGACAGGCGGCTGCGTTTGTCAGTAATGACGCCCCCTGCCGTGCTGAATACACGTTCAGACAAAACGCTGGCCGCCGGGCAGGCCAGCACCTCCAAGGCATAAAATGCTAACTCTGGCCACGTGGACAATTTGGAGACCCAGAAGTTGAATGGGGCCGAACCATCAGTCAGTACATGGAGGGGTGTGCAGACGTACTGTTCAACCATGTTAGTGAAATGCTGCCTCCTGCTAACACGTTCTGTATCAGGGGGTGGTGCAGTTAGCTGTGGAGTGGAGACAAAACTTTTCCACATTTCTGCTATGCTAACCCTGCCCTCAGAGGAGCTGGCCATGACACAGCTGCGTTGCCGACCTCTTTCTCCTCCTCTGCCTTCGCCTTGGGCTTCCACATGTTCCCCTGTGACATTTGGGAATGCTCTCAGGAGCGTTCTACCAGCGTGCGCTTGTACTCGCGCATCTTCCTATCGCTCTCCAGTGCAGGAAGTAAGGTGGGAACATTGTCTTTGTACCGGGGATCCAGCAGGGTGGCAAACCAGTAGTCCGCACACGTTAAAATGTGGGCAAATCTGCTGTCATTGCGCAGGCACTGCAGCATGTAGTCGCTCATGTGTGCCAGGCTCCCCAGAGGTAAGGACAAGCTGTCCTCTGTGGGAGGCGTATCGTCATTGTCCTCCGTATCCCCCCAGCCACGCATCAGTGATGGGCCTGAGCTGTGTCGGGTGCCACCCTGCTGTGAACCTGCTTCATCCTACTCCACCTCCTGCTCATCCTCCTCCTCCTTCAGTAGTGGGCCCTGGCTGGCCACATTTGTACTTGGCCTCTGCTGTTGCAAAAAAACTCCCTCTGAGCCACTTCTAAGAGACTGGCCTGAAAGTGCTAAAAATGACCCCTCATCCTCCTCCTCCTCCTGGGCCACCTCCTCTTCCATCATCGCCCTAAGCGTTTTCTCAAGGAGATATAGAAGTGATATTGTAACGCTGATAACGGTGTCACCGCCACTGGCAATGTTGGTGGAGTACTCGAAACAGTGTAACAGGGGTCTCGCATGGAGGCCCAATCATTGGTGGTGAAGTGGTGCTGTTCCACAGTGCGACTGACGCATGCGTGCTGCAGCTGAAAGTCCTCTATTGCCTGCTGCTGCTCGCACAGTCTCTCCAGCATGTTGAAGGTGGAGTTCCACCTGGTGGGCACGTTGCATATGAGGTGGTGAGCGGGAAGGCCGAAGTTCCGCTGTAGCGCAGATAGGCCAGCAGCGGCAGTATGTGAACGCCGGAAGCCCGCACTTTATGCAGCAGCTCTGACATGTCTGGTTAGTTGTGAATGAACAACAAATTCTGCAATGTTCTGCACCAACAAATTCAGCACATGCGCCAGGCAAGGGATGTGCGTCAAACCGGCTAGTCCCAGAGCTGCGACGAGATTTCGCCCATTATCGCACACCACCAGGCCGGGCTTGAGGCCCACTGGCAGAAACCACTCGTCGGTCTGTTGTTCAATACCCCGCCACAACTCCTGCGCGGTGTGGGGCCTGTCCCCCAAACATATGAGTTTCAGAATGGCCTGCTGACGTTTACCCCAGGCTGTGCTGAAGTTGGTGGTGAAGGTGTGTGGCTCACTGCATGAGCTGTTGGAAGCAGAGGAGGGGGAAGCCGAGTAGGAGGAGGAGGCTACAGGAGGCAAATAATGATGCCCTGCGATATTTGGCGGCGGAAGGACGTGCACCAAGGAACTCTCTGCCTGGGGCCCAGCCGCCACTAAATTTACCCACTGTGCAGTTAGGGAGATATAGCGTCCCTGGCCATGCTTACTGGTCCATGTATCTGTGGTTAGGTGGACTTTGCCACAGATGGCTTTGTGCAGTGCACACTTGATTTTATCGGATCCTTGGTTTTGCAGGGAAGGCATGGCTGTCTTGGAGAAGTATTGGTGGCTGGGAACAACATACTGTTAGACAGCCATGGACATCAGCTGTTTGAAGCTGTCTGTGTCCACCAGCCTGAATGACAGCATTTCAAATGCCAGAAGTTTAGAAATGCTGGCATTCAGGCTAAGGGCTCGAAGGTGGCTAGGTGGGAATTTACGCTTTCTCTCCAAGCTTTATGAGATGGAAAGCTGAACGCTGCCGTGTGATATGGTGGAGATGCTTGGTGACGCAGGTGGTGGTGTTGGTGGCACATCCTCTGTTTAGTGTGCGGCAGGTGGCAACATTCCTCCCGAGGCGGAGGAAAAGGTGGAGGGAGCAGGGGGATCCTGTGTGAGTTCTTGTTTTTAAGGTGTTTACTCCACTGCAGTTCATGCTTTGCATGTAGATGCCTTGTCATGCAGGTTGTGCTAAGGTTCAGAACGTTAATGCCTCACTTCAGGCTTTGATGGCACAGCGTTCAAACTACTCGGATCTTGTCTCAACACATTGTTTGAAGAATTGCCATGCCAGGGAACTCCTTGAAACTGCCTTTGGGGTGCTGAATCCCTGGTGGCGCTGGCCAGTAGCAGGCAAACTCTCTTGGCGTCGGCTGTTTTGTTTTTGCCCCCTGCTCCCTCTTTTGCTTCGCTGTTGGCTCGGTCTCACCACTGCCTCTTCCTCTGAACTATGAAAGTCAGCGTCATGACCTTCAGTCTGTGACCTCATCGTCCTCTGCATCGTCTTCCACCCAGTCTTCCTCCCTGATCTCCTCCTGTTCAGTCTGCACACTGCAGTAAGACACGGCAGTTGGCACCTGTGTTTCGTCATCATCAGAGACTTGCTGACTTTGTGGTGGTATTCCCATGTCATCATCAGGAAACATGAGTGGTTGTGCGTCAGTGCATGCTATGTCCTCAACCACTGGGGAAGGGCTATGTGTATGCCCTTGGGAAACTCTGCCAGCAGACTCTTCAAACAGCATAAGGGACTGCTGCATAACTTGTGGCTCAGACAGTTTCCCTGATATGCATGGGGGTGATGTGTCAGACTGATGGGCTTGGTTTTCGGGCGACATCTGGGCGCATTCTGCAGAAGACTGGGTGGGAGATAATGTTGTGAACGTGCTGGATCCACTGTCGGCCACCCAATTGACTAGCGCCTGTACCTGCTCAGGCCTTACCATCCTTAGAACGGCATTGGGGCCCCACCAAATATCGCTGTAAATTCTGGCGGGTACTGAAACCTGAGGTAATTGGTTCACTAGTACGTGTGGCTGTGGCAGAATGGCCATGTCCTCTCCCAGCACCAGAGGGTCCACTGACAACACCACGACTGCGTCCGCGTCCCTTAATAGATGTTTTCCTCATTGTTGCAGTTCACCAAGCACCACAATAAGAAAAAAACTATTTGGCCGAATGTATTGATTTCAAATTCAGGCCTTTTTTTACAGGCACCTAACACTATCTACCTATTTATTTATGTACCGTATTACACTAATCCAGGCACAGCATTAACCACAGATTTAGACCACATGCACACGACCGTTGCCTGCCTCCGCGTCCGCTCCTCCTTGAAATTTTGCGTCCGTCAAAAAAACGGATGACGTACCGTTTTTTTTGACGGATCCGATTTTTATGGCAGATCCATTGTAAAAATGCCTATTCTTGTCCGCAAACGTGAAAAAAATAGGACATGCACTATTTTTTTGACGGAATGAAAACACGGATCACGGATGCGGAACAAAAACGGTTGACCATCCGCATTTTTTGACGGACCCATTGAAATGAATGGGGAAGCATCCTATCAGTGAAAAAAAACGGAACGAACACGAAAACAAACAACGGTCGTGTGCATGGGGCCTTAGGGGAATATCAATTGTAGGCCTAGTATTTTGGCACTGGATGAAAGGTATCCTTTTATGGACAGATTTACACTTGGAGATGCATAGTAGTGTGTGAATAAATATGTAGGATTATGCCTTCAGAAATTGAATTTTAACACTTTGTGTGAAATACCCTTTAACGGACAGAAATACAATGGGAGATGCACGGTAGCGTGTAAAGTTATTGAGGATGACCCTCTCAGCACATGCATATACACCTTGAGTGTAATATACCCTTTTACGGACAGAAATACACTATGAGATGCACAATAGTGCGTGCAGATTTACAAGATTATGCTTTCAGCAATTGTAATGTAACACTTTTTGTAATATACCCTTTTACGGAAAGAAATATACTTGGAGATGCACGCTGAGTGTAATTTACCCTTTTACGGACAGATTAACAATTGGCCTGCAACAGCTGGTACACCAGATTCAGGGTATTGCCATATTGGTAAGTAAATTTCCCCCAAGAACAAAATCTATCCTTTGACGGATACAATTAAACTTGTCCAGCCACTGCTGGGACACCAGATTTACGGTATTGCTATTTTGGCAATTTAATTTCACCCCAGAAAAAAATATATCCTTTTCCGGACACTATTAAACTTGTCCAGCCACTGCTTCGACACCAGATTTACGGTATTGCTATTTTGGCAATTGAATTTCACACCAAAAAAAAAACCTTTTGCGGACATATTTAAACTAGGCCTGCAACAGCTGAAACACCAGATTAAGGGTATTACTATTTTGGCAATTCAATTTCTCCCCAGAAAAAAATCTATCCTGTGACGGGCACTAAAAAACTTGGCCAGCTACAGCTGAAACCACTGATTTATGGTATTGCTATTTTGGCAATTGAATTTCACCCCAGAACAAAATCTTTCCTGTGATGGACACTATTAAACTTTGCCAGCCACAGCTGAAACCACTGATTTATAGTATTGCAATTTTGCCAATTGAATTTCACACCAGAAAAAAATATACCCTTTTACGGATAGATTTAAACTAGACCTGCAACATCTGGAACACCAGATTCAGGGTATTGCTATTTTTGCAATAAAATTTAACCGCAGAAAAAATATACCCTTTTACGGACAGATTTAAACTAGGCCTGCAACAGCTGGAACACCAGATTTACTGTTTTTCTATTTTTGCTACTGACTTTCACCCCAGAAAATAATATATCCTTTGCCGGACACTATAAAACTTGTCCAGCCACAGCTGGAACACCAGATTTACGGTATTGCTATTTTGGCAATTTAATTTCACCCCAGAAAAATATATATCTTTTTCCGAACACTATTAAACTTGTCCAGCCACTGCTGCGACATCAGATTTACGGTATTGCTATTTTGGCAATTGAATTTCACACCAAAAAAAAAAACCTTTTACGGACATATTTAAACTAGGCCTGCAACAGCTGAAACACCAGATTCAGGGTATTGCTATTTTGGCAATTAAATTTAACCCCAGAAAAAATATACCCTTTTACGGACAGATTAAACTAGGCCTGCAACAGCTGGACCACTAGATTTACTGTATTTCTATTTTTGCTACTGACTTTCACCCCAGAAAATAATATATCCTTTGCCAGACACCATTAAACTTGTCCAGCCACAGCTGGAACACCAGATTTACGGTATTGCTATTTTGGCAACTGAATTTCACCCCAGAAAATAATATATCCTATGACTGACACTATGAAACTTGTTCAGTCACAGCTGGAGCACCAGATTTACGTTATTGCTATTTTGGCAATTGAATTTCACCCCAGAAAATTATCTGTCCTTTGCCGGACACTATTAAACTTTGCCAGCCTCTGCTGGGACGCCAGATTTAGGGGATTGCTATTTTGAAATTGAATTTCACCACTTAAAAAAATCTATCCTTTGCCAGACAGCAGACAGTATTACCCTTGGCTAGCCACAGCTGGAACACCAGATTTAGGGGATTGCTATTTTGGCAATTGAAGTTAACCCCTTAATAAACTATAGAAATTTCTATCCTGAGTTTCTAGGGGTGACAATAAGCACAGCCAAGCTCCTTATGTAGGATATAGCAACAAAAAAAAAAAAACATAGTATTGATGGACTTGGTGGCAGCTTGTGCTGGTGCAACACAAGACACAAAATGGCCACTGATGAAAGTGAGAGAAAAACACTCTGTGCGGCTTAAAAGCCAAGTGAGCAATTAACTAGCAAAAGTTGAATGTTTCACAGCTGTAGATCAATCACTTCATTAGGTGTTTTTGCTGACTTTTCCCTGCCTACTCTCGCCCTCACAGAAGCTGCGTCCTCTCCCTACACTAATCAGAGCAGTGTGACGTGCGGCGCTACATGACTCCAGCTTAAATAGAGGCTGGGTCATATGCTGCACTTGGCCAATCACAGCCATGCCATTAGTAGGCATGGCTGTGATGGCTTCTTAGGGCAAGAAGTAAAACGCTAGCTGATGTGCAGCCCTTCAGAAAGCGTGAAGGAATCGCCGAACAACGGACCCGAACCCGAACTTTTTTGAAAATGTTCGGGTCCGTGTCCCGAACACCCCAAAATTTGGTACGAACCCGAACGATGCTCGAACTGTTCGCTCAACACTAGTCATAACAAGCAGGAGAAACAATAGCAGCAGTAGGATTTGGATATAAAAAAGGCCCAATGTTAAACAAACATGATAACACACAGCAGCAACAGTATCTGGACACAAACCGTGGCAAGGACTCAATTACAAAAATATTACGCATAACACAACAGAATAAAACTTTACAGCAGGAGTGATTATTCATTAATAAACCCCTTATATTAAATCATGACCCCACACAATAATAAATAATCAAATAAGTTAAACCCTGCAGGATAGGGCCATACCAGGCAATTTTTTGCAAATCTAACATGTCACTTTATGAGGTAATAACTTTTAAACGTTTTTACTTATCCAGGCCATTTTCTTGTCACATATTTTCCTTCAAGACAGTGGTGAAATGGAGTCAAAAATGTCATTTTTATTTATAAAAAAAAACAAATTTACCAAAAAGTCAAAATTAGCAAATTTCAAATTTTCAATTTCTCTACTTCTATAATAGATAGCAATACCTTCAAAACGAGTTATTACTTTAAATTCCCCATATGTCTACCTCATGTTTAGATCATTTTGAAAGTGACATTTTATTTTTTGGGGAAGTTAGAAGGCTTTAGAAGTTTAGAAGCCAATCCTAAAATTTTTAGTAATCTTTTTCCAAACCCCAATTTTTTCAGGACCAGTTCAGTTATGAAGTCACTTTCTGTGGCTTACATATTAGAAACCGCCCACAAATCACCCCATTTTGCAAACTACACCCCTCAAGCTATTCAAAACTGATTTTACAAACTTTGTTAACCATTTAGGCGTCCCATGGGAATTAAATGAAAATGGGAATAAAATTTCTAAATTTCACTTTTTTTAGCAGATTTTAAATTTTAGTCTATTTTTTCTGCAACACATCAAGGATTAACAGCCAAACAAAACTCAAAATCTATTACCCTGAATCTGGTGTGTACAGAAACACCCCATTTGTGCTCAAAAACTGATGTATGGGCGCACAGCAGGCTTCAGAGTGGAAGGAGCACCATATGGCTTTAGGAGAGCGGATTTAGCTGGAATGGTAATTGGAAGCTATGTCGCATATGAAGACACCCTAAGGTGGCCCTACAGTGGAAACACACAAAAAGTGACCCCATTCCGGAAACAACACTCCTCAAGGAATATTTCAAGGTGTGTAGTGAGCACTTTGACCCATCAGGCATTTCACAGAATTAGGAAACGCTTTGCTGTGAAAATGAAAAATTCTTATTTTTATTCCAGAAAGTTGCTTTACGCTCACATTTTACTCTTTAACAAGGGTAAACAAGACAAAATGCACCCCACATTTTATTCCCTAATTCCCCCCGAATATTCCAATACCCCAAATGTGCACAGAAAATGATTTATGGGCGCATGGCAGGGTTTGGAAGTAGCGCCATAGGGCTTTTGGAGGACAGATTTTGCAGAATTGGCTTTTGGGAGCTATGTTGCATATGAAGACACCCTGAGGTAACCCTGGAGTGGAAATCCTAAAAAAGTTACCCCATTATGGAAACTACACCCTTCAAGGAATATTTCAACATATGTAGTGACAACTTTGTCCTCAAATGTGATTCATGGAGTTGGTTGTGAAAATGAAAATATACAATTGTTTCCAGAAAAATGGACTTTAGGCCCCAATTTTTTACTTTCACAAGGGGGAACTGGAGAAAATGCACCCCCTAATTTTTTGCCCATTTTCTCCTTACTACAGCAATACCACATATGTTCTTGTATACTGCTATATGGGTGTACCACAGGGTTCAGAAGGAAAGGAGCACCAAATGGCTTCTGGAAGACAGATTTCAACTGAATAATTCACAGGTGCCATCTTGCAATTAAACACACCCTGAGGTACCCATAAAGTAGAAGTGAAATTCCAAAAAGTGACCCCATTCCGGAAACAACACCCCTAACAGAATATTTCGAGGTGTGTAATGAGCACTTTGACTCATCAGGCAATTCACAAAATTAGGAAACGCTTGGCTGTGAAAATGAAAAATGTAATTTTTTTCCAGAAAAAGTTGCTTTACACCCACATTTTTCACTTTCACAAGGGGAAACAGGACAAAATGCACTCCATATTTTGTTCCCTTTTTCCCCCCCGAATACGACAACACCACATTTGTGCTCAGAAAATGATGTATGGGCGCACAGCAGGCTTCAGAGTGGAAAGAGCAGCGGATTTAGCTGGAATGGTAATTGAGAGCTATGTCACATATGAAGACACCCTGAGGTGGCCTTACAGTGGAAACCCCCAAAAAGTGACCCCATTTTGGAAACTTAATCCCCTAAGGAATTTATTCAGTCTAGTAGTGAGCACTTTGGCAGAACAGGCGTTTCCTAGAATTTTGAAACACTTGGCCGTAAAAATTTAAAATTGCATGTTTTTCATGAAAATGTCGTTTTAGGAACACCTTTTTGAATTTCCAAAAGGAGAAAATGCACCCACAATTTATTAACAGTTTGATTATGGCAACACCCCGTACTTGTTCGTAAACTAATATATTGGCACAAAGCATGGTTCAGGGACAAAAGCATAACATATGCTTTTTGGAGGACAGATGTTGCTGGAATGGTCTTTAGGCACAATGTTTCACTTGAATAGATCCTGAGGTACCCCTAGAGTGGAAACCCCAATAAGTGACCACATTTTGGAAACTACTCCTACTAAGGTATTCATCTAAAGCAGGGATGCCCAACCTGCGGCCCTCCAGATGTTGCAAAACTACAACTCCCAGCATGCCTCGACAGCCTACAGATATCAGTCTACAGCAGGGCATTGTGGGAGTTGTAGTTTTACAACAGCTGGAGGGCCGCAGGTTGAGCATCCCTGATCTAGAGGTATAGTGGATTTTTAGTTTCATTATAATTTGTACATTAAATTTAGTTGGAATAATTTAGACAAGGTGGACTAAGATTTTTCGAAAATATAAATTCTCACTGGGCAACAGGAAAGGATAAAAAAGGTTTCATGAAAGTAAAAGTATAAAATTATACATCAAAAGTAGTATGGTAAATTTTGAAGCATCTTTTCATACAAAAGCCAGGTTTTGATGGACATGTTTCACATTGATAGCTGGTTTCCTTTCTTATACCATTTTTGTAACACACACGGCAACGTTTTAGCTGCTTGCTCTATTTTGCTGTGGGAGAAATTTCACTGGGGAAGTGCTGTCCTGGCACTATCCTTGCTGCCTCACATGCAGAAGTGGTACTGGGCCCTGCCTCCTCCCGGTCACCATATGAGGGCCTTTATTACATTTTCTTGAAATTCAAGAAAAGTTTTCTCTTGGCCTGCATTTCTGTAAGCTAAAAATGCATTATATAATGCAACCTGAGTAAGGTGCACCACAAGTTTTTTATACTATATCTTGGATTTTCGCATGGCACTGTAGGGTTTGAGTACCTGGTCTGACAGGTCTACCCCACCCATAAATGTATTTTATTCTTGAATGCACACTGGTTTAGGGGTTTCAGTGCCAGTACCTCTAACGGGTACAAGGGTACTGATGTCACTATGTATTGCGCTTAACATAAGTACATCTCTTTTCAGGGGCGTAGCTAACAGCTTATGGGCCCTGGTGCAAGAGTTCATCTTGGGCCCCCTTCCCTCAGTGCTTTGTGTGTCTTCTTATGCAGCACAAGGTTCTTTGAGCCCCCTCAGCCTCCTGGGCCTTGTAGCGACTGCTACCTCTGCACCCCCTATAGCTACGCCCATGTCTCTTTTATCTTTTTATTTAACGCACAATACATTTTCACTACAAAGTGCTCTGCTCTCTCCCACCCTAAGCATTTGCACCAGCAGTGTTTTTGGGAGGCCTTTTTGATTCTTTCTTATTGTGCCACATGCCACCGTACTTCTGTTAGCAAGACACTTAAAAATTTATATATTGGAATAAAAGTTGTCAAGGTACAGGTGGTATCCTTGATCTAGCAATGGGTGAACCAAATCCCATACAATTTTTTTCTGCCCTTTCCAAGGGTGGGGAGACATTCTGGGGGTTCTATTTTAGTATCCTTCCCCTCGTATATTTAAAAGCGATGCGTGTAGCCAGTTGCACTTTCACACAATTTATACATTTTGATTCCGTATCTTGCCCTCTTGTTAGGCAAGTACTGTCGAAAATGCAGCCTTCCTTTGAAGTTCACTAGGGATTCGTTGACAACAATGTGTTTTTCAGGGGTATATATTTCTGCAAACATATAATTGAAATGGGTGATTATGGGCATTAATTTATACAATCTATCAAAATTGGGATCATCTTGGGGTGGGCACCTGGTATTATCATTGTAGTGTATAAATTTCATGATGGCTTAAAATCTCCTTCTAGACATGGCTGCACTGTACATTGGGGAGTAGTAAAGTATGTCTGTACTCCAGTATGCTCTTATAGAGTTTTTTTTAGCAGGCCCATAGTTAATACAATGCCCCAAAATGTACGCATCTCCCCAGTGTTGGTAGCGGGCCATTTCTGGGCATGAAATGTGGTAGGATTCAAGGCAATAAATTTGTTTGCGTACAAATTGGTTTGCACAACCATCAATAAAATTAAATCATGAGTACAGAAAAGCTTGAAAAAATCAACTTCTCTAAACCCATTTGTATTAAAATGTGTACCCGCATCAGCAGTAAAGTCGGGTACCTGGGCCACATAGTTATCTGGTTATCTGGGGGTGCCCAAATACGTGCACTTGATTGGGTTAATGACTGATCATCAACCCTTTGGCGACTTCTTGGGGGTTCATCGGATTCATTTGAAGATGATGATGATGCAATAAAATTCATTTCACCTTCACTTGCAGACTCAGTGTCTGTCAAATCACGGAGTACACCTGCTCTGCAGTAAATTCCCTCTGATGTGCCATATTAGAAGTTTTAAATGACATAAAAGTCCATTCACTATAGAAGATGAAACCATTTGTTTGTGTATTTTCAAAAAGGTAAATATTTTTAACTTATAAAGCAAATTTGTTCCAAAATAAAAATAGGTGTGGGTTAGGTTTCACTGGGTTAGTGACTGATGGCCGTTAGCCAATGTAGATGTCAATGGGAAGGGGGGTGAGGGGGAGGCCCCCTAGAAAATATACAATTCTTGATGTGACTCTGATAGGGGTGCTGGGCGTACCTACTAAAAAAACTGTAAAACTGTGTCAGTGACTGGCGGCCGTTGGCCTGTGGTGATTTCGATTGGGAGGGGGGTAGTCCTTTGTGCGACTGGTTGGAGCACTGGGTGTACTGGGGTTCACTGGATCAGGGACTGGTGGATGATAGCCAGTGAGGATGATGTGGGCAATAAAGGGCCGCTAACAAAATAATAAATCTAAAAACACTAAATATATATATTTTTTGGGGAAAAAATATTTGGTCTAAAAACAAAAAATGGGGTTCACTGGAAAGTAAAAAGGAGGTGGTTGGGGTGTTTGTAGTGATTGGTGCAACTCTGACAGGAGCTCTCAGCGGCAATAACTCTCTCTGATCAACTCTCTGACAGAACTGAGGTGATCAGAGGGAGTGAAGTCACCTACACAAACTCCTGTCTCCTGATTGGCCAACTTAGGACCATCTTGATTGGTCCTAGGTTGGCAAACTGTGATTGGTGCCCCTGGAGCAGACTGCTGTGGTAACGCAGCGTTAATCACCGTGCACTAATTCCTCTGAGACAGACCGCATTAGGACTGGAAAGGTTAAGCTGCGGGTCTGTTGTCCTCCGTTTGTCTGTGAGGAGTAATGTGTACCGCCGGTCAACCTATCTAAACACGATCGGCAATGTACACTCTCAGAGCTAAGGTCATGGGCACGACCACGTCGTCCTTAGATTCAGAGGACGGAAGGCAGTAGAAAAGTGGTTTGCCATATGCCGGGTGTGTTGGTGTCCCCGGTTCTGCTGTTGAGGTTAGTTCCTCACCCTGGGTCATGATTCTGCCATGGTACCCATCTACTGTTGTGGTCCTCGGCGGCTGGCTTGAAGTGCGTGGCCTCGTTCAGCTATCACCAAACATGCGCCCGAATAAGCATTCAGCTGCAATACTTGACTACAAACGAGGATTAGTGTCACACAGCTCTGGGCAGACCTCATCATCAGGGAGGGGCTGACAGGTACAGTGGAGCACCTCAACTGTAATCCAGCAAATAGGGTAATCAAGTAAATAGTACCCTTTAATTGTAAGCCACCATGTGTGCTGTAGTTACAATGAAGTGCAGTTAACTAAAAGCATCAGAATTAGGTATCCTTTGTTTTTTGTGTGTTAACCTTCATAGGACATTTCTAATTTTAAGAAATTATAATTTAATACAGTAATCCAGGTCTATATAAAGCTGATATCCAAATGGGGAAGAATATTGCAGACCTTCCTGTTAGAAATGATGTAGTTAGATATTTTCAAGTGATCCATCATGTAATAAGATATCTACATACCCCATCTCTATAAATTTAAAGAGAAATCATATATAAAAAAAACAATATCATCAGTGCATAGAAAATAATGAGCAAACAGGATAGTAATTTTGTAACTTCTCTACTGCCTTCTGGGCTCAGATGATCAGATGAGGATGTGGTTGTGCTCGTGTCTTTAGCCCAGAGAGTGTACAACGCCAATCGTGTATGGGTGGAGCGAGCAGAGGTACACATAACTCCGCACAGACAAACGGAGGACAACAGAGCCACATCTAAAACCCTGGCAGTCCTACCACCGTCTGGCTAGGAGGAATCAACACACGGCGATTTATGCTGTGTCTTTAGTCTGTGTTACAGTTGATGTGCGTAAAAGTTCTTTTTTGTCAGAGGATATTATCGAAAAAAAAAAAATTACAGAAAATAAGGTCTTAAATTCAATAGACACTATTTCATTATAATAAAAGTAATTTAACAACATTACTTCTAAAATATCTATTTTTTGGTTAAAAATCAAGGTATCAAAAATAATATATGTAATTTTATCTAAATGATTCTGAATAGTTTACGTTATCTACATTTCATATGAGTACATTTACATAAAAAATAATTAAAAATGCATGATTGGATTTTTAAAAAAAAAAATCTGTAGATTGAAACATTCATGATTGTTTTTTTTTTAAATAATTACAAATAATTAAATAATTTAAGAAATTCATACATGATTACAATAAAAAAGTCATATATAATAAATAAATACATACACATATAAAAACATAAATAAATAATTAAAAACATATAGAAAAACACATAGAAGGATTAAAAAACAACAGATTGTCAGAGAGAGCGCTAAGGAGAGGGATGGACAAGGGACCTTTCAGCGCCCTGAACCGACAGCGGGGGCCAGAAAGTCACTGCTTATCCAGGACTCATTCATTTTAATAAATGTGAGTCCGCTTGTCCGTGACCACGCCACCTGCCGCGCTGAATGCCTGCTCAGACAATACACTGGAGGGGGGTCAAGACAGTAGCTCCAGTGCGTACTGAGCAAGCTCACAGCAGGTGTCCAGCCTGGCAACCCAGTACTCCATGGCATCGTCAGTGCTCATGCTGTCGGAAGCACCAACTGACCCCATTTAGTCATCCACCAGTGACTGATGCAGCTGCTGCTGGTGGTACTGGGTCGCTCAGACTGGTAGAAGAGCCTCATCTCACCCAGAATGTCACCTGCTTGGCTGGTGCTGCTGGTGCCAGCCACCTGGTGGGTGAGATGGGCGGGGAGAACTGGAGCTGGAGGCCGAGGGTTTGCCTCCTCCAGCCGGTCGATCAGACAGGTCCGCAATTTTGCAATACAGGCCTGCCTCCGGCTGCCTGGGATGAACTGTTTTAGTTTCCCCTTACAACGAGGGTCTAAAAGGGTGGCCAACCAAAAGTCGTCCCTCTCCTTAATTTTCCATATCCGGGGGTCCCTCCTGAGGCATTTCACCATATGGGCAGCCATGGGGAAGAGCGCAGCCCGCTGTGACTCCTCATGACTGCCCGGGCCCATGACCTCTTGGTCCTCCTGCTGATGCTGCTCACGGTCTGAGATGTCCCACCCCCAGGCTATCAGTGCCCCTATCACTGGCTATCCCTCCTGACCAGGCCCAGACTCCTGGACGTCCACTAAATCATAATCCTCCTCATTCTCCTCTTCCTCGCCTTGTCCTGGTGGAGCATGGTTGACTTGTCATGCTCCACCATGGCACTCTCACCAGCCTCGAGCAGGTGATCTAGTGTCCTGTCCAGCAGGAACACTAGGGGGAGCATGTCATTGAGGCCAACATGCTCCCCACTGACCATCTTTGTTGCCTGCTCAAATGGACCCAATACATGGCAGACCTGATGTATTAGTGATGTAGGGGAGTGGGTTTGATGGCCCTGGAGTGCCTAGGTCCAGCAGGTACTTCCTCACCATCCGTCTCTGCTCCCACAACCTCTCCAGCATCTGGAGGGTGGAGTTCCACCACGTCACACTGTCCACAATCAGCCTGTGGGGGGGGCAGGCTATTGTCCCGCTGCAGTTTGGACAGGGATGTGGCTGCGGTTGAGGAGAGTCGGAAGTGGCTGGCAATCCTACGTACCCTAAGCACAATGTCACTCAACCTTGGGTATGTACGGAGGAATTTCTGTACCACAATGTTAAGGACATGTGCCATGCAGCGCATGTGGGTCAATATGCGAATGTGCAAGTAACGAATTTTCGCAGTAACTTTATTGTACTGTCTTAAATTTCACATGAATACTAAATACTTTGATTGCATATGTCATGTGAATTCTAGGCACAGTTAATGGTCTTGGAACATAACTTAGCTTCTGCGATTTATCGTATTTTTAAAAAGCGCTTAAATCTGATTGCACTGAAGCTTGAAGCATTTAGCTGACTTGCTAGTTTACGAATATGTAGAAAATATAGCACAATGAACGACCGATACAAAGCGAGACCTTTGGGATAGCTATTCTACTATATTTCTGCGCATACTTGAGAAAAAATGTTTGACCTTCTCAAACCAAAAATATAGTACATATGAAAGGGAAACTTGGAGGATTCTTCAATATAAATTATTATAAATTGTATGCGAAAATTGTTAAAACATATGCGCTTGAATCGATTCGTATAAGACGTTTGTAATGCATTCACAGATTCAGCATAACGGCCTGGTGGATAGGTAGCATTTACGAATATGCCGGATATGGTGCTATATTCGAAATTGTCAAATATAGCATTATCTTTATATTCTACAATTGTGCACAATCAACTATACTGTGGGCTACTGCAAAGCGATGGACGCGCATATTTGATAGTAAGTATTCGCAAACGTGAGGGACCAAAACTAGGCAGAAAAAAAGGAGAATTAAAGAAAATATGCATCTTTTATGAAATTTATAGTCTCCGAAAAAAATGCTATATAATATGCGCACTAGTCTAATCGCATTAGGGCTAGAAGCTATCAGAAATCACTGGGTATGATTGGACGAGGAATGAAGACCTGCTAATAGCATATAGTTAGGCTTCAAAATAAACGAATATTCGTTTTGACAAATATATTAATTTGTCACATAATCGAGATATTCGCGAAATCGCGAAGTGACGATATTCTCGTTTAAAATACGCTTTTTGAATATTCGCGCTAAACACTAAACTACAGGTCACAGTCGGGCAATTATCAGAGTGCAAGCACACTGTTTCATTTTCGGCCATGTGCTCCCACTCCACTATAAGCATCCAACAATTCTGCGTCTGGAGCGGTAAGTGTGCCACTTTCTCCTTCTGTTCTCTTACTTCGGCTGGCGCAGCATTAAACCATTCGTTCAGAGTAACAGAAAAACATCAGCAGTGACATTACAGCGCACAATATTAAATCAATAGTCAATTAACTATTTTACATGAAGGGTCCAATATATTGCGGCTTGGGCAGTTACAAAATATGTGCTAGTTAATATTAACCCATTATTGGTGTCTCACAACTATTACAGAGCATATTAGGAAACTATTCAATACAAGTTGTCAAGATCAGCTACAACGACCATGGTGGCTATTATCAACTCAGGCAATATTGTTATCCAAGAACAACACTCTTGCTACTTTATTGGTTTTTATTCTATTTTGTGTATGGATTCATTCAGGGGCGGACTGAGCGGTTGGGTACTTCGGACATGGTCCGAGGGCCCAGCCGGGAAGGGGGCCCGGCAGTGGCGTTGCGTGACGGCTGCCAGCACAAGATAATTTATTCACTGCACAAGATAATTTATTCACTGCACTGATCGCTGTAGAGGGAATCCCGGTCTGAGCTCTGACTCCATATATGGTTGTGTCCATATATGGAGTCAGTGCTATGAACATGAAGGGGGTATCCCCAAGCATTGTCAGTATGCTTGGGGACACCCAATGTATTTTAATCAAATTTAGCTTCTATTTCTGAAAAGTTGCAACCTTTCATATCAGAGGCAAGAACACTAACCACTGAGCTATGGAGCTCAATGGTAAACTGTATTAGAAAATCCTCATAGTAGTTTATCAAGTATTAGGTATTCCTATACAGCAGAGTGATACATGATACACTATACAGCCGAAGTATAAATTACATATTTATTTTTCAGTAATTGTAAAAGAAATGTATGACACAAAATACAGTAAAAATAAGTGTGTAATTACTACATTTATATATAGTAATTACACATTTATTTTTTTATTTAGTTATACTTCTGCTATATAGGAATACCTAATACATGATACACTACTAAGAGGTTTTTCCAACATAATTTATCATTGAGATTCATAGCTCAGTGGTTAGGGTTTTTGCCTCTGATGTGAATGGTTGTGAGTTCTAGTCCTGGTGGCAACCTTTTAGAAATAGAGGCTAAATTATGCATTCATGTACATCAGAAGTATGATAATATATATTTATGCTTCTGATATAAATATTTATATATATATATATATATATATATATATATATATATATATATAAATTTATTATATATGGGAAACTATTACTGAGGTTTTTAGCCATAATAGTAGTATAGTAGCAGGTTAATATGAAGCTCTGATGGGGGATGTATGGTAGCCACTGATGGGGAGGATGTGTGGAGGGAGGACACTGATGGGGGTATGTGTGGAGGACACTGATGGGGGGTATGTGTGGAGGACACTGATGGGGGTTGTGTGGATGACACTGATGAGGTATGTGTGCAGGACACTGATGGGGGTATGTGTGGAGGACACTGATGGGGATGTGTGCAGGACACTGATGGGGTGTGTGTGGAGGACACTGATGGGGGTGTGTGTGGAGGACACTGATGGGGGTGTGTGTGGAGGACACTGATGGGGGTATGTGTGGAGGACACTGATGGGGGGTTGTGTGGATGACACTGATGAGGTATGTGTGCAGGACACTGATGGGGGTATGTGTGGAGGACACTGATGGGGGGTATGTGTGGAGGACACTGATGGGGGGGGTTGTGTGGATGACACTGATGAGGTATGTGTGCAGGACACTGATGGGGGTATGTGTGGAGGACACTGATGGGGGTATGTGTGGAGGACACTGATGGGGGATGTGTGGAGCACACTGATGGGGGTGTGTGTGGAGGACACTAATGGGGGATGTGTGGATGTGTGGATAACACTTAGGGGGATGTGTGGAGGACACTGATGGGGGATGTGTGGATGACACTGATGGGGGATCTAGGGAGGGTGTGGGGATGTTGGGATGGGAGGTCCTGGAGGAGTGTTTGGGTGGAAGCTCTGAAAGGGGTGGGAGGTCCGATAGGTATGTGGGGGTGGGGGTGGGAGATCCGGGAGGGGGGGCCCATAAAAAAATTTAGCTATGGGGGGGGGGCATAACATTTTTTGCTGTGGGGCCCAGTCATTTCTAGCTACGCTCCTGGGTGACACCACCAGGAGATGAGAGATGAGCACTTGCATTATGGAAGCACTCATCTCCCTACATTCATCTGTATCACGATACAGATGAACACTGCAGCAGGGGAGGGAGAGGCATCTCTCTTCCCTGTTCCTCTGATAGGCTGCCGGCACAAGGCCAGCAGTCTATCAGAGGCCGGTGCAGGCGGCGCGATTACGTCATCGCTCCGCCTGAGCTGTACTGCTCGGGACAGGCCTGCATCGCATCACTGCCATGGAGGTAAGTATGTGTTTTGTTTTGTTTTTCTGTGAGGCGCTGGGCTGCGCTGGGGGGTTATTGCTGGCATAAAGGGACACTTTGGGGCAATAGCTGGCACATGGGGAACACTATGGGGGCATTGCTGGCATATGGTGGACAATATAGGGGCATTGCCGGCACATGGGGGACACTATGGGGGCATATCTAGCACATGGGGGACACTATGGGGGCATTGCTGGCACATTATGGGGACATTATGGTGTTGGATGGGAGAAGAATACTATGGGGGTATATTATATAGGCACATTATGGGGGCACTAAGAAGGGGCATTTAATACTGGCACATTCTGGGGGACACTATGGGGGAATCTTATACTGCCACATTCTGGGGGCACTATGGGGAAGAGAAGAGGAGCACTATGTGGGCATTTACTAGGGGCATTATATAGGGGTATTTTATACTTGCACACATTATGGGGACATTAGCTCAACTGGCGCAACTGAGGGAGTTTTTTTTGTACCGGCACACAGAACGGGAGCACTTTTGAATTAGTGCACATTATTATTATTACTGAAGGTGGCAGGTGAGTTGTTAATAAGGTAGGAGGATGATGGAAAAGTAGGAACCTAAGATGTCTTTTGTCAAACTACAGAGACGAGAGATGGGTGAAAAATCATCATGGCGGTCTGATCTGAAAGGATAAGATGAGGAAAGAAGTGGTCTGCATCAGAGAAGTTACTGGATGTAATGTTTGTGGTGCTGTATTCTGGATATATTCTGGATACAGAATATAATATGTATGCAAATATGTGTGTGTGTGTGGGGGGGGTTCTAAGCAGACAGAAGACAGATCGCCAGGGGTTGGGGGCCTGTTGGGGGTGCTAGAATTTAAACCCAAGCGATAACATGGATGGGGGTTTAGATAGTAAACAGACAGCTGACGTGGGGGCGGGGCTAAGCAGAGAGATCGCCACCGATGGGAGGGGGGGTGTTGTGCTGGGGGGGGGTGACACCATTTTCTACCGCACCAGGTGACACCAGCCCTAGCAACGCCACTGGGGCCCGGCGTTTTGCATTCGTTATTTATGTTGCACTTCTAATAAAATTAATTATTGTGCAGGATATGGGTGTGACTGGAGGCGGGACATGGGAGTGGCTGGAGGCGGGATGTGGGTTTGGCCTGGAAGGGGGCCCTTGATTTATTTTGCCCGGGTGCCCTGAGGGTTCTCAGTCCGCCCCTGGATTCATTGTTATGGTAGCTGCTGGGCCCACAGCATATAGTTTTTCGGACTGGAATTATATGACTTTTTTTTGGCGTTTTTAACATTAAATTCTAGTTACTGTTAGAGTGCCTCACCATTATTATATCTTGATTTTTTTTCTATTTATATATCTTTGGGCACCGGATTGGTGAAGAAACTCTTCATATTCATATTCATATTCTTTCATATATCTGTATTAATCAAGTGAGCCGTCCATTTTTGTAAGTAGCCCACATTTAATAATGTCAGTGCATGTAATATTTGGCACAATTTGGAGCAATTCGGGCATCAAGTTTTAGAAGAATCCTCTGTCACTAGTTTGTCTAGGAAAACCAAAGAGTAGAACAGCCGGCACTCTGTGCTGAAATAGGCAGTGCTCAAACCAATGAACTAGAAAGACCGGCACTCGCTTTCGGTAGATGCTTTTTCTTTTCTTTTATTGCCACATGGAGGACAAGTACAGTGACGTGTTTCGACTCTATAAACGAGTCTTTGTTAAACTTGACAAAGACTTGTTTATAGAGTCGAAACGCATCATTGTACTTGTCCTCCAAGTGGCAATAAAAGAAAGGAAAAAGCATCTACCGAAGCGAGTGCCGGTCTTTCTTGTTTACTAGTTTGTCTAGTGGCAAGGAGTGCAGATTACTGACAAGGGAGCATTCCCTAAAATGTGACATTTTTCATCAAGATTGAGCCACAATTCAGGTGTAAAAATCTATTGCAAACTAAACCAACCAATAGGTGGTGTAAAGTTAGACAAAAGTGTATCCCTGCTCCAAACTTTCCATTCAGCATAAGCCAGTGTGCTAAAATTTCTGCTATCTATAGGAGTAATTGTTGTTCCTTTTAGAGTCTGGAATTTAAGCGTCCATGACACCTTTGGAGACATTTCATTGATTTAGATGTATTTATTAGCAATTTAGTTTTTTTTTTCTCTCCTACAGCATCAATTTTTTCATAATACATAGCAGATGCAGAATGTCATTCACAGTGAAATCTGTCAGTGATGTTGTTGATGGCTCAGTCTCTGGTTGTTATCTCTCCTCTCCTGAATGATCATCTTAGCTGATTCATGAGCATTTTAATGATCATTCAGAGGAGGAGAGAGAGGTATTGGTAAAAAAAAAAAATAATACTACTCTAATGGATTTCACTGTGAACAGTATGCTACAGCTGCTATGGAAGCCAAATTAGCCAACATTTTAATAAAAACCTTTTAGAAATTATTTTTATCCCGAAATACATCTAAAAAAAAAAAGGCTCACAAATCACACTACCACTGTCTCACCTGACTCTGCCCTTACAAAATGCCACAAGTGGAAAGGTTATTGTCTACCAGGAAAGATTTGAGAACTTCCAAATTAGATACTGATGAACATTTATCCACCAAAAGATGATATGATGAAGACTAAAAACAAAACCTGTTGATGGTTAATTGATGATCATTTACAGCTTAATAAGTTTATATTTTATAGTAAGAGAAATATTTAAAATTCTAAGAACTGAATAACTTCTTTCGAGCTTCATAAAGCCTAACAAATATTTTGTGATCAATTAAATACATTATGAATAATCCACCGGATCAGTCCAGAAAGTGATGGGCAGATGTCTTCAGTACAACCTCATATCTGATGTTGTTTGCACGGTTATTGGAACAGGTGATTGCCAAGCTATTGAAGCGTTTGCTGGAGAAGAATGTTCATTCTCAACCAAGACAGTGCAATGAATTAATTTTACACAGAAAAACAAAGGGGTCATTTTAATCTTAAAAAAAGTAAACTAAAAATGGCTCAAACCTATAAAGATGACAGCTCATTAGCAGATATGTCAATGTCTGTATTAACTTCTTGCTGACTCATACCGTGAGCAATGCCACTGTACTCGGGAAAATTTGATGTCTGCTATTTAACCCTTTGTATGACATGACCAATGTTGATTCTGATTTTCAAATGGAGAGGCTGAAGCCTAGAATCTCTGTGATGCAATCAGGGTCCCTACGTTGAATGAGCCAACAGCCCAGGGAACATAAAATCTCTATTATAGTGAGACTCCAGGGTTGTCTGACCATATTCTTTGTGATTACGGAATATTTAGGTATGCCCTAACAACTGCCTGTGTACCACTATATTGAAGGCTAATGTAATGGAATATAGGTATGATTTGATTATGGTCATTAATATCAGATTTGTGGGGGTCTGATATCTGGTAAACCTATCCACAGGTTGTTTCAGGCACCTGCCTCAGGCAGATACTTTACAGTGGATAGATACCTCCATCCACTATTTATTTTCTGGAACCATAGTACTGCAGCTAAGCTCACCGTCACTTTAACCGCTTCCCGACCGCCGAACGCACGGATGCGTCCAGGCGGCGGCAAGTTTGTTCCTCCTGGACGCATCCGTGCGTCATCTCGCGAGAGCCGAGATCTGCTGTGAACGCTCGCACGCGCGCGCGTTCACAGCAGAGCGCGGCTCTGCAGTTGTACTACAGCCTGCCAGCGATGATCAATCGCTGGCAGGCTGCAAATGTAAAATAAATGAGATCAAAGTGGTATATCAGATGCTGTGTTGCTAACAGCGTCTGATATACCTAATACCTGGTCCTCTGGTGGTCCCATTTACTGGGATCGACCACCAGAGGACCAGGTAACTAATGTAAAGTTGCACCAAACACTACACTAACCCCACCCCCACCCCCTCACTTTATAACCACTATTAACCCCTTGTTAACCCCTGATCACCCCATATAGACTCCCTGATCACCCCCTGTCACTGATCACCCCCTGTAAGGCTCTATTCACATGTCCATATGTGTTTTGCGGTTCAGCGGATCCACAGATCCGTGCCACGGATCCGCAGCGCGGATCCGCAAAACACGGACACCGTCAATGTGCTTTCCGCATTTTGCAGATCCGCACATTGCCAGAACTATATAGAAAATGCTTTTTCTTGTCCGCAGTGCGGACAAGAAAAGAGCATATTCTATATTTTTGCGAGCGAAATGCAGACCCGTAAGTGCGGATCCGCAATTCCGGATCGAGCGGGACAAAGTCTGTCCCCATAGAAATGAATGGGTCCGCAATTCCGTTCCGCAAACAGAATTTCGGACGTGTGAATGGGGCATAAGGGTCCCTTATCACCGCCAGTTAGTTAGCTACTTGTTAGGTAGCTAGCGCCCAGCCCACCGCACCGCAGTCACTGATTTTGGCAGAGATTTTTCATCCACATTGATCGATGCGAATGAAAAAATCTGTGCCGTTCATTTTTTTTTCAGCCCAGAGGCTGAGCGGAAAAAAATCTCATTACCACGTATGCTCAATATACGGAGAATCGCAGAAACTCCTAATGCTGGCCATACGTGTAATGATTGCGGAGACCCTCAAATGCCAGGGCAGTACAAAAACCTCACATGTGACCCCATTTTGGAAAGAAGACACCCCAAGGTATTCCGTGAGGGGTATGGGGAGTTCATGTAAAATTTTATTTTTGTCACAAGTTAGTGGAATATGAGACTTTGTAAAAAAAAAAAAAATCAATTTCCGCTAACTTGTGCCAAAATTTTTTTCTGTGAACTCGCCATACCCCTCACAGAATACCTTGGGGTGTCTTCTTTCCACAATGGGGTCACTTGTGGGGTATTTATACTGCCCTGGCATTTTAGGAGTCCTAAAGCGTGAGAATCCAAATGCGTAAAAATGCCCTGTGAAATACTAAAGGTACTCATTGGTTTTAGGGCCCTTTGCGCATCTTGGCTGCAAAAAAGTGGCACACATGTGGTATCGCCGTACTCAGGAGAAGTAGGGCAATGTGTTTTAGGGTGTATTTTTACATATACCCATGCTGGAGTGAGAGAAATATCTCTGTAAATGACAACTTTTTAAATTTTTTATACAAAGTTGTCAATTTACAACGATATTTCTCACACAAAGTAATGGGTATATGTAAATACACCCAACACATTGCTACTCTCTAATCTGGCGATACCATAGTGACACTTTTGCAGCCTGAATGCGCAAAGGGCCCAAATTCCAATGAGTACCTTTAGCTTTACATGGCTGCTCACAATTAGCCCGCCCAAAATGCCAGAACAGTACAAACACCCCACATGTGACCCCATTTTGGAAAGAAGACACCCCAAGGTATTCGCTGAGGGGCATAGTGAGTCCATGAAAAATGTAACTTTTTGTCAAAAGTTAGCAGAAAGGGAGACTTTTGAGAAAAACAATAAAAAATCAATTTCCGCTAACTTGTGCCAAAAAAAATCTTCTGTGAACTCGCCATGCCCCTCATGGAATACCTTGGGGTGTCTTCTTTCCAAAATGGGGTCACATGTGGGGTATTTATACTGCCCTGGCAATTTAGGGGACCTAAAGCGTGAGAAGAAAAATGCATAAAAATGCCCTCCTAAAAGGTACTCATTGGTTTTAGGGCCCCTTTGCACATCTTGGCTGCAAAAAGTGCCACACATGTGGTATCGCCGTACTCAGGAGAAGTAGGGCAATGTGTTTTGGGGTGTATTTTTACATATACCCATACTGGGTGAGAGAAATATCTCTGTAAATTGACAACTTTGTATAAATTTTTTAAAAGTTGTCATTTGCAGAGATATTTCTCACACCCAGTATGAGTATATGTAAATACACCCCAAGCTGTGCCTACTTCTCCTGATCTGGCGATACTACATGGTGACTCTTTGCAGCCAAATGCAAAGGACCCAAATTCAATGAGTACCTTTAAATTTCACAGGGCATTTTTACTCATTTGGATTCTCACGCTTTAGAGCCCCTAAAATGCCAGGGCAGTATAAATACCCACAAGTGACCCCATTGTGGAAGAAGACACCCCAAGGTATTCTGTGAGGGCATGGCAAGTTCACAGAAATTTATTTTTTGGCACAAGTTAGCGGAAATTGATTTTTTTTTTTTTTTTACAAAGTCTCATATTTCACTAACTTGTGACAAAAATAAAATTTTACATAAACTCACCATACCCCTCACAGAATACCTTAGGGTGTCTTCTTTCTAAAATGGGGTCACATGTGGGGTATTTATACTGTCCTGGCATTTTAGGGGCCCCTAAAGCGTGAGAAGAAGTCTGGAATCCAAATGCGTAAAAATGCCCTGTGAAATCCTAAAGGTACTCATTGGAATTAGGGCCCCTTTGCGCACCCAGGCTGCAAAAAGTGTCACTCATGTGGTATCGCCGTACTCAGGAGAAGTAGGGCAATGTGTTTTAGGGTGTATTTTTATATATACCCATACTTTGTGTGAGAAATATCGCTGTAATCGACAACTTTTTAAATTTTTTTAAACAAAGTTGTCAGTTTACAGAGATATTTCTCTCACTAATATGGTATATGTAAAAATACACCCCAAAACACATTGCCCTACTTCTCCTGAGTACGGCATACTACATGAGTGACTTTCTGTAGCCTGGAAGCGTAAAGGCCAAATCAACAGTACCTTTAGCTTTACATGGCTGCTCACAATTTAGCCCGCCCAAAATGCCAGAACAGTAAACACACCCCACAAGTGACCCCATTTCGGAAAGTAGACACCCCAAGGTATTCACTGAGGGGCATAGTGAGTCGTGGGAGATTTCATTTTTTTGCCAGAAGTTAGCAGAAATGGAAACTTTATTATTTTTATTTTTTTCCTCAGAAAGTGTCATTTTCCGCTAACTTGTGAAAAAAATGAAATGATACATGAACTCACCATGCCCCTCCATGAATACTTTAGGGTGTCTTCTTTCTAAAATGGTGTGATTTGGGGATATTTATACTATCCTGACATTCTAGCACCTGAAGAAACATGACAGGCGCTCAGAAAGTCAGAGCTGCTTCAAAATGCAGAAATTCACTTTTTGCACCATAGTTTGTAAACGCTATAACTTTTACCCAAACCAATAAATATACACTTATTGTATTTTTTTTATCAAAGACATGTAGAACAATAAATTTTGCGAAAAATTTATATAGAAATGTAGTTTTTAAAAAAAATTACAACAGAAAGTGAAAAATGACATTTTTTTGCAAAAATTTCGGTAATTTTTGATTAATAGCAAAAAAAGTAAAAACGTCAGCAACAATGAAATACCACCAAATGAAAGCTCTATTAGTGAGAAGAAAAGGAGGTAAAATTCATTTGGGTGGTAAGTTGCATGACGGAGCAATAAACGGGTAAAGTAGTGTAGTGCGGAATTGTAAAAAGTGGCCTGGTCATTAAGGGTGTTTAAGCTAGGGGGGCTGAAGTGGTTAAAGGGAGCTGGGCTGCAGTTCCCCAGCATGGCCACTACACATTGAAATGAAAATTGTGCTCTGAATCTATTTTCCAGTGTGGCAGCTGCCCAAAACAGTTGATCTTGTGGAGTGTTGGACCCCAAAATATCTCATATTGATGACCCACCAGATCCTGAGGAAGAGCTATAAATATTAGAGATAAGCAAATCGAAGTTGACGAAGTGGAATTCAAACCAAATTTCAGGAAAAATTCGATTTGCAATCTGAATTACCTCATGCTTTGTGGTAACGAATAACATTTTTTCCTAAAATGGCTGCTGCACGTGTTAGGACAAGGAACAAGGAATTCTGAGAAGGAGGGATCACCCACAATGCTATGCATGCAATCAATTAGCAGCCAGCCAGCCCTGTGATGTCACAGCCATATAAATAGCCTCAGTCATCTTGGATTCAGTCATTTTTCAATGTACTTAATGCAGGCATCAGCAGGCGCTAGGGACAGTGGTAGAAAAGACTTTAAAACTTATTTTGTGCTATAGAAGTTCAGGGAAAGGATAGGGAGGAATCATTCCACAGTATTGAAGCAGAACAGAGTTCAGTAGGGGGGAGGTTACAGCCTGTGTAATAGGAAGAATCCTATTACAACTTGCTGCACTGGGGAACCAAATTGCCATTATACAGCTGTTTGATACAGCCATTAATAGGGTTTTTTTTTTACAAGGAAATATTTCTATGTCTTATTTGCCCTTGTGTGGTCCAGTTTTATGTTCTAAAGCATTTTTTGGCTTGTCGTAGTGGGGAAAAAAGGGCTTATTAACCCTTGGGTGGTGAAGTAAGAAAATTATAGCCCTTTTTGGCATGTATTAGTGGCAAAAAAAAATTATTTTTCAATCAGCAGTGCATTTATATGTTATAAAGCACTTTTTTGCGTTTATCAGTGGATATATATATATATATATATATATATATATATATATATATATATCCTGATCAGTCTTCGAAATGCTTTCAGGTTACCATGGCAGCCATGACGCTACTGAAGTCCTGGCTGCTATAGTACTCCGCAGCAGTGTACTTACCTGCGCTGCGGCCGCCGGGCACTCCTTGATGACGTCACTGGTCCCAGCGGCGCATAGATCAATGCGCTGTCCGGACCTGTGACGTCATGAAGGAGCGCCCGGAGACTGCAGCTCAGGTAAGTACACTGCTGTGGAGTACTTACAATGGCAGCCAGGACTTCAGTAGCGTCCTGGCTCCCATGGTAACCGATCGTAGCCCCAGCTTATACTGGGGCCCCGATCGGAACTGCTGCTGCGCATGTGCAAAGCTATACGTCAGATCCGACGATGCGCTGAAACGACGATTAGCTTAATTCCGAATCCGGATTAATGCACTTCAATGGGCATTAATTCCGGATCTGGCGTTACGGCAAGTCTTCTGGATTTTTTGGACGGAGACAAATCCGCAGCGTGCTGCGGTTTTGTCAACGTCCAGAAAACGTTCACATACTGAATTCTCTCCATTCAGAATGCTTTAGGATAATCCTGATCAGTTTCATTCCGGCGTAGAGACCCGATGACGGATCTCTACGCCAGAAAGTAAATATGCAAGTGTGAGAGCACCCTTAGACTTTTTCAAAATTATCAACTATGTTATTATGTTACAGTTTGCACATTTTTATTAAATCTCAAGAGCTTCAAGTTATGCTTCTAGTTCTTCAGACAAAAAGTCACAAGTCCATCAGGCTTTTAAGCACGTGGTGTCATCTCTGCAAGCTACAGTTCACAATGATCACTAAGCTATATATCTCTGTGATACCCCAGTCACCACAATGAATGAAAATGGCACAGGATAGTACTTCCAGGGAGTTGATTTCTGGAGATGACTTTGATCCAGGGATTTATTCTGATACTTAGAATAATGGAGAAAATATTCCTCTAATATGGGTAATTAATTACCTTTTCCTTTTGCCTTTTTCGGGATCAAAATGGTAGGATTATAGGCTGGACTTAAGGGACCTGTCTTTTTAAACCTCATCAACTCCAGTTTGTAACTATGAGAGTCACTACCTTAATATGGAATTCTCTTCCTTGGTGCCTAATAAGTAGTGTTGAGCGAACAGTTCGAGAATAGTTCGGGTTCGTACCAAATTTTGGGGTGTCCGGGACCCGGATCCGAACCCGGACATTTTCAAAAAAGTTCGGGTTCGGTGTTCGTCGATTACTTCCCGCTTTCTGAAGGGCTGCAGAACAGCCAATCAGCTAGCGTTTTACTTCTTGCCCTAAGAGCCCATCACAGCCATGCCTACTAATGGCATGGCTGTGATTGGCCAAGTGCAGCATGTGACCCAGCCTCTATTTAAGCTGGAGTCACGTAGCGCCGCACGTCACACTGTTCTGATTAGCGTAGGGAGAGGACGCAGCTTCTGTCAGGGCGAGATTAGGCAGGTTAAAGTCAGCAACAGCACCTAATGAACGGATCAATTTACAGCTGAGAATCATTGAACTTCTGCTAGTTACTTGCTCGCTGGTTTTTAGGTTGCACAGAGCGTTTTTCTGTCACTTATTTTCTGGGTTGATCGGCGGCCATTTTGTGACTTGTGGTGCGCCAGAAGAAGCTGCCACCAAGTCCATCAATACTAGTTTTTTTTTTTTTGCTATATCCTACATCAGGGGCTTGGCTGTGCTAATTGTCACCCCTAGAAACTCAGGAAAGAAATTTCTATATTTTATTAAGGGGTTAAATACAATTGCCCAAATACCAATCCCCTAAATCTGGTGTTCCGGCTTTGGTTAGACAAGTATAATACTGTCTGCTGTCTGGCAAAGGATAGATTATTTTCTGGGGTTAAATTCAATTGCCAAAATAGCAATACCATAAATCAGTGGTTTCAGCTGTGGCTGGCAAAATAGAATAGTGTCCGAGGTAACGCACACACGTACAGACGCACGTACTACGATTCTTGAATAGTTGTATTATCGCGATAATAAAACTAACAGTGTAAAGTTGACTGTATTGCTCTAAGTTATATTCGCGTACAAATGTAACTTCTATTACAGCACACCAATACTAAAACTGATTAAGAGACAGCTTTAAGTTCTATTCGAACGCGATTGCAACTTTGGAACTTAAAGTGGTGTACGATTTTAAAAGTTGAGTACTAAAAAGTTGGAATCGCAATGCGATTCTTATGTATTTGCTTAATCGCATTGCGATTACAACTTTGAGCTACCGATCACCATGGGAACGCCTCCTCCAGTAGAATGTACTGTCGGATGTGAGAATTAAGTTGAAATCGCAATGCGATTATTATATATCTGCCGTTTCAACTTAGCATTGCTAAATAATTCCATCCATATTTGTTAACTTACTGACTCAGTAAGTTAACGATATGGATGGAATTATTTAGCAATGCTAAGTTGAAATCGCATGCGATTAAGCAAATATATAAGAATCGCATTGCGATTTCAACTTAATTCTCAGATCCGACAGTACATTCTACTGGAGGAGGCGTTCCCATGGTGATCGTTAGCTCAAAGTTGTAATCGCAATGCGTTTATTGCGGTATATTATCCCTCTGGGTGTCTTTTACAGCCTTTTTAGTGCCCAAAAGTTCGGGTCCCCATTGACTTCTATGGGGTTCGGGTTCGGGATGAAGTTCGGGTTGAGTTCGGATCACGAACTCGAACATTTTCCGGAAGTTCGGCCGAACCTCTCGAACCCGAACATCCAGGTGTTCGCTCATCTGTACTAATAAGTAAACTGTCCCACCCAAAAATAAATGTGGGAACATGGTTTGTACCATCCTTGCTTTACAGTATAGTTTTTTCTTCCTCAGATCTAAAGTTCTCGATAAGGAATTGAATGTTAAATCAAAGTTTGGATTGTATTGGTTAGACATACTGTAGAACAGTATAAAGATGTATTTATTGAAGTAGCTCCCTTGTGGTCTCATATACCATGATATTTTCTCATATACTCTAGTTCACTATGTTTCTGGTAATCAGGTAATGATATTCAATGGCATGAATTGATTGTACTAGCTTCTAACAATGCTGATAGCTTCTATGCTAAGATAAAAGGACTGAAAGCTCCTAGACAAAGCTGCTAATTGAATTTAGGGTAATATAATAACAAGTATTGATTCATGGTAGTACCTGACTGATGATGACACACAAAGAGAATGGATCCTTACAATAGTTTGTGAAAACACATGGAAATGATCAGTAATGGGAAAAACCTGATTGATCAGTAAAATGGTTGCATATTGATGAATGCAATGGAATTGCAATTAGGAAATAATTTTCTCTCAAGTCAATTTTAATGGTTTTGGGTTTTGGAGTTATTTATAGAGAGTTGTCTTATTCCTCTCTGGTTTAACATCTGCAATGTCAGTTTATAGTTTAAATTGGCTAGGTATATGAAAGCTTCTCTTCATCCCTACATTCCTTTTAACTGACTGTGATTTTTAATGAAATAAGGATGGAAGACCATTAATAGCTAAAGGATTAACAACTTACTTTAAGAAAAGTAGCATAGAAATTCAGTAAAAGAGCAAATTCAGGCAGTCTTTGATTTTAGGTGTTAATGGACATTGGGCATGGACCCACTGTGACAACTAACCTTTAACCCCTATACAGGGATCTGGACTTCACTTCAGGAAACCATCCAGGTCGCTACCTCTTGGAATAGTCCACGTATAGTCTGCAGCTGACCTATGTGGAAAGCACAGAAGGAACTGACAATCGTTCTCATCAAAAGACAGGCCTGGATAAGTGCAGGCAGAGTGTGTGCTTATCCATAAAACAAATCAGGACAGGGCAGGCAGCAGAGGATCAGAGTCGATAAACAGGCAGTGTTCATACACTGATAAATACAGTAGACATAAAAAGCCCATCTTCATTAGGACTAGCAAACACCTACCTAAAGCTCATGCAAAGAGGTGGAACCAACAGCCCAGTACAAATAGGAGACCTGATTAGCACCTTAGTCAGAATTTTGACTCAGAAAGCAAGAGAGAAAAATGTACTCTAGCAGTACAACAGAGAAGCCCTAGCTCCAACACGCAAAGAGTTAATGGAGCTATATATATATATATATATATATATATATATATATATATATATATACTGTATAAAAGGTTGAACGAACCAGACAGACAGGGCAATGTCTGCTTCAGGATTTGTTGTTGTCACTGATGTCGTGGTTGGGTTAGGCACAAAATGTGCCAGAGCTAAGCCCAAATCAGCTGGTTTGTTTTAGATAAATCCAACAAAACAACATATACAGCCATTTTAGTGTACATGTCGGGGGGGGGGCAAAGGCGCTAGGGGGGAGAAGAAGGGTTCTCACATGACCCTGAGAGGAAGTGGAGCTGCCCTAGCACAATAAATAGAACTCCATTCTGTGCTGGGCTGTGAAGGAGGATGGATGTATGTGACGTGCCTGCCAGGAAAACAATCTTAGGGAGACAGGGAGATTTAAAAATCAATCAGGGATAGTCAGAAATCAATTCAGCTTATTGGCAGGAAGAGTGAAACGAAAGGTTAGGATTTAAAAGATGAATTGTCTGTTGGGTACAATAGAGAGAAGCAGGACAACTGACAGACAAAGTGAAGACAGGGCCTGTGGCTGTGCTTGCTATCAAAAATGCAGGTGCACCTCAAAAGCAGTTACCTGCAAGCAAACACTTCCATTTTGTAAAATCCTTTTTTTTGTTTGTTTGTTTTTTTGTGAGGTTCAAAATATAATTAAGCAGTTTATATATGTATATTTAGTATATTTAGTATGCAGTTTATTATATGTATTTATATATGTATTATATGCACTCGGTCCATCTAGGTAAGTGGCCAGTCGGCAAATCCCCCCCCCCCTTTTCCATGTCGGCAACCCCACCCGGTGTCTGGGGCACTGCCGCGCTGCGCCGGCACCCCGCCGTCCACTTCCGCCACTTCCGGGGAGCGCGCCTCCATCATAGCGTGCGTTCCACAGTGGAACGCACGCACGTGCGAGCCGGCTACGCTCATGCCGGAGGCCGCCTGGAGTGCTAGCCGGGGTCCCAGCCGGCCCAACACCTTTCTGCTGCTTGCAAGGCGGGGCTCCTGCCCCTGGCCGCTGGAAGCAGGTGGGGGGGTTCCTCACCAGCGTCCATCGGCCGTCACATGGCCGGGGTACATGCCACGGGGGGCAGCGCGGGATGCGTGTCGCGGCTTCTCACCAGGTTACCAGGCGCTCTCCATTGCCTGTTCCGACCTGGTCATCAGGGAAGAGGAGTCGCAAGAGGGGGGGAGGGGATTGTGGGAATTGTCGGTACATAAGGGGATTGTCTGCATGCAGTGCCTCAAGTCGGGACACATCTGCTGTCGCACCACTGCTTCTGCCACTCATTGCGGCCACATGGGGACAGGAGCATGGCAGCAGCAGATATGATTTGTGGTTATTTTTCATGCCTTACGTGGATCTCGGTCATTATCTCTCTACCACATAGACATACCACTTCGATATCATGTTCAGGATCACTCGTCATATCAAATACGTATAACCCATGGATCACTGGACTCCCATTCAGGAGTGCTCCAATTATCCATCTCGGTTTAGCTACTGGCCACGTTACAGGCCTCACTTCTGGTCGATAGACACTATACTTCTTTTCACACATACTCGGGTTGAACCCCATACGATTCAACCAGCCATACATTTCCGGCACATTTTGGTGCGCATATAACTCAGGGTTCTCTCCGGCACACACTATTTGTCAGCCAAATACATGGGTAGTTACACTCAGGCCACGACTGACCTCAGATAGAACAACGTACGACCTGACGTTCAACATCATATATAACATAGGTTCATACGTCAGCCTAACCATTTTTACGTTACCGCCACAGGCTACAGATCCGCTCTCTTCCCACAAATCCACTCACCATACTACTCTCTCTTACTCATTTCAGGCTATCTAACATACATACTTTGCTCCACACAGTTTGCCTGTGAACAATATTTTGCTATACTCCCAGGTACGTGCACCGACTCATATGGTTTCTACCGTACATTTCATTTCATCCCTCTAGGTTAGATTACTGGCATTAGGGTCGTAGGCTTCCCAATAGGTATCTTCACCGTCTTGGCTATCGCCACTAGTTAGTGGTCCTGCAAGGCCAACACCCCGCTTCGAATGGTGCGGAAGCATACACCCATCGGGCCACACGTTAGCTAGCCGCCTTGCATACTGCATAGAGAGGGCCTCACCTGTCACTCCCTTCCCCTGTTTCTGTCTTACAGTCACCGAGAGGCCTAAAAACTCCTGCCACTGCGACAAGTGGCCTCAATAACCCCTCGCGCCAACGCATAGATAGAGCCTCTCAACAGCCGCTTGCCAATTAGTAGGGCCTCATCTGTCACCAAACAAGCCTTAATTTTTCGCCTTTGGCCTAGCTAGCCTGCCAGTGTAAAATTGGGAGGTTGTCATACACTAACTATTGTTTTTGTTATAGCACGTCCCAAGAAGGGGTAGAGGATTGCTCGCTGCCTGGCACCCCAGCTAGATCTGTCACTCCCAACCTAGAAGGAGAGCTAGCTAGTCCAGCTTCGATCAGATCATGGACGATCCCTCGCATAACAGTGGAACTAAGGAGACGTCAAATCCCTTACCCCGCATTGGCAAGAAAAGCGTAACTTCTCTCACTACTACGTACATCCACAAACAAAATGGATGCCGGGGAAGGACCTAGCCAGTCCAACCCAAACGACATACGTACCATGTTAACTTCACTCATGGCATCCATGAGCAAGGTCAACTCCAGACTGGAACAACTGGAGTCGGTCACCACGGCCCTCACGCTGACAGGGCCACCTGAGCCTGTGTCACAAGCAACAGCTGATCCGCCAGTAGTGGCTCGTGCCATCACTCTGGAGGACCAGGAAGTCAGCCCAGCTCACATGATACCGAAGCACATGAAAAGAGATATCAAGGAAGGTAAAGACGTCAACCTGGCTTCCATGTTGATTGCCTCCCAGGATATTGTGGAATACAAAACCTACGCTTATGAGGACGTGTCTGTGGTGGTCGGGTCCAGGGATGCCCGCCTCAACAGGAAATTGACCATTCCCGAATTCGTGCTGGCCTTTGGTATCTACAAGGATGTTATATGTGCTGTCTATCCCAACAGAAGAGAGGAGTTTGATCTCTACATGCACAAGCTGGTAGATCTGGGCAACAAATATGGGGGTTCGGCCTTCTACGACTACCATAGGTCTTTTTCTGCAAAAGTGTCTGGAGTAGTGTTGAGCAAACAGTTCGAGCATCGTTCGGGTTCGTACCGAATTTTGGGGTGTCCGGGACTCGGACCCGAACCCGGACATTTTCAAAAAAGTTCGGGTTCGTTGTTCGTCGATTACTTCCCGCTTTCTGAAGGGCTGCACAGCAGCCAATCAGCTATTGTTTTACTTATTGCCCTAAGAGCCCATCACAGCCATGCCTACTAATGGCATGGCTGTGATTAGCCAAGTGCAGCATGTGACCCAGCCTCTATTTAAGCTGGAGTCACGTAGCGCCGCACGTCACACTGCTCTGATTAGTGTAGGGAGAGGACGCAGCTTCTGTCAGGGCGAGATTAGGCAGGGTAAAGTCAGCAACAGCACCTAATGAACGGATCGATCTACAGCTGTGAATGATTGAACTTCTGCTAGTTACTTGCTCACTGCTTTTAGGCTGCACAGAGCGTTTTTCTGTCACTTATTTTCTGGGTTGATCGGCGGCCATTTTGTGACTTGTGGTGCACCAGAGCAAGCTGCCACAAAGTCCATCAATCCATCAATACTAGTTTTTTTTTTTTGCTATATCCTACATCAGGGGCTTGGCTGTGCTAATTGTCACCCCTAGAAACTCAGGATAGCAATTTCTATATTTTATTAAGGGGTTAAATACAATAGCCCAAATACCAATCCCCTAAATCTGGTGTTCCAGCTTTGGCTAGACAAGTATAATACTGTCTGCTGTATGGCAAAGGATAGATTATTTTCTGTGGTGAAATTCAATTGCCAAAATAGCAATACCATATATCAGTGGTTTCAGCTGTGGCTGGCAAAATAGAATAGTGTCCGCCAAAACATATATTTTGTTCTGGGGTGAAATTAATCTGCTAAAATAGCAATACCCTGAATCTGGTGTCCTAGCTGTTGCAGGCCAGATTTCATAGGGTCAGCCAAAACATATATTTTGTTCTGGGGTGAAATTCAATTGCCAAAATAGCAATACCCTGAATCTGGTGTCCCAGCTGTTGCAGGCCAGGTTTCATAGTGTCCGCCAAAACATATATTTTTTTTTTCTGGGGAGAAGTTAATTTGCCAAAATAGCAATACCCTGAATCTGGTGTCCCTGCTGTTGCAGGCCAGGTTTCATAGTGTCCGCCAAAACATATATTTTGTTCTGGGGTGTAATTCACTTGCCAAAATAGCAATACCCTGAATCTGGTGTCCCAGCTGTTGCAGGCCAAGTGTAAATCTGTCCATAAAAGGATACCTTTCATCCAGGGCCTAAATATTAGCCCTAAAAGAGATATTCCCCTAAATCAGTGGTTACTGCTGTGCCTGGATTAGTGTAATAAGCTACAGAAACAAATAGGCAGATAGTGTTAGGTGCCTGTAAAAAAAGGCCAGAATTTGAAATCAATACATTGGGCCAAATATTTTTTTCCTTATTGTGATGCTTGGTGAACGGTAACAATGAGGAAAACATCTAGTAAGGGACGCGGACGCGGTCGTGGTGGTGTTAGTGTACCCTCTGGTGCTGGGAGAGGACGTGACCATTCTGCCACAGCCACACGTCCTAGTGAACCAACTACCTCAGGTTCCCGTATGTGCCAGAATTTAAAGCAATATTTGGTGGGGCCCAATGCCATTCTAAGGATGGTAAGGCCTGAGCAGGTACAGGCGCTAGTCAATTGGGTGGCCGACAGGGGATCCAGCATGTTCACAACATTATCTCCCACCCAGTCTTCTGCAGAAAGCGCACAGGTGGCACCTGAAAACCAAGCCCATCAGTCTGTCACATCACCCCCATGCATATCAGTGAAACTGTCAGAGCTTCAAGTTATGCAGCAGTCTCTTATGCTGTTTGAAGACTCTGCTGGCAGGGTTTCCCAAGGAAATCCACCTAGCCCTTCCCCAGTGGTGGAAGACATAGAATGCACTGATGCACAACCACTGATGTTTCCTGATGATGAGGACATGGGAATACCACCTCATCGGAGTCCGCACGTCTCTGATGATGACGAAACACAGGTGCCAACTGCTGCGTCTTTCTGCAGTGTGCAGACCGAACAGGAGGTCAGGGAGGAAGACTGTGTGAAAGACGATGCAGGGGACGATGAGGTCCTAGACCCCACATGGAATGAAGGTCACCAAACAGAGGATGTGCCACCGACACCACCACCTGCGTCACCAAGCATCTCCACCATGTCACACGGCAGCATTCAGCTCTCCATCTCACAAACCTTGGAGAGAAAGCGTAAATTCCCACCTAGCCACCCTCGAGCCCTGGGCCTGAATGCCAGCATTTCTAAACTACTGGCCTTTGAAATGCTGTCATTCAGGCTGGTGGACACAGACAGCTTCAAACAGCTGATGTCCATGGCTGTCCCACAGTATGTTGTTCCCAGCCGCCACTACTTCTCCAAGACAGCCGTGCCTTCCCTGCACAACCAAGTATCCGTTAAAATCAAGTGTGCACTGCGCAACGCTATCTGTGGCAAAGTCCAACTAACCACAGATACGTGGACCAATAAGCACGGCCAGGGACGCTATATCTCCATAACTGCACACTGGGTAAATGTAGTGGTGGCTGGGCCGCAGGCGGAGAGTTCCTTGGCGCACGTCCTTCCGCCACCAAGGATCGCAGGGCATCATTCTTTGCCTCCTGTAGCCTCCTCCTCCTACTCGGCTTCCTCCTCCTCTGCTTCCACCAGCTCATCCAGTCAGCCACACACCTTCACCACCAACTTCAGCACAGCCCGGGGAAAACGTCAGCAGGCCATTCTGAAACTCATATGTTTGGGGGACAGGCCCCACACCGCGCAGGAGTTGTGGCGGGGTATTGAACAACAGACTGACCAGTGGTTGCTGCCGGTGGGCCTCAAGCCCGGCCTGGTGGTGTGCGATAATGAGCGAAATCTCGTCACATCTCTGGGACTAGCCGGTTTGACGCACATCCCTTGCCTGGCGCATGTGCTGAATTTGTTGTTGCAGAAGTTCATTCACAACTACCCCGACATGTCAGAGCTGCTGCATAAAGTGAGGGCCGTCTGTGCACGCTTCCGGCATTCACATCCTGCCACTGCTCGCCTGTCTGCGCTACAGCGGAACTTCGGCCTTCCCGCTCACCGCCTCATATGCGACGTGCCCACCAGGTGGAACTCCACCTTGCACATGCTGGAGAGACTGTGCGAGCAGCAGCAGGCCATAGTGGAGTTTCAGCTGCAGCACGCACGCGTCAGTTGCACTGCGGAACAGCACCACTTCACCACCAATGATTGGGGCTCCATGCGAGACCTGTGTGCCCTGTTGCGCTGTTTCGAGTACTCCACCAACATGGCCAGTGGCGATGACACCGTTATCAGCGTTACAATACCACTTCTATGTCTCCTTGAGAAAACGCTTAGGGCGATGATGGAAGAGGAGGTGGCCCAGGAGGAGGAGGAGGAGGATGAGGGGTCATTTTTAGCACTTTCAGGCCAGTCTGTTAGAAGTGGCTCAGAGTGAGGTTTTTGCAACAGCAGAGGCCAGGTACAAATGTGGCCAGCCAGGGCCCACTACTGGAGGACGAGGAGGATGAGGAGGAGGTGGAGGAGGATGAGGATGAAGCAGGTTCACAGCGGGGTGGCACCCAACACAGCTCAGGCCCATCACTGGTGCGTGGCTGGGGGGATACAGAGGACGATGACGATACGCCTCCCACAGAGGACAGCTTGTCCTTACCTCTGGGGAGCCTGGCACACATGAGCGACTACATGTTGCAGTGCCTGCGCAACAACAGCAGAGTTGCCCACATTTTAACGTGTGCGGACTACTGGGTTGCCACCCTGCTGGATCCCCGGTACAAAGACAATGTGCCCACCTTACTTCCTGCACTGGAGCGTGATAGGAAGATGCGCGAGTACAAGCGCACGCTGGTAGAGGCTCTCCTGAGAGCATTCCCAAATGTCACAGGGGAACAGGTGGAAGCCCAAGGCGAAGGCAGATGATGAGCAAGAGGTCGCCAACGCAGCTGTGTCACGGCCAGCTCCTCTGAGGGCATGGTTAGCATGGCAGAAATGTGGAAAAGTTTTGTCTCCACGCCATAGCTAACTGCACCACCACCTGATACGGAACGTGTTAGCAGGAGGCAGCATTTCACTAAGATGGTTGAACAGTACGTCTGCGCACCCCTCCACGTACTGACTGATGGTTCGGCCCCATTCAACTTCTGGGTCTCCAAATTGTCCACGTGGCCAGAGTTATCATTTTATGCCTTGGAGGTGCTGGCCTGCCCGGCGGCCAGCGTTTTGTCTGAACGTGTATTCAGCACGGCAGGGGGCGTCATTACTGACAAACGCAGCCGCCTGTCCACAGCCAACGTGGACAAGCTGACATTCATTAAAATGAACCAGGCATGGATCCCACAGGACCTTTGCCTCCCTTGTGCAGAATAGACATTTATAACTGCCTCCCCCTCAACCATGTATTCTTGTACTCCGGGGCACTTCTTTATTGAATCCTCATTTTTTTTAACTTTACCATGATCTTGCAGTGCAACCCAAAGTTGAATGAACCTCTCCTCTGTCTGGGTGGTGGGGCCGAAATAACTGAAAGTGGCCTTCTCCGGTGGTGGTTCATATGACGCATGATTCCTTGCTGTGGGACCTCTCTCCTCTGTCTGGGTGGTGGAGCCGAAATAACTGAGAGTGGCCTTTCCGGTGGTGGTTGATATGACGCATGATTCCTTGCTGTGGGACCTCTCTCCTCTGTCTGGGTGGTGGAGCCGAAATAACTGAGAGTGGCCTTCTCCGGTGGTTGTTGATATGACGCATGATTCCTTGCTGTGGGACATCTCTCCTCTGTCTGGGTGCTGGGTCGAAATAACTGAGAGTGGCCTTCTCAGGTGGTGGTTGATATGACGCATGATTCCTTGCTGTGGGACCTCTCTCCTCTGTCTGGGTGCTGGGGCCGAAATAACTGAAAGTGGCCTTCTCCAGTGGTGGGTGATATGATGCATGATTCCTTGCTGTGGGACCTCTCTCCTCTGTCTGGGTGCTGGGTCCGAAATAACTGAAAGTGGCCTTCTCCAGTGTTGAGTGATATGACGCATGATTCCTTGCAGTGTGACCTCTCTCCAATTGATATTGTTTAAATTTTATTTATTTTATTTTAATTCATTTCCCAATCCACATTTGTTTGCAGAGGATTTACCTACATTTTGCTGCCTTTGGTAGCCCTCTAGCCCGTTCCTGGACTATTTTACAGCCTTTTTAGTGCCTAAAAGTTCGGGTCCCCTTTGACTTCAATGGGGTTCGGGTTCGGGATAAAGTTCGGGTCGAGTTCGGATCCCGAACACGAACATTTTCGGGAAGTTCGGCCGAACTTCTCGAACCCGAACATCCAGGTGTTCGCTCATCTCTAGTCTAGAGCCTTCTCTCAGTATGGTACACGGTCCAACTGGGGAAGGATTGATATCGTCATATTTTGCAGACACTTTGCAGGGCTTAGAACACCGGCTTGTGCATTCTGCTTCTCCACAGCACACACCACAAGTTTTTGTCCCAACACGTTTGGAGCATGCCTCCACGCAAGGGGCTAGTTCCTCTGGGGCTCCAGAGTGATTGTCAAGAGACAAACTGGGACGCCCAATCAAGTTCTTGGGCAAATCCCAGATATGCAACAATTTCAATGTTGGTTCGTGCAATTATAATGGATGCAGACTATTGCATGTCTGCTCACAATGTTTCAGGGCACATGCAAAGTCCATGTGTCCAAATAAAATGTATTCCAAGCCTTGCTTAACGTCCATTAATTTGCCAGAATTCACGGCCCTCGTGTCACAACACCCATCCAAACATCTAACAGACTTTCTCATCTCGGGTTTGACAGAAGGCTTCCACACGGGTATCCTACACATACCCACAGGAACTCTGAAATGCCCTAATCTACAATCCGCACAACAAAAGTGGCTGAGGGCTTCGTACTAGAGCTTTTCAACACTCCTCCATTCATAGAATGGCGCACAAACCCCATTGGTATTGTCACAGGGAAATCCTCCCTAAAACAGAGACTCATCATTGATCTATCAGCACCCCACTCATCTGCCAACCCCAGTCTCAACTCCCTCATACCTTCCGAGGAATTTTCCCTGCAATACACCACCATAGATCACGCCATTACCGCTATCATACAAGCAGGGGTGGGAGCCTGGCTTAGTAAGACTGACATTGCTAACGCTTTTAAGCTACTTCTAATCCACCCCACTCTGTGGCACCTACACGGCATCAAATGGTCCGGGTATTACTATTTTTTCTGTCGTCTAACGTTTGGGTCCAAAAGTAGCCCAGCTATTTTTGACACATTTGCAGAAGCTTTGTGCTGGTTACTATTGAACATGGCCGGATGCCCTACTGTACTACATTACCTGGACGATTTCCTACTGGTGGAGGGGAATACTTCCCCGCCTACTAGTCTCAAAGCTACCACTAGGCTATTCGAACTAGGCTATTCGAACAACTAGGCGTTCCTATCTCCCCCAAGAAAACAGAGGGGCCAGACACGGTCATCACCTTTCTGGGTATCCAGTTAGACTCAGCCACAATGCAAGCGAGCTTACCACAGGACAGAATAGAGAACATTCTCACCCTCATCGACAACTACCTTCAACGCGGTACTTGCAATCGCAAGGAGCTTCAATCTCTGCTGGGATCACTGAATTTTGCTATGCGCATCATACCTCAAGGCCGCTCCTTCATATCACGACTATTGCATTTGTTCCCACTTTTTCTACATGATTCGCACAGGTTGTCCTTGGATACCCAATCTACGGCAGACCTAAACATGTGGAAGAGATTTTTAACCATCTGGAATAGTAAAAGCATGTTCCTCCCTCAATTGTCCGATGCGTCTCCTACCATTTGGTCAGATGCGGCATCTACCACAGGTTTTGCAGCAATTTTTGGGAACGAATGGCTTTGGGGCAGCTGGCCTTCAACGATGCAGGATTTGGAAGGGTTCTCCACGACCTCAGCTCTTTTTGAGATCTTTCCCATTGTGACGGCTGCCGTAGCATGGGGTCACCTATGGGCCAACATGCCAGTCCGTTGTTACTCAGACAACCAGGCAACCTGTCACATCATTAACAAAGGCCGCTCCAAATCCCTCATGATCATGAGATTTCTGAGGAAACTCACTTGGTTGGCGGCTTGTCACAATTTTTTTCCTATGTTGTTTCCACATTCCAGGTGTATGTAACACAGCTGCTGACAACTTGTCTCGCTTTAAATTTCAGGCATTTCACCAATCACTCCCGTCAGCCGCGCCCACGGCCACCATCACCCCAACATTTCAACAACTCATACTGGACTAGAAACCATCATGCAGCACAGTAGGGCACTGTCCCAATTGGCACTATCACACAATACACACAAAACATACAACAGGGCTTTCACTCTCTTCAAAAGATTCCTTCTGGACCATGACATCAGACAACCATTCATCATGACGTCTATTTTGGGATTCGCTTCCTTTTGCCACCTCAAACTAAACATGTCATACAACACCATAAAGCTCTACCTCACGGGCATTCAACACCATATGCTGATCTTACACCCCAATAACAACAGTTTCATGGCCTCTCACCAGATCAAGACCATACTTAGAGGCATTCAGAAATCAGAACCCACACATACGATCCAAAGGCTACCTATAGACAACCATATTTTCAAAACCATATTTTCAAAAGCATTATCAAACCTGCTGGACTTAAAACCATTTGATACTGACACCAATTCCATCATTAAGACAGTGATATACCTAGCCTTCTGATGGATTTCTGAGGCCTAGGGAGTTCACCACCACAACCACGACCCCAACCACTCCGTGCCTCCTCTATTCTCACTTGACAAAACACGATGATCATTATGTCCTGACACTCCCTCACTCCAAAACCAGTCAGCACACACCAGTAAACATTCCATACTATCCCACGCACAACAGATGGTGTCCCGTCAGAGTACTGGATGCATACATACAGCCTCACAACTTGCGGTCCTCACAGCCTTTACTTCTTTACTTAAAATACAGGGTTCTGTACTCACTACCATGACCTTCATGACCTGCGTCAGGTCCTTGCTCACACAACTGGGCCTCAACGCAGCTAACTACTCTGGCCACTCCTTCCGCATAGGAGCAGCGTCCACAGCCTCCAGGGTCAACATCCCAACGCATGTTATAAAAACACTGGGGCGCTGGATGTCATCCGCTTACTCTCGCTACATACCGAACCCAGTACACGAATTAAGGGATGCTTTCAGAAACATGACTGATTGATGGAGTATATCTGTATTAGATTGTATGTAATAAATATGTTCACTTAATTTTGCCCTCTTCTTTCTCAGGCCTACCTCATCGTCGGTTTCGGCTCACCACAACCGACTCGCGCTTTGTTTCATCCTACATTCACGGTATCTTACACTGTACTATCATAAGCCCCTGACACAAGTATTAAGGCAATTGCCTGGATTTGTGGGAGGGGCTGGTATGCTACCCTGGCTTATTTAAGCGATCCCCCCGACTGGCACCTTACCGTGCGAGGTCAGCGCCGAATGACCCTCCCACCACACCACATCAGAATAATATTTTCCTTCTTTTCCTTAAAACTTTCCTGGTGGGCCCTCTTCTTTCTTAGGCCCACCTCATTGTCGGTTTCGGCACACCACAACGCTTTGTTTCATCCTACATCCTACATTCACGGTATCTTACACTGTACTATCATAAGCCCCTGACACAAATATATATATATATGTGATAACTGCAGCAATACCCATCGTGGTATCTCTCTGTGTGTTTTCATTTAAGAATTGTGCCTCATGCCTCAATTGTTCAGTTACGTAATTTCAGTTTCTTGACAGTCGCAATTTAAGTTTTTTTTTTGGGGGGGGAGTGTTTTCAATGTAATTAAGCTGAATATATACGTGATTACTGCTTCAATACACACAGTGTGGCAGCAATTTACCGATGTACGTTAAATTGAAATTAAATGTCACGCCTCAATCATCCTCAGTAGTATTTTCCACACAGTTGGAAAAAATGTTATTTGTTTTTTAAATGTTAAGTGTAACTAAACCAGCATATATAAGTGATTACTACAAGGCACAAGGTATAGCAGCAATCTACGTGTGTGTATTGACAGGAAATTTATGTCAGCCGTTGTCCTCCTGTCCCGGGCAAACTCAGGCATTGCTCCATTCTCTCTGTGTGTACTGGGAGTGGTGCTCAATGAACTCCTTTCAGCACTAGGAGAGTTAATCCCTTTCTCCTGCCCCTGTCCAGGTGATGATTAAGTTGCTGATTATCCTCCTATCTGGTTGGGCTCTGGATCCACCTCCTCATCTGAGCTTTGAGGTTTTCTACTAGTTAGTAACCAGTGAAGGTGATCTTGTCTGTATTTCTGTGTATCGAACCCTGTCTGTCTTCTGATTATTCTCCTTGCCCTGACTCCAGAATTGTGACCTGGATTACACACAGACTCTGCCTGCTCTGACCTTGGAATCCCTATTTGGAATGTGCAATTACTTAGCCTGCCCTGACTATTAGACTGTTTTCAGACTATGCTTTTGCCTGTGTACTTTGTGCTTTCCACCAGTGTCTCTGACTCCTGTGGGTCAGCAACCAACTACACCAGGACTACTCCAGGAGATACTTGCCTGGTTGGTTCTTTGCAGCGAAGTACAGATCCCTGTAAAGGGGTTAAAGGGTGAATACCAAGGAACCACCAGGATGCCCTTACATGTAGCCCAAAGCCAAAACTAGTTAGTTTGCACAGTGTGTCCACACCCAGCAGGAGAGGTGGGCCAAAGAGCCCACCATGATATCCAACAGTCTGATAGAAGCGAAAGGGAAAATGAGGACTCCAATGACAATTATATGCTGGACAGGACCTGGTAGCCGGATCAGGGTGCTGAGGAGGAGGCAACATGCAGAGGAGGAGGGTGATGGTAGCAGTAGTGGTCTGTACATCCCAAAGAACAGCCAGGGCCATGTCTGCTTCAGGATTTGTTGATGCCACTGATGTCGTGGTTGGGTTAGGCACAAAATGTGCCAGAGCTAAACCCAACTCAGCTGCCTCTACCCCTGCATGAGTATCTCCCATCAAAAGCATTGCCTTATGCAAGCTATGCATGAGCAAAATAAAACATGGGCAGTTAATCACAAACATGGGCACCACAACTTTATTAACCATTTCAGCCCCCATAGCTTAAACACCCTTAATGACCAGACCACTTTTTACAATTATGCACTGCACTAATTTCACGATTTATTGCTCAGTCATACAACTTACCACCCAAATGAATTTTACCTCCTTTTCTTCTCACTAATAGAGCTTTCATTTGGTGGTATTTCATTGTTGCTGACATTTTAACTTTTTTTGATATTAATAAAAAATTACCGAAATTTTTGCAAAAAAATGACATTTTTCGCTTTTTGTTGTAATTATTTTTTAAACTATATTTCTATATAAATTTTCTCTAACTTTATTGTTCTACATGTCTTTGATAAAAAAAAATGCAATAAGTGTATATTTATTGGTTTGGGTAAAAGTTATAGCGTTTACAAACTATGGTGCAAAAAAGTGAATTTCCGCATTTTGAAGCAGCTCTGACTTTCTGAGCACCTGTCATGTTTCTTCAGGTACTAGAATGCCAGGATAGTATAAATACCCCCCAAATGACACCATTTTAGAAAGAAGACACCCCAAAGTATTTGCGGAGGGGCATGGTGAGTTCATGTATCATTTCATTTCTTTTCACAAGTTAGCGGAAAATGGCACTTTCTGAGGAAAAAAATATATAATAAAGTTTCCATTTCTGCTAACTTAAAAAAAAACTTGGCAAAAAAAAATTAAATCCCCCACAGACTTACTATGCCCCTCAGTGAATACCTTGGGGTGTCTACTTTCCGAAATGGGGTCATTTGTGGGGTGTGTTTACTGTTCTGGCATTTTGGGCGGGGCTAAATTGTGAGCAACCCTGTAAAGCCTAAAGGTACTCGTTGGACTTTACGCCCCTTTACGCGCCTAGGCTGCAAAAAAGTGGCACATGTGGTATCACCGTACTAAGAAGAAGTAGGGAACTTTACTCTATGATACTAACACATTCCAGTCCAAAAATCAATCCCTATATAAAAAAATGGGAAGCGGATTTATAAATAGATCAGGAAAAGAGCTTCTAAACAATTGTCTTACACTCACCCCAAAAATCTTAACCTGTGTGAGATTACAAGAAAACTATTTTAAAATTCTCACCAGATGGTACTATACACCAGTGGTTCTTCATAAAATGTACCCTGAGGTTAGTGAAACATGCTGGAGATGTACCAAGGAACCAGGCACATTTTTGCATATATGGTGGCAGTGTGATATAATTAAGAAATACTAGGAACAGATATGTCTGGCGATCACGGACGTCTGCAACAGAGACCTTGCCCTCTCCGCAGGTATGTCTTCTCAATTTACTGGATCAGATAAATTGCTCTGCCCTCACCAAATGACTCATTACTCACCTCTTGGCAGCTGCAAGGATTTCAGTCGCCGTTAATTGGCGGAAAAATACCCCTCCTTTAATGACACAATGGGAATTAAGGTGTGACGATATATACAGGATGGAACAGATTGCAGGCTGGGAGAATAATATCTCTGTAAATTGACAACTTTGTATAACAAAAATTAAAAGGTTGTCATTTACAGAGATATTTTTCACACCCAGCATGGGTATATGTAAAAATACACCCCAAAACACATTGCCCTACTTCTCCTGAGTACGGCGATACCACATGAGTGACACTTTTCTGCAACCAAGATGCGCAAAGGGGCCCAAATTCCAATGAGTTCCTTTAGGCTTTTACAGGGCATTTTTATGCATTTGGATTCCAAACTACTTCTCACGCATTAGGGGAACCTAAAATGCAAGGGCAGTATAAATACCCCACATGTGACCCCATTTTAGAAAGAAGACAACCCAAGGTATTCCGTGAGGGGTATGGTGAGTTCATGTAAAATTTTATTTTTTGTGACAAGTTAGTGGAATATGAGACTTTGTAATAAAAATAAAAAAAGTCAATTTCCGCTAACTTGTGCCAATTTTTTTTTTTAATATGAACTCGCCATGCCCCTCACGGAATACCTTCGGGTGTCTTCTTTCCAAAATGGGGTCACATGTGGGGTATTTATACTGCCCTGGCATTTTAGGGGCCCTAAAGCGTCAGAAGAAGTCTGGAATCCAAATGCGTAAAAATGCCCTGTGAAATCCTAAAGGTACTCATTGGTTTTAGGGCCCCTTTGCACATCTTGGCTGCAAAAAAGTGTCACTCATGTGGTATCGCCATACTCAGGAGAAGTAGGGCAATGTGTTTTGGGGTGTATTTTTACATATACCCATACTGTGTGTGAGAAATATCTCTGTAAATGACTACTTTTTTATACAAAGAGTACCTTTTAGGAGGGCATTTTTACGCATTTGGATTCCAGACTTCTTCTCACGCTTTAAGGCCCCTAAAATGCCAGGGCAGTATAAATACGCCACATGTGACCCCATTTTGGAAAGAAGACACCCCAAGGTATTCCATGAGGGGCATGGCGAGTTCATAGAAATTTTTTTTTGGCATAAGTTAGCGGAAATGTACTTTTTTTTTTTTCTCACAAAGACTAACTTGTGACAAAAAGTTCAATGTTTCATGGACTCAATATTCCCCTCAGCGAATACCATGAGGTGTCTTCTTTCCAAAAGGGGGTCACATGTGAGGTGTTTGTACTGCCCTGGCATTTGAGGGTCTCCGCAATCAATACATGTATGGCCAGCATTAGGAGTTTCTGCTATTCTCATTATATTGAGCATACGGGTAATGAGATTTTATTTTCCGTTCAGCCTCTGCGCTGAAAGAAAAAATGAACGGCACAGATTTCTTCATTTGCTTCGATCAAGAGGGGAAAGGACATAGGAGTGCCTGCGAAGTAAGGCCCCATTCACACGTCCGCAAAAATGTCTGCATCTATTCCGCAATTCTGCGGAATAGATGCGGACCCATTCAGTGTGAATGCGGCCGGCGGTGATGCGGAGAGCACACTATCTGCGCTCTGCATTAGCAGTTGCGGAGCTATGGCCGTGAACTTCCGGATTTTGGCCCCGAAACATCCGGCCGCAGCTCTGCAAAAGATAGAGCATGTCCTATTCTAGGCATTTTCTATATAGTTCTGGCAATGTGTGGATCCGCAAAATGCGAAAAGCGCATTGCCGGTGTCTGTGTTTTGCGGATCCGCGAATCCGCAAAACACATACGGATGTCTGAATGAGCCCTCCAGGGGGGTGATTAGTGACAGGAGGGTAACAGGGGGTGATCAGGGGGGTGACATGGGGTGAACAGGGGTTAATCAGTGACCGGTGTGGTATGTGGTGATTGGTGCACTTTCAGTGTCCAGGCAGCAGGCATATCAGACGCTGTTTACAAAACAGCGTCTGATATGCGATTCAGATGCCATTTTTTTAACAACTACAGCCTGCCAGTGCATGATCAGCGCTGGCAGGCAGTAGTTAAAGTTCCTGCTGTTGTGATCCTGTGAACGCGCGCTTTCACTGGAAATCTCGTTCCTCGCGATATGACGCGTCAATGCGTCTAAGAGGAACATCCCGGCCGCCCGCAGGACGTATCCTTGCGTTAGGTGGTCGGGAGGTGGTTAAACTACATGATGCAGCATCACTCTGTTCCATGGGCAAACAGAGGTGGCAGACAGCTACCCAAGAAGGAGTTCCCTCCGTCACAAAGTAAAGCTTGCGGCAGCCAGGCTGCATCCATCTCTTCAGAATCCTCCTCCTCAGCTCCATTATCAACCATCAATAACGGAATGCATGGCCAGGAAACAACTCTATGTGCCCAGCAATCTGACCGTGCACAAGCTGAATTCCAACATTGCCAAGTTGCTGGTGGTAGAGTTGCTGCCGTACTGATTATTAGAGTCTAATGCCTTTAGGGAGCTAATGGCTAGTGATGAGCGGGAGGTGCCATATTCGATTTCACAATATTTCGCGAATATTCGATTGAATATTCGTCATATATTCGTCGAAATCGATTATTCGTCATTATTTTATATATTACGAATTTTACGCGAATTTATATTCGCGCCGCGAATGAAACTTAGATCTGAGTTCCTAATGGTTAACTTGTATTGCTAGAATTGACAAAGATAACGAATATCACACGAATATAGCACTATATTCTCAATCTTCGTTATATTCTAACAATACAGCCACTAGGAACTTAGCTCTAAGATCAATTCACAATGCGAGTATATGTTCGCCTCGCGAATGAAACTTAGAGCTGAGTTCCTAATGGTTGCATTGTTGCTAGAATATAACGAAGATTGAGAATATAGTGCTATATTCGTGAATTCGAGATATTCTCAGTCTTCGTTATATTCCAGCAATACAACCATTAGCAACTCAGCTCTAAGTTTAATTTGCGAGGCGAACATATACTCGCATTGCGAATTGATCTTAGAGCTAAGTTCCCAATGGTTGTATTGCTGGAATATAACGAAGATTGAGAATATAGTGCTATATTCGTGAATTCGAGATATTCTCAATCTTCGTTCTATTCTAGCAATACAACCATTAGGAACTCAGCTTTAATTTTCATTCGCGAGGCGAACATATACTCGCATTGCGAATTGATCTTAGAGCGAAGTTCCTAATGGTTGTATTGCTAGAATAGAACGAAGATTGAGAATATCTCGAATTCACGAATATAGCACTATATTCTCAATCTTCGTTATATTCTAGCAATACCACTATTAGGAACTCAGCTAGCTCTAAGTTTCATTCGCGAAGCGAACATATACTCGCGTTGCGAATCGATCTTAGAGTTAAGTTCCTAATGGTTGTATTGCTAGAATAGAATGAATATTGCAATGCGAATAATTCAGGTTATATTAATCGCATTGCGATTACAACTTAGTCAAATTTGTGAGATCGTGATTCTCACATCCGACAGTACATTTTAGCATGGAGGCGTTCCCATGCACATGGAAAGTCAGCAGAAGCGGCAACGGGCATTGACTGAAGCGGGCAGGGAGCCAGGAATCCTCCGGACAGGTAAGAACAGCTTTTGGGAAGTGGGAACTGGGAAGACAACCAGAGAGCAACAAGAATTAACAAATAAAAAAAAAAAAAAAAACGAATATTTGAAATTGCGAATATATAGCGATATATTTGCGATAAAAATTCACAATTCGAATATTCGCGCTCAACACTACTTATGGCGTGCGCTCAGCCCCACTGAAAGATTTCTCTTAAAAAGCCATCCCTGCCTTACTCTCAAGTGGTGGGCAACGTGGTCTACTCCCTGCAATTCTCGCTGTGTGGTGAGGTTCACGCCATGGTGGACAGTTAGAGCAGCTGTTGCAGGCATGGACAGTACATGTCTTTCATGGCCCACTGTGACAATGTTTTTTCTAGCAGCAGTGAGGCCAGGTCCTTTCAATCCCCCCAATTGTGTTGACCTGGCTCCCACAGCAGCCACTTATCCGCCTCCTCCTCCATGGACATGTTCCTGTCCTCAACAGCAGCTGGGCACAGGATTGCTCGCACTACCCCTCCTAACTATTAATGATGACCATCCTCATCTTTTGCTGGCTTTACTTCTTCCAAATTAAATGTAATGCACAGCTTACATGTACGTGATCACTTCATCAATACCAGCAGTTTTTCAATGTCCAGACAAAATTGGGGCCTGCATCATGTCACTAAGGCCTCAGTTATCACTTTCTGTGTACTCATTTCCATACAGTTGAAATTTTTCATTTATTTGGGGGTGAGTTAAAATCGTTTAAGGCGCAGCATAAATGTACGTGATTAGTAATAAGGCTGACTAGTCAGCCTGCATTTGTGGGAGGGTCGGAGGCTCTTCTTAAACAAGCCACTGCCTCACTCCTGGGCGTGTGTTCTTCAGGTGCCCCACCCTCCCCCCCTTTTCTTCTCATTTCCACAGGGTATGCCCCCTTTTCTAGGCCTACCCACGGCTATGGCCAAGGGCACACTTCAAGCCAATAAGTTAGGTTAGCTAGCACACGGATAGCCGGGTTAGGTTGTTCTTGATGTTTATCTCCCTAGGGTTCATCAAGCATCGTTGGCCGTAGCCATGACCACAACTGTATTTATACAGAAGTTTTCTCACAGTCCAGGCAGGCTGAATGCCGATGCAGCATCTAGCGACTGTTGCTGTCTGTCTGCCTACCTACCCTCATGTTCTGCTGCATACTGCGGCCTACATCATGCCACTAATGCCACTTTACAACCATCACATTCCCTCAAGGCACTTTTTATTTCATTTTTTTTTTTAATCTCATAACTCAATGAGTTTTTAATCATCATCTTCTCCCGAAGCTTTGGAATATTAAAAAGCATGAGACGTGAGACTTTACATAACCTCTCTCCTTCAGCTAACCTGTGGAAGAAATAGCTTTTCAGCAGTACTTACCCTTCCCTTGTTCTGCCAATTCTGTAATGTTGGCTGAGATCACATGACTGGCTCCCTTAACCGAAAGAAACTGCTAGGACATAAGCGGAAGAGCCCGCAGCCAGTTGAGCCATTATATGATTGTGAAACTGTTTTCTTTTCACATGTTATCTGAAAGAGAGAAATTAGGTAATGGCCTGGATAACCCCTTTTAACTCAATTTTATCTAAGGCCTGGTTCACCCTGCTGTTGCTCAGCCATTCCATGCATTGCAGTACCCAATGTAGGGCAACATCCATGCGGCTGCCGCCGATGGATCCAGACCTATTCAACTTGAACAAGTTATTTTTTTGTCAAGTAAATGGGTCCGCATTCATGATGCGGTGCAAAAACAGCCGGGGCCCTATATAGCGGACCCGCTGTTTGCAGGCCACAATATGGGTACGGCCAGGCAACGGCCATGTGCATGAAGCCTTACTCAGAGTCTTTTGGTTACACAATCTAAAATCATTTCTTGGTTGCTCTCAACATGATGCTCAAATGTTTTGAAGTTTCACAAGGTAGGTTATTCAGCCTGGGCAAACGTGTGGCAACTGAGCATGGTGTTGGGTATAGGACTGTTCCACTTTAAGAGGCGTACAATATCAGCTCAAGCCTGCATTGGTGGGAAATGTTTGGTCACCTCATGGTCAGGTTTATTTCAGCGTAACTGTGACACACAGCACAAGACACAGCACTCATGTCTTCTTCTAAAGTGGTCGTACTCACTGTTACTAAAACCAGGCCAGTCCAGAATCTCCACTCATCTTTATGTGCCTCCTCCTCCCAAAACAATCTTCTGGCTGTTTCTTTGCAGCTTAAAGTGTACCTAACCTTTTGAGTATGTTTATTAAAAACGATCCTAAATGCCATGTAATTGATTTTTGTAATATACTTTTTTTATTCTTTGTTAGCAGTCTACTTGCAAAATTGGCACCCCAAGTTTAGGTGTCTATAGCTCTCAGGAATCTGTACACTTGTAACTTGCTGACATGCCAGCGGTGTACGGATTTCACTGTACTGCAGGCACGGGGCCGCAGAGAACTCTGTTCTGCCGCAGGGAGCACTGTATTGGCATTGAATGTGCTATATCAGGCTGTATATGGAGTGAGCTAGACGTGTGACCCTGTTCCATACAACTCCTTAACGTCAATAATCACGATCATGTATGTGATTATGTGTTAAGGGGTTTAATGGGTTTTCCTACCCATGTGCCATGCCAGCATTTAGTAAACCTTCAGGGGGCTTGTGCAGCAGCACCAATGTGCACTCCTGTCTGTACTGCTTGTGCTGCCGCCCCATTGAGAAAATGTGCACTCCGTACTCCGTACACTGCTGAGACGTCAGCGATGTACAGAGAAGTGGATTTTAAGCGCACAGGAAAAGTGCGCTTGGGGGGGGGGGGGGGTTAAAGTCTATTAAGTATACAAAATACATGAATAAAGTATATTACAAAAACTGTTATTAGGGCATTAGGGACAGGTTAACAAAAATGTATTTAAAAGTTTAGTTACTCTAAACTAGACTTTCTAAGGCTCTTTTCATCTGTTTACATTGAGAAAAGGGGTCAGGAGAATCCAAGTTGAGAAAAAAAAAAACATAAGGAAGATGAACGTGAGGTAAGAAACTGTATGTTTGTTAAAAACAATAGTAATCCCAGAAAACCACTTTAACTACTCTATCCCATTGAAGATTACATTTACATTTTAAATAGGTAAATACTGAGTTACCCCTTTTTTTCATTCAAAACAAATATAAAATGCTGCACAATATGCCAGAGCTGAGCTGATCAATATCACTAGACAGGCAGTTGGATCAATATGGTTACATGAAGAATGACAGGTACGGATAAAAGCTCAGCAAACAGATTGATATCCTATATCTATAGACATAGAACTGAGTAACGGGGAAATTAACTTTCACATAATTCTTAAACTGGCTTTTCAAAGGTGGCAAAATTAAGTCAAATCTAATAAAATACAGTTAGATGGAAAATTGCTTACCTGGCAGATATGTCTAAATTAGGTCTATCTGCAAGGTACCTTCATTGTTTTACTAAATTAGTACCTGTCTGGACAAAATGTAGAAAATTTAAAGACAAGTCAAAAGTTTGGTCATGAAAAGGTAGAGGGAAGGGAGAGCAATAGCGAGCACAATTGTTCAATAGGCATTATGGTTTCAGTAAATAAAGCTAATTCATTTAAATTGTACAACATCTAAATAAACTTGTATCAATTTCACATAGTTTTCAAGATCTCTGCTTGATGTTTTTCATTTGTAAGCTATCGGGGTTTTGCTTCCACAGGTTAAAAATTTGTCCTGGTCATGTGATGGGCACACAGATGTAGAATTTGTTACAAAACCAAGATCTGAAACACATACAATAACTTAAGCCAGTTGTGTGACCTGTAAGATATTTCTTCATGCTAAGGATTGAACACTGCCAAATGGACCCCATTGGCTTACAATAAAGTTCATACGGGCTCTACAAAGGTTCCTCTCACGTTTACACAAAAAAGTGCAGAATGTTCCTCTAGTCTTGGCATTACTGTGACAGGATACTTAATGCAACCCATTATAAGGCCACGAAATGCAGATATAGTAGTTATATTTACTGGAGTTTACCTAGCCAAGATACATACTGTGCTGGAAGGGATGCCATGCTGACCAATTAAGCCCATCTGGTCGACTTATCAGTGAGCCTGTAAGCTAAACCAATTAGGTTCCTCGTTCAATGTTTAATCCCAGAGCTAGGTGTGGGATTTAAGAATGCTACTCTGTGATAGCCAGTTGCCTGTGATTTTTTTATTTGGGGTCTTGCACTTGGTGTGACATATTACTACTGCATTTGAACTCCTAGCAATATGACTGTGGATTGTTCTCTGATTTGGCTTCTACTAATTTTCCTGGTATTCTGACTCTGACTATGACTCGCTTTCTGGAATAGCCTATTGTCTGCTCTTCTGGCACTCTCAACTTCTCCTGGTTAATACCCTGCTTGTCTTTTACTCTTTGCACCCCAGTCATTCTGGTACATAGGTCTACCTCTAGCATACTCACACCATTTTTATGCAACCAAACTTCACAGACATAAGCTGGGTCCTAGAAAAAAAAAAAAGAAAAAAGAGCCTAGGGCTCAATATTGTAAACCATTCAATTTGGTGTTGCAACCCAGAGTATTCTAAGCACTCACCAGATAAATGAATCAACATCACAGATGTATTTGAAGACCTCAGTGTTTAATGGAGTTTTAAAGATCATATGTTGTGCTTTAGGAAAGTCTAGAGACCCTTTCACTTTTTCACATTTTGTGATGTTAATATTTAACATCAATGTAAGTATTCAGAGCTAGTGTTGAGTGAACAGTTCGAGCATCGTTCGGGTTCGTACCGAATTTTGGGGTGTCCGGGACACGGACCCGAACCCGGACATTTTAAAAAAGTTTGGGTTCGGGTCCGTCGTTCGGCGATTTCTTCCCGCTTTCTGAAGGGCTGCACAGCAGCCAATCAGCTAGCGTTTTACTTATTGCCCTAAGAGCGCATCACAGCCATGCCTACTAATGACATGGCTGTGATTGGCCAAGTGCAGCATGTGACCCAGCCTCTATTTAAGCTGGAGTCACGTAGCGCCGCACGTCATACTGCTCTGATTAGTGTAGGGAGAGGACACAGCTTCTGTCAGGGCGAGATTAGGCAGGGTAAAGTCAGCAACAGCACCTAATGAACGGATCAATCTACAGCTGTGAATGATTGAACTTCTGCTAGTTACTTGCTCACTGGTTTTTAGGCTGCACAGAGCGTTTTTCTGTCACTTATTTTCTGGGTTGATCGGCGGCCATTTTGTGACTTGTGGTGCACCAAAAGAAGTTGCCACCAAGTCCATCAATCCATCAATACTAGTTTTTTTTTTTGCTATATCCCAAATCAGGGGCTTAGCTGTACTAATTGTCACCCCTAGAAACTCAGGATAGCAATTTCTATATTTTATTAAGGGGTTAAATACAATTGCCCAAATACCAATCCCCTAAATCTGGTGTTCCAGCTTTGGCTAGACAAGTATAATACTGTCTGCTGTCTGGCAAAGGATAGATTATTTTCTGTGGTGAAATTCAATTGCCAAAATGGCAATACCATAAATCAGTGGTTTCAGCTGTGGCTGGCAAAATAGAATAGTGTCCGCCAAAACATATATTTTGTTCTGGGGTGAAATTAATCTGCCAAAATAGCAATACCCTGAATCTGGTGTCCCAGCTGTTGCAGGCCAGATTTCATAGTGTCAGCCAAAACATATATTTTGTTCTGGGGTGAAATTAATCTGCCAAAATAGCAATACCCTGAATCTGGTGTCCCAGCTGTTGCAGGCTAGATTTCATAGTGTCCGCCTAAACATATATTTTGTTCTGGGGTGAAATTAATCTGCTAAAATAGCAATACCCTGAATCTGGTGTCGCAGCTGTTGCAGGCCAGGATTCATAGTGTCCGTCAAAACACATATTTCGTTCTGGGGTGACATTCAATTGCCAGAATAGCAATACCCTGAATCTGGTGTCCCAGCTGTTGCAGGCCAGGATTCATAGTGTCCGCCAAAACATATATTTTGTTCTGGGGTGACATTCAATTGCCAAAATATCAATTCCCTGAATCTGGTGTCCCAGCTGTTGCAGGCCACGTTTCATTGTGTCCGTCAAAACATATATTTTGTTCTGGGGTGAAATTCAATTGCCAAAATAGCAATACCCTGAATCTCGTGTCCCAGCTGTTGCAGGCCACGTTTCACAGTGTCCCTCAAAACATATATTTTGTTCTGGGGTGAAATTCAATTGCCAAAATAGCAATACCCTGAATCTGGTGTCCCAGCTGTTGCAGGCCAGGATTCATAGTGTCCGCAAAAACATATATTTTGTTCTGGGTGACATTCAATTGCCAAAATAGCAATACCCTGAATCTGGTGTCCCAGCTGTTGCAGGCCACGTTTCATAGTGTCCGTCAAAACATATATTTTGTTCTGAGATGAAATTCAATTGCCAAAATAGCAATACCCTGAATCTGGTGTCCCAGCTGTTGCAGGCCAGGATTCATAGTGTCCGCCAAAACATATATTTTTTTCTGGGGTTATATTAATCTGCCAAAATAGCAATACCCTGAATATGATGTCTCAGCTGTTGCAGTCCAGATTTCATAGTGTCTTGCAAAACATATATTTTGTTCTGGGGTGACATTAATCTGCCAAAATAGCAATACCCTGAATCTGGTGTCCCAGCTGTTGCAGGCCACGTTTCATAGTGTCCGTCAAAACATATATTTTGTTCTGGGGTGAAATTCAATTGCCAAAATAGCAATACCCTGAATCTGGTGTCCCAGCTGTTGCAGGCCAGGATTCATAGTGTCCACAAAAACATATATTTTGTTCTGGGGTGACATTCAATTGCCAAAATAGCAATACCCTGAATCTGGTGTCCCAGCTGTTGCAGGCCAGGTTTCATAGTGTCCGTCAAAACATATATTTTGTTCTGAGGTGAAATTCAATTGCCAAAATAGCAATACCCTGAATCTGGTGTCCCAGCTGTTGCAGGCCAGGATTCATAGTGTCCGTCAAAACATATATTTTGTTCTGGGGTGATATTAATCTGCCAAAATAGCAATACCCTGAATCTGATGTCCCAGCTGTTGCAGTCCAGATTTCATAGTGTCTTGCAAAACATATATTTTGTTCTGGGGTGAAATTAATCTGCCAAAATAGCAATACCCTGAATCTGGTGTCCCAGCTGTTGCAGGCCAGGATTTCATAGTGTCTTGCAAAACATATATTTTGTTCTGGGGTGAAATTAATCTGCCAAAATAGCAATACCCTGAATCTGGTGTCCCAGCTGTTGCAGGCCAGGATTCATAGTGTCCGTCAAAACATATATTTTGTTCTGGGGTGAAATTCAATTGCCAAAATAGCAATACCCTGAATCTGGTGTCCCAGCTGTTGCAGGCCAGGATTCATAGTGTCCTGCAAAACATATATTTTGTTCTGGGGTGAAATTAATCTGCCAAAATAGCAATACCCTGAATCTGGTGTCCCAGCTGTTGCAGGCCAGGATTCATAGTGTCCGCCAAAACATATATTTTGTTCTGGGGTGACATTCAATTGCCAAAATAGCAATACCCTGAATCTGGTGTCCCAGCTGTTGCAGGCCACGATTTCATAGTGTCCGTCAAAACATATAATTTTGTTCTGGGGTGACATTCAATTGCCAAAATAGCAATACCCTGAATCTGGTGTCCCAGCTGTTGCAGGCCAGGATTCATAGTGTCCGCCAAAACATATATTTTGATCTGGGGTGAAATTCAATCTGCCAAAATACCAATACCCTGAATCTGGTGTCCCAGCTGTTGCAGGCCAGGATTCATAGTGTCCTGCAAAAACATATATTTTGTTCTGGGGTGACATTCATTTGCCAAAATAGCAATACCCTGAATCTGGTGTCCCAGCTGTTGCAGGCCAGATTTCATAGTGTCCGCCAAAACATATATTTTGTTCTGGGGTGAAATTCAATCTGCCAAAATAGCAATACCCTGAATCTGGTGTCCCAGCTGTTGCAGGCCAGGATTCATAGTGTCCGCCAAAACATATATTTTGATCTGGGGTGAAATTAATCTGCCAAAATACCAATACCCTGAATCTGGTGTCCCAGTTGTTGCAGGCCAGGATTCATAGTGTCTTGCAAAACATATATTTTGTTCTGGGGTGACATTCATTTGCCAAAATAGCAATACCCTGAATCTGGTGTCCCAGCTGTTGCAGGCCAGGATTCATAGTGTCCGCAAAAACATATATTTTGCTCTGGGGTGACATTCAATTGCCAAAATAGCAATACCCTGAATCTGGTGTTCCAGCTGTTGCAGGCCATGTTTCATTGTGTCCGTCAAAACATATATTTTGTTCTGGGGTGAAATTCCATTGCCAAAATAGCAATACCCTTAATCTGGTGTCACAGCTGTTGCAGGCCAGGATTCATAGTGTCCGCAAAAATATATATTTTGTTCTGGGGTGAAATTAATCTGCCAAAATAGAAATACCCTGAATCTGGTTTCCCAGCTGTTGCAGGCCAGGATTCATAGTGTCCGCAAAAATATATATTTTGTTCTGGGTAACATACAATTGCCAAAATAGCAATACCCTGAATCTGGTGTCCCAGCTGTTGCAGGCCAGGATTCATAGTGTCCGCAAAAACATATATTTTGTTCTGGGGTGAAATTAATCTGCCAAAATAGCAATACCCTGAATCTGGTGTCCCAGCTGTTGCAGGCCAGGATTCATAGTGTCTTGCAAAACATATATTTTGTTCTGGGGTGACATTCATTTGCCAAAATAGCAATACCCTGAATCTGGTGTCCCAGCTGTTGCAGGCCAGGATTCATAGTGTCCTGCAAAAACATATATTTTGTTCTGGGGTGACATTCAATTGCCAAAATAGCAATACCCTGAATCTGGTGTCCCAGCTGTTGCAGGCCATGATTTCATAGTGTCCGCCAAAACATATATTTTGTTCTGGGGTGAAATTCAATTGCCAAAATAGCAATACCCTGAATCTGGTGTCCCAGCTGTTGCAGGCCAGGATTCATAGTGTCCGCAAAACATATATTTTGTTCTGGGGTGAAATTCAATCTGCCAAAATAGCAATACCCTGAATCTGGTGTCCCAGCTGTTGCAGGCCAGGATTCATAGTGTCCGCCAAAACATATATTTTGTTCTGGGGTGAAATTAATCTGCCAAAATAGCAATACCCTGAATCTGGTGTCCCAGCTGTTGCAGGCCAGGATTCATAGTGTCCGCAAAAACATATATTTTGTTCTGGTGTGACATTCAATTGCCAAAATAGCAATACCCTGAATCTGGTGTCCCAGCTGTTGCAGGCCATGTTTCATTGTGTCCGTCAAAACATATATTTTGTTCTGGGGTGAAATTAATCTGCCAAAATAGCAATACCCTGAATCTGGTGTCCCAGCTGTTGCAGGCCAGGATTCATAGTGTCCGCCAAAACATATATTTTGATCTGGGGAGAAATTAATCTGCCAAAATATCAATACCCTTAATCTGGTGTCCCAGTTGTTGCAGGCCAGGATTCATAGTGTCTTGCAAAACATATATTTTGTTCTGGGGTGACATTCATTTGCCAAAATAGCAATACCCTGAATCTGGTGTCCCAGCTGTTGCAGGCCAGATTTCATAGTGTCCGCCAAAACATATATTTTGTTCTGGGGTGAAATTAATCTGCCAAAATAGCAATACCCTGAATCTGGTGTCCCAGCTGTTGCAGGCCAGATTCATAGTGTCCGCCAAAACATATATTTTGTTCTGGGGTGACATTCATTTGCCAAAATAGCAATACTCCTGAATCTGGTGTCCCAGCTGTTGCAGGCCAGGATTCATAGTGTCCGCCAAAACATATATTTTGTTCTGGGGTGACATTCAATTGCCAAAATAGCAATACCCTGAATCTGGTGTCCCAGCTGTTGCAGGCCATGTTTCATTGGGTCCGTCAAAACATATATTTTGTTCTGGGGTGAAATTCAATTGCCAAAATAGCAATACCCTGAATCTGGTGTCCAGCTGTTGCAGGCCAGGATGCATAGTGTTCGCAAAAATATATATTTTGTTCTGGGTGACATACAATTGCCAAAATAGCAATACCCTGAATCTGGTGTCCCAGCTGTTGCAGGCCATATTTCATATTGTCCGTCAAAACATATATTTTGTTCTGGGGTGACATTCAATTGCCAAAATAGCAATACCCTGAATCTGGTGTCCCAGCTGTTGCGGGCCAGGATTCATAGTGTCCGCAAAAACATATATTTTGTTCTGGGGTGAAATTAATCTGCCAAAATAGCAATACCCTGAATCTGGTGTCCCAGCTGTTGCAGGCCAGGATTCATAGTGTCCGCCAAAACATATATTTTGATCTGGGGTGAAATTAATCTGCCAAAATACCAATACCCTGAATCTGGTGTCCCAGTTGTTGCAGGCCAGGATTCATAGTGTCTTGCAAAACATATATTTTGTTCTGGGGTGAAATTAATCTGCCAAAATAGCAATACCCTGAATCTGGAGTCCCAGCTGTTGCAGGCCAGATTTCATAGTGTCTTGCAAAACATATATTTTGTTCTGGGGTGAAATTAATCTGCCAAAATAGCAATACCCTGAATCTGGTGTCCCAGCTGTTGCAGGCCAGATTTCATAGTGTCTTGCAAAACATATATTTTGTTCTGGGGTGAAATTAATCTGCCAAAATATCAATACCCTGAATCTGGAGTCCCAGCTGTTGCAGGCCAGATTTCATAGTGTCTTGCAAAACATATATTTTGTTCTGGGGTGAAATTAATCTGCCAAAATACCAATACCCTGAATCTGGTGTCCCAGTTGTTGCAGGCCAGGATTCATAGTGTCTTGCAAAACATATATTTTGTTCTGGGGTGACATTCATTTGCCAAAATAGCAATACCCTGAATCTGGTGTCCCAGCTGTTGCAGGCCATGTTTCATTGTGTCCGTCAAAACATATATTTTGTTCTGGGGTGAAATTCAATTGCCAAAAAAGCAATACCCTAAATCTGGTGTCACAGCTGTTGCAGGCCAGGATTCATCGTGTCCGCAAAAACATATATTTTGTTCTGGGGTGACATTCAATTGCCAAAATAGCAATACCCTGAATCTGGTGTCACAGCTGTTGCAGGCCAGGATTCATCGTGTCCGCAAAAACATATATTTTGTTCTGGGGTGACATTCAATTGCCAAAATAGCAATACCCTGAATCTGGTGCCCCAGCTGTTGCAGGCCATGTTTCCTTGTGTCCGTCAAAACATATATTTTGTTCTGGGGTTAAATTCAATTGCCAAAATAGCAATACCCTGAATCTGGTGTCACAGCTGTTGCAGGCCAGGATTCATAGTGTCTTGCTAAACATATATTTTGTTCTGGGGTAAAATTCAATTGCCAAAATAGCAATACCCTTGAATCTGGTGTCCCAGCTGTTGCAGGCCACGTTTCATAGTGTCACGCCAAATCATATATTTTGTTCTGGGATGAAATTCAATTGCCAAAATAGCAATACCCTGAATCTGGTGTCCCAGCTGTTGCAGGCCAGATTTCATAGTGTCTTGCAAAACATATATTTTGTTCTGGGGTGAAATTAATCTGCCATAATAGCAATACCCTGAATCTGGTGTCCCAGCTGTTGCAGGCCAGGATTCATAGTGTCTTGCAAAACATATATTTTGTTCTGGGGTGAAATTAATCTGCCAAAATAGCAATACCCTGAATCTGATGTCCCAGCTGTTGCAGGCCAGATTTCATAGTGTCTTGCAAAACATATATTTTGTTCTGGGGTGAAATTACTCTGCCATAAATAGCAATACCCTGAATCTGGTATGCCAGCTGTTGCAGGCCATGTTTCATAGTGTCTTGCAAAACATATATTTTGTTCTGGGGTGAAATTACATCTGCCATAATAGCAATACTCTGAATCTGGTGTCCCAGCTGTTGCAGGCCAGGATTCATAGTGTCCGCAAAACATATATTTTGTTCTGGGGTGAAATTCAATTGCCAAAATAGCAATACCCTGAATCTGGTGTCCCAGCTGTTGCAGGCCAGGATTCATAGTGTCCGCAAAAACATATATTTTGTTCTGGGGTGAAATTCAATTGCCAAAATAGCAATACCATGAATCTGGTGTTCTCAGCTGTTGCAGGCCAAGATATCACTAGTGTCCACCAAAACATATATTTTGATCTGGGGTGAAATTAATCTGCCAAAATACCAATACCCTGAATCTGGTGTCCCAGCTGTTGCAGGCCAGGATTCATAGTGTCCTTACAAAACATATATTTTGTTCTGGGGTGACATTCATTTGCCAAAATAGCAATACCCTGAATCTGGTGTCCCAGCTGTTGCAGGCCAGGATTCATAGTGTCCGCAAAAATATATATTTCTTCTGGGGTGAAATTCAATTGCCAAAATAGCAATACCCTGAATCTGGTGTCACAGCTGTTGCAGGCCAGGATTCATAGTGTCCGCAAAAACATATATTTTGTTCTGGGGTGACATTCATTTGCCAAAATAGCAATACCCTGAATCTGGTGTCCCAGCTGTTGCAGGCCAGGATTCATAGTGTCCGCAAAAACATATATTTTGTTCTCGGGTGAAATTCAATTGCCAAAATAGCAATACCCTGAATCTGGTGTCCCAGCTGTTGCAGGCCAGATTTCATAGTGTCCGCCAAAACATATATTTTGTTCTGGGGTGACATTCATTTGCCAAAATAGCAATACCCTGAATCTGGTGTCCCAGCTGTTGCAGGCCAGATTTCATAGTGTCCGCCAAAACATATATTTTGTTCTGGGGTGAAATTAATCTGCCAAAATAGCAATACCCTGAATCTGGTGTCCCAGCTGTTGCAGGCCAGATTTCATAGTGTCCGCCAAAAAAATATATTTTGATCTGTGGAGAAATTAATCTGCCAAAATACCAATACCCTGAATCTGGTGTCCCAGTTGTTGCAGGCCAGGATTCATAGTGTCTTGCAAAACATATATTTTGTTTTGGGGTGACATTCATTTGCCAAAATAGCAATACCCTGAATCTGGTGTCCCAGCTGTTGCAGGCCAGGATTCATAGTGTCCGCAAAAACATATATTTTGTTCTGGGGTGAAATTCAATTGCCAAAATAGCAATACCCTGAATCTGGTGTCACAGCTGTTGCAGGCCAGGATTCATAGTGTCCGCAAAAACATATATTTTGCTCTGGGGTGACATTCATTTGCCAAAATAGCAATACCCTGAATCTGGTGTCCCAGCTGTTGCAGGCCACATTTCATATTGTCTGTCAAAACATATATTTTGTTCTGGGGTGACATTCAATTGCCAAAATACCAATACCCTGAATCTGGTGTCCCAGCTGTTGCGGGTCAGGATTCATAGTGTCCGCAAAAACATATATTTTGTTCTGGGGTGAAATTAATTTGCCAAAATAGCAATACCCTGAATCTGGTGTCCCAGCTGTTGCAGGCCAGATTTCATAGTGTCCGTCAAAACATATATTTTGTTCTGGGGTGACATTCAATTGCCAAAATAGCAATACCCTGAATCTGGTGTCCCAGCTGTTGCGGGTCAGGATTCATAGTGTCCGCCAAAACATATATTTTGTTCTGGGGTGAAATTAATCTGCCAAAATAGCAATACCCTGAATCTGGTGTCCCAGCTGTTGCAGGCCAGGATTCATAGTGTCCGCCAAAACATATATTTTGTTCTGGGGTGAAATTAATCTGCCAAAATAGCAATACCCTGAATCTGGTGTCCCAGCTGTTGCAGGCCAGGATTCATAGTGTCCGCCAAAACATATATTTTGATCTGGGGTGAAATTAATCTGCCAAAATACCAATACCCTGAATCTGGTGTCCCAGTTGTTGCAGGCCAGGATTCATAGTGTCTTGCAAAACATATATTTTGTTCTGGGGTGACATTCATTTGCCAAAATAGCAATACCCTGAATCTGGTGTCCCAGCTGTTGCAGGCCAGGATTTCATAGTGTCCTGCAAAACATATATTTTGTTCTGGGGTGAAATTCAATCTGCCAAAATAGCAATACCCTGAATCTGGTGTCACAGCTGTTGCAGGCCAGGATTCATAGTGTCCTGCAAAAACATATATTTTGTTCTGGGGTGACATTCAATCTGCCAAAATAGCAATACCCTGAATCTGGTGTCCCAGCTGTTGCGAGGTCAGGATTTAATAGTGTCCTGCAAAACATATATTTTGTTCTGGGGTGAAATTAATCTGCCAAAATAGCAATACCCTGAATCTGGTGTCCCAGCTGTTGCAGGCCAGATTTCATAGTGTCTTGCCAAAACATATATTTTGTTCTGGGGTGACATTCAATTGCCAAAATAGCAATACCCTGAATCTGGTGTCCCAGCTGTTGCAGGCCACGATTTCATAGTGTCCGTCAAAACATATATTTTGTTCTGGGGTGAAATTAATCTGCCAAAATAGCAATACCCTGAATCTAGTGTCCCAGCTGTTGCAGGCCAGGATTCATAGTGTCCTGCCAAAACATATATTTTGTTCTGGGGTGAAATTAATCTGCCAAAATAGCAATACCCTGAATCTGGTGTCCCAGCTGTTGCAGGCCAGATTTCATAGTGTCTTGCAAAACATATATTTTGTTCTGGGGTGAAATTAATCTGCCAAAATAGCAATACCCTGAATCTGGTGTCCCAGCTGTTGCAGGCCAGATTTCATAGTGTCTTGCAAAACATATATTTTGTTCTGGGGTGAAATTAATCTGCCAAAATAGCAATACCCTGAATCTGGTGTCCCAGCTGTTGCAGGCCAGGATTCATAGTGTCTTGCAAAACATATATTTTGTTCTGGGGTGAAATTCAATCTGCCAAAATAGCAATACCCTGAATCTGGTGTCCCAGCTGTTGCAGGCCACGATTTCACAGTGTCCGTCAAAACATATATTTTGTTCTGGGGTGAAATTCAATTGCCAAAATAGCAATACCCTGAATCTGGTGTCCCAGCTGTTGCAGGCCAGATTTCATAGTGTCTTGCAAAACATATATTTTGTTCTGGGGTGAGATTAATCTGCCAAAATAGCAATACCCTGAATCTGGTGTCCCAGCTGTTGCAGGTCAGGATTCATAGTGTCCGTCAAAACATATATTTTGTTCTGGGGTGAAATTAATCTGCCAAAATAGCAATACCCTGAATCTGGTGTCCCAGCTGTTGCAGGCCAGATTTCATAGTGTCACGCAAAACATATATTTTGTTCTGGGGTGAAATTAATCTGCCAAAATAGCAATACCCTGAATCTGGTGTCCCAGCTGTTGCAGGCCAGGATTCATAGTGTCTTGCAAAACATATATTTTGTTCTGGGGTGACATTCAATTGCCAAAATAGCAATACCCTGAATCTGGTGTCCCAGCTGTTGCAGGCCTGGATTCATTGTGCCCGTCAAAACATATATTTTGTTCTGGGGTGAAATTCAATTGCCAAAATAGCAATACCCTGAATCTGGTGTCCCAGCTGTTGCAGGCCAGGATTCATAGTGTCCGCAAAAACATATATTTTGTTCTGGGGTGACATTCAATTGCCAAAATAGCAATACCCTGAATCTGGTGCCCCAGCTGTTGCAGGCCATGTTTCCTTGTGTCCGTCAAAACATATATTTTGTTCTGGGGTGACATTCAATTGCCAAAATAGCAATACCCTGAATCTGGTGTACCAGCTGTTGCAGGCCAGGATTCATAGTGTCCGCCAAAACATATATTTTGTTCTGGGGTGAAATTAATCTGCCAAAATAGCAATACCCTGAATCTGGTGTCCCAGCTGTTGCAGGCCAGGATTCATAGTGTCTTGCTAAACATATATTTTGTTCTGGGGTAAAATTCAATTGCCAAAAATAGCAATACCTTGAATCTGGTGTCCCAGCTGTTGCAGGCCTCCTTTCATAGTGTACGTCAAATCATATATTTTGTTCTGGGATGAAATTCAATTGCCAAAATAGCAATACCCTGAATCTGGTGTCCCAGCTGTTGCAGGCCAGATTTCATAGTGTCTTGCAAAACATATATTTTGTTCTGGGGTGAAATTAATCTGCCATAATAGCAATACCCTGAATCTGGTGTCACAGCTGTTGCAGGCCAGGATTCATAGTGTCTTGCAAAACATATATTTTGTTCTGGGGTAAAATTAATCTGCCAAAATAGCAATACCCTGAATCTGATGTCCCAGCTGTTGCAGTCCAGATTTCATAGTGTCTTGCAAAACATATATTTTGTTCTGGGGTGAAATTAATCTGCCATAATAGCAATACCCTGAATCTGGTATGCCAGCTGTTGCAGGACATGTTTCATAGTGTCTTGCAAAACATATATTTTGTTCTGGGGTGAAATTCAATTGCCAAAATAGCAATACTCTGAATCTGGTGTCCCAGCTGTTGCAGGCCAGGATTCATAGTGTCTGTCAAAACATATATTTTGTTCTGGGGTGAAATTCAATTGCCAAAATAGCAATACCCTGAATCTGGTGTCCCAGCTGTTGCAGGCCAGGATTCATAGTGTCCGCAAAAAACATATATTTTGTTCTGGGGTGAAATTCAATTGCCAAAATAGCAATACCATAAATCAGTGTTTTCAGCTGTGGCTGACAAAATATACTAGTGTCCACCAAAACATATATTTTGATCTGGGGTGAAATTAATCTGCCAAAATAGCAATACCCTGAATCTGTTGTCCCAGCTGTTGCAGGCCAAGTGTAAATCTGTCCATAAAAGGGTACCTTTCATCCAGGGCCTAAATACTAGCCCTAAAAGAGATATTCCCCTAAATCAGTGGTTACTGCTGTGCCTGGAATAGTGTATTACTCTACATAAACAAATAGGCAGATAGTGTTAGGTGCCTGTAAAAAAAGGACTGAATTTGAAATCAATACTTTAGGCCAAATATGTTTTTCCATATTGTGGTGCTTGGTGAACGGTAACAATGAGGAAAACATCTAGTAAGGGACGCGGACGCGGTCGTGGTGGTGTTAGTGTACCCTCTGTTGCTGGGAGAGGACGTGGCCATTCTGCCACAGCCACACGTTTTAGTGAACCAACTACCTCAGGTTCCAGTACCCGCCAGAATTTACAGCGATATTTGGTGGTGCCCAATGCCGTTCTAAGGATGGTAAGGCCTGAGCAGGTACAGGCGCTAGTCAATTGGGTGGCCTACAGTGGATTCAGCATGTTCACAACATTATCTCCCACCCAGTTTTCTGCTGAAAGCGCACAGGTGGCACCTGAAAACCAAGCCCATCAGTCTGTCACATCACCCCCAGGCATATCAGGGAAACTTTCAGAGCCTCAATTTATGCAGCAGTCTCTTATGCTGTTTGAAGACTCTGCTGGCAGGGTTTCCCAAGGGAATCCACCTAGCCCTTCCCCAGTGATGGAAGACAAAAAATGCACTGATGCACAACCACTGATGTTTCCTCATGATGACGACGTGGGAATAACACCTCATCTGAGTCCTAGACCCCACATGTAATGAAGGTCGTGCCACTGACTTTCACAGTTCAGAGGAAGAGGACGTGGTGAGACCGAGCGAATAGCGTAGCAAAAGCGAGAGCAGTGGGCAAAAGCAGAACAGCCGCCGCCAATCGAGTTCGCCTGCTACTGGCCACCGCCACCAGGGACCGAGCACCCCAAAGGCAGCTTCAAGGAGTTCCCTGGCAAGGCACTTCTGTAAACAATGTGGTTTGCACGCTGTGCCATCAGAGCCTGAAGCGAGGCATTAACGTTTTGAATCTTAGCACAACCTGCATGACCAGGCATCTACATGCAAAGCATGAACTGCAGTGGAGTAAACACCTTAAAAGCAAGGAACTCACTCTGGCTCCCCCTGCTCCCTCTTCTGCTGCTGCCTCGGCCTCTTCCTCCGCCTCGGGAGGAATGTTGGCTCCTGCCGCCCACCAAACAGAGGATGTGCCACCGAAAACACCACCTGCGTCACCAAGCATCTCCACCAAGTCACACGGCAGCGTTCAGCTCTCCATCTCACAAACCTTGGAGAGAAAGCGTGAATTCCAACCTAGCCACCCTCGAGCCCTGGGCCTGAATGCCAGCATTTCTAAACTACTGGCCTTTGAAATGCTGTCATTCACTCTGGTGGACACAGACAGCTTCAAACAGCTGATGGCCATGGCTGTCCCCCAGTATGTGGTTCCCAGCTGCCACTACTTCTCCAAGACAGCCGTGCCTTCCCTGCACAACCAAGTATCCGATAAAATCAAGTGTGCACTGCGCAACGCCATTTGTGGCAAGGTCCACCTAACCACATATACGTGGACCAGTAAGCACGGCCAGGGACGCTATATCTCCCTAACTGCACACTGGGTAAATGTAGTGGCGGCTGGGCCGCAGGCGGAGAGTTCCTTGGCGCACGTCCTTCCGCCGCCAAGGATCGCAGGGCATCATTCTTTGCCTCCTGTAGCCTCCTCCTCCTACTCGGCTTCCTCCTCCTCTACTTCCACCAGCTCATCCAGTCAGCCACACACCTTCACCACCAACTTCAACACAGCCCGGGGTAAATGTCAGCAGGCCATTCTGAAACTCATATGTTTTAGGGGACAGGCCCCACACCGCGCAGGAGTTGTGGCTGGGAATTGAACAACAGACCGACGAATGGTTTCTGCCGGTGGGCCTCAAGCACGGCCTGGTGGTGTGCGATAATGGGCGAAATCTCGTCGCAGCTCTGGGACTAGCCGATTTGATGCACATCCCTTGCTTGGCGCATGTGCTGAATTTGGTGGTGCAGAAGTTCATTCACAACTACCACAACATGTCAGAGATGCTGCATAAAGTGAGGGCCGTCTGTGCGCGCTTCCGGCGTTCACATCCTGCCGCTGCTTGCCTGTTTGCGCTACAGCGGAACTTCAGCCTTCCCGCTCACCGCCTCATATGCGACGTGCCCACCAGGTGGAACTCCACCTTGCACATGCTGGAGAGACTGTGCGAGCAGCAGCAGGCCATACTGGAGTTTCAGCTGCAGCACGCACGAGTCAGTCGCACTGCGGAACAGCACCACTTCACCACCAATGATTGGGTCTCCATGCGAGACCTGTGTGCCCAGTTGCGCTGTTTCCAGTACTTCACCAACATGGCCAGTGGCGATGACACCGTTATCAGCGTTACAATACCATTTCTATGTCTCCTTGAGAAAACGCTTAGGGCGATGATGGAAGAGGAGGTGGCCCAGGAGGAAGAGGAGGAGGATGATGGGTCATTTTTAGCACTTTCAGGCCAGTCTGTTAGAAGTGGCTCAGAGAGAGGTTTTTTGCAACAGCCGAGGCCAGGTACAAATGTGGCCAGCCAGGGCCCACTACTGGAGGATGAGGAGGAGGTGGAGGAGGATGAGGATGAAGCAGGTTCACAGCAGGGTGGCACCCGACATAGCTCAGGCCCATCACTGGTGCATGGCTGGGGGGATACGGAGGACGATGACGATACGACTCCCACAGAGGACAGCTTGTCCTTACCTCTGGGGAGCCTGGCACACATGAGCGACTACATGCTGCAGTGCCTGCGCAATGACAGCAGAGTTGCCCACATTTTAACCTGTGCGGACTACTGGGTTGCCACCCTGCTGGATCCCCAGTACAAAGACAATGTGCCCACCTTACTTCCTGCACTGAAGCGTGATAGGAAGATGCGCAAGTACAAGCGCACGCTGGTAGAGGCGCTCCTGAGAGCATTCCCAAATGTCACAGGGGAACAGGTGGAAGCCCAAGGCGAAGGCAGAGGAGGAGCAAGAGGTCGCCAACGCAGCTGTGTCACGGCCAGCTCCTCTAAGGGCAGGGTTAGCATGGCAGAAATGTGGAAAAATTTTGTCTCCACGCCACAGCTAACTGCACCACCACCTGATACAGAACGTTTTAGCAGGAGGCAGTATTTCACTAACATGGTTGAACAGTACGGCTGCACACCCCTCCACGTACTGACTGATGGTTCGGCCCCATTCAACTTCTGGGTCTCCAAATTGTCCACGTGGCCAGAGTTAGCATTTTATGCTTGGATGTGCTGGCCTGCCCGGCGGCCAGCGTTTTGTTTGAACGTGTATTTAGCACGGCAGGGGGCGTAATTACTGACAAACGCAGCCGCCTGTCCACAGCCAACGTGGACAAGCTGACGTTTATAAAAATGAACCAGGAATGGATCCCACAGGACCTGTGCCTCTCTTGTGCAGAATAGACATTTATAACTGCCTCCCCCTCAACCATGTATTCTTGTACTCCGGTGCACTTCTTTATTGAATCCTCATTTTTTTAACTTAACCATGATCTTGCGGTGCAACCCAAAGTTGAATAAACCTCTCCTCTGTCTGGATGGTGGGGCCGAAATAACTGAGAATGGCCTACTCTGGTGGTGGTTGATATGACACATGATTCCTTGCTGTGGGACCTCTCTCCTCTCTCTGGGTGCTGGGCCGAAATAACTGAAAGTGGCCTTCTGAGGTGGTGGGTGAAATGACGCATGATTCCTTGCTGTGGGACCTCTCTCCTCTGTCTGGGTGATGGGCCGAAATAACTGAGAGTGGCCTTCTCCGGTGGTGGTTGATATGACGCATGATTCCTTGCTGTGGGAACTCTCTCCTCTGTCTGGGTGCTGGGCTGAAATCACTGAGAGTGGCCTTCTTCAGTGGTGGTTGATAAGACGCATGATTCCTTGCTGTGGGACCTCTCTCCTCTGACTGGGTGCTGGGGCCTAAATAACTGAAAATGGCCTTCTCCAGTGGTGGGTGATATGACGCATGATTCCTTGCTGTGGGACCTCTATCCTCTGACTGGGTGCTGGGACTAAATAACTGAAAATGGCCTTCTCCAGTGGTGGGTGATATGACGCATGATTCCTTGCTGTGGGACCTCTCCTCTGTCTGGGTGCTGGGCCGAAATAACTGAGAGTGGCCTTCTCCGGTGGTGGTTGATATGACGCATGATTCCTTGCTGTGGGACCTGTATCCTCGGTCTGGCTACTGGGACCGAAATAACTGAGTGGCCTTCTCCAGTGGTGGGTGATATGACACATGATTCCTTGCTGTTGGACCTCTCTCTTCGGTCTGGGTGCTGGCCGAAATAACTGAGAGTGGCCTTCTCCGGTGGTGGTTGATATGACGCATGATTCCTTGCTGTGGGACCTCTCTCCTCTGTCTGGGTGCTGGGGCCGAAATAACTGAAAGTGGCCTTCTCCAGTGTTGAGTGATATGACGCATGATTCCTTGCAGTGGGACCTGTCTCCAATTGATATTGGTTAAATTTTATTTATTTTATTTTAATTAATTTCCCTATCCACATTTGTTTGCAGGGGAGTTACCTACATTTTGCTGCCTTTGGCAGAGTTTCATTTACATAAGAAAACGTGCCCACTTTCACAAAACTGGAGAGCTTAGTGTAGAGCTTGAAAAAGTCGCAAAAAGGCGCAATTTTGCCGATTACGCATTTTTTTGGGACTTTTTCACTCCATTAAAGTAACTTTAGCTAATGATAAATCTGGCCCAAGATTTCTGCTGCACTGAAAGTTCCCAAGAGCACAGTGGCCTCCATAATTCTGGCCTTCTCCAGTGGTGGTTGATATGACGCATGATTCCTTGCTGTGGGACCTCTCTCCTCTGTCTGGGTGCTGGGCTGAAATAACTGAGAGTGGCCTTCTCCAGTGGTGGTTGATGTGACGCATGATTCCTTGCTGTGGGACCTCTCTCCTCTGTCTGGGTGCTGGGCTGAAATAACTGAGAGTGGCCTTCTCCAGTGGTGGGTGATATGAAGCATGATTCCTTGCTGTGGGACCTCTCTCCTCTGTCTGGTTGCTGGGCCTAAATAACTGAAAGTGGCCTTCTCCGGTGGTGGGTGAAATGACGCATGATTCCTTGCTGTGGGACCTCTCTCCTCTGTCTGGGTGCTGGGCCGTAATAACTAAGAGTGGCCTTCTCCAGTGGTGGTTGATATGACGCATGATTCTTTGCTGTGGGACCTCTCTCCTCTGTCTGGGTGCTGGGCTGAAATAACTGAGAGTGGCCTTCTCCAGTGGTGAGTGATATAACGCATGATTCCTTGCTGTGGGACCTCTCTCCTCTGTCTGGGTGCTGAGCCGAAATAACTGAGAGTGGCCCTTCTCCGGTGGTGGGTGAAATGACGCATGATTCCTTGCTGTGGGACCTCTCTCCTCTGTCTGGGTGCTGGGCCGAAATAACTGAGAGTGGCCTTCTCCGGTGGTGGTTGATATGACGCCTGATTCCTTGCTGTGGGACCTCTCTCCTCTGACTGGGTGCTGGGGCCTAAATAACTGAAAATGGCCTTCTCCAGTGGTGGGTGATATGACGCATGATTCCTTGCTGTGGGACCTCTTTCCTCTATCTGGGTGCTGGGGCCAAAATAACTGAAAGTGGCCTCCAGTGGTGGGTGATATGACGCATGATTCCTTGCTGTGGAACCTGTATCCTCGGTCTGGGTGCTGAGCCGAAATAACTGTAAGTGGCCTTCTCCAGTGGTGGGTGATATGACGCATGATTCCTTGCTGTGGAACCTGTATCCTCGGTCTGGGTGCTGAGCCGAAATAACTGTAAGTGGCCTTCTCCAGTGGTGGGTGATATGACGCATGATTCCTTGCTGTGGGACATCTCTCGGTCTGGGTGCTGGCCGAAATAACTGAAAGTGGCATTCTTCAGTGGTGGGTGATATGACGCATGATTCCTTGCTGTGGGACCTGTATCCTCGGTCTGGGTGCTGGGCCGAAATAACTGAAAGTGGCCTTCTCCAGTGGTGGGTGATATGACGCATGATTCCTTGCTGTTGGACCTCTCTCTTCGGTCTGGGTGCTGGCCGAAATAACTGAGAGTGGCCTTCTCCGGTGGTGGTTGATATGACGCATGATTCCTTGCTGTGGGACCTCTCTCCTCTGTCTGGGTGCTGGGGCCGAAATAATTGAAAGTGGCCTTCTCCAGTGTTGAGTGATATGACGCATGATTCCTTGCAGTGGGACCTGTCTCCAATTGATATTGGTTAAATTTTATTTATTTTATTTTAATTAATTTCCCTATCCACATTTGTTTGCAGGGGAGTTACCTACATTTTGCTGCCTTTGGCAGCCCTCTAGCCCGTTCCTGGATTATTTTACAGCCTTTTTAGTGCCTAAAAGTTCGGGTCCCCATTGACTTCAATGGGGTTCGGGTTCGGGATAAAGTTCGGGTCGAGTTCGGATCCCGAACCCGAACATTTTCGGGAAGTTCGGCCGAACTTCTAGAACCCGAGCATCCAGGTGTTCGCTCATCTCTATTCAGAGCCTTTGCTATGTTACTTAACATTTTGCACTGAGGCCTCCCATTTTTCTTAGTCATCTTTGAGATCTTTCTACACCTTGATTATACTGTGGTAAATCAGATAATTGGACATAATTTGGAAAGACACACACCTGTCTTCATAAGGTCTCACAGCTGACAATGCATATCAGAGCAAAAACCAAGCCATGAGGAGGAAAGAGCTGCCTGTAGAGCTCAGAGACAGGCTTGTGTGGAGGGACAGATATTGATATCGGTACAAAGGGCCAGATTTATCATTACAGTTACATCTTGCTCCTCTTTTACATATGCCCAGAGTCACTTTTGGCTAGTCAGATTTATTAATGGTCTTTTAATACTGTGATAAATGTGGTTTGACAGTAGCAGTTTATCCTTTACGAAAGTCGCACGTCTTTACAAAAAAGTCACATGTTGTATTAAAAAGTCGCATAAGATAAGCATGGTCCCCCTTGGAGTAAAATTGCGCATTTTTTTGCGACTTTTTTGTGACTTTTTAAATAGTCGCAATAGTAAATCTGTCTAGAGTTTCATTTACATAAGAAAACGTGCCCACTTTCACAAAAATGGAGAGCTTAGTGTAGAGCTTGAAAAAGTCGCAAAAAGGCGCAATTTTACCGATTACGCATTTTTTTGGGACTTTTTCACTCCATTAAAGTAACTTTAGCTAATGATAAATCTGGCCCAAGATTTCTGCTGCACTGAAAGTTCCCAAGAGCACAGTGGCCTCCATAATTCTTACATGGAAGAAGTTTGGAATAACCAGGACTCTTCTTAGAGCTAGCCACTAGAGTTGAGCGAACACCTGGATGTTCGTGTTAGAGAAGTTCAGCCGAACTTCCCGAAAATGTTCGGGTTCAGGATTCAAACTCGACTCGAACTTCACCCCAAACTCCATTGAAGTCAATGGGGAACTGAACTTTTGGGCACTTAAATGGCTGTAAAATAGCCCTGGAAAGGGCTAGAAGGCTGCAAAAGGCAGCAAAATGTAGGTAAATGCCCTGCAAACATATGTGAATAGGGAAATGACTTAAAATAAAATAATGTAAAATAATAAACAAACATTCTAAACTTGAGCCCAAGTGAGTGACAGTTGCACCTGTCACCCAGCAAACGGAGGATGTGGCAGCAACGCCACCACAACTGTCAATTGTCACCTAGCATCTCCACCAAATGCCATGGAAGTGTTCAGCTATCAGCTGTCCATCTCCCAAACACTGGAGAGAAAAAGAAAAAGAAAAAGGAAGTACCCCCCTACCCATGGCTCTGAATGCCTTATTTCAAACTTACTGGTCCTTTGAAATGCTGTCATTTTGTCTGGTGGACAGTTTTAAAAACCTTATGGCTGTGGCTATCCCACAGTACGAGTATCTTAGCCGCCGCTACTTTTGCAGTCGAGCCATCTTTTCCCTGCACAGCCAAGTGGCGGACAAAATCAAGTGTGCACTGCGCAACGCTATCTGTGGCAACGTCCACATAACCAACAATACAGTGGGTAAATGTAGCGGCTTGCCCAAAGGCGGATAGCATTTTTGCTAATGTCCTTCCACCCTCGAGGATTGCTGGGCATTTCTCTTTGTATCCTGTTACCTCTTCCTCCTACTCGGCTTCCTCCTCCTCTACTTCCTCCTCATCCACTCAGAGTAACACCTTCACCACCCACAGCAGCACAGCCAGGGGGAAATGACAGCAGGTTGTTTTAAAACTTGTGTGTTTGTGGGCCAAATCCCGCACCGCGCAGGAGCATTGGACAGGCATGGAACAACAGACCGACCATTGATTGGTGCCACTAAGCCTCCAGCCCGGCCTGGTGTTGTGCGCTAATGGGCGAAATATACTAGCAGGTCTGGGCATAGCCAGTTTGACATACATCCCCTGCCTGCCACATGTGCTGAATTTGAGGTGCAGAAATTCCTAAACACCAGACAGTGAAAATCAATTTAGTTAATCGAACACACACAACACCCCCAGCCCCCCTTTCACTCAAACCATTAACAAACTATTTACAAATTTTCTTAAAAACATATTAAAATAACTATAATGCAGCTAAACTTACTATATAAACAAACAAAACTATATACACGCCTTATCCTTAACTTAAGGCCAGTGAAATCCAAGTGGCTCAAAGGGTGGGTTCCTGAACCAACATAGTCCCTGGCCTGGAACACAATTGTCCAGCCAGGGCACAGTTCTGGAGGATGAGGAGGATAAGTAGGATGAGAAGGAACCATCTTCTCAGCAGGGTGGCACGCAAGCCAGCACACAGGCAGCTGTGTCACCATAAGCACCTCAGAAGGCTGGGTTAGCATTGGCGAAATGTGGGAAAGCTTTTTCATCACGCTACAACAATGAGAACCACCAGCAGATCTGGAACGTCTTAGCAGGAGGCAGCATTTCAGCAACATGGTGGAAAAGTACACGTACTGACTGACTGGGTTTACCCAGGGCGTAGCTACAGGGAAGCATGGGAAGCACACTGTTTTGGCTCCCTGACCTAGAAGGGGCCCATCCAGGAGGGGGAGGAATAAAAGACTTTGACAGGGCCCCCTCAACAGTATTATACAATGAAATTCGATACAGTGGCAGTATAGACAGTGTAGAAAGCGGATGTAAAATAAATTGTGTTGAGCGAACAGTTCGAGCATAGTTCGGGTTCGTACCGAATTTTGGGGTGTTCGGGACATGGACCCGGACCTGAACCTGAGTAGCAAAAATAGAAATACAGTAAAACTGGTGTCCCAGCAGTGGCTGGCCAAGTTTAATTGTGTCCGGCAAAGGATATATTTTGTTCTGGGGTGAAATTCAATTGCTAAAATAGCAATCCCCTAAATCTGGTGTCACAGCAGTGGCTGGCAAAGTATAATGGTGTCCAGCAAAGGATATATTTTGTTCTGTGGTGAAATTCAATTGCCAAAATAGCAATACCATAAATCAGTGGTTTCAGCTGTGGCTGGCCAAGTTTAATAGTGTCCGTCAAAGGATAGATTTTGTTCTAGGGTGAAATTCAATTGCCAATATAGCAATACCCTGAATCTGGTGTTCCAGCTGTTGCAGGCCAAGTGTTAACATGTCTGTAAAAGGGTATATTACACTCAAGGTGTATATACAAGTGCTGAGAGGGTCATCCTTAATAACTTCACTTGCTAGTGTGCATCTCCCATTGTATTTCTGTCCGTTAAAGGGTATATTACACAAAGTGTTCACAACATTATCTCCCACCCAGTCTTCTGCAGAAAGCGCACAGGTTGCGCCTGAAAACCGAGCCAATCAGTCTGTCACATCACCCCCATGCATATCAGGGAAACTGTCAGAGCCTCAAGTTATGCAGCAGGAATACCGTGGGAATACCATCTCATCGGAGTCCGCACATCTCTGATGATGACGAAACACAGGTGCCAACTGCTGCGTCTTTCTGCAGTGTGCAGACCGAACAGCAGGTCAGGGACGAAGACTGTGTCGATGAAGATGCAGGGGACGATCAAGTCCTAGACCCCACATGTAATGAAGGTCGTGCTACTGACTTTCACAGTTCAGAGGAAGAGGAAGTGGTGAGACCGAGCGAACAGCGTAGCAAAAGCGGGAGCAGTGGGCAAAAGCAGAACAGCCGCCGCCAATCGAGTTCGCCTGCTACTGGCCACCGCCACCAGGGACCGAGCACCCCAAAGGCAGCTTCAAGGAGTTCCCTGGCAAGGCACTTCTTTAAACAATGTGGTTTGCATGCTGTTCCATCAGAGCCTGAAGCGAGGCATTAACGTTTTGAACCTTAGCACAACCTGCATGACCAGGCATCTACATGCAAAGCATGAACTGCAGTGGAGTAAACACCTTAAAAGCAAGGAACTCACTCTGGCTCCCCCTGCTCCCTCTTCTGCTGCTGCCTCGGCCTCTTCCTCCGCCTCGGGATAAATGTTGGCACCTGCCGCCCACCAAACAGAGGATGTGCCACCGACACCACCACCAGCGTCACCAAGCATCTCCACCATGTCACACGGCAGCGTTCAGCTCTCCATTTCACAAACCTTGGAGAGAAAGCGTAAATTCCCACCTAGCCACTCTCGAGCCCTGGGCCTGAATGCCAGCATTTCTAAACTACTGGCCTTTGAAATGCTATCATTAAGGCTGGCGGACACAGACAGCTTCAAACAGCTGATGGCCACGGCTAACCCAAAGTATGTTGTTCCCAGCCGCCACTACTTCTCCAAGACAGCCGTCCCTTCACTGCAAAACCAAGTATCTGATAAAATCAAGTGTGCACTGCGCAACGCCATCTGTGGCAGAGTCCACCTAACCACAGATACATGGACCAGTAAGCACGGCCAGGGACGCTATATCTCCCTAACTGCACACTGGGTAAATGTAGTGGCGGCTGTAGCCTCCTCCTCCTACTTGGCTTCCTCCTCCTCTGCTTCCACCAGCTCATCCAGTCAGCCACACATCTTCACCACCAACTTCAGCACTGCCCGGGGTAAACGTCAGCAGGCCATTCTGAAACTCATATGTTTGGGGGACAGTTCCCACACCGCGCAGGAGTTGTGGCGGGGTATTGAACAACAGACCAACGAGTGCTTTCTGCCAGTGGGCCTAAAGCACGGCCTGGTGGTGTGCGATAATGGGCGAAATCTCATCGCAGCTCTGGGACTAGCTGGTTGGACGCACATCCCTTGCCTGGCGCATGTGCTAAATTTGGTGGTGCAGAAGTTCATTTACAACTACGCCGCATGTCAGAGCTGCTGCATAAAGTGCGGGCCGTCTGTGCGCGCTTCCGGCTTTCACATCCTGCCGCTGCTAACCTGTCTGCGCTACAGCGTAACTTCGGCCCTTCCGCTCACCGCCTCATATGCGACGTGCCCACCAGGTGGAACTCCACCTTGCACATGCTGGAGAGACTGTGCGAGCAGCAGCAGGCCATAGTGGAGTTTCAGCTGCAGCACGCACGCGTCAGTCGCACTGCGGAACAGCCCCACTTCACCACCAATGATTGGGCCTCCATGCAAGACCTGTGTGCCCTGTTGCACTGTTTTGAGTACTCCACCAACATGGCCAGTGGCGATGACACCGTTATCAGCATTACAATACCACTTCTATGTCTCCTTGAGAAAACGCTTAGGGCGATGATGTAAGAGGATGTGGCCGAGGAGGAGGAGGATGAGGTGACATTTTTAGCACTTTCAGGCCAGTCTGTTAGAAGTGGCTCAGAGGGAGGTTTTTTGCAACAGCAGAGGCCAGGTACAAATGTGGCCAGCCAGGGACCACTACTAGAGGACGAGGAGGATGAGCAGGAGGTGGAGAAGGTTGAGGCTGAAGCAGGTTCACAGCGGGGTGGCACCCGACACAGCTCAGGCCCATCACTGGTGCATGGCTGGGGGCATACAGAGGACGATGACGATACGCCTCCCACAGAGGACAGCTTGTTCTTACCTCTGGGGAGCCTGGCACACATTAGTGACTACATGTTGCAGTGCCTGCGCAACAACAGCTGAGATACCCACATTTTAACGTGTGCGGACTACTGGGTTGCCACCCTGCTGGATCCCCGGTACAAAGACAATGTGCCCACCTTACTTCCTGCACTGGAGCATGATAGGAAGATGCGCGAGTACAAGCGCACGCTGGTAGATGCGCTCCTGAGAGCATTCCCAAATGTCACAGGGGAACAGGTGGAAGCCCAAGGCAAAGGCAGAGGAGGTGCAAGAGATCGCCAACGCAGCTGTGTCACGACCAACTCCTCTGAGGGCAGGGTTAGCATGGCAGAAATGTGGAAAAGTTTTGTCTCCACGCCACAGCTAACTGCACCACCACCTGATACAGAACGTGTTTGCAGGAGGCAGCATTTCACTAACATGGTTGAACAGTACGTCTGCACACCCCTCCACGTACTGACTGATGGTTCGGCACCATTTAACTTCTGGGTCTCCAAATTGTCCACGTGGCCAGAGTTATCCTTTCATGCCTTGGAGGTGTTGGCCTGACCTGCGGCCAGCGTTTTGTCTGAACATGTATTCAGCTCAGCAGGGGGCGTCATTACTGACAAACGCAGCCGCCTGTCCACAGCCAACGTGGACAAGCTGACGTTCATAAAAATGAACCAGGTATGGATCCCACAGGACCTGTCCCTCTCTTTTGCAGAATAGACATTTAAAACTGCCTCCCCCTCAACCATGTATTCTTGTACTCCGGGGCACTTCTTTATTGAATCCTTATTTTTTTTAACTTTACCATGATCTTGCGGTGCAACCCAAAGTTGAATGAACCTCTCCTCAATCTTGGCGCCAGGGCCTAAATAACTGAAAGTGGCCTGTTACAATGGTGGGTGACATGAAGCCTGAACCTCTGCCATGCAACCTCTCTCCTCTGTCTGGGTGCTTGGGCCTAAAGAACTGAAAGTGGCCTTCTCCAGTGGTGGGTGATATGAGGCATGATTCCTTGCTGTGGGACCTCTCTCCTCTGTCTGGGTGTTGGGTCTAAATAACTGAAAATGGCCTTCTCCAGTGGTGGGTGATATGACACCTTATTCCTTGCTGTGGGACCTCTCTCCTCTGTCTGGGTGCTGGGGCCGAAATAACTGAAAGTGGCCTTCTCCAGTGGTGGGTGAAGTGATGCCTTATTCCTTGCTGTGGGACCTCTCTCCTCTGTCTTGGTGCTGGGGCCTAAATAACTGAAAGTGGCCTTCTCCAGTGGTGGATGATATGATGCATGATTCTCTGCTGTGGGACCTCTCTCATCTGTCTGGGTGCTGGGGCCTACATAACTGAAAGTGGCCTTCTCCTGTGGTGTGAGAAGGCCACTTTCTGGGTTGCCACCCTGCTGGATCCCCGGTACAAAGACAATGTGCCCATCTTACTTCCTGCACTGGAGAGTAAAAGGAAGGTGCACGATTACAAGCGCACACTGATAGACGCGCTCCTGAGGGCCTAAATAACTGAAAGTGGCCTTCTCCAGTGGTGGGAGAACGCCACTTTCTGTGTTGCCACCCTGCTAGATCCCCGATACAAAGGCAATGTGCCCACCTGGATCCCCGGTGCAAAGACAATGTGCCCACCTTCTCCAGTGGTGGGAGAAGGCCACTTTCAGGGTTGCCACCCTGCTGGATCCCTGGTACAAAGACAGTGTGCCCACCTTACTTCCTGCACTAGAGCGTGATAGGAAGTTGCGCGAGTACAAGCGCACGCTGGTAGACGCGCTCGTGAGGTCCTAAATAACTGAAAGTGGCCTTCTCCAGTGGTGGGAGAAGGCCACTTTCTGGGTTGCCACCCTGCTGGATCCCTGGTACAAAGACAATGTGCCCACTGTACTTCCTGCACTGGAGCGTGATAGGAAGATGCGCGAGTACAAGCGCAAGCTGGTAGATGCGCTTCTGAGAGCATTCCCAAATGTCACAGGGGAACAGGTGGAAGCCCAAGACGAAGGCAGAAGAGGAGCAAGAGATCGCCAACGCAGCTGTGTCACGACCAGCTCTTCTGAGGGCAGATTTAGCATGGCAGAAATGTGTAAAAGTTTTGTCTCCACGTCACAGCTAACTGCACCACTACCTGATACGGAACGTGTTAGCAGGAGGCAGAATTTCACGAACATGGTTGAACAGTACGTCTGCACACCCCTCTATGTACTGACTGATGGTTCAGCCCCATTCAACTTCTGGGTCTCCAAATTGTCCACGTGGCCAGAGTTAGCATTTTATTCCTTGGAGGTGCTGGCCTGCCCGGCGGCCAGCGTTTTGTCTGAACGTGTATTTAGCACGGCAGGGGCGTATTACTGACAAACGCAGCCGCCTGTCCACAGCCAACGTGGACAAGCTGACGTTCATAAAAATGAACAAGGCATGGATCCCACAGGACCTGTCCCTCCCTTGTGCAGAATAGACATTTAAAACTGCCTCCCCCTCAACCATGTATTCTTGTACTTCTGGGCTCTTCTTTATTAAATCATAATTTGTTTAACTTTACCATGATCTTGCGGTGCAACCCAAAGTTGAATGAACCTCTCCTCAATCTGGGCGCCGGGGCCTAAATAACTGAAAGTGGCCTGTTACAATGGTGGGTGACATGAAGTCTGAACCTCTGTCATGCGGCCTCTCTCCTCTGTCTGGGTGCTGGGGCCTAAATAACTGAAAGTGGCCTTTTCCAGTGGTTGGTGATATGAGGCATGATTCCTTGCTGTGGGACCTCTCTCCTCTGTCTGGGTGCTGGGCCTAAATATCTGAAATTGGCCTTCTCCAGTGGTGGGTGATATGACACCTTATTCCTTGCTGTGGGACCTCTCTCCTCTGTCTGGGTGCTGGGGCCGAAATAACTGAAAGTGGCCTTCTCCAGTGGTGGGTGAAGTGATGCCTTATTCCTTGCTGTGGGACCTCTCTCCTCTGTCTTGGTGCTGGGGCCTAAATAACTGAAAGTGGCCTTCTCCAGTGGTGGATGATATGATGCATGATTCTCTGCTGTGGGACCTCTCTCATCTGTCTGGGTGCTGGGGCCTACATAACTGAAAGTGGCCTTCTCCTGTGGTGTGAGAAGGCCACTTTCTGGGTTGCCACCCTGCTGGATCCCCGGTACAAAGACAATGTGCCCATCTTACTTCCTGCACTGGAGAGTAAAAGGAAAGTGCACGAGTACAAGCGCACACTGATAGACGCGCTCCTGAGGGCCTAAATAACTGAAAGTGGCCTTCTCCAGTGGTGGGAGAACGCCACTTTCTGTGTTGCCACCCTGCTAGATCCCCGATACAAAGGCAATGTGCCCACCTGGATCCCCGGTGCAAAGACAATGTGCCCACCTTCTCCAGTGGTGGGAGAAGGCCACTTTCAGGGCTGCCACCCTGCTGGATCCCTGGTACAAAGACAGTGTGCCCACCTTACTTCCTGCACTAGAGCGTGATAGGAAGTTGCGCGAGTACAAGCGCACGCTGGTAGACGCGCTCGTGAGGTCCTAAATAACTGAAAGTGGCCTTCTCCAGTGGTGGGAGAAGGCCACTTTCTGAGCTGCCACCCTGCTGGATCCCTGGTACAAAGACAATGTGCCCACTGTACTTCCTGCACTGGAGCGTGATAGGAAGATGCGCGAGTACAAGCGCAAGCTGGTAGATGCGCTTCTGAGAGCATTCCCAAATGTCACAGGGGAACAGGTGGAAGCCCAAGACGAAGGCAGAAGAGGAGCAAGAGATCGCCAACGCAGCTGTGTCACGACCAGCTCTTCTGAGGGCAGATTTAGCATGGCAGAAATGTGTAAAAGTTTTGTCTCCACGTCACAGCTAACTGCACCACTACCTGATACGGAACGTGTTAGCAGGAGGCAGAATTTCACGAACATGGTTGAACAGTACGTCTGCACACCCCTCTATGTACTGACTGATGGTTCAGCCTCATTCAACTTCTGGGTCTCCAAATTGTCCACGTGGCCAGAGTTAGCATTTTATTCCTTGGAGGTGCTGGCCTGCCCGGCGGCCAGCGTTTTGTCTGAACGTGTATTTAGCACGGCAGGGGGCGTAATTACTGACAAACGCAGCCGCCTGTCCACAGCCAACGTGGACAAGCTGACGTTCATAAAAATGAACAAGGCATGGATCCCACAGGACCTGTCCCTCCCTTGTGCAGAATAGACATTTAAAACTGCCTCCCCCTCAACCATGTATTCTTGTACTTCTGGGCTCTTCTTTATTAAATCATAATTTGTTTAACTTTACCATGATCTTGCGGTGCAACCCAAAGTTGAATGAACCTCTCCTCAATCTGGGCGCCGGGGCCTAAATAACTGAAAGTGGCCTGTTACAATGGTGGGTGACATGAAGTCTGAACCTCTGTCATGCGGCCTCTCTCCTCTGTCTGGGTGCTGGGGCCTAAATAACTGAAAGTGGCCTTTTTCAGTGGTTGGTGATATGACGCATGATTCCTTGCTGTGGGACCTCTCTCCTCTGTCTGGGTGCTGGGGCCTAAATATCTGAAATTGGCCTTCTCCTGTGGTAGGTGATATGACTTATGATTCTCTGCTATGGGACCTCTCTCCAATTGATATTGGTTAATTTTTATTTATTTTATTTTATTTTAATTCAATTCTCTTTCCACATTTGTTTGCAGGGCATTTACCTACATTTTGCTGACTTTTGCAGCCATCTAGCCCTTTTCTGGACTATTTTACACCCTTTTTAGTGCCCAAAAGTTCGGTTCCCCATTGACTTCAATGGGGTTCGGGTTCGGGATTTAGTTTGGCTCGAGTTCGGATCCCGAACCTGAACATTTTCGGGAAGTTCGGCCGAACTTCTCGAACCCGAACTTCCAGGTGTTCGCTCAACTCTAAAAATAAACTCAAACAGCCTCACACCCTACACACTCAACACCCCCTCCCCCCCCCCTTTCACTCAAACCATTAACAAACTATTTGCAAATTTACTTAAAAAACATATTAAAATAACTATAAGGCAGCTAAACTAACCATATAAAGAAACAAAACTATATACACGCCTTATCCTTAACTTATGGCCAACCAAATACAAGTGGCTCGGAGGGTGGGTATCTGCACCAACATAGGCCCTGGCCTGGAACACAATTGTCCAGCCAGGGCATAGTTCTGGAGGATGAGGAAGAGGAGTAGGAGGAACGCTGGGGGATACAGAGAACACAGACGATATACCTCCCTCAAAGAGGATAGCTTGTCCTTGCCTCTGGGCAGCCTGGCAGACATGAGCGACTACATGCTGCAGTGCCTGCGCAACGACCGCCCAGTTACTGCTACATTCTAACTTTTGCTGATTACTGGGTGGCCACCCGGCTGCATCCCCATTACAAGGACAATGTGCTGTCCTTAATTCCCTCACTGGAGTGTAATAGGAAGATGAGCCCACTAGTAGACACGCTGCTGATGGCATTCACACCTGACACCGGTGGAAGCACAAGGTGAAGGCAGAGGAGGAGGAGGAAGAATTTGCCAATGCAGCTGGGTCACAAGCAACACCTCAGAAGGCAGGGTTAGCATGGGCAAAATGTGGAAAAGCTTTTTTCATCACGCCACAACAACCTGCACCACCAGCAGATCTGGAATATCTTAGCAGGAGGCAGCATTTCAGCAACATGGTGGAACAGTACACGTACTGACTGATGGGTCTGCCTAGGGGAATAGCTACAGGGGAAGTAGGGGAGGCAACTGCTTTGGGGCTGTGACCTAGAAAGGGCCCATCCAGGAGGATGAGGAGGAATAACAGTATTATACATTGAAATTATATACTGTGGCAGTATAGACAGTATAGAAAGCGAATGGAACAGCTGGTGGGCCTGGTCTGAGAGAGCGATCTTTAGTAGCCACAGGCATAGCGGCATTAAAGGAAGGGGTTTGCGCAAAAATTACTGGGGGAGGGGGGCCCGATTCAAAAATTTGCTGTGCTGCCCAATCATTTCTAGCTACTCCACTGGGTCTGCCCCATTCAACTTCTGGGTCATCAAATTGGGCACATGTCCTGAGGTTGCCCTTTACGCATTGGAGGTGCTGGCCTACCCTGCAGCCACTGTATTGTCTGAACGTGTGTTTATGTAACCGCCAATTGTAAGTTCCCTGTCAGTTATGCAGTGCAGGGGTTTGTACCTGGCAAAAATGGTAATATTTCACCCAACAGTTTAAAATCTATCCTTTGCCGTACAGTATTAAACTTGGCCAGCCACTGCTGGGACACCAGATTTAGGGGATTGCTATTTTAGCAATTGAATTTAACACCGGAACAAAATCTATACTTTGCAGGACACTATTAAACTTGGCTGGCCACTGCTGGGACACCAGATTTATGGGATTGCTATTATGGCTATTGAATTTCACCCCAGAACTAAAATGTATCCTTTGCCGGACACTATTAAACTTGGCCAGCCACTGCTGGGACACCAGATTTAGGGGATTGCTATTTTTTCTATTGAATTTCACCCTGGAACAAAATATATCCTTTGCCGGACACTATTTAACTTGGCTGGCCACTGCTGGGACACCAGATTTATGGGATTGCTATTTTGGCTATTGAATTTCACCCCAGAACAAAATATATCCTTTGCCGGACACTATTAAACTTGGCCAGCCACTGATGGGACACCTTATTTAGGGGATTGCTATTTTTGCAACTGAATTTCACCCCAGAAAATAATATATCCTTTGACGGACACTATAAAAGTTGGCCAGCCACAGCTGAAACCACTCATTTAGGGTATTGCTATTTTGGGAATTGAATTTCACCCCAGAACAAAATATATCCTTTGCTGGACACTACTAAACTTGGCCAGCCACTGTTGGGACACCAGATTTAGGGGATTGCTATTTTGGCTATTGAATTTCACCCCAGAACAAAATATATCCTTTGCCGGACACTATTAAACTTGGCCAGCCACTGCTGGGACACCAGATTTAGGGGATTGCTATTTTGGCTATTGAATTTCATCCCAGAACAAAATATACCCTTTGCTTGACCCAATAAACTTGGCCAGCCGCTGCTGGGAAACCAAATTTAGGGAATTGCTATTTTTGCAATTGAATTTCACCCCAGAAAATAATATAAATTTTGACGGACACTATTAAACTTGGCCAGCCACAGCTGAAACCACTGATTTATGGTATTGCTATTTTGGCAATTGAATTTCATGTCAGAAAATGATCTATCCTTTGCCGGACACTATTAATCTTGTCCAGCAACTGCTGGAACACCAGATTTAGGGGATTGCTCTTTTGGCTATTGAATTTCACCCCAGAACAAAATATATGCTTAGCCGGACACTATTAACCTTGGCCAGCCACTGCTGGAACACCAGATTCACGGTATTTCTTTTTTTGCAACTGAATTTCACCCCAGAACAAAATATATCCTTTGCCGGACACTATTAAACTTGGCCAGCCACAGCTGAAACCACTGATTTATGGTATTGCTATTTTGGCAATTGAATTTCACCCCCCCAAAAAAATATATCCTTTGCATTGGCTAACAGCTATTGAATGTATATGTGCAACTTATGCACATAGCCAAGACAACACAGGAGTGGCTTAGGGACAACTCTGTGAATGTCCTTGAGTGACACAGCCAGAGCCGACTTGAAGCCAATTCAACATCTCTGGAGACACTTGAAAATGTCCACCAATGGGCCCCATTCAGCCTACAGGGCTTGAAAGTATCTGCAGAGAAGAATGGTAGATACTCCCAAGATCCAGGTGCGCATCATACTTGAGACTGGAGGCTTATAGCTGCCAAAGGTCCCCTTCAACTACTGTAAGTCTTGAGTAAAGGGTCTGAATACTTATGTCAATGCAAGTTTTTAGTTTTTCCTTTTCAATAAATTTGCAATGCACATTTCAAACATTCAGTTTTCACGTTCTCATTACGGGGTATTAAATCCAGATTGATGGGGGAAAAGGTATTTATTTTTTGGCTTAGCACAGGTTTGCAACATAATAAAATAGGAAAAAAGTGAAAGGGTTTGAAGACTTTCTGAATGCACTGTATATATAGCCAAGTTGAATGTCTTATCAAACTGTATACTACATGAGCTGTGATAACACAAGTGATTCCATACAGTCTGAATTAAAAAATAAATAAAAAATCAGCTTTGCTACATTAAATTCCATTTTATAAAATTTCAATAATGTACACATTTAAATGTATGTTATTACTACATATCTTGCAGCATAGCTGTTTTTTGTATATGGCATTGGATAAATTATTCTGTTTTGTTTCTAGATCCAGCGTATGATTTGTACTTGCCGTCTAATGTTAATAAACCTAAGATTTAACTTTTTTTGCTCTTGGAAGAAGAATTCAATTAAGATAAATTTAATAAGATTATGTTTTGGTGAGTCAACTGTTTTGTCAGCAAGGTAGCTCTAATCATTTTTTCTTGGACACTGTAATCAAGTAAGTTTAAAACTAATTCAGAACTCTAGACATTAACCCCTTCCCGACCAGTGCCGTACTACTATGGTGCAATGTTCTGGCGGGTGCAGGAGCTTCGGGTCCCCATGCTGCTGTGACGGGGACCGGATGGCTGGAACGGCAGCCCGATGCCTTCCTTAGGCATCATGGCTGCCTTCCCTGTTAGCCTGTGAGATCCAGCCCCCTGGAAAGAAAGCTGTAAGTGTATTACACTGGTAATGCACTTACAGCCAATGCATTACATTACAGATCAGGGAGGGATCAGACACCCAAAAGTTGTGAGAAAAAAAAAGTAAAAAAAGGTAAAATAAAGTTTTGCATAATAAAAAATAAAAGTTTCAAGTAAAAAAAAAGTGTTCTTTTCCCATAAATAAGTAATACATTTTTTTTTATATAGGAAAAAACAAAGAAAAATAGACATATTAGGTATCGCCACATCCGTATCGACTGGCTCTATAAAAATATCATATGATCCACGCTGTCAGGTTAATGCAGTAAAAAAAATAATAATAATAAACTGTGCAAAAACAGCCATTTTTTGGTCACCTTCCCTCACAAAAAGTATAATAGCGATCAAAAAGGCTTATGTACCCCAAAATGGTACCAATCAAACCGTCATCTCATCCTGCAAAAAATGAGACCCTACCTAAGACAATCGTCCAAAAAATGTAAAAAAATAGGGCAGTCAGAAAATGGCAACACTCAAAAAATAAAAACCAGCGAGCGTCCTTCACTCAGAGCGCCTGCGCCGACTAAAGACCGATACGGCGCAGGCGCGGGATTGCAGCTGCAGACAGGGCCAGCGAGAGGAGGAGAGCGCGCTGGCCCTGTCTATCAAAAGAAGAGGGGGTGTTCCAAGGGCATGAAGATGCAGCGGCTACCTGCAAGTACCCGCTCAACTTGCTGGTAGCGAAGATAATTTGCATATCACAAAAGTACGTTTTTTAGAAGATAGAAAACAGGAAAAAAGTTAGGAAACATATGTTTGAACTCAGCTGACATTAGCAAGTAGCTAATGTCAGCTAGTGAAAATTACATCAGTGGGGGTGACAGAAGCCCTTTAAGCAGTGTAGTTATATGTTCTAAAGCCTTTTGTGGAGTGTATAAGTGGAAAAAAGTAAGGGCCTATTTGCCGTTGAGCAGTGCAGTTATATATATATATATATATATATATATATATATATATATATATATATATATCTTATGTGGGGGCACTCAACTTGTCTGGATGCACATGGGCTTTTACAATATTTTATTCAAATACATTCATCACATGCAAAACCATCAAATTGCACATCAAACTATAAGAGGTCAATAAAAAACGAAAAACATTAAAATGTCCAGATCATCCTTATACGTACACCTATATACACTGTCATAAGATGGTATTAAATATTGGCGGTCTTCATACGATGGGATATAATTGCCTCTGTTAAATATCATGTTTAAACGGCATTGAGTGTCTTACTGCTTCAACAGGGTTAAAACATTTGTGTCATCAAATATTTCTTCTGGCCATCTCACCAGTAGCACATAACTAATTATGTCCATATAATCTCCACACACTAATTATGTCCATATAATCTCCACACGCTAAATTAACGTGGGCAAGGCTGGTGGTCACACTAAACGCTTTCATTGCGTTAGTAGGGCATATACCGCATAGTATAACAAATTTCAGCGCTGGTAGATTTTACATGCGATAAAATTGCTTATCCAGCGTGGTTGAGTACATGCGATTAATTAGCTGCGATTATGTTGTATTTCCAGCGCTCCTGTATCAGCATTTAAATCAACACACTAACGGCGCTGTTACGCCCTGTATTTGAACATGTCCACCCAGATAATTCTCATAAGATCGACAGTTAGTGTGTCAGTACGTTACCGGTCTTCACCCTCTACCTCTCGGTCACTTCGGCTTCAGTGCGCTGTACGATTATTCCCTGCTAGGACCTGATGCGGCGTCCCACGTGGTCCTAACGTCACTCGGTGGCATCCCACGTGACGGCAAGGAGATTGCGCTATTGGCTGTACCGGAGTGTCGTACTGGGTCCTTGTATGGTGGTTAAGTTCAATTCCTTCTATTGATGAATTCAAACGGGGGAGATGATGTGATTTATTCTTTTTCTAAGCCGCAGATTCTTTATAATATAAATCGCCAAATTCCCAAACGCGTTTCGGGGCGGTCATTAACTTGCCCCTTCCTCAGTTACTTTTTACAGTGCAGTTATATGTTCTAAAGCCCTTTTTGGCATATATTGGTGGGAAAAAATATTTATTTGCCATTCAGCAGTGCAGTTATATGTTCTAAGGACCTTTTTTGAGTTTATTAGTGGCAAACAAAAAGTATTTGCCATTGTGTGGTGAAGTGAGAAAATTATAGCCCTTTTTGGCATGTATAAGTGGCAAAAAACTATATATTTGCCATTCAGCAGTGTAGTTATACGTTCTAAAGCCCCTTCTGGCGTGTATTAGTGTAAAAAAATATATATTATTTGTCAATCATCGTTGCAGTTATATGTTCTAAAGCCTTTTGTGGAGCGTATAAGTAGAAAAAAGTAAAGGCCTATTTGCTGTTCAGCAGTGTAGTTATGTTCTAAAGCCCTTTTGGCGTGTATTATTGGTAAAAAATATATATATTTGGCATTCAGCGGTGCAGTTATATGTTCTAAAGCCTTTTGTGGTGTGTATAACTTAAAAAATAAGGTCCTATTTGCCGTTCAGCCATGCTATGGACAAAAGGTGAAGCATGGCCAGGTTGCCAATGTTGGTACTATGGCCCTGAGTCAACATATGCAGCTCCACCATAAAGTGGCCTGTGAGAACCACGGCTCCGATGTGGTGGTTCAGCCAACCACTGCATCACCCAGTTGCACGCACCCGATTTCAGGCAGTCAAGGCTCCACCACCTCAGCCGAAGGGAGCTGTCTGTCCTTCCCATCATCTGCTGGTCCTAATTGCTCCTCCTCCTACTCCTCGTCAGTCATTCCGTCAGCAATCGATCACCGAAGCGATTGCCAAGAGACAACAGAATGCGTGCACTCATCCAACGGCGCAGAAGCTGAATGTGCTCCTGTCCAAGTTGCTGGTGCTGCATTCTCTTCCTTTCCAAGTGGTGGACTCTGCACCTTTTAGAGAACTGATGGATTGTGCCGAGCCGAGATGGAGAGTCCCAAGCCGTCATTTCTTTGCCAAAAAGGCAGTATCGGCCCTGCACAATTATGTAGAACAGAAGGTGGGCCAGTCCTTGAGTCTGTCGGTGTCTTCCAAAGTGCACAGCAGCGCCGACGTGTGGCGCTGTAACTACGGTCAGGGACAATACATGTCCTTTATGGCCCAATGGGTAAATGTGGTTCCTGCCATGAATAAATTTGCATCGAACGGAATTTTTTCAAAAAATTCAGCAAACTAGCCAAATCGTATTTTTTAGAAATTCGCTTATCTCTAACATGAAAAATCTGCATAGAAATGAAATTTTGAAATTTCGCCTCCATTTTCCTTTAATTCTTGTGGAACATCTAAAGGGTTAACAACGTTTGTAACATCAGTTTTGAATAATTTGAGGGGTGTAGTTTCTAAAGTGGGGTCATTTATGGGTTGTTTCTATTATGTAAGCCCCTCAAAATGACTCCATATTTGAATTGGTGCTTAAAAAAATGGTTTTGTAAATTTAGTAGAAAATTTGAATAATTGCTTCTAAATTTCTAAGCCTTCTAAGGTCCTAAAAAAATAAAATGGCATTTCCAAAATGATGCCAGCATAAAGCAGACATATGGGAATTAATGAGTGAACCATTTTATGAGGCATTACTATCTGTCTTAAAAGTAAAGAGATTCAAATTTAGAAATTGTTAAATTGGTAAATTTTGGATTTTTTTTTTATAAATAAAGGAAAAATATATTGACTCAAATTAACCACTGTCGTGAAGTATAATGTGTCATGAGAAAAATTATGTGAACCCTTTGGAAAGATATGGATTTCTGCACAAATTGGTTATAAAATGTGATCTGATCTTCATCTAAGTCACAGCAATAGACAATCACAGTCTGCTTAAACTAATAACACACAAATAATTAAATGTTACCATGTTTTCTTTTTTTTAACACACCATGTAAACATTCACAGTGCAGGTTGAAAAAGTATGTGAACCCCTAGACTAATGACATCTCCAAGAGCTAATTGGAGTGAGGTGTCAGCCAACTGGAGTCCAATCAATTAGATGAGATTGGAGGTGTTGGTTACAGCTGCCCTGCCCTATAAAAAACACACACCAGTTCTGGGTTTGCTTTTCCTAAGAAGCATTGCCTGACATGAATGATGCCTCGCACAAAAGAGCTCTCAGAAGACCTACGATTAAGAATTGTTGACTTGTATAAAGCTGGAAAGGGTTATAAAAGTATCTCCAAAAGCCTTGCTGTTCATCAGTCCACGGTAAGACAAATTGTCTATAAATGGAGAAAGTTCAGCACTGCTGCTACTCTCCTTAGGAGTGGCTGTCCTATAAATATGACTGCAAGAGCACAGCGCAGACTGCTCAATGAGGTGAAGAAGAACCTAGAGTGTCAGCTAAAGACTTACAAAAGTCTCTGGCATATGCTAACATCCTTGTTAGCGAATCTACGATATGTAAAACACTAAACAAGAATGGATTTCATGGGAGGATACCACAGAGGAAGCCACTGCTGTCCAAAAAAAACATTGCTGCACGTTTACAGTTTTCACAAGAGCACCTAGATGTTCCACAGCAGTACTGGCAAAATATTCTGTGGACAGATGAAACCAAAGTTGAGTTGTTTGGAAGAAACACACCACACTATGTGTTGAGAAAAAGATGCACACCAACATCAAAACCTCATCCCAACTGTGAAGTATCTTGGTGGGGGCATCATGGTTTGGGGATGCTTTGCTGCATCAGGGTCTGGACGGATTGCTATCATCGAAGGAAAAATTAATTCCCAAGTTTATTAATACATTTTGCAGGAGAACTTAAGGCCATCTGTCCACCAGGTGAAGCTCAACAGAAGATGGGTGTTGCAACAGGACAACGACCCAAAGCATAGAAGTAAATCAACATCAGAATGGCTTAAACAGAAGAAAATACGCCTTCTGCAGTGACCTCAACCCGATTGAGATGCTGTAGCATGACCTCAAGAAAGCGATTCACACCAGACATCCCAAGAATATTGCTGAACTGAAACAGTTCTGTAAGTGGAATGGTCAAGAATTACTCCTGACCGTTGTGCACGTCTGATCTGCAACTATAGGAAACATTTGGTTGAAGTTATTGCTGCCAAAGGAGGTTCAACCAGTTATTAAATCCAAGGATTCACATACTTTTTCCACATGCACTGTGAATGTTTACATGGTGTTTTCAATAAAAACATTGTAACATTTAAGTTTTTGTGTGTTATTAGTTTAAGCAGACTGTGATTGTCTATTGTTGTGACTTAGATGAAGATCAGATCACATTTTATGACCAATTTGTGCAGGAATCCATATAATTCCAAAGGGTTCACATACAGATGTAGCAGGGTTAGCACTCCCGCTGTTAACTCAAATTTCTTAACTCATTTCATTATCTTGAGAAAAAAGCCATTGAAAAAAGGAGTGCTAACCATGCTACATCTGTACTTTTTCTTGCCACTGTATATTGTCTGTCTGTCTTTCCATCCATATAGGTGCTGGTAAGAAGTTTAGGAAAATTTCAATTTGCAACAAATCTAAATTTCCTCCCACTTTGTGGCAAAGAATCAGGTTTTCCTAAAATGGTGGCTGCACATGTTACAAAATGAAACAAAGTGTAGAGGAGACAAGCCCAGGAATGCAAGATCATCCATAATGCTGTGCAGCCAGCCAATCTGAAGACAGCCATCCCCTGTGATGTCCCATCCATATAAAACCCTCATCCCGTGCGGTCTCCGCCATTGTCCTGTGAGCTGAGCATAGGGAGAGATGTCGCAAACGCTTATGTACTAGGGACAGTGTTGCTGAAAATGATTAAATTTGTAACGAATTGTAGTTCTTGGCAAACTTCGGCAAAGCTGCCAAATCAAATTTTTCAGAACTTCACTGCTCTTTATATCTGTCATGAACCAGCGGGTGTGAACCCACTGTGCCACGTGTTCTACCTCCTCTAAGGGCATTGTCTAAGTGAACCCCTCGATCTTCACAGTATTCCTGATGGTGGGGATAGACTTTTCCGAGGGGAACACCAGGTTGCTACCTCTTGAGGAGGATTGGCACACGAGGGAGCTGGTCCAGGCGGACCAGGAGTTAGCTGAGAAAGGTACCAGAGGTACAGGCATTGTCAGCAGACTGAGTCGTTACCAGGAGCAACAGTGCAGGACAGAAGGATGAGGCAGAGGCGAAGTCAGACAGGCAATAGCTCAGGGAAGGCGGCACAGGTACAGGTCAGGCAATCCGGGTCGGCAACAAAAGAGTGAAGGCAAGGATCAAACAGTTAGCAGAGTCCAGGAACACAAGTACAAGTCAGAAACACAGGCAGTTATCTGGAACCTTAGCAGGACGCAAAGACCTTTACACTGAGGCAGCTGGGAAGGGGGTTGAGCCACTTATATATGTGCAGGAGGGCTTGGTTGGTGAGGTCACATGATCCAACTCATAAAACACAGGAAGTAACACGCCGGCCCTTAAGGAAATGCTGCAGGAAACAAGCAGCAAGCATGCTGTGACCAGGGCTGAAAGGAAACACTGGCAGCAGAACACAGCACCCGGGACCGCGGTGGTAAGCAGGGGAACTGCGGCGCTAGCAGCAGCTGCTGTTACAATATCTAGGCTAAAGCCACTTAACGATTACATATACAGGAGCTTTTATGACATCCCATTCTAAATCCATATGGAATAATATGGAGCTGGTCTCCCCTTTGCTGCTAAAACAGCTTCCACTCTTCTGAGAAGACGTTCTACACAATTTTGAAGTGTGTCCATCTATTCATTCTAACATACATCCACTCACCATACCTTAATAATAGAATAGAAAATGGAAACATTATACCATTTTTTTCTTACAGAGTTATATGGTAAAGGAAAAAAAGATAGATAGATAGATAGATAGATAGATAGATAGATAGAATTTGAAGACAGACATATATATTGTGGTAATGTGGACAGTGCAGGAAGGATCGTGTATCCCACCCAGATACCTCAGATACCTCAGCTGAGTAAGATAACTAAAATTCGGAAAGCTGCAGTGGTCTCAGCAAAGTATAGTTTGCTGAGACAGTTTTGTATACATTTTCTTCTGGGCTGGATTTTATTTGGATTGGCGGATAGGTTTGGTAGTGGGATCCACCAGTCCGCACCTTTCCGGCACAGGTATTCTCTTTCACCTGAGGTGATCGCAGGTGAGGCCTGCTTTAATCAAGGAGGTATAAAACCAACCCTCTGTGTGTTAGTCAGGTGGAAGGAAAGTCTGAGAAGGCCTGAGAGTGAGAGAGAAGGGCTGAGAAAGCCTGAGTTTGGGGGACCTAGCGATGCCTGCGGAGAGAGGGTCGCACGGCCAGAGTCAGGCGGACTTCTGGGCCACAATCCCCCAAAGGCACTGATGTTGTTGTAGTCACAGCCTGGAGGGTGCTGGAGTGTTTGGGCTGAGAAAGCCGTATCTGATCACATGTGTGAACTGTAGAGTTGAGCGAACTCGAACTGTATAGTTCGGGTTCGTACCGAATTTTGGGGTGTTCGGGACACGGACCCGAACCCGAACATTTTTTAAAAAGTTCAGGTTCGGGTCCGTTGGCATGGCTGTGATTGGCTGAGTGCAGCATGAGACCCAGCCTCTTTATAAGCTGGAGTCACGTACTGCCGCACGTCACTCTGCTGATTTGAGCTTAGGGAGAGGATGCTTTTGCTGCGACCAGGGACAGAATAGGGCAGAAATCAGAAGAAACTGTGCTACTTTATTTCACAAGATACAGCAAATAGAGAGGGAGGGAGCTTCAGCAATCCAACATTTTTGTACCCAGCCACTGCCAGGGAAATCTTTTTTTGTAATCCATCTGTTACTGAGGTGGTGCTCGGCAGCCATTTTAGCCACAGCAGTGTACTGCATGTGTGCCAGCCAGCCAGTGACATCAGTCTAATCCTATTTTGTAGCTCAGTGAAGGAAAAATACCTTTTGTTTCTGGCTGCTCAAGTCCCTATATTGCCTTTTGTACGTTTAAGGGGTGACATAGTCCATTTGTCTAGTCTAGGATCTGTGGTGCCACAGAGCACTTGTGTATACAATGCACTAAACCGTATATTCAATTTCAGCTATCAAATAGTTTATCAGTGTATTTTAGTTTAAAAAAAGTGGTCATCCTGATCCACCAAGCCAATTTTATGCCGCCAAAATATATATTTGACATTTCTGCGGTGAAATAGAGAATCCATGTAATTTTGGGCGAAAAACCGTATTCCTTGTCCACAAATTAGATCTGCATACACCGTCCAACGACATATTTTATATTTCTGCAGGGAAATAGTGCTTCTTTGTTTTTTATAGAAAAAAAACCTTATTCAAGGTCCACCAAACAGTCTGAAATACCCATTCCAACCATCTATTTTACATTGCTGCTGTGAAATACAGCATAAGTGTATTTTTTTGACAAAAAAGTGGAAGTCCTGATCCACAGAGCATTTTGAAATACACCGCCTAAATACCGATTTCACATTACAGCTGAGAAATAGTGCATTATTCTTTTTTTGTGTGAAAAAAGCTAAATTTCTGCTTCACAAAGCAGTTGTACATACGCAGTATAAATACCTACTTTTCATTTACAGCAGTAAAAAACTGCATTTTGGGGATTCATTGAAAAAAGCTGTGTTTTAGGCCGAAAAAAACAGTTGTGCATCCGTAGTTTAAATCGTTATTTCCAATTTATAGCAGTTAAATACTGCATTTGTGAATTTTGGTCACCAAATCCGTGTTCTGGCTCCCCAAATCTGTTGTCTATACATAGTATAAATATCTACTTTTAATGTACAGCAGTTAAAAACAGCATTTTGGGGTTTTATTGAAAAAAGCCGTGTTTTAGGCCGAAAAAACAGTTATGCATCCGTCGTTTAAATAATTAATTTCAATTTACAGCTGTGAAATAGAAATTTTCTGTATTTTATTACAAAAATACTTGTTCTTGTTCCACAAACCACTTGTGCATACAGTGTACCAAATTTTTTTACATTTCCGCATGGAAATTGAGAATCTGTGTATTTTGTGCCCAAATCCACCGTGTCACACGGCAGGGTTCAGCTGTCCATATCCCAAACATTGGAGAGAGGGAGGAAATATCCACCTACCCACCCTCGAGCCCTGGCCCTGAATGCCAGCATTTCAAAATTACTGGCCTTTGAAATGATGTCATTCCGTCTGGTGGAGATGGACTGTTTCAAACAGCTCATGGAGGTGGCTGTGCCCCAGTACATTGGTCCCATCCGCCACTACTTTTCCAGACGAGCCTTTCCTTCCCTGCTCAACCAAGTGGAGGATAAGATCAAGTGTGCACTGCGCAATGCCACCTGTGGCAAGGTTCACATAACCACAGATACATGAACCAGTAAGCACGGCCAGGGTCGCTATCTCCCTAACTGAACACTAGGTAAACGTAGTGGCGGTTGGGCCCGAGGCGGATAGCGGTTTGGCGCATATCCTTCTACCACCGAGGATCGCAGGGCATTATTCGTTGCCTCCTGTTGCTTACTCCTCCTACTCCACATCATCCTCCTCCTCCTCCTACTCCTCTTCTACCACCCCCACATCCGGTCATCGAAAGAACCTCACCCCCAACTTTAGCACAGCCCGGGGTAAACATCAGCAGGCGATTTTAAAACTCATGTGTTTGGGTGACAAACCCCACACCGCACAGGAGCTTTGGAGGGGCATAGAACAGCAGACTGATGAGAGGTTGCTGCTGGTGATCCTCAAGCCCAGCCTGGTGGTGTGCGATAATGGGCGAAATCTCGCTGCAGCTCTGGGACTAGTCAGTTTGACGCACATCCCTTGCCTGGCGCATGTGCTGAATCTGGTGGTGCAGAAGTTTCTTAAAAACTACCCAGACATGTCAGACCTGCTGCTAAAAGTACGGTCAGTATGTGCGCGCTTTCGGCGTTCTCACTCTGCTTCTGCTCGCTTGTCTGCGCTGCATATGCGACGTGCCCACTAGGTGGAACTGCACCTTACATATGTTGGAGAGACTGTGCGAGCAGCAGAGGGAAATAGTGGGGATTCAGATGCAGTATGCACGGGTCAGTCGCTCTGCGGATCAGCACCACTTCACCACCAGTGACTGGGCCTGCATGCAAGACCTGTGTACCTTGCTGCGGTCTTTTGAGTACTTACCCAACATGGCCAGTGCTGATGATGCCGTTGTTAGCATTACAATAACCCTTCTATGTCTCCATGAAAAAAATATTACGGCGATGATGGAAGAGGATGCGGCACAGGAGGAGGAGGAAGAGGGGGCATTTCACAGGGTTTTAGGCAGGTCATACAGAAGTGGCTTAGAGGGTGGGTTCCTGCACCAGCAGAGGCCAGGTACACATGTGGACAGCAAGGGCACACTTCTGGAGGATGAGGAGGAGGAGAATGAGGTGGAGGAGGAGGACACGGTTTCACTGCACGGTGGCACCCCACGCAGCTCAGGGCCATCATTGGAGCGTGGCTGGGGGGATACAGAGGACATACGATACACCACCTACAGAGGACAGCTTATTGTTACCTCTGGGCAGCCTGGCACACATGAGCGACTACATGCTGCAGTGCCTGCGCAACGACAGCAGAGTTGCCCACATTTTAACTTGTGCTGACTACTGGGTTGCCACCCTGCTAGATCCCCGGTACAAGAACAAAATGCCCACATTAATTCCCGCTCTGGAGCATGATAGGAAGATGCGAGACTACAAGCGCACGCTGGTAAACGTGTTTCTGAGGGCATTCCCAACTGACACGGGGGAACAAGTGAAAGCACAAGGTGTAGGCAGAGGAGGAAGAGGTCACCAACGCAGCTGTGGCATGGCCAGCTCCTCAGACAGCAGGGATAGCATGGCCGAGATGTGGAAAAGTTTTGCCACCACGCCACAGCAAACTGCACCACCAGCTGTTAGGGAACGTGTTAGCAGGAGGCAGCATTTCAACAAAATGGTGGAACAGTACGTGTGCACATGCCTCCACATACTGACTGATGGTTCTGCCCCATTCAACTTCTGGGTCTCAAAATTGTCCACATGGCCAGAGCTTGCCCTTTATGCCTTAGAGGTGCTGGCCTGCCCTGCAGCCAGTGTAGTGTCTAATGTGTATTTAACATGGCAGGTGGCATCATTACAAACAAACGCAGCCGCCTGTCCACAGCCAACGTGGACAAGCTCACGTTCATTAAAATGAACCAGACATGGATCCCACAGGACTTGTCCGTACCTTGTGCAGAATAGACATTTATAACTGCCTCGCCCTCAACTATAGATTCTTTTACTCCAAGGCACTTCTTTATTGAATCCTCTTTTTTTAATTGTACCATTATCTTGGGGGTAACCCCAAGTTGAATGAACCTCTCCTCTGTCTGGTTGCCAGGGGCCTACATTTCAGCTAATCGCCTGTTGCTTTGGTGCGTGACATTATCCCCTTTTTTCTGTCAAATGACCTCTCCTCTGTCTGGGTGTCAAGGGCCAATATTTCGTTTAATCACCTGCTGAATTGGTGGGTGACATTAACCTCTTTTTACTGTCAAATGACCTCTCCTCTGTCTGGGTGTTAGGGGCCTATTTTTTTGTTTAATCGCCTGCTTCATTGTTGGGAGACATTAACCTCTTTTTGCTGAAAAATGACCTCTCCTCTGTCTGGGTGTCAGGGGGCTATATTTTGTTTAATCGCCTGCTGCATTGTTGGGAGACATTAACCTATTTTTACTGTCAAATGACTTCTCCTCTGTCTGGGTGTCAGGGGCCTATATTTAGTTTAATCGCCTTCTGATTTGGTGGGAGACATTAACCTCTTTTTACTGTCCAATGACCTCTCCTCTGTCTGTGTATCAGGGTCCTATATTTCGTTTAATGGCCTGCTGCATTGGTAGGAGACATTAACCTCTTTTTGCTGACAAATGTCCTCTCCTCTGTCTGGGTGTCAGGGTCTACATAAATAATAATGGACTGTTCTATTGCAGGTTGACCTGAGGCCTGAGTTGCTGTTATGGGACCGCTCCCCTCTGTCTAGGTGCTAGGGCCTACATAAATGATAATGGCCTGTTCTATTGCAGGTTGACCTGAGGCCTGAGTTGCTGTTATGGGACTGCTCACCTCTGTCTAGGTGCTAGGGTCTACATAAATGATAATGGCCTGTTCTATTGCAGGTTGACCTGAGGCCTGAGTTGCTGTTGCTGTTATGGGACCTCTCACCTCTGTCTGGGTGCAAAGGCCAACATAAATGATAATAGCCTGTTCCATTACAGGTTGACCTGAGGCCTGTGTTGCTGTTTCAGGACCGCTCTCCTCTGTCTAGGTGCTAGGGCCTACATAAATAATAATGGCCTGCTCCATTGCAGGTTGACCTGAGGCGTGTATTGCTGTTACGGGACCGCTCTCCTCTTTTCGGGAGCCATGGGCCTGAATGAGTGATTGTGGCCTGTGGCACTGATGGGTGAAATCAATACTGTTTTGGCGTGATTTTAACTCTCCTCTTTGTGGGTGCCAGGTGCCTGAGTCTGTGCATGAGGCTTGTGACACTGCAGGCAGGCATAAATCCTTCTTGGCTGTGATTACAACTTCTCCAACTTCCATGTATGGTTGTCTTGGGCATAAATCTGTGAATGTGGCCTGTGGCACTGCTGGCAGACGTGAATCCTTTTTGGCTGTGATGAGAACTTCTCCAACTCCCGTGTATGGTTGCCTTGGGCCTGAATCTGTGAATGTGGCCTGCGGCACTGATGGCAGACATGAATCCTTTTTGGCTGTGATGAGAACTTCTCCAACTCCCGTGTATGGTTGTCATGGGCCTGAAGCTGTGAACGAGCCTGTGGCACTGCAGGCAGACATGAATTCTTTATAGCTGTGAGTAGAACTTCAACTCCTATAGCATTCCCACCTGATGCCACCCTAAGCTCCTATTCTACCTCCTCCTCCAAGTTGCCAATAATATTGGTAAATTTTTATTTATTTTAAGTCATTTCCCGATCCACATTTGTTTGCAGGAGATTTGCCTACATTTTGCTGCCTTCTGCAGCCCTCTAGCCCTTTCCAGGGCTATTTTATAGCCATTTTAGTGGCCAAAAGTTCGGGTCCCCATTGACTACAATGGGGTTTGGGTTAGGGGTTAAGTTCGGATCCCGAACCCGAACATTTTCATGACGTTCGGCCGAACTTCTCGAACCCGAACATCCAGGTGTCCTCTCAACTCTAGTGAACTGTGTTCTTTAGAGGTGAGTCAAGGAATTAATTATGTATTGGTTAGAGCCCAGATGTGCCAGCTTTCCATTTGATGCTGGTTTGTGTGTGCTGGTGCAAAAATAAATGACCATTTTTTACTTTAAATCTTCTGTTTGCGACCCCCAGAGAGAGCGTGATGCCTTACAATATAAATATATATATATATATATATATATATATATATATATATATACACACAAAAGCAAGATATAGTAGCAGCACAGTTTCAAAGGTAAGTCGGGTGCAAATCCACAGGAAAGGTAGACAACGATCCCACTGTATAATATTTCCAAGAAATAAGGCAGCACTCCAAATAAAAGTGAACGGTGATGACCCGATTTATTCCCAGGCAACGTTTCAGCCTACTCAATGAGGCCTTTGTCAAGCAAAATAATAGTGTCACAGGTGAGTATAAATAGCTAACAAGTGGTCACGTGATGCATAAGTGCATAATTGAACACATGATTTGTCAAAACAATTGTTCACATGATCATTGGATAATATAGATTACAAAATATACATACATGATTCACAATGAGTTACAAAAATTCAATAAGAAGCACATATCAATTTCACATAAGGCCTCTTTCACACTAGTGTTTTTGCTTTCCGTCCTAGAGTTCCGTCCTCGGGGCTGTAGGACGGAAAGATACTGATCAGGATTATCCTAATGCATCCTGAATGAAGAGCAATCCGTTCAGGATGCATCAGGATGTCTTCCGTTCAGTATGTGAACGTTTTTTGGACGTTGACAAAAGCGCAGCATGCTGCGGATTTGTCTCCATCCAAAAATCCGGAAGACATGCCGTAATGCCGGATCCGGAATTAATGCCCATTGAAGTGCATTAATCCGGATCTGGCCATAAGCTAAACGTCGTTTCGGCGCATCGCTGGATCCGACGTTTAGCTTTTTCTCAATTGTTACCATGGCAGCCAGGACGCTAAAGTCCTGGTTGCCATGGTAAAATGTAGTGGGGAGAGGGGGAGCAGTATACTTACCATTCGTGCGGCTCCCGGGGAGCTCCAGAGTGACGTCAGGGCGCCCCAGACGCATGGATCACGTGATCGCATGGATCACGTGATCCATGGGCATGGGGCGCTCTGACGTCATTCAGAGCGCCCAGGAGCCGCACGGACGGTAAGTATACCGCTCCTCGCTCCCCACTACTACTATGGCAACCAGGACTTTAATAGCGTCCTGGCTGCCATAGTAACCTGAAAGCATTTCGAAGACTGATCAGGATCCTGATCAGTCTTCTAATGCTTTCAGGCGACTTGCGTTCTGATGGATCCGGCGGGACGGAAGTGCCCGCCGGATCCTCAGAACGCAAGTGTGAAAGAGGCCTAAGAGTTTCAAAAGAGTACATCTTCATAAAATTGATATATAAAAACCGCATTGTTTATAAAGTGCCAGTGCATTAAGTTAGTAAAGGGTTATCACACAGCTGACCAATATTACATAGTTATACATATCAGCATACCGTTGGCGGATGGTTGGGTCCGCAGGTATCGGCGTTCCCCTATGTGATTTGCCCAGACGCCAGGCCAGATATATATCGCCACACCTCCCAAGGCACAAAAACGGCACTCCTCCCAGTCATCATCCAGATGACTGTGGACAGTCTGACAGAGGAACACCGCTCCAGAAACTTGAGAGAGATAGGACGGCACACGTGACCCCACCGCAACCAACCACAATAGGGGGGATGGAAAAGGAGGGCGGGCATGTGGCGTAACTATAGAAACCCTGTAGTTGTTTACCTACAGGTTAAACATCTGTCACACAGTGAAACGGGGCATCAATGGGATCCCACAAGTAAATAACAATAATGTGATGTGTATCCGTGCAATTATTGCAGGTGCCGCTAAAATTGTCGCGGGGACCACCAGTGAAGGTGCCTCCGCGACAAAACAGCGAGACGTATCAATTAACACTTTCATGCCCAGCGGCACGTACCTGCCAGTAGTCCCCTCCTGCATTTATAAAGTGACTCATACCGACTGCATAGTGCAGTGTATAAGGTGTAGCACAGGATCCGGATGCTTCTTCAAGACCCCTCAACCCATGTTTAAATATCAGCAGGAGCAGAGACACGCCAATGTCATGCTCCAGGTGACCATATCACACCACCACCGCAGAAAAAAATCAGTCATACGGATGAATATCACTAAAACACTGACAGAAATTGATTACATTTGTTGTCAAACTAGAAAAATAAAACATCATAGAATCCCTTGATGTCCCGCAAACCAACGAAAAACATCCTTCTCAACACGACCGAATAATGCGGACATAGAGAACCACTTCTGGTATCACTGAGTAGATAAGGCAAAGGACTTCAATCTAGAAGTAAAAAAGAGAAAACATTAGTAAAGGAAAAAAACTTCTTAAATTGCCACTATCACATACTCAAACACCGGCAGGATAGAAAAGAACACTCCAAATGGGTGGACAACAGCAGACATTATTTATCAAACAACCCCCATCTGAACTCAGTGTTCAAACCATTGGGTTTTAACGTATGTAACCGATATATCCATATTAACCGCTTCAGCCCCCCTAGCTTAAACACCCTTAATGACCAGGCCACTTTTTACAATTCCGCACTACACTACTTTCACCGTTTATTGCTCCGTCATGCAACTTACCACCCAAATGAATTTTACCTCCTTTTCTTCTCACTAATAGAGCTTTCATTTGGTGGTATTTCATTGTTGCTGACATTTTTACTTTTTTCGCCATTAATACAAATTTAACGACATTTTTGCAAAAAAAATGACATTTTTCACTTTCTGTTGTAAAATATTTCAAAAAAAAACTACATTTCTATATACATTTTTCTCTAAATTTATTGTTCTACATGTCTTTGATAAAAAAAGTCCAATAAGTGTATATTTATTGGTTTGGGTAAAAGTTATAGCGTTTACAAACTATGGTGCAAAAAGTGAATTTCGGCATTTTGAAGCAGCTCTGACTTTCTGAGCACCTGTCATGTTTCTTCAGGTGCTAGAATGTCAGGATAGTATAAATACCCCCCAAATCACACCATTTTAGATAGAAGACACCCCAAAGTATTCGCGGAGGGGCATGGTGAGTTCATGTATCATTTCATTTTTTTTCACAAGTTAGCGGAAAATGACACAAAATGACACAAAAAAAAAAGTTTCAATTTCTGATAACTTCTGGCAAAAAAAAAAAATCTCAGACGGACTCACTATGCCCCTCAGTGAATACCTTGGGGTGTCTACTTTCCGAAATGGGGTCATTTATGGGGTGTGTTTACTGTTCTGGCATTTTGGGCGGGGCTAAATTGTGAGCCGCCATGTAAAACCTAAAGGTACTCGTTGGAATTTGGGCCCCTTTGCGCACCCAGGCTGCAAAAAATTGTCACTTATGTGGTATCGCCGTACTCAGGAGAAGTAGGGCAATGTGTTTTGGGGTGTATTTTACATATTCCCATGTTGGGTGAGAGAAATATCTCTGTAAATTGTCAACTTTGTATAAATTTTTTAAAAGTTGTCGTTTACAGAGATATTTTTCACACAAAGTATGGGTATATATATAAATACACCCCAAAACACATTGCCCTACTTCTCCTGAGTACGGCGATACCACATGTGTGCCACTTTTTGCAGCCTGGGTGCACAAAGGCCCTAAAACCAATGAGTACCTTTAGGATTTCACAGGGCATTTTTACGCATTTGGATTCCAGACTTCTTCTCACGCTTTAGGGGCCCCTAAAATGCCAGGACAGTATAAATACCCCACATGTGACCCCATTTTGGAAAGAAGACACCCCAAGGTATTCCGTGAGGGGTATGGTGAGTTCATGTAAAATTTTATTTTTTGTCACAAGTTAGTGGAATATGAGACTTTGTAAAAAAAAAATAAAAAAAAATATATATCAATTTCCGCTAACTTGTGCCAAAAAATATGGCACAATGGTGGACTCACCATGCCCCTCACGGAATACCTTGGGGTGTCTTATTTCCAAAATGGGGTCACATGTGGGGTATTTATACTCACCTGGCATTTTAGGGGCCCCTAAAGCGTGAGAATCCAAATGCATAAAAATGCCCTGTGAAATCCTAAAGGTACTCATCGGAATTTGGGCCCCTTTGCGCATCTTGGCTGCAAAAAAGTGTCACACACGTGGTATCACCGTACTCAGGAGAAGTAGGGCAATGTGTTTTGAGGTGTATTTTTACATATACCCATGCTGGGTGAGAGAAATATCTCTGTAAACTGACAACTTTGAATAAAAAAATTTAAAAAGTTGTCGTTTACAGCGATATTTCTCACACCCAGCATGGGTATATGTATAAATACACCCCAAAACACATTGCCCTACTTCTCCTGAGTACGGCGATACCACATGAGTGACACTTTTTTGCAGCCAAGATGCGCAAAGGGGCCCTAAAACCAATGAGTACCTTTAGGATTTCACAGGCCATTTTTACGCATTTAGAATCTCACGCTTTAGGACCCCTAAAATGCCAGGGCAGTATAAATACCCCACAAGTGACCCCATTTTGGAAAGAAGACACCACAAGGTATTCTTTGAGGGGTATGGCGAGTTCACAGAAAAAAAAAATTTGGCACAAGTTAGCGGAAATTGATTTTTTTTTTTTTTTTTTTTTACAGTCTCATATTCCACTAACTTGTGACAAAAAATAAAATTTTACATGAACTCACCATACCCCTCACGGAATACCTTGGGGTGTCTTCTTTCCAAAATGGGGTCACATGTGAGGTGTTTGTACTGTCCTGGCATTTGAGGGTCTCCGCAATCATTACACGTATGGCCAACATTAGGAGTTTCTGCGATTCTCCGTATATTGAGCATACGGGTAATGAGATTTTTTTTTTACGTTCAGCCTCTGCTCTGAAAAAAAAAAAAAAATGAACGGCACAGATTTTTTCATTCGCATCGGTCAATGTGGATGAAAAAATCTCTGACAAAATCAGTGACTGCGGTGCGGTGGGCTGGGCGCTAGCTACCTAACAAGTAGCTAACTAACTGGCGGTGATAAGGGACCCTTATGCCCCATTCACACGTCCGCAATTCTGTTTGCGGAACGGAATTGCGGACCCATTCGTTTCTATGGGGACAGACTTTGTCCCGCTCGGATCCGGAATTACGGATCCGCGCTTCCGGGTCTGCACTTCCGTTCCGCAAAAATATAGAACATGTCCTATTCTTGTCCGCAATTGCGGACAAGAAAAAGCATTTTCTATATAGTTCTGGCAATGTGCGGATCTGCAAAATGCGGAAAGCACATTGCCGGTGTCCGTGTTTTGAGGATCCGCAGATCGGATCCGTGAATCCACGGATCCGTGAATCCACGGATCCGCAAAACACATATGGACGTCTGAATGGAGCCTTACAAGGGGTGTGATCAATGACAGGGGGGTGATCAGGGGTCTAGATGGGGTGATCAAGGGGTTAATAGGTGAGGGGGGGTGGGGGGTTAGTGTAGTGTTTGGTGCAACTTTACAGTGTTACCTGGTCCTCTGGTGGTTGATCCCAGCAAATGGGACCACCAGAGGACCAAAAACAGCTGATATAGCTGTTTGATGCGATTTTATTCGCATCTACAGCCTGCCAGCAATGGATCATCGCTGGCAGGCTGTAGCCTAACTGCCGAGACGCGCTTCTCTGTGAACGCGCGCGCATTCACAGGAAATCTCGGCTCTCACGAGATGACGTGCCGACGCGTCATCTCAGAGCTACAGGACCGCCCGCAGGACGCATCCCTGCGCTAGGCGGTCCTGTAGCGGTTAATTTGCGTCGCTTTAGCGCATCTTCCCTATTTCCACCCCTTTTCAGGGGAGGGATATGATCTATGATCCTAAATTTAAGATCTTGTTCTCTATGTCCAGCTTCAACAAAGTGTTTCGACGCAAGTAAGTCCTTTCTCTTTTGTCGAATGGCATACCTGTGATATTTCAAACGTATTTTGAGATCTAAGGTGGTTTCTCCTACATATAGGAGTATATCATGTTGTGTGTTTAAAACAGGATGACTGAACCTATACCCTTTAAGCATGTAACTACAGTTCAGACAGGGGAAACATCCTTTTCCTTTACTGACAATATCAGTCTGACTCATCACCTTACACCTAACTTCTGCTTTGACCAACTTATCCTGCAAGTTGGAGGGCTTCCTATGAAATATCAACGGAGGAATTTGGAATTGCTGAACATGACGTAAGTTACTTCTCAGAATAGGCCAGTGTTTTTTAATGGCCTCCGCTATCTGATAACTACATTCCGCAAAAGTTAAAATAAAAGGCACACGTTCTAGTGTCATTTTTTTAGTAGGTAATGAGGTGTCAGTAGTACATTTGTCCAAATGTCTCCGCATAAATCTATTCAACAAGCGTTTCACTACTTTGCCCTAAGAAGCCATCACAGCCATGCCTACTATTGGCATGGCTGGGATTGGCTAAGTGCAGCATGTGACCCAGCCTCTATTTAAGCTGGAGTCACATAGCACTGCCTGTCACTCTGCTCTTCCCAGTGTAGGGATACGATGCTGCCGCTTCTGTGAGGGAGAGATTAGGGAAGAAATCTGTTGAACCTGGTGGTGTTAACTCTTCAAACTACAGCAATTATTGAGGGTGCTATGCCACATATTTGTACCCAGCCCTGAGCCAAGTGATACTGCAAAATAATTTTTAATCCATCTGTTACTGAGGTGGAGGTCGGTGGCCATTTTAGCAACTGCAGTGTCCTTGGAACTGCATGTGACCTGCATGTATGCCAGCATGCGAGCGACATCAGTCTAATTTTGGTAGCTCAGTGGAGGAAAAATTCCTTTTTTCTGTCAGGTCAAGTCCCCTTACATTACCTATTTTATAATTTTGGGGTGACATAGTGCATTTCTGTAGTTGGGGGAATAAACCCATGCTGTCGTACCACAGAGCACGTTTGCATAGACCGTTAAAAAACCTATTTAAAATTTTGCGGTGACATAATGCATTTCTGTAGTTGGTAGAATAAACCCGTACTGTCATACCAACGATGAGATCACGTTTGCATACACTGCTGAAAAACCTATTTAAAAATTGTGCGGTGACATACTGCATTTGTGTAGTTGCTGTAATAAATCCGTACTGTCGTGCCACAGAGCACGTTGGCATACAATGCAGAAAAAACTTTTTAAAATGTTGCGGGGAAAAACTGCATTTCTGTAGTTGGGGGAATAAACCCGTACTGTTGATCCACAGAGAACTTTTGCATACAACGCTAAGCAAACTGTTTTTTTGCCAGTTTTGCAGTATACAAATCCCTGCTCTACATAAGTGACAGGGCGGTAAATTTCAAAAAAATCATTTGTTGTTTGTGGGTGACATTTTGCTACATTTGTCGTATTCAAACCCCTGCTCTGCATGAGTGACAGGGCGGTAAATTTCAAAAAATCATCTGTTACATTGGTGGGTAACATTTTGCCCATTTTGGCATTTACAAACCCCTGCTCTGAATAGGTGACAGGGAGGTATATTCCAAAAAATCATCTGTTACATTGGTGGGTGACATTTTTCCAGTTTTGCCGTATACAAACCTTTGCTCTGCATAGGTGACAGGGAGGTAAATTTCAAAAAATCATCTGTTACATTGGTGGGTGATATTTTGCCAGTTTTGCCGTGTACAAACCCCTGCTCTGCATAGGTGACAGGGAGGTAAATTTCTAAAAATTGTAAGTTACATTCTTGGACCATAAAGTACCCCTGCACTGCATACCTGACTTGGAATTATATTCAGTAAATTTAGCGGTGTTTACATTGTTGGGTGCTGTAGTTATATGCTGTAAAATCTCCATGAAGTCTCCATGATAAATCTGCAGAGTGCGGACCCCTTGTGGCTTCTATACACTTTTAAAATAATCCTTTAGCAGGGCAAATAGATGCCTGATGACGGGGATGCTCCATGACCCATTTTTTTCTTTCAAACTACCCCTGCCCTGCATACCTGACTGGGAAATATATGCTGAAATTAGGTGGCGTTCAGATTGTTGGCTGATCTGTACCCCTTCCTTCTTTCAAACTACCCCTGCACTGCATAACAGACAGAGAACCTAGTTCATTACAATTGGTGGTTACATTGTTGCCTGACATAAAGCCTTTTTTGGCTGTGAAGACAAAGGCAATGTGTTTTGTTTTCATTTTTTTAAATAATTTGGGGTATACCCCAAAACATTGGGAAATATAAAAATGAAAACAAAGAGTAAGTGCACTGTAGTATAACAATGATTGGGTGAGGCCGGTATACATGTCTATTCTGCATCAGGTACGAACAAGTCCTGTGGGATCCATGCCTGGTTCTTTTTAATGAACGTGAGATTGTCCAAGTTGGCTGTGGACAGGCGGCTGCGCTTGTCTGTGATAACGCCACCAGCCGTGCTAAACACACGTTCAGACAATACATTGGCTGCAGGGCAGGCCAAATCCAAGGCCTAAAGGTGAAGATAAGGCCATGTCCCCAATTTGGAGACCCAGAAGTTGAATGTGGCAGACCCAGTGGCGTAGCTAGAAATGCTAGAAATAACTGGGCCAAACAGCAAATTTTTAAATGAGGCACCCCTCCCCCAGTATTTTTTTCTTAACCCCTTCCTTTCATGCTGCCCCCATTCCTGTGGATACTAAAGTTCGCTCTCTCAGAACAGGCAGCTGTTCCATCCGTCTTCAACACTGTCTATACTGCCACTGTTACATTGGTGGGTGATATACTGCCACTGTATATAATTTCATTGTATAATACTGTTGAGGGGGCCCTGACAAAGTCTTTTAGGTCTCCTCCTCCTGGATGGGCCCTTCTTGGTCAGGGCCCCAAAGCAGCTGCTTTCCCTGCTTCCCCTGTAGCTACGACCCGGGGCAGACCCATTAGTCAGTACGTGTAGGCGTGTGCACAGATACTATTCCGCCATTTTGCGGAAATGCTGCCTCTGGCTAAGACGCTCCATATCTGCTGGTGGTGCTGGTTGTTTTGGTGTGGTGACAAAGCTTTTCCACATTTCAGCCATGCTAACCCTGCCTTCTGAGGTGCGGGCGGTGACCCAGCTGCGTTGGCGACTTCTTGCTCCTCCTCTGCTTTAGACTTGTGCTTCCACTGAGCCCTCGGAGTCAGGTGTGAATGCCATCAACAGCGCGTCTACCAGCGTTGGCTTCTTCCGATCATGGCTTCAGTGCACCAGGCAAGGGATGTGTGTCAAACCGGCTAGGCCCAGAGCTTTCACCCATTATCGCACACTAGCCCTTTCCAGGACTTTTTTAGAGCCATTTTAGTGCCACAAAGTTTGAGTCCCCATTGACTTCAATGGGGTTCGGGTTTGGGGTCAAGTTCGGGTCCCAAACTCAAACTTTGCGGTGAAGTTCGGACGAACCCGGCGAACCTGAACTTTCAGGTGTTTGCTCAACTCTATTTATTATGTAAAAAAAAAAAGATAGACATATTGTTACAGTGTAGTTCATTGTGACACAGGTTACCGTGATGTTCGCTTTAGTAGCTCTTGGGTGTAATGGCTGCTGTGGATGCCGTGTAGGCTGATTACCTGATGCACGAACGAAACACTCATTCATCGGGTACTGCAATTTGATTGTTTTGTGCGCACATAAAAATCATCATTTACTGGAAGTATATTGTGCTGTGTGTAATCACGATCTGCTGCCAGCAAACAACTAGTCAGTATGGGGAAGAACATTGACAGTAGTGATCACAGCTCCCCATACAATGGAGAACACTGCATGTAAATACAGCGTTCTCCTCCGTTAAAGAGCAGGCAATTGTCTGGAAGGGACACTTCTTTCCCAACAATCTCCTGCTCTGTCGCCCTGTGTAAAGGGACCTTAACATATTAGGTTATCAACTACAATGAGCTGCTTAATGAGAAACAATCTTATATAGAGCAGTGCACAACACTGTATTGTGTGCTAAACTGCAAATATTCATGTGCATGAGCCCCAAAAATAAACAAGTAATATTTCTTTTTGGTAGCTGTAGGGTGGGCCCCTAGAATAATTTCCAGTGATGGGTCCTAGGCACCCCAGTCTGACACTGGATTTGAGATAGATAGATAGATAGATAGATAGATAGATAGATAGATAGATAGATAGATAGATAGAAATGCAGTCCCTTATCTCACACTTGGTGATCATTGATATGCATAATTGATTATTAGAAGACGAGATCACTGTGACCTTCCTCTGCAGTGATACAATAGGTGCAGCAATCTAGTACTAAGAACAGCACGCACACTTCATGCTGAATTAACCACGAATGTCACCTTGGGTTGTTTTTTTTTTTTTCTCTTCCTCTTTTTGTATTAGTTGATAGCTAGGCAATTTTCTCTGACAAGCTGGTAATAGGTAGAGAGCTGCAGGAAAGCAGGAGGGGATGAAATGAGGGAGGAAAAAAGGGGGAGAGACTGTGTGCACTGGGTCAAAGAGTACTCCATTGAAATAACACAGACTTACATCACTGAAAGTGCTTAGCAGTTGGATCACAGCCCCCACTATTGGTCTCACTCTAAAAATGAGATGATAGCAGGTATTAAGCTGAAACATGAGGTCTGAACAGACACATTTCATGTTATGTAATGTATGTGTATACTATGGGGAAATGTGTACGTCTATATACTGTATGAATCAAGGGATTTATAGATGCATCTGTCCTCATCAAATTACCCCCAAATAAGCATGCATGCTGTACACTGCTGCATGTCTACAGTAGGCACATTATAACGGGGTTGTTTCATGTTGATAACCATTTTCTGAACAACATAGGCCCCTAACAACACCCACCTAGTTTATAGCTTCTCCCACCCAGCTAGTTAGATAGACACTCCCCTATCACTGCCCCTAACAACAACACCCAGCTAGTTTATAACTCCTCCAACTAGCTAGTTACATAGACACACCCCTATGCCCACCCCTAACAATGCCCAGCTAGTTTATAGCTCCTCTCACCCAGCTAGTTACATAGACACTCCCCTATCCCCCTATCCCCACCCCTTACAAAGCCCAACTAGTTTATAGCTCCTCTCACCTATCTAGTTACATAGACACTCTGCTATCCCCATCCCTTACAACACTCAGCTAGTTTATAGCTCCTCCCACTCAGCTAGTTACATAGACACTCCCCTATCACTGCCCCAACAATGCCCAGCTAGTTTATAGCTTCTCCCACCCAGCTAGTTAGATAGACACTCCCCTATCACTGCCCCAACAACGACCAGCTATTTTATAGCTCCTCCCACCCAGCTGGTTACATAGACACTATCCTATCACTGCCCCTAACAACACCCAGGTAGTTTATAGCTCATTCCACCAGATAGTTATGTAGACAATCCCCTGTCACCACCCTAACAATGCCCAGCTCAGCTAGTTTATAGCTCCTTTCACCTATCTAGTTACATAGACACTCCCCTATCACTGCCCCTAACAAAACCCAGCTAGTTTATAGCTCCTCCCACCAGCTATTTACATAGACACTCCACTATCACTACCCCTAACAACGCCCAGCTAGTTTATAGCTTCTCCCACCCAGCTAGTTACATAGACACTCCGCTATCACTACCCCTAACAATGCCCAGCTAGTTTATAGCTCCTCCCACCAGCTAGTTACATAGACACTCCGCTATCACTACCCCCAACAACGACCAGCTAGTTTATAGCTCCTCCCTCAGCTAGTTACATAGACACTATCCTATCACTGCCCCTAACAACACCCAGCTAGTTTATAGCTCCTCCCACCCAGCTAGTTACATAGACACTATCCTATCACTGCCCCTAACAACACCCAGGTAGTTTATAGCTCCTCCCACCATCTAGTTATGTAGACAATCCCCTGTCACCACCCTAACAATGCCCAGCTCAGCTAGTTTATAGCTCCTCTCACCTATCTAGTTACATAGACACTCCCCTATCACTGCCCCTAACAAAACCCAGCTAGTTTATAGCTCCTCCCACCAGATAGTTACATAGACACTCCGCTATCATTACCCCTAACAACGCCCAGCTAGTTAATAGCTTCTCTCACCGAGATAATTATATAGACATTCCCCTATCACTGTCCCTAACAACGTCCAGTTAGTTTATAGCTCCTCTCGCCCAGTTACATAGACACGCCTCTATCATTGACATGCCATGGACATAACATCACAGGAAAAAAAGAGATGCATGGACATAGTCATGTTACCACAGCCCACAACAAACGATAGGAGCAAAAAAGGTAAAAGAAATACATTACAACATTACAGCTGCCTTAATACATGACTATTTTACAGAATGTTGATGGAAAGCAGAGAAAACCTTTAAAGAGTAATGTCCTGCAAAATGTAAAAATGTCTGTTTTCTTCTACAAACAGCACCACACCTGTCCACAGTTTGTCTGGTATTGCAGCTCATCATCACCATGCACTGTAATGGAGTTGCAAAACTATGCACAAACTGAGGAAATGTGACTCTGTTTTTGTAAGAAAACAGATGTTTATTTCAAATCCTGTACAACCCCTTTAATTAATGGCCCTTTTATCAAAAAAGCTCTCAGAATATATAAAAGGTCAGTTTTGAGCATTTTCAAATGCACCTACCATAAATGTATTCTATGGGACCTGCTACATCAAATCTTTAGGTTCATGGTTGTTTAGTAAAGCAGAAATAATTGAATTCATTATATGTAGAAAAAAAATAGAAATAAAGAAATGTGCACTTTCTGGAAATATGTCCCTGAAACATTTTAGTCACAGGAAAATGATTGCACTTGGGTGAAAAAAAAAAAAAAAAAGTTCTGGACTTTCTATATTGTGAGCTTCCATCCAGACAGGGTTATGTCTTAAAGTTCCCCCCTCATGAATTGCTGGTCCCCTAGAGAGAAAGGCTTGGAGAGAAAAAGATCACTCGTCATTTCAATTTCAAATTTCAGCTCCTTGATGGAGCTGTCTGACTTGCAGCCATTGTAAGCAGCTGAGAGACTGAGCAGGAACGGGGTTAAGGATTTTGTATGCATGACAGATTTACAGTATAGAAGTGTCAGGATCACTACAGCAGGTAGAATATTAATAAGAGCTCCGAATAAAACACACATGTTTATCTTCCTATGCTGACAATGTATAGCTCTACATTTGAATTATGGATTGCTACAGATGCCTTTCAGTGTGTGTGTTAGTATAATTTATCATTGTGGTGGAATGGTATAATGTCAGCCTTTACCCTTTTGTGACTGCTGGTGGTTGTTTCTTGGGTGAGTAGAACAAAGGTAATTCAATTTTGTCCTATAATCCTGGAAATCCTAGCTAATAGTTGGGTTAGTGTCCACAGGGTGTTGTGATTAGGCCACATGCATAGTGAGATGTTCATGATTAGAGTTGAGCGGACACCTGGATGTTCGGGTTCGAGAAGTTCAGCCGAACTTCACGAAAATGTTCGGGTTCGGGATCCGAACTCGACCCGAACTTGACCCCGAACCCCATTGAAGTCAATGCGGACCCGAACTTTTGGGCACTGAAAAGGCTTTAAAAAAGCGCTGGAAAGGGCTAGAGGGCTGCAAAAGGCAGCAAAATGTAGGTAAATCCCCTGCAACCAAATGTGGATAGGAAAATTTATTAAAATAAAATAAATAAAAATTAACCAATATCAATTGGCAACTTGGAGGAGGAGGTGGAATAGGAGGTTGGGGTGGCGTCAGATGGGAGTTGAAGTTCACATCACAGAGAAGAAGGATTCATGTCTGCCACTGCCAGCAGTGTCACAGCCCTCACTCACAGACTCAGGCCAATGGCAAACATACATGGGAGTTGAAGTTGTCATCACAGCCAAGAAGGAATCATGTCTGCCTGCAGGGCCACAGGCCTCATTCAAACATTCAGGCCCATGAGACCCACAAAGAGGAGAGTTAAAATCACGCCAAGACAGTATTGATTTCACCCAGCAATGCCAGAGGCTTCATTCACAGATTCAGACCCATGGCACCCACAAAGAGGAGAGTTACAATCATGCCAAAACAGTATTGATTTCACCCAGTAGTGCCACAGGCCTCATTTAATAAGTCAGGACCATGGCAGCCACAAAGAGGAGAGCAGTCCAGTAACAGCAACACAGGCCTCAGGTCAACCTGCAATGGAACAGGCCATTATCATTTATATGTATAAAAATGTGGCGCACAGGAGTGACACACAAATCAAGACAGAGGTGCTCACAGTTGAGAGGAATCACCCTTCCTCTAAAAAGAAAAGTTTATAAAAAATAGGGTAACAGGGCACAATCAATATATAGAATTTATTGATTGATATAGATAAAATATGATATAAACCCTAACATAAACAATAATAAACGGCAATTGATATAAATAGCAAGTAAAATTTATAGATGAAATATATATACCCTAACATCTGCAATAATGGCAACAATAAACATAAATATCCTAAAAATAGGTAAGATCCACCTAAAATCGGAAAAGCAGTACATAAAATCAAATACACTGAATGGATGAATAGGCTTAGAGTGGTGCAGTAGTCCTAGTGCTTTGTATGGATAAATAGATAACTGCATTATTGGTCATGTAAGCGAAATCAGATAGCAGTAATCACTTGTAACAAAACTTTGCCTCCAATATTATAGAATAGTATCAAACTCGTGCAGCTGCCTTATGGAGGCTCTTAATCCCGTCTCAATATTGAATATACTCCAAATGGCAATACGGTGACAATGTATTTATTGAGTCTATGGCAATTTGGCTGCGTCAAGCTATACTCACAAGTCAGCTGCGTCCCGCTGAACGATTCTGGTTGTTGCGTTTGAAATAATGCGCACTCTTGCTAGTGTGCTATTGGAATGTTCTTACCGTGCCTTCTTAGTACCCTTTTGTAGCTCTAGACACTGCTCTTGTGAAACAGGGAGCCAATGTCTTGCAAGCTCAATCCGTCCGTCTTCCGCACTGGTGGTTGTTTGCACATGTCAGCCGATGGCGTGGTTGATGGCAGTGCAGAAACTTTCCATTCATCAAGTGTTGGACTTACTCTTCTGGGTTTGTTTGGCATATATTATGTTCTTGTCAGAAAATGTTCCAATATCGATGGGAACCTTGACCAAACGCGTCTCGGGGTTTTAAATCACCTCAGTGATTATCATTTATGTAGGCCCCTGACACCCAGACTTAGCAGAGGTCATTTGACAGTAAAAAGTGGTTAATGTCTCCCACCAATAAAGCAGGAGATGAAACAAAATATAGGCCCCTGACAATCAGACAATAGGCAGGTCACTTGACAGTAAAAAGAGTTTAATGTCTCCCACCAATGCAGCAAGCGATTAAACAAAATATAGACCCTGACAAAAAGACAATGTAGAGGTCATTTAACAGTAAAAAGAGTTTAATGTCTCCTACCAATACAGCATTCGATGAAACAAAATATAGGCCCCTGACAACCCGACAATGTAGAGGTCATTTGACAGTATAAAGAGGATAATGTCACCCACCAAAGCAACAGGTTATTATCTGAAATGTAGGCCCCTGGCACCCAGACAGAGGAGAGAGGTCCAATAGCAGAAAATCAGGCTTCATGTCACCCAGCAATGGAAAAGGCCACTTTCAGTTATTTAGGTCCCAGCAGCCAGACAGAGGAGAGAGGTCCCATAGCAGAAAATCAGGCTTCACGTCACCCGCCAAAGCAGCAGGCGATTAACAGAATTTTAGGCCCCTGGCACCCAGACAGAGGAGAGGTTTATTCAATTGTGGTTGCCCCCAAAATAATGGTACAATTAAAAAAGAGAATTCAATAAAGAAGTGCCCTGGAGTACAAGAATGTATGGTTGAGGGTGAGGCATTTATAAATGTCTATTCTGCACAAGGAATGGACATTTCCTATGGGATTTATGCCTGTTCATTTTTATGAATGTCAGCTTGTCCACGCTGGCTGTGGACAGGCGGCTGCGTTTGTCTGTAATGACGCCCCTGCCGTGCTAAATAAACGTTCAGACAATACACTGGTTGAAGGGCAGGCCAGCACCTCCAAGGCATAAAGGGCTAGCTCTAGCCATGTGGACAATTTGGAGACCCAGAAGTTGAATGGGGCCGAACCATCAGTCAGTAGGTGGAGGCGTGTGCACACGTTCTGTTCCACCATGTTGTTTAAATGCTGCCTCCTGCTAACACGTTCCGTATTAGCTGGTGGTGCAGTTAGCTGTGGCGTGGAGACAAAACTTTTCCACATTTCTGCCATGCTAACCCTGCCCTCAGAGGTCCTGGCCGTGACACAGCTGCATTGGCGACTTCTTGCTTCTCCTCTGCCTTCGCCTTGGGCTTCCACCTGTTCCCCTGTGACATTTGGGAATGCTCTCAGGAGCGCCTCTACCAGCGTGCGCTTGTACTCGCGCATCTTCCTATCATGCTCCAGTGCAGGAACTAAGGTGGGCACATTGTCTTTGTACCGGGGATCCAGCAGGGTGGCAACCCAGTATTCCGCACACGTTAAAATGTGGGCAACTCTGCTGTCGTTGCGCAGGCACTGCAGCATGTAGTCACTCATGTGTGCCAGTCTCCCCAGAGGTAAGGACGAGCTGTCCTCTGTGGGAGGCGTATCGTCATCGTCCTCCGTATCCCCCCAGCCACGCACCAGTGATAGGCCTGAGCTGTGTCGGGTGCCACCCCGCTGTGAACCTGCTTCATCCTCATCCTTCTCCACCTCCTCCTCATCCTCCTCGTCCTCCAGTAGTGGGCCCTCCCTCTGAGCCACTTCTAACAGACTGGCCTGAAAGTGCTAAAAATGACCCCTCATCCTCCTCCTCCTCCTCCTCCTCCTGGGCCACCTCCTCTTCCATCATCGCCCTAAGCGTTTTCTCAAGGAGACATAGAAGTGGTATTGTAATGCTAATAACGGTGTCATCGCCACTGGCCATGTTGGTGGAGTACTCGAAACAGCGCAACAGGGCACACAGGTCTCGCATGGAGGCCAAATCATTGGTGGTGAAGTGGTGCTGTTCCGCAGTGCGACTGACGCGTGCGTGCTGCAGCTGAAACTCCACTATGGCCTGCTGCTGCTCGCACAGTCTCTCCAGCATGTGCAAGGTGGAGTTCTAACTGGTGGGCACGTCGCATATGAGGCGGTGAGCGGGAAGGCTGAAGTTCCGCTGTAGCGCAGACAGGTGAGCAGCGGCAGGATGTGAATGCCGGAAGTGCGCACAGACGGCCCTCACTTTATGCAGCAGCTCTGACATGTCGGGGTAGTTGTGAATGAACTTCTGCACCACCAAATTCAGCACATGCGCCATGCAAGGGATGTGCGTCAAACCGGCTAGTCCCAGAGCTGCGACGAGATTTCGCCCATTATCGCACACCACCAGGCCGGGCTTGAGGCCCACCGGCAAAAACCACTCGTCGGTCTGTTGTTCAATACCCCGCCACAACTCCTGCGCGGTGTGGGGCCTGTCCCCCAAACATATGAGTTTCAGAATGGCCTGCTGACGTTTACCCCGGGCTGGGACAGTACAGTCCCGAAACGCATTTGGGAAGGAACCAGCAATATAGCGGATAAAGCCTGGTGAAAGAATAAAGAAACACCACGGACCTCCAAACGATCGTTAAAAGTTGAGCGCTTAAACTCCGAAAAAAACTCCAACGGGGGACACCACGTGGGACGCCACGTGGAACGCCGAAGGAGACTACTATACAGAAAGCTTGAGCCTGTAAGTATAACAGCTCGCGTGGGGCACAGAGAGTGCCGAAGATATACTCACTACAGGAGACCGGTAAAGTAACCTGACTGACAATAACCTGTTGTGTGTACAATGTATATCGATCCTACCAGTAACCACACATTGAAACAAACCTGGTGTTAACCCCAAAACATGAGAAAAGGACAATAAGTGTTGTCATAGGGGTTTCACTACAAACATCTCTTTTTTTTGTGATAATGGTATAAGAACTGTGACGATATCTAATCAATAATACATTGGATGAACTATTCTTTCAATTATCTATTTATTTGCTTATTGATTTACATTAGATCTGTGACAGAATAAGACCATTCAATCTGATACTATATGGACTATTAGTGATTTATAAAACAACAGATTGCCTGTGGATGAATTTAGCTCCGGAAGTGTTTATGAACTATATGGACATATAAGGGTGCTACACGTTATTTATGAACGTTTTATGAGCATTTTTCTCTCATTATTTTTAAAAAATCTTTTTCTGGATAGAAGGTTTTTGGGATATGAAGTTTTTTGGATGTTAAGTTCTTTATATTTTATAAATTCAATTTTATTTGTTGTTTATAGTGGATCCACACTGAATTCTACTGTTTTATTAAATGAAATTAATTTATTATAATTATATGAAGTCTGATACATATCATTCAATCTGACCCAGATAGTTGAGTGCCCTCCTCACCCCTTCTTTCCTTTAGCTTTCGACTATTATATTTTGCCAGCCACAGCTGAAACCACTGATTTATGGTATTGCTATATTGGTAATTGAATTTCACCCCAGAATTAAATATATGTTTTTGCGGACACTATGGATAATGGCCTGCAACAGCTGGTACACCAGATTCAGGGTATTGCTATTTTGGCAATTGAATGTCACCCCAGAACAAAATATATGTTTTTGCGAACACTATGAATCCTGGCCTGCAACAGTTGGGACACCAGATTCAGGGTATTGCTATTTTGGCAATTGAATTTCACCCCAGAACAAAATATATGTTTTGACGGACACTATGAAACGTGGCCTGCAATAGCTGGGACACCAGATTCAGGGTATTGCTATTTTGGCAATTGAATTTCACCCCAGAACAAAATATATGTTTTGGCGGACACTATGAAACGTGGCCTGCAACAGCTGGGACACCAGATTCAGGGTATTGCTATTTTGGCAAGTGAATTACACCCCAGAACAAAATATATGTTTTGGCGGACACTATTATATTTTGCCAGCCACAGCTGAAACCACTGATTTATGATATTGCTATTTTGGCAATTGAATTTAACCACAGAAAATAATCTATCCTTTGCCAGACAGCAGACAGTATTATACTTGTCTAGCCAAAGCTGGAACACCAGATTTAGGGGATTGGTATTTGGGCAATTGTATTAAACCCCTTAATAAAATATAGAAATTGCTATCCTGAGTTTCTAGGGGTGACAATTTGCATAGCCAAGCCCCTGTTGTAGGATATATAAAAAAAAAACTAGTATTGATGTATTGATGGACTTGGTGGTAGCTTCTTCTGGTGCACCATAAGTCACAAAATGGCCGCCGATCACCCCAGAAAATAAGTGACAGAAAAACGCTCTGTGCAGCCTAAAAACCAGTGAGCAAATAACTAGCAGAAGTTCAATCATTCACAGCTGTAGATCGATCCGTTCATTAGGTGCTGTTGCTGACTTTTCCCTGCCTAATCTCGCCCTCACAGAAGCTGCGTCCTCTCCCTACACTAATCAGAGCAGTGTGACGAGCAGCGCTACGTGACTCCAGCTTAAATAGAGGCTGGGTCACATGCTGCACTTGGCCAATCACAGCCATGCCATTAGTAGGCATGGCTGTGATGGGCTCTTAGGGCAAGAAGTAAAACGCTAGCTGTTTGGCTGCTGTGCAGCCCTTCAGAAAGCGGGAAGTAATCGACGAACAACGAACCCGAACTTTTTTGAAAATGTCCGGGTTCGGGTCCGTGTCCCGGACACCCCAAAATTCGGTACGAACCCGAACGATGCTCGAACTGTTCGCTCAACACTACTTTCTACTTATGCAAAGTTTCAGTGGGAAAAGAAGCCACACTGACATTCTGTCTATTTAGCTCTGATGTCTGGTGACATTTTTATTTCTGGAAAACTGCTTATTAATTCCAATAGACTTGCACAGAAATTTTATACAAGTCTATGGCAGACTAAAATTATTTCATTATTTCTAATAACATTATTTCTATTTGGGCTGTGCTTTTCCACGCCACTCCTCCAATTAGAAGGTTCTAGTTAACATAGAAATGATATGTAAGAAGAGCAGTTAGAGCCTTTAGCCCTGACTCTCCAGACTTATTTCCCATTGGGGTGCACCACATCTTACCATCCCTTCTGCAGAGTAGTAACACGAGGTGAAACCTCATCAGTGTCCGAGGGACCCAGAGTAACACTGGGGCCATGTCAAACCCAGTCACTGCATAATAATCTAAACCTCTCACTCCCATCTCCAAGATCCCTAATAACATGTGTTTTTAGGGTGGCCTATTACATATCTTAATACAACTCTTCTCCACTCCCACCCCCTTGGCCTAGGAGCAAGGCAGGGTCTAATTGGCTGCCTGTCTATAAAATGATGTCTTTTTTCCCTTACATATTATTTTGCTATTGAGCCTCAACAGTGATGTGCCAATCTTATATGGAGGTCTGATATGTGAGTCTGATCTGAGAGTCTGATCTGAGGTCTGATATGGGGATCTGATTTGACGTCTGATATGGACGTCTAATCTGAGTTCATATGGGGATCTGATCTGAGGTTTGTTGACAAATATTTTATTTACTTATTTTCCTACTCTGAAACCTATTTTCGTCTTATCATAAGGTTGCGTCTTATAAAGCGAAAAATACAGTATATAGCAAGCACTTAAAGATATAGCACCAGTCATATAAAAGTTCAAGAGTAGTGTTGATTGCGAATGTTGTAATGGGAAATTTTTATTGCGAATATCGACACTTGGAGACTTCGCAAAGATCTAGAATATAGTGCTATATCTTCGTAATTAAGAATATTCTAGATTTTTTTTCATCAGTACCCTCACTGCTTCCTGCTTGTGGGCCAATGCGAAGGCTGCAATATTTTTGCCTGAGCTTAGCAACATCCCTAGCAACCAATAGGAAAGTTGCCTACCCCCTCCTATATAGGAAACTCCCCAGGAGCCATTTTCTGAAGTTTTTTCCTGTTCTGAAACAGAGAGCAGTGTTATTGCTGCGCTCTTTGCTTTTCTGAGTCATCTGGATCCTTATTTAATTACATTAGATTGTTAGTTAGCTCATATATATTACAGATAGTTAGTGGGAGATAGTCAGTCAGTTTAGTTTAGATAGTGACAGGGCTTTTTTTCTCAGAGAAAAGGTGGTGGAACTCACCCCCCTCCCCAGGCCACGCCCCTTACCCACCCCTAGGACAGCCCCCTTAAACCGCCCCTTTAGAAAACAGGGATGCAAGTAAAATTTGGGGGGGGGGGGCTATAAAAGTCCAGCCCAGCAAAGAAGCCCCCCAGATGGGGATGGCACTGTTAATGGGGAATCTGGGGATGGCACTGTTAATGGGGTATCTTATCTGGGGATGGCACTGTTAATGGGGTATCTGGGGAAGGCACTGTTAATGGGGTATCTGGGGTTGCCACTGTTAATGGGGAATCTGGGGATGGCACTGTTATGGGGTGGAGGATCTGTGGATGGCACTGTTATGGGGGATCTGTGGATGGCATCCACACATCCCCCATCCTATAACAGTGCCATCCACAGACCCCCCCCCCATCCTATAACAGTACCATCCACAGAACCCCCCCACCCCATAACAGTGCCATCCACAGACCCCCCACCCACCCCTTAACAGTCTCATCCACAGACACCCCATTGCCGCTCCAGTACAGTTATAAAATGTGTAATTCAATTAATAATGATTCATGCTGCCCCCTCTGTAGTATAACATTCAATATATCCTACTCACAGGGCTACTGTTATATCGTAATGCAGGCCGGGCAGACGAGCGCCAGCGTGACTGACTGACGTCATGTGCCTGCCCAGGCTACTTTATGAATGAAGCAGGCGGTGCAGGCATGTGACCCCCAGCTCCGTCTCCCAGTCCCTCCCCGCTGATACATCGCAGCGTGCGATGTCAAAATGTCAGCATGGTAGGTGACGGAACGCCGTTCCGCTGCGTTCCGCCAGAAAAAAAGCCCTGCATAGGATTATGATAAATACTTGGGGGGGGGGAGAGGTGACGCAGGTGACAGTAGTGAGCCCGCTGTACATATAGGGGAATCCAGTGTCCCCTCACTGCCTCATATTAATTCATTTGCCCCCACATTGCTCCTTAATAATTAATTTGTCCCCACACTGCCCCTATATTAATTAATTTGCCCCCACATTGCTCCATAATAATTAATTGGTCCCCACACTGCCCCAATATTAAATAATTTGCCCCCACAGTAATTTTAATGAACCTACCTGCTCCTCCTGTCCTGGGCTGGCTCTGTCTGGATGATGAGTCACCGTCTCTCCTGCGCTCCGGCCTCCGAGTGTCTCTCAGTTGAAGTTCTGGCGCACGCATGTTCCCCCGAGACCTGCCGCAAGAGTTCACAGGTCTCGCGGGATTGACGCAGTCCGCCGGGCTCGCTGCTGTCCGGGCCCGGCAGCGCTGATCTGATTCTGTCAGCAGGGGTCCGCAGGCGGCATGGCCCCCTGGTGTGTCGGGCCCGGTCACAACTGCGACCCCTATATGAACGCCATACCGCCGCACACATTGCCCCATTTTGGATTTGACCATGGTAGGTGGCAGAACGCCGTTCCGGTGCGTTCCGCCAGAAAAAAAGCCCTGAATAGTGATATAGTGTAGCTGATAGGTTCCAAAGCAGGGAAGTGAGATAGGAATTACTGTGCTGTGATAGCGGATATATTGGAGCACTCTATCTGCATATAAAGCTATTGTTCTGCCATGCGTGCAGAATGTAATCAAAAACAGTGCTGTAATGTAAAATTACTTAAAGTGATCAGGAGTTCTTCCTCTGTCATGAAAGTTGCTGCCAACCATTTTCTCCAGCTTAGGAAACTTCTAGCAGCTGGAAAAATGTAGGAAAAGTGAGCCACCCCTGTATTGCACGTGCAATACGCGCATATTACATTGCCGATTTTTGCAATCAAGAAAATAATGACTGGAGATCCTGAATTCTAGAATTTGCAAATTTATGATGAATATTAACCCCAAAATTCTCGAAATATCGTGAAAACGAATATTGCCTATGCTGCTCATTAGAGATGGCCTTGCGGTCGCTTTGTGGTGAACCTTGCGCTTTCTCGATTCACCGAACATGCGGACATGTGACGATGTCCGCCGGTGACATATTATTTTCAATTGCGCCGAACTTTGACCCATGACACATCCATCAGGTGGGACAGGACAGCCAATTAAAATGTTTCAGCACATGGACGCACCCCCACCATATAAAAGAACCCAATCTGACAGCCATTTTACATTCTGTGTTTTGCCAGTGTAGGGAGAAGTTGCTTTGTGGAGCAGGGACAGGCTGTTCGGGACAAAAAACGCGCAGCGGAACAGGTGATAGCAGTGGAAAAGGAGGAGTCAGCCGAGGAGGAGACAGAGGATGGAATTGGAGGAGGAGAAGAAGAGGCAGGCCTGCATGCAATCCTTGGTGGTGACACCAAATCCACACGAGAGCCACGTGTTACATGCTTGATGGCTGTCAGAATGTTCACCGAGTGGGCAGTAAAAGCTATGTACCTTCCCTGCCCATGTTTGCTAGACCACGTGTCTGTGGTCAGATGTATCTTGGCACCAACACTTTGTGCCAGAGATATATTAACTTGCAGCATGAACTCATAACCTTCAACATTAGAGGCAAAGACCTTTACCACTCAGCTATGAAGCTGAATGATAAACTGTGTCTTATAAGTTAAGGGTAAGTGACAGAAACACCACCGAAATGGATCTGGAACAGCATGGGGACCATGTCTGCGTGCATCTTGGACAACAATGTCGCTGCTGGGAACCATATTGTCCCAGTCGTCCGCCACTTTTACATAGCGACAAAATAATGCCCAAAATCCCGCCCTAAAAAATTTTTAGAGGTAAAATTGTTAGGAAACATTCTTTCCTGTATATTCAATTGTATATACAGTGCAAATGCTGGCAAAAATTACAAGGAAGAAGCACTCCGATACAACCTGTATTACACATAAAGGAGGGCATCATACACACAATTGAAAAATTATTATTGATGGCTTGCTGGTTACACTCAAACATAATTGGAGCAAGGGGCTGCTGGTTAGGCAATTAAACATTATAGTTGAGGGCCTGAAGGTGAGCGGACCCTATAAAAAATTGTAGTGAGGGCCTGAAGCCGAGCGAACCCCATAAAACATTGCAGTGACAGCCAACAGGTGAGCAGACTGTATAAAACATTAGAGGTAAGGGCCTGAAGCCGAGCGAACCGCATAAAACATTGCAGTAATAGCCTACAGGTGAATAGACCATATAAAACATTGGAGGTGAGGGCCTCAAGCCTAGCGAACCCCATAAAACATTACAGTGATGACCTACAGGTCATTGCAGTGATGGCCTACAGGTGAGCAGACCGTATAAAACATTAGAGTTGAGGGCCTGAAGCCGAGCGAACCCCATAAAACAGTGCAGTGACAGCCGACAGGTGAGCAGACTATATAAAACATTAGAGGTGAGGGCCTGAAGACGAGCGAACCCCATAAAACATTGCAGTAATAGCCTACAGGTGAGCAGACCATATAAAACATTGGAGGTGAGGGCCTCAAGCCTAGCGAACCCCATAAAACATTACAGTGATGACCTACAGGTCATTGCAGTGATGGCCTACAGGTGAGCAGACCGTATAAAACATTAGAGTTGAGGGCCTGAAGCCAAGCGAACCCCATAAAACAGTGCAGTGACAGCCGACAGGTGAGCAGACTGTATAAAACATTAGAGGTGAGGGCCTAAAGACGAGCGAACCCCATAAAACATTGCAGTAATAGCCTACAGGTGAGCAGACCAAATAAAACATTGGAGGTGAGGGCCTCAAACCTAGCGAACCCCATAAAACATTACAGTGATGACCTACAGGTCATTGCAGTGATGGCCTACAGGTGAGCAGACCGTATAAAACATTAGAGTTGAGGGCCTGAAGCCGAGCGAACCCCATAAAACAGTGCAGTGACAGCCGACAGGTGAGCAGACTGTATAAAACATTAGAGGTGAGGGCCTAAAGACGAGCAAACCCCATAAAACATTGCAGTAATAGCCTACAGGTGAGCAGACCATATAAAACATTGGAGGTGAGGGCCTCAAGCCTAGCGAACCCCATAAAACATTACAGTGATGACCTACAGGTGAGCAGACCATATAAAACATTAGAGGTGAGGGTCTGAAGCCGAGCGAACACCATGAAACATTGCAGTGATGGCCTATAGGTGAGCAGACAGTGTAAAACATTAGAAGTGAGGGACTGAAGGTGAGCGAACAACATAAAACATTGCAGTGATGGCCTACAGGTGAGCAGACCGTATAAAACATTGGAGGTGAGGACCTCAAGCAGAGCAAACCCCATCGGTATGCTCACATGTAGGCCATCGCTGCTACACTACTTCCAGCTAGCAGTGACCGGTCTGCTCACCTGTAGGCCATCACTACTACACTGTTTCCAGCTAGTAGTGATCACCTACAGGTGAGCAGACTGTATAAAACATTAGAGGTGAGGGCCTGAAGCCGAGCAAACCCCATAAAACATTGCAGGGATGGCCTACAGGTGGGCAGACCGTATAAATCATTAGACGTGAGGGCCTGAAGCTGAGCGAACCCCATAAAACATTGCAATAATGGCCTACAGGTGAGCAGACCGTATAAAACATTGGAGGTGAGGACCTCAAGCAGAGCAAACCCCATAAAACATTGCAGGGATGACCTACAGGTGAGCAGACTGTATAAATCATTAGAGGTGAGGGCCTGAAGCCTAGCGAACCCCATAAAACATTACAGTGATGACCTACAGGTGAGCAGACCATATAAAACATTAGAGGTGAGGGCCTGAAGCTGAGCGAACCCCATAAAAAATTGCAGTGATGATCAACAGGTGACCGTAAAAAACATTAGAAGTGAGGGGCTGAAGGTTAGAGAACCCCATAAAACATTACAGTAATGGCCGGAAGTTAGCAGACCATATAAAGCATTGGAGGTGAGGGACTGAAGGTGAGTGAACCCCATAAAACATTGCAGGAATGGCCTAAAGCTGAGAAGACTATATAAAACATTAGAGGTGAGGGCCTGAAGCCGAGTGAACCCCATAAAACATTGCAGGGATGGCCTACAGGTGAGCAGACCGTATAAAGCATTAGAGGTGAGGGCCTGAAGGTGAGCGAACCCCATAAAACTTTGCAGTAATGGCCCACAAGTGAGCAGACCATATAAAGCATTAGAGGTGAGGGCCTGAAGCCGAGCGAACCCCATAAAACATTGCAGGGATGTCCTACAGGTGAGCAGATCGTAAAAAACATTGGAGGTGAGGTACTGAAGGTGAGCGAACCCCATAAAACATTGCAGTGATGGCCTACAGGTGAGCAGACCATATAAAACATTAGAGGTGAGGGCCTGAAGCCAAGCGAACCCCATAAAACATTGCAGGGATGTCCTACAGGTGAGCAGATCGTAAAAAACATTGGAGGTGAGGTACTGAAGGTGAGCGAACCCCATAAAACATTGCAGTGATGGACTAAAGGTGAGCAGACCGTATAGAACATTACAGGTGAGGGCCTTATGCTGACCGAACCCCATAAAACATTGCAGGGATGGCCTACAGGTGAGCAGACCATATAAAACATTGGAGGTGAGGGCCTGAAACCGAACAATCCCTACAAAACATTGTAGTGAGGGCATATATATTCTGTATGGAAGAGGAGGCGGATGAGAAATCAAGATTCAAACATATGCCTTTTTTTGCAGTGAAAAGGTTGCATCTGAATCTTGTGGATTGAGTACATTATAAAGCATACATTTAAAATGCGTTTTTGTTCCTTTTTAGCTCAGCTTTCCTCTGTTGGAGTGGAGAAGTCAGGGGCAATCCAGGCCTTGTTCATTTTTATCTGAATCAACCTGTCAGTGTTGTCAGTGGACAAGAGGATACGCTTATCTGTTATAATGTCACCAGCACCACTAAATACACGCTCAGAAAATACGTTGGCGGCAGAGCAGGCCAGCCCCTCCAAGGCGTAGAGCGCAAGTTTGTGCCACGTGTCCAGCTTGGACACCATGTAGTTTTAAGGCACTGAGGGATTATTTAGGACGCTGAAACGGTCTGCAATGTATTACTTCACCATCTTCCAAATCTTTTCCCTCCTTGTAACACTAGGCCGCGTTTCAGGGTGAGGTTGCTGGCGGGGTGTCATGAAAGTGTCCCATGCCTTGGAAAGTGTTGCCCAGCCTCTGTTGGGACTACTGTGTGTTCCCCTTGTCTCCCTTCCTCGGTTGAGTAAGGAAGTTTGGACTCTGGCGGCCGCATTGTCAGCTGGAAAATTTTGGAACAATCTGTCAACAAGTACCTTCTGGTATTGCGCAGTTTTACCCGTCCACTCCACCACAGGAATGAGAGATGAGAAGTTCTCTTTGTTGCAGAGGTCGAGAACGGTGAACAACCAGTAATCTGTGTTACCTCAAATGCGTATAACGTAAGGGTCGCAGGAAAGGCAGCCTAACATGAAGTCAGCCATGTGTTCCAGAGTACCAACGGGCAAGACGATGTCAACTTCAGGATGACTCTCCATACACTCAACCTCCTCCTCCTCTTCTTCCCGTCCATGCTGAACAGATGGAATTAAAGTCCCATGGGTATTAGCGTCTGTAGAAGAGTCAAGTGTCTCCAGCTCCTCCTCCTCTTCATGGCCTAATTTGCGCTGAGAAGATGAACTGGGGGAGGTCTGGCTATCATCCTGTGTCATCTCCTCCCCCATTACCTCATCTGCCACATTCAAAGCATCCTCCTTAATTGTGAGCAGCGATCGTTTGATCGTTTGAGTAGACACAGCAGTGGGATGGTTACACTGATATTAATAACGTTATTGCCACTAACCATCTGTGTGGATTCAACAAAGTTTTTTAAAACCTTACAGAGGTCTGACATCAATGCCCACTCCTCGCTTGTTAATATTGGCAGTTGACTGGAAAGGCGACGACCATGTTGCAGCTGGTATTCCACAACTGCCCTCTGCGGCTCACAAAGCCTGGCCAACATGTAGAACGTAGAGTTCCACCGTGTGCTCACGTCGCACAGCATTCGGCGAGCTGGAAGCCGCAAGCGCTGCTTCAGCATTGACAGACCGGCTGAAGCTGTGGACGACTTTCGGAAATGGGCACACAAGCAGCACGCCTTCATTAGTAGCTCCTGAAAATTGGGGTAGGTTTTAATGAACCGCTGAAGCACTAAGTTTAAGATGTGGGCTAGGCATGGAATGTGTTTCAGGTTGCCGAGCTCCAAAGCCGCCACCAAGTTGAGTGGCGAGAGCTACAGGTCAGTCTGGTCCCTTATACCCTACCACTGTGGTGGTGTGCTGTTTGTCCTCTAAGCAGATCTGCTTCAGCACGGCCTGTTGATGCTTATCCACAGCCTTGCTACACTGCTTCCAGCTAGCGACTGATGGATGACTGCTGTTGGAGGCTGAAGTGGAGGAGGAGGCAGCGGAGGAGGAGAAGTGGGGTTGGAGCCAGCAACATAGCTGTTGGCTGGGAACCTGACCGCCGTAGATCCCACAATTCTGGGCGTGGGTAGCACCTGTACCATCTCGGGGTCCAACGCACTCCCGGCCTCCACAACATTCACCCAGTGTGCGGTCAGGGAAATGTAGCGTTCCTGGCCACCAGAATTTGTCCATGTGTCCGTGGTGAGGTGGACCTTCCCAGTAAGAGCGTTGGTCAGGGCACGGGTGATGTTCAGGGACAAGTGCTGGTGTAAAGCGGGCACGGCACACCATGAAAAAATAGTAGCGGCTGGAGACTGCTTACCGAGGGACGGCCGGCGACATCAGGCTGCGGAAGGCCTTGGTGTCTACAAGCCTAAAAGGCAACATTTCAAGGGCCAGTAATTTCGAAAGTTGCGCATTTAGTGCTATAGCCTGTTAGGGTGTTTGCACTTGCGTTCAAATGCCTGTGTTATCGACATTTGTACGCTGCACTGGGAAATGGAAGTGACGGTTCATGCAAAGGTCCAGGTGCAGGACGAGGGGCACCCGGACCTACGCCTTTGACAGGGGATTGGCCAGCAGTGCATAACACAGGGGAAGAGGAGTCAGTGGTGGGACTTGCAGACCCAGAATTTTCACCCAGGCGTTCGGACCACTTATTAGGGTGCTTGTATGCCATGTGGCGGATCATGCTGGTGGTGGTGAGGTTGCTAGTGTCCACGCCCTGGCTCATTTTGGTACTGCACAGGTTGCAAACTACCACTCTTTTACCATCTGCACTTTCCTCAAAAAAGCTCCATACTGCGGAACACCTAACCATTAGCATGGTAGATTTACGCATGAGTGTGCTCAGTGTAACGTTTGTGTGCCTGTTTGGTGCGGATCCCTCTCCCTCTGTACTGCTGTCCTCGCTCGGCTTTTCACATTCCCATGTTAGGTCAGTGACCTTATCGTCCACCACCTCCTCTTCAAATTCCTTACTCTGATCATCCTCCTGACTTGACCTAACCACCACCTCCGTGATTGGCAACTGTGTCTCATCATCATCATCCATCTCATGAACAAATGATTGCTGTTCACCACCGTCAACTTCTTCAGACTGTGAAGGCTCAAGAGGTTGGGAATCAGGGCACAATATCTCAGGTACGTCTTCAAGCATGCTTGGCGAGAGAGCCAAACCAAGTACTGGCGATTAAAAGAGTTCATGTGAATATCCAAGTGTGGGATCACTTGTTTGGCCAGACGCAAAATGGTATGAGGAAAAAGGATCAGAGTGAGGATTTGGTTGACCAGACTCTTGGCTACAGAGACTGGACTTCGTGGAAGAGAGGGTGGTGCTTAACCGACTGAAAGCATTATCTTCTGCAATCCAACCAACCTCCTGTTCGTACGTGTCCGACTTGGACAGTGTTCTTCTGCGCTGCCCAGCTAAGTTGGACATGAAGCTGGGTAAGGTGGATTTTTGTTTTTTCTGGTGCACTGGCAGCAGGCACAGTTTCATTGTGCCCAGGGCCACGGCCTCTGCTTGCACCATCAGCATCACGTCCAGAGCCACGGTGTCTGCTTGCACCATCAGCATCACGCCAAGGGCCATGGCCTCTGCTTGTAGCATCAGCATCACACCCAGGGCCACAGTCTCTGCTTGCACCATCAGCATCACGCCCAGGGCCACGGCCTCTGCTTGCACAATCAGCATCACGCCTATTTCCCACTCCCTTTTATGTTCGCCTTCTTCATATTAATGGTTTTGTCTGTAGATGTAGCTCAGATTGTTTTACTGTCTGCTAAAGACACAGTTTTTTGATGCAGGATAGTACTGGATACAGAAAAATACAGATTTTCGCCACAACACTAGCCCAGAGATAATGTTATTTTTACAATACATACTGTATTGGCTTGTTGTAATGTACTGGATACAGAAAAATACAGATTTTCGGCACTGAACTAGCCCAGAGATAATGTAATTTTTACAATGCACGCTGTATTAGCTTGCTGTAATATACTGATACAGAAAAGTACAGATTTTCGGCACTAGACTTGGCCAGAGATAATGTAATTTTTACAATACACACTGTATTGGCTTGCTATAATGTACTGGAAACAGAAAAATACTGATTTTCGGCACTACACTAGGCCAGAGATAATGTTATTTTGACAATATACACTCTATTGGCTTCCAGGACGGTACTGGATACAGAAAAATACAGATTTCCGGCACTACACTAGCCCAGGGATAATGTATTTTTTACAATACACACTGTATTGGCTTTCTGTAATGTACTGGATACAGAAAAATACAGATTTCCTGCACTACACTAGGACAGAGATAAAGTTATTTTGACAATACACACTCTATTGGCTTCCAGTATGGTACTTGATACAGAAAAATACAGATTTTGGGCACTACACTAGGCCAGATATAATGTAATTTGGACAATATACACTGTATTCAGATGTAGTTCTATATTGGATACAAAGTTTTCCCAAATAAAATGTATTCTCTGCGGGAATACTGTATATACGATTGTGGCCTAAACGCACACACAGATGTGCCCAAAACTAGTTATCTATGGCCAAAATATAAATCACTCTCTGCTGGAGTAATTAATATAATGGTTGCGGATTGAACACACACACAGGTGTAGCACAAGTTAGGTTTATTTCCCCAGAAAAAATATTTTTCTGTTGGTGCAGTGTATATCTCAGTACCAGGCACAATGTAGTGAATAAGCCCCTTTTTATAATATCTGCTCAACACACTGCTTTATGATGGTGCAGTGTATATCTCATTACCAAGGAACACTGTAGTGAATAAGTCCCTTTTTATAATATCTGCCCAACACACTGCTTCATGATGGCGTATTGTAGATGTCACTTATCTGAAATCTTTTTGTCTTTTAGAAGTTAACCAGTCCCGGACCGCCGTATGCAGGATTGCGTCCTGCGGGCGGCCGGGATCTTCTGTTTAGACGCATCGGGGCGTCCTCTCGCGATGCGCGAGATTTCGGGCACAAGCGCCCGCGCATGCGCAGATCGCGCATCGCAGTGAATTTAGAAGAACTTGGTCATCAGCCTGCCAGCCAATCGGCAGCGCTGGCGGGCTGATGACATTCAAAAAAACGAATCAGGAGCCATTTAACCCATCATATTAGTAAATATGATGGATTAAATAACTTCTGTCTCTCTCCTGGGTCCTTTTAGTCGGTTGGACCCAGGAGAGACACACCTCTACAGTGAGTACACCAAGCACCACACATTAGCCCCTGATCAGCCCCCATCACCCAAATTAACCCCTTGATCACCCTTTCAGCACCTGTCAATCATCCAGTGAAAGGGAAAAAAGTGATCAGTGTAAACTGTCACTTTTTTTTCACTAAGATTGACTGTTAGGTTTAGCTTTGTTTAGTCCCCTTTGGTAGGTAGTTAGTGTTAGCGCCAAGCCCACCACACACGCAGTCACTGGTTCGCTGATTAGCGTAGCGCTAATCAGCGTTTGTACTTTATAGTATCTGTAAGTGATCAGAGACTGATCACGGTCAGATATATAATAGTACTAGTGTCACTTTAGTTCGCCCTCCACCCCAAGCGCAGTGTTTGCCCGATCAGGCCTGATCGGTCGCCCTACGTGTGTTCACCACGCCCACCCACCGCAGTGACAAAAAAATTTATTTTTGTAATCACTGCACAATCCCTTCATAAGCGCTGCGGCAATAAAAAAATCAGTTTTGATATTTTTATCAATCGCAGCGACTTCTGTACTCCGCTACCCTCTCAATTGTAAGACAGGCTTGCTTTTTTCTTGGTAGTCTCAGGGAATACCCCTAAATTTAGACGGCCAAATGTCAAACAAGGGGTATTCCTCTGAAGAGGCCTACAGGATTCTGACCCAGTCGGATGAGGAGTGGGAACCCTCATCTGACGAATCCAGCGAGGTCAGAATACCAACCTGTAGAAAGCAGTGGCAGTCTGAGCCAAAGTTCTGACGAGGAGGTGGAGGTCCCTGATAGAACCAGGCGTACCCGGCCCCGTGTCGCTAGACCACAGGTTGCGCAGGATCCGCTTCAAGGGCAGCAGAGTGGGGCTGGCGCTGCCGGATTACGTGGTGAGGCATACACCAGCAGCGCAGCCCGTCCTGGACCTTCTACCAGCACTGCCGTAGAACATGGTGAAGTGGCGAGCACCAGAAGGGCAGTAGAAGCTGGTACGGTGGCACGTGCAATAGTTTCCCGTCGCAGCCACCGCAAAGACAACAGGCCCGTAGAGCCCCTAGAGTCCCTGAGGTGCTGGCAAACCCTGATTGGCAGCCCCCATCTTCAGCCGCACCAGTAGTTCCCCTTTCACCGCCCAGTCAGGAGTTCGGGTGGAAACAGCTCAGATAGGATCGGCGCTGGGGTTTTTGAGCTGTTTTTCACTGCGGAGCTCTTTGACTTAGTCGTGGCAGAAACAAACAGATATGCCACTCAATTTATCGCCGACAACCGGGAAGCTCTTATGCCCAGCCTTTCGGTGGAAACCAGTCAAGTTTCCGAACTTAGAACTTTTCTGGGCCTTCTCCTCAGCATGGGCATAACCAAAAAACATGAATTGCGGTCATATTGGTCCACGAACCCAATTCATCACATGCCCATGTACTCTGCTGCCATGTCAGGACACGTTTTGAGACCATCCTGCGTTTCCTGCACTTTAGTGACAACACCACCTCCGTCCCAGAGGCCACCAGCTTTTGACCGGCTCCATAAAATTCGGCCCCTCATAGACCATTTCAACCAGAAATTTGCAGATTTGTATACCCCTGCTCAAAACATCTGCGTAGACGAGTCCCTTGTACATTTTACCGGCGCCTTGGCTTCAAGCAGTACATCCCGAGCAAGCGCGCCCGGTATGGGGTCAAATTGTATAAGCTCTGTGAAAGGGCCACAGGCTATACGCACAAATTTCGGATCTATGAGGGAAAGATCAGACCCTGGAGCCGGTCGGTTGCCCTGACTACCTGGGGAGCAGTGGGAAGATAGTCTGGGACTTGGTGTCACCCTTATTCGGCAAGGGTACCATCTTTACGTGGACAACTTTTACACAAGTGTGGCCCTCTTCAAGCATTTGTTCCTAGAACAGATTGGCTGCTGCGGCACCGTGCGACCTAGTCGCCGGGGCTACCCAACGACTTCTTACCACCCGACTTGCAAGGGGCAGAGGGCTGCACTGTGTAACGACGAACTGCTCGCGGTGAAATGGAGAGACAAGCGTGACGTTTACATGCTCTCCTCCATTCACGCAGACACGACAGTACAAATTCAACGGGCAACCAGTGTCGTTGAAAGCCCCTCTCAGTCCACGACTATAACCTCCACATGGGAGGGGTGGACTTCAACGACCAGATGTTGGCCCTTATTTGGTTTCCCGAAAGACCAGACGCTGGTATAAAAAGTGTCTGTTTATCTGATTCAATTGGCTCTATATAATAGTTACGTTCTCTACAGTAAGGCTGGGAGAACTGGATCTTTCCTAAAATTCCAGGAAGAGATCGTCGAGAACCTCCTGTACCCAGGAGGTTCCGTGGCCCCATCCACCAGTGTAGTTAGCCGTCTACACGGCGGCACTTCCTAGCGTTGTGCCTGGTACCTCAAACCAACCGCCACCCGAAAAAGATGTCGTGTCTGTAGCAGGAGTGGGAATAAGGCGTGACACCGTTATTTCTGTCCTGACTGTCCTGACCACCCTGCCCTATGCCTTGGAGAGTGTTTCGGAAGTACCACACTCAGGTACACTTAGGGACCTAGGGACAGCACTACACAGGTAGTTTTTCCACTCAGGCTCTAGGGTCTCTCAGGACACTAGGTTTTGAGAGACCCTAACACATAGGGACGGTGCTGGTGTGCTACAGCAGAAGTGTGAAGCGGTAGAAACCTCTCCTTTCACTTGGGATAACGCGTATAATGTACTTCAGCACCATCTCTGTGTGATTTACACTTTACACATTGTCCCATGGGAAAGGAGAGAGTTCTACTAGGAAAATAAAGAGTGAAATGGTAAAAAAATAAAAATTAAACAGGTAGCAAGAAAAAAAATCTTGAGTTAGTTCAGGTTTTTATGTTCATGTTTTATAAAAGTTTTAAAATGTTCTGGTTTTATAAAGTTTGCAACGTTCAAGTCATGTGCCTGCTGCCTGTTTTTCTTCTTTTTTTTCCCCATAACCACCCTTTATTTTCCAGGTATACCAACAGACCAACGGACCAACAGCGCCGCAGCACTGATGTGAATTCTGAGAGAAGCATTGCTGCTATCAGAAGACACGTGAAGTCAGTGTATGCGGCGCTGCAAGACGAGATTTCTCCTCTGCAGGACAGGTACGTTTGCCTGGCATGTGAGCTGAGGAGAGGTGTTGGAGTTCATATGCTTTGCAAACACTGTATCAAAAATCTGGCAAAGATGTCTTCCTCCACACCGATGGATTGATCGATGTGAATGGAGAAATCACGTTTGCCAGGACATAGGAGCTGAGTGGGTATGGATGTTTGGGCGGAGCCCCTATGTCCTGGCAATCGCCAGGCCCCTCTTTTCTTGCATATTTTTGGCAGAGATTTTTTCATCCACATCGATCGATGCGAATGAGGAAATCTGTGCCGTTCATTTTTCATTCAGCCCAGAGGCTGAACGGAAAAAAATCTCATTACCTGTATGCTCCATATAAGGAGAATAGCAGAAACTCCTAATGCTGGCCATACATGTAATGATTGCGGTGACCCTCAAATGCCAGGGCAGTACAAAACCTCACATGTGACCCCATTTCGGAAGAAGACGCCCCAAGGTATTCGCTGAGGGCATATTGAGTCCATGAAAGATTGAACTTTTGTCACAAGTTAGCGGAAAGGGAGACTTTGTGAAAAAAACAAAAAAATCAAATTCCGCTAACTTGGGCAAAAAAAAATCTTCTATGAACTCACCATACCCCTCACAGAATACCTTGGGGTGTCTTCTTTCCAAAATGGGGTCACATGTGGGTATTTATACTGCCCTGGCATTTTAGGGGCCCTGAAGCGTGAGAAGAAAAATGCGTAAAAATACCGTCCTAAAGGTACTCATTGGATTTAGGGCCAGATGTGCAACTTGGCTGCAAAAAGTGGCACACATGTGGTATCTCTGTACTCAGGAGAAGTAGGGCAATGTGTTTTGGGGTGTACTTTTACATATACCCATACTGGGTGTGAAAAATATCTCTGTAAATGACAACTTTTTAAAAAAAATTATACAAAGTTGTCATTTACAGAGATATTTTCACACCCAGTAGGGTATAGGTAAAAATACGCCCAAAACACATTGCCCTACTTCTCCGAGTACGTCGATACCCCATGTGTGCCACTTTTTGCAGCCAAGATGCGCAAGGGGCCTAAATCAATGAGTACCTTATAGGATTTCACAGGACATTTTTACGCATTTGGATTCCAAACTGCTTCTGACGTTTAGGGGCCCCTAAAATGCCAGGGCAGTAAAAATACCACACAAGTGACCCCATATTAGAAAGAAGACACCCCAAGGTATTCCGTGAGAGGTATGGTGAGTTCATGTAAAATTTTATTTTTTGGCACAAGTTAGTGGAATATGAGACTTTGTAAAAAAAAAAAAAAAAAATATCCATTTCCGCTAACTTGTGCCAAAAAATAAAAACTTCCATGAACTCACTATGCCCATCAGCGAATACCTTGGGGTGTCTACTTTCCGAAATGGGGTCACTTGTGTGGTATTTTTACTGCCCTGGCATTTGAGGGCCCCTAAACGTCAGAAGCAGTTTGGAATCCAAATGCGTAAAAATGTCCTGTGAAATCCTAAAGGTACTCATTGGATTTAGGGCCCTTTGCGCATCTTGGCTGCAAAAAGTGGCACACATGGGGTATCGCCGTACTCAGGAGAAGTAGGGCAATGTGTTTTGGGGTGTATTTTACATATACCCATGCTGGGTGAGAGAAATATCTCTGTAAATGACAACTTTTAAAAATTTTATACAAAGTTGTCATTTACAGAGATATTTTCACACCCAGTAGGGTATATGTAAAGACACCCAAAACTCATTGCCATACTTCTCCTGAGTACGGCGATACCCATGTGTGCCACTTTTTGCAGCCAAGATGCGCAAGGGGCCCTAAATCAATGAGTACCTTTAGGATTTCACAGGACATTTTTACGCATTTGGATTCCAAACTGCTTCTGACGTTTAGGGCCCTCAAATGCCAGGGCAGTATAAATACCCCACAAGTGACCCCATTTCGGAAAGAAGACACCCCAAGGTATTCCGTGAGGGGTATGGTGAGTTCATGTAAAATTGTATTTTTGGCACAAGTTAGTAGAATATGAGACTTTGTAAAAAAAAAAAAAAAAATCAATTTCCGCTAACTTGTGACAAAAATAAAAACTTCCATGAACTCACTATGCCCCTCAGTGAATACCTTAGGGTGTCTACTTTCGGAAATGGGGTCATTTATGGGGTGTTTCTACTGTCTGGGCATTGTAGTACGTCAGGAAACAGGACAGGTGCTCCAGAAAGTCAAAGTGCGGAAATTCACTTTTGCACCATAGTTTGTAAACGCTATAACTTTTACCCAAACCAATAAATATACACTTATTGCATTTTTTTATCAAAGACATGTAGAACAATAAATTTAGAGAAAATTTTTAGAGAAATGTAGTTTTATTTGACAAATTTTCCAACATAAAGTGAAAAATATCATTTTTTTGCAAAAATTTCATCAAAAAAAGTAAAATATCAAAAAAAGTAAAAATGTCAGCAAGAAAGAAATAGCACCAAATGAAAGCTCTATTAGTGAGAAGAAAAGGAGGTAAAATTCATTTGGGTGGTAAGTTGTATGACGGAGCAATAAACGGTGAAAGTAGTGTAGTGCGGAATTGTAAAAAGTGGCCTGGTCTTTAAGGGTGTTTAAGGTAGGGGGCTGAAGTGGTTAAAAAAGCGACTTTCAAGCCCTGCACTATCTGTCCCTTCCTGGTGACGTCTGCCCCTGATAGTGCTGAAATAAACGCCTTTTTACAAAAAAACAAACAAAGGCGCTGCACTGCTGTGAAATACACAGTGTAGTCCTTAAAGGACTGTTAGGTCTTTCAATAAGGTTTTCGGAGTAAAATCAGTAAGTTTAGAGCAAAACGCTATCTGCCCCTGCCTTCTGTCTTCTCTCCCTGACGCTGAATGAGCCGAGTGCCGGACCCCAGCTCCTATATGAAATGGTATCATGTGTTCCGGCCAGCCAATCAGTGTAAGACTTACAGCTAACATAGCTATTGCCTTACACGCTATGGCCTAACACTGAGGGGAATTACTTACCTGGACCTTGATTGACTGCTTAGAAGGCGTCAAATGTGCGGGGAGGAGACTAAAGCAATACACGAGTAAAGCCGAGCGCCGAGCATAGCAATGCTCGAGCCGAACCAATACTCGGCTGAGCATGCTCGCTCATCACTAGTTAAGGTCCTTGCCTCTAATGTAGAAGGTTGTGAGTTCAAATCCCGGCAGAAACTTTTTAGAAATAGAGACTAAATTAGATTTAAATACATTGGGTGTCCCCAAACAATGACTTCATATATGGACATAGCCATATATGGAGTCAGAGCAGGGACTCCTAAGCTGCGGACTCACACTGGTGGATTCCCTCACTGTACAGCGATCTTCTGCATAGACCTCAGTGGGACCCAGCACTCTCCCCTCTTCAGAGCAGGGGGTGCCTGGTTTAATGCTCGGGTTCTCCCATTGACTTCCATTGTGCTTGGGTGCTCTATAGAAAGTGTTCTACCTGAGCAATTTGGTGCTCAATCAACACTACTCTTTAGAAGTAATTTTCTTAATTATTATATTTATTATTACTATTTAAGGAACTTGCCCTATGTGTGCTCAAAAAAATAACTCATTGCATACAATTTATGTTAGGAAAGTGACTGAATTATATTGTTCTGTTGACTATGAATTACTGTATTCTGTTGTATATAGCACCTTCCCCATATGCTGGAGTGCATTCTTATATTTCTTATTGGATTTACATCTATTTTGGGTTTTTGGATTGTTGCACCAGGTCCAGAAGTCTACTAAAATTTTTGCATATGATGATGCCACAGCAATGTCCATTCTTACCCACCACTCTAAGTGATTTCAACTCAAGACGTGTGAACCTGTGACTATGAGGGAAACTCATGGAAGCATCTAGCACACAAATTATATTGTGCTACTCTCAGAATATCACATAATCAACAGAATCCCAAAAAGTCTCAGAAGTCATGTGAGACCCAGACTCTAAGGATAATCAGGAATAGAGGTGAGTGAAGTGAGCTTCGGATTTTACATCTAAAGTTGCTGTGTTCAAAACCTCAGCTTAATACTATAGAGTTCTGTGCGAAGGGTACCTTGGAACTGAAGCTCAGTTCAGTTTCAAGTTTTAAAGTGGTTTTCCACTCTAAAAATCATATACTGAAGTTATTCAACAAAGTCACGTGGCTTATCGGAACTAGAGATGAGCGAATCGAAGTTGACAAAGTGTAATTCGATCCGAATTTCAGGAAGCCGAATTTCATCCCACTTCGTGGTAACGAATAGCATTTTTTCCTAAAATGGCTGCTGCACTAGTGATGAGCGGGAGGTGCCATATTCGATTTCGCGAATATTCGCTTGAATATTCGTCATATTTTCTTCTAAATCGAATATTCGTCATTATTCTATATATTGCGAATGTTACGCGAATTTATATTCGCATCGTGAATTAAACTTAGAGCTGAGTTCCTAATGGTTGGTTGTTGTATTGCTAGAATATAATGCAGATTGAGAATATAGCGCTATATTCGTTATCTTCGTTATATTCTAGCAATACAACCAGTCAACAACCATTATGAACTCAGCTCTAAGTTGTAATCGCAATGCGATTAATGCAGGTTATATTAATCGCATTTCGAATTCAACTTAGATCTGAGTTCCTAATGGTTGTATTGCTAGAATATAACGAAGATTGAGAATATAGCGCTATTTTCGTTATCTTCGTTATATTCTAGCAATAAAACCAGTCAACCATTATGAACTCAGCTCTAAGTTGTAATCGCAATGCGATTAATGCAGGTTATATTAATCGCATTGCGAATTCAACTTAGATCTGAGTTCCTAATAGTTATATTGCTAGAATATAACGAAGATTGAGAATATAGCGCTATTTTCGTTATCTTCGTTATATTCTAGCAATAAAACCAGTCAACCATTATGAACTCAGCTCTAAGTTGTAATCGCAATGCGATTAATGCAGGTTATATTAATCGCATTGCAAATTCAACTTAGATCTGAGTTCCTAATAGTTATATTGCTAGAATATAACGAAGATTGCGAATATAGCGCTATATTCGTTATCTTCGTTATATTCTAGCAATACTAAGTCTACCATTAGGAACTCAGCTCTAAGATGTAATCGCAATGTGAATAATACTTACAATTATTAATCGCTTTCCGAATCCATTTGATGCCTCTATTTGATTGTATATGATGGTTGACTATGACTACCACCAGTCTGCCTCCAAAGCAAGATAACTGAACCCCCAGGGGCCATTTGGGCGTTTTTGATAGAAAACGATCAAAAAAGCATCAAAAACGCATCTGCGTTTTTATAATTTTTTCATTTTTTATTTTATTTTTTTTTATAGGCAAATATGGTAGTCTAGATCATGTGTCTATACCAAAACCTAGGATCATTGTTTGACAGCATATTTTCTAAGCCATGTAGCTGAATATAGATTTGGGCAGAGTAATGATCTAGACCTGTGTTTCCCAACCAGTGTGCCTCCAGCTGTTGCGAAACTACAACTCCCAGCATGCCTGCACAGCCAAAGGCTGTTCGGGCATGCTGGGAGTTGTAGTTTTGCAAAAGCTGGAGGCACACTGGTTGGTAAACACTGAATTCTAGACTACCATATTTGCCTATACCAAATGTAAATATGCAACCAAATGTGGCAAAATATACAAAAACATAAAATAAAAAATAAAATAAATGATAAAAACGCATATGCGTTTTTGATGCGTTTGCTATCAAAAACGCCCAAATGGCCCCTGGGGGGTTCGGATATCTTGCCTCGGAGGCAGCAGAACTTTGGTGGTAGTCATAGTCAACTGTCATATACAATCAAATAGAGGCATCAAATGGATTCACAAAGCGATTAATAATTGTAAGTATTATTCGCACTGCGAATTCAACTTAGAGCTGAGTTCCTAATGGTTGTATTGCTAGAATATAACGAATATTGAGAATTCAGTTTTCAGTAATTTATATTCTAGCAATACAACCATTAGGAACCCAGCTCTAAGTTGAATTTGCAATGCGAACATATACTCGCATTGCGAATTAAACAGAGCTGGGTTCCTAAATGGTTGGCTTGCTAGAATGACGAAGATCACGTCATATTTGTTAGTTCTAGATAGCCATAGCCAAACAATAGTGAAGTAAGGGCTCTTTCACACTGGCGTTTTATCTTTCCGTCCTAGAGTTCCGTCCTCGGGGCTCTAGGACGGAAAGAAACTGATCAGGATTATCCGAATGCATCCTGAATTGAGAGAAATCCGTTCCGGATTTATCAGGATGTCTTCAGTTCAGTACTGAGACTTTTTTTGTTGTAGCAAAATCCGCAGCATCGCTAAAGTCCTGGCTGCCATGGTAAAGTGTAGTGGGGAGGCAGGGGAGAAGTATACTTACTGTCCGTGCGGCTTCTGAGTCCTGGGGCGCTCCACAATGACGTCAGAGCGCCCCATAAGCATGGATCACATGGATCACGTGATCCATGCGCTTGGGGCGCTCTGATGTCATTGTGGAGCGCCCCGGGAGCCGCACGGACTGTAAGTATCTGCTCCCCTGGCTCCCCACTACTTTAGTAGCATCCTGGCTGCCATAGTAACACTGAAAGTATTTTGAAGACTGATCAGCCTTCAAATGCTTTCAGTTGTCTTGCGTTGTGACGGACCCGGCGGGCATTTCTTGCGACGGAAGTGCATGCCGGATCCTCACAACGCAAGTGTGAAAGAGGCCTAAGTTGCATATACCCCAATGCAAGAATATTACTTTGCATACTTTATTTTTTTAAGTACATGTCTCTCTTAAAATGGTGGTCTCTCTTAAAGGGCAATGCCGGGTCATCATCAGCTAGGAGATGGCCAAAAAGCACCGTAAAGGGATGCAGAAAATGGAGGAGCTACTTTCCCAACTCACAATGTTCCCATAGAGGCCTTTTTTATTTTGTAAATAAATAGTTTTTTCTGAGTTATAACGCGTGATTTCAGTTTTTTGTTATGTTATGGTGTAATTCTTACTGATAACTTTATTTACTCTAAGGCCCCACCATTAACAAAGACTGCTGCTATTATCCTCACCACTATGAGTTCTGTGTAGGCCTTATACTACCAAATTTCCATGCACCTGCGGCTGCTGTATGTCATCATACTGATGAGTTTTGGCTGGAAAAAATTTGCCTTAGGCTACATGCACACGACCGTTGCCTGCCTCCGCGTCCGCTCCTCCTGCAAATTTTGCGTCCGTCAAAAAAACGGATGACGGACCGTTTTTTTTTGACGGATCTGATTTTTATGGCAGATCCATTGTAAAAATGCCTATCCTTGTCCGCAAACGTGAAAAAAATAGGACATGCACTATTTTTTTTGACGGAATGAAAACACGGATCACGGATGCGGATCAAAAGCGGTTGACCATCCACATTTTTTGACGGACTTAGGGTCCATTCACACGTCCGTTGTTTTTCTATAATCCGAAAATAGGACCGTTTTTTGCGGATTCTATTTTCCAAGAATTCTTTCCGTTTGTCATCCGTTTTTTGCGGATCCGCAAAAAAAAAACAGATAGAAGAATAACAGTCTCTGGGGGCTGGACTTAATAAAAAACAGGAAGTTCTTTCATTTTTTTCGGATGACATATAGATTAGTTATACGAATGTCTTCCGATTTTTGCGGATCCATTGACTTTGCATTGCACAACGGACCGCAATTTTTGGATTAGAATAGGACATGTTTTATTTTTTTACGGACACTATGTACTGAGAAAATTATGCGGACAGCACTCTTTGTGCTGTCCGCATATTTTATAGACCCATTGAAAATCAATGGGTCCGAATTCTGTCCGCAACTATTCCGCGACTAGTCCGAAAAATCAGGATCAGATGCGGAACTAAACAACGGACGTGTGAATGGACCCTTATTGAAATGAATGGGGAAGCATCCTATCCATGAAAAAAAACGGAACGGACGCGGAAACAAACAACGGTCGTGTGCATGGGGCCTTAATGTAACAAGAGTTGTTAAAATAAAACAGAAAACCAAAAATGATTTAAAACCAAACCAAACTTTATAAATAAAATATAAAACAATTGTTTAAACAAACATAAGATAAAACATAAATAAAACTAAGTCAGGGATTGATCATGCTGGTTGATCAGCTCCGCTAAGGCCTTCTGATGCCACTCCTCCATGGCCTTCATTGCTTGGCTGAACTTCAGCTGCAAAGCCCTCATCCTTCTGGAGTGCTCCCGCTGCAGCATAATTATTTTATTTTTCATTTCTTTTAGTACTGGCCAAATTTTTTTTTAATTAAAAATCAGAATAAATAACTTTTATTGATTAGTGTATAAAGAAGCTGGCCAATAAAATCGCAATCAGTTATAGTTCTTTACTTAGGAATATTTCAATAGAGTATTTTATAAAAAAAAAAAATTGTGGGATCAGTTGACTGTTTGATTGGTACTATTTTGGGGTGCATACGTCTTTTTGATCGCTTGGGGTTGGAATTTATGTCATGGAAGGTTACAAAATATGTATACTGTATAAAATATGTCTGTTTTTGACCAAAATTTTTGTATGGGATTTACCAAATGGGTAAGATTGCTATATTGTTATAGAGCTGCTTTTTACGGATGCGGCTATACCAATTATGTGTACTATATTATTTATGTAATTTTTAAATTACATAAATGAATATATATGAGAAAAGACGATTTCTAAATTGTCTTTTTTGTCTTTCAATTATTTTTTTTTTTTAATATATATATTTTTTATATATCAAAACCCGGATGGTCTGAGGGTCCGGCATCCTCATGCTGTGGGGTAGGGGGAGAGGGTGCTGCCTGCTCCTGCTCCTCCTCCACGACCTCCTCCTCCACCACCACTGCCTTTTTTGAAGGCCTGCAGCGGACTGAGGGGACGGGATCACCTATAAGGACACAATTTTCATAAGTTATAAAAACCTCATGAAGCATAACTGTACCTAAACATTACAGAGTGTTGCTGAAAGATACAAGAGTTATGTAAGCATTGTACCTGGGCAGATCTTGTTTCGCATCTCAGTGATCCGATCCTGGTGTCTCCTCTTCAGGTCGGACCACTTTTTTTATAATGGCCATCCGTTTGTGTTTGGCATCGTGGTCACGGTATAGTTCATAACCGATCCTCCTCAGGATCCGCTGCTTCTCCAAGCGGGACCTGGTGGTGTCGTACTTCATCTCAAGCATTCGCTGCAGGATAAAAATGCAACCATATAATCTCAAATTCGTAAAATCAAAGTATTAGAAATTAATGTCATCATCTCAACACAACAAATTTTTTTTGAGTGTTTGAAAGTAAAATATTAGATTTAATGTTACAGTTATAAAATCGGATTATATTGAAATTGTATGTGTGTGGGGTATGAGCAATCGGATATTGGACATCTGAGGAGAGATGTACCTGTCTAGTGAGGTGACTGTACAGTATGGGGTGTACAGCTGGTCCGCCTCCACATGGTGCACCCTGAGTAACGCTAAATGAACCAGCAAATAATGGCGGTCAAACATTACTTCTCCTGACCAACCAGACGCATATCAGAATCCAAAGACTGTGTGTGTGTGTGGGATATACACTGTGGGATATACACTGTGGGGTATATAGTGTGGAGTACACAATGTTGGGTATGCACTGTGGGGTATACAGTGTGGTGTATACACTTTGGGGTATGCACTGTGAGGCAGGAAAATGGATGTGCATTGTGCATATGAAAGATGTTTCTCTGCTGTTCAATGTGTCCATACATACATGCTACCAGACATAGTGGTGTGATGTCATAACAATACTTAGTGTACCTATCATTAACCCCTTCACGCCCAATGACATAGCTGTACGTCATCTGGCGGTTGTTTAAACATGGATTATACAGAACAATTTAAGCAGGAATGGGTGCAAAACACAAAAGATATGAAAATTTTTCATTCACATGTCATCTCTGTTTTGGATCCACTCCTGTTTTTTTTTTTTTTTTGCCATTAGCAATACTAATGGATTACTGACCAAATGCTGACCGAGTGAAGGCGGATGCTCAACAGACAGGATGCGTTTTTTTGTGGGTTATTGTTCTGATGGATCAGCGGAAGGGCAAATGAATCAGTGACGTCGACACAAACTTACTGCTGACACCCTCTCCACTCTGTTGGGGAGCCCTACTTGTATAAGCGTTTAATAGAACTGGTTCTGTAGACATATATGTGGAATCAGTTGACAACTGTGTAAAAGGAGTCTGCTTCTTCTTGCCACTAACATCAACCTGTAAGGCTGAGTTATTTGGTCAGTTTTGGCCCTGTGACTGCCTAAATAAGGGAACGGTGCAGTGAGTCTAAGAGCGATGTCTGTCATCTGCATGTCATATGGACTCACAGTATTATTTCACTACCAGAGCAGACTCCCTATTCGTGTTACTGCAAGGCACAGTGTTCTACACCACTATAAAGGCTCTCTGTGCCAGGAAATAGATGTTTTTAATGAAAGTTGCTGCAAATAAATTTGGACCAAACCAAATTTTTCCCCAAAAATTTGGTGAAACAGTGAATAGAATTTTTTTTTAAATTCGCTCATCTCTAATCAGGACAATTATAGACCAAATATCATCTGTTCTGATGCTGGACTACTAATAGCATGGCTGTGATTGGCTGAGTGCAGCATGTGACCCAGCCTCTGTAAAAGCTGAAGTCACATAGTGCCGCACATCACTCTGCTGCTGTTAGTATAGGAAAAGATCGCTGCCGGTGCTCCCGGGGAGTTTGGGGCAAAAATCTGAATTGTGGTGCTATAGAGCACTTGTACATACAACGCACCAAAACGTATTTTCAATTTCAGCAGTGAAATAGTGCATCAGTGTATTTTGTGGAAAAAGGGTATTCCTGGTTCACAAAGCAGTTTAAAATATACCGCCCAAATACCTATTTTATATTTCTGCTATGAAATAGTGCATCAGTGTATTTTGGGGGAAAAAAGTGGTATGCCTGGTCCACAAAGCAGTTGTGCATACAGCGTACAAATATCTATTTTAAATTTTAGCACTGAAATAGTGCATAGGTATGTTTTAGGGAAAAAAAGCTGTGTTCTTCGTTCACAAACCAATTGTGCATACAGGGTACACATACCTAAGTTTAATTTTCAGCCGTTAAATAGTGCATTTGTAAATTTTGGGAAAAAAGCCGTGTTCTTGGTTGACAAAGCAGTTGTGCATACAGTATACAAATACCGATGTTTACTTTTCAGCCGTTAAATAGTGCATTTGTGAATTTTGTATTCCTGTTCCACAAAGCAGTTTAAAATACACCGCCCAAATACCTATTTTACATTTCTGCAGTGAAATAGTGCATCAGTGTATTTTAGCAAAAAAAAGCGGTATTCCTGGTCCACAAAGCAGTTGTGCATATAGCGTACAAATATCTATTTAAAATATCTGCACTGAAATAGTGCATCACTGTGTTTTAGGGAAAAAAAGCCGTGTTCTTGGTCCACAAAGCAGTTGTGCATACAGCGTACAAATACCTATTTTAAATGTCAGCACTGAAATAGAGCATTAGTGTGTTTTAGGGGGAAAAAACGTGTTCATGGTTCACAAAGCAGTTGTGCATACAGCGTACAAATACCTATGTTTAACTTTCAGCCGTTAAATAGTGCATTCGTGAATTTAGGGGAAAAAAGCCATGTTCTTAGTTCACAAAGCAGTTGTGCATACAGTGTACAAATACTTACATTTAATTTTCAGCCGTTAAATATTCTATTTGTAAATTTTGGGAAAAAAAAGCAGTGTTCTTGGTACACAAAGCAGTTGTGCATACATCGTGCAAATACCTATTTTAAACTTCAGCACTGAAATAGTGCATTACTGTGTTTTAGGGAGAAAAAGCGGTATTCCTGGTGCACAAAGTAGTTTTAAATACACCGCCCAAATACTTATTTTACATTTCTGCAGTGAAATAGTGCATCAGTGTATTTTTAGGGGAAAAAGCGGTATTCCTGGTCCACAAAGCAGTTGTGCATAGAGCGTACAAATGCCTATTTTAAATTTCAGTACTGAAATAGTGAATTACTCTGTTTTAGGGATAAAAAGCCGTGTTCTTGGTCCACAAAGCAGTTGTGCATACTGCGTACAAATACCTACTTTTAATTTTCAGCCATTAAATAGTGCATTTGAGATTTTTGGGAAAAAAAGCTGTGTTCTTGGTCCGCAAAGCAATTGTTCATACAGCGTACAAATACCTATTTTAAATTTCAGCACTGAAATAGTGCATTAGTGTGTTTTAGGGCAAAAAAGCTGTGTTCTTGGTGCACAAAGCAGTTGTGCATACAGCGTACAAATACCTACGTTTAATTTTCAGCCATTAAATAGTGCATTTGTGAATTTAGGGGGAAAAAGCTTTATTCCTGGTCCACAATGCAGTTCAAAATACACTGCCCAAATACTCATTCTACATTTCTGCTGTGAAATGGTGACAGCGCTGAAAAAAAATATCAGCAACAATATCAGTTTTCAATAGACGGTATCTGCTTCTGAGAGTGACATATCAGGGCGACATCTAAAGAGTAACGTGTGAGTTTAAAAAATTTATCTGTGACATACAGTGTACTTTTTTCGTAGACGGTGTCTTCTGCGGACAGTTAAATTATCCGTGCCACATCTCTTGTGTAAAGTATGCGCATCCCTAAAATATCAGTGACATCCAGTGTACTTTTTCCATAGACGGTGTCCGCTGTGGACAGTTAAACTATCCACGCCACATCTCCTGTGTAAGTGTGTGCATCCAAAAAATATCAGTGACATGCAGTGTACTTATTCAATGGACGGTGTCCGATCCTGAGAGCTACATTACCAAGGCCACATCTAAAGAGTAACATGTGCATTTAAAATTTTTATATGTGACATACAGTGTACTTTTCTTCGTCGACGCTGCGAACAGTTACATTACCTTTGGTAACTCTCCAATATATTGTTTCTTCATCCCAAATATCTGTGACATATCCTGTAATTTTTGATGACAGCATTGACATTATCTGTGGGATATCTTCAGTGTAACGGGTGCATTTAAAAAATGTATGTGTGACATACAGTGTACTTTTTCCATAGACAGTGTCCACTTCTGAGAGTGACCTTACCAGGGCCACATCTGAAGTGTTCGGCCCGAGCACTTTAATGCTTAATCAACACTATTAATATATCCCAGATTAAAGGGAGTCTGGCGCCACAGATATCCCTATTAAACAGAGAGCACTATTCAATAGCTTTTGCTCATCAGAATAAAATGTTTCTATCCTCTTCATCATCCAAGGCTCCATTTCTGCAATATTATGTTTTTTTCTAATATGAAAATGAGCTGATTATTTACGGCAAATTCAGTCAAGAACAAATGTTTCACCCAAAGATGTTTGGTTGTCGGAGGCGTAACACCTCAAATACTGTTCCAGAGACTGGTTTAAATGTTCAGTTTGACCTTTGGTTTCAGGATGAAAGGCCCGAAGAAAAAGACAGAGAAACATTAAATCTATGACAAAAAGCCCTCCAAAATATTTAGACCAATTGAACGCCTCTATCCGAAACTACATTCTCAGGAATTCTATGTAGACATATTGCATTATCCACGAAAAGGGAAGCTAAAGTTTTAGTATTGGGCAATTCTGACAGAGGGATGAAATTAACCATTTAAAAAACCTGTCAACGATTACTCACACAACCGACTTAACCTCCGAAACAGGTATGTTGGTAATAAAATCCATGGAAATATGGGACCAAGGTCTACTAGGGATGGGCAGCGGTTGCAACTCACCCACCGGACGGGACCTAGGAGTCTAGGACGTGGCACAAACCCCACAAGAGGATACACATGACTGAATATCTCTAGATAAGGTGGGCCACCAGTAAAATCTGTAAACTACTTCCTTGGTGGCATTAATGCCAGGATGCCCACTAAAAACAGAATTGTGACACTCCCCTTACAGTCGGAGATGCAAATGACCAGCGACAAACAACTTATGTTTAGGGGATTGTACCGGAGTCAAGTGTTGTCCTGCAGTAATTTCAGTCGTCAAATCGGAGGAGACCGAAGCTAAGATGATACCTGCCACCAAATTGGTTTTGGTGGAGTATCATGTGACTGAAAGGCACAAAAACTCCGGGATAGGGCATACGCTTTGACACTTTTACTTCTTGGCCTGAAAGTAATGCAAAAGTTAAAGTGTGTAAAGAATAATGCCCACCTAGCCTTTCTGGGATTTAAACGTTTAGTAGATTCCAAAAACATTAAATTCTTATGATCAGTAACTACTGTAACACGATGTTGAGCCCCCTCCAAAAATGACCCATTTCCTCAAAGGCCAATTTAATAGCAAGTAACTTTCGATTACCAATATCATAATTTCTCTCAATAGAAGAGAACTTACGAGAAAGCAAAAGGCCTCAGGTTAGTGAGAGTTGATGACCCTGGGGAGAGTACAGCCACTACCCCATCCTTGGAGGCATCAACCTTAACCACAAAAGGCCTTTCTTGGTCTGGTTGAACTAATACTGGGGCGTTAACGAAAGACATCTTGAGTGTTTCAAAAGCCTTTATGGCCTCTCGCAACCAATTAACTAGATCTTCCCCCTTCTTGGTTAGGTCAATGTGAGGCTTAGCAATAATAGAAAACATTTTAATAAACTTCAGGTAATAATTTGAAAAACCCAGAAGGCGCTCTAACACTTTAAGAGAGGGTCTCACCAATTCCAAAATAGCCTGCACCTTCCCCAAATCCATCTTAAGGATTGGGGTGTGAGAATATATCCCAAAAATGAAATTTCCTGCATTCCAAATATAAACTTCTTACCTTTAGCTTCTTACCTTTAATCTGTTAGCCTGAAGAACCTCCAGTACCTATCTAGTGTGAATACCGTAAGAATCCCAGTCAGGTGAGTAAATCAGAATATTATCCAAATAAACAATCACAAATTTTCCAATAAATTGGAAAATGTAATTGACAAAATTAAAAACCGCCGGAGCATTACTTAAATCAAACGGCATCACCAAATATTCATAATGACCCTCAGGGATATTAAAGGCTGTTTTCCACTCATCCCTCTCCTTAATTTGAATAAGACTAAAGGCCCCCCTGAGATCAACTTTAGTGAGCCAGTGATCGACAAGAACTTGATTAATGAGGTTTGAAATCAAAGGCAAAGAGTACTGGTTCTTAATAGTGATCTTATTTAACTCTCTATAATCAATACATGGTCTCAGTCCACCGTCCTTTTTTTCAACGAAGAAAAACCCCGCCCCCATAGGAGCCAGGAGATCACGTCAGTACAAGGGGTATCAAAAGATCGAAGTCAAATTCTAGCTGAGGTCAAACAAACAGATGTTACACATGCAGAGAATGCTATTTAGGTAACAAGACCAATCACAGGCAACCTTTTGGCAGCAGGTTTCCTGTTTAAATAGGTCCAATTGATGAGTCACGTGACATGGACAGCGTCACGTGACCCATAATCAGCATATCTATACACCTGATCACCGACTCATTGACATCGGCGCTCAGTTCCCCCCCTGCTCGTTGTCTAGGAGCTGAAGGATGCCAGCCATGCTGAGAAGGTGTGCACGACTGGGTCCTCCCTGCCCCCTTGTTATGATGGAGAAGAGGACGCTGGCCACGTCTCCGCTCCTCCTCATGAGCGGGATGCTGGCGGCACTGCAGGGAGAGAGAACGTCGCCGGCTCCCTGTTATATAGTAAGATAGATGTTCTTCAATTAATGCAGCTATATGAGGGCTCTCTTTTTATCTGTGTCCAGGTTCCTGAAGTCATTTCTTGAAGTCCATGTGTCCAAGTGCATGAATTTCATATTTCTGGGTTCCTGATTTGTCCATGTGACAGTGCTCCGTGTTTTGTCTCATGCCTGTACTTCGTGTTTGCCTTAGATTTACCTGTCTGGCTCTGAATTGTGCCATGTCTGTGTCTTTGCTGTTTTCATCAGGGTCTCTGACCACAGTAGGTCAGCTGCCAAGTACACCAGGACCATCCCAGCGAAGTCCACATTTCTGTACAGGGGTTACAGAGTGAATACTAGAGAGGTGCCAAAATAACGCCCTTAGGGTTTGGAACAATGTCAAACCAGCTACATGGCATAGTGGTTCCATTGTCCATAAGCATGCCTGTGACAAGAGATAGATAGATAACTAGACAGACAGTCAGAAGACAGGAGAAAAAATAAGCACAAGTCTCCTGAAGATAAAGTGAGTGGTTGCCAGCACTTGATGATCCTGATATAAGATCTCCAAAAAACATACAAGAAAATCTGCAGCACTCCAAGGCGAGTAAAAAAAAGATTTGTTTATTCACCCATGTAGTAGTAGCAATGTTTCAGTCCTATAACAGGACCTTTCTCAGAGAGTGGAAGGTCCTGTGATAGAACGGAAATACTTTTACTACTTCATGTGCAAATAAACAACTCTAGGTACTGTAGATCGCTAAATTATAACTGTGTTACTAAGTAACTAGATAGATGGATAGAGAACCACTTGCAACCTTTACTAGATGGAGAATTTACTGAATCCCTAGACTCTGCCACTGTTCAAAACAGATTTTCTATCAATGTATTTTATCCACTTCTGTAATTTTATCTGAATTTTAATCTGACATTAGAAGTAATTTATTTCCACATTACAAGTCAAACTTCACTGACTCTGCAGTTTATTTGCTGGTCAGAATACTTTTAGTAATTTTTCCATTATCGGAATGTTCTTTTTTGATTGTACCTGTAACTGCAATCTGAACAATGCTTGAAGTATGTATTACTGAAGGTACATAATCTTGCAACTTAATGTACACTCTCAAGGTAAACAGCCTCAGCGTTAAATACATTTGCATATTACATTCAGAAACTGAATTTTATGATCCTCAGTATTGTCATTATCATTTCGGAGAGGCATTACAAAATGTATTTAAATGAGTATGGGAAAGCTCTATGCAGAAGTATAATCTGAGGATCCAGGTTTTGTGTTGTTATGTCAAACCCACATTATAAAGAATATATTGTCCCTGATAAAGTTTCAGAATGCAGGGGCCTAGTTGTTAGTATAACATATCACAGGGACTTGTAAACAGTTATAAGAAAAATATGAATATGAAATGTATTTTAGGTGAAAAAAGTCATATATACATACCTGTTCCTGTATCTCAGATACATTATAAAAGTTCTGAAATTGTTATTACGACATGCAACATCTTGTTATAGTCATTCTACTGTCTGGAGGTGTTAAACACTTTATTATGGCCATAAAAAGTAAAGATTCAGGAGGTAACTTAATGAATCGCAAGTCTTACTACCTTATGATTAGATTTTTTTTTTATTGCAAACTTCCAGATATGCAAAATTAACACATTTTTCGACTTTGCTCCTCTTTTTTCTCTCTTTAACTCTGTCTATAACTATAAATTAACATATCTGCCTTATTTTTTCAACATGACACACAACAGATAATACTTTCTAATGTATAGTGCTTAAAAAATAACACTGAACACTACATCAATAATTCACATCACATCATACTACCATGGAGGGCAAAAATATCATTGTACAATGAACAAATAATACTACCATACTGAACAATATAATGACAGTTAATTACAATATAATCCCATAGACATCTCAAATAATACGACCATACAGTGCTAAAATGATACTGCCAAATGGTTCACAAATAATACAGTGCACAAAGAACTGTACTGCTCTGAATTAATACTACTTTACAATGATCAAATCCCTCTTGTATAATCCCTATTTCCTTACAGGTAAGTTCTTGCAAAAAGGATCCTCACTCTTCTTGTTTGAATCAATTTGTTTGTTGCTATGTAATGTCAACTTTTTTCCATATGTGCATCTGACACGTGCTAGATACAGAATTCATCAATTTATCTTCACAGCCTGGGAGTACAGCTTGTGTCAGTTCTATGAATGGAATATTATGCAGCTTAATCACATGAATTCCTAATGCACAACTAGATCACAATTTACATTAAATGTAGAGATAAGTGAATCAATTCTACACAAATTTGATTCATTACGAATTTCACAAAAATTCATCTGCCAAACAATTCCAAACTTTTGGCTATTCATTTTGTGCAAATCACGTAAAAACGTTTTAGAGATGAGTGAACCTCAGTTTGTAATGAACCAGGTTCATTGCAAACTTTCCAAAATTTAATCTGGCAGATTAACCAGAAGCTTTTACAGTTAGTTTTGGACTAATCCACTAAAACGCTGTGGAGTGACATCTTACCGCGCATGTCGGCGGGAAAAAGCACTAGGGAGGAGGAAGAAGAAGAGTTCTCACATGACCCAGAGAGAAAGTGTGTGTGTGTATGTATGTGTGTGTGTGTGGGGGGGGGGGGGGTGCAGGCTTTCCTTGATTGGCTCTACGGTAGACAGACAGCCTGGATGAGCCATTGCTGCAAGAGTCAGGCAGGTGTCCTCGCAGAATGAGCAGAATGCCATTTTGTGTTGGGCTGTGAATGAGGGTGGTTGGATGTAGCAGTGTCCACCAGAAAAACAATGTTAGAAGGTTAGGGACAGTCGGAAATCAATCAAGCTTCTATTCTACTGTCAGGTACATTAAAGGTAAATGCTAGAAAGAAGAAGAATTGTGTGCAATAGGGAAAGACAGGGGAAGCTGTCAGCCAGGGGGTGAAAAGTGAGTAACAGAGCAGCAGCAGCTGCTGCAGAGAATCAAAAACAACTACCTGCAAGGACATGTCTTTTATATTTCCCCCCATTTTAACAGAATTCCTTTTTGTTTGGGGGGAGGGACTTAAAACTGTAGAACATGTGTTTTGCCATCCTGAGGATAGAAATAGCTTTTGAAATCTCAGTGAAAACAGCTGAAATACTAGTACAAACTCTGTGTCAGGTCATTTCCACAGTTATTAATATTATTATTTTTTGCTTAACTATATTAAAATAGCATACGTGTCTTCCAATATGCAGGGTAGTGGAAGATAATATCTGTGAGTCATAACATGACATAGTAGATCAAAATCCATGTTGTTTCATCTCTACACAGATTACATTTAATTTCTTTGGTTGAAGTTTGGGAAAACAGTATATACATGTCTTACAACATGTAGGATAGTGGAGGATAATATCTGTGAGTGAACGCAAAAAACAAGGCTGAAATCCACGTTGGTGCATCTCCAGAGGGGTGGGAGGAAATAATTGCCTAAGGGTACTTTCACACTAGCGTTTTGGATTCCGTTTGTGAGATCCGTTTCAGGGCTCTCACAAACGGTCCAAAACGGATCAGTTAAGCCCCAATGCATTCTGAATGGATAAGGATCGGTTCAGAATGCATCAGTTAGGCTTCGTTCCGCTTCTATTCTGTTTTGGAGGCGAACACCAAAACGCAGCATGCAGCATTTCGGTGTCCGTCTGAAGAGGCGGAGCCTAACGGATCAGTTTTTAATTACAATGTAAGTCAATGGGGACGGATCCGTTTTCAATGACACAATATGGTGCATTTGAAAACGGAACCGTTCCTCATTGACTTTCATTGTAATTCAAAACGCATCCGTTCTGGACTTTGTCATTTTTCTTCAAACCTAATGGAAACGGATCCGTTCTCAACGCATCAGAACGCAAGAATGACGTCAGAGCGCCCCATGCGCATGGATGACGTGATCCATGTGATCACGTGATCCATGCGCGTGGGGCGCACTGACATCACTCTGGATCGCCCCGGGAGCGGCACAGGCAGTAAGTCTACTGCTCCCCCGCTCCCCACTACACTTTACCATGGCAACCATGACTTTAGCTTCCTGGCTGCCATGGTAACCATTCAGAAAAATCTAAAACTCAGATCCGGCGATGCGCCGAAATGACGTTTAGCTTAAGGCCGCATCCGGATTAATGCCTTTCAATGGGTATTAATTCCGGATCTGGCTTTGCGGCAAGTGTTCAGGATTTTTGGCCAGAGCAAAAAGCGCAGCATGCTGCGGTATTTTCTCCGGCCAAAAAACGTTCCGGCCCTGAACTGATGACATCCTGATGCATCCTGAACAGATTTCTCTCCATTCAGAATGCATTGGGATAATCCTGATCAGGATTTTTCCGGCATAGAGCCCCGACGACAAAACTCTATGCCGGAAAAGAAATATGCAAGTGTGAAAGAGCCCTAAAAGAGTATTTTCAGCATACCCAAACAAACAAAGTAGTCCTCTGCCAGTGTAAAAAGCATCCACCATGTCATTTTCACTGCCTACCTGCCAACCATCATGTTCCATACTTTATGGTTGTTGCCTCCTCCACAGCTGCTACTCCATGCTGCTAATCTCCCAACTGCTACTTCAATTACACCTACTGCTACTACCAGTACCGTTACACATCCACCACTATTAGGCCTTTTTCACACGAGCGTGTCCGGATTAGGTCCGGATGTGTCGCGGATGCGTTCAGTGAAAACTGTACAATTTCGCAGGCAAAGCCATTCAGTTTTGCCTGCGATTGCGTTCAGTTGTTCAGATTTTTTCTGTGCGGGTGCAATGCGTTTTGATGCGTTTTTCACGCACGTGATAAAAAACTTAAGGTTTACAAACAACATCTTCCATCAGTAAAAAACGCATCGCACCCGCACTTGCTTGCAGATGCAATGTGTTTTTCACGTAGCCCTATTCACTTCTTTGGGGCCAGGGCTGCCTAAAAACCCAGAATATAGAACATGTTGCGTTTTTCACGCAACGCAGAACTGATGCGTGAAAAAAAAGCATTCGGGTACACAGACCCATTGAAATGAATGAGTCAGGATTCAGTGCGGGTGCTATGCGTTCACGTCAAACATTGCACCCGCGCGGAAAACTCGCTTGTGTGAAAGGGGCCTTACTGCTACCCCAACATGCCACACACATATCTAATGCCTTGTCTGATACTACTGGCACTACTATAGCTGCTTGTTTTTACCCCTACACAACTTTCCCTTTCCACATCCACACCATACTGCTGCTGCTTCCAAATTAAATGGAGAATTTTTCCATGCTTGTTTAAGCTCAGAACACACTACTGTTTACTGTTTGTTATGACAATTGACCATTGTACAAAATACTGTAGGTAATCGCCTCCATTTGTTCCACTGAGAAGGGACCTCACAACACTTGTAGTCCGGCGTGACACAATGAGACAGAATTCCAGAGATACAGAAAAATACTCCAGCACTGCTGTTCATAAAACCAGATTAATTATTTGCCAGATACAAATGCAGATAAAACGTTGATGCTTTTCATGCTACACTAGCTCAGAGGAGATTCTATGGGGGCAAAGTTCTCAATATCACTTGTGAATCTTTTTGTAGCATGGTGGGAGGAACAATTTATTTATATAGAGGATAATCCATTTTTTTCATAATAACCTGGTAAGGCAGGTTTATAGATTACCTCCTTATTATATGGGGTTGGTTGACTGGAAGACATTACCATACTTGGCAATTATTTAAATCAGAACAAGTATAATCTGAGCTTTAGTAATTAGTGTTGAGTGAATCGATCCAAGTTTTAGGAAAAATTAGATTTGCCACAAAGTCAAATTTCCTTGTGCTTCGGGGTAGTGAATCAATTATCCCTGATAGGCGGTAAAAAGCAAATAAATCAATAAATAAATCATACGTATCATAAATTTGCTCACAACAGGCTGGCGCCATCTTGATTGAAGTTCTCGCACTAAATCCTATTGGTGGTGATTTGAGTTGAGCGAACACCTGGATGTTCGGGTTCGAGAAGTTCGGCCGAACTTCCCGAAAATGTTAGGGTTCGGGATCTGAACTTGACCTTAACTTCATCCCGAACCCCATTGAAGTCAATGGGGACCCGAACTTTTGGGCACTAAAAAGGCTGTAAAATAGTCCAGGAAAGGGCTAGAGGGCTGCAAAAGGTAGCAAAGTGTAGGTAAATGCCCTGCAAACAAATGTCGATAAGGGAAATGAATTAAAATAACTTAAAATAAAATAAAACAACCAATATCAATTGGAGAGAGGTCCCATAGCATGGAATCAGATTTTAAGTCGCCCACCAATTGAGAAGGTCACTTTCTGTTATTTCGGCCCTAGCAACCAGACAGAGGAGAGAGGTCCCACAGCAAGGAATAAGGCTTCATATCACCCACTACTGGAGAAGGCAACTTTCAGTTATTTAGGCCCCAGCACCCAGACAGAGGAGAGAGGTCCCACAGCAAGGAATAAGGCTTCATATCACCCACCACTGTAATAGACAACAGGGGGCACACCTATATGAATAGTAACAGACTGCCGGCCTTGGTATTAAAAATAAGAATAAGCACAACCAAGAGAAAAGAAATACTACTAACAGGCCGCACCGCTATAGATAAAATAATAGTTTATTGAAGTACACATGGATTAAAAACAGCTACAACAATACATGGACAGAGCCTCCCCCAAGTGGGTTAAATAATGTGCAAAATGCAGCCAGTACCACCATCAATAGGCATGAAACAACATACAAATGTAAAATAGCATGAAATAATATACTTATCAAGAAAGCAGTGGTGGCACAAGGCAAATAGAGACCCACAAGGGGGGGGGGGGGAACACATGGACCTCTGAGGAAGCTAGCACACGGTCTAGCGATACGCGTGAGAGTCCCCCCCCCCTTGTGGGTCTCTATTTGCTTTGTGCCACCACTGCTTTCTTGATAAGTATATTATCTCATGCTATTTTACATTTGTATGTTGTTTCATGCCTATTGTTGGTGGTACTGGCTGCATTTTGCACATTATTTAACCCACTTGGGGGAGCTTTGTCCATGTATTGCTGTAGCACATTTGATCTATGTGTGCTTCAATAAACTATTATTTTATCTATAGAGGTGCGGCCTGTTAGTGGTATTTCTTTTTTCTTGGTTGTGCTTATATCACCCACCACTGGAGAAGGTCAGTTTCAGTTATTTAGGTCCCAGTACCCAGACAGAGGAGAGAGGTCCCACAGCAAGGAATAAGGCTTCATATCACCCACCACTGGAGAAGGTCACTTTCAGTTATTTAAGCCCCAGCACCCAGACAGAGGAGAGAGGTCCCACAACAAGGAATAAGGCGTCATATCACACACCACTGGAGAAGGTCACTTTCAGTTATTTAGGCACCAGCACCTAGACAGAAGAGAGAGGTCCCACAGCAAGGAATCATGCGTCATATCACCCACCACTGTAGAAGGCCACTTTCAGTTATTTAGGCCCCAGCACCCAGACAGAGGAGAGAGGTCCCACAGCAAGGAATAAGGCGTCATATCACCCACCACTGGAGAAGGTCACTTTCAGTTATTTAGGCCTCAGCACCCAGACAGAAGAGATAGGTCCCACAGCAAGGAATTATGCGTCATATCACCCACCACTGGAGAAGGCCACTTTCAGTTATTTAGGCCCCAGCACCAAGACAGAGGACAGAGGTCGCATGGCAGAGGTTCAGGCTTCATGTCACATACCATTGTAACAGGCCACTTTCAGTTATTTAGGCCCCAGCGCCCATATTGAGAAGAGTTTCATTCAACTTTGGGTTGCACCGCAAGATCATGGCAAAGTTAAAAAAATGAGGATTCAATAAAGAAGTGCCCAGGGTACAAGAATACATGGTTGAGGGGGAGGCAGTTATAAATGTCTATTCTGCACATGGGAGGGACAGGTCCTGTGGGATCCATGCCTGGTTCATTTTTATGAATGTCAGCTTGTCCACGTTGGCTGTGGCCCGGCAGCTGCGTTTGTCAGTAATGACGCCCCCTGCCGTGCTGAATACACGTTCAGACAAAACGCTGGCCGCCGGGCAGGCCAGTACCTCCAAGGCATAAAATGCTAACTCTGGCCACGTGTACAATTTGGAGACCCAGAAGTTGAATGTGGCCGAACCATCAGTCAGTATGTGGAGGGGTGTGCAGACGTACTGTTCAACCATGTTAGTGAAATGCTGCCTCCTGCTAACACGTTCCGTGTCAGGTGGTGGTGCAGTTAGCTGTTGCGTGGAGACAAAACTTTTCCACATTTCTGCCATGCTAACCCTGCCCTCAGAGGAGCTGGCCGTCACACAGCTGCGTTGGCAACCTCTCGCTCCTCCTTTGCCTTCGCCTTGGGCTTCCACATGTTCACCTGTGACATTTGGGAATGCTCTCAGGAGAGCGCCTACCAGCGTGTGCTTGTACTCGCGCATCTTCCCATCATGCTCCAGTGCAGGAAGTAAGGTGGGCACAATGTCTTTGTACCGGGGATCCAGCAGGGTGGAAACCCAGTAGTCCGCACACGTTAAAATGTGGGCAACTGTCGTTGCGCTGGCACTGCAGCATGTAGTCACTCATGTCGTTGCGCAGGCACTGCAGCATGTAGTCGAGCATGTGTGCCAGGCTCCCCAGAAGTAAGGACAAGCTGTCCTCTGTGGGAGGCGTATCGTCATCGTCCTCCGTATCCCCCCAGCCACGAACCAGTGATAGGCCTGAGCTGTGTCGGGTGCCACCCCGCTGTGAACCTGCTTCATCCTCATCGTTCTCCACCTCCTCATCCAACTCGTCCACCAGTAGTGGGCCCTGGCTGGCCACATTTGTACCTGGCCTCCGCTGTTACAGCCGTGCCTCCCCTGCACAACCAAGTATCCGATAAAATAAAGTGTGCACTGTGCAACGCCATCTGTGGCAAGGTCCACTTAACCACAGATACGTGGCCAGTAAGCACGGCCTGGGACGCTATATCTCCCTAACTGCACACTGGGTAAATGTAGTGGCCTCTGGGCCCCAGGCGGAGAGTTTCTTGGCGCATGTCCTCCCTCTGAGCCACTTCTAACAGACTGGCCTGAAAGTGCTAAAAATGACACCTCATCCTCCTCCTCCTCATGGGCCACCTCCTCTTCCATCATCGCCCTAAGCATTTTCTCAAGGAGACATAGAAGTGGTATTGTAACGCTGATAACGGCGTCGTTGCCACTGGCCATGTTGGTGAAGTACTCTAAACAGCGCAACAGGGCACACAGGTCTCGCATGGAGGCCCAATCATTGGTGGTGAAGTGGTGCTGTTCCGCAGTGCGACTGACGCGTGCGTGCTGCAGCTGAAACTCCACTATGGCCTGCTGCTGCTCGCACAGTCTCTCCAGCATGTGCAAGGTGGAGTTCCACCTGGTGGGCACGTCGCACTGCGGACGGAACGCACTTTATGCAGCAGCTCTGACATTTCGGGTAAGTTGTGAATGAACTTCTGCACCACCAAATTCAGCACATGCGCCAGGCAAGGGATGTGCGTCAAACCGGCTAGTCCCAGAGCTGCGATGAGATTTTGCCCATTATCGCACACCACCAGGCCGGGCTTGAAGCCCACCGGCAGAAACCGCCGGTCTGTTGTTCAATACCCCGCCACAACTCCTGCGCGGTGTGGGGCCTGTCCTCCAAACATATGAGATTCAGAATGGCCTGCTGATGTTTACCCCGGGCTGTGCTGAAGTTGGTGGTGAAGGTGTGTGGCTGACTGGATGAGCTGGTGGAAGCAGAGGAGGAGGAAGCCGAGTAGGAGGAGGAGGCTACAGGAGGCAAAGAATGATGCCCTGCGATCCTTGGCGGCGGAAGGACATGCGCCAAGAAACTCTTCGCCTGGGGCCCAGCGGCCACTACATTTACCCAGTGTGCAGTTAGGGAGATATAGCGTCCCTGGCCGTGCTTACTGGCCACGTATCTGTGGTTAAGTGGACCTTGCCACAGATGGCGTTGCACAGTATACACTTGATTTTATTGGATACTTGGTTGTGCAGGGGAGGCACGGCTGTCTTGGAGAAGTAGTGGCAGCTGGGAACAACATACTGTGGGACAGCCATGGCTATCAGCTGTTTGAAGCTGTCTGTGTTCACCAGCCTAAATGGCAGCATTTCAAAGGCCAGGAGTTTAGAAATGCTGGCATTCAGGCCCAGGGCTCGAGGGTGGCTAGGTGGGAATTTAAGCTTTCTCTCTCAGGTTTGTGAGATGGAGAGCTGAACACTGCTGTGTGACATGGTGGAGATGCTTGGTGACGCAGGTGGTGGTGTCGGTGGCACATCCTCTGTTTGGTGGGCGGCAGGTGCCAACATTCCTCCCGAGGCGGAGGAAGAGGCCGAGGCAGCAGCAGAAAAGGGAGCAGGGGGAGCCTGAGTGAGTTCCTTGCTTTTAAGGTGTTTACTCCACTGAAGTTCATGCTTTGCATGTAGATGCCTGTTCATGCAGCTTGTGCTTAGGTTCAGAATGTTAATGCCTCGCTTCAGGATCTGATGGCACAGCGTGCAAACCACTCGGGTCTTGTCGTCAGCACATTGTTTAAAGAAGTGCCATGCCAGGGAACTCCTTGAAGCTGCTTTTGGGGTGCTCGGTCCCTGGTGGCGATGGCCAGTAGCAGATGAACTCTCTTGGCGGCGGCTGTTCTGTTTTTGCCCCCTGCTCTCTCTTTTTCTACGCTGTTGGCTCGGTCTCACCACTGCCTCTTCCTCTGAACTATGAAATTCAGTGGCATGACCTTCATTCCATGTGGGGTCTAGGACCTCATCGTCCCATGCATCGTCTTCCACACAGTCTTCCTCCCTGACCTCCTGTTCGGTCTGCACACTGCAGAAAGACGCAGCAGTTGGCACCTGTGTTTCGTCATCATCAGAGACGTGCAGACTCCGATGAGGTGGTATTCCCATGTCCTCATCATCAGGAAACATCAGTGGTTTTGCATCAGTGTATTCTATGTCTTCCACCACTGGGGAAGGGCTAGGTGGATTCCCTTGGGAAACCTTGCCAGCAGAGACTTCAAACAGCATAAGAGACTGCTGCATAACTTGAGGCTCAGACAGTTTCCCTGATATGCATGGTAGTGATGTGACAGACTGATGGGCTTGGTTTTCAGGCGCCACCTGTGCGCTTTCTGCAGAAGACTGGGTGGGAGATAATGTTGTGAACGTGCTGGATCCACTGTCGGCCACCCAATTGACTAGCGCCTGTACCTGCTCAGGCCTTACCATCCTTAGAACAGCATTGGGCCCCACCAAATACCGATGTAAATTCTGGCGAGTACTGGAACCTGAGGTAGTTGGTTCACTAGGACGTGTGGCTGTGGCAGAATGGTCACGTCTTCTCCCAGCACCAGAGGGTCCACTAACACCACCACGACCACGTCCCTTACAAGATGTTTTCATCATTGTTACCGTTCACCAAGCACCAAAATAAGAAAAAAAATATTTGGCCCAATGTATTGATTTCAAATTCAGGCCATTTTTTTACAGGCACCTAACACTATCTGCCTATTTATTTATGTAGCGTATTACACTAATCCAAGCACAGCAGTAACCACTAATTTAAGGGAATATCTCTTTTAGGGCTAGTATTTAGGCCCTGGATGAAACGTATCCTTTTATGGACAGATTTACACTTCGAGATGCACAGTAGCATGTGAAAAAATATGTAGGATTATGCCTTCAGCAATTGTATTTTAACACTTTAACGGACAGAAATACAATGGGAGATGCACAGTACAGTGTTAAGTTATTGAGGATGACCCTCTCAGCACTTGTATTTACACCTTGAGTGTAATATACCCTTTTACGGACAGATTAACACTTGTCCTGCAACAGTTGGAACACCAGATTCAGGGTATTGCTATATTGGCAAGTGAATTTCACCCCAGAACAAAATATATGTTTTGTAGGACACTATTATACTTTGCCAGCCACTGCTGGGACACCAGATTCGGGGTATTGCTATTTTGGCAATTGAATTTCACCCCAGAACCAAAGATACCCTGTTACGGACAGATTTAAACTAGGCCTGCAACTGCTGGAACAGCAGATTCAGGGTATTGCTATTTTGTCAATTGAATTTCACCCCAGAACAAAATATACCCTGTTACGGACAGATTTAAACTAGGCCTGCAACTGCTGTGACACCAGATTCAGGGCATTGCTATTTTGGCAATTGAATTTCACCCCAGAACAAAATATATGTTTTGCCGGACACTATTATACTTTGCCAGCCAGTGCTGGGACACCAGATTCAGGGTATTGCTATTTTGGCAATTGAATTTCACCCCAGAACAAAATATATGTTTTGGCGGACACTATTATACTTTGCCAGCCACTGCTGGGACACCAGATTCGGGGTATTGCTATTTTGGCAATTGAATTTCACCCCAGAACAAAATATAAGTTTTGCCGGACACTATTATACTTTGCCAGCCACTGCTGGAACACCAGATTCAGTGTATTGCTATTTTGGCATTTGAATTGCACCACAGAAAATAATCTATCCTTTGCCTGACAGCAGACAGTATTACACTTGGCTAGCCAAAGCTGGAACACCAGATTTAGGGGATTGGTATTTTGGCAATTGTATTTAACCCCTTAATAAAATATAGAAATTGCTATCCTGAGTTTCTAGGGGTGACAATAAGCACAGCCAAGCCCCTGATGCAGGATATAGCAAAAAAAAAACTGTATTGATGGCTTGATGGACTTGGTGGCAGCTTGTTCTGGTGCACCACAAGTCACAAAATGGCCGCTGATCACCCCAGAAAATAAGTGACAGAAACACAGTGCAGCCTAAAAACCAGTGAGCAATTAACTAGCAGAAGTTGAATCATTCACAGCTTTAGATTGATCAGTTCACTAGGTGCTGTTGCTGACTTTTCCCTGCCTAATCTCTTCCTCACAGAAGCTGCGTCCTCTCTCTACATTATTCAGACAAACAAGGTGCAACAGCACTCTGTAACCAGACCTCTGCCCAAGATGAAAGCTACAGAGGACATAAATGATATCATATGCAAACAGTGGAGACATTGGTTTACATTTTGATCAAAAGGTAGTAAGCCCACTCACCCCGACACGGTTGTCTCCTAGAGCGGGTACTAACACTAAATCTGACCTGTTATGGGCCATAATAGCCGCATAACATCCTCCTAACGCTAAATCTTACCTGTTATGGGCCACAACAGCCACACAAGATCCAGGGAGTGTGAGACCAGCATGCATGCTGGATTTAACCTACTAATTAACCCCTTCTGGTGCTATAACAGCCTCCATTAGATCCAGGGATGCAGGTACCAACATGCATGCTGAGCCCACTGTGCACTCCTCCTGGAGCCAGATGGTAACTGGCAGGTAATGTGAGTCGCATTCAGCTTTATACTCACTCTGATTAAAAACCAGCATCTATGGCAGAGAGACTAGTCAGGTGTGCACGACTGAAGCGGAGGCTGCCACACCTCCGACTCTTACTAAACTGAAAACGCAAAGGGGGTGTTCAGTCAGCACTACCTGAATACAGGTGCACGTTGCTATGGCGATTATACATACAAACAACAAGGTGCAACAGCACTCTGTAACCAGACCTCTGCCCAAGATGAAAGCTACAGAGGACATAAATGATATCATATGCAAACAGTGGAGACATTGGTTTACATTTTGATCAAAAGGTAGTAAGCCCACTCACCCCGACACGGTTGTCTCCTAGAGCGGGTACTAACACTAAATCTGACCTGTTATGGGCCATAATAGCCGCATAACATCCTCCTAACGCTAAATCTTACCTGTTATGGGCCACAACAGCCACACAAGATCCAGGGAGTGTGAGACCAGCATGCATGCTGGATTTAACCTTACTAATTAACCCCTTCTGGTGCTATAACAGCCTCCATTAGATCCAGGGATGCAGGTACCAACATGCATGCTGAGCCCACTGTGCACTCCTCCTGGAGCCAGATGGTAACTGGCAGCTAATGTGAGTCGCATTCAGCTTTATACTCACTCTGATTAAAAACCAGCATCTATGGCAGAGAGACTAGTCAGGTGTGCACGACTGAAGCGGAGGCTGCCACACCTCCGACTCTTACTAAACTGAAAAACGCAAAGGGGGGTGTTCAGTCAGCACTACCTGAATACAGGTGCACGTTGCTATGGCGATTATACATACAAACAACAAGGTGCAACAGCACTCTGTAACCAGACCTCTGCCCAAGATGAAAGCTACAGAGGACATAAATGATATCATATGCAAACAGTGGAGACATTGGTTTACATTTTGATCAAAAGGTAGTAAGCCCACTCACCCCGACACGGTTGTCTCCTAGAGCGGGTACTAACACTAAATCTGACCTGTTATGGGCCATAATAGCCTTTAGATTGATCAGTTCACTAGGTGCTGTTGCTGACTTTTCCCTGCCTAATCTCTTCCTCACAGAAGCTGCGTCCTCTCTCTACATTATTCAGAGCAGTGTGACGTGCGGTGCTACGTGACTCCAGCTTAAATAGAGGCTGGGTCACATGCTGCACTTGGCCAATCACAGCCATGCTATTAGTAGGCATGGCTGTGATGGCTTCTTTGGGCAAGAAGTAAAACGCTAGCTGATTGGCTGCTGTGCAGTCCTTCAGAAAACGGGAAGAAATCGCCGAACAAGGAACCTGAACTATGAACACAGCATCTGAGGGGTACAATGACGGGGAGTGACGCAATCGCTGCTTCCTGTCATTGCACTCATTACTTACAAGGAAATGCGCTCCTTGAGAAAGTGAATTATTTTGTAAAATTCGGCAAAGCAGCCGAATCGAATTTTTGAATACTTCACTCATCTCTTATCATATTTGTAATGAAATTCATTTCTAGATTTGATTCCGACTACACCGAATAACTCCATTATTTCTAGTACCGTTATTAAAGTTTCTGCTAGTAATTCCCTGCTTCATATGAAATTGTGTGACACTTTGTACAGGTATAATTTTAATAATAGACTGAAGTGGTTTAGAGACGGCTCCACCGATCTGTGATTGGACTATGGTGCTCAATACTCAAATGGTGTAAGCTTCCAAACACCACAAAAAATAAAAGTGAGACAATAGAATCAAGGTATGGCACTCAACTTATCTGGAAATATGCAGACAGTAGGCACGATTAAAATATATGTAACATTTATTAAAACACACAATAGAACAGATTTGGAAAAAAAAAAAAAAATTTTGAAATTTTTTTTTTGAAAAAAATCTTTATGAAAAAAAAAAATAATAATAAGTGAGTTCATGAAGAATCCATTAGCTCAATTGTACTAAAAAGTCCATCTTGCAATAATTCGTGTACAGACTTGGCTATGGAGCCTCTCCAGATAGTTAAAACACTAGAGGATATGAAGTATGTCCGTACTTGGTTGGACCAATTCTCCGTTAGTGTATTTTTCAAATATTTGCTAGATAGGTGGTGGCGTCCCACCACAAATCTTACCTCCGTGGATTAGTCAGTGTCGGTACCAGTACTCACTTTCTTTGCGATAAGCCGGCTCAAATCGACGATTATTTGGAGACGATTCAGCATGGACACTTTGCTTTAAAACAGCAACCTTTCCCGGGCGTTGATTTGTAAGAGACCACTTAGCTTGTGATATCAAGCGGTATACTCTACCGTAAATAACGTCAAACCTTTAATTCGCCCGGAGGTCTGTTTGTCCTTTTAGACTCCGGGAATACGTATTTCTCCACTTCAAATAGCAGCGCTGCAAGGAGGTTTTAAGTAAGTGTAGTCACCAAACGCGTTTCGAGGTCTCAGTAATGCTGACCTCTTCCTCAGTGGTATATTTTTGTTCAAATGAACACCTCCTTATATAGCCCAAACTGACCCCAATTGATTTAATTGGATCACTCCTCCCTTTTGGGGAAGTCTGTTTGGATTGTGGATCAGAACATAGTCACACACAGGTGTATTCTCCTTATTCATCGACTATTTTGCACATTTCAGAGCCAAAATAATCTTATCAAAAGGTCTAGACCATCAAAAGTGAACATCATACCCAATATATGAAGATTTTTTATCAAAAAACATGGGTGAACACATATTTTAACTTCTTTGCGTTTGGTCTGCGTTTTTTTGTCGATCAATGCGTTTTCTTTACCATAACTGCTATTATATTAAAATGCATATATAAAATAAAAGAAAAGTCTATATTATCCTCTATCAGAGTTATATAGTTACAAATTCAAAAACATCTTTGGAGCTTTCCACATTGCATATCATAAAACACACACATATAAATTATTCTCTCTTTTCAATTAGAACACATTACCTCTTTATTACTCAACAGCCCTTGACCAAAAAAAACTCCAAATGGTGGATACCGCATATTGCTGTGTTTTTTTTTTTTTTTTTTTTGTCTAACATGCGGTTTTTTGGGTCATCATGCGTTTTTTTTTGTTTTTTTTTTTTTTTTTTTACCATAACTGCTGTTTAGTTGAGGTACATACTTCCAATAGAGGAAAACTTCATAATACCTTCTGTTCAAATTTTACAGTTAAAAACATGCTTGAAACATTTATGAATCCTCACTCTTTTATACCCAAAAGGGAGTCAACTCTTATTCGAAATTCTCACATAACAATGATAATCGTGAAGAAATAGTGTGAACCAGTCATCAAGGCCCGTTCAGATGTACGTATAATACCAGCCGACCAGGTGTCGATGACTGGTCCCCACCACTCATAAAAAGCCAAAAATTTCCAAATCTGTGTTTAAACCATAGGGTACCCGAGAGTCCAGATCGAAGATCCATCTTGACTCAACTCGAGACATCCTATCGATGTGATATCCTCCTCTCCAATCATATTCCACTTTCTGAATTGCACTAAAGGTAAGACCCGCTACCTGTTGTGAATGAAATTCCTTAAAATGCCTAGAAAGTGGGTGATCTACCTTACCCTTCTTAATATTTTTAAGATTTTCGGCAATTCGAATTTTTAACATTCTTTTAGTACGTCCGACGTAGATCTTATTACATGGGCATTTTATTTGGTAAATCACACTCGTCGTACTACATGTGTGGTAAGGTGCAGGGTGCCGTCGTGGATGGCAGGTATGTGTCACCGAGGTTCATAGCCTCGGTGAGGTAAGAGCCCGTTTTTATTGATGTCAGCAGCAGCTAGTGCTACTGACAGAGTTTAAATAGCATGGCTGCAAAGCCGATCCGGGCCGGCTCTTACCGGGAGCAGCTAAAGTGTAGGGTGGGTGGCTGCTCCCCACGACCCAGTCCTGGTTTTGGGCTGGGTTTAAAAGCTCAGCCAGCTCAGCAGCTGGAGGTGGTGATTATCCTGGAGCTGCTAACAGGGCTGAGGAGTTCTCTGTCCTGGAGGAAAGAACTCAGCAAGGAGGTGTTTTGTTCCTGGCTACCTGAAGCTGGATTCTCCTGCGGCTGGGCCGACAGCGTGGTGCGAACCTGCACCTACAACTCCCAGGTGACTGAACCTGTGTTGGCCTGTTTTTGTTTTGCCACGTTATTTCCGTTGTGTGTGAACTGTCACCAAAGAGACTGTTTTTTCATTTATGGTGTGCAAGTGTGAATAAAACACTGTTTGTTGCACAATCTGGACTCCTTGTTTTGCCTCTAAACTGCACCCGCACCGCTGTCTACCAGAGCGACTCCCCACATTGTCAAATATTCTTGTATTTTATATGTGAAGGAATTTACTGGAGATGTTATTTCTGTAGTTTTCCTTGGAAATTTAGTTAGTTTACAGTTAAAGCAGGTACCACATCTATAAAAGCCCTTCCAACCCAGCATATCCTGTAACAGTGTGCCTCTTCCTTTTTTGATTTTAACTGTGGGTGCTATTTTTAGTCCCAAATTGGGGGCTCTCGTATATATTACTTTAGGAATTGCTGGGATAAGTGGGCCTATTATTTTATCCTTTTTCAAGAAATGCCAGTGTCGTTTCACACTTTGCTGGAACTTTCGATATTGTACATTATATGGTAATATAATTCTTATTTCATCATCCATTTTTTTCTCCTTTTCTATAGATACGAAAAAGGACTTCCTCTCCAATTGACAGACCTTTTCCAAGGAAGACTCAATTACAGGTAAGGGATAATCTTTTATCAGGAATTGTTTCTTCATTTTATTAGCCTCTTCCATAAAGATCTAAACTGTCCATAAGGGATATTAAGTAACCATCTAGGTAGGTGGCCACTAGTGAATGGTATAAAACTATTTCTCGCTATGTTTTTTTGAAAGGTTCTACATTTTAATTTGTTGTTCTCTATTCGAATGTCTAAGTCCAAAAATTCAAGGTGGTCGCTGTATTTCTTGGGGGAAAGTTTTATGTTTTTGTCATTTTCATTTAGTTTTTCTATAAACTTATCAAGGGACTCATCATCCCCTTTCCAAATTAGTATCACATCATCAATGTAACGGTACCATAGCACCAGGCTCGCCCCAAGAGATGGTAATACGCATGAATCCTCCCAATTCGCCATAAAGAGGTTTGCGTAACTTGGGGCCCATGGCCGTCCCACATTTCTGAACGTAAAAATGGGGTTCAAAATAAAAGTAATTATGTGACAGGATGAACATTACAGCTTCCTCCAAGAATTTAATTTGTTCCTTATTTAGCCTGCCTTCCTTAAGTAACTGTTCCCTCATTGCACATACACCTTGTTGGTGTTCAATAATCGTATATAACGACTGTACATCTAATGTACATAATCTCCAAGTAGGATCATATTCAAGATTCTCTAAAATTTTTATGATTTGGGTTGTGTCTCGAATATATGTTTTCATCTTTCTGACTGCCGGTTGTAGTAATTTGTCAATATACATTGACAAATTGCAAGTAATTGAGCCAATCCCAGATATAATTGGGCGCCCTGGTGGCTGAGTAGGATCTTTATGTAGTTTCGGCAGACAGTAGAACATTGGTGTTCTTGCTTGAACATCCACAATAAATCCATATTCTTGTTTATTCAATATATTTTTAGACAAACCCATATCACAAAGTTGTTTCAATTCCTCTTTGTACATCGCTATTGGGTCTGATTGTAATCGTAAATAAGTGGATGTGTCCTCTAATTGTTTTAAACATTCGTTGTTGTATTCATTCTTCCCCCATAACACTATAGCCCCCCCTTTATCTGCTGGTCGAATGACCAGATTATCCTTATTTTGTATTTCTTTTATCGCCTTCATTTCCTGATTGGTCAGATTATTATAAGGTCTATTGGTTTTAATCCGCCTTATGTCATATTCTACATTCCTTCGAAATGCAATTATCTCATCACTTAGTTCTTGTACTGGATAATTTTTGATTTTTTCTTTAGATCTGTATGTATATAGTATTACACTTGGCTAGCCAAAGCTGGAACACCAGATTTAGGGGATTGGTATTTTGGCAATTGTATTTAACCCCTTAATAAAATATAGAAATTGCTATCCTGAGTTTCTAGGGGTGACAATAAGCACAGCCAAGCCCCTGATGCAGGATATAGCAAAAAAAAAAACTGTATTGATGGCTTGATGGACTTGGTGGCAGCTTGTTCTGGTGCACCACAAGTCACAAAATGGCCGCTGATCACCCCAGAAAATAAGTGACAGAAACACTGTGCAGCCTAAAAACCAGTGAGCAATTAACTAGCAGAAGTTGAATCATTCACAGCTTTAGATTGATCAGTTCACTAGGTGCTGTTGCTGACTTTTCCCTGCCTAATCTCTTCCTCACAGAAGCTGCGTCCTCTCTCTACATTATTCAGAGCAGTGTGACGTGCGGTGCTACGTGACTCCAGCTTAAATAGAGGCTGGGTCACATGCTGCACTTGGCCAATCACAGCCATGCTATTAGTAGGCATGGCTGTGATGGCTTCTTTGGGCAAGAAGTAAAACGCTAGCTGATTGGCTGCTGTGCAGTCCTTCAGAAAACGGGAAGAAATCGCCGAACAAGGAACCTGAACTATGAACACAGCATCTGAGGGGTACAATGACGGGGAGTGACGCAATCGCTGCTCCCTGTCATTGCACTCATTACTTACAAGGAAATGCGCTCCTTGAGAAAGTGAATTATTTTGTAAAATTCGGCAAAGCAGCCGAATCGAATTTTTGAATACTTCACTCATCTCTTATCATATTTGTAATGAAATTCATTTCTAGATTTGATTCCGACTACACCGAATAACTCCATTATTTCTAGTACCGTTATTAAAGTTTCTGCTAGTAATTCCCTGCTTCATATGAAATTGTGTGATACTTTGTACAGGTATAATTTTAATAATATATTCCTAAATGAAAAAGCAAAACAAAACTGTTCACAAAATACATCTTTTTTTTTTGAGAGAATGCATTACTAATCAGTTTAGAAATAAGGACTACCCAAACCATTAGAAAGTGATACAAAAGAATTTCAACTTCCCACAAAGCATACACCTATCTCAATGAAACATATAAGCTGGTTCACTTTCTAGAAGAACAGGAAAACCAGAATACCTCAATAGAAACATAGCTTACTTGGTTGTCTTGACTTGTGGGCTTCTCTTCGAGGTACTTTTTATTATCAGTGAGATCAAAAAATATACATCTAATTTGCATACCTTTGGCTTTCCGTGAAAGATATTGAAATTAACTTTTCTTCCTAAACAGGATAGAATGCTAATCTTTTCTCATGCCAGCCAAATTAGGATATGTGATTTGCATATACTCTTATTAGAAACCAAGTGTAGTGTCGCTTGGCAAGCAATGTTTATTTTTTGGTCTCACTAATGATAAAGAGCACCGCAAAAGGAAAGTCAACCCAGTACAACACTTTTTCCTTGAGACTTTCTGGTTCTTTTGTCCTTCTATAAATATAATTAGCTTGCATGTTTCACTGGGAGAGAGGTATAAGCTTTTCAGGATATTGCAATTCTCTTGTGTTACTTTAAGTTGAAGATTATTTTGGAGGTGTCTTTGTCTTCAGTTGATCCTAAATAGTTCAATAAAATTGTTGAAGGCATTTTCACACAACAAATTGGCAGAGATGCTTTTCTGCCTTTTAAACATGCTTATGTAGCAAAGCTGGAAAAATAGGTAAACCAACATTACATTTGCAGCTAGTTCTTTCAGAACAAAAGCCCTTAATCAGAAAAAAGCAGATGAGGAAAAGAAAAAAACATGCAAGTTGCAAGTCCTTAGGGGTACCTCTGGGTAAGTACTATTTCTATCATGGAGACCAGTTGATATAAGTGGCAACTATTGTAGGCTAGACAATGTTCCTCTGGATGTTACAGTAAAATGCATGCAAATTATCATGTCGTACATCTGCCGGCATCAGATAAGTTTAGGAAAGCAAATTTGAATATCTTTCCCAGAAACCCAGAGGGGCATTGCCTGGTCTACAATACTGCACAGCTAGCATACCATTTGCTTTCCATGATGAAAAGAGTATCCCTTAGACAATGTATATATATATATATATATATATATATATATATATATATATATATATATATTGTTGAGAAATGCATGTGTATACTAGTCTCTCTCCCTCTCCTGGTTTGTCTGAATCCAAACCAGTTTTCTTATCCTCAAATAAAAAAAATAATAAAAAAATGTAAATCCTAGGAGACCTCAGAGTGTCATATACCCATGTATTTGAATGGTATAGAATCAATTTAGCCACAAATCAACATTTTTGAAAGATTAGAAGAATCAGACACAAAATGAATTTCAAGAAGTTGCTCATCTCTAAATAAATGTGATTAAAATTATGAATTAAATATTATTGTTAATAAGAAATTAAATCTAACAGAGGGTATTATTTAATAGACCATTGTAGAAAAAGTTAAATCAATGCACTCTAGCTACCTACTAAAACATACTCAGATCAAGAAATATACATTCATAAATGCAAGGTGTATATCATTTCTTTTATTTTGCCATCATTAACTAATATTTAGGATTCCATTATTCTTCAATATGTCTCCAGCTTTACAGATTGCTGTGCGTGGTCACTGTAGTTTGCAATTTAAAATGTATTGAAATTTGACTAAATATAAACACAAGCATTTATCATTTTTAACTTCACTTTTGTATTTGTAGACACATTAATTTTCTTGACGAGAGAGTTCAAGAGTGTGAAATTAAAAATGTTTTTGAGTAGATTTTGCTGTATGAATTTAGACACATGTTTAGAATCTGTCCTTTCTTTGAAATTTAACAATTAGAGCTTGTAAAGTGTGTGAGGAGTAAAAGCTTAAAACACTATTTCAGGTTTAGAAAACTGATGGCCTATCCTTAGGATAGGCCATTAATATCAGACGGGTGGGGTTCTGCTATTAAACACCCCTGTCAGCTGTTTGAATCGGCTGGGGTGCTTGTACAAGTGTTGTAGCATTTTTATTATTTACATGGGATTCTTTATTATTTAGTTGGGATTACTTAATATATTGCTGCACTGTGTCTACTTAGTGGCAGTGCAGGTTACTTTAGCTTTGTCCTGTTCACTTGAAATGAGCAAAGCTGCAATATTCTGCATTGCTTCTATTATATTGATGATATATCCTAAGGACAGGCCATCAGTATCATGAATATGGAAAAAAAGTAGTTTAATAAACAAACCTGATGTTGCTTGACCTCTATGTAAAATCAGTATCAGGGTGTATCACCTACCAGTCAACATTCATGATACTGTTTTGTTATGTGGCAAGAGAGACTTTAGAACTAGAGATGAGCGAATCGAGCAAATCGAAGCTGACAAAGTTAAATTCGTTCCAAAGTTCATGAAAAATTTGATTCTGAACGAATGCGAATTTCATCGCGCTTTGTGGTAACAAATCACTTTATTTCCTATAATGGCGTCTAAAATGGTGGCTACACGTGCGAGGACATGTTGCAAGGAACTCTGGGAAGGCATCATGTGTCATGCATGCAGCCATTCAAGAGCCAGCCAGCCCAGTGATTTCACAGCCATCTTAGATGCTGCCATTCGTGCATTGTTCAGGGACAGACATGTATGCAGGCACTAGGGAGAGTGTCAGTGAAAGAAAAACAAATTGCTAAAACAAAAGAAAAAAGAGATTTACAAGTGCAGGGAAAGGACAGTGAGAGGAGGAATCATTTCACAGTCAGGGAGACACATGTGCAGATGCTAGTAGGGAGAATTATAGTAAATTCCTCATTGTGAAAACTAGCGATTTGCAAGTGCGGTGAAACATTACATGGGGATCCAGATAGTCTCATAATACCAGTCTCTGTCATTCCAGCAATTAGTTATTGGGGTGCAAGTGCTCTGTTGAAAAGTCTTTAGTGGCTTTTACATATGTGAAAAAATAATAAATATATACGCCGCTCACTTTTGCTGTTAACTGCGCTGATATCATTTAGTGGCCTATTTCCATACAATATAAGAAATATATACGCAAGTCGCTTTTGTTGTTATTCAGGCTAAAATCATTTGCAGTAATTTCTGGTGAAAGCGTATATTGGCCTTGTTTCACTAAAAAAATATATAATACAATATAATATAATATATACACACTGCTCTGTTGCAGGAGTTTCTGTTGAAAGCGCATTTTGGCCTGGTTTACTTAAAATAAGCGCAATATATATACACATTGCTCTGTTGCAGTAATTTCTTTTGAAAGCGCATAGTGACCTGGTTTCACAAAAAAAAGCGTAATGTATACCCACTGCTCTGTTGCAGTAATTTCTGGTGAAAGCGCATAGTGGCCTGGATTGACTAAAAAAAGTGTAATATACACCCACTGCTCTGTTGCAGTAATTTCTGTTGAAAGCGCATAGTGGTGTTCTGCCACTTTTCTATACCTGGCAGAAAGTCTATACCCGGAAGTGATGTAGCTGCACCGGAAGTCATGTGGATGCGTTGAAATCAGCTGGAGGAGGGGGTGTGCGCACTGCGCAAGCGCATTCGGCTAAAGTATAGTAATCTGGAAGAACGCTGCAAGCCCGTAATCTACATTAATTTGTAACCTCGCGGACACGCTTCGCTCGCATCAGGCTCGGCCTCGCTGCGCTCTGCATTTAGTAAAACTAGCTCTATGCCACTATTGATACTAAAGAAAGAAATGTATGGTAAAGAAAGAGATGGATAGTAAAGAAATGGAGGGCTGGGAAAATGCAGGGGCGTTCTGACAGATTAACATATTTTAGTCGAATGCGCCTCCTCCAGCTGATTCCAACGGGTCCACGTGACTTCCGTATATTGTTAGAAAAATGAAAAAAATATTCAGCGTCCGCTGTTGCAGTTATATATGCGGTAAAGCCTTTAGTGTTGTATTTCTGTACCAAAATCAAGATATATTCAGCGTTGAGTGCTGCAGTTATATGTGGGAAAGTACTTTTTGCGGTATAAATTGAATTACATTGTGTAATGTTGAAGTTTTGTATTTACATTTCACACACTGTGCACTTACGTGACTACGTCCATAATAGCGGCTCACCATTACAGGTGAATACACTATGCACTAACCCTGCACAAAAATGTGAAATACCAGCCCGCATCTATCTGCAGTATTGCTTACTTGACACTACGGGGACTATTCTGCAGTACTTCTCTTCATAAACATCGGACATACTAACTTTACCCCCCCCCCCAAGCTATATATAAGTGGAGCGAATAAAGGTAAATGACACTGCCAGCCTGTTAAAGGGAACTACAACATGGTACCACAATACATTTGATATGACATTTAGCAAGAGTTTAATATGGCCACATAATGCACATATTAGGACACTGCATATAGATGATCCAGGCGTGGATCAACCAGGATCCACACACCAATATCTGATGCATCAGACTAGATCATTCATGGTGCCACACCAACATTTTCACAAAAGAGACTGTTTTCTTCTTGCTACCTGCTTCAGCTACTATTCTGATTCTGTTACCCGCCTGATGTCAAACATCTGATGCCAAGTGCTCCTTCTTTTACCCACCATCTTCAGCAAGTACTAGTATGGCCACCCACCTCTACATTATGTCACCTTGCCAATCTGTGTTATCATGCTGCTGCTGTTGCTGCCATCTCCACACTGTCATTTTGCCACTTTGTGGCCTACTCATGCTGCTATCTCCACACTATCTCACCTTGCCAATCTGTGTTATCATGCTGCTGCTGTTGCTGCCTTCTCCACACTATGTCATTTTTCCACTTTGTGGCCTACTCATGCTGCCATCTCCACACTATGTTACCTTGCCAGTCTGTGTTATCATGCTGCTGCTGTTGCAGCTATCTACACACTATGTCACCTTGACAATCTGTGGTATCATCCTGCTGCTGTTGCTGCCATCTACACACTATGTCACCTTGCCAATCTGTGGTATCATGCTGCTGCTGCTGCTGCTTGAGAGTCTTGGACTGATCAACGCCACACAGTCTAATTTAGGTTTTGGAACCGATAAACCAAACTTGCTTTTGAGGGCTGCATTAATCTGCAGGTTACCGTCGTACAGCTCTACAGGTAACTTTCAATCTGCATCTTTCTCAACAATCTGTGCCCACAGTCTTTTGTCCACACTATATCACCTTGCCACTCTGTGTTCTACTCATGCTGCCGTCACCTCCGGTCAGTTTTGGCCCCGTGACTGCCCAAATAAGTGAAGTTTGCAGTGAGTCTAATAGCGACGCCTGTCATCTCCATGTCATCCTCACTGACAGTATTATTTCACTACCCCAGCACACTCCCTATGAGTGTTACTGCCAGGCAAAGTGTTCTACACCCCTATTAAGGCTCTCTGTAGCACGGAAAAAGCAGTTTTTTGACGCGATTCGCCGCAAATTTAAAATTCGGTGAACCAGCCGAATCGAATTTCTGAGAAATTCGCTCATCTCTATTTAGAACCCATGTGAGACTGTGACCTCTGTGCCCACTACTGCTTCCCTGATCCAATTATTATAGCATAAACTAGAAAAAGTACCTGGTTCTGCCTGAATATGAAGTGTTGTTCTGTTTGTGTGTTTATTGGATTTGTTCCAAGGAGACCAGGAGGCCAATCCATGCCCTTGTTTGTTTGTTTTTTTATTTTAATAGGAAAAACCTAATTGTGAGAAAAAAAAATGAAAAAACGATTTATAAGTGCAGGGAAAGGATAGGGAGGAAATATTTCACAGCATGTTAGTACAGGGAGAGATGTCAGAAGGCGCTAGGGACAGTGCTAGAAAAGCAATTTAAAAGTGCAAGGAAAGATTATTTGGGTATCAAAATAGTCATTATACAGCTCTGTCATTCCAGCAATTTGTTCTTGTTATTGGGGTGCAAGTGCTATGTTGAAAAGCCTTTAGTGGCCTATTTCAGTACAAAAAGAAAAATATATACGTACTTCACTGTTGCAGTTATATGTGGTGAAAGCGTTTAGTATCCTATTTCAGTACAAAAAGAAAAATATATGCGCACATCACTGTTGCAGCTATTTGTGGTAAAAACATTTTGTGGCCTATTTCAGTACAAAAAGAAAAATATATACACACTTCACTGTTGCAGTTATATGTGGTGAAAGCGTTTAGTATCCTATTTCAGTACAAAAAGAAAAATATGTACGCACTTCACTGTTGCAGCTATTTGTGGTAAAAGCATTTAGTGGCCTATTTCAGTACAAAAAGAAAAATATATACACACTTCCCTGTTGCAGTTATTTGTAGTGAAAGCGTTAAGTTGCCTTTCAGTTTTTAGGGGTATTTTAATTTGCTTTAATTTATTCAGTTCACCTGAAAGTATTTCAGATAGAGACGTGCCAAGCCATGCACAGAGGAGTGGCAGAGGCCTAAATGTTTCTGGCGCAGGCAGAGGTCGCAGCAGAGTAAGGGGGCGTGGCGGTAGGAGCCGCAGCGAGAGCCTGAGCTTCTGGTGTCATGTAGCGGCTGTGTCTTGACCAGCAAGCCAGCAATTCTTGATTAGTTAGCTCGATCATCCACTTCATCCCAAGTGACATCAGACACCTCCACCAACAGTCGGTTGGTTCGTCAGACGCAACCCTTAGTTGGCATTGCCTGGGCAGGCCCTGTGCCCTCACCTATCCTCAACCTGACTCTGTCCTTTGCTGTTCCCTCAGTCACAGAAGTATTTTATGCTGTGGTCTCAGCTCCACTATACAGCGAGGACGAGCTACAGGCAGCAGCTACTGTGCAGTCAAGATGTGGAGGAGACATCCTTCGCTTCCTCCACTAGGCAGGCAAGTAGTGATGAGGAGAGTGGCATGGGAGGTGGGGTTGTGAGTGATCAGGCTCCTGACCCAGAGGCCATTGAGGAGGACATCAGTGACATGCCGGGTGCATAAGGGGCTTCATCATCATCAGGACAAGAGGGTGGCAGCTTGCCCGTGAGGCAGCAGCTGAGCCAGCAAGGTGGTAGCATGGCTGGGAGTCAGCAGGGTGGCAGCAGTGGGAGGTCGGGAGCCAAATGTGACTGGAGTAGACCACCTGCTTCGCAGCAGCCTACCGACCCAGGAAGTAGTGGTACAGGGGTTCAAGGAAGCAGGGGGTAGCAGTCAGTCAGTTCCAACTGTTGGGGGGGAAATCACCTACTCAGCGGTGTGGCAGTTTTTTGTTAAGGCGCCGGAGGAGGTGAACGTGGCCATATGTAGAATCTGTGGGCAGAAGGTGAAGCGTGGCCATGTTGGCACTACTGCGTCAACATATGCAGCATCGCCATACAGTAAACTGGGAGAACCATGGCTCTGATGTGGTGGTCCAGCTTGCCGCAGGAACCGCTGCATCAGCCAGTGGCACGCACCTGGTTTCAGGCAGTCAAAGCTCCACCACCTCAGCTAAAGGGAGCTGTCTCTCATTCACATCCTCTGCTGGTCTAGATGTTCCTGATCCTCCCCCTCCTACTCCTCGTCAGTCATTCCATAAGCAATTGATCACTGAAGTGATTGCCAAGGGACAGCAGTATGCGTGCAATCAACCAACGGTGCAGACGGTGAATGTGCTCCTGTCCAAGTTGCTGGTGCTGTAGTCCCTCCCTTTCCAAGTGGTGGACTCTGCACCTTTCAGAGAACTGATGGCTTGTGCCGAGCCAAGGTGGAGAGTCCCAAGCCATCATTTCTTTGGGAAAAAGACAGTACCAGCCGTGAACACACATGTAGAACAGAAGGTGGGTTAGTCCTTGAGCCTGTCGGTGTCTGCTAAAGTGCACGGCAGCACCGATGTGTGGAGCTGTAACTACGATCAGGGACAATACATGTCCCTTACGGTCCACTGGATGAATGTGGTTCCTGCACAGCCACACCAGCAACGTGGAAAGGTTACGCCGCTTCCTCCTCCACATTATCAAACCGTTGGTCCTGCGACAATGTCTGCCTCTGCCTCCTCATCCTCCATCGTGTCCTCAGCCTCCACTGCAGGGACAAGTCACAGTGCCACTCCAGCATACCACATGTGTAGGGCACAGCGGTGTCATGCTGTTCTGCACCTCGTTTACCTGGGCGAATGGAGTCACACATTAGAGTTACTGCTTCCTGTCCTTCATCAAGAAATCTAATCCTGGCTTTCTCAGTGACACCTCAAAATCAGAACCATGGTGACCAACAATGGGAAGAACATGGTGTCGGCGCTGCGTCAAGGAGGGCTTAGCCATGCACCCTTCATGGCACATGTGTTCAATCTGGTTTTGATGCGGTTCCTGGAGTCTTCCAACCATCTGCAAGACATCCCAAAAATGGCCAAGAAACAAGATAACCCAGACACACTGTGGCAGTATGCAGTGGAGATGGAGGCTGGGAGTCCCTCTGAGTCACTTGCACAAATGGCCCGATGCATGCTCACTCCTTCGAGTAGTGACAGCTGAATTGTCACCATTCGGCAGAGGGATGACTTCTGGCTCTGCTCCTAATAACTAATAAAACTGGTGAACTGGAATTAGTGATGTGTGAGGAGGACTATGACATAGTGGGAATAACTGAGACATGGCTGGATGATAGCTATGACTGGGCAGTTAATGTACAAGGTTACAGTCTGTTTAGATAGGATCGTCAAAACCGGAGAGGGGGAGTGGTTTGCCTTTTTGTAGTCCTGTCTAAAGGCCACAGTCCGAGAAGATATAAGTGATGGACATGAACATGTGGAGTCACTGTGGGTAGAAATACATGGAGGCAAAAAAATAATAAATTACTAATAGGAGCATATTATAAACCTCCGAATTTACCAGAGGCCACAGAAAATCTACTACTAAACAAAATAGACGAGGCGGCAAATCTGGGAAACTGAAAGCAGTATATTCCGTAAGGGAAACAGGTTCTTGGCAATAACCAAAGACAATTAACTTTCCCAACTGGTTCAGGACCCGACTAGAGGGAGGGCCATACTGGACTAAGTATTAACCAATAGACCTGACAGAACAACAGATGTGCAGGTTGGGGGACACCTGGGAAATAGCGACCATAAAGTAATAACCTTCCAATTATCCTTCAAACAAGGATTTCTACAGGGAGGAAAAAAATACCAAACTTCAAAAAAGTCCTCAAAAATAAAAACACAGTCACAAAATAGAAAATTTTTAAAGGCATCCTAAAATCTAATTGTAAAAGGTACATACCTTATAGGAATAAAAGGTTATGGAACAAGAAGAAACCAATGTGGATAAATAGAACTGTAAAGAAAGCAATAAATGACAAAAAGAAAGCATTTAAATCACTAAAACAGGAGGGGAGACAGGAAGCACTGGAAAAAAAAAGAATATTTAAAAAAAAACAAATAAAACCGCCACTAGAGACCGAGAGATTAATTGCTAAAGAGAGCAAAACTAACCCTAAAATGTTCTTCAATTATATAAATAGTAAAAACTAAAAAGTATAAATCTGAACGTGTCGGCCCTCTACATAGCAATGAGGGCAGAGTTGCAGAGAGCGACGAGGAGAAAGCAAAGCTATTAAATATTTTTTTCTACACTGTAATTACTGAGGAAAATAAACTGTCAGACGAAATGCAGAATGTAAAAGTAAATTCCCCATTAAAAGTGCCCTGTCTGACCCAGGAAGAAGTACAGCAGCGACTTAAAAAGATTAAAATAGACAAATCTCCAGGACCAGATGGCATACACCCCCGTATCCTGAGAGAATTAAGTAATGTCATAGCCAGACCCTTATTTCTGATATTTACGGACACTATACTGACAGGGAATATTCCACTGGATTGGCGCATAGTAAATGTGGTGCCAATATTCAAAAACGGTCCAAAAACAGAGCCTGGAAACTATAGGCCCATAAGTTTAACATCTGTTGTGGGTAAACTGTTTGAAGGTTTTCTAAGAGAGGCTATCTTGGAGGATCTCAATGAAAAATAAGCAAATAACGCCATATCAGGATGGCTTCATGAGAGATCGGTAATGTCAAACTAATTTATTAAGTTTTTATGGGTAGGTAAATTCATGACTTGACAGCGGTGAATCAATGGATGTCATATATCTGGACTTCTCCAAAGCATTTGACACTGTACCACATAAAAGGTTATTATATAAAATGAGAATGCTTGGACTGGGAGAAAACGTCTGTATGTGGGTAAGTAACTAGCACAGTGATAGAAAACAGAGGGTGGTTATTAATGGTACACACTCAGATTGGGTCACTGTCACTAGTGGAGTACCTCAGGGGTCAGTATTGGGCCCTATTCTCTTCAATATATTTATTAATGATCTTGTAGAAGGCTTGCACAGTAAAATATACATTTTTGCAGATGACAATAAAATGTGTAAAGTAATTAACACTGAAGAGGACAGTATACTGCTACATATGGATCTGGATAGATTGGAGGCTTGGGCAGAGAAGTGGCAGAGAAGTGGCAGAGGTTTAACACAAACAAATGTAAGGTTATGCACATGAGAAGGAATAATGCAAATCACCCGTACATACTAAATGGTAAAACACTCGGTAACACTGACATGGAAAAGGACCTTGGAATTTTAATGGACAGCAAACCAAGCTGTAAACAACAGTGTCAGGCAACTGCTGCCAAGGACAATATGATAATGGGTTGCATCAAAAGGGGCATAGATGCCCGTGATGAGAACATAGTCCTACCAATTTACAAATCACTAGTCAGGCCACACATGGAGTACTGTGTACAGTTCTGGGCTCCTGTGAATAAGGCAGACATAGCAGAGCTGGAGAGGGTTCAGAGGAGGAAAACTAAAGTAATAACTGGAATGGGGCAACTTCAGTACCCTGAAGATTATCAAAATTAGGGTTATTTACTTTAGTAAAAAGATGACTGAGGGGAGATCTAATTACTATGTATAAATATATCAGAGGTCAGTACAGAGATCTCTCCGATCATCTATTTATCCCGAGGACTGTGATGAGGAGACACCCTCTGTGTCTGGAGGAAAGAAGGTTTTTACACAAACATAGAAAAGGATTCTTCACGGTAAGAACAGTGAGACTATGGAACTCTCTGCCTGAGGAGGTGGTGACGGTGAGTTCACTGAAAGAGTTCAAGAGGGGCCTGGATGTATTTCTGGAGTGTAATAATATTACAGCTAAATAGGAGGATATGGCACTCAAACTCTGGAATGCTGGGTCACAATTATACAAATTTAATAAATTCAATAATCATATAAAATAATCATATAAAATCAGGATTATTCCACATAAAATAACAGATGAAATGAAATTAAGAAATAAAATAAAATATAAAATATAAATGTATATCAGCCCAGACCGGTTGGGTAAAATATGATATGACGGGCTGATAGGAGAGAGTCGACTAGGGGCCGATTAAGGCATGGGTGTTTTGGAAGTGTTCGATTGAAGTTGTACAGGTTAAGAGTGTTTAAGTCAGAGATGTTACCATCAGGGTTTGACACCTTATATATTAGTCAGTGCAGGTAAGTATCAAAGCGTTAGTGGCGTCCCACCGTACTAATGATGTCCTCCTCCTACCGTTAGATGATCGCCTGTTCCAACTCTTAGACTGCCTTCTGACCCGTCTTTACTGCACTTCGCTTGGTATCGCGCCTCGTGCAGTCGGGCTCTCCAGCCGGCTTCAATTTACCTTGACGTCTCCTCGTGTGCGTGCTCAGCAGTCTCCCAGTGATTTTAACGTGGTTGAGACTTGGAGTCACGTTTCAGATTGGCCAATCTTCCAGTTCTTGCAATTTTCGTGTCACGGAGGTTAGTAAAATGTCCCCATACGCGTTTCGAAGTCTTTTGTATAACCGACTTCTTCCTCAGTGGTAACCTAACCTGCATTGTGACACTGCTTAAATACACCCCCTTTGATTGAAGGGCGATTGTAGCTAAAACCTGACCTGGATGCATTCCAGTGATGGGGAAAACTCTGGTCCGGATCATGAACATGTTCTCATTTCCAGTTTGGTTTTTATTTCCCATTTTCTCTCCTTTTTATAATATAGTATAATATTTCTATCATTTTCCATACAAACGCCTTATTGCATTCTGGTAGAGCTCCGTCATTATTATCATTCGCGGCAATTGTTATTCGGACAGTTTATCTCAATTCGTTTTTCACTGCTGTTTTTGTTTCGCTTTCCTCAGTCGAAGATGTTACTTTTTTGATGTAGCTCTTCCCCATCTTCTGTTAACCATTATATCTATAAGTCATTTGTTTCCAGTTATAAAATTACATTGCGTTTTCTTTGCGGTTTCCCTGCGTTTTTTAGATACAGATGCGTTTTACCTAAATATAGTTGCTAAAAGTATTCTTCAATATTTCCAATAAAGGAAACAGACTTTTTCAGCTTTTAACATTCTCGATTTCATTCAAAGACTTGTGATTTATATTTTATCATGTTAAGAGGTAACTGGACCCTATTTAAGGAGTTCAATTGTAATTTGAGGATGGAGTATAGAGTGGGAGCCATCCCCCAAGGGGCAGTCAGATGTACGTACAGATATACCAGCCGACTACCCGTCGGGGAGTGGCACCCGCCTCCTATAAAAAACCAAAAATCTCCAGTTCAGTATTAAGACCATGTGGTGTTAGCGTATTTAGGTTGAAAATCCATTTAGACTCTGTCCTTGACATTTTATAAATATGGTTTCCAACTCTCCAATCTTTATCTACCGTTTGTATTGCTGAAAACTTCAATCCACTGGCTTGTTGACTATGGTGTTCTTTAAAGTGTCTCGAGAGTGGATGGTCCATATAGCCCTTTTTAATATTATTTAGGTGTTCTGCTGGTTACTGAATGTACCATATGGGCAGTTTAGACGTGTGAAACGTAATTGCACGAGAGAAAATGACTTTGAGGAAGAGGCCCAAAAAATGAAGGAGAGCTTTACAAAAAAAGATTACCCCACAACACTTGTTGAGACCGCACTAGATAAGGTCCGTATTCTAGATAGAAAGTCCTTCTTTGAAGAAACCGTTAAACAGGAAACAAACTCCACTGAAAAATCAATGAGGGTTATATTGCCGTTTAATGCTCAATACCGTAAACTACAACAAAGTATTAAGAAACACTGGCATTTCCTGAAAGACGATAAAACAATAGGTCCCTTCATACCTACAGTGCCCCAAATCATATATACTAAAGCACCCAATTTAGGTTTGAAGGTCGCTCCAACGGTTAAAACAAAACTAAATAAGAAAAAAGATCTACCTAGTATGATGGGCATGAAAGGTTTCTTCAGATGTGGCTCCTGTATAAATTGTCGTTCGACTGATTTCCCTAGAAAAACGATAGAGATAGCATCGTCAACCAATTCATATACATACAAAATAAAAGAATTCCTTACATGCAATACCTCGAGCGTGATTTATGTAATCAAATGTCCATGCAATAAGCTATATGTTGGTCGCACTAAAAGACTGTTGAAAAGAAGAATAGCAGAACACCTAAATAATATTAAAAGGGCTATATGGACCATCCACTCTCGAGACACTTTAAAGAACATCATAGTCAACAAGCCAGTGGATTGAAGTTTTCGGCAATACAAACGGTAGATAAAGATTGGAGAGGTGGAAACCATATTTATAAAATGTCAAGGACAGAGTCTAAATGGATTTTCAACCTAAATACGCTAACACCACATGGTCTTAATACTGAACTGGAGATTTTTGGTTTCTTATAGGAGGCGGGTGCCACTCCCGACGGGTAGTCGGCTGGTATATCTGTACGTACATCTGACTGCCCCTTGGGGGATGGCTCCCACTCTATACTCCATCCTCAAATTACAATTGAACTCCTTAAATAGGGTCCAGTTACCTCTTAACATAATAAAATATAAATCACAAGTCTTTGAATGAAATCGAGAATGTTAAAAGCTGAAAAGTCTGTTTCCTTTATTGGAAATATTGAAGAATACTTTTAGCAACTATATTTAGGTAAAACGCATCTGTATCTAAAAACGCAGGGAAACCGCAAAGAAAACGCAATGTAATTTTATAACTGGAAACAAATGACTTATAGATATAATGGTTAACAGAAGATGGGGAAGAGCTACATCAAAAAGTAACATCTTCGACTGAGGAAAGCGAAACAAAAACAGCAGTGAAAAACGAATTGAGATAAACTGTCCGAATAACAATTGCCGCGAATGATAATAATGACGGAGCTCTACCAGAATGCAATAAGGCGTTTGTATGGAAAATGATAGAAATATTATACTATATTATAAAAAGGAGAGAAAATGGGAAATAAAAACCAAACTGGAAATGAGAACATGTTCATGATCCGGACCAGAGTTTTCCCCATCACTGGAATGCATCCAGGTCGGGTTTTAGCTACAATCGCCCTTCAATCAAAGGGGGTGTATTTAAGCAGTGTCACAATGCAGGTTAGGTTACCACTGAGGAAGAAGTCGGTTATACAAAAGACTTCGAAACGCGTATGGGGACATTTTACTAACCTCCGTGACACGAAAATTGCAAGAACTGGAAGATTGGCCAATCTGAAACGTGACTCCAAGTCTCAACCACGTTAAAATCACTGGGAGACTGCTGAGCACGCACACGAGGAGACGCCAAGGTAAATTGAAGCCGGCTGGAGAGCCCGACTGCACGAGGCGCGATACCAAGCGAAGTGCAGTAAAGACGGGTCAGAAGGCAGTCTAAGAGTTGGAACGAAGCGATCATCTAACGGTAGGAGGAGGACATCATTAGTACGGTGGGACGCCACTAACGCTTTGATACTTACCTGCACTGACTAATATATAAGGTGTCAAACCCTGATGGTAACATCTCTGACTTAAACACTCTTAACCTGTACAACTTCAATCGAACACTTTCAAAACACCCATGCCTTAATCGGCCCCTAGTCGACTCTCTCCTATCAGCCCGTCATATCATATTTTACCCAACCGGTCTGGGCTGATATACATTTATATTTTATATTTTATTTTATTTCTTAATTTCATTTCATCTGTTATTTTATGTGGAATAATCCTGATTTTATATGATTATTTTATATGATTATTGAATTTATTAAATTTGTATAATTGTGACCCAGCATTCCAGAGTTTGAGTGCCATATCCTCCTATTTAGATGTACTTTTTCCTTTTCGATACATAGGAGCTTGTATCAATTGATATAGAGCACCATTTTAGTCCAATTTACACATCGGTGGAGCCACCTATTCACTATTGAAAATAATAATATTACAGGCTATAGCTACTAGAGAGGGGTCATTGATCCAGGGAGTTATTCTGATTGCCTGATTGGAGTCGGGAAGGAATTCTTTTTTTCCCCTTAAGTGGGAAAATTTGGCTTCTACCTCAAAGTTGTTTTTTGTTTGCCTTCCTCTAGATCAACTTTTACTGGAAAAAAGCCAAACTGAAGGGACAATGTCTTTTTTCGGCCTTATATACTATGTTACTATGTTACCTTGTTGGACTCCAAAATGGGGGCCTTTTTTACACCCACTGTGAGGGAGGACAAATGTAATTACTACAGAGACTTCCTATGTAGTGAGTTGGCCGCTGCCTATCTGCACCATTGTCCATCCTCTCGCAGGTCTAACCAGGGGCGCCCTATGTGCTCACATTCCACTGCCATGGCTGATGGGGATGGGTGGCGTGGCAGGAGCAGTACCAGCTCCATCAGCAGCAGCCTACAATCGCTGATGAGCAGATTTCTTTACCCGCCTAGTAAAGAAACTCCTCACCAACAGCAGCAGCAGGTAGACCTGGAGCAGGACCTGAACCACCATGTGGTGGCATACTTGTACAGTACCCTTCCACCTTACTTTGAAGGTCCCCTGGACTACTTGGCAGCAAAACTGAATTTGTGGCTGCAACAAGCAGAATTTGCCCTGGAAAAGCTGTCCTACCCGGCCATTAGTGTGGCATCAGAGTTGTTTAGTGCGGCGGGGCGATAGCTCCCCCAAGAAGAACTTGCCTGTCCACCCAAAATGGGGGAAAGACTGACCATTTTCAAGTTGAATCAGGCGTGGATTAGCCAGAATTTCCACCCACAAATGCCTGATACATCTGAATAGATCATCCATGCCGCCTCAACCCAACCTTGACAAAAGAGACCGATTTCTTCTGACTACCTTCCTCAGCTACTACTCTGATGCTGCCACCCACCTGATGCCACACATCTGATACCAAGTGCTCCTTCTTTCATCAACCTTCATCAGCGGGTACTGGTATTGCCACCCACCTCCCCACTTTGTCACCGGGTCACCTTGTGGTGTCCTGTTGCTGCTACTGCCATCTCCATAGCAAAGGCAGGTGCACTCTGCAGCAATACTAAACCCTCAAACTGATAAAATTGAGAGGTTAGTTCGACACATCCTACTAGGAGGACATGTCTTAAGCTCGGACACCACGGCAAGGTCTCTCAGGTAGCCCGAGGCCCTACCACTCAACCTAACTGTGCCGTTTGGGCGATACCAGGAGCCATTGGGCATTACGGGAGCATACTCGTCATACTGCCACCACCTCCAGACTCTTTCATTATGCCACTCGGTGGCCTTCTCCTGATGCTGCTAGTTCTGCTGCCGCTACCTCCGGACAGTGTCATTGTGCCATTTGGTGGCCTCCTCATACTGCTGCTAACGCCAGACTCTGTAATTGTGCCACTCGGTGGCCTTCTCCTGATGCTGCCACCTCCACACCCTGTCATTGGGCCACTCTGTGGTTTGCACATGCTGCTTCCACCTCAGCACTATGTCATAGGGCCACTCTGTGGACTTCTCATGCTGTTCCTCACCCTCCCCACTTATGACTGGGCCACTATGTTGCCTTTTGGCCTGGCTGACATCATCATTTATTTGACCTTTTCTTCTGATCTGTTAGAAGGAAGGAAAAATGAGACGCACAACAGATCCTGTCTGTGTAGCAGCTGTAAGGCCTGTATGGTCCCATCAGAATTGGCTTATGATTTGGTAGGCAAAAGCAGGAGTGGGTACAAAACACAGTATACATGCAAATATTCCATTCATGTGTCATCTCTGTTTTAGATCCACTCTTGTTTTATTTAGCATTAGCAATACTGATTGATTATTGAGCAAATGCTGACCTAGTGAAAGCGGATGCTCCCTAGACAGCATCAGTTTTTTGTGCATTATTGTTCTGACGGATCAAAGGAAGGGCAAACGTTAACACAAACTTACTACTGACACCCTCTCCCCTCTGTCTGGGGGCACTACTTGTTTAAAAGAACTGGTTCTGTAGACATCTATGTGTAATCAGCTGACGACAGTGTAAAAGGAGTGCGCTTCTTCTTGGCGCTAACATTGACCTGTAAGGCTGAGTTCACATTTGAGTTACTTGGTCAGTTTTGGCCCAGTGACTGCCCAAATAAGTGAAGTGTGCAGTGATTCTAAGAGCAACGCCTGTCATCTGCATGTCATACTGACTCACAGTATTATTTTCCTAGCACAACAGACTCCCTATGCGTGTTCATGCAAGGCACAGTGTTCTACAACCCTATAAAGCCTCTCTGCAGCCAGAAATAGCAGTTTTTTAACAAGATTTGCTGCAAATAAATTCGGATAGAAGCAAATTTTTCCGGAAAATTCGGCAAACCAGGAGAATCCAATTTTTTTAAAATTCGCTCACCTTTATCTCTGTTGTAACCACATTTGGAGGTAATCTATTTCAAAGATTTACAGTTCTTACATTAAAGAAGCCTTGACACTTTTTCTTCTCCAGTCGGAGACAGTGCCCACTTGTCTTTTCAGCGGATTTGACATGGAACAGCTTTTCACCATATTTTTCGGATGGCCCATTTATATATTTGTATTGGTTAATCATGTCCCCCTTAGACGTCTCTTCTCAAGACTAAATACATTTAATTATTTTAATCTTACTTCATAACTAAGACCGTCCATGTTCCTTATCAGTTTAGTCGTTCTCCTTTGTACTCTCTCCAGCTCCAGAGCATCCTTTCTATGGACTGATGCCCAGAAATGAACTGCATATTCCAGATGAGGCTGCACCAAAGCTTTATAAATTGGTAGTATTAAATCTCTGCCCCGCAAGTCCATGCCTCGTTTAATGCATGACAATATCCTGGTAGCCTTAGAAGCAGCTGATTGACATTGTATGCTTATGTTTAATCTACCATCTTCAGTACAAGCACACCCAAATCCTCCTGTATAAGTCACTTTCCCAGTGTTACATCCCCTAGGACATATGATGCACAGAGATTATTACTACCAAGATACATAACTTTACATTTATCCACATTGAACCTCGTTTGCCAAATTAAATGGCCAATCACTCAGAGTGTCCAAGTCAGCTTGCAGTTTATGGACATCTTCCATAGACTAGACAGTACCACATAGCTTGGTGCCATAAATAATAGAGGACCCAGCACTAAATCTTATGGTACACCACTTATAACCTGGGACCATTCTGAATAGGAATTATTGATCACAATTCTCTTTAAGACAGTTTTCAATCTAATTACAAACAATATTTTCCTAGCCTATATACCCTATTTTACTTGTTAACCAGCTATGAGGGACAGTATCAAAAGCCTTTGCTAAATCCAGAAACACTTTATCTACAGCCGCCCCCCTGTTCAGGCTTCTACTCACCTCCTCATGAAAACAAATCAGGTTAGTCTGACAACTTCTGCCCTTGGTAAACCCATGTTGGTTATCACTTATAATATTATTTACAGTCACATAATCCTGTAAATAGTCCCTTATATAATCCTTCAAACATTTTTCCCACAACAGAAGCTAAACTAACTGGTCTATAATTTCCTTTAGAGGACCTCGATGCCTTTATGGTCAATAGGGATTTCATGGTGTCATTTGATTAGCATTTTTTGTGAATATCTCAAGAAGGTTACACCCTAGAGAGCTGTGACTTTTATGAAAACCTTCACAGACACCCAATGTACCTATGTGCCAAATTTGGTGTCCAATGGTTCAGGTATTTGAATGCCTATAGAGGACAGACAGACAGACAAAAAGACATTGATTTTTTATCATATAGAAGGGTAAAGACATCTTTGTTTTTTTTCTACACAATTCCAACTCTATAGAGAATAGATGGCTACTTTCACACTTCTGTTTTTGCCAGATCCAGCAGGGATCAGCAAAAACGCTTCCATTACTGATAATACAACCATCTGCATCTATTATGAATGGATTCAGTTGTATTATCTTTAACATAGCAATGACGGATCCGTCATGAACACCATTTAAAGTCAATGGGGGATGGATCCATTTTCTGTTGTGTCCGAGAAAACGGATCCGTCCCCATTGACTTTGCTCGGTTTGCTCTCCGGTAAGGAACGCAACCAAATGGAACGGAATGCATTTTGGAGCATTCCATTCTGTTCAGTTTTGTCCCCATTGACAATATATGGGAACAAAATGGAAGCGTTTTTCTCCGGTTTTGAGATCCTCTGCCAGATCTCAATACCGAAAAATGTAAACGCAAGTGTGAAAGAAGCCTTATGACTGTTTCCTAATGCCATGTGAAAATAACATCAGAAGTGCTGATGAGTGACATATATAATACTTATGTAGGTAAATGTGTAATAGAGAGGCAGATAACAAACACATATATACACTGTATAGAAGACTGTTCATGTTTTTATTAGGTATTTTCTTTAAAAAAAATATTATAAAAAAAAAATCAATAGATAATGTGGTAATTGCCAAAGGGGAGTATAAAGCATAAGCTCCTCCTTAAACGGGTTGTGCAACAATATATATTGATGACCCATCCTCAGTGGGGTCCAATACCCGGCACCTTCAGCAATCAGCTGTTTGAAGAAGAGGCGGTGCTCCATGCGAGCACCACTTCCTGTTCATTACCCTCCAGTTTGTCTCAGAGGTGCATTGTAATGAGAAGTTCTCACTCTATTAAACCCTTCAACCACCATGTACATCACGTCATGGTGGTTGAGAAATGTTTGGCTGCTGCAGTAAGCCCGCTCCATAGGCCACAATGACTAGTAATGGCGATCCCGCCGAAAGCCATTATTTAACCCCTTAGGTGACGCGATCAAAACCGATCCTGTAAGGCAAGGCAGAGTGATGCCGCTCCCTCTGCCTTCCGTTCGGAGTCCACGCAGTGAAATCTCAAGGCTCCGATCGGTAATCATGGCAGCTTGAACGCTGCTGAAGCTATTCATGGCTGATATAGTAAGTCCCTTGCTTCTCTGTGTCCACAAGGCACAGCGCTGCAGGGACAGTGTAAAAATCATATTTACCTTAATAGATCTCTATTAGGGTAAATAGGACAAGGGATCAAAAGATCCCAGGTTCTGTGCCCCTAACGGGGGTAATAGTTAATGTGGCATGTTGCGTTTTTGTATACATTTTTTCCATATGGTATATGTCAAACTGAGGCATAAAACACGATGTGAACCCACCCTAAAAACCCCTTCCCTTCCCTGCCAGTGCATACCCCTTACCTCAACTGTCTAGATAGATAGATAACTAGATACAAAAGCAAATGATGAGGCAGCATTCCAGTTAAGTGACACCCGTTTATTAGTTTCCCAATAGCAACATTTCAGCCAAGCACAATGAGGCCTTTGTCAAGCAATGAAATAATGCCATATGCAGCTTTAAATATACATAAGGGCAATAGTGAAAAGCTAGTTACATAATTAGTTCAATATACATGATTAAAGTGTGTGTAGAAAATAAAAATAGATACAACTTCCATAATTCATAATAAAGTGACATGATACATGATTCCAAAATGACTAATTCGCACAGTCCATGATTAAAAATCTCATAGGATCCTAAATAGAGATGAGCGAACACCCGGAAGTTCGGGTTCGGGAAGTTCGGCCGAACTTCCCGAAAATGTTCGGGTTCGGGATCCGAACTCGACCCGAACTTTATCCCGAACCCGAACCCCATTGAAGTCAATGGGGACCCGAACTTTTAGGCACTAAAAAGGCTGTAAAATAGTCCAGGAACGGACTAGAGGGCTGCCAAAGGCAGCAAAATGTAGGTAAATCCCTGCAAACAAATGTGGATAGGGAAATGAATTAAAATAAATAAAATTTAACCAATATCAATTGGAGAGAGGTCCCACTGCAAGGAATCATGCGTCATATCAACCAACACTGGAGAAGGCCACTTTCAGTTATTTTGGCCCCAGCACCCAGACAGAGGAGAGAGGTCCCACAGCAAGGAATCATGCGTCATATCACCCACCACTGGAGAAGGCCACTTTCAGTTATTTCAGCCCAGCACCCAGACTGAGGATACAGGTCCCACATCAAGGAATCATGCATCATATCACCCACCACTGGAGAAGGCCACTCAGTTATTTCAGCCCCAGCACCCAGACAGAGGAGAGATGTCCCACAGCAAGGAATCATGCGTCATATCACCCACCACTGGAGAAGGCCACTCAGTTATTTCGGCCCCACCACCCAGACAGAGGAGAGATGTCCCACAGGAAGGAATCATGCGTCATATCAACCACCACCGGAGAAGGCCACTCTCAGTTATTTCGGCCCAGCACCCAGACAGAGGAGAGAGGTCCCACAGCAAGGAATCATGCGTCATATCAACCACCACCGGAGAAGGCTACTTTCAGTTATTTCAGCACAGCACCGAGGATTCAGGTCCCACATCAAGGAATCATGCGTCATATCACCCACCACTGGAGAAGGCCACTCAGTTTTTTCGGCCCCAGCACCCAGACAGAGGAGAGATGTCCCACAGGAAGGAATAATGCGTCATATCAACCACCACCGGAGAAGGCCACTCTCAGTTATTTCGGCCCAGCACCCAGAAAGAGGAGAGAGGTCCCACAGCAAGGAATCATGCGTCTTATCAACCACCACCGGAGAAGGCCACTCTCAGTTATTTCGGCCCAGCACCCAGACAGAGGAGAGAGGTCCCACAGCAAGGAATCATGCGTCATATCAACCACCACCGGAGAAGGCCACTCTCAGTTATTTTGGCCCAGCACTCAGACAGAGGAGAGAGGTCCCACAGAAAGGAATCATGCGTCATATCAACCACCACCGGAGAAGGCCACTCTCAGTTATTTCGGCACAGCACCCAGACAGAGGAGAGGTTCATTCAACTTTGGGTTGCACCGCAAGATCATGGTACAGTTAAAAAAATGAGGATTCAATAAAGAAGTGCCCAGGAGTACAAGAATACATGGTTAAGGGGGAGGCAGTTATAAATGTCTATTCTGCACAAGGGAGGCACAGGTCCTGTGGGATCCATGCCTGGTTCATTTTTATGAACGTCAGCTTGTCCACGTTGGCTGTGGACAGACGGCTGCGTTTGTCAGTAATGATGCCCCCTGCTGTGCTGAATACACGTTCAGACAAAATGCTGGCCGCTGGGCGGTTCAGCACCTCCAAGGCATAGAATGCTAACTCTGGCCACGTGGACAATTTGGAGACCCAGAAGTTGAATGGGGCCGAACCATCAGTCAGTACGTGGAGGGGTGTGCAGACGTACTGTTCAACCATGTTAGTGAAATGCTGCCTCCTGCTAACACGTTCCGTATCAGGTGGTGGTGCAGTTAGCTGTGGCGTGGAGACAAAACTTTTCCACATTTCTGCCATGCTAACCCTGCCCTCAGAGGAGCTGGCCGTGACACAGCTGCGTTGGCGACCTCTTGCTCCTCCTCTGCCTTCGCCTTGGGCTTCCACCTGTTCCCCTGTGACATTTGGGAATGCTCTCAGGAGCGCGTCTACCAGCGTGCGCTTGTACTCGCGCATCTTCCTATCACGCTCCAGTAGCAGGAAGTAAGGTGGGCACATTGTCTTTGTACCGGGGATCCAGCAGGGTGGCAACCCAGTAGTCCGCACACGTTAAAATGTGGGCAACTCTGCTGTCGTTGCGCAGGCACTGCAGCATGTAGTCACTCATGTGTGCCAGGCTCCCCAGAGGTAAGGACAAGCTGTCCTCTGTGGGAGGCGTATCGTCATCGTCCTCCGTATCCCCCCAGCCACGGACCAGTGATGGGCCTGAGCTGTGTCGGGTGCCACCTCGCTGTGAACCTGCTTCTTCCTCATCCTCCTCCACCTCCTCCTCATCCTCCTCGTCCTCCAGTAGTGGGCCCTGGCTGGCCACATTTGTACCTGGTCTCTGCTGTTGCAAAAAACCTCCCTCTGAGCCACTTCTAACAGACTGGCCTGAAATTGAAAAAAATGACCCCTCATCCTCCTCCTCCTCCTGTTCCACCTCCTCTTCCATCATCGCCCTAAGCGTTTTCTCAAGGAGACATAGAAGTGGTATTGTAACGCTGATAACGGTGTCATCGCCACTGGCCATGTTGGTGGAGTACTCAAAACAGCGCAACAGGGCACACAGGTCTCGCATGGAGGCCCAATCATTGGTGGTGAAGTGGTGCTGTTCCACAGTGCGACTGACGCGTGCGTGCTGCAGTTGAAACTCCAGTATGGCCTGCTGCTGCTCGCACAGTCTCTCCAGCATGTGCAAGGTGGAGTTCCACCTGGTGGGCACGTCGCATATGAGGCGGTGAGTGGGAAGGCCGAAGTTCCGCTGTAGCGCAGGATGTGAACCCCGGAAGCGCGCACAGTCAGCCCGCACTTTATTCAGCAGCTCTGACATGTCGGGTAGTTGTGAATGAACTTCTGCACCACCAAATTCAGCACATGCGCCAGGCAAGGGATGTGCGTCAAACCGGCTAGTCCCAGAGCTGCGACGAGATTTCGCCCATTATCGCACACCACTAGGCCGGGCTTGAGGCCCACCGGCAGAAACCACTCGTCGGTCTGTTGTTCAATACCCCGCCACAACTCCTGCGCGGTGTGGGGCCTGTCCCCCAAACATATGAGTTTCAGAATGGCCTGCTGACGTTTACCCGGGCTGTGCTGAAGTTGTTGGTGAAGGTGTGTGGCTGACTGGATGAGCTGGTGCAAGCAGAGGAGGAGGAAGCCGAGTAGGAGGATGAGGCTACAGGAGGCAAAGAATGATGCCCTGCGATCCTTGGCGGCGGAAGGACGTGCGCCAAGGAATTCTCCGCCTGGGGCCCAGCCGCCACTACATTTACCCAGTGTGCAGTTAGGGAGATATAGCGTCCCTGGCCGTGCTTAATGGTCCACCTATCTGTGGTTAGGTGGACCTTGCCACAGATGGCGTTGCGCAGTGCACACTTGATTTTATCGGATACTTGGTTGTGTAGGGAAGGCACGGCTGTCTTGGAGAAGTAGTGGCGGCTGGGAACAACATACTGTGGGACAGCCATGGACATCAGCTGTTTGAAGCTGTCTGTGTCCACCAGCCTGAATGACAGCATTTCAAAGGCCAGTAGTTTAGAAATGCTGGCATTCAGGCCCAGGGCTCGAGGGTGGCTAGGTGGGAATGTATGCTTTCTCTCCAAGGTTTGTGAGATGGAGAGCTGAACGCTGCCGTGTGACATGGTGGAGATTCTTGGTGACGCAGGTGGTGTTGTCGGTGGCACATCCTCTGTTTGGTGGGCGGCAGGTGCCAACATTCCTCCCGAGGTGGAGGAAGAGGCCGAGGCAGCAGTAGAAGAGGGAGCAGGGGGAGCCAGAGTGAGTTCCTTGCTTTTAAGGTGTTTACTCCACTGCAGTTCATGCTTTGCATGTAGATGCCTGGTCATGCAGGTTGTGCTAAGGTTCAGAACGTTAATGCCTCGCTTCAGGCTCTGATGGCACAGCGTGCAAACCACTCGGTTCTTGTCATCAGCACATTGTTTAAAGAAGTGCCATGCCAGGGAACTCCTTGAAGCTGCCTTTGGGGTGCTCGGTCCCTGGTGGCGGTGGCCAGTAGCAGGCGAACTCTCTTGGAGGCGTCTGTTCTGCTTTTGCCCCCTGCTCTCTCTTTTGCTACGCTGTTGGCTCGGTCTCACCACTGCCTCTTCCTCTGAACTATGAAAGTCAGTAGCACGGCCTTCATTCCATGTGTGGTCTAGGACCTCATCGTCCCCTGCACCGTCTTCCACACAGTCTTCCTCCCTGACCTCCTGTTCGGTCTGCACACTGCAGAAAGACGCAGCAGTTGGCACCTGTGTTTCGTCATCATCAGAGTCGTGCGGACTCCGATGAGGTGGTATTCCCATGTCCTCATCATCAGGAAACATCAGTAGTTGTGCATCAGTGCATTCTATGTCTTCCACCACTGGGGAAGGGCTAGGTGGATTCCCTTGGGAAACCCTGCCAGCAGAGTCTTCAAACAGCATAAGAGACTGCTGCATAACTTGAGGCTCAGACAGTTTCCCTGATATGCATGGGGGTGATGTGACAGACTGATGGGCTTGGTTTTCAGGTGCCACCTGTGCGCTTTCTGCAGAAGACTGGGTGGGAGATAATGTTGTGAACATGTTGGATCCACTGTTGGCCACCCAATTGACTAGCGCCTGTACCTGCTCAGGCCTTACCATCCTTAGAACGGCATTGGGCCCCACCAAATATCGCTGGAAATTGTGGCGGGTACTGGAACCTGAGGTAGTTGGTTCACTAGGACGTGTGGCTGTGGCAGAATGGCCACGTCCTCTCCCAGCACAAGAGGGTACACTAACACCACCACGACCGCGTCCTCGTCCCTTACTAGATGTTTTCCTTATTGTTACCGTTCACCAAGCACCACAATAAGAAAAAAAATATTTGGCCCAATGTATTGATTTCAAATTCAGGCCTTTTTTTGAATTTCACCCCAGAACCAAATATATGTTTTTGCGGACACTATGAATCTTGGCCTGCAACAGCTGGGACACCAGATTCAGGGTATTGCTATTTTGGCAATTGAATTTCACCCCAGAACAAAATATATGTTTTTGCGGACACTATGAATCTTGGCCTGCAACAGCTGGGACACCAGATTCAGGGTATTGCTATTTTGGCAATTAAATTTCACCCCAGACCAAAATATATGTTTTGGTGGACACTATTATATTTTGCCAGCCACACCTGAAACCACTGATTTATGGTATTGCTATTTTGGCAGTTGAATTTCACCCCAGAACAAGATATATGTTTTGGCAGACACTATTATATTTTGCCAGCCACAGCTGAAACCACTGATTTATGGTATTGCTATTTTGGCAATTGAATTTCACCCCAGAACAAAATATATGTTTTGGCGGACACTATTATATTTTGCCAGCCACAGCTGAAACCACTGATTTATGGTATTGCTATTTTGGCAATTGAATTTCACCCCAGAACAAAATATATGTTTTGGCGGACACTATGAATCATGGCCTGCAACAGCTGGGACACCAGATTCAGGGTATTGCTATTTTGGCAATTGAATTTCACCCCTGAACAAAATATATGTTTTTGCGGACACTATGAATCTTGGCCTGCAACAGCTGGGACACCAGATTCAGGGTATTGCTATTTTGGCAATTGAATTTCACCCCAGAACAAAATATATGTTTTGGCGGACACTATTATACTTTGCCAGCCACAGCTGAAACCACTGATTTATGGTATTGCTATTTGGAATTTCACCACATAAAATAATCTATCCTTTGCCAGACAGCAGACAGTATTATACTTGGCTAGCCAAAGCTGGAACACCAGATTTAGGGGATTGGTATTTAGGCAATTGTATTTAACCCCTTAATAAAATATAGAAATTGCTATCCTGAGTTTCTAGGGGTGACAATTAGCACAGCCAAGCCCCTGATGTAGGATATAGCAAAAAAACTAGTATTGATGGATTGATGGACTTGGTGGCAGCTTGTTCTGGTGCACCACAAGTCACAAAATGGCCGCCGATCACCCCAGAAAATAAGTGACAGAAAAACACTCTGTGCAGCCTAAAAACCAGTGAGCAAGTAGCTAGCAGAAGTTCAATCATTCACAGCTGTAGATCGATCCATTCATTAGGTGCTGTTGCTGACTTTTCCCTGCCTAATCTCGCCCTCACAGAAGCTGCGTCCTCTCCCTACACTAATCAGAGCAGTGTGACGACGGCGCTACGTGACTCCAGCTTAAATAGAGGCTGGGTCACATGCTGCACTTGGCCAATCACAGCCATGCCATTAGTAGGCATGGCTGTGATGGGCTCTTAGGGCAAGAAGTAAAACGCTAGCTGATTGGCTGCTGTGCAGCCCTTCAGAAAGCGGGAAGTAATCGCCGAACAACGAACCCGAACCCAAACTTTTTTGAAAATGTCCGGGTTGTCCTATGCTCGAACTGTTCGCTCAACACTAATCCTAAATAGTGTTTATAATGTCTCATAAAATAAACTGACCAGTGCATAAGGAGTTAATAACCCCACTTGAAGTGTATAGAAATCACCTCCATGTTACAGCTACAGCTGTATCAAATTCATATTATTAACACAAGTTCACCATTGATGGTTCCAGTGGAGGGATGGTGTCTGGAGCTGGCAAGTGCACATGTCAGTGAACGCTTTGACAACAGACCTCACGCTCCAATTGGCCAGTCAGTGTGTTAGTTTCGCCGCTCACAAACTGCTTTTCTCCACTTCCGCCAGGTCTAAAAAAAGTAGGCATGGCTTGGGCGAGGAAGGGGATGGGTCGGTAGGTCTGTCTTATTTTCCATTTTCTACTCCTGTTTCAGGCATAGAAAATGGTTTAAATCAGGGATGCTCAACCTGCGGCCCTCCAGCTGTTGTAAAACTACAACTCCGACCATGCCCTTCTGTAGGCTGATAGCTGTAGGTTGTCTGGGAATGATGATGTAATTCTGGGAATTACATTTAGAAGCGGCAGTGGTCCACCGAAGTTATGAGGAGGCCTGCGCCTCTTCATAATTCCAGCAGATCCACAGCCAGGTATAGGGGTTTATTAAGACCCGCGTCTAAAAAGCCAGTCTTAATAAATGACCCCACAATGTTTAGCTCCCACCTGGAGATTTTTAAAGACTTTTATAAAGATTTTATTATTCTTTCAAAAAAGTCTTCTGTTTTTTTTTTCAAAAAAATGTATGGAGTAATGTGTGATAAAAAAAAAGAAAAGAAAAAAAAGGGGATCTACCTGTTAGAAAATTTAAATCCAGAACCAAGCTGAAATCAACGACTACCACGGATGGCATCCATCTGCCATGGTAATGCCCCCTCTGTGCTGCAGAAATAGTCGGCATAGACTTCCCGAACAGCTAGTACAGCCATTCCAGGTCGCCCAGTCTGGCTGTGATCAAAAATGACTGTAGATGTCATATTTTGATCAATATCTGCATCAGAGGTGGCATCATGTATCCTGGTGAAGTTGTGTAGTATTACGCAAGCCTGTATCACCAGGATGGCATTGTCCAGATTCATCTGTATGGATGACTGGAATACTCTCCATTTACTGGACAGTAGTGATGAGCGGCAGGTGCCATATTCGATTTCGACGAAATTCGCGAATATTCGAATGAATATTTGTTTTATATTCGTCGAAATCGAATATTCGTCATTATTCCAGTTATCGCGATTAATATGCGATTTAAATAATCGCGTATTGCGATTTTAACTTAAGGCTACTTTCCTATTGGTTTCATATCTAGAATTATAGCGAGGATGACGAATATGACGAATGTATTCGTCATATTCCTCAAAACGAAGATAACGAAGTATTCTACATCTTCGTTTTAGCAACCTATTCGTCAACTTAGCTAATTCTAGCAATCAAATAGGAAGGTTGACTATAGAGACAACTGTGTTTAATTCGCTATGCGATTATTTAATTTTTTTTTTTAATAAATAGAATAATTATAATAAATTATATCAAGTAATATAATTATTCTATTAAAAAAAAAAAATCGCATAGCGAATTTAACTACAGTTGTCTCTATAGTCAACCTTCCTATTTGATTGATTGGTAGAATTAGCGAAGTTGACGAATAGGTTGCTAAAACGAAGATGTAGAATACTTCGTTATCTTCGTTTTGAGGAATATGACGAATACATTCGTCATATTCAGCTATTCGCTAATTCTACCAAGCCAACCATAAACTTCCGTGCTCATGGAGCGTCCCCATCACCATGGGAACATCTCCATATACTAAAATGTACTGTCGGATTTGAGGAATTACGTTGAAATCGCAATGCGATTAATTCAAGTTATATTAATCGCATTGCGATTTCAACTTAGAGCTGGGTTTATAATGGGTCAGCTTGCTAGAATGAACGAAGTTAACGAATATGGAATATAGCAGCAGTGCTAAGTTGAATTCGTAATGCGATTAATTTAACTTGAAGTAATCGCATTGCGATTTCAACTTAGCACTGCTATCTTACATAGGCTAGAATAATTAACGAATATGGAATATAGCACTAGCAGTGCTAACTGCTAAGTTGAATTCGCAATGCGATTAATTTAACTTGAATTAATCGCATTGCGATTTCAACGTAATTCCTCAAATCCGACAGTACATTTTAGTATATGGGGACGCTCCATGGGACCATGAGCACGGAAGTCGGCAGAAGCGGCAACGGGCACTGACAGAGCAGCCAGGAAGCCAGGAATCCTCAGGACAGGTAAGAACTACTTTTGGGAAGTGGGAAAGAAAGAAATATAACTAAAAAAAAAATAAAAAAAACACGAATATTCGAAATAGCGAATTTATAGCGCTATATTCGAAATATTCGCGAATTAGCGAAGTGCCGATATTCGCTAAAAAAATTCGCTTTTCGAATATTCGCGCTCAACACTACTGGACAGTATTCCGAAAGCGCACTCAACATATCGACGGGCATGAGTCAATCGATAGTTAAAGATGCGCTTCCTGTCATCCAGATCTCGTCTTGGGAAGGGCCGCATCAGGTGGGGTGACAATGCGAACCCTTCATCAGCCACGATCACAAATGGAGCCGGCGGACCTGCAGATCCGGGTAGTCTTCTTGGCTCTGGTAGGGCTAGCTGGTTTTGGCGAAGCCTTTCACACATTGTGGAAGCACTAAAGATGCGGCTGTCAGAAGAGCTCCCATAGGCCCCAATATCAACAATTACAAACCTGTAACTACTGTCAGCCAAGGCCATCAGTACAACAGAATAATATTGCTTGTAATTGAAGTATCGAGACCCTGAGTGAGGCGGCTTCTTCACACGGATGTGTTTACCGTCCAGTGCCCCGATGCAGTTAGGAAACTGCGCTGATTTGAAAAATCCCTTGGCGAAACGTAGCCAATCTTCCGCCTTGGGGGTGGGCATGACCGTTTCTCAGAGACGCTGCCATATCACTTTGCAGGTATGGCAGACAATCCCAGAGATAGTTGAGATTCCCAGCAAAAACTTGTAGTGCAGCGATGCAAAGGAATTTCCTGTGGCAAGGAATCTGTGGGGAAAAAAAAAAATTGTAATAACTATAATTAAATTTATAATTAATATCATTAAATAAATTAAAATTGTTTACCTCAAAGTGACAATAAGTCTTTGTTCTGCAGAGATGCTATGCCGCATGTTCGTGTCCATGAAGGTTAAATGAGGATGTAAAGAAGACAAGAGATTGTCAAAAGCCTCCATGGACATGCGGCAGTAACTTTTGAACTTGAAGGGGTCCTGACGCAGGTCATTATAAATTGTATGGAATTGTCCCTTCTGATGTCGTTGAGCGACAATAGGGTGAATCCACTGTCTCCTTCCTACGCCTCCTCTCCGGCTCTTCGTCCACCATCGCTGCTTGATGTCCAAAAAGCCGAAATAGGATCCAATGGAAAAGTACTCCATCCAAATCTTTAGGCATGCTATCGTTGTAGAGGATAATGTATGAAAATAATGCTTATCAAACAGAATTTCCACACACAGATGCTCACTACACGATGAACCAAACAAAATGGCGCCTGAGATGTCACTGACAGAAAATTTTATCATTAACATTCATCACATATTTTTTTTTAATCCTAAATCTTTATTGCTGATTTGAAATTTTATACTCATCTTCCCGTTTTTGCGGATCCGCAAAAAACAGATGAAAAACAGAAACTAATTATAGAAAACGGATCCGCAAAAAACGGACTTCAAAAAAGGTTATAGAAAACTGCTGAATACGGTTATAGGAAAATACTGACGTGTGAATGGAGCCTTAGTGGGTTTTTGTTTGTCCACCCGCCTCTTGAGGATTAACCACAAGTTCTCAATGGGATTAAGATCTGTGGAGTTTCCAGGCCATGGAACCAAAATGTCAACGTTTTGGTCCCCGAGCCACTTAGTTATCACGTTTGCCTTATGGTACGGTGCTCCAACATGCTGGAAAATGCATTGTTCTTCGCCAAACTGATGTTGGATAGTTGGAAGAAGTTGCTGTTGGAGGGTGTTTTGGTACCATTCTTTATTCATGGCTGTGTTTTGGGGCAAAATTGTGAGTAAACCCACTCCCTTGGATGAGAAGCAACCCCACACATGAATGGTCTCAGGATGCTTTACTGTTGGCATGACACAGGACTGATGGTAGCGCTCACCTTTTCTTCTCCAGACAAGCCTTTTTCCAGATGCCCCAAACAATCGGCAAGAGGCTTCATCAGAGAATATGACTTTGCCCCAGTCCGCAGCAGTCCATTCACCATCCTTTTTTTTTTGGAGAGAAGTGGCTTCTTTGCTGCCCTTCTTGACACCATCTTCCAAAAGTGTTCGCTTCACTGTGCGTGCAGATGCGCTCACACCTGCCTGCTGCCATTCCTGAGCAAGCTCTGCACTGGTGGCACTCCGATCCCGCTGCTGAATCCTCTTTAGGAGATGATCCTGGCGCTTGCTGGACTTTCTTGGACGCCCTGAAGCCTTCTTAACAAGAATTGAACCCCTTTCCTTGAAGTTCTTGATGATGCTATAAATTGTTGATTGAAGTGCAATCTTAGTAGCCTCAATATCCTTGCCTGTGAAGCCATTTTTATGCAACGCAATGATGGCTGCACACGTTTCTTTGCAGGTCACCATGGTTAACAATGGAAGAACAATGATTTCAAGCATCACCCTCCTTTTAGCATGTCAAGTCTGACATTCTTACCCAATCAGCCTGACATAATGATCTCCAGCCCTGTGCTCGTCAACATTCTCACGTGAGTTAACAAGATGATTACTGAAATGATCTCAGCAGGTCCTATAATGACAGCAATGAAATACAGTGGAAAGTTTTTTTTGGGATTAAGTTAATTTTTATGGCAAAGAAGGACTATGTTACAAAGGAAAAAAAATGGAGGTTGCAGTCAGCAGAACCCAATAAGCAGGTGCACGTTGCTATGGTGAAATACACATACAAACGTAAAAACAAAGGTGCAATGGCACACTGCAGCTAGAGCTCCGTCCTGCCACTATGCTGGATGTTAGATGAGGCATTAGTTTATATTTTGGCCAAATTATGTAAGCCACCCACCACTTCACGGTTGCCTCTCGAGTGGTCCCTAACATTAATTCTTACCTTTTATGGGCCATATCAGCCACACAAAACCCAGGGAGTGCAGGTGCAGCATGCATGCCAGATACACTCTGCTTGTAACCCCGTCTGGTGCCATACAGCGTTCATCAGATCAAGGGATGCAAATACCAACATGCATGCTGAGCCCACTAGTACTTCTCCTGAAACCAAATGGCTTCTGGTAAGTTCAATAAAGCAGACTCAGTTTTATACTGACTTTAAAACCAGCCTACAGGGCGGATTCACTAGTAAGGTGTGCATGACTGCATGGAGGTCACCACGCCTCCCATATATGTTACAAAGGAAAAAAAATGGAGGTTGCAGTCAGCACAACCCAATAAGCAGGTGCACGTTGCTATGGTGAAATACACATACAAACGTAAAAACAAAGGTGCAATGGCACACTGCAGCTAGAGCTCCGTCCTGCTACTATGCTGGATGTTAGATGAGGCATTAGTTTATATTTTGGCCAAATTATGTAAGCCACCCACCACTTTAAGGTTGCCTCTCGAATGGTCCCTAACATTAATTCTTACCTTTTATGGGCCATATCAGCCACACAAAACCCAGGGAGTGCAGGTGCAGCATGCATGCCAGATACACTCTGCTTGTAACCCCGTCTGGTGCCATACAGCGTTCATCAGATCAAGGGATGCAAATACCAACATGCATGCTGAGCCCAATAGCTTCTGGTAAGTTCAATAAAGCAGACTCAGTTTTATACTGACTTTAAAACCAGCCTACAGGGCGGATTCACTAGTCAGGTGTGCATGACTGCATGGAGGTCACCACGCCTCCCATATATGCTACAAAGGAAAAAAATGGAGGTTGCAGTCAGCACAACCCAATAAGCAGGTGCACGTTGCTATGGTGAAATACACATACAAACGTAAAAACAAAGGTGCAATGGCACACTGCAGCTAGAGCTCCGTCCTGCCACTATGCTGGATGTTAGATGAGGCATTAGTTTATATTTTGGCCAAATTATGTAAGCCACCCACCACTTCACGGTTGCCTCTCGAGTGGTCCCTAACATTAATTCTTACCTTTTATGGGCCATATCAGCCACACAAAACCCAGGGAGTGCAGGTGCAGCATGCATGCCAGATACACTCTGCTTGTAACCCCGTCTGGTGCCATACAGCGTTCATCAGATCAAGGGATGCAAATACCAACATGCATGCTGAGCCCACTAGTACTTCTCCTGGAACCAAATGGCTTCTGGTAAGTTCAATAAAGCAGACTCAGTTTTATACTGACTTTAAAACCAGCCTACAGGGCGGATTCACTAGTCAGGTGTGCATGACTGCATGGAGGTCACCACGCCTCCCATATATGTTACAAAGGAAAAAAAATGGAGGTTGCAGTCAGCACAACCCAATAAGCAGGTGCACGTTGCTATGGTGAAATACACATACAAACGTAAAAACAAAGGTGCAATGGCACACTGCAGCTAGAGCTCCGTCCTGCCACTATGCTGGATGTTAGATGAGGCATTAGTTTATATTTTGGCCAAATTATGTAAGCCACCCACCACTTCACGGTTGCCTCTCGAGTGGTCCCTAACATTAATTCTTACCTTTTATGGGCCATATCAGCCACACAAAACCCAGGGAGTGCAGGTGCAGCATGCATGCCAGATACACTCTGCTTGTAACCCCGTCTGGTGCCATACAGCGTTCATCAGATCAAGGGATGCAAATACCAACATGCATGCTGAGCCCACTAGTACTTCTCCTGAAACCAAATGGCTTCTGGTAAGTTCAATAAAGCAGACTCAGTTTTATACTGACTTTAAAACCAGCCTACAGGGCGGATTCACTAGTCAGGTGTGCATGACTGCATGGAGGTCACCACGCCTCCCATATATGTTACAAAGGAAAAAAAATGGAGGTTGCAGTCAGCACAACCCAATAAGCAGGTGCACGTTGCTATGGTGAAATACACATACAAACGTAAAAACAAAGGTGCAATGGCAAACTGCAGCTAGAGCTCCGTCCTGCCACTATGCTGGATGTTAGATGAGGCATTAGTTTATATTTTGGCCAAATTATGTAAGCCACCCACCACTTTAAGGTTGCCTCTCGAGTGGTCCCTAACATTAATTCTTACCTTTTATGGGCCATATCAGCCACACAAAACCCAGGGAGCGCAGGTGCAGCAAGGACTATGCAATTCATCTGATCACTCTTCATAACATTCTGGAGTATATGCAAATTGCTATTATAAAAACTTAAGCAACAACTTTTCCAATTTCCAATATTTATGTTATTCTCAAAACCTTTCGCCACGACTGTACATACTTAATTTTCATATTCTGCAGGATGTTTTCTTATCTTTTTCAGTGTTTTTTTTCTTGTCTGTTCTATATACGTGATGAAGTGGCACCTTCGAGTCTGAATTTGCTCCTATTGTTGTACCTTGGGAGCAGCAATTTTTTGTGCAGCTTTGCCCCACCTATTGTGCAAGCAACTTTGATAAGGTTGTACAAATGGCTGTGCGTGCTCTTCCTCTCATTGGATGCTTGACTGAGGTAACAAGTAGCAATTTATTATTTTTGCAGGATCTGTTCTCCTGAATGTAGATGCCTAATGGCATAGAGACAGGTTTTAGAGTATGTCCTTCCTGACTGAGAACACCTTGTCGCTGGTAGGCGGGCATAGAATAGACCCTTTATTACACATAAAGGAAGGCATAATACACACCCTTGAAAAATTATGATTGATGGCCTGCTGGTGACCTTCAAAACCATTAGGAGCAAGGGCCTTCAGGTGACCCTCTAAAACATTAGGGGCGAGGGCCTGCTGCTAATATGACCATCTAAAACATTAGGGATGAGGGTCTACTGCTGAGTTGCCCATCTAAAACATTTGTAGTGCTGGTCTTCTGCAAAGCAGACTCTCTAAAACATTAGAGGTGAGTGCCTGCTGCTAAGCTGACCATCTAAAACATTAGGGGTGAGGGCCTGCTGCTAAGCTGACTATCTAAAACATTAGGGGGAAGGGCCTGCTGCTGATCTGACCATGGAAAAAATTATGGGCGAGGGCCTGATACTGAACTGACCATCTTAAACATTAGGGGTGAGGGTCTGCTGCTGATCTGACCATCTAAAACACTATGGGTGAGGGCCTGCTGCTGAGCTGACCATTTAAAACATTCGGGGCGTGGGCATGCTACTGAGCTGAACATCTAAAACATTATGGGTGAGGGTCTGTTGCTGAGCTAACCATTTAAAACATTAGGGGTGAGGGTTTGCTGCTAAGCTGACTTTCTAAAACATTAGGGGCGAGTGCCTGCTGCTGATCTGACCATCTAAAACATTATGGGCGAGGGCCTGCTGCTGAGCTGACCATTTAAAACATTCGGGGCGCGGGCATGCTACTGAGCTGACCATCTAAAACATTATGGGTGAGGGTCTGTTGCTGAGTTAACCATTTAAAACATTAGGGGTGAGGGATTCCTGCTGAGCTGACGATCAAAAACATTATTGGTGAGGGTCTGCTGAGCTGACCATCTAAAACATTAGGGGTGAGGTTTTGCTGCCGAGCTGACTCTCTAAAACATTAGGGGCGAGTGCCTGCTGCTGATCTGACCATCAAAAAAATTATGTTTGATGTCCTGCTGCTGATCTGACCATCGAAAAAATTATGGTTGATGGCCTGCTGCTTAGCTGACCATCGAAAAAATTATGGTTAAGGGGCTGCTGGTGAGCTGACTCTCTAAAACATTAGGGGAGAGGGCCTGCTGCTGATCTGACCATGGAAAAAAATTATGGGCGAGGGACTTCTGCTGAGCTGACCCACTAAAACATTAGGAGCGAGGGCAGCCTAATAAGCATGTTGATATGATGGAGGAGGAGGACGAGAAAAGGAAGATTGAACCATATACCCTTTTTTGTGGTGGAAGGGGTGCATGGGAATACAGTGTATTTAATGCACCATAAAAGCCACATTTAAAGTGCCTTTATGTTCAGCCGCTTTCCTCTGGTGCAGTAGAGAAGTCAGGGGCAAACCAGGCCTTGTTCATTTTTATAAGAGTCAACCGGTCAGTGGATGCGCTTATCAGTTATTATGCCCCCAGCAGCACTAAATACCCGTTATGACAAAATGCTGGCGGCAGGGCACGCCAGCACCTCCAAGGCGTAGAGTGCCAGTTCGTTCCTCGTGTGCAGCTTGGACACCCAATAGTTGTAAGGCACAGACCGATCATTGAGGATGCAAAAAAAGTCTGCTACGCACTACTTCACCATCTTCTAAAATGTTTCCCTCCTTGTGACAGTAGGCCGCGTATCAGGATGAGGGTGCTGGCGGGGTGTCATGAAACTGTGTCAGGTCTTGGAGAGTATTGCCCTGCCTATGTATGTTGGAACTGCTGTGTGTTCCTCTCCCCTCCTCGGTTGTCCAAGGAACTACATACTCTGCCGCCAGTGTTGTCAGCTGGAAATGTTTGGAGCAATTTTTCCACACGGACCTTCTGGTATTGCACCATTTTGCTTGTCCTCTCCACCAGACGAATTAGAGATGAGAAGTTCTCTTTGTAGCGGGGTTTGAGAAGGGTGAACGACCAGTAATCGGTGTTGACCAAAATGCATATAACGAGTGGGTCATGGGAAAGGCAGCCTAACATAAAGTCAGCCATGTGTGCCAGAGTTCCAACAGACAAGGCTTCACTGTCCTCATCAGGAGGATGACTCTCAATCTCCTCATCCTCTTCATCCTCTTCTGCCCATCCATGCTGAACAGATGGACTAAACCTGCTATGGATACTTTTTAGCGGAGGCAACCGTCTCCTACTCCTCCTCATCGAATTCGCGCTGAGAAGAAAAAATGAGGGTGGTCTGGCTATCACCCTGTGTACTGTATTCCCCATTTCCACCTCTTCCACATGCAAAGCATCCGTCTTCATTGTGAGCAGCGAGCGTTTCAGTAGACATAGAAGTGGGATGGTTACACCGATAATAGTGGCATTGCAGCTCTCCATCTGTGTTGATTCCTCAAAGTTGCTTAAAACCTCTTAGAGGTCAGACATCCATGCCCACTTGTCGTTTGTGCGGAGCAGAAGCTGACTGGAAAGGCGACAACCATGTTGCAGCTGGTATTCCACTTCTGCCCTTTGCTGATCACAAAGCCTGGCCAACATGTGGAACGTGGAGTTCCAATGCATGCTCACGTCACACAACAGTCAGTGAGTTGGCAATTACTAGTGCAACTGCAGCATTGCCAGACTGGCTGCTGCTGTAGATGATTTTCAGAAATGGGCACACACACGGCGCACCTTGAGAAGTAGCTCAGGCAAATTGGGGTAGGTTTTGAGAAACCACTGAACCACTAAGTTTAACACGTGGACTAGGCATGATATGTGTGTGAGCTTGCGGAGCGGCAGTGTACTGTTTGTCACCTAAGCAAATAAGTTTCAGCACAGTCTTTGCCGCTTCTTCACTGCAGTGCTACCACTCTTCAAGCTACTGACTGATGGCTGACTCGTGCTGCAAGTTGAGAGTTCGGAAATTGAAGTGGAGGAGGAGATGGAGGAGGAGGAGAAGGGGTGGTTGCAGCCACTAATGTAGGACTGACGGAAGTAGGACCCGCAATCCTTGGCGTCGATAGCACCTTCGCCATCCCAGGGTACGACTCGCTCCCGGCCTCCACAACGTTCACCCAGTGTGCCGTCAGGGAAATATAGTGTCCCTGGCCACCATCACTTGTACATGTGTCAGTCGTTAAGTGGACCTTCCCAAAAACTGCATTGGTCAGGGCACAGGTGATGTTACGGGACATATGCTGGTGTAAGTTGGGGACGGCTAGGGACTGAGTAACGAGGGACGGTCTCCGCCATCAGGATGCGGAAAGCCTCAGTGTCCACAAGCCTAAATGGCAACCTTTCCAGGACCAGCAATTCAGAAAGGTGCACATTTAGTGCTATGGCCTGTGGGTGGGTGGCTGGGTATTTGCGCTTTCGTTCAAAGGCCTGGGGTATAGATATCTGTATGCTGCGCTGGAAAACAGAAGTGGATCTGCTAGCTGATGGTGCTTGCGAAGGTCCAGGTGCAGGGCGGGAGGCATCCGGGCCTGCGTCTTGGACAGGGGATTGGCCAGCACGTAACACAGGTGAAGAGGAGGCAGTGGTGTGACCCGCAGACACTGATTGTGGACCCAGGCGTTCGGCCCACCTATTAGGTTGCTTTGATGCCATGTGGCGGATCATGCTGGTGGTGAGGATGCTAGTGTTCATGCCCCTGCTCATTTTGGTACGGCACAGGTTGCAAATGACAATTCTTTTATCGTCCGCACTTTCATCAAAAAAGTGCCAGACTGCGGAACACCTACCCCTTGGCAAGAGAGATTTACGCAAGGGGGTGCTCCGGGGAACAGTTGCGGGCCTGTTTGGTGTGGCCCGCCTTCTCCCTTTTTCCACCCCACACTGCCTCTTCAAGCCTGTTGGGTGCTGCGGATCTCTCCCCCTCTATACTGCTTTCCTCGCTCGGCTTCCCATGTTGGGTCAGTGATTTCATCGTCCACCACTTCCAGTTCCTCACTCTAATCATCCTTCTGACTTGTTGACCTAACAATAATCTCACTTATTGACAACTGTTTTTCATCCTCATCATCAACCTCTAGAGACACTAATAGACGTTGACTTATTGGCAACTGTGTCTCATCATCCTCATCCACCTTGTAAAACACTAATTGCCATTCCCCACCGCCATCTTCTTCTGAATGTGAATGCCCACGAGTTTGGGGATCAGGGCACAAGATCTCCTCATGTCCCTCTTCAATCCGGCTTGGCGAGAGGCCCAAATTAAGGAATGGGGTTAAACATGTGCCGCGGATTATCCGAGTGTTGGATCACTTGTTTGCAAAGACTCTCCATGGAAGAAGGAAGATCAGGGTGAGGATTCTGTTGACCAGACTCTTGGCTACTGAGACTGGACTTTCTGGAAGACAGGGTGGCACTTAACTGACTAGAAGCATTATCTGCTGCAATCCAACCGACCACCTGCTCGCACTGTCCGAACACATAGCGATAATCGTGCGCTCAGTGGAGCACCCGAGTATAATGGAAGTCAATGGGAGACAACTCGGCACCCCCTGCTCGGATGAGGGGAGGGTGCCTAGTCCATTGGAAAATGTCAGAAAGTGACAGAAACACCATGGATCTGGAACAGCATGGGGACCATGTCTGGGTGCATCTTGGACTCCAATGCCGCTGCTGGGAACCATATTGTCCCAGTTGTCTGCCATTTTTACATAGCGACAAAATCATGCCCAGAATCCCGCCCCCTCAAAACAAAAAAAATAAATTTTTAGAGGTAAAATTGTTTGGACGGCCGCCAACATCAGGCTGCAGAAGGACTCAGTGTCCACAAACCAAAATGGCAACATTTCAAGGGCCAGTAATTTCAAAAGTTGCACATTTAGTGATATGGCCTGTGGGCGGGTGGGTATTTGCGCTTGCGCTCAAATGCCTGTGTTATCGACATTTGGACGCTGTGCTGGGTCAGGGAAGTGGATTTTTTGCTGACGGTTCAGGGCGAGGGGCATTTGGGCCTGTGCTTTTGACAGGGGATTGGCCAGCAGTGCGTAACACAGGGGAAGTGGAGGCAGTGGTGGGACCCTCAGACGCAGAGTGTGGACCCAGGTATTCGGCCCACTTATTAGGGTGCTTGGATGCCATGTGGTGGATCATGCTGGTGGTGGTGAGGTTGCTAGTGTTCACGCCTCGGCTCATTTTGGTACGGCACAGGTTGCAAACTACCACTCTTTTGTCGTCTGCACTTTCCTCAAAAAAGCGCCATATTGCGGAACACCTACCTCTTGGCAAGGTAGATTTACGCATGGGGGTGCTCGGTGTAACGGTTGCAGGCCTGTTTAGTGTGGGCCGAGGTCTCCCTTTTGCCACCCCACTGCCTCTTCCAGACAGTTACGGTGCTACGGTTCCCTCCCCCACTGTACTGCTGTCCTCGCTCGGTTTTCACCTAACCATGTTGGGTCAGTAACCTCATCGTCCACCACCTCCTCTTCCACTTCCTCACTCTGCTCATCCTCCTGACTTGACCTAACCACCACCTCAGTGATTGACAATAGTGTTGAGCGAACAGTTCGAGAATAGTTCGGGTTCGTACCGAATTTTGGGGTGTCCGGGACCCGGACCCGAACCCGGACATTTTCAAAAAAGTTCGGGTTCGGGTTCGGTGTTCGTCGATTACTTCCCGCTTTCTGAAGGGCTGCACAGCAGCCAATCAGCTAGCGTTTTACTTCTTGCCCTAAGAGCCCATCACAGCCATGCCTACTAATGGCATGGCTGTGATTGGCCAAGTGCAGCATGTGACCCAGCCTCTATTTAAGCTGGAGTCACGTGGCGCCGCACGTCACACTGCTCTGATTAGTGTAGGAGAGGGCGCAGCTTCTGTCAGGGCGAGATTAGGCAGGTTAAAGTCAGCAACAGCACCTAATGAACGGATCAATTTACAGCTGAGAATCATTGAACTTCTGCTAGTTACTTGCTCGCTGGTTTTTAGGCTGCACAGAGCGTTTTTCTGTCACTTATTTTCTGGGTTGATCGGCGGCCATTTTGTGACTTGTGGTGCGCCAGAAGAAGCTGCCACCAAGTCCATCAATCCATCAATACTAGTTTTTTTTTTTGCTATATCCTACATCAGGGGCTTGGCTGTGCTAATTGTCACCCCTAGAAACTCAGGAAAGAAATTTCTATATTTTATTAAGGGTTAAATACAATTGCCCAAATACCAATCCCTAAATCTGGTGTTCCAGCTTTGGTTAGACAAGTATAATACTGTCTGCTGTCTGGCAAAGGATAGATTATTTTCTGGGGTTAAATTCAATTGCCAAAATAGCAATACCATAAATCAGTGGTTTCAGCTGTGGCTGGCAAAATAGAATAGTGTCGAGGTACGCACACACGTACAGACGCACGTACACGATTCTTGAATAGTTGTATTATCGCGATAATAAAACTAACAGTGTAAAGTTGACTGTATTGCTCTAAGTTATATTCGCGTACAAATGTAACTTCTATTACAGCACACCAATACTAAAACTGACTAAGAGACAGCTTTAAGTTCTATTCGAGCAGCGATTGCAACTTTGGAACTTAAAGTGGTGTACAATTTTAAAAGTTGAGTACTAAAAAGTTGGAATCGCAATGCGATTCTTATGTATTTGCTTAATCGCATTGCGATTACAACTTTGAGCTACCGATCACCATGGGAACGCCTCCTCCAGTAGAATGTACTGTCGGATGTGAGAATTAAGTTGAAATCGCAATGCGATTATTATATATCTGCTTAATCGCATTGCCGTTTCAACTTAGCATTGCTAAATAATTCCATCCATATTCGTTAACTTACTGACTCAGTAAGTTAACGATATGGATGGAATTATTAGCAATGCTAAGTTGAAATCGCAATGCGATTAAGCAAATATATAAGAATCGCATTGCGATTTCAACTTAATTCTCAGATCCGACAGTACATTCTACTGGAGGAGGCGTTCCCATGGTGATCGTTAGCTCAAAGTTGTAATCGCAATGCGTTTATTGCGGTATATTATCCCTCTGGGTGTCTTTTACAGCCTTTTTAGTGCCCAAAAGTTCGGGTCCCCAATGACTTCTATGGGGTTCGGGTTCGGGATGAAGTTCGGGTTGAGTTCGGATCACGAACCCGGACATTTTCCGGAAGTTCGGCCGAACCTCTCGAACCCGAACATCCAGGTGTTCGCTCATCTCTAATTGGCAACTGTGTCTCATCATCATCCACCTCATGAACGAATGATTGCGGTTCACCACCTGCATCTTCTTGAGACTGTGAAGGCTCAAGAGGTTGGGAATCAGGGCACAATATCTCAGGTACCTCTTCAAGCGTGCTTGGTGAGAGAGACAAACCAAGTACTGGCGATGAAAAGAGATCATGTGAATATCCGAGTGTGGGATCACTTGTTTGCCCAGATGCGACATGGTGGGAGGAAGGAGGATCAGAGTGAGGATTCATTTGATCAGACTCTTGGCTACAGAGACTGGCTACAGAGAGGGTTGTATTTAACCGACTGGAAGCATTATCTTCTGTAATCTAACCGACCACCTGTTCACACTGGTCCAACTTGGACAGTGTTGTCCTGCGCCGCCCAGCTAAGTTGAACATGAAGCTGGGTAAGGTGAATTTTTTTTCTGGTGCACTGGCAGCAGGCACATCCTCTGTTTGGTGGGCGGCAGGTGCCAACGTTCCTCCCGAGGCGGAGGAAGAAGCCGAGGCAGCAGCAGAAGAGGGAGCAGGGGGAGCCAGAGTGAGTTCCTTGCTTTTAATGTGTTTACTCCACTGCAGTTCATGCTTTGCATGTAGATGCCGGGTCATGCAGGTTGTGCTAAGGTTCAGAACGTTAATGCCTCGCTTCAGGCTCTGATGGCACAGCGTGCAAACCACTCGGGTCTTGTCGTCAGCACATTGTTTAAAGAAGTGCCATGCCAGGGAACCCCTTGAAGCTGCCTTTGGGGTGCTCGGTTCCTGGTGGCGGTGGCCAGTAGCAGGCGAACTCTCTTGGCGGTGGCTGGTCTGCTTTTGCCCCCTGCTCCCTCTTTTACTACGCTGTGGGCTCGGTCTCACCACTGCCTCTTCCTCTGAACTATGAAAGTCTGTGGCACGACCTTCATTCCATGTGGGGTCTAGGACCTCATCGTCCCCTGCATCGTCTTCCACAGTCTTCCTCCCTGACCTCCTGTTCGGTCTGCACACTGCAGAAAGACGCAGCAGTAGGCACCTGTGTTTCGTCATCATCAGAGACGTGCGGACTCCGATGAGGTGGTATTCCCATGTCCTCATCATCAGGAAACATCAGTTGTTGTGCATCAGTGCATTCTATGTCTTCCACCACTGGGGAAGGGCTAGGTGAATTCCCTTGGGAAACCCTGCCAGCAGAGTCTTCAAACAGCATAAGAGACTGCTGCATAACTTGAGGCTCAGACAGTTTCCCTGATATGCATGGGGGTGATGTGACAGACTGATGGGCTTGGTTTTCAGGTGCCACCTGTGCGCTTTCTGCGGAAGACTGGGTGGGAGATAATGTTGTGAACGTGCTGGATCCACTGTCGGCCACCCAATTGACTAGCGCCTGTACCTACTCAGGCCTTGCCATCCTTAGAACGGCATTGGGCCCCACCAAATATCGCTGTAAATTCTGGCGGGTTCTGGAACCTGAGATAGTTGGTTCACTAGGACGTGTGGCTGTGGCAGAATGGCCACGTCCTCTCCCAGCACCAGAGGGTACACTAACACCACCACGACCGCATCCGCGTCCCTTACTAGATGTTTTCCTCATTGTTAACGTTCACCAAGCACCACAATAAGATAAAAAATATTTGGCCCAATGTATTGATTTCAAATTCAGGCCTTTTTTTACAGGCACCTAAAACGATCTGCCTATTTATTTATGTAGCGTATTACACTAATCCAGGCACAGCAGTAACCACTGATTTAGGGGAATATCTCTTTTAGGGCTAGTATTTAGGCCCTGGATGAAAGGTGTCTTTTTATGGACAGATTTATACTTGGCCTGCAACAGCTTGAACACCAGATTCAGGGTATTGCTATTTTGGCAATTGAATTTCACCCCAGAACAAAATATATGCTTTTTGCGGACACTATGAATCTTGGCCAGCCACATCTGAAACCACTGATTTATGGTATTGCTATTTTGGCAATTGAATTTCACCCCAGGACAAAATATATGTTTTTGCTGACACTATGAAACTTGGCCAGCCACAGCTGAAACCACTGATTTATGGTATTCCGATTTTGGCAATTGAATTTCACCCCAGGACAAAATATATGTTTTTGTGGACACTATGAAACTTGCCCAGCCACAGCTGAAACCACTGATTTATGATATTGCTATTTTGGCAATTGAATTTCACCCCAGAACAAAATATATGTTTTTGCGCACACTATGAAACTTGGCCAGCCACAGCTGAAACCAGTGATTTATGGTATTGCTTTTTTGGCAATTGAATTTCACCCCAGGACAAAATATATATTTTTGCGGACACTATGAAACTTGGCCAGCCACAGGTGAAACCACTGATTTATGGTATTGCTATTTTGGCAATTGAATTTCACCCCACAACAAAATATATGTTTTTGCGGACACTATGAAACTTGGCCTGCAACAGCTGGGACACCAGATTCAGGGTATTGCTATTTTGGCAATTGAATTTAACCCCAGAACAAAATATATGTTTTTGCGGACACTATGAAACTTGGCCTGCAACAGCTGCGACAGCAGATTCAGGTTATTGCTATTTTGGCAATTGAATTTCACCCCAGGACAAAATATATGTTTTTGCGGACACTATGAAACTTGGCCTGCGACAGCAGATTCAGGTTATTGCTATTTTGGCAATTGAATTTCACCCCAGGACAAAATATATGTTTTTGCGGACACTATGAAACTTGGCCTGCAACAGCTGGGACACCAGATTCAGGGTATTGCTATTTTGGCAATTGAATTTCACCCTAGAGCAAAATATATGTTTTTGCGGACACTATGAATCTTGGCCAGCCACAGCTGAAACCATTGACTTATGGTATTGCTATTTTGGCAATTGAATTTCACCCCAGAACAAAATATATGTTTTTACGGACACTATGAAACTTGGCCTGCAACAGCTGGGACACCAGATTCAGGGTATTGCTATTTTGGCAATTGAATTTCACCCCATAATAAAATATATGTTTTTGCGGACACTATGAAACTTGGCCTGCAACAGCTGGGACACCAGATTCAGGGTATTGCTATTTTGGCAATTGAATTTCACCCCACAACAAAAAAGATGTTTTTGCAGACACTATGAATCTTGGCCAGCCACAGCTGAAACCACTGATTTATGGTATTGCTATTTTGGCAATTGAATTTCACCCCAGGACAAAATATATGTTTTTGTGGACACTATGAAACTTGGCCAGCCACAGCTGAAACCACTGATTTATGGTATTGCTATTTTGGCAATTGAATTTCACCCCAGAACAAAATATATGTTTTTGTGGACACTATGAAACTTGGCCTGCAACAGCTGGGACACCAGATTCATCAAAATGCGTGATCAGTTGCCGGAATGCCGGATCCGGCATTAATTTACATTGAAATGTATTAGTGCCAGATCCGGCAAGAAAAATACCGCAATGACGGAACCGGCATTCTGGACTGCGCATGTGCAGACCTTTAAACATGTGAAGAAAAAAAAATACAGGATCCATTTTGCCTGATGACACCGGAAAAACGGATTCGGTATTAAAATGAATTTTTCAGACTGATCAGGCATTGCCTGATCACTCAGAAAAAATGACATGCATTTGCATACAGTTTGCTTGATGATGCAGGCAGTTAAGGCAACGTAACTGCTTGCCGGATCACACTGCCGCAAGTGTGAAAATACCTTTAGCTAGAAGTGCATTATGGGTTTGGCTGACAGAGATAGGCTGGCACCTTTTCCTATAGTGTGCAAGCATAGCCACCACTGCTAGATAGCTAGAAGTTGACGAAGATGAATTAGATCCGAAATTCAGTAAAAATTCCATTCACACTGAAGCCGAATTTCCTCACACTTCATGGTAGCGAATCACATTTTCTAAAATGGCTGCTGCATGTGTTAGGACATGGAGCAAAAAACTCTGGGAATGAGGAATCACCCACAATGCAATGCATGCAGCCAATAAGCAGCCAGCCAGCCCCTGTGATGTCACATCCCTATAAATAGCTTCGGCCATTTTGGATTGTGCCATTTTCCACTGTGCTTAGTGAAGGGAGAGATGTCAGCAGGCACTTGGGACAGTGCTAGGAAAAACTTAATTGTGCTGAAAAAACGATTTAAAAGTTCAGGGAAAGATTATTCAAGGTGTAGGGAAAGGATAGGGAGGCATCATCTACACTATAAAAGGAGAACAGGGTGCAATAGGAGAATGTACAGCCTGGGTAGTAGGAGCAATTACTATTACACCTTGCTGCACTAATTGGGGATCCAAATTGCAGTTATACTGCTGATTTTAGGTTGTTTGAACTATATCAGGGGTAGGCAACCTCCGGCACTCCTGCTGTTGTGAAACCATAACTCCCAGCATGCATTCTTGCTCTGCTCTAATAGAAATTAATGGAGCATGCTGCGAACTGAAGTTTCACAACAGCTGGAGTGCAAAGGTTGCTCATCCCTGCACTATATGATACATCATTAATTCCAGAAAACTTTGCTTGTGATTTGGGTAAAAGTTCTGTGTGATACAGCCATTTACTGGTTGTATTAATAGGATAGATACGTAGGTCCTATTAGCCGTTCTGCAGTGAATTGTGATTGTTATATTTATTTTTTCGGGGTGCAGTAATATAAAAAAATAATACGTCTAAATTGATGTTATGCGGTGAATTGTGATTATCATAAAAAAAATTTTTGGGGGGGGTTATTAATCAGAAAAAATGTATACATTTCTTAATTACAGTTCAGAGGTGAAGTAACATTGTACTAAAGCCATTTACGTGGTGTATTAAAAGGAAATATACGTACGTCCCTTTAGCCGTTCTGCAGTGAATTGTGATTGTTATTTTTTTTTATTTTTTTTTGGGGGGGGGGATTTACTAATCAGAAAAAAAATGTATGTCTTAATTGCTCCTCCTCCTCCTACTCCTCTTCAGTCATTCCGTCAGCAATCGATCACTGAAGTGCTTCCCAAAAGACAACAGTATTCGTGCTCTCATCCAACGACATAGAAGCTGAATGTACTCCTGGCTAAGTTGCTGGTGCTACAGTCCCTCCCTTTCCAAGTGGTGGACTCTGCACCTTTCAGAGAACTGATGGCTTGTGCCTAGCCTAGGTGAAGAGTCCCAAGCCATTATTTCTTTGCAAAAAATGCAGTACCAGCCCTGCCCACATATGTGGAACAGATGGTGGGCCAGTCCTTGAGCCTGTTGGTGTCTGCCAAAGTGCAAGGCAGCGCCGAAAAGTGGAGCTGTAACTACGTTCAAGGACAATATATGTCCTTTACAGCCCACTGGGTAAATGTGGTTCCTGCCCAGCCCCACCAGCAACTTGGCTAGGTGACACCGCTTTCACCTCTACGTTCTCATGCTGTTGGTTCTACGACAATGCCCACCTTTGCCTCCTCATCCTCCACTGTGTTCTTAGCCCCCTCTGCAGGGACAATTCTCAGTGCTCAACCAGCATACCACATGTGAAGGGCATAGCCGTGTCACGCTGTTCTGCACCTAGTTTTCCTGGGTGAACAGAGTCCCATAGGGGAGGAACTGCTCCCCATCCTTCAAGAAATCGAATCCTGGCTTTTTGTTCGGCAACTCAAAATCGGAACCAAGGTGACCGAAAATTGGAAGAACATGGTGCGAGCGCTTCGTCAAGGTAGGGATGAGCCATGCTCCCTGCATAGTGCATGTGTTCAATCTGGTTGTAAAGCAGTTCCTGAAGTCTTCACCCCATCTGCAAAACATCTTGAAAATGGCCAGGAAACTGTGCATGCACTTCAGCGACTCGTACACAGCAAAGCACACCCTCCTTGAGCTGCAGCGGCAGAACGGTGTCCCCATAGTCTGATATGCGACGTTTCCACCCATTGGACATCCACCCGCCATATGTTGAACCGATTATTTGAACAGAGAAAGGCCATAATCAATTTCTTGATGATACAGGCAGACAGAGGCACTCCCCTATGTAACTTTGATGTTAGCCAGTGGCAGCTCATGCGAGACACCTGCCACTTGCTGGCCCTTTAAGGAGGCCACTTTATCTATCAGTCACCAGAACTATGGAATGAACAACGGCATTCCACTGATTCATGTACTGGTACAGATGCTTCTAAATCTGGCTGGACAGGGGACAGGAGATGTGGCGACTACATCTCACGGCCACATAAGCCCTCTGGGGGATGAACTATAGGAGGAGGAGAAGGACATTCACGCACAAGCAATGCGTAGAGAAATGGCTGGTGTTTCTACACAGGTGACCGGAGAGGAGGAGCAGGAGGAGCATGAGCAGCTGGAGGAGCTACAGGGCGATGAGGAAGACGAGGCAGATGAACCAGACACACTGTGGCAGTATGCAGATAAGATAAAGGCAGGGAGTCCCTCTGAGTCACTTGCACAAATGGCCTGATGCATGCTCAGTTGCTTGCATAGTGACAGCTGAATTGTCACCATTCGGCAGAGGGGTGACTACTGGCTCTCCACCATGTTAGACTCTCGCTACCGGTCCAAAATGGGGGCCTTTTTTTACACCTTCTGAGAGGGAGGAAAAACTGAACTACTATCGAGACATCCTATGTCAGTTGGCCGCTGTCTATGTACGCCATCGCCCATCCTCACATAAGTCTGACTGGAGGGGGGAGGGGGCTCTCCACTCACATTCCACTGCTATGTCTGCTGGAGGGGTTGGGGGAGGGGGCAGGAGCAGTTTAAGCTCTATCAGCAGCAACATAAGTCTAGAGTCACTGATGAGGAGTTTTCTTCACCCGTCTATTGAAGAAACTACTCACCAGCTGTCAGCAGCTAGACATACAGCAGAACCTGAACCAGCAGGTTGTGACATGCTTTGAGTGCACCCTGCCACCCCACATCGAAGATCCCCTGGACTACTGGGCATCCAAACTCGATTTGTGGCAGCAACTGGCCGAGTGTGCCCTGGACAAGCTTCCATGCCCAGCCAGCAGTGTGGCATCAGAGCGGGTGTTTATTGGGGCAGTGGCCATAGTTACTCCAAGGATAACTCGCCTGTCCACACAAAATGTGGAGAAACTGACCTTTGTGAAGATGAATCAGGCGTGGATAAGCCAGGATTTTCAAACACTAGTGCCTGATGCATCAGACTAGATCATCCATGGTGCCACACCTATACTTTAAAAAAAGAGACCTGCTGTTTCTGGCTACCTGCTTTAGCTACTATTCTGATGCTGCCAACCATGTGATGCCCCACCTGCTGCCAGGTGCTCCTACTGCCACCCACCATCTTTGCCTTGTACTGGTATAACCCCCTACCTGCCCACTCTGTCACTGGGAAACTCTGTGGTATCCTCATGCTGCTGCCACCTCAACACTATGTCAATGGGCCACTCTGTGGTCTCCTTATGTGGCTGCCACCTCACCACTCTGTTGTTTCCTCATGCTGCTACCACCTCACCACTCTGGCTGTCACAGACATTCCCGTGGCAGGTACAAGGAAATCAGAGAGACTGGCATCACGTGGGTTAAATTGAAAGGTTCCTTGTGTGTGTTTTGGTGAATACTACACCCCTTGCTTCAGATGTTGCTTGCTGGTAATTTACCTTCCCTAAAAGTAGTCGCTTCTCACTCTTGGAGGTGTGGTTTATGGATTTTCTTCCTGCCTTTAAACTTGCTGGTCAGTTGTACTCTGTGGTGCTTCTGTAGTTTTCTACTTTAAGCTAAGTCTTGTCTTTCCTTATTGTATTGTGTTTGTTATACTCCCTGTTGTTTGTATATAGTCCTGAGACAGAGACTTCCATTCATCTATCTAGGGAGGAAAGGGTTGTCACTGGTCCTTACTCCTTAACTTATTCCAGGGCCATATAGGTAAATGAGGGCATAGGTATACAGCATATGAATATTACTACCTTCTAGGTCTATTAATATTGATAGGTAGTTAGGGGCCTGGATTAGGGATGTTTAGGAGGTGACCTGTTCCTTCCCTAGTTTCCAGGCCCAGTTACTGTTCCCCTTCCATCCTGTCTTCAGTGTGAAGTTTTTCCTCCACACTGATCGTGACAGTGGCCCCTTATGCTGCTGCAACCTCAACACTATGTTACTGGGCCTCTCTATGGTCTCATCATGCTGCTGACACCTTAACACTATGTAACTTGTCCACTCTGCGGTCTTCTCATGCTGCTTCCACCTCACCACTCTGTGGTCACCTCCTCCTGTGGCTACCTTAACACTATGTCACTGGGCCACTCTGTTGTCTCCTCATGCTGCTGGCACATCAAAAAACTGTGGTCTCCTCATGCTGCTGCCATCTTAGCACTATCCCAGTGGACCACTCTGTGGTGTCCTCATGCTGCTGCCAAATAACAACTCTGTGGTCTGCATATGTTGCTGCAACATTAACACTCTGTGGTCTCCTCATGCAGCTGCCAACTCAACACTATGTCACTGTGCCACTCCATGGTCTTCTCATGCTGCTACCACCTCAACACTATGTGAATGGGCCACTCTGTAGTATTTTCATGCTGCTGCCACCTCAACATTATGTCACTTGGCCACTCTATGGTCTTCTCATGCTGCTGCCACCTCAAGACTATGTCACTGGGCCACTCGGTGGTTTCCTCATGCTGCTGCAACTTCAACATTATGTCACTGGGCCACTTTATGTTCTCCTCATGCTGCTTCAACATCACCACTATGTTAATGGACGACTTTTTGTTCTCCTCATGCTGCTGCCACATCACCACTTTGTGGTCTCCTCATGCTACTGTCACCTCAACACTATGTCACTGGGCCACTCTGTAGTCTCCTCATGCTTCTGCCACCTCACGTCTCTGTGGCCTCCTTATGCTGCTGCCACCTCAACACTATGTTACTGGGCCACTCTGCGTTCTCCTCATGCTGCTGCCACATCACCACTCTGTGGTCTCCTCATGCTGCTGCCACCTTAACAGTACTTCACTGGGCCACTCTGTGGTATCCTCATGCTGCTGCCACCTCAATATGATGTCACTGGGCCACTGTGTAGTCTCCTCATGCTGCTGCCACATTAACAGTATTTCATTTTGCCACTCTGTGGTCCTTTTATTCTACTGCCACATCACCACTCTGTGGTCTTCTTAAGCTGCTGCCACCTCAACACTATGTCACTGGGCCACTCTTTGTTCTCCCAAAGCTGCTGCCATATCATAACTCTGTGGTCTCCTCATACTGCTGCCACCTTAAAAGTATATCACTGGCCCACTTTGTAGTATTCTCATGCTGCTGCCACCTCAACACTATATCACTGGGCCACTCTGTGGTCTCCTTATGCTGCTGGCTCATAACCTCTCTGTGGTCTCTTCATGCTGCTGCCACCTCAATACTATGTCACTGAGCCACTCTGTGGTGTCTTCATGCTGCTGCCACTTTAACATTATGTCACTGGGTCACTTTGTGTTCTCCTTATGCTGCTGCCACATCACAATTCTGTGGTCTCCTCATGCTGCTGCCACCTCAAAAGTATGTCACTGGGTCACTCTGTGGTCTCCTCATGCTGCTGCCACATCACAACTTTGTGGTCTCCATCTCACCACTATGTTACTGGGCCACTTTGTGGTCTTCTCATGCTGCTGCCACCTCACCACTCTATATTTGCCTCATGCTGCTGCCACACAACCTCTCTGTGGTCTCTTTGTGCTGCTTCAACCTCAATACTATGTCACTGAGCCACTCTGTGGTCTTCTCCTGCTACTGCCACCTCACCACTCTATGGCCTCCTCGTGCTTCTGCTACCTCACCACTATGTTACTGGGCCACACTGTGTTCTCCTCATGCTGCTGCCACATCACCACTTTATGTTCTCCTCATGCTGCTGACACCTCAACACTATGTCATACCCCTCTGTGGTCTCATCATGCTGCTGCCACCTCACCACTCTGTAGCCTCCTCATGCTGCTGCCACCTCAGCACTATGTCACTGGGCCACCCTATGGTCTCCTCATGCTAGTGCCTTATCATCACTCTGTGGTCTCCTAATTCTGCTGCCACATCACCTCTCTGTGGTCTTCTTATGCTTCTGCCAGCTCAACACTATGTCACTGGGCCACTCTTTGGTCTCCTCATGCTGCTGCCACCTCACCACTCTGTGGTCTCCTCATGCTGCTACAACCTCACCAATATGTTACTCGGCCACTCTGTGGCTTCCTCATGCTTCTGCCACCTCACCACTTTGTTACTAGGCCACACTGTGTTCTCCTCATGCTGCTGCCAAATTACCACTTTGTGGTCTCCTCATGCTGCTGCTACCTCAACACTATGTCACTAGGCCACTCAAGGGTCTCCTCATGCTGCTGACACCTCAACATTATGTCACTGGGCCAATTTGTGTTCTCCTTATGCTGCTCCCACATCACAACCATGTGGTGTCCTCATGCTGCTGCCACCTTAACAGTAGTGTTGAGCGAACAGTTCGAGAATAGTTCGGGTTCGTACCGAATTTTGGGGTGTCCGTGACACGGACCCGAACCCGGACATTTTCAAAAAAGTTCGGGTTCGGGTTCGGAGTTCGGCATGTTCTCTCGGCGCATTTTGAAAGTACTATATAGCAGAATAGTACAGGCTTAAAGCTGAAATCGCATTGCGATTACAACTTTGAGCTACCGATCACCATGGGAACGCCTCCTCCAGTAGAATGTACTGTAGGATGTTTGAATTACGTTGAAATCGCAAAGCGATTCTTATATATTTGCTTAATCGCATTGCCATTACAACTTTGAGCTACCGATCACCATGGGAACGCCTCCTCCAGTAGAATGTACTGTCGGATGTGAGAATTAAGTTGAAATCGCAATGCGATTATTATATATCTGCTTAATCGCATTGCCGTTTCAACTTAGCATTGCTAAATAATTCCATCCATATTCGTTAACTTACTGACTCAGTAAGTTAACGATATGGATGGAATTATTTAGCAATGCTAAGTTGAAATCGCAATGCGAGTAAGCAAATATATATTTGCGATTTCAACTTAATTCTCAGATCCGACAGTACATTCTACTGGAGGAGGCGTTCCCATGGTGATCGTTAGCTCAAAGTTGTAATCGCAATGCGTTTATTGCGGTATATTATCCCTCTGGGTGTCTTTTACAGCCTTTTTAGTGCCCAAAAGTTCGGGTCCCCATTGACTTCTATGGGGTTCGGGATGAAGTTCGGGTTGAGTTCGGATCACGAACCCGGACATTTTCCGGAAGTTCGGCTGAACCTCTCGAACCCGAACATCCAGGTGTTCGCTCATCTCTACTTAACAGTATGTCACTGGGCTACTCTGTGGTCTCCCCATGCTGCTGCCACATCACCGCTCTGTGGTCTCCTCATTCTGCTATGTCACAGGGCCACTCTGTGGTCTCCTCATGCTGCTGCCACTTCAACATTATGTCACTGGGCCACTTTGTGTTCTCCTTATGCTGCTGCCAAATCACAACTCTGTGGTCTCGTCATGCTGCTGCCACCTTAACAGTATGCCACTGGCCCACTCTGTGGTATCCTCTTGCTGCTGCCACCTCAACACTATGTCACTGGGCCCCTCTGTGGTCTCCTCATGCTGCTGCCACATCACCACTTTGTCTTCTCCTCATGCTGCTGCCACATCACAACTCTGTGGTCTCCTCATGCTGCTGCCACATCACCACTCTGTAGTCTCCTCATTCTGATGCTATATCACCACTCTGTGGTCTTCTTATGCTGCTGCCACCTCAACACTATTTCACTGGGCCACTCTGTGGTCTCCTCATGCCGCTGCCACCTCACCACACTGTGGTCTTCTAATGCAAATGCAATCTCACCCCACTGTGGTCTCTGCATGCTGCTGCCACCTCACCACTCTATGTTCGCCTCATGCTGCTGCCACACAACCTCTCTGTGGTCTCTTCATGCTGCTTCCACCTCAATACTATGTCACTGAGCCACTCTGTGGTCTCCTCCTGCTACTGACACCTCACCACTCTGTGGTCTCCTCATGCTGCTGCCACATCACCTCTCTGTGGTCTTCATATTTTTCTGCCAACTCAACACTATGTCACTGGGCCAGTCTTTGGTCTCCTCATGCTGCTCCCACCTCACCACTCTGTGGTCTCCTCATGCTGCTACAACCTCACCAATATGTTACTCGGCCACTCTGTGGCCTCCTCATGATTCTGCCACCTCACCACTTTGTTACTAGGCCACACTCTGTTCTCCTCATGCTGCTTCCATATGACCACTTTGTGGTCTCCTCATGCTACTGCCACCTCAACACAATGTCACTGGGCCACTCTAGGGTCTCCTCATGCTGCTGCCACCTCAACATTATGTCACTGGGCCACTTTGTGTTCTCCTTATGCTGCTGCCACATCACAACTCTGTGGTCTCCTCATGCTGCTGCCACCTTAACAGTATATCACTGGCCCACTCTGTGGTATCCTCATGCTGCTGCCACCTCAACACTTTGTCTTCTCCTCATGCTGCTGCCACATCACAACTCTGTGGTCTCCTCATGCTGCTGCCACATCACCACTCTGTAGTCTCCTCATTCTGCTGCTATATCACCACTCTGTGGTCTTCTTATGCTGCTGCCACCTCAACACTTTGTCCATTGGCCACTCTGTGGTCTACTCATGCTGCTGCTACCTCACCACACTGTGGTCACCTCATGCTGATGCAATCTCACCACTCTGTGGTCTCTTCATGCTGCTGCCACCTCACCACTATGTTACTGGGCCACTCTGTGATCTTCTCATGCTGCTGCCAACTCACCACTCTATGTTTGCCTCATGCTGCTTCCACACAACCTCTCTGTGGTCTCTTCATGCTGCTTTCACCTCAATAATATGTCACTGAGCCACTCTGGGGTCTCCTCCTGCTACTGACACCTCACCACTCTGTGGCCTCCTCATACTTCTGCCACCTTACCACTATGTTACTGGGCCACACTGTGTTCTCCTCATGCTGCTGCCACATCACCACTTTGTGGTCTCCTCATGCTGCTGCCACATCACCTTTCTTTCTTCTTATGCTTCTGCCTCCTCAACACTATGTCACTAGGCCACTCTGTGGTCTCATCATGCTGATGCCACCTCACCACTCTATGGTGTCCTCATGCTGCTGCAACCTCACCACTATGTTACTCGGCCACTTTGTGGTCTTCTCATACTGCTGCAACATCACCACTTTGTGGTCTCCGTATGCTGCTGCCACCTCAACCCTATTTTACTGGGCCACTCTGTGGTCTCTTCATGCTGCTACCACCTCACCTTTCTGTGGTCTCCTCATGCTGATGCTACCTCAACACCATGTCACTGGGGCACGCTGTGGACTCCTCATGCTGCTGCCACCTCACCACAATGTTACTGGGCCTCTCTGTGTTCTCCTCATGCTGCTGCTCATTACCACTTTGTGGTCTCCTCATGCTGCTGCCTCCTCAACGCTATGTCACTGTGCCACTCTGTGGTCTCCTCCTTCTGCTGCCACCTCACCACTCTGTGGCCTCCTCATGCTTCTGCCACCTTACCACTATGTTACTGGTCCCCTCTATGGTCTTCTCATGCTGCTTTCAGCTCACCACTATGTCACTGGGCCACTCTGTGGTCTTCTGATGCTGCTGCGACATTACCACTCTGTGATCTCTGCACGCTGCTGCCCCCTTAACACTTTTCCACTGGGCTATTCTGTGGTCTTATGCTGCTGCTACCTCATCACCATGTCAATAGGCCACTCTGTGTTCTCCTTATGCTGCTGCCACCTCAACACTATGTCACTGGGCCACTCTGTGTTCTCCTCATGCTGCTACCACATGCCCACTTTGTGGTGTCCTCATGCTACTGCCACCTAAACACTATGTTACTGGTCCACTGTGTGGTTTCCTTATGCTGCTGCCATCTCACCACTCTGTGGCCTCCTAATGCTGCTGCCACCTCAGCATTATGTCACTGGGCCACTGTCCTCATGCTGCTGCCAGATTACAACTCTGTGGTCTCTTCATGCTGCTGCTACCTCAATACTATGTCACTGAGACACTCTGTGGACTCATCATGCTGCTGCCACCTCACCACTCTGTGCTCTCCTCATGGCGCTGTCACATCCCCACCCTGTGGTCTCCTCATGCTACTGCCACATCACAATTTTGTGGTCTTCTCCTGCTGCTGCCACCTCCCCACTCACTGTCATTGGGACACTCTGTTGACTACCCATGGTTTTCTTACCCTCTCTACTCCATGACTGGGCCACTTTTTTTCCTTTTTGGCCTGGTTGATATCATTATTTATTTGACCCTTCTTCTGAGCTGTCAGACGGAAGGAAAAATGATAAGCACAACAGATCCTGTCTATGTAGCAGCTGTAAGGCCTGTATGACATGGTCCCTATTTTGCATCAGAATTGGCTTATGACTTGGTAGCCAAAAGCAGGAGTGGGTATAAAACACTGAAGACATGCAAATGTTCCATTCTCTCTTTTGTTTTCACTCCTGTTATTTTTTACTTTAGCAATACTGATGGATTACTGACCAAATGCTGACTGAGTGAAGGTGGATGCTCAACAGACAGGATCCATATTTGGGGGTTATTGTTCTGACGGATCAGAGACTGGGGAAAATGAATCAGTGAAGTCAACACAAACTTACTGCTGACACCCTCTCCACTCTGTCAGGGGGGCTCTGCTTGTATAAGCGTTTAATAGAATAGGTTCTGTAGACATCTATGTGGAATCAGCTAATGACGGTGTAAATAGAGTGCGCTCTTTCACGCTTTAGTAGGATCTTGGCCCCATAACTGCCCAAATAAGTGAAGTGTGCAGTGATGCTAAGAGCGACGCCTGTCATTTGCGTGTCATACTGACTCACAGATTGTTTTACTACCACAGCAGACTCCCTATGCGTGTTACTGCAAGGCACAGTGTTCTACACCACTATACGGCCAGGAAATAGCTGTTTTTTAACTTGATTCACCACAAATAAAATTGGATCAAATCAAATCTTTTAGGAAAATTTGGCAAACTGACCAAATCGAATTCTTGAGAAATTCGTTCATCTCTAATGTCATGGAAAAATGAATCAAGCAAGTAAAGGAAGCAATATGGACAATTACAATACATTAGTAAGTGCTTTGTATTTATTTTATTTACACAATAAATGCCATTTGCTGAAGAGAGACAGCCCATTTAAGCTCCCTGAGGGTAGGCTCAAGCCACTCTATGTGTCATGGCTCCTCCACCTTCCTCTGTCAGCTCCTTAATTGACATGACCAGGCCAGGCGACTATGCAGGAACTTGATACTGCCAATCAAGATGGAGAGGGAGGAATTATCAGAGGAAGGCAAAGGAGCAACAGTGCCCAGAGAGACTTGGGCCCGTCCTAAGTGAACTGCTCATTTGTATATAGGTTAAAAGTATTTTTACTGCAGAATGAAGCACCAGATTACTAATTGAAAGGTATCATTACATTCAGCTAAACTAGCCCTACAATATATCATGTCTGCCTTAACAGTGAATTTTCTGGTAACAGACTCCTATTAAGGCCTCTTGCACACGACCGTATGCCCTCTGAGACATACGGTCCGTGAGCGAGCCATATGTCCTGGAGCAGCATTGATCGTGCGCACAGGAGCGCACAGCATCATAGATTACAATGTTATGTAATCTATGATGCTGTGCGCTCCCGTGTGCTATCAGTGCTTCTCTGGGACATATGGCCTGCTCATGGACCATATGTCTCGAGGGCATACAGCCGTGTGCAAGAGGCCTAAGTCCAGGAAAATTCTATCATGGTACAAACGTTGATAAAATTATAAATATGCAATACTATTCAATCTCTTTCCCAAAATAATCATATTGTTTGCATATAGTAAGTAAAAGATAATTAGGGCAAAACACGTAGAGCTGCATTAGGAAACATTGCTAGGAGCCAGCTTAGTGGGACTGCCGCTGTCTAGCATGAAACAGAGAAGGAGCTGAGAGCGCTCGGATAATGAATCCCATGTAAAATGTATGAGATACTGAGCCAAACACAGAGCTGACATCTCTTAGGAAACAAGTTTTATGTCTCTAGTGCGCTCAGGCTTAAAACAGCTAGAAAGAAAGAGTTCTGTGTTTCTCCTCCTCTAAATGGATAATTTTTTCTCTCTTTCAGCATCCGATAGTACAACATTGCCAAGTATAATAGCTTGCTCAAGAAGAAAATATTTCACTTTTACTAAAAATGTGCGCTCATTTTATATTTTTAGACTGTGAAATCAGAAAGAGACCACGAGTTAACCTCTTCTTTAATCTGTCAAAATAATACTAGTGTTTCAATATGACAATGGAAAGAGGACTACCACAGGACAAAGGAGTCAACTCAATTAACGTAGGACATGCACAAGTATTAAGTGGAGAAGTATAAAAGTATTATGATAAAAAAAAATCTATATAATTTTTGTTTTGACAGTGGTATAGATACATAGGCAGAATAGAATGGACCTCAATTAAAATACCAGGTTTCGGTGGTGTAAGGATCGTCATAGCAGCCATAGCAATGGCTATGGGGCCTTACACCACTAGGGGCCCGGGCCACCGGCTGAGGAGCGCAATCTTGCTGGTGGGTGCCAGCGCCGCTCCTCCCCGACCAGCGCCGCCTCCTAGCTAACTTATTCACTGCACTTGCCTCTGATATTGATAGAAGCGTCCTAATCTCGCACAGGTGCACTGGCAGAGGCATCAAAGTGCACATGCACTGTCTTCCTGGCCTCTGCCACTGCTCCTGTGCGAGATTGCGGTGCTTCTCTTCAATTTCAGAGGCAAGTGCAGTGAATAAATTAGCTAGGAGGCGGCGCTGGGCGGTGAGGAGATCTGTGGATGACACTGAGGGGGGGATCTGTGGGTGACACTGAGGGGGGGGGATCTGTGGGTGACACTGAGGGGGGGGGGTCTGTGGGTGACACTGATGGGGGATCTGTGGGTGACACTGATGGGGGATCTGTGGGTGACACTGAGGGGGGATCTGTGGGTGACACTGATGGGGGATCTGTGGGTGACACTGATGGGGATCTGTGGATGACACTGAGGGGGATCAGTGGATGACACTTAGGGGGATCTGTAGTTGACACTTAGGGAGATATATGGAGGGGTGTGGGAATGTTGAGGTGGGAAGGAAGGAGTGGGAAGTCCGATAGGTATGTGGGGGTAGGGGCATACATTTTTTTTGCACGCACTGATTTTGGTGAAGCCTTCATAGCTCGTAAAAGCCACCATCATGTGAAACACCAAAAATTGCAGTGAAGCTAGAAAGATCCCAGTTGGTATACATACTAAATAAAAATGTTGTGCTTTATATTTTGTGACTTACAGTCCTAGGGGTATTAATTCATCAATGTATCACTTTATTATTTATAGTGTGGTGTGTCACCTGTAAAGTAATGGAGGTTATATATGGGTCTCCCAGCTGCCTAACATATGCTGAGGAAAGCTATGTAGGAAAAGGGTTAAAAACCCAATCATGGGTCATGAGGAGTTGCACCTAGGGGAGTTGCTAGATAACTGGGCTGGCAACACACCTGCTCAGAACTCTCGGGGAGTGGGAGAAGCCACATCCCACAGAGGGACCCTGAAGGTCCAGAGACTCCAAACCGCAAGTATCACAGGTTGCAGTTCAGACTGCGTGTTTGTTTTGGGTGGACTGACTCAGATATGATGGGCGGTGCTACAAGTGATCCCGCTTATATAGAGGCTGGGTCACATGATGCACCGGCCAATGACAGCCATGCCGTTAAAAGGCATGGCTGTTATGGCTTCTAAGTGCCCACAGCCTCACCTTCCTGCTCACCTCACCGCCTCATATGTGACGTGCCCACAAGGTGGAACTCCACCTTGTACATGCTGGAGAGACTGTGCGAGCAGCAGCAGGTGATAGTGGAGTTTCAGCTGCAGCACGCACGGTTGAGTCGCTCTGCGGAAAAGCAACACTCCATGCGGGACGTGTGTGCCTTGTTGCGCTGTTTCGAGTAGTCCACCAACGCTTTGGGCGATGATGGAAAAGGATGTGGCACAGGAGGAAGAAGAGGAGAAAGAGGGGAAGAGGGATCATTTCCACGGTTATAAGGCCAGTCATCCACAAGTGGCTCGGAGGGTGGGTTCCTGCACCAACAGAGGCCAGGTACACAATTGTCCAGCCAGGGCACAGTTCTGGAGGAGAAGGAGGAGGATGATGATGAGGAGGAACCGTGTTCACAGCAGGGTGACACCCAAAGCAGCTCATGGGCATCACTGCAGCGTGGCTGGGGGGGATACAGAGGGCACAGGCGATACACCTCCCACAGATGACAGCTTGCCATTGCCTCTGGGCAGTCTGGCACACATGAGCGACTAAATGCTGCAGTGCCTGCCCAACGACTGCCGAGTTGCCCACATTCAACCCAGTGCTGATTACTGGGTGGCCACCCTGCAGGATCCCAGGTACAAGGACAACGTGGCATCCTTAATTAAGTCACTGGAGTGTGATTGGAAGATGCGCGAGTACAAGCATACGCTTGTAGACGCGTTGCTGATGGCATTTCCACCTGACACAGGGGGCTCAGTGGAAGCACAAGGTGAAGGCAGAGGAGGAGGAGGAAGTCGTCAATGCAGCTGGGGCACCGCGAGCACCTCAGAAGGGAGGGTTAGCATGGCCGAAATGTGGAAAAGTTTTGTCAGCACTACACAACAACCAGCACCATCAACTGATAAGTAATGTCTTAGCAGGAGTCAGCATTTCAGCAACATGGTGGAACAGTACATGTGTACACGCCTACATGTACTGACTGATGGGTCTACCGCATTCAACGTCTGGGTCTCCAAATTGGGCACATGGCCTGAACTTGCCCTTTACACCTTGGAGGTGCTGGCCTGCCTTGCGGCCAGTGTATTGTCCGAAGGTGTGTTTAGCTCGGCAGGGGGCATCATCACAGACAAGCGCAGCCGTCTGTCCACAGCCAATGTGCACAAGCTCACGTTCATTAAAATGAACCAGGCATGGATCCCACATGACTTATCTGTACCTTGTACAGAATAGACAAGTATACCGGCCGCACCCAGCCATTGTTATACTCCAGCCCACTTTCTCTTTGCTTTTTCTTTTCTATTTAAAGGTAAAAAAAAATAAAAATAAAAAAACTACAAAAACAGTGTTGGCTACCTCCACCTCCTCCACCTCCGCTTCCACCTACACCACCACGTCCACCGCCTCCTCAACCCCTTACTCCACTTTAGCATCCGTCTCCTAGTTCAAGATCATAATGTTTAACTTTTTTTTATATTTTATATTATTTTAAATCATTTCCCTATCCACATTTGTTTGCAGGGCAATCACCCTGCTCTTACCCCCATTGTGTTTCCTTTTGCAGCCCTCTAGCCCTTTCTATGACTTTTTTAGAGCATTTTAGTGCCCCAAAGTTCGAGTCCATATTGACTTCAATGGGGTTCAGGTTCTGGGTCAAGTTTGGGTCCCAAACTCCAACTTTGCGGCGAAGTTCGGCCAAACTTGGCAAACCTGAACTTCCTGGTGTTCTCTCAACCCTAGTCTCAAGGCCTATTTAAAGGGTCGAACATTGACTAATAGAATAGCTGCCTTACATCTGGTGGCAGAGCTTGTTAAAAGCTCATTTGCATCCCTTTCTTTGTAGAATTCCAGAGCTGCATGCATGACCTATATGTCTCCTCACGCTGATTAAGGCACTCTCTCCCCAAGGAGAAATAGCCCCCCCCTCCCCCCAAATCATGACTTAGGCCTCTCATCCAATTAAACCAGTACTCTCTACACTGATGAGGGGCAATCACTGAAAAACAGCTGCAGATGATGCTGGCTTTTTTAAATGGCTTCTATCACCCCCAAAATGTATTTTTTATCAGCTGACATTAGCTATTTGCTAATGTCAGCTGATTTAAAAAATACTTTTCTTACATTCCCCTGTGATTTTGTTCTTTTAAAATTATTACTTTTATTATATGCAAATATCTTCACTTCCAGCAAGTTTGGCAGTAACTTGCTGGTAGCCGCCGCATCCTCCAGTTGCCGACACGCCCCTTTCTCCTCTTGATAGACAGGGCCAGCGAGCACTCTCCTGCCGCTGGCCCTGTCTTCTCGTTAAGTCCCGCTCCTGCGCCATAACATTCTTCAATCAGCACAGGCGTACTGAGTGAAGGACGCCAGCTCCGTCCTCAGTGCGCCTGCGCTGATTACGTCACAGTACACCCATGACGTAATTGGCGCAAGCGCACTGAGGATGGAGCTGGCGTCCTTCACTCAGTACGACTGAGCCGCTTGAAGAATGTTATGGCGCAGGCACGGGACTTAATGAGAAGACAGGGCCAGCTGCAGGATAGCGCTCGCTGGCCTTGTCTATCAAGAGGAGAGGGGACGTGTCGGCAACTGGAGGATGCGGCGGCTACCAGCAAGTTACCGCCCAACTTGCTGGTAGTGAAGATATTTGCATATAATAAAAGTAAGAATTCTAAAAGAACAAAATCACAAGGGAATGTAAGAAAAGTATTGTTGAGATTAGCTGACATTAGCAAATAGCTAATGTCAGCTGATGAAAAGTGTATTTTGGGGGTGACATAAGCCCTTTAATAATGGAGTGTCTCAAGGACTATTTACAGGGTTTAATATTGACTTATAGGATAGCTGCCGTGCACCTGGTGGCATTAGAGGCAGAGCTTGCTAAGCGCTTATTTGCATCCATTTCTTCACAAAATACATAAAAATGTCGTCAAACAAATGTTTTCAAACCCAGTCAAAAATATTCAATGAAGATGATACATAAAAGCATGTGAAGGAATCCACATAACGTTGGTAAAAAATAAAAATAGGGACAAACAGTGGGAAGAGTAGTACATAGCCACAATATACTGTACATACTGTATCCCACAGTGCAATAAAAATATTTATGGAATATCCTGCTAATACATTATATTAAACACTTTGCAACACTGGGTATATAAATCATTGTTCCATACAACATTTATCTAAAGTAGCTAATCCCCATAAACTAGTGGATAGGTGCTAAATTATCAAGCTTGTTCTTGAGGAATACTGTAGCTTATGGAAGTTAGCTCCTTTAGCTGAATCTTGCATGGAACCATTACTTATATATCTGGTGTTGTAAAATATAAAATTCTGTATTGGGTTCTGCACAATACTAAACCTATCTCTACTGGCGTCTACTGATGTATCGACTGTGAGAAGTGTTGTGCTCACATACAACTTTTTGCAATGACAAATACCTTGCTTTGCTCCTCCTAAGTGTCACTTTGCTTTTCTTCTCTAGGATGTCGGTACTTATCTCAGGATGTGATAGGTGTGCGCTGGTTTGGAGAGTGCTCCGGACGGTGGCTAAACTCCTTTCCTATGTAAGATGTTTGCGCTGATGTGACAGTGATGTGACAGATGTTGAACGCTAAGTGACAGTGAACTACGGGTGCCTCAGAGTGTCAAATTTAACGGATTTTGGATAGAACTCTATTATTCTTTATTTTTTTCCTGATGAAGGACAGCGTTCAATCCAAAACAAATTGGATTTGACACTCTGAGGCACCCGTAGTTAACTTAGTGACGTAACTTAGCGTTCCTTGTGAGCGCGAACATCTTACATTAGGAAGGAGTTGAGCCACTGGCCGGGGCACACTCCAAACCAGCGCATGTCTATTATGCCTGTAAAATAAGTACAGGCATCCTAGAGAAGAAAAGTAACGTGACACATAGGAGCAGCAAAGCAGAGCAAGGTAATTTATGTCATTGCAAAAATCTGTATGCGAGCACTACACTTCTCACAGTTGATACATCAGTAGAGATAGGTGTAGCATCACGCGGAACCCTATACAGAATTTTATGGTTATCTAATATAGGTAGCAGAAGCGGTACTGCTGCAGTACCACAGCAAAATTATAGAAATTAGTAGGAGGTACTCTATATAAGCGCTATTTATTTTTATTTTCTTAAATACGGTGTTGTAAAGTGATAAATATATTAGGAGAATACCCCATATATGTTTTCATTGTGCTGTGGGATATGTATATTGTGGATGACTACTATTCTTATTTCCTACTACTTGCCCCTCTTATTATTTTTCAGCAATGTTATATGGATTCCTTCGCATGCTTTTATGTATCATCTTTCAATGAATAAAGGATATTTTTAGAGTGATCATTTTTGCTTGAGTTTTCTTTGATGGGATTTTTATATATGTAGATGTTAGTTATTAAAATCTGTAATCTCTGGATAAAATATAAGATACTTATTCTTTACAGTAAAAAACCCATCTACCACTAGTATCCTACCATGAGAAGGGGCACAAATCATAACAAAGGGCTGATTTTAAAAGGGATTAACACTCAGCTATTTTTATTTTAATTCACCCATAAAAAGTCAATGCTGCAAAGAACCCAACAGAATAGATTTGATGTGTTGCTATCAAATTTTATATTCAGAATTGTTGTGATAAAAAGTACTTGCTTGTTTTAGATTTAATAAAATGTAAATAGTTTTTCACTTTTTACCTTGGGCCCCCCGGGGGCTGGTTCAGGATTCCTGTTAGTGGTAATATCATGTAACAAATCACCTTTCCAAAAGATTACCTCATTCTGTTCTTTTTTTTTTCTTGCTGAGACCAGAGTTAGATTAAGCAGCTTAGAGCAGAACTGCGCTCCCCCGGATATTCTGTAAATCCTTGCAAATATACAGCAGGAATAATAAATGAGTACCAGTGGAAACAACAGATATATTTCCATTCAGATTGCTTCTATTGACATCACCGCAGCCAGATGTGAAAATATTCTCAATCTCCGACATCCATCGCTGATTTGATAAAAGATATAGACTCAATTTGTTACGGAATGAGAAGCATCCATAGAACTTTTCTCTTTCGTTGTTGCAAGAGATAAATTATGTATGGTTGGAACTACAGGCAGCGCTATGTGATGTGGAAACAAGAGGGGACGAGATGTATCAGAGCTGTGTTAACAACATGCCCATAAGGTCAATTTGATTGTAAATAACCTTTCAACAGTACATGAATGGAGAACAAGTAAAGTAACAAAATAAAGGTCATTTATGACATGTTAAAGTTCAGCATTAGAACGTTTTCTGAAGTGACATGTCAAGATTTGTGCAGGGGCATCTACCATTTTTAAGTACATTGATTTGCAGAACAAGAGCATTTTGTGGATGACATCCGGGACGAGACTGGAAATTAAACTTGTTCCTTGCTGAGTTTATGGCTTAGGCTAAACTTGTAGAAAGAAAAATACAATGAGGAAAGCAAGATCAGCTAGAGCCCTGAAGAAAAATCAAACACAGACAACATCCTTTCCAAACTTTACTCTGAACAAAACTTTTGGTGAGCTACTGAAACTAACCTTTCATAAGTGGGAATTACAATTTTAGCTTTGGTGGGAAGTAGATGAATGGTTTGGAACTAGAACATCAGCGGTTTACTTGCCTACAGAGAGCAGTCAAATTTTTGACCAAACCTAAGTTGGATGGGAGCTCAACCTCAATTGTTCCCATGGTTGTCTGTAATTGGGTTGTAAAGGGGGGCTACCAGGACATTTAACAGTTCCAAACCACTTAAAACCCTTCCAATCAGGTTTAAACATGCCTATGTGCTGTTTCTAGCTCTGGCATAATGGATATAATAAAGTTTTATTCCAGCAAGTGTCTACTGGGCATTTATAAAGCCAGTAAATGCCCTGACAACTTGACCCCGAACCCCATTGAAGTCAATAGGGACCCGAACTTTGTGGCACTAAAATGGCTCTAAAAAAGTAATGGAAAGTTCAAGAGGGCTGCAAAAGGCAGCAAAATGTGGAAGGGAAATTACTTAAAATAACATAAAATACGCAAAAATTAAAATTAATATTCTTGAACTAGGAGGAGGAGGTCCATATAGAGTAGGAGGTTGATGAGGCGGTGGATGTGGCGGTGTAGGTGGAAGCAGTGGTGGAGGAGGTAGTCGCCAACAACACTGTTTAAAAAAGAAAAACGGAATTAGTACTCACCGGTAATTCATTTTCCATGAGATCACCACGACGGCCACACAAGGAGATTGACCCCTGACCTCTGCTGGGACAGGAAGCAGAGAAGGTTTAAATACCCACCACCAAAACCAGTGGATTCCAAAATATAAGAGAAAAGGTGGTGGACACCCGAGTGAAGTGCAAAAAGCAAAAGGAGTAGATATTACTTCATATCGCACCCCATAGAAGAAAATTGGGAGGGAATTATGGGCCGTCGTGGTGATCTCATGGAAAATGAATTACCGGTGAGTACTAATTCCGGTTTTCCATAGCATCCCCACGACGGCCACACAAGGAGATATACAAAATATCAAATTAAGGGGGGGTCATAGTCTGAAGGACTTTCTGTCCAAAAGACATCTCATTTTTTTTATATAGGTCCAATCTGTAGAATTTAGCGAAAGTGTGGATGCTGGACCAGGTTGCAGCCTTGCAAATTTCCTCAAGGGAAACACCTGCTCGCTCCGCCAGAGATGAGGACATGGCTCTGGTGGAGTGTGCTTTGATATTGACTGGGCAAGGCAGGTTCTGCAACGCGTAGCAGTTAGATATGGTAGACTTAATCCATCTAGCAATAGAGGCCTTTGAGGCCTTCTGACTCTTGTTCTTTCCTCCAAACTGGATAAAGAGACAATCCGATTTCCTGATCTCTTTTGAAGTCTCTAAATAGTCGATGACTGCTCGCCTAACATCCAGCGAGTGAAGGGCCGATTCCCGATCATTAGACGGGTTGTTGAAGAGAGAAGGAAGTGTAATCTCTAGGTCTTTGTGGAATTTTGAAACCACCTTCGGCAAAAAACAGGGATCCAATTTTAGAATTATTCTGTCATCTAAGATCTGTAAGTAGGGCTGTCTTATTGATAGAGCTTGGAGTTCGCTGATTCTTCTGGCGGAAGTAATAGCCACCAGAAATGCTGTCTTGAAGGTCTTCAATTTCAACGTGCAATCAATGAGTGGTTCAAAAGGGGAGCAAGATAACCCATTAAGGACGATATCTAAGTCCCAGGATGGAACATGCGACCTTAGAGTCGGACGAAGCCTTGTTATTGCCTTCATGAATCTTCTTACCCACCTGTGGTTTGCTAGATCTGCATCGTAAAAGCAACTAAGGGCAGAAACCTGAACTTTGAGTGTAGAGGGTTTTAGGCCCAAGTCAAAACCCTTCTGCAAAAAATCCAAAATTAGTTGAATGTTAGGAGCGGAAGCGTTCGGTGAAGGTAGATCTGACCAAGAACAAATTTTTTCCATATTTTGAGATAAATAGAAAAGGTGACCTTTTTCCTCGAGGCTTTAAGGGTGGAGATCACTGCCTCTGACAAACACTGACGTTTCAAGATCTGGGCCTCAGGATCCAAGGTTTAGGAAGTCCGGGTCTGGATAAAGAATAGGACCTTGGTGCAACAAGTCTTTCCTTTTTGGAAGAATCCAGGGATCCTCGTTGGTCAAGTTCATTAAAACTGGAAACCAGCTTTTCTTCGGCCAGTAAGGTGTTACCAGTAATACCGAGGCTTTGTCCTGAAGGATTTTTTGTATCACCCTCGGGATTAGAGGAAGAGGGGGAAAGGCGTAGTAAAGACTCTGGGACCACCGGAAAGAGAAAGAGTCTAGAATCTCCGGTCTGTCCCTGGGGTCTAGGGAACAGAAAACTGGGGATTTTGAGTTTTTTCTTGTGGCAAAAGATCCATCACTAGTGTTGAGCGCGAATATTCGAAAAGCGAATTTTTTTAGCAAATATCGGCACTTCGCTAATTCGCGAATATTTCGAATATAGCGCTATAAATTCGCTATTTCGAATATTGTTTTTTTTTTTTTTTTTAGTTATATTTCTTTCTTTCCCACTTCCCACAAGTAGTTCTTACCTGTCCTGAGGATTCCTGGCTTCCTGGCTGCTCTGTCAGTGCCCGTTGCCGCTTCTGCCGACTTCCGTGCTCATGGTCCCATGGAGCGTCCCCATATACTAAAATGTACTGTCGGATTTGAGGAATTACGTTGAAATCGCAATGCGATTAATTCAAGTTATATTAACCCTGTAAAGCCCACTGTTGCAGAATTACAACATCACTTTTAACACTTCTAAAAAAGGGTCAGCAAATGTTTTTTTTTTCTCAAAACCACATTTACATATTTAATGGGTCCTATTGTTTGTCCTCACGATGCTATTGGATAGAAAAAGTGTTTATAGGTCTGGTCATCTTGCCGTGAACTTACTCTACCTGCAAACTTCGCATTGAGCTGATCTCCTTTTTTTGCGTGACTGGATTTGTCAAGATTTAAGTAAGTAAAATTCCTTAAATATTTTTTTGTGTGTTTATTATAATGTCTAGAACACATACATATATAGTTATTTTAGAAAACATTAATCAAATTTGATTTAGAGCTTATTATTTTTATGTTGTAATTCTACAACGTTGGGTCAGAGTGGTAGCCTGTTGCATTGTTCAGGGACAGGTGTTAATGGTCTTTTAGTATGATAAGTAGAGCATAGCAGGTCACTCAGACAGTATTGTTTGAATGTAGTTGAATTTTGATTAGCATTTGCATTGAAATTGTAATACTTTGATGGATAATACTTAGACCATGTGTCAAGGGTAGAGATCTATCACCCTGTCTATTCTTTGTTTATCTGCTACAATATAAGACCTATATGTGTTATTCACATATTTAATTTAATTTTTCAAAACTTTTTCAGTTTCAGAATGCCACCAGTGCAGAAAGGTCATCTATTCAGTGTGCAGGATGTGATTGCTGCAGTCCAAAATGGAGAGAGCGATTTTGAAATGGACTCAGATTACACTGATGCAAGTGACTCAGAGAATGAAGATGCAGGTGAAATGGACAAAGAAAACCAGCAACCCATTGACTGCCCAGCCAATGATGATGTGGACATCAAGCCCCAACCAAAAAACACACCGTGCCCCGTGACAGGTTTCGCTGGTTGAAAAGGAGTTTATCAGTCCCAATACTGATTTTTCTGGTTCAGAAATCACCAATGATGCCACCTCCCTCCTCACCCCACTGGAGTACTTCCAAAACTTTGTGACAGAAGATATGATTGAGGTTCTGACAAGAAACACAAATGAGTACAGCTTGCAAAAAATGGAACATCTGTAAACACCAATAATAAGGAAATTGAGAAGATGCTTGGCATGTACCTGAAGATGGGCCTAATGCAAATGTCTGGAGTCCGTATGTATTGGGAGACAGACACACGGTACACCCCTGTTTCTGATGTGATGTCCCGCAACAGATTCCAATCTCTGTTGACTTCATTACACTTTGTAAACAACTTAACTGTGTCAGAGATGGAAAAGAAGGACAAACTCTGGAAACTCAGACCATGGCTAAATTCATTTAGGGAGAGATGCCTGCAGGTGGTACCTGAAGAGCACAACTCTGTGGATGAAATGATGATTCCTTTCAAGGGGAGATTCAGTAACATCAAACAATATATGCGTGGCAAGCCACACCCATGGGGTTTCAAACTGTGGGTGAGATCTGGAATCTCTGGCATGCTCTGTGATTTTGATGTGTACCAAGGAGTGTAGATGGAATACGACAAGCGAAATCTGAACTTGGACTGTCAGGTGATGTTGTGATGAAGCTTGCCTCCACACTTCCAGAGGGTCAAAACTACAAGATCTACGCAGACAACTACTTCACCTGTGTCCCACTGGTAGTCAAGCTCCTTGAGCGTGGAATCCATTATGTGGGAACAGCGAGGCAGGCACGTCTACCCAACTGCAACCTTGAAGATGAGAAGAGCTTGAAGAAAAGGGGAGAGGAAGCTTTGATGTCCGAGTGGAGGGGAACCACAACATCTGTGCTGTCAAATGGTTTGACAATAGAGCAGTCACACTTGTGTCATCCTTTGCTGGACCAGAACCTATGCAGAAAATTCAGCGCTGGGACAAAGCCACTAAAACCATCATTGATGTTGAGAGGCCTTACATTGTAGGAACCTACAACAAACACATGGGGGTGTGGATTTGTTGGACTCATTTGCTGCCAAGTACAAGTTCCCATGAAATCTCACCGCTGGTACATTTACATCTTCTGGCACACCATCATCCTTGCAGTAAGTAACGGCTGGCTCCTTTACAAGCGGGACTGTAAAGCTCTGAAGATGACTAAGAAAGAGATACTGAACAGGAGACAGTTTCAGGCACAACTTGCATCCTCTCTCATCCTGGTGAACACACACAACACATCACCCAAGAGAGGGCGACCATCTTCAGGGAAGACGGTGACATCAGGGAGCCCTTTGGATCCTCAGAAGAGACCATCCTCATCAGATGTGAGTCCCCCAGCCAAGAGGTCATCGCATTGCGATTACAACTTAGCACTGCTATCTTACATAGGCTAGAATTAACGAATATGGAATATAGCATAGCACTAGCAGTGCCAAGTTGAAATCGCAATGCGATTACTGCAAGTTAAATGAATCGCTTTGCGAATTCAACTTAGCAGTTAGCACTGCTAGTGCTATATTCCATATTCGTTAATTCTAGCCTATGTAAGATAGCAGTGCTAAGTTGAAATCGCAATGCGATTACTTCAAGTTAAATTAATCGCATTACGAATTCAACTTAGCACTGCTGCTATATTCCATATTCGTTAACTTCGTTCATTCTAGCAAGCTGACCCATTATAAACCCAGCTCTAATATGAAATCGCAATGCGATTAATATAACTTGAATTAATCGCATTGCGATTTCAACGTAATTCCTCAAATCCGACAGTACATTTTAGTATATGGAGACGTTCCCATGGTGATGGGGACGCTCCATGAGCACGGAAGTTTATGGTTGGCTTGGTAGAATTAGCGAATAGCGAATATGACGAATGTATTCGTCATATTCTCAAAACGAAGATAACGAGTATTCTACATCTTCGCTTTAGCAACTATTCGTCAACTTCGCTAATTCTAGCAATCATTCAAATAGGAAGGTTGACTATAGAGACAACTGTGTTAAATTCGCTATGCGATTTTTTTTTTAATAGAATAATTATATTACTTGATATAATTTATTATAATTATTCTATTTATTAAAAAAAAAAATTAAAAATCGCATAGCGAATTAAACACAGTTGTCTCTATAGTCAACCTTCCTATTTGATTGCTAGAATTAGCGAAGTTGACGAATAGGTTGCTAAAACGAAGATGTAGAATACTTCGTTATATTCGTTTTGAGGAATATGACGAATACATTCGTCATATTCGTCATCCTCGCTATAATTCTAGATATGAAACCAATAGGAAAGTAGCCTTAAGTTAAAATCGCAATACGCGATTATTTAAATCGCATATTAATCGCGATAACTGGAATAATGACGAATATTCGATTTCGACGAATATGAAACGAATATTCATTCGAATATTCGCGAATTTCGTCGAAATCGAATATGGCACCTGCCGCTCATCACTATCCATCACCGGCTTGCCCCATTTGTCTGTCAACATCTGATAGACTTCCCCGTTTAGCGACCATTCTGAGTGGCCTATCTTCTTCCGACTCAAGTAGTCCGCCTCTACATTTAAAGTTCCTTTTAGATGGACAGCTGACACTGACTGTACATTCGTCTCGGCCCATTGAAAGATTCTTGCGGACAGGCTCAGAAGACTGCGTGATCCCGTGCCCCCTTGATAATTCAGGTATTTCACTACTGACATATTGTCTGAGAGGACCTTTATATGATGACCCTGAAGGGTATGACCTACTTTCTTTAATGTCTCCCATACTGCCATCAATTCCCGAAAATTTGAAGACTGAAGACTGATGGATTCGGGCCAGACACCCTGGTAGAAGGTATTTCTCACCTTCGCTCCCCACCTGCTCTGACTCGCGTCCGTTGTTATCTGCGTGTACCGAACCCTTGTCCAAGCTACACCCCGGGAGGTGTTGGCGGTGTCTTTCCACCATAGGAGAGAGGTCTTTATCCTCTGGGGAATAATAACCTTCTGATCCAGGGAAGCATCTTTCTTGTCCCAGACTGAAAGAATCCACATCTGAAGCGTACGGAAGTGGATTTGGCACCACTGAACTGCCGGTATGCAGGACGTGAGAGTCCCCAGGAGACTCCCCGCGATCCTGATAGAGCAAGTCTTTTGGAGCTGAAAACTGCAATTCTTTCCTCTAAGGCCCGGATCTTGTCTAAGGGCAGACAGGTTAACTGTCTCTGAGAGTCTAAAATGACCCCCAAAAATCTGGTTCTCGTTGTGGGGTCTAACTGGGATTTTCCTAGGTTTATCAGCCATCCCAGTTCCTCTAGAGTCCCGAGGAAGAGATTCAGGTCTCCTTGCAGTAGGGGAACCGAGCTGTTTACAATTAAGAAGTCGTCCAAGTAAGGGAAGACAGTTAGGCCTTTTTGTCTTAAAAAGGCCACTACTTCGATCATTAGTTTGGTGAAAACTCGAGGTGCTGATGATATGCCAAAGGGAAGGGCGGTGAACTGATAATGTTGAATCCTCCCAACGCAATCCTTGATTGCGAATCTTAGGAACCTTTGAGAACTGGGATGAATCGGGACATGATAATATGCATCGGTTAAGTCGACCCTGCACATTATCGAGTTCTCTTGCAGGAGAGGGACTATGGATTTTAATATCTCCATCCTGAATTTCTGATAGGTGATATACTTGTTCAACAATTTTAGGTTTATAATTGTCCTGAAAGTCCCCTTCTTCTTTTTCACAAGAAAAAGTCTGGAATAGAACCCTTTCCCCTGTTCGGATAACGGGACTTCTGCAATCGCCCCTTTCGCAAGGAGTTCCTGAACACCTGCACGAATAGGGTGATTTGGACTCAGGGACGTAGTACTGGTGACAAGAAATCTTCTCGGGGGAAGGGTGGAAAATTGAATCTTGTATCCGGATTCTACAATTCTCAGGGCCCACATGTTTGAAGATATTCCCTCCCAATGGGGAAAGAACATCTTCAACCTTCCCCCTACTCTGACGTCACTGCTTATCGTTTCCTTTTTGGGAGGAAAAGGTAGAAGGTTTACCTCTGCCCCCTTTGGGATAGCTGAAGCGGCCGGACTTCCCTTTGCCGCTATACTGTTTATTCTGGCTGGTAGGGGCACGAAAGGGAACTTCCTCCTATAGACCTTATCCTCCGTAAAACCCTTCTTTTTATCTGACGCTCTTTCTAGAATCTTTTCCAATTCAGGGCCGAACATGTATTCCCCTGAAACAGGAATGGCACAAAGTCTAGATTTTGACACCTTATCTCCTGACCAGCTTTTGACCCATAAGGCACGGCGAGCAGCATTGGACAGACCCGCGTCCTTAGCTGCAAAGCGAACAGATTCAGCCGAAGCATCCGCAAGGAAAGCGGTTGCTGATTTTAGTAAAGGTATAGCACTCAAAATTTCTTCCGTAGGTGTCTCGCTGGAAGCTCTGTTTTCTAATTCCGTCAGCCAGACAAACATAGACCTCGCTACGGATGTAGCCGTTATATTAGCTTTGAGCGTGTACATGGCCGCCTCCCACGATCTCTTTAGCAATCCATCGGCCTTTCTGTCCATAGGATCTCTAAGTTGTGAAGCGTCTTCAAAGAGAAGACTAGTCTTTTTATTGAAATTAGCTACCTGGGCGTCTATCTTGGGGATAGTATTGAAGATTTTAGCTTCTTCCTGATCAAACAATAAACGATTTAGGAAAGACTTAAATACACCTAAACGTTTCTCAGGATCGGCCCACTCGTGTAGAATCATCCCTTGACGTTTTCGTTAATAGGGAATACTTTAGTCTTCTGGAGTCTGCCGCCGAACATCTCTTCCTGAACGGACGGGGTGGATTGTACATCTTCTACCCCCTGATGGCCCTCAGTAGCTCAGACATATCTTCAGAGGAGAAATAAAATTTCCTTCTTCCTGAAATTTCTCGTTCTGAAGATCTTTCTTCCTCTTCGCCAAATCTGGAGGAAGAGGCCGTATCGCCAAAAACGTCTGAAGAACACGAATCGCCAGCTCTGTGACGTTTAGCAGTAGGTTCAACAATAACAGGTTTTTGTAAGGCAGCAAAAGAGGACTTAATCTCTCCTTTCATCATGGATCTGAACTCATCCATGAGGGAAGGTTGCTCCTCCCGGACAATTTTGGAACTGCATAACTTTTTCAGATAGTCCTCAGGTAGTCGAGCAAAGCAAGAGATGCATTTAGAGGATCTTTTGGGCTTTTTCTGTGGATCCTTAGCAGTCTGGAACATCAAAGAAAAAAGCCCATTAGAAAAAACTCCATGAGAATTGCCCCCATGCTACAGCAAGAGAGCGCAGCATCAACTGCCGACCCCTATGGGGTACTTACGGACGGCTGGAGGGAGGCCTCAGTCTGCTCAGAAGCCGACATCCTGGAAGAGTTATGGTGTATAGGAGTACTCACCACAAGACCCAGGAACCAGGAAATTTATGCCGCATTTTCAAATTTCCCGCCCGAGACCGCCAGCTCCGTCCGTTGCGTCACATCCGGTGACGTCATACACCCGGAAGTGAAGCTTAAGTGAGCGCCCGCGCACACACGCGAACCCGCCTTGTCAAACATCCTGCAGATACCGGCGCCATGGGAGCAGGCTCCGGATCATACCGGTAGCGAGTCTCTCCCCCGCCCCCAGGAGACATCGCGGGCAGGGGACTCCTCCAGGAACATCCTCTTCACGGCGGAGCCGCACAAGGAGAACCTTCTCCACCCCTGTCCACTCTAGGGACAGGAAGAACACTGGTGTTGGTGGTGGGAGGGGGGTATTTAAACCTTCTCTGCTTCCTGTCCCTGCAGAGGTCAGGGGTCAATCTCCTTGTGTGGCCGTCGTGGTGATGCTATGGAAAAATTGGGTAGACCCCAAAACATTGGGAAATATAGAAAAGAAAACAAAGAGAAAGTGCGCTGGAGCATAACAAAGGCTGGGTGAGGCTGGTATACATGTCTATTCTGCACCAGGTACGGACAAGTCCTGTGGGATCCATCCCTGGTTCATTTCAATGAATGTGAACTTGTCCACATTGGCTGTGGACAGGCGGCTCAGCTTGTCAGTGATAAAACCCCCTGCCGTGCTACTCGTTCAGGCAATACACTGGCTGAAGGGCATGCCAGCACCTAAAGGGCAAGCTCAGGCCATGTGCCCAATTTGGAGACCCAGAAGTTGAATGGGGCAGACCCATCAGTCAGTACGTGTAGGCGTGTGAACACATACTGTTCCACCATGTTGCTGAAATCATGCCTCCTGTTAAGACGTTCCATATTAGCTGGTGGTGCTGGTTCTTGTGGTGTGCTGACAAAGCTTTTCCACATTTCGGCCATGCTAACCCTGACTTCTGAGGTGTTGGCGGTGCCACAGCTGCATTGGCGACTTCTTCTTCCTCCTTTGCCTTGTGCTTCCACTGAGGCCTCGGTTTCAGCATGCGCTTGTAGTTGCGCAACTTCCGATCACGTTCCAGTGAGGGAATTAAGGACGGCACGTTGTCCTTGAAATGGGGATCCAGCAGGGTGGCAACCCAGTAATAAGCACAAGTTATAATGTGGGCACCTCGGTGGCTCTGCAGCATGTAGTCGCTCATGTGTGCCAGGCTGCCCAGAGGCAACGACAAGCTGTAATCTGTGAGAGGTGTATCGTCCATGTAATCTGTATCCCCCCAGCCACACTGCAGTGATGGCCCTGAGCTGCTTTGGGTGCCACTCTGCTGTGAACACGGTTCCTCCTAATCCTCCTTCTCATCCTCCAGAACAGTGCCCTGGCTGGACAATTGTGTACCTGGCCTATGTTGGTGCAGGAACCCACCCTCCGAGCCACTTGGCCTGATAACTAGTGATGAGCGGGAGGTGCCATATTCGATTTTGCGATATATCGCGACTATTTGATTGAATATTCGTCATATATTCCTCAAAATCGAGTATTCGGCATATTCTATATATTGTGAATTTAACGCAAATTTATATTCGCGTTGCAAATGAAACTTAGAGCTGGGTTCCTAATGGTTGTATTGCTAGAATATAACGAAGATGATGAATATCACAAATTCACGAATATAGCACTATATTCTCTATCTTCGTTATATTCTAGCAACAACCATTAGGAACTCAGCTCCAAGTTCAATTTGCGATGCGAACATATACTCGCATTGCGAATTCTACTTAGAGCTGGGTGCCTAATAGTTGTATTGCTAGAATTGACGAAGATAACGAATATAGCACTATTATATTCTCAATCTTCGTTATCTTCTAGAAAGCCAACCATTAGGAACCCAGCTCTAAGTTGAATTCGCAATGCGAACATATACTCGCATTGCGAATTAAACTTAGAGCTGGGTTCCTAATGGTTGGCTTGCTAGAATTGAGGAAGATCACGTCATATCTGTTAGTTCTAGATGGCCATAGCCAAACAATAGTGAAGTAAGTTGCATATACCCCAATGCAAGAATATTACTTTGCCTACTTTTTTTTTTAAGTACATGTCGCTCTTAAAGGGGTGGTCACTCTTAAAGAGCAATGCCGAGTCATCCGCTAGGAGATGGCCAAAAAGCACTGTAAAGGGATGCAGAAAATGGAGGAGCTACTTTCCCAACTCACAATGTTGCCATAGAGGCCTCTTTTTATTTTGTTAATAAATTGTTTTTTTGAGTTATAACTAGAGATGAGCGAACATTTAAAAAAAGTCCGTTGTTCGGGGTTCGGGTGGTGGTTAATTGCGCATCCCGTTATGGATTCCACAATAGCGCATATGGAATCCATAAGGGGCGGCTGCCACCAACCCGAACTGTAGAACAGCTGAAGGACCTGGCGTGACGTCACTGTCATGTGATCAGTGCAGGGCGTGGCTCAGCACGGGATCAAATCCCGTGCTGAGCCACGCCTGCACTGATCACATGACAGTGACGTCACGCCAGGTCCTTCAGCTGTTCTACAGTTCGGGTTGGTGGCAGCCGCCCCTTATGGATTCCATATGCGCTATTGTGGAATCCATAACGGGATGCACAATTAACCACCACCCGAACCCCGAACAACGGACTTTTTTTAAATGTTCGCTCATCTCTAGTTATAACGCATGATTTCATTTTTTTAATAATGTTATGTTATGATGTCATTCTTACTGATAACTTTATTGTAAGGCCCCTTTAGTCCAGTGAGGCAAAGCTATGTGTAGGCCTTGAACTACAATGGAAACCAATCATTTGCCTGCTGCTGCTGTTGTCCTGATTTTAGAGAGTTCTGTGTAGGCCTTTTACTCCACTATTACCAATAACTGCTGTAATTATCCTGACCACTATAGGTTCTGCATAGGCCTTATACCCCACCATTAACAAAGACTGCAGCTATTATCCTCACCACTATGACTTCTGTGTAGACCTTATACTACCCAATTTCCATGTACCTGCGGCTGCTGTATGTGCCTTAATGTAACCAGAGTTGTTAAAATAAAACAGAAAACCAAAAATGATTTAAAACCAAACCAAACTTTATAAATAAAATATTAAAAAATTGTTTAAACAAACATAAAATAAAAAATAAATAAAACTAAGGCAGGGCTTTCAGTTGATCATGCTGGTTGAGCAGCTCCGCTATGGCCTTTTGATGCCACTCCTCCATGGCCTTAATTTCTTCATTATACTGAAGCTTGAAAGCCCTCATCCGCCTGGAGTGCTCACGCTGCAGCCGAATATTTTTTTTTCCATTTCTTTTAGTACTGCCCAAAATTTTTTTTTTATTGACAATCAGATTAAATTACTTTTATTGATTAGTGTATAAAGGAGCTGGCCATTAAAATCGCAATCAGTTATATAGTTCTTTACTTAGGAATATTTCAATAGAGTATTTTTTATTTTTTGTGGGATGAGTTGACTGTTTGATTGGTACTATTTTTGGGGCCAGATGTCTTTTCTATTGTTTGGTGTTGCTATTTTTGATATGTAAGCTGACAAAAAAATGGCACAGTTTTTTGGGTGCTGTTTTATTGTTTTTTTCTTTTCCAGTGTTTAACAAAGGGGTTAAATCTTGTAATAAATTTTAATGAGCACGTTAATAGGGATGCGACAACAGTTTAGAGTCCCTGAAAATCAGATTTTACTGTCTCATTGTCTGGGAGTCATATTTTCTTTTCATATTGTCTCAAGTCGTGTATCATTTATTGCGGGATGAGGTGACGGTTTGATTGGTACTAATGTCATGGAACGTTACAAAATATGAATATAAAATATGTCTTGACACTTTTAAATTTTTGTATGGGATCTGCCAAAGGGTAAGGTCGCAATATATTTTTATAGAGCTGCTTTTTACAGATGCGGCTATACCAATTATGTGTATGATTATTTATGTAATTTTTAGATTACATAAATGAATATATATAAAAAAAGACCATTTCTAATTTATTTTTCTTTTAATTTTCTTTTCTTTCAATTTTTTTTAACTTTTTTATATATTTTTTTTTTATTTATCAAAACCCATCTGCATCCTGAAGATCCTGAAGATCCATTGGGTCTGATCACTACACAGTGCATTGCATCTATTGTAATACACTCTATAGTCAGTGCTCCACTTACACTAAGGTTGATCAGACCTCAGGGTCTGATCAGCCTTAGGTAAATGGCAACTAGGACGCCTTTGTAAGGCGTCCAGGTGCCATGGCAACCATCTTGCCGTTGCGGAAGCAGGGACGGCACGATGGAAGAGAGAGGGAGCTCCCTCCCTCTCAACCACAAAGATATCGCTGGCCTGAAACAGTCTTTTTTTAAAGTGCTGTGCTACGATTGGTTAGTCTGCAGAGACAAAACAATTGGAGCGCTTACTAGCAAGGAAACACTCGGATTGGTCCCTTGCCGGCTTACCACTTCTGTCTGCTTCTGGGGAGAGGGGAGACTCCGGGGCTGTGACATTTTATAGTGTCACAGCCCCGGTTCGCAGTTTGGGCATGGCCATACGTCGAAATGCAGCAAGTCAATTGTTATTTGGTCGTACAGTTATGTCAGAAAACATGAAGGGGTTAAAGGATAAAGATTTAACATGCTTATTATGGTTTTCTGGAAGAAACTGACACCAGTGACTTAGTTAAAACACCCACAACACATATTATCTAACCTCCTGGCGGGGGGTGGTCACCGACTCCTCCTCCCCATTCTCCTCATGAGAACCGGGGTGGTCTGAGGGTCCGGCATACTCATACTGTGGGGTAGGGGAAGAGGGTCCTGCCTGCTTCTGCTCCTCCTCCTCCGACACCTCCTCCTTCACCACCACTGCCTTTTTTGAAGGCCTGCAGTGGACCGAGGGGACAGGATCACCTATAATGACAAAATTTTCATAAGTTATAAAAACCTCATAAAGCATAAATGTACATATACATTACAGAGTGTTGGTGAAAAGTTATGTAAGCATTGTACCAGGGCAGATTTTGTTTCGGATCTCAGTGATGTCATTGGGCAGTTGTTTAAACATGACACCCGCTATTGGCTGATGCGGGCGCCATAGCCCTGACCGCCAGTAATGTCGATCAAGAACTTTGAAGCCCTCAAATGCCATGGTCAATCATGAACATGGCATCTGTATGTGCCATAAAAAAAAAAAAATTACTTTAGGTTTTGTGCTGGACCTCCCGTGTGGCAATCTGAGGAGCAGCCTCGCTCTTTGTGAATGACACAAGGCTGCTGCATAGTATTTCCTTTAGAGCCCTTGCCTGTAATAGGACTTCAAAGGAAAGTAGCAAAATCATCATAGACTCCAATACAAGTTTTTTGGAGTCTATGATAATAGCAATCAGATGACTGATTGTTAGGCCCCTTTCACACGGGCGAGTTTTCCGCGCGGGTGCAATGCGTGAGGAGGACACATTGCACCCGCATCCTCACGCATTGCACCCGCACTGAATCCGGACCCATACATTTCTATGGGGCTGTGCACATGAGCGGTGATTTTCACGCATCACTTCTGCGTTGCGTGAAAATCGCAGCATGCTCCAGTTTCTGCGTTTTTAACGGAACGCAGGCCCCATAGAAGTGAATGGGGATGCGGGAAAATCGCAATCATCCGCAATCATGTGCGGATGCGTTGCGATTTTCCCGCATGGTTGCTATGCAACCATCGGGATGTGTAGCCGGTTCAGTATTATTTCACATTATAACATAGTTATAATGTAAAATAATACCCTTGGTGATGGAGCATGTGATTGGGCCATGTGACCATGTGACATCATCACAGCTCCTTTTCCTAGTAGCAAGCTAACGGAGAGGATACCGGGCTTCGCGATCAAATGGACCAGGTAAGTTGTGATTAGTTTATTATTTTTAACCCATTCTGCACCGGGTTCAACATTAGGAAGATGGCCAAGGGTATTATTTTACATTATAACTATGTTATAATGTGAAATAATACCAGCGGGACAATTTCTGACCCAAACATGCACTTCTGTGAAGAAGTGCAGGTTCGGGTCTGGGTACCAAAAGTGCCGATTTTTCTCCCGCGCGTGCAAAATGCATGACAGCGCTTTGCACTCGCAGGGAAAAATCACGGCGATTCCCGCAACGCACCCGCACTGTTTGACGGAGTGCACCCGCAACGCCCGTGTGAAAGAGGCCTTATAGTTCCCTATGGGAACTATCTAAAAGTAAAAAATAATTAACCAAAACATTTAAATCACCACCCTTTTCCCTAAAATAAAAAAATGACTAAACAAATTAAAAAAATACACATCATGTGGAGCAGAAGGAAAGGAACGCCATACGATTTTTGAAAGGCAGATTTTGCTGGACTAGTTTTTTGACACTATGTCCCAATTGAAGTACCCACTGATGCACCCCTACAGTAGAAACTCCAAAAAAATTACCCCATTTTAGAAACTACGGGATAAGGTGGCAGTTTTGTTGGTACTATTTTAGAGTACATATGATTTTTAGTTGCTCTATATTACACTTTTTGTGAGGCAAGGTAACAAGAAATAGCTGTTTTGGCACAGTTTTTATTTTTTTGTTATTTATAACATTCATCTGACAGGTTAGATCATATGGTATTTTTATAGAGCAGGTTGTCACGGACATGACAATACCAAATATGATAATTTTTTGGGCGACTGTCTTGGCACTATTTTGGGGTGCGTATTAATCTTAAAAAAAAAAAAAAAGTTAGCAACCAGGCATAAAGATGAGCCAATTTCATATTTTGAAATTCGTTCATACTTCGTTTGTTGTTAAAAGGTGTATTGCGTTATGGATTCCGTTACCACGGACCATAACGCAATTCTATGACGGAATGCATAACGGAATGCCTTTAGAGGCACTCCGTTATTCATTCCTTTATAATAGAAGTCTATGGGCTGCAAAACAGATCCGTCCCATTTCCATTATGCAGGACAGGAGAGGACTCCCCTGCATAATGGAAACGGTACAGATCCAACAAACAAAGTGTGAACGCATTTCATAAATGAAAATTTGCTCATCTCTAATAAAAACCAAAGCGAATTGGCCAATGCATATTCTAGAAGATTCTAGATTTAAACATATAAAAAGCCTTTATTATTTGGGACCCAAGACAAGAGGAGAGACAGAAGACAGAAGAAGAGACAGAAAAGAAGTAAGCTGGAGGGGCCATATGAGAGACTGGTGGAAAGAACTAAAAGACCCCTATGTGTGGTAATTATGAACTGTAAAGTTTAAGGTTGTTGAGTTATCAAACGGCCTTTTTAGGAGCAAAATTAAATTGTTAGCTTGTAGTTGTGTTACTGTAATTATTGTTGTCGATTAGTCTCCTAAGGATTTTTGCTGTCACAGCTAAATCGTATAATAGGGATACAAGTGATTTCTTGTCAAAAATTAACAATATGGAAATTCCCACAGGTGCCATTTTGGCATCTTTTGATGTCTGCAGTCTTTACACTTCTATTGAACATGATCTGGGCCTTGAGGCTGTACAGCAATGTCTTTTGAAGACAAATTATACTGAGGACTGCAGAACATTTCTTGTTTCCCTGTTGAGATTTATCCTAACTAAGAATTATTTTCTGTTTTAGGATGATTACTTTGTTGCAGCTGCGAGGTACCGCTATGGGGTCGAATGTGGCGCCCACCTACGCTAATATATACATGGCACATTTAGAGGAAATCTATGTCTATGTGACCCACCACTTCAGCCATGTGCTGGGGTGGTGACATTATACTGACAATATTTTTTTGGTGTGGGTGGGTGCCATGGAGGAGCTCGTGGCGTTCCACTCGTATTTGAATTCTATTGATCCTAGTGTGAAATTGATCCTAGTGTGAAACTGATTTCCCAATGTCAGCCTAGGGTTGAAACTGTAAATAAAGAGGTGGCCTGAGAGATCCTTGTAAAAATGGGAAGTTACTCTCTAGGATTCCATTTGTGTCTGATTATGGTACGGAAAATTCACACAATCATTGGCGGATACTAAGGAGCAACTTTGAGAACATAGAGGAGTTTAAGAAACCTCCTCTCTGTTCTTATCAGAGAAACCAGAATCTGAAGGATAGATTTGTGAAATCAGATGTAGGGACATCTAAAATAGATTGCAGTACAAATTTTGGCTCTGCCCGAAAAGGACCCATGTTATAACTGTGTTAATTGCTTTTTGATGTTGAGAGGGGATTCTTTTATGAATCCTTCCTCAGGTAAAATTATAACGATCCATCATTTTCTCACATGTGATTCCAGATATGTGGTGTATTTACTTTCCTGTCCCTGCCAGTTACTATATGTTGGTGAGACAACTTGGGATGTAAAAACCCATTTAAACAAACATAGATATACCATCAGGAAGAAAAAGCTGGACTTACCTGTATCCAAACATTTTATGGCGGCAAAACACACTGAAAAGGATTTGAGATTTAGAATTCTAGTACAGATACCGGTATTGAGACATGGGGGTGATAGAACAGCTTTACTCAAGAAGAGGGAAATAAACTGGATTTTTACTTTGCAGACGTTACAACCAAAGGGTCTTAATGTAGAATTTAAGGTATTTTGAGAAAATTTAGGTTACATGTTCACTTACAGTCTGTGGTGCCTTCTGACTCAGTCCCTGCATAGGGTTGGACTTGTGCTATTATACATTCTAATGCTTTATTATTTTTCTATAGGAAACCGTTCAAGATTTGAATAAGATGGATGGTCACACTGGAGGCCGACGATCAGGGACATACAGGCTATTGGGTACAGTTAATTTCGATTGATACATGTGAGACCACACTTGGCAGTGACTTTTACTTTTTACTTATGAGAGTAATCTTGATTTTTTCTCCCCATCTCCCCTCTTTGGAGATATGTGTGGGATAGATTTGAGAAATATTTTCTATGAACAGTTAGGAGAGCAGCAGTTTCCTTGAAGTGGTGGAAGTTTCTGATCCTCAGGAATGTGGGGCCGGATTCCTCCACCTAATAGGGCTTAGTGACTCCTCAGGATGCCCCCTGGGTGGTCATTTCACCCCTCGGATACTATGCAGCCAGTTTGTTATGGGACATATGCGGTTGTTATGGTAACAAGGGAGCGACCTCTGATATAGACATGCCGAGGTTGGCTCCGCTTTATACGTGACATTGGAGGTGACTGAAGGATCATGGTCACGCTCTGATGGCTACAACCGTGTCCCCACTAGAATTCTCTATGTTATTTATCGTCTTGGATCTAAGAGCGATCATGTAATTAATCCAATGGGCGTAACTACGGCGTATGGGCGGATGCATGCGCCTGATGGATTTGTGAAGCCGCGTCCATCTTTGTTGTGGTCTCATGTTGCTAGTGTAAATCCCGTCTCTCGCGAGAGGATGGAGTGGCTGAGATTGGGCAGACTGCATTTCCTGACGCTGATTAAATACTTGATACTTACGGCTCCAAGTGAGACTACCATGACCATGAGGTTTTTAATTAAGTTTTTATTACACCAACCATGTACACCTGAGTTTGATTCACTGGACAATCATGCTATGGATGAATTGAGGACGAAATATGGACACTATATTGATCGATCATCACGTAATGGACACTTTATGGCTCATATCAATGAACAATGGAATTATGGACACTATGAATTTCACTTTTTTATATTCAAAATGTGTATGTATCACCACTTAATTATGTAATCATGTTTTCTCATTTAAGCTGCTATATATAGTATGCACTTTTGCACATGTCTGCACAGCTTGACAAAGGCTCTAGTGAGTGAGCTGAAACGCTGCTGGCTGTTTGGTTAATAAACCATCCACATTTTTTCATGTATTAGTGGAGAGTGCTGCCTTTTTTTTTTCTACTATATCTAACTGGACCTTGGTCTCCGGTCTTTTTGGAGGAATCCACAAGTGTGCTGCTCTTTGCTTCTTTGCTTTCTATTGATATATATGTATATATATATATATATATATATATATATATTTTGTGGTCATAGCTACGGCCAAGGGAAGCTAGGAAACCCTAGGGAGATAACACCGAGACTAAACCTAACTTGACTGGACGTGTCTTAACTAAACCTGACTGAATGGCTGATGGTGTGCCCTTTGCCATTGCCGTGGGAAGGTCTTTAAGGGGGAAAACCAAGCTGTGTAGTTTAGGAAATAATATATTGGCATGCATAACCAAATTACAAGCCAAACTGCGAAGAGCAACAGGATTCTCCGCATGGGGGTTCAGGATGTATCGTCAAAACAAGAAGAACGCTGACGTTCCATCTTGCAGATTATAAGGCCTAAGACTTGATGCTTGACACTGCGGATGCTACCCCAATGTGGAACGAGTGATCTGAAATCGCATTGGGTCGAAGCCTGGTCTGGCCGCTTGGGAATGGACGTGGGAAAATTGAGATCGGGCTTAGAACGAAGTAGAAGGCTAGAGGGGCGGAGACACCCAAAATCCACAATAATCTATAGGAAAACCTTAACTTGGCACAAATCATAAACAGATGCAGTGTGAAATGGTCATTGTGCTGTATTACCTAACCTTTGGTAAGCTTTTGGTTCTATCGGAAGCACTAGTGAATTCCCCTGGCCTCAGGAACCGAAGATACCGAGATACATGGCCGCCTTTTTTTTTTTATAGCTATACTGGAATGGGGCCCAAAAATATTATCATCCAGGGAGGGAGAAAGACTCCTGAATAGTTCCCTTGATCAGCTGTCTACTAGAGACAGTCTCTTCACTGTTCTTCTGTATGCCCCAGAGGGTAGCTTTATCGCTTGAGACGTCAAGAACGACCTGCTAACTGCATTGGATCTACTAACATGAAGAAATGCTGGACCCTGGCCAAATGCGATTAGCTGTGTTGAAAGAGAGACTAAGGCCAACATGGCAATAAGCTATGAAGGCCATAATATACGAGGTCCTGCCGATGTCCTCCCGTGGGTAAAATAGTGCAATTTGCTATAAATACTCCAGGGTTTTAATTCTAACCGTATTAAACAGACTGAGACTTTAACTTGAGAGACTTAGCTAAAGAGATGTATGCCTTTTGACCATGAACAGAGACTAAAAGCTGGAGAGGATAGCCCTACTTGTTTCGCCCCCAGCATTACCTGAAAGAAAGCATGAGAAATTAAGATGAGACAAAGCATCTGCGGCAATTTTTTTTTTTCTATAAAAGGCATTGCGTGTTTTCTAACCGTGAACCTTCATGAAGACATTCAAAGTGAAAAGTAAAACTTTCTTTTATACGTACCAGGAACTCACTCCTACGGCTCATTAGTCTTAGCGGAGTATAAAGACGGACTGTTGCTAACTGAGGCAAGGAGACCAAACTGAGTGAATACAAACCAGCGTCAAGGAGTCCAATCTGAGTGAATACAAACCAGCGTCAAGGAGACTAGTCTGAGTGAATACAAAGACACTATGGTTATAAAACGAGCCTGAATAACTAGCATGCTAAATTGACCACGAGTCTGACCGACATGCCAGGTGAGACTTAAACTAATTTTAAAAAAAAGTAACCTGACCGACGTGGCAGGTTGACCTTAACAGAATTGGACTACGTGGCCTGAATAACGTAACAGGTGACAGACATTAAATAATAAACAAAGCCTCAATAACGTGACATTAAATATTAAACGTATGCCTGAATAACAAACTGACGACAGATATCAATGATCAATGTAAGCCTCAATAACGAAACAGGCAACGGACATTAATGATTAAAAACGTAGGCCTGAAAAACGTACAGACGACAAACATTAAATAATAAACATCTGCCTTGATAACATGAACAGGCGACAGATACCAATGAACAAGAGCCTGCATAGCGTAACAGTAACAGACATTAAATAACAAATGTGGCTTGAATAACATACAGGCGACAGAGATTAAGTAATGAGCATATGCCTTTATAACAGAGTAGGCGACAGTTACCAATGAACAATGAGAGTAAGCCTGAATGACGCAACGGCGACGGACATTAAATGACAAACGTACGCCTGAATAACTTAAACAGGCGTCAGACGATGGTGATTAATAAACACAAGCCTGAAATGTGACAGGCAACAGACATAATTATTAATAACATAGGCCTGAATGAAGTAAACAGGTGACAGGTATCAATGATCAATGAACGTGAGTCTGAAAGGTGTAAACAGACGACGGGCATTAAAGATTGATAAACGGCAACGGACATTGACAATGTAATAAACGTAAACCTGAAAACACGACAGGTATGAGATTTGCTGTAGACCTGGAGAAAAAACATCAATGCAATAACTGTAGAAGGAATTGGATAACAGGATGTTTGTGAAGAAGTACGGGCGGTAGCGGGATGGACAATAGGACTTAAATGAAGTGCTGCCGGGCAGGCCTGGGTGTGATTGCACCTATGTGGCCTGGAATATGGGCCAGGCTGTGACCTGAAAACGTAACCTGGCAATGTGGCAGGTTGGCCCTGAACAAATTTTAACTATGTGGCTTGAGTAACGTGACAGGCGGTAAATTAAAAACGTAAACCTGGCTGACGTGGCAGGTTGACCATAAGAGAATTGGAGCTGCGAGGCCTGGTGTGACAGGTGGTAACAGAGGCCTGGCCTGGGAGGCAGATTGGTCCTGAAAATTTGTGCTAAGTGGCCTGTGGCTTAACAGGCGAGAAATTAATAAAGGTAAACCTTCCGACGTGGCAGGTTGTCCCTATGTGAATTATGACTACGAGGCCTGGCTGGTGTGGCAGGCGGTGACAGAGGCCTTGCCTGGGTGGCAAATTGATCCTGAAATTGAGCCAAGTGGCCTGTGACATAACAGGTGAAATATTAATGGATGTAAACCTGGCCGACGTGGCAGGTTGGCCATAAACGAATTAGAATGTATGGCCTGAGTGAAGTAGCAGATAGATACAGAACGCATGACCTGGCCGGCGTGGCAGGCTGACTCTAGTGGAGCAGAATAGGATTGTTAGTGAGACAAGGTACAACAATGGTGCATGAACCTGTGAAGAGACAACGTGCGGAGCAGCAAAGGGAAACCGTACCTTTAACCTAAGCGAAGAGGTAAATGGGGAGGTTCGCTGAACTTGGCGTGGAGGACAGTGGGGCTGTTAGGCTGGAAGAAACAGGCAATGTATGTCAAAAATAAATAGGTAGTGCAGGCGGAAACAGAAACTAATGCATAGCGACGGGAGGAAGGGAATCCAACGGGGCTCAGGAGGCAGCGAAGACATGAGCCGTGGGACTCACCTTCCACCCCCGGCTAGGCAGGTGAAATTTTTGGGGAAAATGCAGGAAAAACTTTATTATCCCAGAGGCAAGGAGACCAATCTTAGTGAATAGGAACCAGAGGCATGAATACAAAACAGTAACACAAAACCAGCTAACATCACAGACCGCTCCTTTTTTATTTTTTTATTTTTTTTGTAACAGAACTGCTCTCCAGTAACATAACTATACTTAAACAGAACTGTTGCTATCCCTCTATTAATCCTCCTGGCAATGCTGGTACAAAATGGTGCCAGACAAACGGATCCAAGGGAGCATGGCCAGTAGGGTAGAGAATGCTGGAGGTAGTCACCCCGTGACCATGACATTAGAAGCGACAAACGAGACCAGGGTGGCGAACTAGAAGACAGACGAAAACAACCACACCGTGCGAGACCGTGAGTGCCGCACATGCAAGGAAGCGGACGGCGTGGCCGCAAGTGCAGGTAAGAGAAGCTCAAGGTGGGGAGTGAGATTGAGCATTGCCTGAAGCTGCGGGATCCCTACCTGGCCTGCGAGCCCTGCCAGAAACAACAAACCCACAGCGGCAGTTGGCCATGAACCCGAGTCGTGCTTATCGTAGAAACTTTGCCTGGCTCAGGGCACCGCGGCCCATACATACTTACGAGTGGAGCGCTCTTCAGCGTAGCTACTGTTTGGTGTGAGCTGCTAGGGTCAGGGATGAAAACACGCCCCCCCTGCACCTGAAAACACACGCCCCTTGGTGAGGCTGTGCCTCGTTTATGAAGAGCCTCCGCCCCTCCCACAAACACTGGCTGACTCATCAGACAAAGCAGATAGATAGATAGATAGATAGATAGAATACTTACTACATGGCAAACTACTATGAGGTTTTTCTGACACAGTTTATCATTCTGCTTTATAGCTGAGTGGTTAAGATTCTTGCCTCTAATGTAGAATGTTGAGTGTTCAAATCCCAGCAGAAACTTTTCCAAAATTGAGGCTAAATTAGATTTAATACACTGATTCAAGCATCACACTCGAGCACACGCGGTATTCGGCCAAGCATTGTGATGCTTGAGTCGAACACTAGTTCGGATGAGCATGCTCGCCCAATACTATTAAACATATCTTTCACTGAGCATCAATTGTAGAAATATTTATGCCACACAAAATGATGAGCTGAACAAAACGCTGAATTTGTTTTTGTGAAGTTAATGTATCTTGAAATTAAATAACTACAAGAAAAATTTGAATTTTGTTCCAAAAACACTTTGAAACTAAATAAAAGCAATAAAATTATAATAAATCTTTATTTGAATAAAATAAAAAATCTGATCCAAATCATCATGACTAAATACATTTCTTAAAGGTGCCTTCATAAAATAAAATAAATGAAAATATGCAAAAGACAATCCATCCTTCCCCCAATAGTTCTTCCTACAATGGAAAAGAAAGTAAAATATAACATAACATATTAATTAGAGTTGAGTGAACACCTGGATATTCGGGTTCGAGAAGTTCTGCCGAACTTCCCGAAAATGTTCGGGTTTGGGATCCAAACTTAACCCGAACTTTATCCCGAACCCCATTGAAGTCAATGGGGACCCGAACATTTGGGCACTAAAAAGGCTGTAAAATAGTCCAGGAAAGGGCTAGAGGGCTGCAAAAGGCAGCAAAATGTAGGTAAATGCCCTGCAAACAAATGTGGATAGGGAAATAAATTAAAATAAAATAAAATAAATAAAAATTAACCAATATCAATTGGAGAGAGGTCCCATAGCAGAGAATCATGCGTCATATCACCCACCACTGGAGAAGGCCACTTTCAGTTTTTTAGGCCCCAGTACCCAGACATTGAAGAGAGGTCCCACAGCAAGGAATCATGCGTCATATCACCCACCACTGGAGAAGGCCACTTTCAGTTATTTAGGCCCCAGCACCCAGACAGAGGAGAGAGGTCCCACAGCAAGAAATAAGGCGTCATATCACCCACCACTGGAGAAAGCCACTTTCATTTATTTAGGCCCCAGCACCCAGACAGATGAGAGAGGTCCCACAGCAAGGAATCATGCATCATATCACCCACCACTGGAGAAGGCCACTTTCAGTTATTTAGCTATTATCAGTAAATTGCTATTTTGGCAATTGAATTTCACCCCAGAACAAAATATATCCTTTGCAGGACACTATGAAACTTGGCCAGCCACAGCTGAAACCACTGATTTATGGTATTGCCATTTTGGCAATTGAATTTCACCCCAGAACAAAATATATCCTTTGCAGGACACTATGAAACTTGGCCAGCCACAGCTGAAACCACTGATTTACGGTATTGCTATTTTGGCAATTGAATTTCACCACAGAAAATAATCTATTCTTTGCCAGACAGCAGACAATATTACACTTGGCTAGCCACAGCTGGAACACCAGATTTATGGGATTGGTATTTTGGCAATTGAATTTAACCCCTTAATAAAATATATAAATTGCTATCCTGAGTTTCTAGGGGTGACACTAAGCACAACCAAGCCCCTGATGTAGGATATAGCAAAAAAAAAAACTAGTATTGATGGATTGATGGACTTAGTGGCAGCTGGTGCTGGTGCACCACAAGTCACAAAATGGCCACCGATCACCCCAGAAAAAAGTGACAGAAAAACGCTCTGTGCAGCCTAAAAACCAGTGAGCAATTAACTAGCAGAAGTTGAATCATTCACGGCTGTAGATCGATCACTTCATTATGTGCTTTTGCTGACTTTTCTCTGCCTAATCTTGCCCTCACAGAAGCTGCGTCCTCTCCCTACACTAATCAGAGCAGTGTGACACACTGCAGGCTGGGTCACATGCTGCACTTGGCCAATCACAGCCATGCCATTAGTAGGCATGGCTGTGATGGCTTCTTAGGGCAAGAAGTAAAACGCTAGCTGATTGGCTGCTGTGCAGCTCTTCAGAAAGCGGGAAGTAATCGCCGAACAACGGACCCGAACCCAAAATTGTTTGAAAATGTTCGGGTCGGGTGCGTGTCCCGAACACCCCAAAATTCGGTACAAACCCAAACTATGCTCGAACTGTTCGCTTAACACTAATATTAATTCAAAGCAGACCAAAAGTCCACAGCCTGCATGGGAATAAAAAAGATCTACAATATATAATGATTCAACACATTTTACATTAGTAATTTGGGTAGGAGGACTAATAAAGGAGATGCTACACAATGGTAGACATTGCCATGTCCCACCTTTTTGAAATGTCATGCTGCCATCAAGTTCTAAATTAGTAGATTTTTTTCATGAAATGATAAAATGTCTCACTTTTAACATCTGATATTTGTCCTATGTTCTATTGTGAATAAAATATAGGCTTATGAAAGTAGATAAGTAGAGATGAGCGGATCGAAGCTGATGAAGTGGAATTCGTTACAAATTTCAGGAAAAATTTGATTAGCAACGAAAGCGAAATTCCTCGTTCTTCTTGGTAACGAATCGCAATTTTTCCTGAAATGGCAGCTAAAATGGCAGCTACATATGTGAGGACATGGGGAAAGGAAATCTGGGAAGGCAGGATGACCCATAATGTCATGCAAGCAGCCAATCAGCAGCCAGCCAGCCAGCCTGGTGATGTGACAACCCTTAAAATAAGGCGGCCATCTTGGATTCAGGCATTTTCCAGCGTTCTGAGTGCAGGAACAGACATGGGTAGGCGCTAGGGACAACAAGAGGAAAAACCTCATTTAAAAAAAAACAAAAACTGAAAAAATGATTCATAAGTGCAGCAAAAGGATAGGGAGGAATCACTTCACAACATTTTAGTGCAGGGAGAGACGTCAGAAGTGGTAGGGACAGTGCTAGAAAAACGATTTACAAGTGCAGGCAAAGATTATTTGGGGATCCAAATAGCCATTATACAGCACTTTCATTCCAGAAATTTGTTCTTGTTATTGGGGTGCAACTGCTATATTGAAAAGCCTATTTCAGTACAAAAAGAAAAATATATTCGCACTTCACTGTTGCAGTTATTTGTGGTGAAAGCGTTTAGTGGTCAATTTCAGTACAAAAAGAAAAATATATACGCATTTCACTTCTGCAGTTATATGTGTTGAAAGCGTTTGGTGGCCTATTTCAGTACAGAAAGAAAAATATATACGCAATTCACTGTTTCAGTTATTTATGGAGAAAACGTTTAGTGGCCTATTTCAGAACAAAAAGAAAAATATATTCTCAGTTCACTTCTGTAGTTATATGTGGTTAAAGCGTTTAGTGGTGTACTTCAGTACAAAAAGAAAAAATATATACACATTTACATTCTTCAGTTATATGTGGTGAAGGCAATTAGTGGCCAATTTCAGTACAAAAATAAAAATATCTATGCACTTCACTGTTGCAGTTATTAGTGGCTAAAGCGTTTAGTGGCCTATTTCAGTAGAAAAAGAAATATATATTCGCACTTTACTGTTGCAGTTATTTGTGGTGAAAGCGTTTAGTGGTCTATTTCAGTACAAAAAGAAAAATATATACGCATTTCACTTCTGCAGTTATTTGTGGTGAAAGAATTTGGTGGTCTATTTCAGTACAAAATAGTAAAATATATATGCAATTCACTGTTGCATTTATTTGTGGTGAAAGCGTTTTGTGGCCTATTTCAGTACAAAAAGAAAAATATATTCTCAGTTCACTTCTGCAGTTATATGAACACCGAATATCATTGAATACAACACTCCAAGCGTTTTAGAACAAATTATATACCTTTATTTAATACATGATTAACGTATAAAAAATAGTAAACAATTGTGGCAAACAGAACAAAAATGAGGAAACAAAAAATGGAGGGGACCGCAGGATCAACACACAGAGGGCACACACACATAAGTGCATAAAGGTATATGAACACCACCACTCGAAAATTATATCATAATAATGGGGCCCTGGAAAGAAATCCCAAAGACAGGCCTATCCTCAAGAGTGATAACAAGATGGTAGTAAATAATAACATATACCCTCGTAGTGTGCTGGATCCTGCGGTCGCCTCTCCAACGCCTTTCGCCCTTACAGGCTTCTTCCGGGGAAGCCTGTAAGGGCGAAACGGCGTTGGGAGGAGGCGACCGCAGGATCCAGCACACTACCAGGGTATATGTTATTATTTTTACTACCATCTTGTTATCACTCTTTGAGGATAGGCCTGTCTTTTGGGATTTCTTTCCCAGGGCCCCATTATTATGATATAATTTTCGAGTGGTGGTGTTCATATACCTTTATGCACTTATGTGTGTGTGCCCTCTGTGTGTTGATCCTGCGGTCCCCTCCATTTTTTGTTTCCAATCCCCGGAAGAAGCCTGTAAGGGCGAAACGGCGTTGGGAGGAGGCGACCGCAGGATCCAGCACTCTACGAGGGTATATGTTATTATTTTTACTACCATCTTGTTATCACTCTTTGAGGATAGGCCTGTCTTTTGGGATTTCTTTCCCAGGGCCCCATTATTATGATATAATTTTCGAGTGGTGGTGTTCATATACCTTTATGCACTTATGTGTGTGTGCCCTCTGTGTGTTGATCCTGCGGTCCCCTCCATTTTTTGTTTCCTCATTTTTGTTCTGTTTGCCACAATTGTTTACTATTTTTTATACGTTAATCATGTATTAAATAAAGGTATATAATTTGTTCTAAAACGCTTGGAGTGTTGTATTCAATGATATTCGGTGTTCAGTGTTTTGATTTTTGGCTCCTAAACGGGAGTGGATACCCGGTACTTAATTGGTGTACTTCTGCAGTTATATGTGTTGAAAGTGTTTAGTTGCCTATTTCAGTAAAAAAATATATACATACTTCATTGTTGCAGTTATTTGTGGTGAAAGCGGTTAGTGGCCTATTTCAGTACAAAAAGAAAAATATATTCTCAGTTCACTTCTGCAGTTATATGTGGTGAAAGCGTTTTGTGGCCTATTTCAGTATAAAAAGAAAAATATATTCTCAGTTCACTTCTGCAGTTATATGTGGTGAAAGCGTTTAGTGGCCTATTTCAGTACAGAAAGAAAAATGTATTCTCAGTTCACTTCTGCAGTTATTTGTGTTGAAAGTATTTGGTGGTCTATTTCAGTACAAAATAGTAAAATATATATGCAATTCACTGTTGCAGTTATTTGTGGTGAAAGCGTTTAGTGGTTTATTTCTGTACAAAAATAAAAATATATTCTCAGTTTACTTATGCAGTTATAAGTGTTGAAAGCGTTTAGTGGCCTCTTTCAGTACAGAAAGAAAAATATATATGCACTTCACTGTGTCAGTTATTTGTGGTGAAAGCATTTAGTGGCCTATTTCAGTAAAAAAAGAAAAATATTTTTGTCGCTTTTAGGGGTATTTTAATTTGCTTTTAATTTATTTAGTTCGGCTAAAAGTATGTCAGACAGAGAAGTGCCAGGCCATTCACAGAGGAGTGGCAGAGGCCTTAATGTTTCTGGCACAGCAGTGTAAGGGGGCATGGCAGCAGGAGTCGCAGTGAGAGTTCTGATCTCCCGGTATCATCTAGCAGTCTTTTCTTAAGCAGCAACCCAGCTGTTCTTGATTGGTTAACTTGGTCATCCACTTTATCCCAAGTGACATTAGACACCCCCAGCCAACAGTCAGTGGGTTTGTCATCTGTCCTCAAACTGCCACTGATCCCTCAGCCACAGAAGTATTGTCTGCTGTGGGCTCAGCTCCACAGCGAGGACGAACTATTAGAATACAGTCAGCAGCTACTGCCCAGCCAAGATCTGGAGGAGACATCCGCAGCTTCTTCCGCTAGGCGGGCAAGTAGTGATGAGGAGAGCAGCATGGGAGGTGGTGTTGCAAGCGGTAGACCGTTGAGGAGGACATCAGTGAAGTGTAGACACTGCTAGATGATGATAAAGCCGATTGCACATGGGAGCCGGGTGCAAAATGCGGAAGCGGCTTCATGATCTTCAGCAGAAGAGGGTGGCAGCTTGCCCGTTAGGCAACGGCTAAGCCAGCACGGTGGTAGCATTGCTGGGAATCAGCAGGATGGCAGCAGTGGGAGGTCGGGAGCCTAATGTACCCTGGGTAGACCACCTGCTTCGAATCAGCCTACATGCCCAGGAAGTAGTGGTGCAGGGGTTCACGGAGGCAGCGCGGTAGCAATCAGTCAGTGCTGAATTTTAGGGGGAAAATTACCTACTAAGCAGTGTTGCAGTTTTTTGTTAAACCGCTGGAGGAGGTGAACATGGCAATATGTAGAATCTGTGGGCAGAAGGGGAAGCCGTGGCCAGGGTGCCAATGTTGGCACTACGGCCCTGCATCAACATATGCAGCGTCACCATACAGTGGCCTGGGAGAACCCAGGCCCCGATCTGGTGAGCCAGCCTGCATCACCCAGTGGCATGCCCACGGTTTCAGGCAGTCAAGGCTCCACCACCTCAGAAGAAGGAAGCTTTCTGTCATTCCCATCTTCTGCTGGTCCTGATGCTACTGCTCCTCCTACTCCTCGTCAGTCATTCCATCAGCAATCGTTCACCGAAGTGATTGCCAAAAGACAGCAGTATGCATGCAATCATCCAACGGCACAGAAGCTGAATGTGTCCCTTTCCAATTGCTGGTGCTGCAGTCCCTCCCTTTCCAAGTGGTGGACTTTCAAAGAACTGATGGCTTGTGCCGAGCCAAGGTGGAGAGTCCCAAGCCATCATTTCTTTGTGAAAAAGGCAGTACTAGCCATGAATAAATATGTAGAACAGAAGGTGGGCCAGTCCTTGAGCCTGTCAGTGCCTGCCAAAGTGCATGGCAGCGCCGACGTGTGAAGCTATAACTACAGTCAGGGACAATACATGTCCTTTACGGCCCACTGGGTGAATTTGGTTAATGCACAGCCACACCAGCAACTTGGCCAGGTCACCCCGCTGCTGCCTCTACGTTGTCACGCCGTTGGTCCTGCGACAATGTCCGCCTTTGCCTCCTCATCCTCCACCGTGTCCTCAGCATCCACTGCAGGGACAAGTCACAGTGCCTCTCTAGCATACCACATGTGCAGGGCACAATGGTGTCATGCTGTTCTGAACCTGGTTTGCCTTGGCGAACAGGGTCATACAGGGAACAAACTGCTCCGTGTGATTCATCAAGAAATTGAATCCTGGCTTTCTCTGCGACAACTGAAAATTGGAACCACGGTGACCGACAACAGGGAGACCATGGTGTCGGCACTGCATCAAGGAAGGCTTAGCCATGCGCCCTGCATGGCACATGTGTTCAATCTGGTTGTCAAAAGGTTCCTGAAGTCTTCCACCCATCTGCAGACATCATAAAAATGGCCAGAAAACTTTGCATGCACTTCAGCCACTCGTACCCTACAAAGCACACCCTCCTTGAGCTGCAGCAGCAGAACAGCATCCCCCAACATAGGCTTATATGCGACGTTTCCTCCTGTTGAAATTCCACACTCCAAATGTTGGACCGAATATAGGAACAGAGAAAGGCTATCAACGATTTATTGATAATCTAAATGGATAGGAGTACTCCCCTTGTGTAACTTCGATGTCAGCCAGTGGCAGCTCATGCTTGACACTTGCCGTTGGCTCAGGCCCTTTGAGGACGCCACGTTATTTGTCAGTCACCAGGAGTACGGGATGAACGACGTCATTCCTCTGCTTCATGTCCTGGAACAGATGGTGGTGCCAATGGTTGGTCAGGGGACAGGAGACGTGGCACCTAGATCTCACAGAATAAGGAGATTTCACTGAATAAGGAGGATTAGGGGGAGGAGGACATTGGAGCTCAGTCAATGTGTAGAAAAATGGGCAGTTTTCTACTCAGCTGACAGGAGAGGAAAAGCAGGACCAGGGAGCAGACAAAGGTGCTACAGGGCGATGAGGAAGACGAGACAGAGGACCCAGACACACCATGGCAGTATGCAGTGGAGATGGAGGAATGGAGTCCCTCTGAGTCACTTGTACATATGGCCCGATGAATGCTGACTTGCTTGCGTAGTGACATCCCAATTGTCACCATTCGGCATAGGGATGACTTCTGGCTCTCCACCTTGTTGGACCGTCGCTACTGGTCCAAAATGGAGACTTTTTTTTTTTACACCCACTCAGAGGGAGGACAAACTAAATTACTACAGAGACATCCTATGTAGTCAGTTGGCTGCTGCCTATCTGCGACATTGTTCATCCTCTTGCAAATCTGACAAGGGGGCTGTCTGCACTCACGTTCCACTGCCATGGCTGCTGGGGAGGGGTGGGGTGGCAGGAGCAGTTCCAGCTCCATCAGCAGCAGCCTAAGTCTACAGTCGCTAATGAGCAGCTTTCTTCACCCGCATAGTGAAGAAATTACTTACCAGCAGCAGGACCTGAACCAGCAGCCGATAGCTTACTTGGACAGCACCCTGCCACCCCATATTGAAGATCTGCTGGACTACTGGGAAGCCAAACTGGATTTGTGGCTGCAACTAGTAGAATTTGCCCTGGAAAAGCTGTCCTGCCCGGCCAGTAGTGTGGCATCAGAGCGGGTGTTTAGTGCGGAGAGGGCCATAGTTACCCCAAGAAGAACTCACCTGTCCACCCAAAATGTGGAGAGACTGATCTTTGTCAAGATGAATCAGGCCTGGATCAGCCAGAATTTCCACCCACCAATGCCTGATGCATCTGATTAGATCATCCATACTGCCTCACCCAAACCTTGACAAAAGAGACCGGTTTCTTTTGGTTACCTGCCTCAGCTACTACTCTGATGCTGCCACCCGCCTGATGCCACAAATCTGATGCCATGTGCTCCTTCTTTCACCCACCTTTGTCAGCGGATACTGGTATTGCCACCTACTTCCCCACTCTGTTACTGGGTCACTTTTTGGTTTCCTGCTGCTGCTGCTCCCATCTTCACACTATGTCACTTTGCCACTCTGTGGCCTCCTCCTGATGCTGCTGCTGCCGGCACCTCCAGACTCTGTCATTGTGCCATTCGGTGGCCTTCTCCTGATGCTACAAACAATCGGAAGGACCCGATTTGAGTAGAGATATATTTACATTACACATACTAATAGTCTCACTAGACTCACTAGCTATCTTGACCCAGATCTACAACTGCTTTTAAAATATAACTTTTATTGACAAATGTAAAACAGGCTCTGAGCCTAAAGGAATGTTTAAAAACCAGCTGCTTACTGCATCAGCTGATAGAACTTGTAACTGCTCATAAGTGGGGGAGATGTGCACTCTATCCTCCATGCTGCAGTAATTGTTCACAGTTCACCTTTAGGCATCAGTGCATGCCCTGACCAATAGTGTTTATTAGTTGCCTAATAAAATACCAGCTTTGTCACTGGCTGTTTAATAAATCTATATTGCTGATTAGTGTTGAGCGAACCCTAACTGTAAAGTTCTGGTTCGTACCAGACTTTAGGGTTTTTGGTACCCGGACCCGAACATTTCCGTAAAAGTTCGGGTTCGAGTTCATTGTTTGGCCGTTTAGAAAAGCTTGTTGGAAGGCTGCAGGGCACCCAATCAACAAGCAGTTAAAAAGTGTGCCCTTAGAAGCCATCACAGCCATGCCTACTAATGGCATGGCTGTAATTGGCCAGTGCAGCGTGTGACCCAGCCTCTATATAAGCTGCAGTCACATGGCGCAGCACGTCACTTTAGCTCTTACTAGTGTAGGGATAGGATGCTGCTGCTGTGAGGGAGAGATTAGAAAAAAATCTGATATCAGAGCTTGGTGTCTGATCTACAGCGATTTATTTTGTGGGTGCAATGCAACATTTTTGTACCCTGCCCTGAGCCCAGTGACACAGAATAATAAGTTTTAATCTGTTAGTTAGGTGGGCGTCAGCCGCCATTTTGTGCATATGTGCCAGGGACAACAATTTAATCCTGTTCTTTTAGTTCAGCGGGCGACATATACCCATTTTTTAAGTGCACCTGCATTGCATATGTGCCAGGGGAAAGGAAAATAACATAGGAAATCCATCTATGAGTTCAGTGACCCAGGGGGTGACAAATTCACATTTTTTTCTCTAAAGTACCCCTGTGCTGCATATGTGACAGTGTAATCTATTCAGTAAATCCATCTGTTAGATTCTGGGGCGACAAATTAATTTTTGCTATAAAGTACTTTTGCAGCCTGCACTGCAACTGGGACATTGTTTTGAAAAAAATCACTTATTTTTTGCCTTAAAGTATATTTGTGGCCTGCACTGAAATTTAATCAGTAAATCCAGCTCTTAGATTGTGGATGGACATTTCCACAGTTATCAGACCAGTCATTCACATGTGGCTTGGATGATGTGTTCCTGCTGCACTGCATACCTGACAGGGAAATTTATTCTGTAACTTCGGTGGCATTCAGATTGTTGGGTGCTGTAGTTATATGCTGTAAAATCTCCATGATATCTCCATAATAAATCTGCAACGTGGGGGCCCCGTGTGGCTTCTACACACTTTCAAAATAATCCTTCAGCATGGCAAATAGATGCCGGATGACAGGGACACTCCATTATCCCTTTTTTCTTTAACACTACACCTGCGCTGAATACCTGACTGGGAAATATTTTCTGTAAATTCAGCGGGGTTTAGATTGTTGGGTGATCTGTACCCCTTTTTTCTTCACATTACCCCTGCACTGCATACCTGACTGGGAAATATATTCTGCAGGTGCCAATGTTGGCACTACGGCCCTGCATCAACGTATGCAGCGTCACCATATAGTGGCCTGGGAGAACCCAGGCTCCGATCTAGTGATCCAGCCTGCCGCAGCAACCTCTGCATCACCCAGTGGCATGCCCCCGGTTTCAGGCAGTCAAGGCTCCACCACCTCAGAAGAAGGAAGCTTTCTGTCATTCCCATCTTCTGCTGGTCCTGATGCTACTGCTCCTGCTACTCCTCGTCAGTCATTCCATCAGCAATCGTTCAACGAAGTGATTGCAAAAAGACAGCAGTATGCATGCAATCATCCAACGGCACAGAAGCTGAATGTGTCCCTTTTCAAGTTGCTGTTGCTGCAGTCCCTCCCTTTCCAAGTGGTGGACTTTCAAAGAACTGATGGCTTGTGCCGAGCCAAGGTGGAGAGTCCCAAGCCATAATTTCTTTGTGAAAAAGGCAGTACCAGCCATGAATAAATATGTAGAACAGAAGGTGGGCCAGTCCTTGAGCCTGTCAGTGCCTGCCAAAGTGCATGGCAGCGCCGACGTGTGAAGCTATAACTACAGTCAGGGACAATACATGTCCTTTACGGCCCACTGGGTGAATTTGGTTAATGCACAGCCGCACCAGCAACTTGGCCAGGTCACCCCGCTTCTGCCTCTACGTTGTCACGCCGTTGGTCCTGTGACAATGTCCGCCTTTGCCTCCTCATCCTCCACCGTGTCCTCAGCCTCCACTGCAGGGACAAGTCACAGTGCCTCTCTAGCATACCACATGTGCAGGGCACGATGGTGTCATGCTGTTCTGAACCTGGTTTGCCTTGGCGAACAGGGTCACACAGGGAACAAACTGCTCCGTGTGATTCATCAAGAAATTGAATCCTGGCTTTCTCTGCGACAACTGAAAATTGGAACCACGGTGACCGACAACGGGGAGAACATGGTGTCGGCACTGCATCAAGGAAGGCTTAGCCATGCGCCCTGCATGGCACATGTGTTCAATCTGGTTGTCAAAAGGTTCCTGAAGTCTTCCACCCATCTGCAGACATCAAAAAAATGGTCAGAAAACTTTGCATGCACTTCAGCCACTCGTACCCTACAAAGCACACCCAAAGCACATGCTGGTAGATGAGCTGCTGATGGCATTCCCACCTGACACCAGGGCCTCAATGGAAGCACAAGGCAAAGGCAAAGAAGGAGGAAGAAGTCGCCAATGCAGCTGGAGCATTGCAAGCACTTCAGAAGGCAGGGTTTGCATGGCCGAAATGTGGAAAAGTTTTGTCAGCACGCCACAAGAACCAGCACCACCAGCTGATATGGAACATCTTAGTAGGAGGCAGCATTACAGCAACATGGTGAAACAGTTTGTGTTCGCAAATGCCTACATGAACTGACCGATTGGTCTGCCCCATTCAACTTCTGGGTTTCTAAATTGGGCATACCGGCCTCACCCAGCCTTTGTTATACTCCAGCTCACTTTCTCTTTGTTTTCTTTTCTATATTTACCAATGTTTTGGGGTCTACCCAAATGTAAAAAAAAAAAAAATAATAATAATTTAAAAACAAAAAAACTGTGTTGTTGGCGAGTCACCGCTTCCACCTTTATCACCACGTCCACCGCCTCCTCAACCTACTACCCAATATGGACCTCCTCCTCCTAGTTCAAGATTATGTTATTTTAAGGCATTTCCTTATCCACATTTGTTTGCATGGCAATTGTCGAGCTCTTACCCCCATTTTGCTTCCTTTTGCAGCCCTCTAGCCCTTTCCATGACTATTTCAGAGCCATTTTAGTGCCCCAAAGTTCGGGTCCCCATTGATTTCAATTGGGGTTTGGGTTCGGGGTCGAGTTTGGATCCCGACCTCGAACTTTGGAAGCAAGTTCGGCCGAACCCGGCAAACCCGAACTTCCTTGTGTTCGCTCAACTCTATTGCTGATCAAACACTGCTTGGTCAACATTGAAACTCTGTCTCCTTGAATACTGTTAACACATGGGGACACTGACTACCTGACCGGTCATATCATAAACTGATGAACACGATCACTGAAGCTCACTAAGCTGCTAGTTGGCTAGCTAACTGACCGGTCATCCATAAACTGATGAACACGATGGCTGTTGTTAACTAAACTACTGATTGTCTAACTGACTGTTATAGCTGATGCAGACTGACAGTATCTAAAAACAGCACACACTGCCCACCAACATGTTTTGCCAGAGAGTTTGGCTTCTTCAGGGGTATTGGGCAGAGAGGCTTCTCCTGATGCTGCTTCTGCTCCTGCCGCCACCTCCAGATTCTGTCATTGTGCCACTCAGTGGTCTCCTCATACTGCCTAAATATTACAAATCACAGCCAAGGATTTTTTAAGATTGATTTTGACTTTTATTCAGATACATATGGAAGTGCGGCTTTCTGTGCGAACGTTTTCGGACGATATTTTTGGCCTTCATCAGGCACTGTGCCGATGGTGGGATAGGATCCAGGAAAGAAGTACACCAAGCTGATGTAAGAAGGGGCGCAATGGCCGTCAATGAGGGCCGCACTTCCATATGTATCTGAATAAAAGTCAAAATCAATCTTAAAAAATTCTTGGCTGTGATTTGTAATATTTATGAGGATGGGGCTGGGAACCCTATCCAAAGCATAAAAGAAGTGGGTAGCGACAAAGTCTTGTTGAGAACTCTTGTTGCCACCTCCAGACTCTGTCATTGTTGTCACTCGGTGATCTCCTTATACTGCTGCCATCTCCAGACTCTGTCATTGTGCCACTTAGTGGCCTCCACATACTGCTGCAACCTCCACACTCTGTCATTGTGCCACTCAGTGGCCTCCTCATACTTCTGTCAACTCCAGACTTTGTCATTGTGTCACTCGGTGGCCATCTCCTGCTGCTGATACTGCTACTGCCATAACCTCTAGACTCTGTCATTGTGACACTCGGTGGCCTTCTACTGATGCTGCCACCTCCACACTTTGTCATTATGCCACTCTGTGGCCTCCTCATACTCATACTGCTCATATTCGGTAGCCTTCTGTCACGGGTAATGGGGAGGGGAAAACACCAGATAACACACAGAAGGAATAGACTGGATTCTAGGCCTCAAAGCTAAGGGAGAGGGATGGTGACTTCCTAGGAATCCCTAGACCTCTCCCTGACTCCTGTCAGTATGAGTAGACCCAGAAGGTGCAAATACTCATTCACCGGAACCTTAGCCCTGGAGACCCTGGTGGCAAGGAATGAGACTACTGGTTCCTCCCCAGATAAAGGAACCAGCGTGTCCTTGAGGCCTAGACAACAACACACACAAGCGAACAACAAAATGCAAAACAAAATGCACTTCGCTTAAAGAAGAATGGAGGAGCAGGAGATCCAAAGGAACAACACACCAGCTTAACCAACTCCAGCAGGAAATATCAACCTCATGGTAAGCAGTGTGAGTCAGAACTAAATAGAGCCTCAGTAATGACCCACAAGCTGCATCTGACAAGAGGTGTGGTCATTACCAAACAACACAAGTGCCGCCAGTCTCTCAGATCTTCTCACCTCTGTCATGGGAGGGTCCGTGACATAACCATCCCCCCCCCCCTCTACCGGTGACCTCCGGACACTCAGGGCCAATTTTATCAGGATGCGCCCTGTGAAAGGCCTTCACAAGGCGACTGGCATTAAGTTCGGTCGCAGGAACCGTAACCTTTCCAGAGCAAGAGATACTGGAGAGATCTATGGAGAATTTCTGAGTTCACTATCCTGGAAATCTGAAATTCAAGATTAACGTCCACCATGACAGGAGCAGGAGGTAAGGAGGACGGTTCAACAGGTTCAACATATCTTTTCAGCAATGATTTGTTGAAAACATTATGGATTTTTAAAGCCTGCGGAAGTTCAAGACGAAAAGCAACCGGATTAATAATGGCAGAGATTCTATATGGCCCAATAAACCTTGGCCCCAACTTCCAAGAAGGTACCTTCAACTTAATGTTTGTTGTGGACAGCCACACAGAATCACCTACTCTCAGGTCCGGAGCACTCATACGTCTCTTGTCAGCCATATGTTTATACTTTTCGCGCATTTTTCAAATTTTTCTTTAATTTTCTGCCAAATAGATGACAACGAAGAAGAGAATCTTTCCTCTTCCGGTATACCAGAAGTCTCCGTACCAGAAAATGTGGCAAACTGCAAATAAAAACCAACATGCTCCAAAAAACAGCGACTTATTAGTGTACTCCAGTCTAAGGTTATTTATGGCAAACCCGGCCTATGACAAAAATGAAGACCACTCCTCCTTATTCTCCGAGACAAAACATCTCAAATAAGTCTTAGTGGGTTCAGTCTGTCCGTTTGACTGAGGATGAAAAGCCGAAGAGAAGGACAATTGGACCCCCAGTCGAGTAGAGAACGTCTTCCATAATCTGGAAACAAACTGAGTCCCCCTGTAAGACACCACATCAGAGGGGATACAGTGTAGTTTCATGCTGTTATCAACAAACACTTGTGTGAGAGTTTTAGCATTAGGTAGACCTGATAATGCTAAAAAGTGCGACATCTTGCTGAAGCAATTAGCAACCACCAGAATCACAGTTTTCCCTGAGGAATTAGGCAAATCTGTGATAAAGTCCATAGACAAATGAGTCCACGGTTGGGACGGGATAAACAAGGGAAGTAGAGATCCTGAAGGCTGTGTCACCTTGGCAAGCGCACAAGTCTCACAAGCTGACACATAGCCCTCAATGCATTACGCAACACTGGCCACCAGGATCTCCGGGAAATAAGATTAACCGTGGATCTACTGCCAGGGTGTTCCATAAGAACCGTACTGTGATGTTCTTCAAACACCTTGTGCTGTAGTTAAAGATATAGGGCGGATACAACCACCCCACCAGCTAATATCGGGCCAGGATCCTCCAATTCAACCCCCCCCCCCCCCAGGACAGCTACGTGACAAAGCATTCGCTTTGACGTTCTTTACACCAGGTCAAAAGGTGACAACAAAATCAAATCTGGTAAAAACAATGACCATCTCGTCTGCCTTGGGTTCAGACATTTAGCCGACTCCAGATAAGTCAGATTTTTGTGATCAGTAATTACTATAATGGGATGAATCGTTCCTTCTAACCAATGATGCCATTCCTCAAAAGCCAACTTAATGGCCAACAACTCTCTATTACCTACATCATAATTTCTTTCAGCAGTAGAGAGTTTTTTAGGAAAAAAGCACATGGGCGCCATTTGCTAGGAGAAGGACCCTGCGACAAGACTGCTCCAACCCCTACCTCGGATGCGTCAACTTCCACAATGAATGGCTGTGACACATCAGGTTGCACCAGTATAGGAGCAGAAGCAAAACATTCCTTTACCGCTGAAAAGGCATGTAATGCCTCGTCAGACCAGACTGAGATATTCGCACCTTTCTTAGTCATATCTGTTAATGGTTTAACCACTCCCGGACCGCCGTACGCAGGATTGCGTCCTGTGGGCGGCCGGGATCTTCTGAGTGGACGCATCGGCGCGTCCTCTCGCGAGACCCGTGAGTTCCTGTGAACGCGCGCGCAGACGCGCGCGCGTTCACAGGAACGCGCGTCTGGAGAGTTAGACTACAGCCTGCCAGCGATGATCAATCGCTGGCAGGCTGTAGATGCGATATAAATCGCATCAAACATGTATACCAGACGCTGTTTTGTGAACAGCGTCTGGTATACCTGCTACCTGGTCCTCTGGTGGTCCCATTTGCTGGGATCGACCACCAGAGGACCAGGTAACACAGTAAAGTTGCACCAAACACTACACTAACCCCCCACCCCCTCACCTATTAACCCCTTGATCACCCCATCTAGACCCCCTGATCACCCCCTGTCATTGATCACACCCTTGTAAGGCTCCATTCAGATGTCCATATGTGTTTTGCGGATCCGTGGATTCACGGATCCGTGGATCCGATCCGCAGATCCTCAAAACACGGACACCGGCAATGTGCTTTCCGCATTTTGCAGATCCGCACATTGCCAGAACTATATAGAAAATGCTTTTCTTGTCCGCAATTGCGGACAAGAATAGGACATGTTCTATATTTTTGCGGAACGGAAGTGCAGACTCGAAGCGCGGATCCGTAATTCGGATCCGAGCGGGACAAAGTCTGTCCCCATAGAAATGAATGGGTCCGCAATTCCGCTCCGCAAACAGAATTGCGGACGTGTGAATGGGGCATAAGGGTCCCCTATCACCACCAGTTAGTTAGCGCCCAGCCCACTGCACCGCAGTCACTGATTTTGGCAGAGATTTTTCATCCACATTGACCGATGCGAATGAAAAAATCTGTGCCGTTCATTTTTTTTTTTTTTCAGCGCAGAGGCTGAACGGAAAAAAAAAATCTCATTACCCGTATGCTCAATATACAGAGAATCGCAGAAACTCCTAATGCTGGCCATACGTGTAATGATTGCGGAGACCCTCAAATGCCAGGGCAGTACAAAACCCCACATGTGACCCCATTTTAGAAAGAAGACACCCAAGGTTTTCCGTGAGGGGTATGGCGAGTTCATGCAAAATTTTATTTTTGTCACAAGTTAGTGGAATATGAGACTGTAAAAAAAAAAAAAAAATCTCCGCTAACTTGTGCCAAATTTTTTTTCTGTGAACTCGCCATGCCCCTCACGGAATACCTTGGGGTGTCTTCTTTCCACAATGGGGTCACATGTGGGGTATTTATACTGCCCTGGCATTTTAGGGGTCCTAAAGCGTGAGAATCCAAATGCGTAAAATGGCCTGTGAAATCCTGAAGGTACTCATTGGTTTTAGGGCCCCTTTGCGCATCTTGACTGCAAAAAGTGTCACTCATGTGGTATCGCCAGACTCAGGAGAAGTAGGGCAATGTGTTTGGGGTGTATTTTACATACACCATGCTGGGTGTGAGAAATATCGCTGTAAACGACAACTTTTTAAATTTTTTATTCAAAGTTGCCAATTTACAGAGATATTTCTCTCACCCAGCATGGGTATATGTAAAATACACCTAAAACACATCGCCCTACTTCTCCTGAGTACGGCGATACCACATGAGTGACACTTTTTGCAGCCTGAGTGCACAAAGGGCCCAAATTCCAACGAGTACCTTTAGGTTTTACATGGCGGCTCACAATTTAGCCCCGCCAAAATGCCAGAACAGTAAACACACCCCACAAATGACCCCATTTCGGAAAGTAGACACCCCAAGGTATTCACTGAGGGGCATAGTGAGTCCGTGGGAGATTTTTATTTTTTTGCCAGAAGTTATCAGAAATTAAAACTTTTTTTTTTTTTTTCTCAGAAAGTGTCATTTTCCGCTAACTTGTGAAAAAAATGAAATGATACATGAACTCACCATGCCCCTCCGCGAATACTTTGGGGTGTCTTCTTTCTAAAATGGTGTCATTTGGGGGTATTTATACTATCCTGACATTCTAGCACCTGAAGAAACATGACAGGCGCTCAGAAAGTCAGAGCTGCTTCAAAATGCCAAAATTCACTTTTTGCACCATAGTTTGTAAACGCTATAACTTTTACCCAAACCAATAAATATACACTTATTGGACTTTTTTTTATCAAAGACATGTAGAACAATAAATTTAGAGAAAATTTATATAGAAATTTAGTTTTTTAAAAAAATTTACAACAGAAAGTGAAAAATGTCATTTTTTTGCAAAAATTTCGGTAATTTTTGATTAATAGCAAAAAATGTAAAAATGTCAGCAGCAATGAAATACCACCAAATGAAAGCTCTATTAGTGAGAAGAAAAGGAGGTAAAATTCATTTGGGTGGTAAGTTGTATGACGGAGCAATAAACGGTGAAAGTAGTGTAGTGCAGAATTGTAAAAAGTGGCCTGGTCATTAAGGGTGTTTAAGCTAGGGGGGGCTTAAGTGGTTAACAACAGTCGAGTACTTCAAGGTAAATTTATGGTAGTAGTTAGTGAACCCCAAAAATCGCATGAGCACTTTCAGATTTTTAGGTCGATCCCAGTCCAACACAGCACGGACTTTTTCCTGATCCATAAGAAAACCACAAGATGAGAGTACGTAACCCAGGAATTGCACTTCCAGAACCGCAAATACACACTTCTCCATCTTAGCAAACAATTTATTCTCCCTTAGGATCTGTAAGACCTGTCTCACGTGATCCTGATGCGTCTCCATGTCAGGGGAATAAATTAATATATCATTCAGATACACCACCACAAACCTGCCCACCAGATGATGAAAGATGTCATTGATGAAATGTTGAAAAACAGCAGAAGCATTGGTCAACCCAAAGGGAATGAACAAATTCTCAAAATGACCTTCAGGGGTATCAAAGGCCAGATTATATGTCCCCCTCAAATCCTATTTAGAGAGCACCTTGGCACCGATAATCTGATTGAACAAATCTGGGATCAAAGGAAGGCGATAGGGATCACGGACAGTAATGCGATTAAGCTCATCGAAGTCCAAACATGGCCTAAGAGTTTTTTTTTTTAACAAAGTAGAACCCTGCTGATTTGGATGGTCTTATATGACCTTTAGCCAAACTCTCGGTGATATATTCTCGTGACTACTCGTTTGGGTTCAGAAAGATTATACAACCGAGACTTGGGCAACCTAGCTCTGGGAATAAGGTTGACGGGGCAATCGTACTCCCGATGTGGGGGTAACTCTTGGTCTCCACTTTGAGAGAATACATCAGAAAAATCTGAAATAAAAGAAGGTATTATTTTATTGGTTACAACAGATAACGATATGCTAAGACAGTTGTCTATGCAAAAATTACTCCAATCAAGAATCTGTCTCGCTTGCCCATCGATGGTAGGGTTATGGTTGGTTTACCATGGTAAACCTAGCACCAGAGGACCAGGCAGACCCGCCAGCACAAAAAAAGGAAATGGATTCTTGATGAGAATCTCCCACCATTTGTGACAAACACTTTTGTGAGAGTGGGGCGAAATCAATCGCAAACCAAAGCATTTTTGTCTAAAGCGCTTGTTGTCAAACCATGAATATGGCCATCCACTAGGTTAACCCCTGCCCCACTGTCAATAAAAACTTCACAGTTTTGGAGTCTAGCCCTACCTTGGCAGACAGGATAAACTGGGTATTACCGGTAGATGACAAAAGTACATTCTCAGATTTCCCACCCACACTACCAAGAGTGAGAAGAGGACAAAACACATTAGTTTTCTTTCTCTTTTACGTTTAACATAAGGACATATGTTAACAAAATGTCCCCCTTTACCACAGAAAAAGCAGAGTCTTTTCTTAACCCTAATGTTTTTATCACCAGATCCAGGAGTGACTTTCCCCAACTGCATTGGCTCATCAGAAATGAGCTAAAGTGCCTCGCTACCCAAATTGTCAGAAGAGGCCGCTCCCCCATGTGATAAAGCGAGAGGAACTTTAGATTTCTCCTTCAGGCGTCTATCAATACGTACAGCTAGAGACATGGCTGCCTTCAATGACTCTGGATATTCATGAAATGCCAAAAAGTGTTGATCGAGCACCCAAGTGATCCGGTGCTCGAGCCGAACACATTGAGATGCTCGGGTGCTCTACAGAGCACATGAGTATAATGGAAGTCAATGGGAGAACCCGAGCATTAAACCAGGCACCCCCTGCTCTGAAGAGGGGAGGGTGCCTGGTTCATAGGAAAAGGTCAGAAACTTATGGAAACACCACCGAAATGGTTCGGAACAGCATGGGGAGGATGTCTGGATGCATCTTGGACTCCCAGGTCGCTGCTGGGAACGATGTTGCCCGAGTAGTACGCCACTTTTACAGACTAACAATAAGACGCACAAAATCAAAGATTAAATCGATTTTAGAGGAAAAATTGTTAGGAAACATTCTTTCCTGTATATTTACTTGTATATAAAGTGCAAGTGCTGCCAAAAATTACAAGCAAGAGGCTCTCCAAATACTACCTGTATATCACATAAAGGAGGGCCTCATTTACATTGTGGTACAATTGTTCATATAGTGGGACTCTTACACTCATAAATCCTATGCACTAAGTGAATGGGCTGCCAAAAATTGCAAGGAACCGGCACTCCAATACACCCTTTGTTACACATAAATGAGGGCATCATACACACCCTTAAAAAATTATGATTGAGGGCCTGCTGGTGACCCTCAAAAACATTTGGAGCAAGGGCCTGCTGATCTGACCATCTAAAACATTAGGGGTGAGGGTTTGCTGGTGAGCTGACCCTCTAGAAGATTGTAGGTGAGGGCCTGCTGGTGAGCTGACCCTCTAAAAGGTTGTAGGTGAGGGCTTGCTGGTGAGCTGACCCTGTAAAAGATTATATGCGAGGGCCTGCAGGTGAGCTGACCCTGTAAAACATTATAAGCGAGGGCCTTGGCTACTGAGACTGGACTTGGTGGAAAAAAGGTTGGTGCTTAACCGACTGGAAGCATTATCTACTGCAATCCAACCGACCACTTGATCGCACTGGTCTGACTTCAAGATTGGTGTCCTGCGCCACCCTGCAAACTGGGACATGAAGCTAGGTATAGCAGATGATTGTTTTTCTTGTGCTCTTGCAGCAGGCACAGTTTCAACGTGCCTAGGGCCACGGCCTCTGCGTGCATCATCAGCATCACTGCCACGTCTTCGTCCCTTATTGCTCGCCTTCTTCATATTAAATGTTATATATGCTTGGAAGTATGTCACACGTACAGTAGCATAGGATTTGGAAGTGTATGCACAAAAAAATGGAAAAATGTATTTGGAATGTTGAAATGTCACACAGGAGATATCCCGCAGATAATGTCAATGCTGTCAGCAGAGGCTAATAAAAAATTACAGGGAATGTCACAGGTATTTGGGATGAGGAAATGTTATACCAGAGAGGTATCACCGGTAATGTCACTGTCCACAGCGTCTACGGAAAAAGTACACTGTATGTTATAGATAAAAATTTTATGCACACACTTTACGCTGGAGATGTTGCACTGGTAATGTCACTATCAGAAGCGGACACAGTCTATTGAAAAAGTTCACTGTATGTCACAGATACACTTTTTTGCAGTGCACACGTTACAGTGCAGGTGTTGCACAACTAATGTCACTGTCCGCAGCGGACACCATGTACACTTTACACTCGAGATGTGGCACAACTAATGTCGCTGTCTGTAGCGACCTAACTATTGCACGCTATTTAGCGCAGGATGCGCTAAAAATACATATTGCTGTCACACAAAATAGTCCTTAAAAGGGCTTTAGGGTATGTAAAGTTTTAGCAATTTAGTGCAGATTGCGCTAAAAATAGATATTGTTGCTGCCACACACAATAGTCCTTAAAAGGACTTTTGGGTCTGTACAGTTTTAGCAATTTAGTGCAGGTTGTGCTAAAAGTGGATATTGCTGCTGCCACAAACAATAGTCCTTAAAAGGACTTTTGGGTCTCTGAAAAGTTTTTCTAATAAAAATATTCCTATATCATTCCCTACACTCTCTGTCTCTTCCTCAGCACAGCTCTCCCTGACTAAGGCTACATGCACACGACCGTTGCCTGCCTCCGCGTCCGCTCCTCCTTGAAATTTTGCGTCCGTCAAAAAAAAAGGATGACGGACAGTTTTTTTTGACGGATCCGATTTTTATGGAAGATCCATTGTAAAAATGCCTATCCTTGTCCGCAAACGTGAAAAAAATAGGACATGCACTATTTTTTTGACGGAATGAAAACACGGATCACGGATGCGGAACAAAAACAGTTGACCATCCGCATTTTTTGACGGACCCATTGAAATGAATGGGGAAGCATCCTATCTGTGAAAAAAAAAACAGAACGGACACGGATCAAACAACGGTCGTGTGCATGGGGCCTAAGACTGAGCTAAACACACGTCCTCAGGTTCTATATTGTACTTGATAACGCATTCCAGCCAGCCAATCACTGTAATGCCAGTAACCAACATGGCTACGGCATTGCAATGAGGGCAGTACTTACCTGCACTTTTATTAACTACGTAGCAGCCAAGAAACTTGCAGGGAGGAGACTCAAGCATTGCGTTCAAGCACATGCAGTATTCAGCCAAATACCGCCATGTGCCGAGCAAAGCATTGCTCGAGCCAAACTGGTGTTTGGCTGAGCATGCTCGCTCAACACTAATGCCAAGGCGTCCTTCAGGTTCTCGAATAACCCTTGACAGAATTGACTACAGAGGGCTTGGTCATTAAACTCAGCTGGCCATTTCCTAAATTCAGAGCAATAGGACTCCGCAGAACGCTCTGCCAAAAGCCACGCAACTAAATTTCGTCCAGGAAGACCCATTCTGGGTCATCGTAGATAAACCCAAGATCTCTGACAAATTAATCTACCGACTGGAGGGATTGTGATCCGGTCAGCGAAGAAAAAGTCCAAGACTGAGGGTCACCTTTCAGTACCGAAATAATAATCTCCACTCTTTGGCTCTCATCCCCAGAAAAGTTAGGACCTAGTATAAAGTATACAGTTTGCACGACTCCCTGAACCAAATAAAGTTGTCACTTCCCCTGGAAAACCTATCTGGTAAAGTGTCCTTCGGTTCAGGGCAGGCCTGGTTCCTGCTGCTGGAAGCCGCCACCTGTGGTCTCTGAATCTGCGAGACAGACGTGAGAAAGTCAGCTACCTCCAAAGACAGTCCATGCATACGATCGACCAGTGCAGAAACAGTATCCATCGCTGCACTGACACAAACAAAATGACGTTTTTTTGGTGGTTGATAATGTCATGGGTAATGTGGAGGGGATAACACCAGATAACACAGAGAAGGAATAGACTGGAATCTAGGCCTCAAAGCTAAGGGAGAGGGATGGTGACCTCCTAGAAATCCTTAGACCTCTCCCTGACTCCTGCCAGTATTAGTAGACCCAGAAGGTGGAAATACTTATACACTGGAACCTTAGCCCTGGAGACCCTAGAAGGCCCTAGGAGTGGTTGCAGGGAATGAGACTACTGGTTCTTCAGCAGATGAAGGTACCAGCATCTCCCTGTGGCCTAGACAACAACACACACAAGTGAACAACAAAATGCAAAACAAAATGCACTTAGATTAAAGACAAATGGAGGAGCAGGACATCCAAAGGAACAACACACCAGCACAACCAACTCCAGCAGGAAATATCAACCGCGTGGTAAGCAGAACTAAATAGACCCTCAGTATTGACCCACAAGCTACACCTGACAAGAGAAGAGTGGTCATTGCCAAACAACAACACTGAGAACAGAGAGACTGTCAGATACCCTCTCTGTGACACCTTCTCCTGATACTGCTGCTGCCACCTCCAGACTCTGTCATTGTGCCACTCGGTGGCCTTCTCCTGATGCTGCTACCGCCACCTTTAGACTCAGTTATTGTGCCACTCGGTGGCCTTCGCCTGATGCTGCTACTGCCACCTCCAGACTCTGTCATTGTGCCACTCTGTGCCCTCCTGATGCTGCCACCACCTCTACACTGTCATTGTGCCACTCTGTGGTCTCCTCATGCTGCTATCACCTCACTACTATATCATAGGGCCACTCTGTGGACTTCTCATGCTGTTCCCACCCTCCCCACTTAATGACTGGGCCACTATTTTGCCTTTCAGCCTGGCTGAAATCATCATTTATTTAACCTTTCTTATGATCTGTCAATAAAAATGAGATGCACAACGGATCCTGCCTGTGTAGCAGCTGTAAGGCCAGTATGATCCCATCAGAATTGGCTTATAATTTGGTAGCCAAGAGCAGGACTGGGTACAAAACACAGAAGAGATGCAAATATTCCATTCACGTGTCACCTCTGTTTTAGATCCACTCCTGTGTTATTTGGCATTAGCAGTACTGATGGATTATTGAGCAAATGCTCACCGAGTTAAGGCGCATGCTCCACAGACAGGATCCATTTTTAGTGGGTTATTGTACTGATGGATCAGAGGCAGGGCAAAATAATCTGAGACATCAATACAAACTTACTGCGGACACCCCTCCCTCTCCACTCTGTTTGGGGGCTCTACTGTATAAGCGTTAAATAGAACTGGTTCTGTTGACATCTATGTGGAATCAGCTGATGACGGTGTAAAAGGAGTGTGCTTCTTCTTGACGCTAACATCGATCTGTAAGGCTGAGTTAATTCTTGAGTTATTTGGTCAGTTTTGGGCCCATGACTGCCCAAATAAGTGTAGTGTGCACTGATTCTAAGAGCGACGCCTTTCATCTGCATGTCATACTGACTCACAGTATTATTTCACTACCACAACAGAGTCCCTATGCATGTTACTGCAAGGCACAGTGTTCTACACCCCTATCAAGGCTCTCTCTGCAGCCCGGAAATAGCCATTTTTTAACGAGATTCACTGCAAATAAATTTGTATAGTAGAAAAAAAATATCCAGAAAATTCGCTGAACTGGCCGAATCGAATTTTGGAAAAATTTACTCATGTCCAATTATGAGGTTACACATTTCTTTTCCTACCATAAAATAAATCCTGGAATACCCTACAAATATATTCAGGCTAGGCAAGCCTCTGTGAGCTATTCACATCAGTAGTACAAATCACTCTCCTCTGATCTTTCCAGTGTGGAGCTGTGCTGTAAATTCTGCAATCAGATATTGACCTCTGCTCCTCCTTCCTCCCTCTCACAGCAAGGGTTTTACACATAGACTGTGGCAGATAGATTATAATGTATTTCCCCTTCCTTGTCCTTTGAGTCTTGAATTACTATGTCACTGAATACAACTTATTTACTGACTTACAGAATTTAGGTTTTACAGAGAACCAACATACAGAAAAAGGAGGTCTGAATACTTCTGAAAGATGAGAAATATGTCACTTCCCCCTAATAACATGTGGAGGCAGCAGCACACAGCAGATGTCATTGGAAATAAGAAGTGAGCAGCTCCTGACAAATATAACGGCATCTGAAGTTAAAGTATGAAAAATTCCATCAGTCTTTTGTCCTAAAATAATTGTAACTGTTATGTTTTACCACAATAATTTATAAGAGATTAATTTGCCAAATTGATTTACCCATCCTTTGAAAAGAAAAGGAGCATAAGTTTATTCTTATATATTCAAAACATTTAGTAATGAATGAACCCATGCTTAGTAGAAAAGAAAACAAAATTCACCTATTTTGATCTTACATTTACCTAATTTTCCTCACAGTCTCCCTGTGGATCATACACTGGGCACGATGCAAGAAGCACCCTAGAGGTACAGCTACCAGGGCAAACATATGAGGCCTGATGAGTCCTGTGCACGAGTCCTGTTTAGAGATGAGCAAATTGCTCAAAATTCGATTTTTGTTTGATTTGTCAGAATTGGTTGACCTATTGTATTCTACCTGCATCTCTCTCTCCTCAAAATTCACCCGAATTGAATCAAAAACAATTTAGATTTGGATGCAACTGAAATTTTTACAAAATTCAGCTTGAATCTGATTAGTTTAGAATCAATTTGATCATCTTTTGTTCTATTAAAGAAAGAAGGACCCATGAACCAGAACCCTTGGGCATCATGTACCACCCTTGGTGCTACCTTTATCTCTCTATGCCTGGTACAAGATCTGAAGGGAGATAACAAGTAATGTTTTAATTTTAGAAAATACTAATTTCAAATTTAATTATAAGTTAAAATAATGTAATGAGATCTGTCAACTGAATAATAGCATAACTGACAGGAAAGTTTAGCACCTAATGGTAGCAGTACCTGTCAGAAAAGTTCAGTACCTTTAATGCTAGTGGCATTATGATACAGCTATAGGGAGTGGAGGAGTAGCTGTTGTATCTGAGCCCAGGTGCCTGGGAAGACCCGCAGGCCAAAGGCACGAATATTATGCTGTAAATGGCACAAAGTAGATGGGGCCTCTTTTATAGATTTTACATTGGGCCCAGGAGTTTCACGTTATTTCTCTGTTTAACTCTATCATTTCCAAAGACTACAACTTAAAGGGAACTATGACCAAGTTGGTTTGTTCACCATATCAAGTCCCATTAGTAGTTGGGACACAACACACTTTGGTTTTCTAATAACATTTTAATTCTTGACTCTGTCTTTTCTAATTTATTTTTCTGTAATGTGTGGTAATTTAATTTCCGCTCCTCCACATCCCGCGCTTGCATGACTCATTTATTTCAATCTGCTCAACCTTTAGCCTTGCAATAGTTTCTTTTTTGCCATTTAATTGTGTTTTTTTTCATGTTAAACATCAAAGCATAATGGAAAATCGTACATAATATGTATAGTATATTCACAGCTCTGGGGTCTGTTAACATTGGTAGAAGAAACTTGGTTAATTAACCAAACTCTTGGTTAATTGGAAAATACATTGAATGAAGACTGCAAAGCTGATCTAAACGAAATAAGAAGATATATATAACATGATTTCTTACTACAATGGATAATGTCTCTGCCTACCAACCAGTGGAATAATTAGAGTCCCTGTATTCATATATTAATGACGTATCTGCAGGATAGGTCATCAATGTCTGATTAGTGGAGACTCCAATTCCCAGCCAGATCAGCTGTTTGAAGAGGCAATGGTGAACACTGAAAACTCTTCCTAGTCAAGTGATGCCGTGTTCATTGCTTTCATGGACCTTGTTGCAGCTTGGTCCCATTCTAGTTTTTCTAGGTCAGTCTCGTTCAAGTGCTTTGATCCTTAGAATGCAGAGCATGTGGTCATCACACCTTCTCCACTGAAACACATAGCCCCTGCAATCTGTGCAATCTGATCATGTGTGGGACGTTCAGCGCACTGCTTCAGGCAGGATGACATTTTTGTCATATGCCCCACCATCTGAAAATGGCCCAGAATTAGTAATAAGGATGTAGTAAGATACAAGTGACATAATACTTGGTAATATCCCCTGGTATAAAATTGTAATAAGGTGGCTAGTCCCTTTAATGGAAAACGTAGCTATGTAGATATAAAATGGAAAGCACTACAAAAGCTATCATATCTTTTAGAGCTTCCAGAGCTTAAAGATCTCTTGCATCAAGAAGTGAATGTCTTCCACATGGTAGAAAGCAAAGCACAAGGGATAAAACATGTAGCCTGGTCTAAAGACACCAGGTTGAAGGATCTTTACCTCAGAGGTGGAATTGTAGATGGTCTATTACCCTCCAGTAAGGGGTTTTCTGGGACATTGATTTTGAATACTATCCTTAGAATAGGCCAACAATGTCAGATTGGCTAGGCTCTAACTCTCAGCACAACCAAACCACTGATCAGATGATCAAAAGGCTTGTGGAACTCAGCAAGTGTTATGCCCCTTTCCATGCAAGTTAGACACAGCACTGTACATATTATAATGTTTGTGCCTGCTACTACAGCTCTTTGCTGCTAAGTCCCTTTAAAAGTCAATAGGACAGGGCTGAAATATCAGCCACTACAAAATGTACAATGAAATGGGCACATCACCAACTATCACTTCAATCAGCTGATCAGTGGAGGTACCAGGAGTCAGACCCCAATGATGTAGTATCAGTGACCTATACTAAGTCATATATTATAATGATAACAACCAATCAGAAAAATACCAATAGTTGAATATGTGTGTTTCTAAACAATAGCACACCAAATATACACTCACCTAAAGAATTATTAGGAACACCTGTTCTATTTCTCATTAATGCAATTATCTAGTCAACCAATCACATGGCAGTTGCTTCAATGCATTTAGGGGTGTGGTCCTGGTCAAGACAATCTCCTGAACTCCAAACTGAATGTCAGAATGGGAAGGAAAGGTGATTCAAGCAATTTTGAGTGTGGCATGGTTGTTGGTGCCAGACGGGCCGGTCTGAGAATTTCACAATCTGCTCAGCTGCTGGGATTTTCACACACAACCATTTCTAGGGTTTACAAAGAATGGTGTGAAAAGGGAAAAACATCCAGTATGCGGAAGTCCTGTGGGCGAAAATGCCTTGTTGATGCTAGAGGTTAGAGGAGAATGGGCCGACTGATTCAAGCTGATAGAAGAGCAACGTTGACTGAAATAACCACTCGTTACAACCGAGGTATGCAGCAAAGCATTTGTGAAGCCACAACACGCATAACCTTGAGGCGGATGGGCTACAACAGCAGAAGACCCCACCGGGTACCACTCATCTCCTCTACAAATAGGAAAAAGAGGCTACAATTTGCACGAGCTCACCAAAATTGGACTGTTGAAGACTGGAAAAATGTTGTCTGGTCTGATGAGTCTTGATTTCTGTTTAGACATTCAAATGGTAGAGTCCGAATTTGGCGTAAACAGAATGAGAACATGTATCCATCATGCCTTATTACCACTGTGCAGGCTGGTGGTGGTGGTGTAATGGTGTGGGAGATGTTTTCTGGGCACACTTTAGGCCCCTTAGTGCAAATTGGGCATCGTTTAAATGCCACGGGCAAACTGAGCATTGTTTCTGATCATGTCCATCCCTTCATGACCACCATGTACCCATCCTATGATGGCTACTTCCAGCAGGATAATGCACCATGTCACAAAGCTCGAATCATTTCAAATTGGTTTCTTGAACATGACAATGAGTTCACTGTACTAAAATAACCCCCACAGTCACCAGATCTCAACCCAATAGAGCATCTTTGGCATGTGGTGGAACGGGAGCTTCATGCCTTGGATGTGCATCCCTCAAATCTCCATCAACTGCAAGATGCTATCCTATCAATATGGGCCAAAATTTCTAAAGAATGCTATCAGCACCTTGTGGAATCAATTACACGTAGAATTAAGGCAGTTCTGAAGGCAAAAGGGGGTCCAACACCGTATTAGTATGGTGTTCCTAATAATTCTTTAGGTGAGTGTACAATTACACACATATAATGTCACATCAATCTATATTGTTCAAAAACATATTATAGCAAATACACAGAACACAAATCATGTAGTGGTAGCAGCGCAGGACAATACTGTGACAAGCAGAACCCCTCCCTCCCACAGGACTCCCACCGTAGATAAAAGCCCTCACTCTGATACCAGCAAATGAGCGTCAAAAAGAGCTTTGTAATACACATGAAACAGATGACTAATGTAACAAAATTGCTGACTACATATCAGAGCACAAAACCATGCTCTCTGTCAAGGATGGAGTACAGATAACAGGAATTGATAAGCAATGACAGACTGACTTGATCCCAAACTAAGGAAAATATAGGAGAGCCCTTTAAATCCCTAAGAACTCTCCCTGAACTGCTATGTACATGTATAGGTCCCGGTGGTAGACGAATACATGCCCTTGTACCTATAACTGGGTGACACCTGAATACCCTATGTTAGTGAGGGGAGCGACCACCAGCTCCCTGCACAGAATACGGAGGGAGACAGGGTCACCTTGAATCAAGCCAGCGAACCAAACACAAAATAAATTAAATTGCACTTAACTTCAGAGCAATGCAGCTCCAGCTTTCAGCAGCAGACACTTCATCTAGGAAGTTGTATAAACCGCAGAGAGGAGCTTTATTGGAGTGAATATAAAGCATGCTAATAAATCAATTATGAAAAGCACCTGAGGGAGAGAAGGGAACTGAGCAAAGTGAAACCAAAACAAACATCATACAGCAGACAGGGAGGAACCTCTGACCGACCGTCTCCCAGACCCGGCGGTGACGCTCTCATGTATACACAGCGCTGGTCATACACGCAGTATATGGAGTCACCAAGGGTGCACTCTCTAATACATGTATCCAACCACACTGCATGTCATGAGCAACCTAAATCCTGCACAAACTACAGGTAAGTTAGCAGTATGAAAAGGGCATTTACCCACCAGGAGAACAGAAGGAGAGATGATACCAACCCGACGCGCGTTTCGCCTTGCTTCTTCAGGGGGCGTGTTTGTCCACGCTAGCCAACAGTAGAGATGGCCCGAACTATCCGCCGGCGAACAGTTCCCGGCGAACATAGCTTGTTCGCGTTCGCCTCTGCCGGGCGAACATATGCGATGTTCGGTCCGCCCCCTATACATCATCATTGAGCAAACTTTGACCCTGTACCTCACAGTCAGCAGACACATTCCAGCCAATCAGCAGCATACCCTCCCTCCCAGACCCTCCCACCTCCTGAACAGCATCCATTTTAGATTCATTCTGAAGCTGCAGTCTTAGTGAGAGGAGGGAGAGTGTAATTGCTGCTGATTTAATTGGGAAATCGATAGCTAGGCTAGTGAATTCAGTGTCCACTCCAGTCCTGAAAGACTCATCTGATCTCTGCTGTAAGGACAGCGTCCTGACAGCACCCCAAAAAGCCCTTTTTAGGGCTGCAACATTAGTCTGCTTTTTTTTTCCTTTATATACATATTGCAGTTGCCTGGCCTGCCTGTGTGTGAGGAGCTGCAGGCCCACAGACTGTAGTGTGCCCACTGCCAGTGCCCACCCCTGTCATTCCGTGTGGTACAGGACTCAGGGGTCAAGTCCTGGGAAAAAAAGTGTGGGAACTCACCCAAGTGCCTCCGCATGATGTCACAGCGCGCGGCGTTCGCAAAGGGCAGGGGAGGTCGGCTGGAGCAACTACTGTATTTTTTGCCCTATTAGACACACCGGCCCATAAGACGCACCTAGGTTTTAGAGGGGGACAATAAGAAAAAAATATTTTTCATTACACCTCAGGTCAGACCACCAATCAGACCCCCAATGTTAATCAGACCTCAGCTAACAGCCCCAATAAGATCCCCAATGTTAATAAGACCTCAGATCAGACCCCAATATGAATGACCCCCAATCAGACCTCAGATAATAGCCCCATGCCTCATAGCAGCCCCCAGTAGCCTCATAGCATAATAGCCCCATGCCTCTCCATCAGCCCCCAGTGCCTCTATATCATCCCCCAGCAGATCTCATCAGCCCCCAGTGCCTCTAATCAGCCCCCAGTGCCTCTAATCAGCCCCCAGTGCCTCTAATCTGCCCCTAATCAGCCCCCAGTGCCTCTAATCTGCCCCTAGTGCCTCTCATCAGCCCCCAGCAGATCTCATCAGCCCCCAGAGCCTCTTACCAGCCCCCAGGGCCCCATTCACTAGCGCCCAGTGCCCCATCCACCAGCCCCCAGTGCCCCATCCACCAGCCCCCAGTCAGTGCCTCTCCATTCAGCCCATAAAATATGAAAAAAAAAACGAAACCCCGTATATACTCAAGTATAAGCCGACCTCCCTAATTTTACCCCCAAAAACTGGGAAAAGTAGTGACTCGAGTATAAGCCGAGGTGGAAATGGATGTCACTGTTATGGGGGGTATCTGTGGATGACGCACTGTTATGGGGGGATCTGTGGATGACGCACTGTTATGGGGGGGATCTGTGGATAACGCACTGTTATGGGGGGGATCTGTGGATGACGCACTGTTATGGGGGATCTGTGAATGACGCACTGTTATGGGGGATCTGTGGATGTCACTGTTATGGGGGATCTGTGGATGACGCACTGTTATGGGGGATCTGTGGATGACACTGTTATGGGGGATCTGTGGAGGACACTGTTATGGGAGGATCTGTGGATGACGCACTGTTATGGGGGATCTGTGGATGACGACTGTTATGGGGGATCTGTGGATGACACTGTTATGGGATGGGGGGCTGTGGATGGCACTTATGGGATGAGGGGATGTGGATGACACTGTTATGGGATGGGGGATGTGGATGACACTGTTATGGGATGGGGGATGTGGATGACACTTATGGGATGGGGGGCTGTGGATGGCACTTATGGGATGAGGGGGATGTGGATGACACTGTTATGGGATGAGGGGATGTGGATGACACTGTTATGGGATGGGGGGATGTGGATGACACTTATGGGATGGGGGATGTGGATGACACTTATGGGATGGGGGGATGTGGATGACACTTATGGGATGGGGGGATGTGGATGACACTTATGGGATGGGGGATGTGGATGGCACTGTTATGGGATGGGGGATGTGGATGGCACTGTTATGGGAAGGGGGATGTGGATGGCACTTATGGGATGAGGGGATGTGGATGGCACTGTTATGGGAAGGGGGATGTTGATGGCACTTATGGGATGAGGGGATGTGGATGACACTGTTATGGGATGGGGGCTGTGGATGGCACTTATGGGATGGGGGCTGTGGATGGCATCCACAGATCCCCCATCCTATAACAGTGCCATCCACATCCCCCATCCCATAACAGTGCCATCCACATCCCCCATCCCATAACAGTGCCATCCACATCCCCCATCCCATAAGTGTCATCCACATCCCCCTTCCCATAACAGTGCCATCCACATCCCCCCATCCCACAACAGTGTCATCCACATCCCCTCATCCCATAAGTGCCATCCACAGCCCCCATCCCCACAGTTATTCTTACTCTTACTATAATTCTTGCCCCTCTGCCCTCTGTACCTCATCACATGCGGCAGTGAATACTTCAGGCCGGGCGGAGAGCGAGCGCAGTGTGACTGACGTCACGTGCCTGCGCCGCCTGCTTCATTCATAAAGCAGGCCGGGCAGGCACGTGACATCAGCAAGTCACACTGCTCTCGTCCGCCCGGCCTGAAGTATTCACTGCCGCATGTGATGAAGTACAGAGGGGGGAAAGCGCTTCCTGGTCCTTTCGCCCTGAAAGAAAGGGAACGGCGTTCCTGCCATGAAAAAAGTGCAGGAACGTCGTTCCCACGCATTCCCCCTCGACTCGACCCCTGACAGGACTTTGCATCAAAAAAAGGCATTTAATTTTTACACTTTAATCTAAGGTTAGTTGCCTGCCAGTGTGTGTCAGGCTGACTTCCACTGACTGTAGTGTGCCCACTGCCAGTGTCCACCACTCATACCGGCTGGCACAGGACTTTGCATAAAAAGGCATTTAATTTTTACACTTTAGTGTAATTTCAGCTGCTTGCCTGCTGCTAGTGTGTGTCAGGCCGACTTCAACTGACTGTAGTGTGCCCACTGCCAGTGCCCACCCCTGTCATCCCGTGTGGCACAGGACTTTGCTTAAAAAAAAGGCACTTAATTTTTACACTTTAATCTAAGGTTAGTTGCCTGCCAGTGTGTGTCAGGCTGACTTCCACTGACTGTAGTGTGCCCACTGCCAGTGCCCACCACTCATACCAGCTGGCACAGGACTTTGCATAAAAAAGGCATTTAATTTTTACACTTTAGTGTAATTTCAGCTGCTTGCCTGCTGCTAGTGTCACCGTGGTTTAAAACAGAGTGGAGGGAGCCAGCGTTTTTTTAACCATCTCCCCGTTCGAAAAATCTATTCAATAAATGGCCCCCAGATTGGGGATGTTAGAGGGATTAAACTGATGAGAATAGTACTACAGAAAATACCACTCATATTGGGTGTGACAGTAAATTGCACGGCTCAGGCGCAGTCACCGTGGTTTAAAACAGAATGGAGGGAGCCAGCGTTTTTTAACCATCTCCCGTTCGAAAAATCTATTCAATAAATGGCACCCAGATTGGGGACGTTAGAGGGATTAAACTGATGAGAATAGTACTACAGAAAATACCACTCATATCGGGTGTGACAGTAAATTGCACGGCGCAGACGCAGTCACCGTGGTTTAAAACAGAGTGGAGGGAGCCAGCGTTTTTAACCATCTCCCCGTTCGAAAAATCTATTCAATAAATGGCCCCAGATTGGGGACGTTAGAGGGATTAAACTGATGAGAATAGTACTACAGAAAATACCACTCATATCGGGTGTGACAGTAAATTGCACGGCGCAGACGCAGTGACCGTGGATTAAAACAGAGTGGAGGGAGCCAGCGTTTTTTAACCATCTCCCGTTCGAAAAATCTATTCAATAAATGGCCCCCAGATTGGGGACGTTAGAGGGATTAAACTGATGAGAATAGTACTACAGAAAATACCACTCATATCGGGTGTGACAGTAAATTGCACGGCGCAGACGCAGTCACCGTGGTTTAAAACAGAGTGGAGGGAGCCAGCGTTTTTAACCATCTCACCGTTCGAAAATCAATTCAATTCATCTTTTGGGGACCCTTGGTGTTGTACGTGGCTGGGTGGAGGAAGAAACCTTCAATGACATCACCGGGACGTGGCTAGCTTGGTATCCAACCTTGTGCAAATGGGGAGTTTGTGGTTGTGCAAATGAACTGTTTGTGGTGCATTAAAAGGGAGTTTGGTCTGTCAATGTCAGTGAAGCGGGCGTAACCCTTACACTACCTGATCGATACAACATCATACCTGATCGTATACACACACTGGATGTTTTAAAGCACGTTATTCCAAACAATTTAGGAATGTTAGTTGATTTATGCCCTTTATGGATTAAAACCCGACTCTGCATCCACTACGTAATTTTCCATGGGAGTTTTGCCATAGATCCCCCTCCGGCATGCCACAGTCCAGGTGTTAGACCCCTTGAAACAACTTTCTCATCACTATTGTGGCCAGAAAGAGTCCCTGTGGGTTTTAAAATTCGCCTGCCAATTGAAGTCTATGGCGGTTCGCCCGGTTCGCCCGTTCGCGAACATTTGCGGAAGTTCGCGTTCGCTGTTCGCGAACTGAAAATTTTATGTTCGTGACATCACTAGCCAACAGTCATATATACCCATCCTCCCAGTCATGTGACCCAATTATCTGAAAAGGACCCTCATTGTTCGCACCTGAATAGAGATGGAAATAGCCATTTGCTAACATTGGATTCCGCTCAAGACATCGCGATGCCTCACCCATGACGTCGCAGAGAAGAGCGTATCAGATCCACATCAAAAGATCTTGCGAGATCTTGAGCGCATCACGTGAATAATCGTCACATGGCACTATCCCCAACACTAAGTTCTGCCTCCCGAGGCCATCTCCGCCATTTTGGATAGGGGAAACATTGCCCTCTACAGCAAAACATTAACAGTATTGCGCTCAAACCTCACCAAAGTAGGAAACATTACCAAAGATGCAATACAATATAAGTATCCAGTGAAAATGTGTATTTAATACAATATACATGATAGATCATCATGTCATAAAATGGGAATAGTAGACATAACATAGATATAATAATAATAAATAATAAAAAATAAATAATATGTCATTAACCTCAGTGAAAACAAAATAAAGTGCTGGTGCTTAGTGCCATGCAGTGCAAGTGACAAATGTGATACAAAAGAATAGTGACAAATATTAGCTCTCCCAACGAGTTCTAAAAAAGTAGCAAATGATACCAAATGCAATGTGCACACTGAGGCATGTCTCTGGAGGCCCAAGGACCCATATCCATATAGGGCTTGGTTGCCAAAAATTTGTCCTGGATTTGTTGTAGTTGATAAGGATCAATATCAATATCTAATAGTCCCCCGTAATTTTATCTCCCCTAATGTTGCAGGACAAGGCACAGTCTCACAGGGAAACCATCAGGGGTACCACATCAGTTTTTCTAGAAAGTAATAACATGACAGGATGACTGTTAGTAGAAAAATAGTAAACTGATAAGTCAAACAGTTAAAATAACCATATCTTAAATATATAAAAAAACATAACAAACTATTAAAAATAAACAATGTGCCGGTAACCCGACAACCTCAGGCTAGAGGCCTACCATGGAGCCGAGCACAGCCTTGCACTAGGAGAATCAGCCACTCTGTCATACCAGATTGACTACAAAAAAGGAACAAAGCTATTTCCTTCATTGATTCCAAAGGGGAACACCGTTTTTAGGGTGTAAATCCACTTTGTCTCCTTCTGTCCAAGGATTCTTCTCCAATCGCCACCTCTTGGAGAGATGATGACCCGGTCGATACCTCTAAAGCGTAAGAGGGATCCATTACAGTTGTGCTTGTCTTTAAAGTCTCTGGCCACTGTCTTCAACTGTGTCAGATCATTCTCATCCCTAGCTGTTTCAATGGATAGGACATGTTCTCTAATCCTTCTACTGAATTTCCTAGAGGTTAGGCCAACGTAAATAAGTCCACAAGGGCAGATAGCCCAGTAGACCACTCCAATAGTGGTACAGGTTATGGGGTGCGTGATCTGGTATTGTCTATCATGGGCAGAGCCCCAGAAATCTGTGGACCTGTCCATGTTGACACAGGCCACACACTTTCCACACTCCTCATTTCCCCAGGGGATGCCTTTGGTCCCAAACAGGCCTGGTACACTACGATCATAGTGATTCTGGACCAGATGGTCCCGGATATTTTTAGCTCTCCGGTATGTAATGCATGGGTTTTGTGGCACAACTGCATGTAATTGTGGATCCAATCTTAGGATCCCCCAGTATATATTAAGGGCCGCTCGTACCTCTTTCCATTTTTTATTGTATCCCATGATCAGCCGTATTTCCTCCTTGTCGGGTTTCCTTTCTCTCTTACATAGAAGGTCCGATTTTTTTGACGATCGCTCCCTCTGATATGCCCGATCAATACACCGCGCTCCATACCCACGTTGCTGGAACCTACGGCAAAAATCTTCCGCCTGTAATTCAAAAGATTGCTCCGTTGAGCAAATCCTCCTGGCACGCAGGAACTTGCCAACAGGTATACTCTTGATTAGGGATGAGCAAACCCGAACTGTATAGTTCGGGTTCGTACCGAATTTTGGGGTGTTCGGGACCCGGACCCAGACCCAAACATTTTCAAAGAAGTTCGGGTTCGGGTCCGTTGTTCGGTGATTTCTTCTCACTTTCTCACCTTCAGCTAGCGTTTTATTTCTTGCCCTAAGAAGCCATCACAGCCATGGCTACTAATGGCATGGCTGTGATTGGCCAAGTGCAGCATGCGACCCAGCCTCTATTTAAGCTGGAGTCACATAGCGCAGCACGTCACTCTGCTCTGATTAGTGTAGGGATAGGATGCAGGGAAAACTCAGCAAAAACACCTAATGAAGTGATCGATCTACAGCTGTGAATCATTCAACTTCTGCTAGTTAATTGCTCACTGGTTTTTAGGCTGCACAGAGCGTTTTTCTGTCACTTTTATCTGGGGTGATAGGCGGCCATTTTGTGTCTTGTTGTGCACGAGCACAAGCTGCCATCAATCCATCAATACTAGTTGTTGTTTTTTTTTTGCTATATCCTACATCAGGGACTTGGCTGTGCTTATTGTCACCCCTAGAAACTCAGGATATAAATTTCTATATTTTATTGAGGGGTTAATTCAATTGCCAAAATAGCAATCCACTAAATCTGGTGTTCCAGCTGTGGATAGCCAAGTGTAATACTGTCGGCTGTCTGGCAAAGGATAGATTCTTTTCTGGGATAAAATTCAAGTGCCAAAATAGCAATCCCCTAAATCTGGTGTCCCAGCAGTGGCTGGCCAAGTTTAATAGTGTCCGGCAAAGGATATTTTTTGATCTGGGGTGAAATTCAATTGCCAAAATAGCAATACCGTAAATCAGTAGTTATAGCTTTGGCTGGCCAAGTTTAATAGTGTCCGGCAAAGGATATATTTTTTTCTGGGGTGAAATTCAATTGCCAAAATAGCAATACCATAAATCAGTGGTTTCAGCTGTGGCTGGCCAAGTTTAATACTGTCCGTCAAAGGATATGTGTTGTTCTGGGGAGAAATTCAATTGCCAAAATAGCAATACCGTAAATCTGGTGTCCCAGCAGTGGCTGGCCAAGTTTAATAGTGTCCGTAAAAGGATTTATTATTTTCTGGGGTGAAATTCAGTTGCCAAAATAGAAATACAGTAAATCTGGTGTTCTAGCTGTGACTATACAAGTTTCATAGTGTCCGTGAAAGGATATATTTTGTTCTAGGGTTAAATTCAATTGCCAAAATAGCAATACCGTAAATCTGGTGTCCGAGCAGTGGCTGGCCAAGTTTAATAGTATCCGGCAAAGGATATATTTTTTTCTGTGGTGAAATTCAATTGCTAAAATAGCAATACGATAAATCAGTGGTTTCAGCTGTAGCTGGCCAAGTTTAATAGTGTCCGGCAAAGGATATATTTTGTTCTGGGGTGAAATTCAATTGTCAAAATAGCAATACCATAAATCTGGTGTCCCAGCAGTGGCTGGCCAAGTTTAATAGTGTCCGACAAAGGATTTATTATTTTCTGGGGTGAAATTCAGTTGCCAAAATAGAAATAGAGTAAATCTGGTGTTCCAGCTATGACTGGAAAAGTTTCATAGTATCCAACAAAGGATATATAATTTTCTGGGGTGAAATTCGGTAGCAAAAATAGAAATACCGTAATTCTGGTGCTCCAGCAGTGACTGGCCAAGTTTAATAGTGTCCGTCAAAGGATTTATTATTTTCTGGGGTGAAATTCAATTGCTAAAATAGTAATCCCCTTAATCTGGTGTCCCAGCATTGGCTGGCCAAGTTTAATAGTGTCCGGCAAAGGATATATTTTGTTCTAGGGTAAAATTCAATTGCCATAATAGCAATACCGTAAATCAGTGGTTTCAGCTGTGGCCGGCCAAGTTTAATAATGTCGGGCAAAGGATATATTTTTTTCTGGGGTGAAATTCAATTGCCAAAATAGCAATACCATAAGTCAGTGGTATCAGCCGTGGCTGTCCAAGTTTAATAGTGTCCATCAAAGGATTTATTATTTTCTGGGGTGAAATTCAGTCGCAAAAATAGAAATACCGTAAATCTGGTGTTCCAGCTGTGACTGGACAAGTTTCATAGTGTCCGTCAAAGGATATATTATTTTCTGGAGTGAAATTCAATTGCCAAAATAACAGTCTGCTAAATCTGGTGTCCCAGCAGTGGCTGGCCAAGTTTAATAGTGTCCGACAAAGGATATATTTTGTTTTGGGGTGAAATTCAATTGCCAAAATAGCAATTCCATTAATCAGTGGTTCCAGCGGTGGCTGGTCAAGTTTAATAATGTCCGGCAAAGGATAGATTTAAATTTGGCAGGTACAAACCCTTGCATTGCATAACTGACAGGGAACTTACAATTGGCGGTTACATTCTTGCATGAAATAAAGCCTTTTTGGGCTGTGGAGCCAAAGGTAGTTGCCAATAACTGTTTTTTTTTTTTTTTTAATTTTTTTTATAAATTAGTGTAGACCCCAAAACATTGGGAAAATATAAAAAATAAAACAAAGTGTAAGTGCACGGTAGTATTACATTACCAATGCTAACCCAGCTTTCTGAGGTGCTGATGGTGACCCAGCTGCCCGTGAGCTGGCTTGGGTGCCACCCTGCGGAGAACACGGTTACTCCTCATCCTCCTCATCCTACTTATCCTCCTCATCCTCCAGAACTGTGCCCTAGCTGGACAATTGTGTTCCAGGCCAGGGACTATGTTGGTGCAGGAACCCACCCTTCGAGCCACTTGGATGTCACTGGACTTAAGTTAAGGATAAGGCGTGTATATAGTTTTGTTTGTTTATATAGTAAGTTTAGCTGCATAATAGCTATTTTAATTTGTTTTTAAGAAAATTTGTAAATAGTTTGTTAATGGTTTAAATGAATGGTGGAGTGGGGGTGTTGTGTGTGTTCGATTAACTGAATTGATTTTCACTGTCTGGTATTTAGGAATTTCCGCACCCCAAATTCAGCACATGTGGCAGGCAGGGGATGTGTGTCAAACCGGCTAGGCCCAGACATGCTAGTATATTTCGCCCATTAGCACACAACACCAGGCCGGGATGGAGGCTCAGTGGCATCAACCAATGGTGGGTCTGTTGTTCCATGCCTGTCCACAGCTCCTGCGCGGTGCGGGGTTTGTCCCACAAATACACAAGTTTTAAAACAACCTGCTGTCGTTTCTCCCTGGCTGTGCTGCTGTGGGTGGTGAAGGTGTTACGCTTAGTGGATGAGGAGGGGGTAGAAGAAGAGGAAGGCGAGTAGGAGGAGGAGGTAACATGATACAAAGAGAAATGCCCAGCAATCCTTGGGGGTGGAAGGACATTCGCAAAAATGCTATCCGCTTTTGGGCCAGCCGCTACATTTACCCACTGTGTTGTTGGTTATGTGGACGTTGCCACAGATAGCGTTGCGCAGTGCTCACTTGATTTTGTCCGCCACTTGGTTGTGCAGGGATGGAATGGCTCGCCTGCAAAAGTAGCGGCGGCTGGGATACACGTATTGTGTGATAGCCACCGCCATAAGGTTTTTAAAACTGTCCACCAGACAGAATGACAGCATTTCAAAGGACCAGGAAGTTTGAAATAAGGCATTCAGAGCCATGGGTGGGGGGTACTTCCTCTTTCTATTTCTTTTTCTCTCTAGTGTTTGGGAGATGGACAGCTGATAGCTGAACACTTCCATGGGATTTGGTGGAGATGTTTGGTGACAATGACAGATGTGGTGGCGTTGCTGCCACATCCTCTGCTGGGTGACAGGTGCCACTGTCACTCACTTGGGCTCAAGTTTAGAATGTTTATTTATTATTTTTCTATATTTTATTTTATTTTAAGTCATTTCCCTATTCACATATGTATGCAGGGCATTTACCTACATTTTGCTGCCAGGGCTATTTTACAGCCTTTTAAGTGCCCAAAAGTTCGGATCCCCATTGACTTCAATGGGGTTCGGGTTCGGGGTGAAGTTCGGGTTGAGTTAGGAACCCGAACATTTTCGTGAAGTTCGGCCGAACCCGAACATTCAGGTGTTCGCTCAACTCTACTCTTGATGAGATTACCTGGGTGTGCAGATTGTGCATTAAACAAAGCGTTCACTGAGGTGTCCTTCCTGTATAGATCAGTCCCAATTAGAGATGGCCCGAACTATCCGCCGGCGAACAGTTCCCGGCGAACATAGCTTGTTCGCGTTCGCCTCTGCCGGGCGAACATATGCGATGTTCGGTCCGCCCCCTATACATCATCATTGAGCAAACTTTGACCCTGTACCTCACAGTCAGCAGACACATTCCAGCCAATCGGCAGCATACCCTCCCTCCCAGACCCTCCCACCTCCTGCACAGCATCCATTTTAGATTCATTCTGAAGCTGCAGTCTTAGTGAGAGGAAGGAGAGTGTAGTAGCTGCTGATTTAATTGGGAAATTGATAGCTAGGCTAGTGAATTCAGTGTCCACTCCAGTCCTGAAAGACTCATCTGATCTCTGCTGTAAGGACAGCGTCCTGACAGCACCCCAAAAAGCCCTTTTTAGGGCTGCAACATTAGTCTGCTTTTTTTTCCCTTTATATACATATTGCAGCTGCCTGGCCTGCCTGTGTGTGAGGAGCTGCAGGCCCACAGACTGTAGTGTGCCCACTGCCAGTGCCCACCCCTGTCATTCCGTGTGGTACAGGACTTTGCATCAAAAAAGGCATTTAATTTTTACACTTTAATCTAAGGTTAGTTGCCTGCCAGTGTGTGTCAGGCTGACTTCCACTGACTGTAGTGTGCCCACTGCCAGTGCCCACCACTCATACCGGCTGGCACAGGACTTTGCATAAAAAGGCATTTAATTTTTACACTTTAGTGTAATTTCAGCTGCTTGCCTGCTGCTAGTGTGTGTCAGGCCGACTTCAACTGACTGTAGTGTGCCCACTGCCAGTGCCCACCCCTGTCATCCCGTGTGGCACAGGACTTTGCTTAAAAAAGGCACTTAATTTTTACACTTTAATCTAAGGTTAGTTGCCTGCCAGTGTGTGTCAGGCTGACTTCCACTGACTGTAGTGTGCCCACTGCCAGTGCCCACCACTCATACCGGCTGGCACAGGACTTTGCATAAAAAGGCATTTAATTTTTACACTTTAGTGTAATTTCAGCTGCTTGCCTGCTGCTAGTGTGTGTCAGGCCGACTTCAACTGACTGTAGTGTGCCCACTGCCAGTGCCCACCCCTGTCATCCCGTGTGGCACAGGACTTTGCTTAAAAAAAGGCACTTAATTTTTACACTTTAATCTAAGGTTAGTTGCCTGCCAGTGTGTGTCAGGCTGACTTCCACTGACTGTAGTGTGCCCACTGCCAGTGCCAACCACTGATACCGGGTGGCACAGTAGCTTTGCCGATAAATAAGGCATTTAATTTTTAGACAGTAGTCTAAATTCAGTTGCTTGCCTGCTGCCAGTGTGTGTCAGGCCCTCTTCCACTGACTGTAGTGTGCCCACTGCCAGTGCCAACCACTGATACCGGGTGGCACAGTAGCTTGCCGATAAATAAGGCATTTAATTTTTAGACAGTAGTCTAAATTCAGTTGCTTGCCTGCTGCCAGTGTGTGTCAGGCCCGCTTCCACTGACTGTAGTGTGCCCACTGCCAGTGCCAACCACTGATACCGGGTGGCACAGTAGCTTGCCGATAAATAAGGCATTTAATTTTTACACGTTAGTCTATTCGGCACACGTCCCCGGATAGGGTCCGTAACAGGGATTAAACTGATAGGAATAGTACTAGTTAAGACACCACTCATATAGGGTGTCACAGCACATTGCTCTGTGCACGCGCAGTGCCCCAATTTGGGAGTAAGAGGACCGACCAAGCTGCTTTTTCCATCTCCCGGTTCCTGAAATCAATTCAGTTTAGTGTATGAGAGTTTGGTCTGTCACTGTGAAGGCAGTCGAAGGTACCCGGCCTAAATTTTTTTCATCAAAAGGCAATCCCTGATATGGGACGTAACAGGGATTAAACTGATGAGAATAATACTACAGAAAATACCACTCATATCAGTGGAGGGAGCCAGCGTTTTTTAACCATCTACCCGTTCAAAAATCTATTTAATAAATGGCCCCCAGATTGGGGAGTCGGGGACGCTAGAGGGATTAAACTGATGAGAATAGTACTACAGAAAATACCACTCATATCGGGTGTGACAGTAAATTGCACGGCGCAGACGCAGTGACCGTGGTTTAAAACAGAGTGGAGGGAGCCAGCGTTTTTTAACCATCTCCCATTCGAAAAATCTATTCAATAAATGGCCCCCAGATTGGGGACGTTAGAGGGATTAAACTGATGAGAATAGTACTACAGAAAATACCACTCATATCGGGTGTGACAGTAAATTGCACGGCGCAGACGCAGTCACCGTGGTTTAAAACAGAGTGGAGGGAGCCAGCGTTTTTTAACCATCTCCCGTTCAAAAATCTATTCAATAAATGGCCCCCAGATTGGGGACGTTAGAGGGATTAAACTGATGAGAATAGTACTACAGAAAATACCACTCATATCGGGTGTGACAGTAAATTGCACGGCGCAGACGCAGTCACCGTGGTTTAAAACAGAGTGGAGGGAGCCAGCGTTTTTAACCATCTCACCGCTCAAAAATCAATTCAATTCATCTTTGGGGACCCTTGGTGTTGTACGTGGCTTGGTGGAGGAAGAAACCTTCAATGACATCACCGGGACGTGACTAGCTTGGTATCCAACCTTGTGCAAATGGGGAGTTTGGCGGTTGTGCAAATGAACTGTTTGCGTGTGCATTAAAAGGGGAGTTTGGTCTGTCAATGTCAGTGAAGCGGGCGTAACCCTTACACTACCTGATCGATACAACATCATACCTGATCGTATACACACACTGGATGTTTTAAAGCACGTTATTCCAAACAATTTAGGAATGTTAGTTGATTTATGCCCTTTATGGATTAAAACCCGACTCTGCGTCCACTACGTAATTTTCCATGGGAGTTTTGCCATAGATCCCCCTCCGGCATGCCACAGTCCAGGTGTTAGACCCCTTGAAACAACTTTCTCATCACTATTGTGGCCAGAAAGAGTCCCTGTGGGTTTTAAAATTCGCCTGCCAATTAAAGTCTATGGCGGTTCGCCCGGTTCGCCCGTTCGCGACATCACTAGTCCCAATATGTCCCTGTGAATCCACCCGAAAGACCACGTCCAGAAACTCCATCTCATTTCGACCCACTTTGAAAGTAAGTTTGATATTCTTATTGTTGTTATTCAGTTGCTGTATAAGCTGTTCAATCTCCTCCTCCGTCCTCTGCCAAATGATGAGGACATCATCAATATAACATCCCCAAAACTGGACGTTACTCATCATTGGCAGAGGATCTGTCTGGAGAATCTACCTCTCCCACAGCCCCAGGAACAAATTTGCATACGAGGGCAGACAAGACTCCCCTATTGCAGTCCCCTGGAGCTGTAGGAAGAAAGACCCCTCAAACAGAAAAAATTGTGGGTGAGGACGTATTACAGCAAAGACACAATGATTGGAGAAGAATCCTGTTGCAGAAGTAGACAAAGTGGATTTACACCCTAAAAACGGTGTTCCCCTTTGGACTCAATGAAGGAAATAGCTTTGTTCCTTTTTTGTAGTCGATGTGGTATGACAGAGTGGCTCATCCTACTAGTGCAAGGCTGTGCTCAGCTCCGTGGTAGGCCTCTTGCCTGAGGTTGTCGGGTTACCGGCACATTGTTTATTTTTAATAGTTTGTTATGTTTTTTTTTAATATATATTTAAGATATGGTTATTTTAACTGTTTGACTTATCAGTTTACTATTTTTCTACGAACAGTCATCATGTCATGTTATTACTTTCTAGAAAAACTGATGTGGTACCCCTGATGGTTACCCTGTGAGACTATGCCTTGTCCTGCAACATTAGGGGAGATAAAATTACGGGGGACTATTAGATATTGATATTGATCCTTATCAACTACAACAAATCCAGGACTAATTTTTGGAAACCAAGCCCTATATGGATATGGGTCCTTGGGCCTAATCAAAAAAACAAAAAATTGTATACTATTATAGTCCAATTATTAGGCCTCAGCTACTTATATAGAAATTCCAATATGAGACCTGTGCTATATTAAAACACAACTTTTACTTATTAACGGTTAAAAAAACGATGAAACCCAAGTGCTCAAAATAACAGTGATAATAATAATATCTCAGTGAATACCTGTAGACAGACAGTCCTTATAATAAAGGAAACAAAGAATGATCTTACCCGATCCTGAGGTGTCAATCAGTCTGCTACGACAGTCTGTGGAAGTCCAGGTGGTTTGTTTGAAAGCTGTTAGGCTTGTATTACTGTAAGAGTAGTTTCATTGGGACAGGGAGCTACATAGCCCTAGGATTCACCCTGGATCATTGATTGGGATAGGGGCTATTACTCCCTGCCTATCAGTAATACAGAGCACCCATCCGGAGACACAAACATGGGCGGTGAGACGTGGGTGCTGGGTGACACTTCTCCACACCATCTTTGGGACGCGGAGCACTGTCTATGACCGTCCCCAAAATAATTGGACCTGCCTACTTACCTGGCATCTTCAATCAATTGAACTACGGACAATAAGCGTTGACTCTCTAAGACTGCATCTCCCCTGATGAGTCCCTGTATAGCGGGATGAAACATGTTGGGATATTAGAGAGAGACATTAATAGGTAATTAGGCCCCCAATAGGGACAGGTTCCTGATGGGGTCGCCCCTATTGGGGCAGGTGCTCTGTATTTCTGATAGGCAGGGAGTAATAGCCCCTATCCCAACCAATGATCCAGGGTGTATCCTAGGGCTATGTAGCTCCCTGTCCCAATGAAACTACTCTTACAGTAATACAAGCCTAACTGCTTTCAAACAAACCACCTGGACTTCCACAGACTGTCGTAGCAGACTGATTGACACCCCGGGATCGGGTAAGATCATTCCTTGGGTCCTTGGGCCTCCAGAGACATGCCTCAGTGTGCATATTGCATTTGGCATCATTTGCTACTTTTTTAGAGCTCGTTGAGAGCTAATATTTGTCACTTTTCTTTTGTATCACATTTGTCACTTGCACTGCATGGCACTAAGCACCAGCACTTTATTTTGCTTTCACTGGGGTTAATGAAATATTATTTATTTTTTATTATTTATTATTATTATGTCTATGTTATGTCTACTATTCCCATTTTATGACATGATGATCTATCACGTATATTGTATTGAATACACATTTTCATTGGATACGTATATTGTACTGCATATATATTATTATATGGTATATGTTGTAAGTAGTAGTACTGTATTTTGAACTTGCACATTGCACTTTATTAAGATCATGATATTATTAATGCTATCGTCCACTATTGAGGACAGGCATGTTCTCTCTCTCGTTTTAGAGGTTTCCTTTTAGAGTTTTTCCCCCTCCCCTCCTCCCCCTTTTTCCCCTTTTCCCTTGTTCCCGCGCGTCGGGTTGGTATCCTCTCTCCCTCTGTGCTCCTGGTGGGTAAATGCCCTTTTCATTCCGCTAACTTACCTGTAGTTTGTGCAGGATTTAGGTTGCTCATGACATGCAGTGTGGTTGGATACATGTATTAGAGACTGCACCCTTGGTGACTCTATATACTGCGTGTATGACCAGCGATGTGTATGCATGAGAGCATGGTTTTGTGCTCTGATATGTAGTCAGCAATTTTGTTACATTAGTCATCTGTTTCATGCGTATTACACAGCTCTTTTTGATGCTCATTTGCTGGTATCGGAGTGAGGGCTTTTATCTACGGTGGGAGTCCTGTGGGAGGGAGGGGTTCTGCTTGTCACAGTATTGTCATATATTATAATGAGTTAATAGCATCCCACAACATTTACCCATTCTTGTGTTTGTATTATGGAGTCCTACAGTTAATTATGTTTCGGATGAGAAAGTCTTTTTTCTTGCTATGTTTTTTTTTTTTTTATCGAAAATGTATGTATCTTTTGATGTTGTGACACTTTTTTAAGAACTAAAAATAAAGAAAGATTTTTTTGTTCGAGCACGTACTTGGGAAGTTTTTTTTTTTTTTTTTTTTTTATAACACATGCATAATTTACTTGGTGCTAAGGCCTAAGGAAAAAATGATTTAAGTGTATCTCAAAGTGTCTTGTTTTTAGGATTACCATAAAACCTTGAAATTTGCAGCTCTTGATCCATCCCCACGTTATCTTGTTCCTGTCATCGATGCCTGGATCTTCCACAATTCATTGCCTGTTACTGAGCAATGCACTATTTTGTTCTATGACAGACTATCATAAAGAGATTGTGGATTAATAAGAGTACATGTATAAATAGCCTGGCATCTTATACCGTTAGTATAATTATCATTGGTTTTCTGGTGGCTGTGAATTCATCTGCTTTACAATTAATATTTTCTCAGTTTCTATTGGTTGTGAGTTGTGTTTAGCTAATCAAAGTCCACAAAGTGGAATTCGGTCCAAATTGAAAATTTGAAATGCCGCAAAGCCGAATTTCCTTGTGCTTCAAGGTAACTAATTAATTTCCCCGAATGGTAGTAAAAACAACAAAAACAGCAAAAAAAATCATAGTTACCTCATCTGTTTGAGTGCAAAGAGCCAGCCACCATCTTGATTAAATACCCCACGTGAAATCCCACGTGCGGTGACGTACGACGTCACCACGTCGGTCTACGTGATGTCACCCCAGCCATTAGTGCATGAAGAAACACACAAGAATTGCAAATTGAAAAACATAGGTGGCAGCATTCTCATTTGTCAGCCTGGTATGCCTGCTGAACGTCTAATCAGTAAATGAGACCCCATCCAATAAAGAAAAAATTGGAATCCTGTATGTCAGGTATGAATGAAGTGGCAGTCAAGCATGCATGCTGCCTCTTCATTCATCTGTTTGGTACTGCCAAAGTACTGCCAGTCAAGTAGAGAATGATCGGAGATGGAGTCACATTTTGAATGCCTGACTGTCGTTCCATTGTTCCAGTCCATTACCAAGATCAATGGGGTATGAACAGAGGAACACCACCCATAAAACACATCCTTTACCTGTGTTTTCAGACAAGCCCTTTAACTTCTAAACTGGAAATAAATAGTGTAGAAAATAAAAGGAATAGTGTTGGTAATTATACAGGATGCAGAGATTACGGTCACACCCAGGCCTGGGAAATCCCTCTTTATCATATGGTTAGATCAGTACTAGAGATTAGAGTATTTTTAAAAAATTCGATTCGGCTGGATCGCCAAATTTTCCGAAAAAATCTAGTTCAATCCAAATTTATTTGCGGCGTTAAAAAAGGCTATTTCCTGGCTGCAGAGAGTCATTATAGTGGTGTAGAACACTGTGCCTTGCAGTAACACGCATAGGGAGTCTGTTCTGGTAGTGAAATAATACTGAGTCAGTATGACATGCAGATGACAGGCGTCGCTCTTAGAATCATTGCACACTTCACTTATTTGACCAAATAACTCAAGTATTAACTCAGCACACTCCTTTTACACCATCGTCAGCTGATTTCACATAGATCTAAATAGAACCTGTTCTATTAAATGCTTGAACAAGTAGAGCCCCCCAACAGAGTGGAGAGGGTGTCAGCAGTAAGATTGTGTTGACGTCACTGATCATTTTGCCCTTCCTCTGATCCGTCAGAACAAAACCCTCAAAAAACGGATTATGTCTGTTGAGCATCAGCCGTCACTCGGTCAGCATTTGGGCAGTAATCCATCAGTATTGCTAATGCTAATAAAAAAAACAGGTGTGGATCCAAAAAGGGAGGTGTCACGTGAATGAAATATTTGCATGTCTTCTGTGTTTTGTACCCACTCCTGCTTTTGGCTACTAAATCACAAGCCAATTCTGAAGGGACCATACAGGGCTTACAGCTGCTACACAGACAGGATCCGTGACGGGTCAAATACATGATGATGTTTTGCCGATAGGCAAAATAGTGGCCCAGTAATGAAGTGGGGAGGGTGGGAACAGCATGAGAAGTCCACAGAGTGGCCCTATGACATAATTGTGAGGTGGAAGCAGCATGAAGAGACCACAGAGTTGCCCAATGACAGAGTCTGGAGGTGGCGGCAGCATCAGGAAGAGGCCACAATGTGGCAAAATAACAGAGTGGGAAGTTGGCGGCAGCATTAGGTGGACAAAGAGTTGCAGGGTGACATAGTGTGGAGGTGGCAGCAACATGAGGAGACCACAGAGTGGCAAGGTGGCATCAATTGGAGGTGGCAGCAGAATTAGGAGACCACAAAGTGCTAAGGTGACATAGTGTGGAGGTGGCAGCAGCATGAGGAGACCACAGAGTGGCAAGGCGATATAGCGTGGAGGTGGCAGCAGCATCAGGAGACCACAGAGTGACCAGGTGACCGAGTGGGGAGGTGGGTGGCAATAACAGTACCCTCTGACAATGGTGGGTGAAAGAAGCAGCACTTGGCATCAGGCGAGTGGCAGCATCAGAATAGTAGCTGAGGCAGGTAGCCAGAAGAAACCAATCTCTTTTGTCAAGCTTTGGGTGAAGCGGCATGTATGATCTAAATCAGATGCATCAGGCATTGGTGGGTGGATGTCTCTATAGTTAATTCAAAAAAGAAAAAGAGGTAGGATCGCACATCCACCTGCTCAGCTTCTGATCTTTAACTTCTTCTCAGCAAAATTAATATCGCCACTTGGTGCAATATTTACTATACTGCCCCCTATACTGCATGCTATATAAGAGGCATTAGTCTACATATAGCACCCGACGACACATGGTCAGATCAGTCATTGTCAGGGAGAGCAGAGCGTAGGAAAGGAAAAATAAATTCACAGTTCTTATTCTAGGAAAGCTTTTCAAAGACCCAAAAGTCCTTTTGAAGACTACGGTGTGTGTGTGTTTGAGAGCAGCAATATATTTTTTCCAGCGCTAAATTGATCAGTCTAAGGGACATCCATGCTGAGGAAGGGACAGATAGTGCAGGGAGAGAAATTTGCTGTTTTTACTATCAAAAGCTTTTCAAAGACCCCAAAGTCCTTTTAAGGACTACTGTGTGTGTGTTTGACAGCAGCAAGATATTTTTCTTTAATACCTATTAGTGACATATAGAGATGAGCGAACTTTAAAAAAAAGTTTGGCGTTCGGGTTGTGGTAATCGCCGCATCCCGTTATGGATTCCACTACCGCGGACTATTCCGGCATATGGAATCCATAAGGGGCGGCTTCCACGAACCCGAACTGTTGAACAGCCGAAGGACCTGGGGTGACGTCACCGTCATGTGATCAGTGCAGGGGGCGTGGCTCAGCACTGGATTTGAGCCCCTGCTGAGCCACGCCCCCCTGCACTGATCACATGACGGTGACGTCACCCCAGGTCCTTCGGCTGTTCAACAGTTCGGGTTCGTGGAAGCCGCCCCTTATGGATTACATATGGCGGGATAGTCCGTGGCAGTGGAATCCATAACAGGATGCGGCGATTACCACAACCCGAACGCCGAACTTTTTTTTAAAGTTCGCTCATCTCTAGTGACATATTATACTGTACATCATCCGCAGACTGTGTCTTTTTGCGTAAATTCTTATAATCAGCACCACATTTATTGTCTAGAGTGTGTGCGCTTAATACACATCCCTGACATATACAGTGCTCCATCCGAAAACTGTTTCTTTAGTGTAAATTTAAATAATCAGGGGCCATCCCTCATCATCTACTGTCTCTGTAGTGTCTGCGTGTAGTACACATCCGTGACATATATAGTACTGCATCCGAAAACTATTTCCTTAGCGTAAATTTTAATATTCTAATCTAGTATCCATAGTGTGTTGTTTTCTGTGACATATAAAGTACTCCATCCAAAAACTGTTTCTTTAGCACAAATTTAAATAATCTGGGCCTAATTTAGTCTCCATAGCGTGTAGCTTTCTGTGGCATATACAGTATTCCATCCGAAAACTGTTTCTTTTGTGCAAATTTAAATTATCTAGGCCTAATCTAGTCTCCATAGTGTGTGGTTTTCTGTGACATATACAGTACTCCATCCGAAAACTGTTTCTTTAGACCAAATTTAAATATTCTAGGCCTAATTTAGTGTCTATAGTGTGTGGTTTTCTGTGACAAATACTGTACTACATCTGCAAACAGTGTCTATCACAAATCCCAATAATCTGGGCCTAATATAGTGTCCATAATCTGTGGTGCTCTGTAACCAATACTGTACAAGATCTGCAAACAGTGTCTGTATTACAAATTCCAATAATTGGGGCCTAATATAGTGTCCATATTCTTTGGGTTTCTGTGATGTATGCATTCCTGCATCCGAAAACAGTATCTGTAGAGCACATTTAAATAATTTGTGCCACATCTAATGTGTGTGCGTTTAATACATATCAATGACATATACTGTACTTTATCTGTAGACGGTGTATGCTAGTCTGTGACATTTTCAGGGCTAACTCACCTGTGTAATGTGTGCGCATCCCAAATACCTTTTTTAATTTATTAGCACATACACTTACAAATCCTACGCTCCTGTACGTATGACATACTTTTAAGCATACATAACATTTGATATTAAGAAGGTGGCCAGTAAAGACCGTGATGCTGATGGTGCACGCAGAGGCCTTGGCCCTGGGCGCAATAAAACTGAGTAAAAGAATGTAGCTGAGGGCCTTCAGGTGCACTAACCCTCAAAAACATTATTTGGAAGGGACTTCCGGTCTACTGACCCTCTAAAACATCATTTGCGAGTGCCATCAGGTCTGCTGACCCTCTAAAATAGGTATCCTCAAACTGCGGCCCTCCAGCTGTTGCAAAACTACAACTCCCAGCATGCCCGAACAGCCTACAGGTGTCAGCCTACAGCAGGGCATTGTGAGAGTTTTAGTTTTATAACAGCTGGAGGGCTGCAGTTTAAGGATGCCTGCTCTAAAACATCCTTTGTGAGTGCCGTCAGGTCAGCTGACGCTCTAAAACATCATTTGCAAGTGCCTTCAGGGAAGCTGACTCTCTAAAATATCATTTGCTAGTGCCTTCAGAGGAGCTGATCCTGTAAAACATTATTTACGAGGGGTTGCAGGTGAGCTGACCCTAAAAATCATTATTTTTGGGGCCTGCAGGTGAGCTGACCCTCTAAAACAATATATGTGAGGCCTGCAGGTGAGCTGACCCTGTTAAACATTATATGTGAGGGCCTGCAGGTGAGCTGACCCTAAAAAACATGAATTGTGAGGGCCTATAGGTGAGCTGACCCTGTAAAGCATTATATGTGAGATGACAGCATAAAAAGTATGTTGATATGATGGAGGAGGAGTAGAAAAGTCAGGGGCAATCCAGGCCTTGTTCATTTTTATAAGAGTCGACCTGTCAGCATTTTCAGTTGACAGACGGATGTGCTTATCAGTTATTATGCCCCCAGCAACACTAAATACCTGCTCTGACCAAACGCTGGTGGCAGATCAGGCCAGCACCTCTGAGGCGTAGACCAGTGACCAGTGGCGGATTATAATTGGGGAGTTTGGGTCGGTGGCCCCGGGCCCGGCTAGAACGCCACCATGCTGCGGCGGGGCACGGGAGCGTATAGTCCCCTGCCCACCGCCTATCACCGCCATAGGCTTCAGGCCTAGTAGGCCTGAGGCTTATGTGGTGGTAGAAGCCCGGCGTGCGTGATGATGTCATCGCGCGCCTGTATAGTGGTGTGCGCAGGCATTGATGTATGCGTGCCTGCCTCACCATTCAGCTCACAGGTAAGTATTAGCCTTTTTTTGTTGTTTTTTGTGTGTTGTGTGTGCTAACTTTGGGGGGGGGGGAGAGGAGATATTCGAGGAGGAGGAGATATTAATGAAGCGACAGTGGGGGCATGTTTCCATGGGGGCAAATTGATTAATTGATGGCAGTGTGGGGGCAAATTAATTACTGGATGACAGTGTGGGGGCAAATTAATGGATGTCAATGGCAGTGTGGGGGCAAATTAATTAATGGATGACAGTGTGGGGGCAAATTAATGGATGGCAATAGCATCGTGGGGCAAATTATGTAATGGATGACAGTGTGGGGGCAAATTAATTAATGGATGACAGTGTGGAGGCAAATTAATTAATGGGTGGTAGTGTGGGGGCAAATTAATTAATGCATGGCAGTGTGGGGGCAAATTAATGGATGGCAGTGTGGGGACAAATTAATTAATGGATGGTAATGGCAGTGTGGGGGCAAATTAATGGATGGCAGTGTGGGGGCAAATTGATTAATGTATGGCAATGGCAGTGTGGGGGGAGATTACTATATGGGGACAGTGTTAGAGAAATTACTGTATTGGCGCAGAGTGGGGGAAATTACTGTATGGGGGCAGTGTGGGGGAAATTACTGTATGGGGGCAGTGTGGGGGAAAATACTGTATGGGGGCAGTGTGGGTAAATTACTGTATGGGGGCAGTGTGGGGGAAATTACTGTATGGGGGCAGTGTAGAGGAAATTACTGTGTGGGGGAAATTACTGTGTGGGGACAGTGTGGGAGAAATTATTATATGGGGGCAATCTGTGGGAAATTACTATAAGAGGAAAGTGTGGGAGAAATTACTATATGGGGCCGTGTGGGGGTAATTACTATATGGGGGCAGTGTGGGGGAAATTACTATATGGGGGCAGTGTGGGAGCGTTGCTATTAGATTGCATTATTTTTGGGGACACTATACAAGCATTATTACCTGAAGCACAATATAGGGTGTTACTATTAATGGGACACTCTAGGGGACATTATAACTGCTGTAGACACTGCTGTATCCATAGGGATCTTTGGGGTCATTTATTCAACTGGTGTAGTAGAACTGGCTTAGTTGCCCACAGCAACAGATTCCAACTTTCATTTTTGACAGCTCCTCTGGAAAATGAAAGATGGAATCTTATTGGTTGCTATGGGCAACTAAGCCAGTTCTAATTTACACCAGTTTGATAAATGACCCCAATTATGAGAAATCTAATGTGTCTGTGTAAAAAACTCTGTAATGACGATGCGGCTGAAAGAATTTGTCATGGAGGTTTGGGTCAAATGGAGGAGAAGAGGAAAGAGAAGATCTACATGACAGGACATGTCACTAGATGTAACAGGTATGTGGTGCTGCATTCCCGTATATAATTAGTGCGGTCTCACTACTGTGACCTGCATCTCATCTTCTCCTCCAAGTCTTTTGTATCATAATCATACGAATTTTAAATTTGGCAACTAAAATTTTAATTTGTCCCCTGCAGTCCTATGTAACAGCCCAGATAACAGTGATAACTTTCTGTGTGCAGATAATGTATGTTGTACATGTTCCCTGCAGTCCTACGTAACACCCTACATAACACAATAATTCACTGTGTTATGTGGGGTGTTATATAGGACTGCAGGTAACATCTATGATATCTGTAGGTGGCTGGGTATTTGTGCTTACTTTTAAAGGCCTGGATTAAGGACATCTGTAAGCGGGCCTATTTGGTGTGGCCCGCCTTCTCCCTTTTGCTATCCCACAGCCTCTTCCAGCCTGTTGCGATGCTGTGGATCCCTCCCCCTCTATACTGCTCTCCTTGCTTGGCTTGCCACCTTCCCAGGTTGGGTCAGTGATGTCATCGTCCACCACCGCCTCTTCCACTTCCTCACTCGGGTCATCCTCCTGACTTGTGTTGTTGACCTAACAAGACCCTCACTTATTGACAACTGTGTCTTATCCACATCATCCACCTCATAAAACACTAACTGCCATTCCCCACCATCATCTTCTTCTAAATGTGGATGCTGAAGAGTTTGGGAATCAGTGCACAAGATCTCCACATGTCTCTCTTCAGGGAGGGTCAGCTCACCTGCAGGCACTCATCTACAATATTTGAGAGGTTCAATTCACCAGCAGGCCTTCACCTACAATATTTGAGAGGGTCAGCTCATCTGCAGGCCCTCACCTACAATATTTGAGAGGGTCAGCTCACCTGCAGGCCCTTGCCTACAATATTTTACAGGGTCAGCTCACCTCCAGGCCCTCACCTACAATATTTTAGAGGGTCATCTCACCAGCAGGCCCTCAACCAACAATATTTTACAGGGTCAGCTCACCTGCAGGCCCTCACCTACAATATTTTAGAGAGTCAGCTCACCTGCAAGCCCTCAACTACAATATTTTACATGGTCAGCTCAGCAGCAGGCCCTCACGTACAATATGTTACTGGGTCAGCTCAGCAGCAGGCTCTCGCCCAACATTTTTTCAATGGTCAGCTAAGCAGCAGGCACTCGGCCCTGGCCCCTAATGTTTTAAAGGGTCACCGGCAGAACCTTGCTCAAAATGTTTTTGAGGGTCCCCAGCAGGCCACCAATCATATTTTCTTTATGGGTGTGTATGATGTCCACCTTTATGTGTAATAAACAGGGCCGGCGCTACCCTAAGGCAGACCAAGTGGCTGCCTTAGGGCGCACCCAGTGCAGAGTAGTGGTGGGCGCAGTGGCGTAGCGTGGGGGGAGGGGGGTGTTGCCCCGGGTTTCAGACCACAGGGGATCCACAGCGCCGCAGAGTGAAGAGCGGTTTAGCACATGCTCTGCCTGATCACCAGGGCGCACACGGCAGAACGGCAAGTCAGCACTGGTGACTCTGCCCACCTTCCAGGCAGAAGACAGCACAGAGCTGAAGCAAGAAGGAGAGAAGATCGCTGCTGCAGCTGCACTGCCGCTTCAGTTCTAGTGCGCAGGCAGAGTCAGACACCACAGGCAGCCGACAGTGAGTGACAGTTGTCACTTGAACTTCCTACCCTGAGTGTTAGGTGTGGGCTGGACTACTAGCAGGAGGTATATATATATATATTGTGGGGAGTCGCTCTGGTAGACAGCGGTGCGGGTGCAGTTTAGAGGCAAAACAAGGAGTCCAGATTGTGCAACAAACAGTGTTTTATTCACACTTGCACACCATAAATGAAAAACAGTCTCTTTGGTGACAGTTCACACACAACGGAAACAACGTGGCAAAACAAAAACAGGCCAACACAGGTTCAGTCACCTGGGAGGTGTAGGTGCAGGTTCGCACCACGCTGTCGGCCCAGCCGCAGGAGAATCCAGCTTCAGGTAGCCAGGAACAAAACACCTCCTTGCTGAGCTCTTTCCTCCAGGACAGAGAACTCCTCAGCCCTGTTAGCAGCTCCAGGATAATCACAGCCTCCAGCTGCTGAGCTGGCTGAGCTTTTAAACCCAGCCCAAAACCAGGACTGGGTCGTGGGAGCAGCCACCCACCCTACACTTTAGCTGCTCCCGGTAAGAGCCGGCCCGGATCGGCTTTGCAGCCATGCTATTTAAACTCTGTCAGTAGCACTAGCTGCTGCTGACATCAACAAAAACGGGCTCTTACCTCACCGAGGCTATGAACCTCGGTGACACATACCTGCCATCCACGACGGCACCCTGCACCTTACCACACACCCCCTTTGTTCAACCCTGAGGGGTGGACACATGTGAGGCAGTGGACGCGGAAAGGGCATCTGCATTTCCCTGCAAGCGACCTGCCCTATGTTCCACGGAGAATTTGAAATTTTGAAGCGATAGGAACCACCTGGTGACCCGAGCATTCCTCTCCTTGGCCTGACTCATCCATTTGAGGGGGAATGGTCGGTCACCAGACGGAACCTCCTCCCTAACAGGTAGTAGCGGAGACTTTCGAGTGCCCACTTGATAGCCAGGCACTCCCTTTCCACTATGCTATATCTGGACTCGGCGGGGCTGAGCTTACGGCTCAGGAAGACAACGGGATGTTCTTCCCCGTTGACCTCCTGCGACAGTACCGCACCGAGGCCTACCTCCGAGGCGTCGGTCTGTACGACAAACTCCTTGTTGAAGTCGGGTGTCACCAAAACCGGGGACCCACACAGGGCCGACTTCAACGCGGAGAAAGCCTCCTCCGCCTTCTCACTCCAGCTAACCCTCCCAGACTTTCGCCCCTTCAACAGGTCTGTCAATGGCGCTGCTATTGTGGCAAAGTGGGGCACAAACCTCATGTAGTATCCTACAATCCCCAGGAACGACTTTACCTGCCTGGTGGTGACCGGTCGGGGCCAGTTACGAATGGCCTCTACCTTAGTTACCTGAGGTTTGATGACTCCCGCCCAATAACATATCCCAGATATTTTGTCTCCTCTAACCCTATGGAGCACTTCTTTGGGTTAGCGGTCAGTCCGGCTTTCCTCAGGGCATCCACTACCGCCTGCACCTTGGGTAAATGGCTTTCCCAGTCGGTGCTGTGGATGACTACATCATCTAAGTAGGCCGAGGCGCACCGACGATGTGGTCGCAGCACTATGTCCATTAACCTTTGGAAAGTGGCGGGGCGCCATGCAGGCCAAAGGGTAACACCTTGTAGTGATACAGGCCCTGCGGGGTAACAAATGCGGTTTTTTCCTTAGCCGACTCCGTTAAGGGTACCTGCCAGTACCCTTTAGTGAGGTCCAGCACAGAAAAATAACGGGCTTGTCCTAAACTTTCAACAAGCTCGTCTACTCGGGGCATGGGATACGCGTCAAACTTGGATACTTCATTTAACTTGCGAAAGTCGTTGCAGAACCGCAACGTCCCATCCGGCTTGGGTATTAGGACTATGGGACTGGCCCACTCACTTTTCGACTCCTCAATGACATCGAGCTTCAACATTAACTGCACTTCCTCCGCGATGGCCCGCCGCCGAGCCTCGGGTACCCGGTATGGTTTTAACCGGACCTTGGCCTGAGGCTCAGTGACGATGTCATGTCGGATGAGAGACGTGCGGCCAGGGAGGTCCGAGAACACATCCGTGTTCCGACTGAGGAACTCCCTGACTTCCTGAACTTGTTTGGAAGACAGGCTGTCTGCAATTTTTACCGTGGTTACGGCTTCACAGGCCTCGAACTGTGGGGCTGGACCCTTTTCACCTAGAAGCCCTGGCCGGGGGCTGTGGTCGTCGGCCGCGTCCCTATCTTTCCACGGCTTAAGTAAATTCACGTGGTACACCTGCTCCGGCTTGCGCCGCCCTGGCTGGTGTACCTTGTAATTCACTTCCCTACCTTCTCGATCACCTCATAGGGGCCCTGCCACCTAGCTAGGAATTTGCTGTCAAGGGTGGGTACCAGAACCAAAACCCGATCTCCCGGATTGAAGTCCCGCACCCGAGCCTGACGGTTGTACACCCTACTCTGGGCTTGTTGCGCTGCCTCCATATGCTCCCGGACCAAGCGGCAACACCCTTTCCATCCGTTCCTGCATCTGGGCGACATACTCAATGACACTTTTGTGGGGACAGGCTGTTGTTCCCATGCTTCCTTGGCGATATCCAACAGGCCCCGAGGGTGTCTGCCATAAAGCAGTTCGAAGGGCGAGAACCCAGTAGAGGCCTGGGGCACCTCTCGCACTGCGAACATGAGATAGGGCAGAAGCAGATCCCAGTCCTTCCCATCTCTAGACACCACCCTCTTTAACATATTTTTTAGAGTTTGGTTAAACCTCTCCACAAGACCGTCTGTTTGCGGATGGTAAACGGACGTCCGTAACTGCTTTATACGCAACAATTTACACAGTTCCCTCATTACTTTGGACATAAAAGGGGTCCCTTGGTCTGTCAGAACCTCTTTTGGCAGGCCCACACGGGAAAACATCTCCATTAACTCTTTGGCAATGAGCTTAGCTGAGGTATGTCGCAGAGGCACCGCCTCCGGATACCGAGTGGCATAGTCGAGAACTACCAGAATGTGTTGGTGGCCCCTGGCAGACTTTGGTACAGGCCCAATTAAATCCATAGCGATTCGCTCAAACGGTACTTCAATAATTGGCAGAGGTACCAGAGGACTACGGAAATGTGGCTGGGGGCTAGTTATCTGACAGGTCGGACAGGACTTACAATAATTTTCTACTTCCTTGAACACACTGGGCCAATAAAACCGCTGCAGTATGCGGTCCTGGGTTTTCTGCCACCCCAGGTGTCCCCAAGAACATGTTGGTGGGCAAGCTCCATGACAAGCTTGCGATACGCTGTGGGCACCACCAACTGTTCAACAGGTTCACCTCGGATTTGGTTCACCCGATACAACATATCCTGCAGAACAATAAATCGTGGGAACATTAATTCAGCCCCTGGTTTCTGGGGTTTCCCATCAATTTCCAGCACATTCTCCCAGGCCCTGGTTAGGGTTTGGTCCCGGTGTTGTGCGGTCCCAAAATTTTCCCCGGAGACATTGAGGTCTGCCAACTCAGGTCCCGGTGGCAAGTCCTCCGTGTCTCCCACCATTACACTCAGTGGGGTTGTCTCCCCTCTACCGCTGGAGCAGTGGTCACCCCTACCGCCGGCCCTTCAGACTCGGGCTCCCAGGGTTCTGGCCTTCCAGTGGTATCAGGCCACTCCACTAGGGTCACCCCTGTCTCGGGTCCCTCAGATACCTTTATTACCGGCCACAGCGCCGGAAAACCGGGAAGTCCCTCCCAAGTATCAGTTCGTGTGGGAGTTTAGTAGCGACAGCCACCTCGTGGGTCCACCTACCAGCCGCGGTGGACAAAGTCACTAGTGCAGTGGGGTAGTCTTTCAGGTCTCCATGGATGCACAGGACCCCGACTTTACGGCCAGTATACTCCGCAGGCCGTACAAGGGCAGCCCTTACCAGGGAGACTAAACTCCCGGAGTCCAGCAGAGCCACCGCCAGAGAGTCTCCCACCTCTACCTGACACAGGTGGTTATGGTCCTGCACCTCACGGGTGCCAGTTGCGCACAGCTTCCGTGCATACAGGGAGTGACGACCCCCGTAGTTCATATCCATCGGCTCATCCCGATGCGGACAGTCGGCCCTGATGTGGCCTGGCTCCTGACACCTCCAGCATACCACGGGAGGCGGACTCGCAGGGGGTATATTCCGTGCAGGCCGCTCTGTCGCCGGACGTCGGAACTGGGGCAGAGGCCTCCGGGTTTGACTGACCCCTTCCCGCAAGAGTCCCCTGCAGGTTTCTGGTGGCCTCGTAGCGCTCCACCAGGTCGACCATCTCCAGGGCATTAGTGGGGATACCTGGCCGATCCAGTGCTGGAGGGGATAAGGCAGGGCCCTCCAAAAGATGTCCGCCAACAGTCGATCCAGCATGGCAGTGGGACTTAGTAGATCGGGCTGCAGCCACTTTTGCAGCCTGTGCAGCAGATCGTAGTACTGCGGCCTAGCGGGTTCAGTCGCTTTAAAGTCCCACTGGTGGACTCTTTGGGCGCGGACCAGCACGTTCACGCCCAGTCTGGCTAGGATCTCTCCTTTCACGGTGTCATAATCTGCCGCTTGATCGTCCGACAAGTCGAAAAACACCTGCTGGGGTCCGGAAGCCAGGAAAGGAGCGACCACCTCAGCCCACTGGTCACGGGGTAACTTTTCCCTCACGGCGACCTTCTCAAAAACCGCCAGGTACGTCTCAACGTCGTCTGCGGGGGTCATTTTGGGATCGCCGCACGGACCGCTTCCGGGCATCATGGACGTGGTGGGACGCTCCTGCCGCCTGTAACGCCATCACATGTTGTAGCAGTAGTTGGTTGGTCTCCCGCTGCTGCACGTTAGCCTCTATGAGAGCCTTCACAGCAGCCTCCATGTTGCCAGAAACTCCTGCTTGCAGCTTTGCTGGCTTAATATATTCCATGCACTTTAGAAAAACAAAACTTCGGCGTTCACGCCAGCCTCACTGCGCATGCCCGCATCCTCCACCAAATGTGGGGAGTCGCTCTGGTAGACAGCGGTGCGGGTGCAGTTTAGAGGCAAAACAAGGAGTCCAGATTGTGCAACAAACAGTGTTTTATTCACACTTGCACACCATAAATGAAAAACAGTCTCTTTGGTGACAGTTCACACACAACGGAAACAACGTGGCAAAACAAAAACAGGCCAACACAGGTTCAGTCACCTGGGAGGTGTAGGTGCAGGTTCGCACCACGCTGTCGGCCCAGCCGCAGGAGAATCCAGCTTCAGGTAGCCAGGAACAAAACACCTCCTTGCTGAGCTCTTTCCTCCAGGACAGAGAACTCCTCAGCCCTGTTAGCAGCTCCAGGATAATCACAGCCTCCAGCTGCTGAGCTGGCTGAGCTTTTAAACCCAGCCCAAAACCAGGACTGGGTCGTGGGGAGCAGCCACCCACCCTACACTTTAGCTGCTCCCGGTAAGAGCCGGCCCGGATCGGCTTTGCAGCCATGCTATTTAAACTCTGTCAGTAGCACTAGCTGCTGCTGACATCAACAAAAACGGGCTCTTACCTCACCGAGGCTATGAACCTCGGTGACACATACCTGCCATCCACGACGGCACCCTGCACCTTACCACAATATATATATATGAAAAATGAACCTCAGGCAGCTATGAATGAAGGTATGATAGTAAATACAGTGAAGTGCCATGAGAGCCAGCCAGGCCAAGCCAACTTAGGTCCCCAAGCAGGTGGCAGGTGCTGGTGAAGGACGACCAGAGTAACTGAGACAGCACTGCCTCTGAGATGCCATGATCTGCCCATCTCTGCTGTCCATATACCAGGCCTACCCTAGTATATGGACAGCAGAGATGGGCAGATGGCATCCCAGAGGCAGTACTGTCTCAGTGTCCCTGGTCATGGGGGGCTGACTGCTGACATGGGGACATGACAGCTGACATGGGGGGCATGATGGATAGGGGCTGATGGCTGACATGGGGGGCATAACGGATAGGGACTGAGGGCTGACATGACATGGGGGCATGATGGATAGGGGCTGACGGCTGACATGGGGGGCATGACGGATAGGGGCTGACGGCTGACGGGGGGCATGATGGATAGGGGCTGACGGTGCGTCTTATAGGGTCAAAAATACAGTTCTCAAACCAGCGATTGAAGCAGAGCGAAGATACCAGGACCACATAACACAGAGGAGAAACCAGCTTCTGCAGACAGGACCAGGTGAGCTGCGCTTGGGCGGGCTCCAAGATGTAGCTTCGCTTGTGTTGCCAAAAATCCTTGCACCGGCCCTGGTAATAAAGGGTGTATTGCAGTGCCGGTTCCTTGTATTTTTGACAGCCCTTTCACTTAGTGCATAGGCTTTATAAGTGGGACCTCTTGCTTGTACTTTTTTTGTAGCACTTGCACTTTATATACAATTGAATATACAGGAAAGAATGTTTCCTAACAATTTTTCCTGTGAAATTGATATTTATTTATTTTTTAATTTTATTTTTTGGGGGGGTTTGTGCGTATTTTTGTCAGTCTGTAAAAGTGGCGTACAACTCAGACAACATGGTTCCCAGCAGCGACCTGGGAGTCCAAGATGCATCAGGATATCGTCCCCATGCTGTTCCCGAACCATTTTGTTGGTGTTTCTGTCACTTTCTGACCCTTTCCAATGGACCAGGCACCCTCCTCTCTTCAGAGCAGGGGGTGCCTGGTTGTCTCCCATTGACTTCCATTATACTCGGGTGTTCGGCCGAGCAGACGAATATAGCAATGTGTTCAGGCCAAACACCTGAATACTTTGGTGCTCCATCATCACTACTGGATCCATCTTGGACTCCTAGGTCACTGCTGGGAACCATGTTATCCGAGTAGTACGCCACCTTAACAGACAATAATACGCACAAAACCAAAGATAAAATCGATTTTAGAGGAAAAAGTGTTAGTAAACATTCTTTCCTGTATATTTACTGGTATATAAAGTGCAAGTGCTGCCAAAAATTACAAGCAAGAGGCACTCTGATACAACCTGTATATCACATAAAGGAGGGCCTCATTCACATTGTGGTACAATTGTTCATGTAGCGTGACTCCTACACTCATAAAGCCTATGCACTAAGTGAAAGGGCTGCCAAAAATTACAAGGAACCGACACTCCAATACACCCTTTGTTACACATAAAGGAGGGCATCATATACACCCTCGAAAAATGATGATTGATAGCCTGTTGGTGAGCAAGGGCCTTCTGATCTGAATCATTAGGGGCGAGCGCTTGCTGCTGAGTTGACCATATAAAACATTAAGGTTGAGGGTCTGCTGGTGAGCTGACTCTCTGAAAGGTTGTAGGTGAGGGCCTTCAGGTGAGCTGACCCTCTAAAAGGTTGTAGGTGAGGTCCTGCAGGTGAGCTAACCCTGTAAGACATTATATGCGAGAGCCTGCAGGTGAGCTGACCCTGTAAAATATTGTAGGTGAGGGCCTGCAGGTGAGCTGACCCTCTAAAAGGTTGTAGGCGAGGGCCTGCTGAAGAGATGACCCTCTAAAAGGTTGTAGGTGAGGTCCTGCAGGTGAGCTGACCCTGTAAAACATTATATGCGAGGGCAAGAAGGTGAGCTGACCCTGTAAAAAATTGTAGGTGAGGGCCTGCAGGTGATCTGACAATGTAAATCATTAAATGCGAGGGCTTGCAGGTGAGCTGACCTTGTAAAACATTATATGCGAGTTCCTGCAGGTGAGCTGACCCTGTAAAAGATTGTAGATGAGGGGCTGCTTGTGAGCTGACCCTCTAAAAGGTTGTAGGTGAGGGCCTATAGGTGAGCTGACCCTGTAAAAGATTGTAGGTGAGTTCCCGAAAGTGAGCTGACCCTCTAAATCAGGGCTGGCCAACCTGCGGCTCTCCAGCTGTTGTAAAACTACAATTCCCACCATGCCCTGCTGTAGGCTGATAGCTGTAGGCTGTCTGGGCATGCTGGGAGTTGTAGTTTTGCAACAGCTGGAGAGCCGCAGGTTGGCCAGCCCTGCTCTAAATGGTTGTAGGTGAGGGCCTGCAGGTGAGCTTATCCTTTAAAAGATTGCATGTGAGGGCCTGCTGATGAGCTGGCCCTCTAAACAATTATATGGGAGGGCCTGCAGGTGAGCTGACCCTGTAATAGATTGTAACCTGTGATGGTGTCTCTAAAGCTCACAGTCCTACAGTACAAACCCCAATAGTGCCCAATCCGCACACTCTGCTGTCCCAAGTTCCGTCCACAGCTACCTGTTTCACTGTGATTGACCTGGCAAATGCATTTTTCAGTGTATCTCTGCATCCAGATTGTCAGTATCTTTTTGCTTTCACTTTCAATGGGGAACCAGTATACATGGACTGTTTTACCCCAGGGCGCCCAGAACTCGCCCACCATGTACAATCAGGCCCTACAGTCTGTCCTAGTCAACTGGTCCCCTTCTGGAACTGAGGTCTTATTGCAATATGTTGATGACTTACTTTTGTGTGCTGAAACAGAGACTAGCTGTCAATCTGCCACTCTGTCACTCCTAATTTTTCTCCAAGAAATGGGTATAAAGCTTCTAGGCATAAACTGCAGTTTTGTAAAGACAAGGTGATATTTCTTTGACACTGCCTCTCTCACGGTGCCCGGCACCTTACCCCCGGACAAAAAGAGGCAATGGAAAAGATACAGGTCCCCAAAAGAGCACAGAACTTGAGAGTATTTTTGGGTCTTGTCTCATACTGCCGCCCCTGGATATGGCATACATCTATGTTAATGCAGCCCTTCTATGAGCCCTTCAGATCTGCAGCCCTTCTGTTTGTCTTCTGATCTCTTTCATCTTACAGAAGAAGCTGTTAATAACTTTCATACTTTGAAACTGTGCGTACTGTCTGCCCCCTCTCTGGGCATTCCAAAATATGAAGAACCTTTCTGTTTGTTTTGTTCTGAAATACAGGGGCATAGCACTGCTGTACTGACTCAGAAACACAGAGATCGGCAACGCCCTGTTGCCTACTTTTCTGTTCGCCTCAATCATGTTGCCAGAGGAGCCCCTTCTTGTATCAGGGCTGTAGCGGCAGTGGAAGTCATGATTGAAATAGCTTCTGAAATTGTTCTGGACTACCCTGTAGCTGTTCAAACTCGTCATGACATTCAAGGCATTCTCACTCAAGTGCAACCAAAACATATCTCCATGGCCAGACAACTGAGACTACAGTGTGCACTCCTTATGCCTGCAAACATCTTATTCGAACGTTTTACTACTCTTAATCCAGCTACTCTGTTACCGATTACAGATTCAGAAATGGGGGAGGGAGCTGTATAATAACTTTAACTGATCTTGTTGAACATGACCCTCATGATTGCATACAATTAATGTAGCCGGAAACATCTGGTTTTGAACATGTTCATGAAAACCCTCTTTCTAATCCTGACTTTGAATATTTTGTAGATGGAAGCAGGATCATAGGAGAGGATGGCCGGTTCCATACTAGATATGGAGTGGTCACACAGCACGTGGTAGGTACAGCTGAACCACTTCGACCTCATTTGTCAGCACAAGAGGCGGAGTTGAAGGCACTCACTGAGGCGTGTAAAATGGCCAAGGGAAAGAAGATGAACATCTACACAGACTCAAGGTATGCTTTTGGTATTGCACATGACTATGGACCTCTTTGGCAGGCAAGGGACTTACTAACATCTGCAGGCCAGCTTATAAAGAATAAAGACTCTGTTTTAGAACTTATAAACTCTCTGTTGTTACCAGAGGAAGTTGCCATCATCAAGGTTGAGGCACACACACCAGGCACACCACGGTGGAGGCAAAAGGTAACAATCGAGCTGAAAAACAGCCAAACACGCCGCCCTACAGCCTGTAAAGACTGTCCCCACCCTGGTGAAAATCCTGAAGCCTGAAGTCGTGTCTGTAAGTATGCTCCAGAAAATTACTGATCAAGCCCCTCCTGAGGAAAAAAGAATTTTGGGCAACGCACGGGGCCAAGGTTGATGAACCAGGGTTCTGGAGAAACAAAAAAAGGACTTGTTTACCTTATCCAATGTATCCTGCTATGGCACAGGAGGCCCATGGGCCTACCCATCTGTCTAAAGGTGCTATGGTAAGTGTTGTAAATGCTGGTTGGATTGCACCAGGGTTTTCCACAGTAGCAGCTCGGTCTGTACAAGGGTGAATGATTTGTGCATTGAAAAATTCCGGACAAGTGGGGAAGACTCCAAGCAAGCACACCCCTAGGCCATTTTACCAATTTCAGAGATTGCAGATAGACTATATACAGCTACCTAAGGTAGGTGTGTATGAGTTTATACTTTTGTGTGTTGATCTCTTTTCAGGATGGCCGGAAGCCTTCCCAGTAGCAAAGGCAAATGCAAAGAATACCTAGAAAAAATTGGTCAGTGAACTGATATGCAGGTACGGTGTTCCTGAAATTATTGAGTCAGATAGGGGTTCCCATTTCACAGGAGAAGTAATGAGGGAGGACATGCAGGCGCTAGGGGTCACTCAAGCAGTCCACACGGCCTACCATGCCCAAAGCAGCGGCTGAGTTGAAAGCCTCAACGGCACATTGAAGTTAAAGATCCAGAAAGCCATGCAGGAAAACCAAAGACCTTGGCCAGAATGCCTGCCCCTCGCCCTATATTCTGTTGGGACCACTCCCAACCGAAAAACAGGATTGTCGTCTTTTGAGATTTTGTTTGGGGGAGCTCCCAGGCTTGGGTTATACTTCCCCCAGCAGTTACAGATGAACAATGACAATCTCGCTGGCTATGTCCAGGCCCTCACAAAACAGCTTGAACATACTCATAAACGGGTATTTGCTTCACTTCCAGATCCTGACTCAGTAGAAGGAACTCACAGCTTGCAGCCCGGAGACTGGGTTGTGATAAAGAGGCATGTGAGAAAAGGACTAGATCCAAGATTTGAAGGTCCCTTTCAAGTACTGTTGACAACCCACACCGCTGTAAAGGTTGAAGAAAAACCCAACTGGATACACGCTTCTCACTGCAAGAAAGTCTTGGAACCACAGGATTAAGATCCTTCTGCTGACAGTGGCTCTGACCCTGAGCGTGTCAGCAGTGTTTCGTCCAATGAATGATGAATGCGACAATGCTTTGATATGACACCATCAGGTGTCAATTTGAATGACTGAATCACATAGAAAAACTGAGGGACTGTTGGAACTGTACTCACAGTCCTGTGAGTTCAGCCAGTATGCCCTATTTCGTTGTGTCCCTCAATTTTTCTGAATTGACTGAACTGGCCAACTCTGCTATCTTTTTCTCAGGCATGAAGCAGGTTAAGTCTAAAACTAGAGACAGGGAAGCACCCTTACCAGTTGCAGGATGGGCTGAGCACCGCTGGCTCATGGTAAACAGATCAGGGCTACCAGTTGATTATAGCTCTACACTTTGGAACGGGAACATTTTGTGCAATGTGTCATGCTTTCCAAGTTGGACACACTGTTATTGCTTGCAAATAAAGTCGAAAGGTATGTCTTTTAGTCCTCATCACAAATTTAGCTGCAATGACTCCAACCCAAACAGCCTGGTCCAGTGTGTTGGTATAGATCCTGTAAAGGGTAAGAATCTGGCCTGCAACAACAGTAATTTAGTTGATTTAATTGCTGTAATAACCTATAACTCCTCAGAGGGTCAGGAAAAGGGATCAAAACTGTCAGAAGGTGTCTGATTGGCCAAATTGATAACTCAATTGTTAAATAGTACGGTTGTTGCAGTCCCAGAAGATGTATTCCTGGTCTGTGGGCATAAGGCATACAAGTGGTTGCCCAGAAATGTCACTGATTTATGTACAATTGCCCGGCTTACTCCTACAACCTTTATGATACCCCATTCCGACATAGATATAAACGCTGTACCTAAACATACTCTGTATCGAATGGCCAAGGACAATACACCCAGACCAAATGGTAAACCTCACGTAGTAGAGATGAGCATCTCCAATAAATTTTTCAGTACCTTGTTCTTGTACCCCATGGTAATGCAGGTGTGGGACAAGCTACTGGTGGCAACTGATTATTTGGATGATCAGATATCGGAGGTGTTAAGACTCATGGACACCTCTAACATTGTCCAGAACCAGATAATCATTGTCACCAATCAACACACCTTGGTTTTAGACTACCTGACAGCGAAGGAAGGAGGTATGTGTCAGGTTGTAGGACCTGCTTGTTGCCATTATATAGATCCCCAAGGTAATCTACAGGTAAAAGCTGAAATAGAAAAGGCGAAAGCCATGAGAGACAAATGGACAAATGGTTACAGGAAAATCGTGCAGACAAAGACTCATGGTGGGGAGGCACCTTTTCCTTCCTCAACCCTGTGGTTCATTGGAATTCTTCAAACGATTGTCCAAGTCGCCATAGTTATCCTCATATCATATGTATTGCTTAGGCTACTATTTATGTGCACAAACAAAGTATGTACCCAGAGAAGAGATTATAGAGACTATTGAGAAAATGTTTGGTCCTGCGCCAGCTGCAGATTTGAAGATATCTCAAAGTGGAGGAATTGTGAGGGATGAGAATGTATTTTGTATAAGCATGTCCTCCATCTTGTGTATATAGGGTGAGAGATGTAGGTCTGTGTATTGAATGGAGCTTACAGGGTTAAATAGAAAAAAGTTCTAAAAACTAGTTTATATGCAGATAATAAAAAGTCACTTAAGGTATGTAATAGCGTCCACACCTCCCCCCGTCCCCACAGTTTCCTCTTCAGCAGAGGCATCAGACTGAGTCTCGGGAAGTGCGGGGGGGGGGGGGGAGTATGGGGAGTATGGAAACATGCGTATGAGCTTATGATCCATATCTTATAACTGCAAATGTCATGTTTGTCGTGATTTCTATTTATTTTTTATGTTCTAAGCCAATATACTGCAGACTTGTGTTCAAATTAAAGAGAAATCTGATTCACATAGAACCAATGTTTGTGTCAATTTCCCCGAGTGCTCATATCCCTTTTGATTTGGATTCCAACAATTATAGGTGAAGGGATATTTCCCTAACAGTATTGTGTATGATTGTTCTTCTTGTGCTCTGGCACAGCCAATTCCCCACCCCATACTGCTCGCCTTCTTCATATTAAATGTTATATATGCTTGAAAGTATGTTACATGTACAGTAGCGTACAGTAGCATAGGATTTGGAAGTGTATGCACAAAAAAATAAAAAAGGTATTTGGAATGTGGAAACGTCACACAGGAGAAATCCTGCAGATAATCTCAATGCTGTCACCAGCAGCTAATAAAAAATTACAGGGAACGTCAGAGGTATTTTGGATGAGGAAACATTATACAGGAGAGGTACCACCAGTAATGTCACTACCCGCAGCGGCGTCTACGTAAAAAGTACACTGTATGTCAGAGATAAAAAATTTAAGCGCACACATTACACTAGAGATGTTGCACTCGTAATGTCACTGTCAGAAGAGGACACCGTCTACTGAAAAAGTTCACTGTATGTCACATATACATTTTTTAACTGCACACAGTACACAGAAGATGTTGCACTGGTAATGTCACTGTCAGAAGCACTGTCTATTGAAAAAGTACACTGTATATCACTGATACATTTTTTTCAGCGCACACGTTACACTGCAGTTGTGGCGCAGCTTATGTCATTGTCCGCAGTGGAGACTGTCACCAGAAAAAGTTCAATGGATGTCACTAGTAATGAGCGAGCATGCTTGGCCGAATATCTGTTCAGCTTGAGCATCGCTATGCTCAACACATGGCGGTACTCGCGATGCGATGCGATGCGATAACGCATGTTCGGCAAAGACATAGACAGGGAGAGCAGAGCGTAGGAAGGGAAAGACAGAGTAGGAAGCGAATTTCACAGTTTTTATTCTGAGAAAGTTTTCCAAGACCCAAAAGTTCTTATAAGGACTACTGTGTGTGTGTGTGTTTTAGAGCAGCCATCTATTTACCTCCTGCAGTCTCAGGGGCAGTTCTTCGGAAGGGACAGATAGTGTAGGGAGAGAAATTTGCTGTTTTTACTACCAATAGCTTTTCAAAGACCCCAAAGTACTTTTAACCACTACTGTGTGTGTTTGACAGCAGCAAGATATTTTTATTTTATACCTACCTATTAGCGACATATACTGTACATCATCCGCAGACTGTGTCTTTAATAATCTGGGCCACATCTAGTGTCCATAGTGTGTGGCTTTGTGTAAAAAATGCTAAACTACATCTGAAAACAGTGTCTGTATTACAAATTCCAATAATCTGGGCATAATATAGTGTCCATAATCAGTGGTGTTCTGTAACCAATACTGTACTACATCTGCAAAACGTGTCTATATTACAAATTCCTATAATCTGGGCCTAATATACTGTCCATAATCTGTGGTGTTCTGTAACCAATACTGTACTATATCTGCAAACAGTGTCTGTATTACAAATTCCAATAATCTGGGCCTAATATAGTGTCCATAATCTGGTGTTCTGTAACCAATGCTGTACTACATCCGAAAAAAGTGTCTCTATTGCAAATTCCAATAATCAGGGCCTAATATAGTGTCCATAATATGTGGTGTTCTGTAACCAATACTTTACTACATCCGTAAACAGTGCCTGCATTGCAAATTCCAATAATCTGGGCCTAATATAGTGTCAATAATCTGTAGTGTTCTGTCACCAATACTGTACTACATCTGCAAACAGTGTCTGTATTACAAATTCCAATAATTTTAGCCTAATATAGTGTCAATAATCTGTGGTGCTCTGTAAACAATACTGTACTATGTCCAAAACATTGTCTGTATAGAAAATTCCAATTATCTGGGCCTAATATATTGTCCATAATCTGTGGTGTTCTGTACCCAATACTATACTACGTCCGAAAACAGTGTCTGTTTTGCAAATTCCAATAATCTGGGCCTAATATAGTGTCCATAATCTGTGGGGTTCGGTAACCAATACTGTACTACATCTGCAAACAGTGTCTGTATTACAAATTCCAATAATCTGGGCCTAATAAAGTGTCCATAATCTGTGGTGTTCTGTATTGTATTGGAGTGCCAGTTCCTTGTAATTTTTGGCAGCCCTTTTACTTAGTGCATAGGCTTCATGAGTGTAGGAGTCCAACTACCTGAACAATTGTACCACAATGTAAATGAGGCCCTGATGCGCACACTTTACACAGGAGATGTGGCGCAGATAATTTAACTGTCCTCAGCAGCCTATTAGATGCTATTTAGTGCAGTTTGTGCTAAAAATATATATTGCTGCTGCCACACACAATAATCCCTAAAAGGACTTTTGGGTCTATAAACTTTTAGCAATTTAGTGCAGGTTGCGCTAAAAATATATATTGATGCTGTCACACACAATAGTCCTTAAAAGGACTTTTGAGTCTCTGAAAAGTTTTTCTTTAAAAAAATAGTCCAATATCACTCCCCACACTGTCTGTCCCTTCCCATGCACAGCTCTTCCTGACTAAGACTGAGCCGAACACACGCCATCGGGTGCTATATAGCACCTGATGACGTGTTCTGGCCAGCCAATTACTGTAATGCCAGTAACCAACATGGCTACGACATTACAGTGAGGGCAATACTTACCTGCACCTTTATTGGCTGCGTAGCATCCAAGAAACGTGCGGGGAGGCCGAATACCGCCATGTGCCGAGCATAGCGATGCTCAAGCTGATGCTCGCTCAACACTAGATGTCACTATGCAAGCAAGTGAGCATGCATCGGGCCATTTGTGCAGGTGATGTGGTGGAACTCCCTGCCTCCATCTCCACTGCATACTGTCACAGTGTGTCTGGTTCCTCTGCCTCATCTTCCTCATCACCCTGTAGCTCTTCTGGATTCTCCTGCTCCTCTTTTCCTTTCACCTGTGTAGAAAAACCACGCATTTCGCTACACATTGCTTGTGCTCCAATGTCCTAATCCTCCTCCACCTCCTCCTCCAGTTCAGCCTCCACAGGCTCATGTGGCCATGAGATCTAGGAGCCACGTCTCCAGTCCCCTAACGAGCAAGGTTTACCACCATCTGTTCCAGGACATGAAGCAGTGGAATGACATCGTTCATACCGCAAACGGCAGGTGTCACGCATGAGCTGCCACTGGCTGACATTGAGGTGACACAGGGAAGTACTCCTGTCCGCTTGGATCATCAAGAAATCGTTGATGGCCTTTCCCTGCCCGTATAGTCGGTCCAACATATGGAGGGTGGAATTCCAAAGGGTGGAAACGTTACATACCAGCCTATGTTGGGGGATGCCATTCTGTATGCCGATGTAACACAGTAACATAGTACATAAGGCTGAAAAAAGACCTCTGTCCATCAAGTTCGGCCTTTCATCCTGCTAGTTAATCCAGAGGAAGTAAAGAAAAAAAACTGTGCGGTAGAAGCCAATTTTCCCCACCGCACCGTGGTTTCTATTTTTAGTTTTCGCTGAGAAAGCCAGGATTCGATTTCTTGATGTAGGACATGGAGCAGTTCCTCTCCTGTGTGACTCCTTTTGCCAAGGCAAACCAGGTGCAGAACAGCGTGACAACGCCGTGCCCTGCACACATGGTATTCTGGAGTGGGCACTGTGAATTGTCCCTGCAGTGGAGATTCGGGACACAGTGGAGGATGAGGAGGAAGAGGCGGACACTGTCACAGGACCTGACCGTAGTTACAGCTCAATACGTCGGCGCTGCCGTGTACTTTGGCAGACATTCTGTTCTACATATGTGTGCAGGGCACAAGCCATCAGTTCTCTGAAAGATGCAGAGTCTACCACTTGGAAATGGAGGGACCGCAGCACTAACAACTTGGCCAGGAGCACGTTCAGCTTCTGCGCCATTGGATGAGTGCACGCATACTGTTGTCTCTTGGCGATCCCTTCAGTGATCAATTCCTGATGGAGTGACTGATGAGGAGTAGGAGGAGGAATAGCAGGAGCATCTGGACCAGCAAATGATGGGAAGGACAGACAGCTCACTCAGTTCAGAACAGATACTTGGATCTACTGGATATTTATATGGACTGAATATCGATACTCCTCATCCTACAATTTTATTGCTATTTATGACTGGGGTGAATTGTCAATTGTATTGTTATTTGCATGTTTTATGTGCTTTTTTTATATAATAAATATTTTATCGACAAGTTCCGAGATTGAGTGCCCCAATTTCAGTATACTATATTCATAATTATTTTATTCGGTTTAGGTGCACCGACGGGTGAGCACTATCCCCAGAAGTCGACCCAGGGGTGTAGCCGCTGTTATAGAACATTTACCCTCATCACTACTTGCCCACTTAGTGGAGGAAGCGGCAGATGTCTCCTCCACATCTTGGCTTCCCAGTAGCTGCTGACTGTCATCTAGTAGCTTGCCCTCACTGTATAGTGGAGCTGAGCCCACAGCATACAATACTTCTCTGGCTGAGGGAACAAAACAGACAGGCTTTAGAACATATAACTGCACTGCTGAACGGCAAATATATAGTTATACATTAATATAAAGCTATGGTTTGTTCAATAAAACAATGCAATGTTTCAACCTTACATGTTCTTTTTCAAGCAACAAGTATGACCATACATGTATATATATTCACACCCTAAACCATCACATGATCAGCATTATTCAAATCTACCTATACATACTGTATGTAAATCTGCTTATGAATAGACATATTAAAATAATATCCACCACTTACTTCATCAGAGGAGGGAGGGTCCTTAAATATGGATCGCTACAGTAAGCATCTGTATAAGGCCTCATGCACACGACCGTATGTTTGGTCCATGTCCGAGCCGCATATTTTGCGGCTCGGGCCCGAACCCATTCACTTCAATGGGGCCGTAAAAGATGCGGACATGCAGACAAGAATAGGCATTTCTACAATGGGCTGTGCTCCGTTCCGCAAATTGCAGAACGGAACACGGAGCAGCTTCTTGCTGTCTTGCGGGTCCGTTGTTTGCGGACCGCAAAACACATACTGTCGTGTGCATGAGGCCTAACATACACAGATGCTTTCTGTAGTCATCTATCCTCAAGGATCCTCCCTCCTCTGGTGAAGTAAGTGGTGGATATTATTTTGATAAGTCTATTCATCAGTAGAGTTGAGCGAACCCGAACTGTATAGTTTGGGTTCGTACCGAATTTTAGGGTGTTTGGGACACAGACCTGGACCCGGAAATTTTCAAAAAAGTATGGGTTCGGGTCCGTTGTTCGGCGATTTTTTCCAGTTTTCTGAAGGGCTGCACAGCAGCCAATCAGCTACCGTTTTCCTTTTTGCCCTAAGAAGCCATCACAGCCATGCCTACTAATGGCATGGCTGTGAGTGGCCAAGTGTAGCATGTGACCCAGCCTCTATTTAGGCTGGAGTCACATAGCGCTGCTGGTCACTCTGCTCTGATTAGTGTAGGGATAGGCTGCAGCTGCTGTGAGGGCGATATTAGGCAGGGAAGACTCAGGAAAACCACTTAATGAAGTGATAGATCTACAGCTGTGAATCATTCAACTTCTATTAGTTCATTGCTCAATGTTTTTTAGGCTGCCCAAAGCGATTTTTCTGTCACTTTTTTCTGGGGTGATTGGCGGCCATTTTGTGATCTTTTGGTGCACCAGCACATGTTTTGAGCTGCCACCAAGTTTAACATACATTTTTGGGTTCAATAGTAGGCTTTTTTTTTTTTTTTTTGCAATATCCTACTTCAGGGGTTGTGCTTATTGTCACACCTTGAAACACAGGATAGAAATTGCTACATTTTATTGAGGGGTGAAATTCAATTGCCAAAATATCAATCCCCTAAATCTGGGGGTTCCCACTGTGGCTGGCTAAATTTAATACTGTACGTAAAAGGATAGATTTTTTTTTAGGGTGAAATTCAATTGCCAAAATAACAATCCCCTAAATCTGGGGTTCCAGCTGTGGCTGGCCAAGTATAATACTGTCCGTCAAAGGATAGATTTTATTTATGGGGTGAAATTCAATTGCCAAAATACCAATCCCCTAAATCTGGTGTTCCAGCTTTGGCTGTTTAAGTTTAATAGTGTCCGTCAAAGGATAGATTTTGTTCTAGGGTGAAATTCAATTCCCAAAATACCAATCACCTAAATCTGGTGTTCCAGCTGTGGCTGGCTAAGTTTAACCACTTAAGGACTCAGCCTTATTTCACCTTAAGGACCAGGCCATTTTTTGCAAATCTGACCAGTGTCACTTTATGTGGTGATAACTTTAATACACTTTTACTTATCCAGGCCATTCTGAGACAGTTTTTGGGTCACATATTGTACTTCTTGACAGTGGTAAAATGGAGTAAACAAATTTCATTTTTATTTATTAAAAAATACCAAATTTACAAAAAAATTGGAAAATTTAGCAATATTCCAAGTTTCAATTTCTCTACTTCTATAGCACATAGTAATACCGCCAAAGTTATTGGTTTACATTCCCCATATGCCTACTTCATTTATCGATCATTTCGGGAATGACATTTCATTTTTTAGGGACGTTACAAGGCTTAGAAGTTTAGAAGCAAATCTTGAAATTTTTAAGAAATTTTCAAAAACCCATTTTTATGGACCAGTTCAGGACTGAAGTCAATTTGTGAGGCTTGCATAATAGAAACCACCCAAAAATGAACCCATTCTAGAAACTGCACCCCTCAAGGTATTCAACACTGATTTTACAAACGTTGTTAACCCTTTAGGTTTTCCACAAGAGTTAATGGCAAATGGAGATAAAATTTCAGAATTTCGATTTTTGAGAAAATGTTCCATTTTAATCCATTTTTTTCAGTAACAAAGCAAAGGTTAACAGCCAAACAAAACTCAATATTTATTGCCCTGAATCTGTAGTTTGCAGAAACACCCCATTTGTGGTCGTAAACTGCTGTATAGCCAAACGGCAGGGCGTAGAAGGAAGGGAATGCCATATGTGGTTTACGACCACATATGGGGTGTTTCTGCAAACTACAGAATCAGGGTAATAAATATTGAGTTTTTTTTGGCTGTTAACCCTTGTTTTGTTACTGGAAAAATGAATTAAAATGGAAAGATTGCAAAAAAATAGCTGTTTTGGGCCCGTTTTTATTTTTTAATGTACATCGTTGATCTGACAGGTTAGATTGTGTGCTATTTCTATAGAGCAGGTTGTTACGGATAAGAAAATACCAAATATGACTACTTTTTTTTTTGTTTGTTTCAGTTTTTCATAACAAAGCATTTAAAAAAAAAATGTTTTAGTGTCTCCACTTTCTGAGAGCCATATTATTTTATTTTTTTGGGCGACTGTCCTATGTGGGGTATCATTTTTTGCGGGATGAGATGATGGTTTGATTGGCACTATTTTTGGGTGCATATAACTTTTTGAACGCTTGCTATTACAGTTTTTGAGATGTAAGGTGACAAAAATGTTTTTTTTACATAGTTTTTTTTTTTTAACGGTATTTACCTGAGGGGTTAGATCATGTGATATTTTCTATAGAGCAGGTTTTTACGAATGCGGCAATACATAATATGTATACTTTTTTATATTTATTTTACTTTAACACAATAATAGCATTTTAGAAAAAAAAAATGTTTTAGTGTCTCCATAGTCTGAGAGCCATATTTTTTTATTTTTTGAGGCGATTGTCCTATGTAAGGGCTCATTTTTGCAGGATGAGATGGCGGTTTTATTAGTACTATTTTGGGGGGCATACGCCTTTTTGATCATTTGGAATTACACTTTTTGTGATGCAAGGTGACAAAAAAATTGCTTTTTTACACCATTTTTTATGTTTTTTTACGGTATTTGCGTGGGGTTTAGGTCATATGATATTTTTATAGAACAGATTTTTACGGACGCGGCGATAACTGATATGTGTAGTGTATTTTATTTTTAAATTTTTTATTCAGTGATATGTATTTTTTTTATATTTAAATTTTTTTTACTTTTTTACATTTTTTTTTTACCCAGACCCATTTGGTTAGACTTTTAGCACCATGGAGAGAACAGGACGCTCCTAAAGCATCCTGCTTCCATGGCAACCATCACCTACTGCCAGAACAGAGCAGCGGGTGATGGGGAGGGAGGGGAGCTCCCCCCTCTGCGATCCCATCTGCCATCTGTCAAGGGGCTGCAAAGGCACAGCAGTCCCCTGATGGGGGAGGGAGCTCCCTCCCTGTTAACCCCCTTCATACCGCGGTCCGTACGGACCGCAGTAAGGAAGGGGTTAAACTGCTGACATCAGTACGGCACAGATGTCAGCAGTATATAGCAGGGGGTCAGCAATGTGCTGACTCCCTGCTATACCCACTAGACACCAGGGAAAGCATTAGAAAGGAGGCGGGCGGGGGATCGAAATTGCGATCCTGGATGCCACACCGCCCGCCCTCCCCCCCTCTGCACCACCAGGGGGGACACTAACATGGCGGGGTGCAGGGGGGGTTAAAATTTATAGGTTTGGGGCATTTTTTAAGTCTCTGATCCCCGCGGTCACAGATCGCGGGGATCAGAGACTACAGAAAGCGCAGCAAACCGCAGGTCTGAATTGACCTGCAGTTTGCTGCAATTGACAACATGGGGGGGGGTTACAGGACCCACCGGGCATTGTGCCAAGGTGCCTGCTAAATGATTTTAGAAGGCAGCTTGTTCCGATCACTGCCACGATGATCGGAACTTTACAGGGTGTACATGTACGCCCTTGGACCTTAAGTACCAGGACACAAGGGCGTACATGTACACCCTGTGTCCTAAAGAGGTTAATGCAGTCCGTCAAAGGATATATTTTTTTTCTGGGGTGAAATTCAATTGCCAAAATACCAATCCCCTAAATCTGTGGTTTTAGCTGTTGCTGGCCAAGTTTAATACTGTCCGTAAAAGTATAGATTTTATTTCTGGGGTGAAATTCAATTGCTAAAATACCAATCCCCTAAATCTAGGGTTCCAGCTGTGGCTGGCTAGGTTTAATTCTGTCCGTCAAAGAATAGATTTTTTTCTGGGGTGAAATTCTATTGCCAAAATATCAATCCCCTAAATCTAGGGTTCCAGCTGTGGCTGGCTAAGTTTAATACTGTATGTCAAAGGATAGATTTTTTTCTGGAGTGAAATTCTTTCGCCAAAATAGCAATCCCCTAAATCTGGGGTTCCAGCTGTGGCTGTCCAAGTGTATTACTGTCTGTCAAAGGATAGATTTTTTTCTGTGGTTAAATAAAATCCCTGAAATAGAAATCCTAAACATCTGTGCTTTCCGCTGTTCTTCTCCAAGTGTATATTACATTCAGCATGTCAGCATCTAAATACAAGGCCTAAAAAAAAATCCTCTATATTTGCACACGCTACTGTGCATCGCCAAGTGTATTTCTGTCTGTAAAAGGGTATATTACACTCAAGATCTAAATACCAGTACTGAAAGTGTAATCCTCTATATTTGCACACGCCATTGTGCATCTCCAAGTGTATTTCTGTCCGTAAAACGGTATATTACACTAAGTGTCTAAATACAAGGCCTGAAAGCGTAATTCTCTATATTTGCCCACGCTATTGTGCATCTCCAAGTGTAATTCTGTCCGTAAAAGGATACCTTTCAGCCAGGGCCTAAAGACTAGGCCTAAAATTAATAGGCCCTTAAATCTGTGATTTCTGCTATGTATTATTGTATACGATACATAAATAGATAGCTAGATAGTGTTAGGTGCCTGTAAAAAAAGGCCTTAATTTAAACTCTATACATTGGGCCAAATAAGTTTTTCCTTATTGTGGTGAACGGTAACAATGAGGAAAACCTCTAAGAAGGGACGCGGACATGGTCATGGTGGTGTTAGTGGACCCTCTGGTGCTGGTAGAGGACGTGACCATTCTTCCACAGCTACACATCCTAGTGAACCAACTACCTCAGGTCCCAGTAGCTGCCAGAATCTACAGCGATATTTGGTCGGGCCTAATGCCGTTCTAAGGAGGGTAAGGCCTAAGCAAGTACAGGCGCTAGTTGATTAGGTGGCCAACAGTGGAGCCATCAGGTTCACATTATCTCCCACCAAGTCTTCTGCAGAAAGCGCAAAGGTGGCGCCTGAAAACCAAGCCCATCAGTCTGTCACATCACCCCCATACATATAAAGGAACTTGTCTGAGCCTCAAGTTATGCAGCAGTCTCTTATGCTGTTTGAAGAATCTGCTGGCATGGTTTCCCAAAGGCATCCACCGAGCTCTTCCCCAGCGGTTGAAGACATAGAATGCACTGACGCACAACCACTTATGTTTCCTGATGAGGACATGGGAATACCACCTCAGAAGAGTCAGCACGTCTCTGATGATGACGAAACACAGGTGCCAACTGCTGCGTCTTTCTGCAGTGTGCAGACCTAACAGGAGGTCAGGGAGGAAGACTGTGTGGAAGACGATGCAGGGGACGATGAGGTCCTAGACCCCACATGGAATGAAGGTCGTGCCACTGACTTTCAGAGTTCAGAGGAAGAGGCAGTGGTGAGACCGAGCCAACAGCGTAGCAAAAGAGAAAGCCGGGTGCAAAAGCAGAACAGCCGTCGCCAAGAGAGTTCGCCTGCTACTGGTCAACGCCACCAGGGACAGAGCACACCAAAGTCAGGAGTACCCTGGCATAGCACTTCTTCACACAATGTGCTAACAACAAGACCCGAGTGGTTTGCACGCTGTTCCATCAGAGCCTGAAGCGAGGCATTAAGGTTCTGAACCTTAGCACAAACTGCATGACCAGGCATCTACATGCGAGATACAGGCTGCAGTGGAGTAAGCACCTTCAAAACCAAGAAAAGGCTAAAGCCCCTCCTGCTCCCTCATCTGCTGTTGCCTCGGCCTCTTCCTCCGATTCGGGAGGAATGTTGGCACCTGCCGCCCAGCAAAAAGAGGATGTGCCACCAACACCACCACCTCCATCACCAAGCATCTCCACCATGTCACATGGCAGCATTCAGCTCTTCATCTCACAAACCTTGGAGAGAAATAGTGTTAATTCCCACCTAGCCACCCTCAATCCTTGGCCCTGTATGACAGCATTTCTAAACTACTGGCCTTTGAAATGCAGGCTGGTGAACATGGACAGCTTCAAACAGCTGATTGCGGTGGCTGTCCCAAAGTACATCGCCAGCCGCCCCTACTTCTCAAAGAGAGAAGTGCCTTCCCTGCACAACCAAGAATCGGATAAAATCAAGTGTGCACTGCGCAACGCCATCTGTGGCAAGGTCCACCTAACCACAGATACGTGGACCAGTAATCACGGCCGAGACGCTATATCTCCCTAACTGCACACTGGGTAAATGTACTGGCGGCTGGGCCCCAGGCGGAGAGGTTTTTTGCGCACGTCCTTCCGCCGCAAAGGATCGCGGGGCATCATTCTTTGCCTCCTGTTGCCTCCTCCTCCTACTCAGCATCCTCCTCCTCTTCTTTCACCTGCTCATACGGTCAGCCACAGACCTTCACCACCAACTTCAGCATAGCCCAGGGTAAATGTCAGCAGGCCGTTCTGAAACTCATGTGTTTGGGGGACAGGCCCCAGACCGCGCAGGAGTTGTGGCGGGTATAAAACAACAGACCGACGACTGGTTGCTGCCGGTGAGCCTCAAGCCCAGCTTGGTGGTGTAAGATAATGGGCGAAATCTCGCCGCAGCTCTGTGACTAACCGGTTTGATGCACATCCCATGTCTGGCACATGTGCTGAATTTGGTGGTGCAGAAATTCATTCACAACTACCCCGACATGTCAGAGCTGCTGCATAAAGTGCAGGCCGTCTGTGCGCGCTTCCAGCCTTCTCATACTGCTCGCCTGTCTGCGTTACAGAGTAACTTCGGCCTTCCCGCTCACCGCCTCATATGCAACGTGCTCACCAGGTGGAATTCCATCTTGCACATGCTGGAGAGACTGTGCGAGCAGCAGCAGGCCATAGTGGAGTTTCAGCTGCAGCACACACGGGTGATTCGCACTGCGGAACAGCACCACTTCACCACCAATGACTGGGCCTCCATGCGAGACCTGTGTGCCCTGTTGCGCTGTTTCAAGTACTTCACCAACATGGCCAGTGGCGATGACGCCGTTATCAGCGTTACAATACCACTTCTATGTCTCCTTGAGAAAACACTTAGGGCGATGATGGAAGAGGATGTGGCCCAGGAGGAGGAGGAGGAAGAGGGTTCATTTCTAACACTTTCAGGCCAGTCTTTTAGAAGTGGCTCAGAGGGAGGTCTTTTGCAACAGCAGAGGCCAGGTACAAATGTGGCCAGCCAGGGCTCACTACTGGAGGACGATGAGGATGAGGATGAGGAGGATGAGTATGAAGCAGGTTCACAGTGGGGTGGCAGCCAACGCAGCTTGGGCCCATCACTGGTGCATGGCTGGAAGTGAACGGAGGACGATGCCGATACGCCTCCCACAGAGGACAGCTTGTCCTTACCTCTGGGCAGCCTGGCATACATGAGCGGCTACATGCTGGTGTGCCTGCGCAATGACAGCAGAGTTGCCCACATTTTAACGTGTGCTGACTACTGGGTAGCTACCCTGCTGTATCCCCAGTACAAAGACAACGTGCCGACCTTAATTCCCGCACTGGAGCGTGATAGGAAAATGCTCGAGTACAAGCGCACGCTGGTAGACGCGCTCCTGAAAGCATTCCCAACTGACACGGAGGGACAAGTGGAAGCACAAGGTGAAGGCAGATGAGGAGCAAGAGGTCGCCCATGCAGCTGTGTCACGGCCAGCTCCTCTGAAGGCAGGGTTAGCATGGCCGAGATGTGGAAAAGTTTTGTGAAGATGAAGTAAGCATGCCTGCAATGATGTCATAATGTACACACAATGCCTGCCGCTATGACAGTACAAGCTTAAGGTCATGATAGACTACGTATGCTGCGCCTGTAGTCGTGCTAGGACTTATCGTGTCAGTAAACGTGACAGACTTCGTAAATCGCCTGTAGTCGTGACAGGACTTATTAGTCTGTAGTTGTGACAGACTTCGTAAATCGGCTGTAGTGGTGAGACAGGACTTATTAGTCTGTAGACGTGACAGACTTCGTAAATCGCCTGTAGTGGTGAGAGGATTCCCTGGGGATGAAACTGGTGCCATAGTATAGTTTTTTTTTTTTTTTTTTTTTATTGAACAACCCCTGGAGAGGCGGAATTTGAGAAACGTGAAAAAATGAGACCACGGGGTCAGCTTCCTGGGAGAATGGGTCTAAAATGCAAGGCCGGGCAAGAGAAAAGTAACAGCAGGGAGCGACGGAAGCAAGAACCTAGAGAGCATAAGTGGGAGAAAATGCGAACCTGGGAGAAGGTGATGTCCGAAAAGGAAGGCTTGGGATGACTGCTTGAAAAGAAAACAATGAAGACCCAATGACCTACAACAATAATGTGAGTGAAGCTCTAATGGAAAAAGCCACGCATGCGAGCCTCCACAGTAAGAATTGTATTGCGAGCCTCAGCTGACTGAGCCATGCGAAAAAGACATGGAACCTACTGTGGCGGGACCACGCAGCCGATCTGGAATGGGGGAGTCGCGTGAGAGAGACTAATGGCGGAGTCGCTTGAGAGAGACTAATGGCGGAGCCATGCGTGAGAGAGACTAATGGCAGAGCCAAGCGCGAGAGACACTAATGGCGGAGCTATGCGTGCGAGACACTAATGGCGGAGGCATGCGTCAGAGACACTAATAGCGGGGCCATGCGTCAGAGACACTAATGGCGGGGCCATGCATGAGAGACTAATGGCAGCGTCATGCGTAAGAGACGCTAATGGCGGAGCCATGCTCCAGAGAATCTAATGGCGGAGCCATGCGTGAGAGACTCTAATGGCGGAGCCATGCGTGAGAGACTCTAATGGCAGAGCCATGTGTGTAAACATAAACGGAGAAGCCCTGCGTGAGAGACACTAATGGTGGAGCCATGCGTCAGAGACTCTAATGGCGGGGCCATGTGTGAGAGACTAATGGCGGGGCCCTGTGTGTCAAACTTAAACAGAGAATTCATGCGTCAGAGACTGTAATGGCGTAGCCATGAATGCGAGACTTAAGGCGTTTTTTTATATTTATTTTATTAATTTTACATTTTTTATTTATTTATTTATTTATTTATTTTTATTATAAACCACTTATGCAGCACCAGTATGAATTGGGGACTCGCATAACCATGACCCCCTCCGACAGTAAACCTAGGACACTAACCAGCTTACAACCATATTGTACCCCTAACAAATAAAGTGAAGAACGGTCATAGGCACCGTGGAACGATGAGGCTGAAACGGTCACCGGGCCTCCGAAGCCAAGACTGAACTGGATGACATTATAGTGACGATAAGTAATTAAAATGTGAGCCAGACCTGATGGGATATGCATAGACATTAGTGAACCGAACCACGTGCCTAAATAGAACATTAAACCAACCGTGAAATTGAACAGATGGGAGAAAAAAGAGCAAGAGGCATTACAGTTCGCTAAGAGAAGACCCTTATCGTGACAAACGGATCAACAACTTGTGAAACATAGTAGGAAACTTACTCCTATTAGCCCACTGACCGCTGAGGGACTGTATGGTGAACTGGTGCAGGAGACCAATCTAAGTGAATGCGAATGCGAAAGTGGCCTGTTACATTGATGGGTAAAATGATACCTGTTTTGCTGCTATGGGACCTCTCTCCTCTGTCTGGGTGCTGGGGCTTTAATTACTGAAAGTGGCCTGTTCCATTGGTGGGTAACATGATGCCTGTTTTGCTGCTATGGGACCTCTCTCCTCTGTCTGGGTGCTGGGACCTAAATAAATGAAAGTGGCCTGTTCTATTGGTAGGTAAAATGATACCTGTTTTGCTGCTATGGGACCTCTCTCCTCTGTCTGGGTGATGGGACCTAAATAACTGAAAGTGGCCTGTTCCATTGGTGGGTAACATAATGCCTGTTTTGCTGCTATGGGACCTCTCTCCTCTGTCTGGGTGCCTTTTCAGATAATCGCCTGTTGCTTTGGTGGGTTCCTCTTTTTGATGTCTAATGAGTTGACCTCTACTCTGTCTGGGTGTCAGGGGCCTATATTTCGTTTAATTGCTTGCTGTCTTGGTGAGAGACATTTAACTCTTTTTACTGTCAAATGACTGCCCCATTTTGTGGGTGTCAGGGGCCTTTATGTCGTTTAATTATTTGTTGTCTTGGTGGGAGATATTAAACTCTTTTTACTGTCTAATGACCGCACCATTGTCTGGTTGTCAGGGGCCTATATTTTGTTTCATCGCTTGCTGCATTGGTGGGAGATATTAAACTCTTTATACTGTCAAATGACCTCTACATTGTCTGGTTGTCAGGGGCCTATATTTTGTTTCATTGCCTGTCCTATTGGTGGGAGACATTAACCTCTTTTTACCGTCATAGACCATCCCATTGTCTGGTTGTCAGGGGCCTATATTTTGTTTCATCGCTTGCTGCATTGCTGGGAGACAAGAAACTCTTTTTACTGTCAAATGACCGCCCCATTATGTGGGTGTCAGGGGCCCATATTTCGTTTAATTGCTTGCTGTCTTGGTGGGAGACATTAAACTCTTTTTACTGTCAAATGACCTCTCCTCTGTATGGGTGTCAGGGGCCTCCATAAATGATAATGGCCTGTTCCATTGCAGGTTGACCTAAGGCCTGTGTTGCTGTTACGCAACCGCTCACCTCTTTGTGGGTGCCATGGTCCTCCTGAATTAGTAAATGAGGCCTGTGGCACTGCTGGGTGAAATCAATACTGATTTGGCATGATTGTAACGCTCCTCTTTGTGGGTGCTATGGGTCTTAATCTGTGAATGAGGCCTGTGACATTGCTTGGTGAAATCAATACTGTCTTGGCGTGATTTTAACTCTCCTCTTTGTGGGTCCTGTGGGCCTGAATGTTTGAATAAGGCCTGTGGCCCTGCAGGCAGACATGATTCCTTCTTGGCTGTGATGACAACTTCAACTCCCATGTATCATTGCCATTGGCCTGAGTCTGTGAGTGAGGCCTGTGACACTGCTGGCAGACATAAATCCTTCTTGGCTGTGATGTGAACTTCAACTCCCATGTATGGTTGCCATGGCCCTGAGTCTGTGAATGAGGCATGTGGCAATGCAGGCAGACATGAATCTTTTTTGGCTGTGATGAGAACTTCAACTCCCATAGCATTCCCACGTGATGCCACCCCAACCTCCTATTCCACCTCCTCCTCCAAGTTGCCAATTGATATTGGTTAATTTTTATTTATTTTATTTTAAGTAATTTCCCTATCCACATTTGTTTGCAGGGGATTTACCTACATTTTTCTGCCTTTTGCAGCCCTCTAGCCCTTTCCTGTGTCCAAAAGTTCGGGTTCTGGGTCAAGTTCGGGTCGAGTTTGGATCCCGAACCCGAACATTTTCGTGAAGTTCCGCCGAACTTGTTGAACCCGAACATCCAGGTGTTCGCTCAACTCAATTCATCAGCATATTGTTCACAGAAGAGATGAAACCAGCGGCACTCACCAGTGTATATAAAGATCCTAAACTTTATTGTAGTCCAAAAGTACATCAGCTGGGCTTGGGGGCGGATGTGCTCTCCTCACAGTAGATAAGCGGCGACGGCCGTTTCGCGCAACAACTGTGCTTCGTCTGGCCTACAGCATGTCCATGCGTGCATGCATGCCAATTAAATAGTGTGTCATCTCTCATACCTCAGTGGAGAGAGTCACGCCCCCTAAAACCGGACATTCATAAAATCCAATACATGCGTAGAGTGAAACAACGTTAGCCTAGCTGGTTAACAATTATGAGTATCCATTTAGTCAAGTACAACCAATCCCGGCTGATGTACCCGGCTGAAGTTTTGGATCTTTATATGCATTGGTGAGTGCCGCTGGTTTCATCTCTTCTGTGAACAATATTCAATGGACTTTACCTTACCCAGCGCAGCACCACCATACGTGTTTAAATAGATTGGAGGATTTTCCGGCGGTGAATGGTAGAAGGAAAGGAGAGTCTGGTAGTGCCGCCCCATATTTTCTTCAACACTGTTTTCACTGAGGAAAATAAACTGTCAGATGAAATGCAAAATGTAAAAGTAAATTCCCCTTTAAAAGTGCCCTGTCTGACCCAGGAAGAAGTACAGCAGCGACTTAAAAAGATTAAAATAGACAAATCGCCAGGACCGGATGGCATACACCCCCGTATCCTAAGGGAATTAAGTGATGTCCTAGCCAGACCCTTATTTTTGATATTCACGGACTCCATACTGACAGGGAATGTTCCACCAGACTGGCGTATAGCAAATGTGGTGCCAATATTCAAAAAGGGTCCAAAAACAGAGCCTGGAAATTATAGGCCGGTAAGTTTAACATCTGTTGTGGGTAAACTGTTTGAAGGTTTTGTAAGAGATGCTATCTTGGAGTATCTCAATGAAAATAAGCAAATTACACCATATTAGCATGGCTTCATGAGGGATCGGTCATGTCAAACTAATTTAATCAGTTTCTATGAGGAGGTAAGTTCTAGACTTGACAGCGGCGAATCAATGGATGTCGTATATCTGGACTTCTCCAAAGCATTTGACACTGTACCACATAAAAGGTTAGTATATAAAATGAGAACACTTGGACTAGGAGAAAATATCTGTATGTGGGTAAGTAACTGGCTCAGTAATAGAAAACAGAGGGTGGTTATTAACGGTACACACTCAGATTGGGTCACGGTCACTAGTGGGGTACCTCAGGGTTCAGTATTGGGCCCTATTCTCTTCAATATATTTATTAATGATCTTGTAGAAGGCTTGCACAGTAATATATCAATTTTTGCAGATGACACTAAACTGTGTAAAGTAATTAACACTAAAGAGGACAGTTTTCTGCTACAGAGGGATCTGGATAGATTGGGGGCTTGGGCAGAGAAATGGCAGATGAGGTTTAACACTGATAAATGTAAAGTTATGCACATGGGAAGGAATAATGCAAGTCACCCGTACATACTAAATGGTAAAACACTCAGCAACACTGACATGGAAAAGGATCTAGGAATTTTAATAAATAACAAACTAAGCTGTAAAAACCAGTGTCAGGCAGCTGCTGCTAAGGCCAATAAGATAATGGGTTGCATCAAAAGGGGCATAGATGCCCGTGATGAAAATATAGTCTTACCACTTTATAAATCACTAGTCAGACCACACATGGAGTATTGTGTACAGTTGTGGGCTCCCGTGAACAAGGCAGACATAGCAGAGCTAGAGAGGGTTCAGAGGAGGGCAACTAAAGTAATAACTGGAATGGGGCAACTACAGTACCCTGAAAGGGTATTAAAATTAGGGTTATTCACTCTAGAAAAAAGACGACTGAGGGGAGATCTAATAACTATGTATAAATATATCAGGGGTCAGTACAGAGATCTCTCCCATCATCTATTTATCCCCAGGACTGTGACTGTGACGAGGGGACATCCTCTGCGTCTGGAGGAAAGAAGGTTTGTACACAAACATAGAAAAGGATTCTTCACTGTAAGAGCAGTGAGACTATGGAACTCTCTGCCTGAGGAGGTGGTGATGGTGAGTACAATAAAGGAATTCAAGAGGGGCCTGGATGTATTTCTGGAGCGTAATAATATTTCAGGCTATAGCTACTAAAGATGGGTCGTTGATCCAGGGAGTTATTCTGACTGCCTGATTGGAGTCGGGAAGGAATTTTTTCCCCTTAAGTGGGGAAAATTGGCTCTACCTCACAGGGGTTTTTTGCCTTCCTCTGGATCAACTTGCAGGAAACAGGTCGAACTGGATGGACAAAAGTCTTTTTTCGGCCTTATATACTATGTTACTATGTTACTATGTTACTATATCTTACTCCTGTGTTGATTGATCTATTCATCAGCATATTTACATATGTATAGACAGATTTGAACAATGTTGGTCATATGATGGCGTAGGGTATATATATATATACAGTACATGTATGGTCACAATTCATTTGTTGCTTGAAAAAGACCATGTAAGGTCAATACATTGCATTGTTTTGGTGAGTAAACCACAGCTTTTTATTAAAGACTTTGTGCGTTGCATTGCCTCTTTACATTTTGGACAATGGTGGTTCTACCAGCTGGTACCCATCACCGCTGGCACCACCACCATTTGGACTCAATTTTTCCCATAAGTGCTGTTACAATTCTTTTATACAGTATGTAATATACATTATGTATTGGGGCTCTAGAGCATTGAATAATTTACCTCAAGAAGACAACTCCCTTTTGAATGAAATTCCTCTGGGTGATCAGCTGTGAGTCTAGATTCTCTTTATTCTGATGATCAGTTCTTATTGCAGCAATACATAATTCCTCCAGTGGTTGCAACATGGAAAATTAGCGGTTAAAAAATTGTGTGCTTAAATTGCTGAGCAGCTCTCCTTTCTGGCTTTTAACATAGGAATCTTGAATAGAGATGAAAGAAATTCTCTAGAATTACTTCACCATAAAGCCAATTTCTTTGTAACTAGTGGGTGCAATGACAAGGAACAGCAATTGTGCCACCCCCAATTATTGAACCCCTCAGATGTCACTTTTGCCGCTGACATCTGAGATCCATATTAAAGCATTTTAGTGTTTGGAAAATTATAAAGAATAGAGAGTGAATAGAGATTTGGCTGCTTTGCCAATTTTCAATTTGCTTCTCATTTCTTTGTGAGTAACGAGGCAATGATCGGAAATGGCGATGGTGCTGCCCCCATCATTGAACACCTCAGATGCTGCATTCATAGCTGATCGCAGCATCGCAGCATCTGAGATGACCATTGAGGGCTGTCAGAAGCTAATCTGTTAAAAAAAATACTTACCTTTTCCATTTGCTCTCAAAGAGTACGTGGTGGTCATCTTAATTGAAGATCCAGAGCAAAATCTTGCACGACGCATGTCGGCGTCATACGTCACCACAGATAAGATTTTGAGCAGGATTTTCAAGCAGGATGGCCACTATTTCAGGGAAAATTGATTCGCTTACATGAAGCACGAGGACATTTGGCTTCACGGCAAATCAAATTTTTCCTAAAATTCGGATCGAAGTCCACTTTGCCAACTTCGATTCACTTAACACTAATCTTGAGTGGTGTCCACTCTATGGCAAAATCAGTATGCCTATAAAAAAGAATCTATAAAGAAGGAGAATTTAAGTGTTTATGTTAAGACATTCAAAACCTAATCTTGAGTGGTGGCGTCCACTCTATGGAAAAATCTGTATGCCTATAAAAAAACAATCTATACAGAAGGAGAATTCAAGTGTTTATGTTAAGACATTCAAAACTTGCAAAAAAAAGAAAATGCAAAAGATGCCAGATGGCTCCACTGGGTGCTGTACAGGGCACCTGAGACTACTCAATCTCTTCTTCTCATAATTTTACCAGTGCAGTATTTCTGAACATTTTCTTCCATCTCTCTAATAAATTCACACTCAGTATGTGTCCTATAAATATTTAACAGCTTTATCATGAAATATTAAATGATAGTTGGAGTCTTAACTACACCTGCTAAAGGTACTTCAAACAATCAAAAAATAAACTTAGACTTTTTTCCTCTTTCCCAGCTAATCCTTTTTCCTGCCCTACAGCCTATGACCACAATTTAGTGACAGCAACTAATATAATTGCTCCTATTCTTATCGAATCCACAGATTAGAAAAGCTCTAATGCTTAACACGCTTCCCTTATGGCTTGTGGAGAAATGTTTAATATGTGTTGCGGCACTCATCAGACATTTTGTGTGCTTCTATTATGTGGCAATATGCAGAAGTATTTGTTCTTCTTATTGTTCGATGAAGCTTGAATTTGCAGTTTCTCTTCACTAAGCAGTTATGCATATGTTTGGGCATACAGACTTGTCTAGTTTTTGGGCTGTCATCCTAAAAATTACTATTAAAATTATACCTGTTCTGGTTACTACCTTAATCTCAAATGTGCCATGAGATGTCAGTAATGGAAAAAATATTCCTGAATAATTTTAATATGCTTGATCATTTTTAAGTAAGGATTTCAAAATTTAGAGGTTCTTCGGTTGGATTGAGCATGGTGTTTAAAGTATCTGTATACTAGACCTGGATAAATGAGAACCTTCACAGACATGGTGTTTAAAGGAACATAAGATTGTGGTTAGAGATTAGCACATTTGGTTCGGTTTGAATTTATTTGCGGCGATTCAAGTTAAATTAAATGGCTATTTAATGGCTACAGAAAGCTTTTATAATGGTGTAGAACACTGTGCATTGCAGTAACACACATAGGGAGTCTGCTGTGGTAGTGAAATAAGACTGTGAGTCAGTATGACATGCAGATGGCAGGTGTCGCTCTTAGAATCACTGCACACTTCACTTATTTTGGCAGTCACGGGGCCAAAACTGACTAAATAACTCAAGTATGAACTCAGCCTTATAGGAAGATGTTAGTGCCAAGAAGAAGCGCACTTCTTTTAGACCATCATCAGCTGATTCCACATAAATGTCTACAGAAATTGTTCTATTAAACACTTATAGGAACAATATTCTCTGCCGGAGTTTCGGTTGCAAACCGCAGAGGATAAATTGAGGACCCCTCTAGGGATAGCCAAAAATGTGGGGTAGAGAGAAAACAGAGAGCAGAAGGACACACTACTGGGTCTCTTGCCCTATTGGTCCCTGCTGCTAACTCGGTAAAGTCTCACTATATATCCCTGGAGAGTCCCTTAGATCAATTTGAACTGCCCAGCTTCGTCTAAAGAAATGAAAAAGAGGGTCCTCAAACACCTCAATAGCGCTAGTAGTCACAAATCGCACTGTTCCTCCTGAGAACAGCCTATGTTTGCAATGTCTCACTTAGTTTTATCATGAAGGCACTAACACAATTGCTGCTGTCAGTTAGGAGTCCAGAAAAACACTTGACCGTGCACAAATGACTAGTAAATGTGCACTGAAAAATTTAGAACATGTCTAACCTGGTGTTCCAGTATCAAAGGGAGTTCACACAAGTCGACATGTAAATAAAGGGATGTATCGAGCATATGTTGATGCTCAAATCAACGTCCCAACGCGTTTTATCGGCGTCTGCCAATTCATCAGGGGACTGGTATCATTAGTAACCAAATAAGATGTTATTATGAAACTAATACTCACTCCTGGGTCAAGTTGATGAACGTATTCTAAACCCAGTATAATATGTCAAGTGAAAGAATGCATAAAGATGCTAACAAAAGCAAACATATCATCCACATTTAATACTAGTCAAGTCACCAGCGATATATACGTGGATGATATTGGCGAAGTTATGAGCAGCACTTCAGTGATGGCAGAAGACTACTCAAGCAAGAGGATACTCATCTGAACATCATTGATACGCGTGGGTCAGAGAGATGTCGTGCGGATGTCCTCCATGGCGTCCTGCATGTGGCAGAGGCGGCTGGAGTATGCTGCCGGTTCCTTTAAAACGCCGCTCTCATCCGCAGCGTTCTCGCCCCCATTATGTCACGTGACCCGGTCACATGTGGCATCACATGCTTCCCAGCAGGTCACGTGATCGGACGTTTCCCGGAAGTGCTGGCAGTACGGCGGAGCCCTAGAGATTGTGCTGCTGCCCTTATGCTGACTTCACTGGTGGGCGGATCACTAGCGATGTAGTGGGAAGGCCCAAATGGCCAGAGAAGGCGTTCCCCACTGCATCGCTCTTTAGTATAATTAAAGAATAATTCCCTAATGAACACATATAGTTAGAGTCCATGGGAAAAAGCTGAGTTTATTTGGCATGTTTCATATATTGCTATAGTTATGTTGACCCTGCAGGATTAAATACCAAAAATAAGAGGTATTCAGATTAATAGATAAGCCTGCAAAAAGTTAAAACACATGAAGCTAGCACAGTCTATCAACAAAAAAAAACATAGAGGAAAAGTATTATAGCTGTAGGGCATTCTACCAATGTATCCACTCCATAGGGTTAATTGTCCACTTAAAGAGACCATACTCATGGGATAAGTATTGGGGTTTGGAGGCTATAGGTGGCACCAGCTTAAAATAAGATGTAAAGCGACTCTCAGGTAGGTATAGTCCCGAGAGGAATATACATTCAAATATTTATGGATCAATAAAGGCACCAAACAACATTTGGCCATTTAGTCCATCAGGAAATACAGTTTTTAGTTGAAAAATCCACCACGTTTCTCTCTGCAGGACCCTCTTGTCCCAATTCCCTCCACGTACTGGTCTTGGAAGCACTTCAATCCCTACAAATTTCATCTTGGCAGAGTCGCCATTATGTGCAGTGATGATAGGTTGGGCCAAGGGCGTATCTCTATTATTCCTAATATCACCCAGGGGTTCACCCACTCGTCGCTGCAGTTCACGGGTGGTTTTGCCTATGTATTCTAGGCCACAGTCACAGTTGGTTTTATAGATTATCCCCTTTGTGCGGCAATTTACAAAGTTCCTGATCTGGTATGTTTTACCCGTGATTATTGCCACTAAAGGAGCGTCCTTGGGTGATATGTGGACGTGTCACACAACCACTACAGTGATAACATCCAGATGGACGGCTCAGCCAAGTCCCAGTTTTTCTTTCTAGATCGCTGAAGTGGCTGTGCACCAGCCGATCACATAGGCTCAAACCTCTACGGTATGTGACCTGTACCCTCTCCGCAATCACCTTCTTAATATCAGGGTCTAGTTGAAGTATGCTCCAATATTTACTTAGTGGAGCGCGGGCACTCGGTCAACCAATTACCCTTCCGCATCATTGACTCAGTGGGTAAAATGAGACGGGGCGGGGTGATAAACATCGGCTCCTACGTAATAAAGAGCTTAAATAGATATTCAAACTAAAAGCCCTTCAACCATATGGGTTGAATATTGAATTCAGTGTGGGATCTGTATGATTTACTCGTGGTGCACCTTGCTGAATTGTACTCAATGATGTGTTTTTATATATATATATATATATATATATATACATATATATATATATATATATATATATATATATATATATATATAATGTTTTTAGGTTTGATATAGATAATTAATGTATAGTGAACACTATATTCACATTATATACGGCACGGTTCCATGTTGGAACAAGCAATATGGTGTGATCCAGGTGCGCTGTATGCCCTCAACTATTGTGCGCTATCATTTAAACACCTATAGAATTTTCAAAATTTGATCTTTACCTTGAGAGACAATGCGTTATCCTTGTGACTAAATTGATTAGGTTCTTGCATGATCGCAAGGACATGTTGGTCTGCGATCATTTGATGGATCATGTGAGGTAATACTCCTCCTGTCAGTCACTTTCATTGGATACAGGACGCGTTGCTATGTGATGTCATGTGACTGATGTTGTCACGTGAACATCTACTTCCTCTCCTTGTGACATGCGCACTAGAGACTGGGGGACGAGCGTGCAACATGATACAGTCTGCCCCTTCATTTTTTATGATTAGGTTAGAACGTTGTTCGTTATAGGGAATGGTTTTCATGCATATCAGCTGTATAGCTGTACACTGATTGGTCGAGAAATTTTAACTCATTGTATCACTAATTTGTAATGAAGTGTAATGATTGGACACATCTCGATGTAGAGGTGGAGTCTTCACTTTAACACATGTATGTATAGATCACATTATGCTTGACAAAGGCTGTGTGATAGCCGAAACGTAGTATTCTTTTGTATTCACATTTTTCATGTGAGCAGTTCTCAAATAAAGGGATTTTAACCGGACATGCTGCCTCTGACATCTTTCTCTGACCAATATTTACTTAGGACGTCCCTTACTTCTTTAGATGCACCATTGAACGTCCCTATGAGGCGTATGATATCATTATCCCTCTCTTTGGGTGCCGGGTGCAGTAGTACAGTATGGTTACTCTCACATGCCCTCTCAAAGGCTGACCTGAGGACCGAATCAGGATAGCCCCTCTCTCGAAATCTCTGTCTTAGGTCATTGGCCTGTTGCTTAAAATCTGCACTCGTGGAGCAATTCCTCCTGATTCTCAAGTATTGTCCCACTGGGATCCCTCTTTTTAGGGACTGTGGGTGATGATTGGTCCAATGTAGCAGGGTATTTGTAGATGTGGGCTTTCTAAATGTTCTTGTCTCTATCACCCTCTTTGGGCCCCTAGAGATTACAATATCTAAGAACGGAAGAGCTTCAGTTCTAAAATCAAATATAAAGTTCATGTTGATGTTATTGATGTTCAAAGCTCGCACAAACTCTACAAAGCCCTTATCTTCGCCTTTCCAAATGACAAAAATGTTGTCAATAAATCTTGCCCATGTAATTACTCTTGTGATGTGTTTGATGGGTGTGTCTCCAAACACCATGTTCTCTTCCCACCAGCCCAGGAACAAATTTGAATACAATGGGGCACAAGAATTCCCCATTGCGGTGCCCCTGAGCTGGTGGTATAGGGCCCCATCAAACAAGAAGCGCGAGAGGGTACAGGTCACATACCGTAGAGGTTTGAGACTATGTGATCGGCTGATGCACAGTAGTGATGTTGCGAACATAAAATTTTCCGTTAGCGAACCGGGCGAACCGCCATAGACTTCAATAGGCAGGTGAATTTTAAAACCCACAGGGACTATTTCTGGCCACAATAGTGATGGAAAAGTTGTTTCAAGGGAACTAACACCTGGACTATGGCATGCCGGAGGGGGATCTATGGCAAAACTCCCATGGAAAATTACATAGTTGACGCAGAGTTGGGTTTTAATCCATAAAAGGCATAAATCACCTAACAATCCTAAATTTTTTTGAACAACGTGGTTTAAAACATCTAGTGTGTGTAAACGATCAGGTATGATGTTGTATCGATCAGGGTTACGGGGTTGTATCGACAAGGGTTACGCCCGCTTCACAGACATTGACAGACCAAACTCCCCTTTTAATGCACCGCAAACAACCGCAAACAGTTCATTTGCACAACCGCAAACTCCCCATTTGCACAAGGTTGGATAACAAGCTAGCCACATCCCGGTGATGTCATTGAAGGTTTCTTCCTCCACCCAGCCACGTACAACACCAAGGGTCCCCGAAAGGTGAATTGAATTGATTTTTCGAACGGGGAGATGGTTAAAAAAACGCCGGCTCCCTCCCCTTTGTTTTTATCCACGGTCACTGCGTCTGCGCCGCGCAATTTACTGTCAAACCCAATATGAGTGGTATTTTCTGTAGTACTATTCTCATCAGTTTAATCCCTCTAATGTCCCCAATCTGGGGTCCATTTATTGAATTGATTTTTCGAACGGGGAGATGGTTAAAAAAACGCTGGCTCCCTCCACTCTGTTTTAATCTACGGTGACAGCGTCTGCGCCGTGCAATTTACTGTCACATCCGATATGAGTGGTATTTTCTGTAGTACTATTCTCATCAGTTTAATCCCTGTTACATCCCATATCAGGGATTGCCTTTTGTGAAAAAAAATTTAGGCCGGGTACCTTCGACTGCCTTCACAGTGACAGACCAAAATCTCATACACCAAACTGAATTGATTTCAGGAACAGGGAGATGGAAAAAACAGCTTGGTCAGTCCTCTTACTCCCAAATTGGGGAACTGAGCGTGCACAGAGCAATGTGCTGTGACACCCTATATGAGTGGTGTCTTAACTAGTACTATTCCTATCAGTTTAATCCCTGTTATGGACCCTATCCGGGGACGTGTGTCGAATTGATTAAACATTGTTGAATTAGCGAACCATTACAACATCATGAAATAATTTAGTTCTGAGCTCTGTACTTGCTTTGTATTGGAATTGATGGGGATTTTTTTAATTGTCTGCATTATTCCTAATAAACTATTAAGAGACTTTATTATGATTTTTTATTTTATGTATTAAAAACCCATACAACATAAAAAAAAAGGTAAATTAATGTCTTTTCTATTAAATATTATCCAGCCGTTCGATCGCTTTTGGTCTGACCATAATGAAGCAACGGCCTTATCATCTGGGGTGTGGCAACATTGCCAACACACTCATAGAGGTGATGAATGCTTCATTGTGATACGCAAGCCCCTTCACCACAACAAGGTAACGATCACGAACGGGAATTGACACTTGTATGTGCCTTTTTTTTTTTGTTTGTTTTTGCAGCCACAGTGCTGCACCATAGGACAGAAAAATTAGGCATGTACACATGCCTGAAAAATAATAGCATTGTTGAAGCCGCTATTGTAGCAGTGGCCAGAAAAATTTATGTTTTCCAGGCAGAAAAGTGACTAAAACATTGCGGCTTGAACCCTAGTTGGTGGTGAAGAATTCAAGGAAGTCCTCCGGTATACAGACATTAAATACAGCAGCGTGGGGGACCATTTTGAGGCCAAGGCATGTCATCAGGCCTTTTTTTAGTCAAACGTATCCCCCACTGTCAGTCCCTTCGGGATCCATGCCTCATTCATCTTTATGAAGGTGAGGTAATCAACTGAGTCCTATCTGACAGGACACTTGAAGCAGGGCAGGCCAGAAGTTCTATCGCAAAATGGGATAGCTCAGTCCACAGGTCAAGCCTGCACACCCAGTAGGGAAGGGGTTCATTGCTCCTCAGAGTGTCGATATCTGCTGTTAAGGCGAGGTAGTCTGCTACCTGTCGGTCGAGTCGTTTTCTAATGCTGGATCCCGAAGGGCTGTGGCGATGAGTAGGACTGAAAAAGCTCAGCATGTCCTCCATCAACAACACATCTGTAAATCGTCCAGTCCTTGCCGCCGTGGTAGGAGGAGGATTACACTCACCTCTTCCCCAGTTAGATTCCCGTTGTGCTGTGACATCCCCCTTATAAGCTGTGTAAAGCATATTTTTTAGTTTGGTTTTGAACTGCTGCATCCTTTCCGACTTTCGGTAATTTGGTAACATTTCTGCCACTTTCTGCTTATACCGGGGGTCTAGTAGCGTGGCCACCCAGTACAGGTCGTTCTCCTTCATCCTTTTTATACGAGGGTCCCTCAACAGACATGACAGCATGAAAGACCCCATTTGAACAAGGTTGGATGCAGAGCTCCTCATTTCCCGTTCCTCGTCCTCACTGATGTCATTGACGGTCTGTTCTTCCCCCCAGCCACGTACAACACCATGGGTACCAGATAGGTGACAAAAACGAGCACCCTGGGGTGCCTGCTGTGGTTGGTCTTCCTCCTACTCAAAGCCCCCACATTCCACCTCTGACTCCTCTTCCTCATACTCCTCATCCAGCGTTGCCGCAGGTCCTACAGCCTGATCCAGCACTCTTCGCAGGGCACACTCCAGGAAGAAAACAAATGGGATGAGGTCGCTGATGATGCCTTCGGTGCGACTGACTAGGTTTGTCACCTCCTCAAAAGGACGCATGAGCCTACAGGCATTGCGCATGAGCGTCCAGTAACGTGGCAAAAAATGTCCCAGCTCCGCAGAGGCTGTCCTAGCACCCCGGTCATACAAATACTCGTTGGCGGCTTTTTCTTGTTGGAGCAGGCGGTCGAACATTAGGAGTGTTGAATTCCAACGTGTTGGGCTGTCGCAAATCAAGCTCCTCACTGGCATGTTGTTTCTCCGCTGAATATCGGAAAAGTGCGCCATGGCCGTGTAGGAACGCCTGAAATGGCCACACACCTTCCTGGCCTGCTTGAGGACGTCCTGTAAGCATGGGTACTTAGACACAAAGCGTTGTACGATGAGATTCAACACATGTGCCATGCACGGCACATGTGACAACTTGCCCAAATTCAATGCCGACAACAAATTTGTTCCATTGTCACACACCACTTTGCCGATCTCCAGTTGGTGCGGTGTCAGCCACTGATCCACCTGTGCGTTCAGGGCGGACAGGAGTGCTGATCCTGTGTGGCTCTCTGCTTTCAGGCAAGTCAACCCCAAGACAGCGTGACTCTGTCGTATCCGGGATGTGGAATAGCCCCTGGGGAGCTGGGGGGATTCAGTTGATGTGCAGCCAGACACCGCAGAAGAAGAGGACTCAGCCGAGGAGGATATCGAAGAGGATGGAGTAGGAGTAGAGGAGGTGGCAGTAGGTCTGCCTGCAAGTCGTGGCGGTGTCACCAACTCCGCTGCGGAGTCATGCATTCCATGCTTGTCAGCCGTCAGCAGGTTGAACCAATGCGCAGTGTACGTGATATACCTGCCCTGACCGTGCTTTGCAGACCAGGTATCAGTGGTCAGAGGGACCCTTGCCTCAACACTGTATGCCAGAGATGCCATGACTTCCTTTTCAATGACATGGTAGAGGTTTGGGATTGCCTTTTTTGAAAAAAAAATTTGTCTGGGTACCTTCCACTGTGGTGTCCCAATAGCGACAAATTTTTTGAAGGCCTCAGACTCCACCAGCTGGTATGGTAAAAGCTAGCGGGCTAAGAGTTCTGTCAAGCCAGCTGTCAGTCGCCAGGCAAGGCGGTGATTCTGTGACATTGGCTTTTTACGCTCAAACATGTCCTTGATAGACACCTGACTGTGGGCAGATGAGCAGGAACTGCTGAAGGTGAGAGGAGGAGTGGCGGTTGGTTGAGAGGGGGCAGGGAGGACAGCAGTGGTTGACGTGGCTGAAGATGCTGGACCAGGAGGAGCATGGTGGCTTTGCGTTTGTGTGCTGCTTGTACTCATGTGTTGATCCCATAGGCGTTTGTGATGTGAGATCATGTGCCTTCGCAAAGCAGTTGTACCAAGGTGGGTGTTGGACTTCCCACGACTCAGTTTCTTTTGGCACAGGTTGCAAATGGCATTGCTGTTATCAGAGGCAGACACACAAAAAAAATGCCACACTGCTGAGCTTTGCAATGACGGCATTCTGGTGGTGGCAACAGCATGCGTTGACTGGCGTGCTGTCTGGCTGACCCCAGGTGCCGATACATGCTGTCTGACTGTGCCACTAACTCCTCGCGACAACCTCCCCCTGCTTCCAACTCGTCACCTCATTCTCTCTTTCTCCCCTTCTGAACTTTCCCCCTCTTCTTCTCTTCGAGCAGGTACCTACGTGTCATCCGTGGACACATCGTCATCATCAACCGCTTCACTTGTATCTGACACCTCAGCAAAGGAAGCAGCAGCGGGTACAACATCATCATCATCATCATAATCACACTGTACGTCCATGTGTGTAATCCTGCCTGACTGAGACATATCCCTTTAATCTACATCATCTGGCAATAATGGTTGCGCATCACTAATTGCATCCAACTGATGTGTAAATAACGCCTCTGACGGATCAACTGAAGCGGCTGTGGTGCTGGTGGTGGTGGCGGCCGGGCGAGTGGTAACTTGAGAGCAGGTGACCGAAGCTGAGCTGGAGGAGGATGGTGTGTCAAGGTTCTTAGCGGAAGCTGTTGAAAATTGGGTGTCCTGTCTAAGCCAGTCAACTATGTCCTCAGAATTTTTTGGGTTCAGGGTACGTGGCCTCTGAACACTAGGCATTATTCCAGGGACAGTGGAAATCACAGCACCATGACCACGATGGCCCCTGCGGGGTGGCCTGCCTCTGCCTGTCATTTTTTTTTTTAGATAAGTAGTACTACGCGTGCTGGGTACTGTGCCACCCGATATGAGTGGTGGGCACTGGCAGCGGGAACACTACAGTCAGTGGAAGTAGGCCTGACACACCCTGGCAGTACGCAAACAACTGAATTTAGACTACTGTCTAAAAATGAAATGCCTTATTTATCGGCAAGCTACTGTGCCACCCCGTATCAGTGGTTGGCACTGGCAGTGTGCACACTACAGTCAGTGAAAGTGGGCCTGACACACACTGGCAGCAGGCAAGCAACTTAGTTTAGACTAGTGTATAAAAATTAAATGCCTTATTTATCGGCAAGCTACTGTGCCACCCGGTATCAGTGGTTGGCACTGGCAGTGGGCACACTACAGTCAGTGGAAGTGGGCCTGACACACACTGGCAGCAGGCAAGCAACTGAATTTAGACTACTGTCTAAAAATGAAATGCCTTATTTATCGGCAAGCTACTGTGCCACCCGGTATCAGTGGTTGGCACTGGCAGTGGGCACACTACAGTCAGTGGAAGTGGGCCTGACACACACTGGCAGCAGACAAGCAACTTAGTTTAGACTACTGTCTAAACATTAAATGCCTTATTTATCGGCAAGCTACTGTGCCACCCGGTATTAGTGGTTGGCACTGGCAGTGGGCACACTACAGTCAGTGGAAGTGGGCCTGACACACCCTGGCAGTACGCAAACAACTGAATTTAGCCTACTGTCTAAAAATGAAATGCCTTATTTATCGGCAAGCTACTGTGCCACCCCGTATCAGTGGTTGGCACTGGCAGTGTGCACACTACAGTCAGTGAAAGTGGGCCTGACACACACTGGCAGCAGGCAAGCAACTTAGTTTAGACTAGTGTATAAAAATTAAATGCCTTATTTATCGGCAAGCTACTGTGCCACCCGGTATCAGTGGTTGGCACTGGCAGTGGGCACACTACAGTCAGTGGAAGTGGGCCTGACACACACTGGCAGCAGGCAAGCAACTGAATTTAGACTACTGTCTAAAAATGAAATGCCTTATTTATCGGCAAGCTACTGTGCCACCCGGTATCAGTGGTTGGCACTGGCAGTGGGCACACTACAGTCAGTGGAAGTGGGCCTGACACACACTGGCAGCAGACAAGCAACTTAGTTTAGACTACTGTCTAAACATTAAATGCCTTATTTATCGGCAAGCTACTGTGCCACCCGGTATTAGTGGTTGGCACTGGCAGTGGGCACACTACAGTCAGTGGAAGTGGGCCTGACACACACTGGCAGCAGGCAAGCAACTGAATTTAGACTACTGTCTAAAAATTAAATGCCTTATTTATCGGCAAGCTACTGTGCCACTCGGTATCAGTGGTTGGCACTGGCAGTGGGCACACTACAGTTAGTGGAAGTGGGCCTGACACACACAGGCAGCAGGCAAGCAACTGAATTTAGACTACTGTCTAAAAATGAAATGCCTTATTTATCGGCAAGCTACTGTGCCACCCGGTATTAGTGGTTGGCACTGGCAGTGGGCACACTACAGTCTGTGGAAGTGGGCCTGACACACACTGGCAGCAGGCAAGCAACTGAAATTACACTAAAGTGTAAAAATAAAATGGCTTTTTTTATGCAAAGTCCTGTACCAGCCGGTATGAGTGGTGGGCACTGGCAGTGGGCACACTACAGTCAGTGGAAGTCAGCCTGACACACACTGGCAGGCAACTAACCTTAGATTAAAGTGTAAATATTAAATGCCTTTTTTTGATGCAAAGTCCTGTGCCACACGGGATGACAGGGATGGGCACTGGCAGTGGGCACACTACAGTCAGTGGAAGTCGGCCTGACACACACTAGCAGCAGGCAAGCAGCTGAAATTATACTAATGTGTAAAAATTAAATGCCTTTTTTTATGCAAAGTCCTGTGCCAGCCGGTATGAGTGGTGGGCACTGGCAGTGGGCACACTACAGTCAGTGGAAGTCAGCCTGACACACACTGGCAGTCAACTAACCTTAGATTAAAGTGTAAAAATTAAATGCCTTTTTTTGATGCAAAGTCCTGTGCCACACGGGATGACAGGGGTGGGCACTGGCAGAGGCCACACTACAGTCTGTGGACCTGCAGCTCCTCACACACAGGCAGGCCATGCAACAGCAATATGTATATGGAGAAAAAAAAGCAGACTAATGTTGCAGCCCTAAAAAGGGCTTTTTGGGGTGCTGTCAGGATGCTGTCCTTACAGCAGAGATCAGATGAGTCTTTCAGGACTGGAGTGGACACTGAATTCACTAGCCTAGCTATCGATTTCCCTATTAAATCAGCAGCAACTACACTCTCCCTCCTCTCACTAAGACTGCAAATTCCGAATTAATCTAAAATGGATGCTGTTCAGGAGATGGGAGGGTCTGGGAGGGAGGGTATGCTGCTGATTGTCTGGAATGTGTCTGCTGACTGTGAGGTACAGGGTCAAAGTTTGCTCAATGATGATGTATAGGGGGCGGACCGAACATCGCATGTGTTCGCCCGCTGTGGGGAACGCGAACAAGCTATGTTCGCCGGGAACTGTTCGCCGGCGGATAGTTTGGGCCATCCCTAGTGCACAGCCACTTCAGCGATCTAGAAAGAAAAACTGGGACTTGGCTGAACCGTCCATCTAAGTGTTATCGCTGTAGTGGTTGTGTGGCATGTCCACATATCACCCAAGGATGCTCCTTTAGTAGCAATGTCACGGGTAAAACATACCAGATCAGGAACTTTGTAAATTGCCGCACAAAATTGGTAATCTATAAAGCCAACTGTGACTGTGGCCTAGAATACATAGGCAAAACCACCCGTGAACTGCGGCGACGAGTGGGTGAACCCTTGGGTGATATTAGGAACAATAGAGATACGCCCTTGGCCCAACATATCATCACTGCACATAATGGCGACTCTGCCAAGATGAAATTTGTAGAGATTGAAGTGGTTCCAAGACCAGAACGTGGAGGGGATTGGGACAAGAGGGTCCTGAAGAGAGAAACGTGGTGTATTTTTCAACTAAAAACTGTATTTCCTGATGGACTAAATGACCAAATGTTGTTTGGTGCCTTTATTGATCCATAAATATTTGAATGTATATTCCTCTCGGGACTATACCTACCTGAGAGTCGCTTTACATCTTATTTTAAGCTGGTGCCACCTATAGCCTCCAACCCCCAATACTTATCCCATGAGTATGGTCCCTAGAGATGTCCCAAACTATTCGCCGGCGAACAGTTCCCAGCGAACATAGCTTATTCGCGTTCGCCGTAGCGGGCGAACATATGCGATGTTTGGTCAGCCCCCTATACATCATCATTGAGCAAACTTTGACCCTGTACCTCACAGTCAGCAGACAAATTCCAGCCAATCATCAGCATACCCTCTCTCCCAGACCCTCCCATCTCCTGGACAGCATCCATTTTAGATTCATTCGGAAGCTGCAGTCTTAGTGAAAGGAGGGACAGTGTAGCTGCTGCTTATTTAATAGGGAAATCGATAGCTAGGCTAGTGTATTCAGTGTCCACTCCAATCCTAAAAGACTCATCTGATCTCTGCTGTAAGGACAGCATCCTGATAGCACACAAAAAAGCCCTTTTTAGGGCTGCTACATTAGTCTGCTTTTATTTATTTTTTCACCATATATATATTGCAGTTGCTTGGCCTGCCCGTGTGTGAATTGCTGCAGGCCCACAGACTGTAGTGTGCCCACTGCCAGTGCCCACCACTCATACCGTGTGGCACAGGACTTTGCATCAAAAAAAGGCATTTAATTTTTACCCTTTAATCTAAGGTTAGTTGCCTGCCAGTGTGTGTCAGGCCGACTTCCACTGACTGTAGTGTGCCCATTGCCAGTGCCCACCACTCATACCGTGTGCCACAGGACTTTGCATAAAAAGGCATTTAATTTTTACCCTTTAATCTAAGGTTAGTTGCCTGCCAGTGTGTGTCAGGCCGACTTCCACTGACTGTAGTGTGCCAACTGCCAGTGCCCACCACTCATACCGGGTGGCACAGTACCTTGCATAGTACCACTAATAAAAATAAAAATGACAGGCAGAGGCAGGCCACCCCGCAGGGGCCGTCATGGTGCTGTGATTTCCTTTGGCCCTAGATTCTGAGGACATAGTTGACTGGCTCACACAGGACACCATCCTCCTCCAGCTCAGCTTCCGAGAACCTCTCAAGTTACCACTCGCTCGGCCGCCACCACAACCAGCACCACAGCCACTTTATTTGATCTGTCAGAGGATTTATTTACACATCATTTGGAAGAAATGAGTGATGCGCAACCATTATTGCCAGAGGATGTAGATAACAGGAATATGTCTCAGTCAGGCAGCATTACACACATGGACGTACGGTGTGATGATGATGACGTTTTACCTGCTGCTGCTTCCTTTGCTGAATTGTCAGATACAAGTGAAGCAGTTGATGATGATGATGTGTCCGTGGATGTCACGTGGGTGCCCGCTCGAAGAGAAGAAGAACAGGGGGAAAGTTCAGATGGGGAGACAGAGAGGAGGAGATGAGTTGGAAGCAGGGGGAGGTCGTCGCAAGGAGTTAGTGGCACAGCCAGACAGCATGTATCGGCACCCGGGGTTAGCCAGACAGCACGCCAATCAACGCATGCTGTTGCCACCACCAGAATGCCGTCATTGCAAAGCTCAGCAGTGTGGCATTTTTTTTTGTGTGTCTGCTTCTGATAACAGTGATGACATTTGCAACCTGTGCCAAAAGAAACTGAGTCATGGGAAGTCCAACACCCACCTAGGTACAACTGCATTGCGAAGGCACATGATCTCATATCACAAACGCCTATGAGATCAACACATGAGTACAAGCAGCCCACAAACTCAAAGCCACCATGCTCCTCCTGGTCCAGCATCTTCAGCCACGTCAACCACTGCTGTCCTTCCTGCCCCCTCTCAATCACCCGCCACTCCGCCTCTCACCTTCAGCAGTTCCTGCTCATCTGCCCACAGTCAGGTGTCTGTCAAGGAAATGTTTGAGCATAAGAAGCCAATGTCACAGAGTCACCCCCTCTCCCGGCGTCTGACAGCTGGCTTGATGGAACTCTTAGCCCAGCAGCTTTTACCATACCAGCTGGTGGAGTCTGAGGCCTTCAAAAAATTTGTCGCTATTGGGACACCACAGTGGAAGGTACCCGGACAACATTTTTTTTCAAAAAAGGCAATCCCAAACCTCTACCATGTCATTGAAAAGGAAGTCATGGCATCTCTGGCATACAGTGTTGGGGCAAGGGTCCATCTGACCACTTATACCTGGTCTGCAAAGCACGGTCAGGGCAGGTATATCACGTACACTGCGCATTGGGTCAACCTGCTCCTACTCCATCCTCTTCGATATCCTCCTCGGCTGAGTCCTCTTCTTCTGCGGTGTCTGGCTGCACATCAACTGAATCCCCCCAGCTCCCCAGGGGCTATTCCACATCCCGGATACGACAGAGTCACGCTGTTTTGGGCTTGACTTGCCTGAATGCAGAGAGCCACACAGGACCAGCACTCCTGTCCGCCCTAAACGCACAGGTGGATCAGTGGTTGACACCGCACCAACTGGAGATCGGCAAAGTGGTGTGTGACAATGGAACAAATTTGTTGTCGGCATTGAATTTGGGCAAGTTGTCACATGTGCCGAGCATGGCACATGTGTTGAATCTCATCGTACAACACTTTGTATCTAAGTACCCAGGCTTACAGGACTTCCTCAAGGAGGCCAGGAAGGTGTGTGGCCATTTCATGCTTTCCTACACGGCCCTGGTGCACTTTTCCGATATTCAGCGGAGAAACAACATGCTAGTGAGGCGCTTGATTTGCGACAGCCCGACACGTTGGAATTCAACACTCCTAATGTTCGACCGCCTGCTCCAACAAGAAAAAGCCGTCAACGAGTATTTGTATAACCGGGGTGCTAGGACAGCCTCTGCGGAGCTGGGAACTTTTTTGTCACGTTACTGGACGCTCATGCGCAATGCCTGTAGGCTCATGCGTCCTTTTGAGGAGGTGACAAACCTAGTCAGTCACCACGAAGGCACCATCAGCGACCTCATCCCATTTGTTTTCTTCCTGGAGCGTGCCCTGCGAAGAGTGCTGGATCAGGCTGTAGATGAACGTGAAGTGGAACAGTTTTGGTCACCATCACCACCAGAAACAACCTTGTCATCATCGCTTGTCAGACCTGTGGCAATGCTGGAAGAGGAGTATGAGGAAGAGGAGTCAGAGGAGGAATGTTGCTTTGAGGAGGAGGAAGACCAATCACAGCAGGCACCCCAGGGTGCTCGTTGTTGCCACCTATCTGGTACCCTTGGTATTGTACGTGGCTGGGGGGAAGAACAGACCATCAATGACATCAGTGAGGACGAGGAACGGGAAATGAGGAGCTCTGCATCCAACCTTGTGCAAATGGGGTCTTTCATGCTGTCATGTTTGTTGAGGGACCCTCGTATAAAAAGGATGAAGGAGAACGACCTGTACTGGGTGGCCACGCTACTAGACATCCCGATATAAGCAGGAAGTGGCAGAAATATTACCAAATTACCGAAATTTGGAAAGGATGCAGCAGTTCAAAACCAAACAAAAAATATGCTTTACACAGCTTATAAGGGGGATGTCACAGCACAACGGGAATCTAACAGGGGAAGAGGTGAGTGTAATCCTCCTCCTACCACAGCGGCAAGGACTGGACGATTTACAGATGTGTTGTTGATGGAGGACATGCGGAGCATTTTCAGTCATACTCATCGCCACAGCCCTTCGGGATCCAGCCTTAGAGAACGACTCGACCGACAGGTAGCAGACTACCTCGCCTTAACAGCAGATATCGACACTCTGAGGAGCAATGAACCCCTTCACTACTGGGTGTGCAGGCTTGACCTTTGGCCTGAGCTATCCCAGTTCGCGATAGAACTTCTGGCCTGCCCTGCTTCAAGTGTCCTGTCAGAAAGGACCTTCAGTGCAGCAGGAGGCATTGTCACTGACAAGAGAAGTCGCCTCGGTCAAAAAAGTGTTGATTACCTCACCTTCATAAAGATGAATGAGGCATGGATCCCGAAGGGACTGACAGTGGGGGATACGTTTGACTAACAAAAGGCCTGATTACATGCCTTGGCCTCAAAATGGTCCCCACGCTGCTGTATTTAATGTCTGCATACCGGATGACTTTCGTGAATTCTCCGCCACCAACTAGGGTTCAAGCCGTAATGTTTTAGTCACTTTTCTGCCTGGAAAACATCAATTTTTCCGGCAGCTGCTACAACAGCGGTTGCAACAATGCTATTATTTTTCAGGCATGTGTACATGCCAAATTTTTCTGTCCTATGGTGCAGCACTGTGGCTGCAAAAAAAAAAAAAAGGCACATACAAGTGTCAATTCACCTTCGTGATTGTTACCTTGTTGTGGTGAAGGGGCTTGCGTATCACAATGAAGTAATCATCACCTCTATGAGTGTGTTGGCAATGTTGCCACACCCCAGATGATAAGGCCGTTGCTTCATTATGGTCAGACCAAAAGCGATCGGCTGGATAATATTTCATAGAAAAAACATTCATTTACCTTTTTTTTTTTTTTAAGTTGTATGGTTTTTAATACATAAAATAAAAAATCATAATAAAGTCTCTTAATAGTTTATTAGAAATAATGCAGACAATTAAAAAAATCCCCATCAATTCCAATACAAAGCAAGTACAGAGCTCAGAACTAAATTATTTCATGATGTTGTAATAGTTCGTTAATTCGACAATGGTTAGTCAATTCGACACATATCCCCAGATAAGGTACGTAACAGGGATTAAACTGATAGGAATAGTACTAGTTAAGACACCACTCATATAGGGTGTCACGGCACATTGCTGTGTGCACACGCAGTGCCCGAATTTGGGAGTAAGAGGACCGACCAAGCTGCTTTTTCCATCTCCCGATTCCTAAAATCAATTCAGTTTGGTGTATGAGAGTTTGTTCTGTCACTGTGAAGGCAGTCGAAGGTACCCGGCCTACATTTTTTTTCACAAAAGGCAATCGCTGATATGGGACGTAACAGGGATTAAACTGATACAAATAGTACTAGTTAAGACACCACTCATATCGGGCGTGACAGTAAATTGCATTGCACAGACGCAGTGACCGTGGAGTAAAACAAAGGGGAGGGTCCAGCGTTTTTTTTAACCATCTCCCCGTTCGAAAAATCAATTCAATAAATGGACCCCAGATTGGGGACGTAACAGGAATTAAACTGATGAGAATAGTACTAGTTAACACACCACTCATACTGTGTGGCAGAGTACATTGCACAGCACACGCGCAGTGCCCAAAAATGGAAGTAACAAGAAGGACGCACCCAGATAAATCAAATTTCTGCAAGGAGTTTGTCAACTTTTGACAACTGTTTGCGGATGTCTAAAATCCATTCAATACACGTCCTGATAGGGGACGTAACAGGGATTAAACTGATGAGAATAGTACTACAGAAAATACCACTCATATCGGGTGTGACAGTAAATTGCACGGCGCAGATGCAGTGACCGTGGATTAAAACAAAGGGGAGAGAGCCAGCGTTTTTTTAACCATCTCCCCGTTCGAAAAATCAATTCAATAAATGAACCCCAGATTGGGGACGTAGCAGGGATGAAACTAATGAGAAGAGAACTACAGAAAATAACACTCATATCGGGTGTGAGAGTAAATTGCACAGCGCAAACGCAGTGACCGTGGATTAAAACAAAGGGGAGGGAGATAGCGTTTTTTTAACCATCTACCCATTCGAAAAATTAATTCAATTCACCTTTCGGGGACCATTGGTGTTGTACGTGGCTGGGTGGAGGAAGAAACCTTCAATGACATCAACGGGACATGGTTAGCTTGGTATCCAACCTTGTACAAATGGGGAGTTTGCGGTTGTGCAAATGGACTGTTTGTGGTTGTTTGTGGTGCATTAAAAGGGGAGTTTGGTCTGTCAATGTCTGTGAAGCGGGCATAACCCTTACACTACCTGATCAATATAACATCATACCTGATCGTACACACACACTGGATGTTTTAAACCACATTGTTCAAAAAAATTTAGGATTGTTAGTAGTGTTGAGCGAATAGTTCGAGCATCGTTTTTGGGGTGTCCGGGACACGGACCCGAACCCGGACATTTTCAAACAAGTTCGGGTTCGGGTCCGTTGTTCGGTGATTTCTTCCCGCTTTCTGAAGGGCTGCACAGCAGCCAATCAGCTAGCGTTTTACTTCTTGCCCTAAGAGCCCATCACAACCATGCCTACTAATGGCATGGCTGTGATTGGCCAAGTGCAGCATGTGACCCAGCCACTATTTAAGCTGGAGTCACGTAGTGGCGCACGTCACACTGCTCTGATTAGTGTAGGGAGAGGACGCAGCTTCTGTCAGGGCGAGATTAGGCAGGGTAAAGTCAGCAACAGCACCTAATGAACGGATCGATCTACAGCTGTGAATGATTGAACTTCTGCTAGTTACTTGCTCACTGTTTTTTAACCTTCACAGAGCGTTTTTCTGTCACTTATTATCTGGGTTGATCAGCGGCCATTTTGTGACTTGTGGTGCACCAGAAGAAGCTGCCACCAAGTCCATCAATCCATCAATACTAGTTTTTTTTTTGCTATATCCTACATCAGGGGCTTGGCTGTGCTAATTGTCACTCCTAGAAACTCAGGATAGCAATTTCTATATTTTATTAAGGGGTTAAATACAATTGCCCAAATACCAATCCCCTAAATCTGGTGTTTCAGCTTTGGCTAGACAAGAATAATACTGTCTGCTGTCTGGCAAAGGATAGATTATTTTCTGTGGTGAAATTAAATTGCCAAAATAGCAATACCATAAATCAGTGGTTTCAGCTGTGGCTAGCAAAATAGAATAGTGTCCGCCAAAACATATATTTTGTTCTGGGGTGAAATTAATCTGCCAAAATAACAATACCCTGAATCTGGTGTCCCAGCTGTTGCAGGCCAGATTTCATAGTGTCTGCCAAAACATATATTTTGTTCTGGGGTGAAATTAATCTGCCAAAATAGCAATACCCTGAATCTGGTGTCCCAGCTGTTGCAAGCCAGATTTCATAGTGTCCGCCAAAACATATATTTTATTCTGGGGTGAAATTCAATTGCCAAAATAGCAATACCATAAATCAGTGGTTTCAGCTGTGGCTGGCAAAATAGAATAGTGTCCGCCAAAACATATATTTTGTTCTGGGGTGAAATTAATCTGCCAAAATAGCAATACCCTGAATCTGGTGCCCCAGCTGTTGCAGGCCAGATTTCATAGTGTCTGCCAAAACATATATTTTGTTCTGGGGTGAAATTAATCTGCCAAAATAGCAATACCCTGAATCTGGTGTCCCAGCTGTTGCAGGCCAGATTTCATAGTGTCCGCCAAAACATATATTTTGTTCTGGGGTGAAATTAATCTGCCAAAATAGCAATACCTTGAATCTGGTGTCCCAGCTGTTGCAGGCCATATTTCATAGTGTCTGCCAAAACATATATTTTGTTCTGGGGTGAAATTAATCTGCCAAAATAGCAATACCTTGAATCTGGTGTCACAGCTGTTGCAGGCCAGATTTCATAGTGTCTTGCAAAACATATATTTTGTTCTGGGGTGAAATTAATCTGCCAAAATAGCAATACCCTGAATCTGGTGTCCCAGCTGTTGCAGGCCAGGATTCATAGTGTCCGCAAAAACATATATTTTGTTCTGGGGTGACATTCAATTGCCAAAATAGCAATACCCTGAATCTGGTGTCCCAGCTGTTGCAGGCCAAATTTCATAGTGTCCGCCAAAACATATATTTTGTTCTGGGGTGAAATTAATCTGCCAAAATAGCAATACCCTGAATCTGGTGCCCCAGCTGTTGCAGGCCAGATTTCATAGTGTCTGCCAAAACATATATTTTGTTCTGGGGTGAAATTAATCTGCCAAAATAGCAATACCCTGAATCTGGTGTCCCAGCTGTTGCAGGCCAGATTTCATAGTGTCCGCCAAAACATATATTTTGTTCTGGGGTGAAATTAATCTGCCAAAATAGCAATACCTTGAATCTGGTGTCCCAGCTGTTGCAGGCCATATTTCATAGTGTCTGCCAAAACATATATTTTGTTCTGGGGTGAAATTAATCTGCCAAAATAGCAATACCCTGAATCTGGTGTCACAGCTGTTGCAGGCCAGATTTCATAGTGTCTTGCAAAACATATATTTTGTTCTGGGGTGAAATTAATCTGCCAAAATAGCAATACCCTGAATCTGGTGTCCCAGCTGTTGCAGGCCAGGATTCATAGTGTCCGCAAAAACATATATTTTATTCTGGGGTGACATTCAATTGCCAAAATAGCAATACCCTGAATCTGGTGTCCCAGCTGTTGCAGGCCAAATTTCAGAGTGTCCGCCAAAACATATATTTTGTTCTGGGGTGAAATTAATCTGCCAAAATAGCAATACCCTGAATCTGGTGCCCCAGCTGTTGCAGGCCAGATTTCATAGCGTCTGCAAAAACATATATTTTGTTCTGGGGTGAAATTAATCTGCCAAAATAGCAATACCCTGAATCTGGTGTCCCAGCTGTTGCAGGCCAGATTTCATAGTGTCCGCCAAAACATATATTTTGTTCTGGGGTGAAATTAATCTGCCAAAATAGCAATACCCTGAATCTGGTGTCCCAGCTGTTGCAGGCCATATTTCATAGTGGCTGCCAAAACATATATTTTGTTCTGGGGTGAAATTAATCTGCCAAAATAGCAATACCCTGAATCTGGTGTCACAGCTGTTGCAGGCCAGATTTCATAGTGTCTTGCAAAACATATATTTTGTTCTGGGGTGAAATTAATCTGCCAAAATAGCAATACCCTGAATCTGGTGTCCCAGCTGTTGCAGGCCAGGATTCATAGTGTCCGCAAAAACATATATTTTGTTCTGGGATGACATTCAATTGCCAAAATAGCAATACCCTGAATCTGGTGTCCCAGCTGTTGCCAGCCACGTTTCATAGTGTCCATCAAAACATATATTTTGTTCTGGGGTGAAATTCAATTGCCAAAATAGCAATACCATAAATCAGTGGTTTCAGCTGTGGCTGGCAAAATAGAATAGTGTCCGCCAAAACATATATTTTGTTTTGGGGTGAAATTAATCTGCCAAAATAGCAATACCCTGAATCTGGTGTCCCAGCTGTTGCAGGCCATATTTCATAGTGTCTGCCAAAACATATATTTTGTTCTGGGGTGAAATTAATCTGCCAAAATTGCAATACCCTGAATCTGGTGTCCCAGCTGTTGCAGGCCAGATTTCATGGTGTCTTTCAAAACATATATTTTGTTCTGGGGTGACATTCAATTGCCAAAATAGCAATACCCTGAATCTGGTGTCCCAGCTGTTGCAGGCCACGTTTCACAGTGTCCGTCAAAACATATATTTTGTTCTGGGGTGAAATTCAATTGCCAAAATAGCAATACCCTGAATCTGGTGCCCCAGCTGTTGCAGGCCACGTTTTATAGTGTCCGTCAAATCATATATTTTGTTCTGGGGTGAAATTCAATTGCCAAAATAGCAATACCCTGAATCTGGTGTCCCAGATGTTGCAGGCCACGTTTCATAGTGTCTTGCAAAACATATATTTTGTTCTGGGGTGAAAGTCAATTGCCAAAATAGCAATACCATAAATCAGTGGTTTCAGCTGTGGCTGGCAAAATAGAATAGTGTCCGCCAAAACATATATTTTGTTCGGGGGTGAAATTAATCTGCCAAAATAGCAATACCCTGAATCTGGTGCCCCAGCTGTTGCAGGCCACGTTTTATAGTGTCCGTCAAATCATATATTTTGTTCTGGGGTGAAATTCAATTGCCAAAATAGCAATACCCTGAATCTGGTGTCCCAGCTGTTGCAGGCCACGTTTCATAGTGTATTGCAAAACATATATTTTGTTCTGGGGTGAAATTCAATCTGCCAAAATAGCAATACCATAAATCAGTGGTTTCTGCTGTGGCTGGCAAAATAGAATAGTGTCCGCCAAAACATATATTTTGTTCTGGGGTGAAATTAATCTGCCAAAATAGCAATACCCTGAATCTGGTGCCCCAGCTGTTGCAGGCCACGTTTTATAGTTTCCTCCAAACATATATTTTGTTCTGGGGTGAAATTCAATTGCCAAAATAGCAATACCCTGAATCTGGTGTCCCAGCTGTTGCAGGCCAAGTGTAAATCTGTCCATAAAAGGATAACTTTCATCCAGGGCCTAAATACTAGCCCTAAAAGAGATATTCCCCTAAATCAGTGGTTACTGCTGTGCCTGGATTAGTGTAATACGCTACATAAACAAATAGGCAGATAGTGTTAGGTGCCTGTAAAAAAAGGCCTGAATTTGAAATCAATACATTGGGCCAAATATTTTTTTCCTTATTGTGGTGCTTGGTGAACATCTAGTAAGGGACGCGGACGCGGTCGTGGTGGTGTTAGTGTACCCTCTGGTGCTGGGAGAGGACTTGGGCATTCTGCCACAGCCACATGTCCTAGTGAACCAACTACCTCAAGTTCCAGTACCCGCCATAATTTACAGCGATATTTGGTGGGGCCCAATGCCGTTCTAAGGATGGTGTGCCTGAGCAGGTACAGGCGCTAGTCAATTGGGTGGCTGACAGTGGATCCAGCATGTTCACAACATTATCTCCCACCCAGTCTTCTGCTGAAAGCGCACAGGTGGCACCTGAAAACCAAGCCCATCAGTCTGTCACATCACCCCGATGCATTTCAGGAAAACTCAAGTTATGCAGCAATCTCTTATGCTGTTTGAAGACTCTGCTGGCAGGGTTTCCCAAGGAAATCCAGCTAGCCCTTCCCCAGTGGTGGAAGACATAGAATGCACTGATGCACAACCACTGATGTTTCCTGATGATGATGAGGACATGGAAATACCACCTCATCGGAGTCCGCACGTCTCTGATGATGACGAAACACAGGTGCCAACTGCTGCGTCTTTCTGCAGTGTGCAGACCGAACAGGAGTTCAGGGAGGAAGACTGTGTGGAAGACGATGCAGGGGACGATGAGGTCCTAGACCCCACATGGAATGAAGGTCGAGCCACTGACTTTCATAGTTCAGAGGAAGAGGCAGTGGTGAGACCGAGCCCACAGCGTAGCAAAAGAGGGAGCAGGGGGCAAAAGCAGACGAGCCGCCACCAAGAGAGTTTGCCTGCTACTGGCCACCGCCACCAGGGACCGAGCACCCTAAAGGCAGCTTCAAGGAGTTCCCTGGCATGGCACTTCTTTAAACAATGTGCTGACGACAAGACCCGAGTGGTTAGCACGCTGTGCCATCAGATCCTGAAGTGAGGCATTAACGTTCTGAACCTTAGCACAACCTGCATGACCAGGCATCTACATGCAAAGCATGAACTGCAGTGGAGTAAACACCTTAAAAGCAAGGAACTCACTCTGGCTCCCCCTGCTCCCTCTTCTGCTGCTGCCTCGGCCTCTTCCTCCGCCTCGGGAGGAACGTTGGCACCTGCCGCACACCAAACAGAGGATGTGCCACCGACACCACCACCTGCGTCACCAAGCATCTCCACCATGTCACACGGCAGCGTTCAGCTCTCCATCTCACAAACCTTGGAGAGAAAGTGTAAATTCCCACCTAGCCACCCTCGAGCCCTGGGCCTGAATGCCAGCATTTCTAAACTACTGGCTTTTGAAATGCTGTCATTCAGGCTGGTGGACAGAGACAGCTTCAAACAGCTGATGTCCATGGCTGTCCCACAGTATGTTGTTCCCAGCCGCCACTACTTCTCCAAGACAGCCGTGCCTTCCCTGCACAACCAAGTATCTGATAAAATCAAGTGTGCACTGCGCAACGCCATCTGTCCACCTAACCACAGATACGTGGACCAGTAAACATGGCCAGGGAAGCTGTATCTCTCTAACTGCACACTGGGTAAATGTAGTGGCAGCTGGGCCGCAGGCGGAGAGTTCTTGGCACACGTCCTTCCGCCGCCTAGGATCGCATCATTCTTTGCCTCCTGTAGCCTCCTCCTCCTACTCGGCTTCCTCCTCCTCTGCTTCCACCAGCTCATCCAGTCAGCCACACACCTTCACCACCAACTTCAGCACAGCCCGGGGTAAACGTCAGCAGGCCATTCTGAAACTCATATGTTTGGGGGACAGGCCCCACACCGCGCAGGAGTTGTGGCGGGGTATTGAACAACAGACCGACCAGTGGTTTCTGCCGGTGGGCCTCAATGGGCGAAATCTCGTCGCAGCTCTGGGACTAGCCGGTTTGACGCACATCCCTTGCCTGGTGCATGTGCTGAATTTGGTGGTGCAGAAGCTCATTCACAACTACCCCGACATGTCAGAGGTGCTGCATAAAGTGAGGGCCGTCTGTGCGCGCTTCCGGCGTTCACATCCTGCCGTTGCTCGCCTGTCTGCACTACAGCGGAACTTCGGCCTTCCCGCTCACCGCCTCATATGCGACGTGCCCACCAGGTGGAACTCCCCCTTGCACATGCTGGAAAGACTGTGTGAGCAGCAGCAGGCCATAGTGGAGTTTAAGCTGCAGCACGCACGCTTCAGTCTCACTGCGGAAAAGCACCACTTCACCACCAATGATTGGGCCTCCATGCGAGACCTGTGTGCCCTGTTGCGCTGTTTCGAGTACTCCACCAACATGGCGAGTGGCGATGACAACATTATCAGCGTTACAATACCACTTCTATGTCTTCTTGAGAAAACGCTTAGGGCGATGATGGAAGAGGAGGTGGCCCAGGAGGAGGAGGAGGAGGATGAGGGGTCATTTTTAGCACTTTCAGGCCAATCTGTTAGAAGTGGCTCAGAGGGAGGTTTTTTGCAACAGCAGAGGCCAGGTACAAATGTGGCCAGCCAGGGCCCACTACTGGAGGACGAGGAGGATGAGGAGGAGGTGGAGGAGGATGAGGATGAAGCAGGTTCACAGCGGGGTGGCACCCGACACAGCTCAGGCCCATCACTGGTGCGTGGCTGGGGGAATACGGAGGACGATGACGATACTCCTCCCACATAGGACAGCTTGTCCTTACCTCTGGGGAGCCTGGCACACATGAGCAACTACATGCTGCAGTGCCTGCGCAACGACAGCAGAGTTGCCCACATTTTAACGTGTGCGGACTACTGGGTTGCCACCCTGCTGGATCCCCGGTACAAAGACAATGTGCCCACCTTACTTCCTGCACTGGAGCGTGATAGGAAGATGCGCGAGTACAAGCGCACGCTGGTAGAGGCGCTCCTGAGAGCATTCCCAAATGTCACAGAGGAACAGGTGGAAGCCCAAGGCGAAGGCAGAGGTGGAGCAAGAGGTCACCAACGCAGCTGTGTCATGGCCAGCTCCTCTGAGGGCAGGGTTAGCATGGCAGAAATGTTGTAAAGTTTTGTCTCCACGCCACAGCTAACTGCACCACCACCTGATACGGAACGTGTTAGCAGGAGGCAGCATTTCACTAACATGGTTGAACAGTATGTCTGCACACCCCTCCACGTACTGACTGATGGTTCGGCCCCATTCAACTCCTGGGTCTCCAAATTGGCCACGTGGCCAGAGTTAGCATTTTATGCCTTGGAGGTGCTAGCCTGCCCGGCGGCCAAAGTTTTGTCTGAACGTGTATTCAGCACGGCAGGGGGCGTCATTACTGATAAACGCAGCAGCCTGTCTACAGCCAACATGGACAGGCTGACGTTCATAAAAATGAACCAGGCATGGATCCCACAGGACCTGTCCCTCCCATGTGCAGAATAGACATTTATAAATGTGGCCTTCTCCGGTGGTGGTTGATATGACGCTTGATTCCTTGCTGTGGGACCTCTCTCCTCTGTCTGGGTGCTGGGCTGAAATAACTGAGAGTGGCCTTCTCCGGTGGTGGGTGAAATGACGCATGATTCCTTGCTGTGGGACCTCTCTCCTCTGTCTGGGTGCTGGGCCGAAATAACTGAGAATGTCCTTCTCCGGGGGTGGTTGATATGACGCATGATTCCTTTCTGTGGGACCTCTCTCCCCTGTCTGGGTGCTGGGCCTAAATAACTGAAAGTGGCCTTCTCCAGTGGTGGGTGATATGACGCATGATTCCTTGCTGTGGGACCCCTCTCCTCTGTCTGGGTGCTAGGCTGAAATAAATGAGAGTGGCCTTCTCTGGTGGTGGGTGAAATGACGCATGATTCCTTGCTGTGGGACCTCTCCTCTGTCTGGGTGCTGGGCCGAAATAACTGAAAGTGGCCTTCTCCGGTGGTGGGTGAAATGACGCATGATTCCTTGCTGTGGGACCTCTCTCCTCTGTCTGGGTGCTGGGCCGAAATAACTGAAAGTGGCCTTCTCCAGTGGTGGTTGATATGACGCATGATTCCTTGCTGTGGGACCTCTCTCCTCTGTCTGGGTGCTGGGCCGAAAATAACTGAGAGTGGCCTTCTCCAGTGGTGGTTGATATGATGCATGATTCCTTGCTGTGGGACCTCTCTTCTCTGTCTGGGTGCTGGGCTGAAATAACTGATAGTGGCCTTCTCCGGTGGTGGTTGATATGACGCATGATTCCTTGCTGTGGGACCTCTCTCCTCTGTCTGGGTGCTGGGCTGAAATAACTGAGTGTGGCCTTCTCCGGTGGTGGTTGATATGACGCATGATTCCTTGCTGTGGGACCTCTCTCCTCTATCTGGGTGCTGGGGCCGAAATAACTGAAAGTGGCCTTCTCCAGTGGTGGTTGATATGACGCATGATTCCTTGCTGTGGGACCTCTCTTCTCTGTCTGGGTGCTTTGCCGAAATAACTGAGAGTGGCCTTCTCCGGTGGTGGTTGATATGACGCATGATTCCTTGCTGTGGGACCTCTCTCCTCTGTCTGGGTGCTGGGCCGAAAATAACTGAGAGTGGCCTTCTCCAGTGGTGGTTGATATGACGCATGATTCCTTGCTGTGGGACCTCTCTTCTCTGTCTGGGTGCTTTGCCGAAATAACTGAGAGTGGCCTTCTCCGGTGGTGGTTGATATGACGCATGATTCCTTCTGTGGGACCTCTCTCCTCTGTCCGGGTGCTGGGCTGAAATAACTTATAGTGGCCTTCTCCGGTGGTGGTTGATATGACGCATGATTCCTTGCGGTGGGACCTCTCTCCTCTGTCTGGGTGCTGGGCTGAAATAACTGAGTGTGGCCTTCTCCGGTGGTGGTTGATATGACGCATGATTCCTTGCTGTGGGACCTCTCTCCTCTGACTGGGTGCTGGGGCCTAAATAACTGAAAATGGCCTTCTCCAGTGGTGGGTGATATGACTCATGATTCCTTGCTGTGGGACCTCTCTCCTCTGTCTGGGTGCTTGGCCGAAATAACTGAGAGTGGCCTTCTCCGGTGGTGGTTGATATGACGCATGATTCCTTGCTGTGGGACCTCTCTCCTCTGTCTGGGTGCTGGGCCGAAATAACTGAGAATGTCCTTCTCCGGTGGTGGTTTATTTGACGCATGATTCCTTTTTGTGGGACCTCTCTCCTCTGTCTGGGTGCTGGGCCTAAATAACTGAAAGTGGCCTTCTCCAGTGGTGGGTGATATGACGCATAATTCCTTGCTGTGGGACCTCTCTCCTCTGTCTGGGTGCTAGGCTGAAATAAATGAGAGTGGCCTTCTCTGGTGGTGGGTGAAATGACGCATGATTCCTTGCTGTTGGACCTCTCCTCTGACTGGGTGCTGGGCCGAAATAACTGAAAGTGGCCTTCTCCGGTGGTGGGTGAAATGACGCATGATTCCTTGCTGTGGGACCTCTCTCCTCTGTCTGGGTGCTGGTCCGAAATAACTGAAAGTGGCCTTCTCCATTGGTGGTTGATATGACGCATGATTCCTTGCTGTGGGACCTCTCTCCTCTGTCTGGGTGCTGGGCCGAAAATAACTGAGAGTGGCCTTCTCCAGTGGTGGTTGATATGACGCATGATTCCTTGCTGTGGGACCTCTCTTCTCTGTCTGGGTGCTTTGCCGAAATAACTGAGAGTGGCCTTCTCCGGTGGTGGTTGATATGACGCATGATTCCTTGCTGTGGGACCTCTCTCCTCTGTCCGGGTGCTGGGCTAAAATAACTGATAGTGGCCTTCTCCGGTGGTGGTTGATATGACGCATGATTCCTTGCTGTGGGACCTCTCTCCTCTGTCTGGGTGCTGGGCTGAAATAACTGAGTGTGGCCTTCTCCAGTGGTGGTTGATATGACGCATGATTCCTTGCTGTGGGACCTCTCTCCTCTGACTGGGTGCTGGGGCCTAAATAACTGAAAATGGCCTTCTCCAGTGGTGGGTGATATGACTCATGATTCCTTGCTGTGGGACCTCTCTCCTCTGTCTGGGTGCTTGGCCGAAATAACTGAGAGTGGCCTTCTCCGGTGGTGGTTGATATGACGCATGATTCCTTGCTGTGGGACCTCTCTCTCTATCTGGGTGCTGGGCCGAAATAACTGAAAGTGGCCTTCTCCAGTGGTGGTTGATATGACGCATGATTCCTTGCTGTGGACCTCTCTCTCTGTCTGGGTGCTTGGCCGAAATAACTGAGAGTGGCCTTCTCCGGTGGTGGTTGATATGACGCATGATTCCTTGCTGTGGGACCTCTCTCCTCTGTCCGGGTGCTGGGCTGAAATAACTTATAGTGGCCTTCTCCGGTGGTGGTTGATATGACGCATGATTCCTTGCTGTGGGACCTCTCTCCTCTGTCTGGGAGCTGGGCTGAAATAACTGAGTGTGGCCTTCTCCGGTGGTGGTTGATATGACGCATGATTCCTTGCTGTGGGACCTCTCTCCTCTGACTGGGTGCTGGGGCCTAAATAACTGAAAATGGCCTTCTCCAGTGGTGGGTGATATGACTCATGATTCCTTGCTGTGGGACCTCTCTCCTCTGTCTGTGTGCTTGGCCGAAATAACTGAGAGTGGCCTTCTCCGGTGGTGGTTGATATGACGCATGATTCCTTGCTGTGGGACCTCTCCTCTGTCTGGGTGCTAGGCTGAAATAACTGAGTGTGGCCTTCTCCGGTGGTGGTTGATATGACGCATGATTCCTTGCTGTGGACCTCTCTCCTCTGACTGGGTGCTGGGGCCTAAATAACTGAAAATGGCCTTCTCCAGTGGTGGGTGATATGACTCATGATTCCTTGCTGTGGGACCTCTCTCCTCTGTCTGGGTGCTGGGCTGAAATAACTGAGAGTGGCCTTCTCCGGTGGTGGTTGATATGACGCATGATTCCTTGCTGTGGGACCTCTCTCCTCTGATCTGGGTGCTGGGGCCGAAATAACTGAAAATGGCCTTCTCCAGTGGTGGGTGATATGACTCATGATTCCTTGCTGTGGAACCTCTCTCCTCTATCTGGGTGCTGGGGCCGAAATAATTGAAAGTGGCCTTCTCCAGTGGGGGGTGATATGACGCATGATTCCTTGCTGTGGAACCTGTATCCTCGGTCTGGGTGCTGTGCCGAAATAACTGAAAGTGGCCTTCTCCAGTGGTGGGTGATATGACGCATGATTCCTTGCTGTGGGACCTCTCTCCTAGGTCTAAGTGCTGGCCGAAATAACTGAAAGTGGTCTTCTCCACTGGTGGGTGATATGACGCATGATTCCTTGCTGTAGGACCTGTATCCTCGGTCTGGGTCCTGGGCCGAAATAACTGAGAGTGGCCTTCTCCGGTGTTGGTTGATATGACGCATGATTCCTTGCTGTGGGACCTCTCTCCTCGGTCTGGGTGCTGGCTGAAATAACTGAGAGTGGCCTTCTCCGGTGGTGGGTGATATGACTCATGATTCCTTGCTGTGGGATTTGAACCCTTGGTCTGGGTGCTGGGCCGAAATAACTGAAAGTGGCCTTCTCCAGTGGTGGGTGATATGACGCATGATTCCTTGCTGTGGGACCTCTCTCCTCGGTCTGGGTGCTGGCCGAAATAACTGAGAGTGGCCTTCTCCAGTGGTGGTAGATATGACGCATGATTCCTTGCTGTGGGACCTCTCTCCTCGGTCTGGGTGCTGGCCGAAATAACTGAGAGTGGCCTTCTCCGGTGGTGGGTGATATGTCGCATGATTCCTTGCTGTGGGATTTGAACCCTTGGTCTGGGTGCTGGGCCGAAATAACTGAAAGTGGCCTTCTCCAGTGGTGGGTGATATGACGCATGATTCCTTGCTGTGGGACCTCTCTCCTCGGTCTGGGTGCTGGCCGAAATAACTGAGAGTGGCCTTCTCCAGTGGTGGTAGATATGACGCATCATTCCTTGCTGTGGGGCATCTCTCCTCTGTCTGGGTGCTGGGCCGAAATAACTGAGAGTGGCCTTCTCGGGTGTTGGTTGATATGACGCATGATTCCTTGCTGTGGGACCTCTCTCCTCTGACTGGGTGCTGGGGCCTAAATAACTGAAAGTGGCCTTCTCCAGTGGTGGGTGATATGACGCATGATTCCTTGCTGTGGGACCTCTCTCCTCTATCTGGGTGCTGGGGCCGAAATAACTGAAAGTGGCCTTCTCCAGTGGTGGGTGATATGACTTATGATTCCTTGCTTTGGGACCTGTATCCTCAGTCTGGGTGCTGTGCCGAAATAACTGAAAGTGGCCTTCTCCAGTGGTGGGTGATATGACGCATGATTCCTTGCTGTGGGACCTCTCTCCTCGGTCTGATTGCTGGCCGAAATAACTGAAAGTGGCCTTCTCCGGTGGTGGGGGATATGACGCATGATTCCTTGCTGTGGGACCTCTCTTCTCGGTCTGGGTGCTGGCCGAAATAACTGAGAGTGGCCTTCTCCGGTGGTGGTTGATATGACGCATCATTCCTTGCTGTGGGACCTCTCTCCTCTGTCTGGGTGCTGGGGCCAAAATTACTGAAAGTGGCCTTCTCCAGTGTTGAGTGATATGACGCATGATTCCTTGCAGTGGGACCTGTCTCCAATTGATATTGGTTAAATTTGATTTATTTTATTTTATTTTAATTCATTTCCCTATCCACATTTGTTTGCAGGGGATTTACCTACATTTTGCTGCCTTTAACAGCCCTTTAGCCCGTTCCTGGACAATTTTACAGCCTTTTTAGTGCCTAAAAGTTCGGTCCCCATTGACTTCAATGGGGTTTGAGATCGGGATAAAGTTCGGGTCGAGTTCGAATCCCGAACCCGAACATTTTCGGGAAGTTCGGCCGAACTTCTCGAACCCGAACATCCAGGTGTTCGCTCATCTCTAATTATTAGGTGATTTATGCCTTTTTTGGATTATAACCCAACTCTGCGTCAACTATGTAATTTTCCATGGGAGTTTTTCATATTTTCCATGGATCCCCCACCGGCATGCCACAGTCCAGGTGTTAGTCCCCTTGAATCAACTATTCCATCACTACTGTGGCTAGAAAGAGACCCTGTGGGTTTTAAAATTCGCCTGCCTATTGAAGTCTATGGCGGTTCGCTAGTTCGCGAACATTTGAGGAAACTCAAAAAAAATTATTTTCGCAACATCTCTAATGGTCCCTTTAAGTGGACAATTAACCCTATGTAGTGGCTAAATTGGTAGAATGCCCTCCATCTATAATACTTTTCCTCTATGGCTTTTCTTGATAGACTGTGCTAGCTTCATGTGCCTTAACTTTTTGCAGGCGATTTAATTAATCTGAATACCTCTTCTTTTTTATATTTAATCCTGCAGAGTCAACATAACTATAGCAATTAGTGTTGAGCGAACAGTTCGAGCATAGTTCAGGTTCGTACCGAATTTTGGGGTATTTGGGACCTGGACCCGGACCAGAACATTTTCAAAAAAGTTCGGGTTCGGGTCCGTTGTTCGGCGATTTCTTTCGGCTTTCTGAAGGGCTGCACAGCAGCCAATCAGCCTGCGTTTTACTTCTTGCCCTAAGAAGCCATCACAGCCATACCTACTAATGGCATGGCTGTGATTGGCCAAGTGCAGCATGTGACCCAGCCTCTATTTAAGCTGGAGTCACGTAGCGCCGCAAATCATACTGCTCGAATTAGTGTAGGGAGAGGACACAGCTTCTGTGAGGGCGAGATTAGGCAGGGAAAAGTCAGCAACAGCACCTAATGAACTTATCGATCTACAGCTGTGAATCATTCAACTTCTGCTAGTTAATTGCTCACTGGTTTTTAGGCTGCACTGAGTGTTTTTTTGTCACTTTTTTCTGGGGTGATCGGCGGCCATTTTGTGACTTGTGGTGCACCAGAACAAGCTGCCACCACAAGTCCATCAATCCATCGATACTAGTTGTTTTTTTTTTTTTTGCTATATCCTACATCAGGGGCTTGGCTGTGCTTATTGTCACCCCTAGAAACTCAGGATAGCAATTTCTATATTTTATTAAGGGGTTAAATACAATTGCCAAAATACCAATTACCTAAATCTGGTGTTCCAACTTTGGCTAGCCAAGTGTAATACTGTCTGCTGTCTGGAAAAGGATAGATTATTTTCTGGGGTGAAATTCAATTGCCAAAATAGCAATACCCTGAATCTGGTGTCCCAGCACTGGCTGGCAAAGTATAATAGTGTCTGCCAAAACATATATTTTGTTCTGGGGTGAAATTCAATTGCCAAAATAGCAATACCCTGAATCTGGTGTCCCAGCACTGGCTGGCAAAGTATAATAGTGTCCGCCAAAACATATATTTTGTTCTGGGGTGAAATTCACTTGCCAATATAGCAATACCCTGAATCTGGTGTTCCAGCTGTTGCAGGCCAAGTGCGAATATCAGTAATTAATATTCATAAATAGGCGTAAACCGTCTATAGATAGTCACGCCTATTTATGTCCTTAACAACACACTTCTATTGCCTAGCACGTCACCAAGTCGCTTACACTTACTATCTGCATGCGCCTAACTCACTACGCTAAACGCTAATAAATACACGCTACACAATTCTACCAGTAAAACGGTATTTATTAAAACTGACGCACACAGATATGTACTAAATAACACAACACTACAAATACAATACTAACTACACTACACAATCCCAATTTCCACCCACAACACTAGCTAATACAAGTTACACATACACACTTAATAGGGCAGCCCACCCAGCCTGATTCTGGTCTATTCCTAGGGGAACGGAAGGAGCAGTATAGAGTCACTAAACTGGCTGCAATATGGGTTTACAGACCAGTAATACACAGAGGGGCTGAAGTATTGCTGAGGGTATAAAGATGGTGTTTATAGGGGAGTGGGCAGTGAAGGGTTAAGGGGGTATAGCGTTGATGGGGTAGTGGGTAGGGAAGGGTTAAGGTAGCGTTGGTGGGGTAGTGGGTAGTGAAAGGGGGAATTCGTTGGTGGGATAGTGGGCAGTGAAGGGTTAAGGTATAGTGGGCAGATCGTTGGTGGGGTAGTGGGTATGTAGGCAAAAAGGGGTTAATATGCGTTGGTGGGGTAGTGGCTGGGCGAGGGTTAATCAAATGGCTGGGTAAGGGTTAATGGCGTTGGTGGTATAGTGGGGGGGGATGATACTTATGCCGGGGTAAGCTCGTTGTCCAGGGGATGCTCGTCGTCCTGGGGATGATTCTTGTGGGGGCGGCTGGCTTTTTTTTCTCTCCCAGTGCAGGGTCTGCCGGACTTATATGTCCGGCAGCCTGTACTGCCGCACCGCCCACACAGTGGCGCGGAGATCCTTTGATCTTCCGCCTGTCTCTCCCTGCATTCCGGACAGCGCGATGGAATGCGCATAATAGAGGGAGGGGAGGTATCTCCCCTTCTCTCTCTTATGTATAATTATCTGCAGCTGGGCTGTAGATAATTATAACAAAAGGGTTTGAATTCTTTTAGAATTCAAACCTTTTGTTTGCACCAGGATGGTCGGACCTTGTCCGGTCATCCTGGTGCCTCTAACCAGATTACATCAATGTGAATGCTTGGGGCATATTCACATTGATGTAACTGGTTCCAGGTTACATAAGGGACATCTGGAGGGGCCTGGAGTAGGGGGGGAATTATAGTATATATAACAGGGGCATATTTATATATATATATATATATATAAAGGGGCATATAATTCAGGGGGACATTTAAAGGGACACACACCCATATTCCCACAGGGACAGCAATGAGCCCCTGGGGAATAACAAAGGCAGATGTGCGCAGATGTCAGGCACATCTGCACACATTGCCTTATTAGTGGCCCAGTTATGCCTAATATATACATGCATGCCTACAGCGGCATGCATATATATATATATTCACGCCACCCTTCCTCAACAATCCCCCTGTTGTCGGGAATACGACAATATAGTGGGGGAAGGGTGGAGACATATTTGCCCCCCCTCAACCCCTTCCTCGGTGATGGTTCAGGAAAACTGGAGTGTTCACTGTCCCTTAGGTACCTAGACATCACCTAACCCGTCCGACCTCCGACCTGCCCTTCACCGTAACCGACTCTTTCATCCACAGGGTACACCGTCGTCGTCTTCTCTCGGGTCTTCTGCTTTGATGGTTGTGGAATCAGACCCTCCTATTATCGTCTTTTCCGGACTTCCGGAGTGGCTTGACCCCTTGTAGTCTTTGACTTGCCTTCTCTCTCAGAACTTGCCCTCCGGTGTCGGCCACCCCTGATAAGTTTAGAGTGACCACACCCTCTCCGTCTTTCGGTACAGTAGCCGATCTTCAGGTGACGTCCGACCCCAAGGGATCTGGAGCGTTCTCACCCTCATCGTCTCAGTCTCCAATCTGCGTCAACTCTTCTTAAGCATATCGCCATTTCTTGTTCCATCTTGATCGAAGGAAGGGTGCGGTTCTCCCATCGACAGCAGAATCGGTCTTTACAAGGCAGATCAGATTATATATATATTTTTTTTCAATAAAGGTGATGTCCCAGTACCTAGATTCTAACTGTGGGGATACCTCCGCTTCCCTACACATCCATGTCTTCCCTTATGAACCTCACCGTTCAGGGTTTAAAGTGGCAAATGGCAAACAGAGGGGACCTGTCCCTATCGTGCCTTAACCTTTTCCCCATTCACACAAAAATACATCCTATAAACATCATACACAATTAACCCCCTCCCCCAACCCACCCAAACCCAAGACATTTATAAAGAAAATTATATACAGTTGGATGAGGTTTCAGGAAGGTCCAATGACATACCCCCCAAGAAACCTCATAAAAGGTCCAGTTCAATTTCGTGGGGTCTCAGGACACTATGATGTATCCATCCTAGACCCTGTATATTCAAATGGTCTGTTAAGTTTCAGGACTTGAAGAGAAATCAAGTCCTGAGTCTCCGGCGGTTATGTTCGTGTAGTGCTGTCTGGTTCTGGTCTAGTATGTCCGTTAGCCTCTTGACTCTCCGATACATCCACCCAAGTCCAAGATACATGAGTCCAACCAGAACCAGAAGCACTATCACTGGGTGTATTAGCAAATTGAAAAATGAAGTTGCCTTGGGACTGTATCCAAAGAGACTCTCCCACCAAGAAACCTTCGAGTCTTTGTCTAGTGCTATGGCAACTGCGGTAATCTTGGTTCGGTCATGGGTGAGTTGGATGGTGGCTTGTTTTTCCGTCTCCCGAAGATGCTGAATAATCTCTTCCTCTTGGCCGAAGTCCATCAGGAGATGTCTAAGTTCTTTACCGAAGCCAAGAGGAATCTTCTGCAGTCTCACAGGAATATCGGGACGGATGTCAAATCTTCTCTCTGGAGTAATCGGGGTCCTTCCCTGCTGCTCTGCAACGTCCAGACCTAGAACGGGACTATGGGTACAGTACACTCCGGGGAGGAGTTCTCCTCGCTCGGTGCAATTAAGGCCAAAAATTGCATATGATGGATCACTCCCTTGGTACCAACACCAATACCCTTGCCCCAAATATTTCAAAGAGGATGAGGGTATTGGGTTGGCCTTCATCTCACAGGACCCCTCAGTGTTCCAACACTGGTGTCTGAGCACCCGATCCTGACTACCCTGACAGAGGATGGCATCCTCTCTCATCCAACATCCCTCCGTGTCAAACAAGGAGGGATGGCCTTCTTCATAGGTTAGAACGCCCGAGGGGAGCTGTGGATGAAGCACCGTCTGGTTATTTATCACTGTACCTAGGTTGATGGCACTGTATCCCTGTCTGAGGCGACCAGACACAGGTTGCAAGGACGAAGCAGTGCAGGTTAGACATTGACACCCATGCCACTGAACCACCCACCAGTTGGTGTGATTTATGGCAAAAGGAGAAATCAGTGGACTTATTCGCCGCTGTGGAGCGCTGAGACAATATGTTTAAGGTTGTCCGAGAGTTTGCTTTGGACCTGCGTACATGCCAGGGCAAGTTGAGCCCGATCCTGCTCCTCCAAGAGACCCACAACTAACCTCCTAAACTTCTCACGTATAGCGGAAGATAGAGAGGTAGTGGCATCTATGTGTGATTGCTGTAAACCCTCTAAGACATGGTTTACATCAAGCTGGGTCTTAAATCCTTCCCCGGCATGTCGCACAACTTCCCCAAGCTTATTTCTCAGGACTTCCATATCCATAGTGTTCAGGGCGCCCACTCCCAACGCACCTCCGCCAAGTCCCATAGCCACTAGATCTCTCCTCCCCCTGTTCTTCCTATACCGGGAGTCTTCTTTCCTGACCTCTTGCCCCGCCTCTATCCAACCTCTTACCAATGATCAACTCGGAAGTCATCTGCGGAAATTCTCCAGGTGAACAGGATGAATTTGGCATCCGTGATGATCTTCCAAGGGGATGACAGTTGAGGAGCTATAGGGTCTGCCAATTGATGGATAGGGGCGGTGCAAGAATCTGAGTGTGGTTTTACTGGTTGGAGACCTTTTGTTTCATAGGGGACCCTCACTACCGTAACACAGACCTGTCCCCGTCCCTTGAATGGATACTACTGTTCGTCTTCTCCAGCCTGCAACACTAGTTTCCCTACAGGTTTGGATTGAGACAGATAGACCCACTGAGTAAATGTCCAGCACCCTTCATCGGCTGCCTCGCAAAAAGGCCACTTAAACGAACCATCTATATTGATGTCAAAGTTAATGTCCCTGCCTCTAGGGTCTTTCCAATCAGAAGACACATACCTACCCCGGTATTCCTCAGTCATAGGGGTACCATCCATCCATACATCCACCGTAGGGTTGTCCACCCCGTTGCACACTAAATCCCACCTCCAGGGATTAGTGTCCAACATCACCATCTGGTTATCCTGATCTCAGTGGGCATAGGTGACAAAGTAGTATCCCGTCACCTCAGGAACGCAGTTGTCTCTCATGATTGTGATCATGAAAGATCGTATGGATGGAGATCCCTTTAACTGAGCATACCTAGGGTCCTTGGCATCGGTCCGTACCTTTAAAACTGTGGCTCTGTACAAGCCCTCTAGTTTTACCGGACCACTCTGATCATTCCAAATGACCTGACCAGAGTCACTGCAGTTTAACTTTAACATCATTACACTGGTTCGTAAGTAATCTGTGGACACATGTCTCTGTACGTAACTGGATTCCCTGGTGATAATCATCCGGGAATCCCTCAACATACAATAAGCCTTCAGGGTACCTTTTACTGGAATGGGCCTATCGAAATATGTCCTAACCCTTAACCCGTCTCTGCTATCCTTCCCTAGGAAGGTAGCTTTCAGGATGTACCAACCGCTGTACTCTGCCCCAGTGACATCTTCAGGACTCAGCAAACCCTCCTTGGTGCACAACACTGTGGTAGTGTTGGCTCTCACTTGCTGGTAAGGATGCAAGTGTGGGTCCCTAGACACGCATCTCAGGGATTTGATAGGTGTAGGGTCTGAGTCCTGAAAATGCCTGAATTCCTTGAGACAGAGGGCGTGTAAGTCATGTTGTATGGCAGACACATTCTCCACCGGGGTATAATGTTGAATTACACCATTGGCAAAACCCTCTCTCTGGAAACCATACAGATACCATTGACCTGGTGTAAAGGTAAAGTTCTCGTATGGTTCCAGGATTTTGCCACCCAAACATTCCACCATTAAAAGGCCGGGTCTATTAATTGATATGCTGGCCATACCAATATTAGTCCCCAGGCCTTCCCCTGAAGTGGCTGAGCCCGCCACCAACATGCTTACCACCAGTGTCGCAAGCTGGATACGTATCCCATTCAGAGGACGCCTATCTCTTTCCCTACTCCCCCCCCCTCACCCAACTCGGAACGTCATAAGCTATGGAGTTGGGGAGGCTCGGGTGGCTTTGGCCTGGTCGACGTGAATCCACAAGACTTCCTGGCGTCTACGGGATTTCTTTTTGTTTGTGATAGGCCTTTGTACCTTCAGGATGGTGTCTCCCATTACTTCAAGGACTTTGTACGGTCCTTCCCAGTTTGCATCCCATGGACCAGCCCGACTAAAAACTTTTACCATAACCATCTCTCCTACAGCGGGCATTGGTGTCTCCCCCTGTAGGTACGGTTTGTGCAACCGTATAGCGGCATGAGGCAGTAACTCCTTCAGGTTCTGCTGAACCTGTTGGAGAAACACGTTCCTGGCGATGGCGTTTTTCGTGGGCTCCGACACTTGGGGTTCGTTTGGTAAAAATATGGGCATCTTTCGTCCGGTCATGAGTTCAAATGGGGAGATGCCGGTACTGGAGGCCTCGGTGGCTCGGATCCCCATTAGCACCGCTGGTAGAGAGGTTACCCAAGAGGAACCTTTCTCCAGCAATGCCTTGGAAAGCCGGGTTTTGATGGTCCGGTTCATCCGTTCCACTATGCCCGCTGACTGAGGGTGGTAAGACATATGAAACCTCTGCTTTATGTCTAGGAGACCACAAAGCGCTTTCATGACTTTACCCGTGAAATGGGTCCCTCTGTCTGATTCTATCACTCTGGGGATCCCCCATCGTGACAGAACTTGTTCCCAGAACACGGGCAGTAGTGGAGGCCGAGTCATTGACCGTAGGGATGGCTTCTACCCATTTCGAGAAGACATCCACTATCACCAGGGCGTAACGGCAGTTACGACTCCCGGTTGGCAAAGGTCCGATGAAGTCAATTTGGATTGCGGACCATGGACCATCAGCAGGAGGAACCCGCTGCAACACCGGTTTCAGGGCTGGCGCCCTTGGGTTAACCTGAGCACACACCAGGCACTGTTGTGTGACCTCCTCTACCGTGTTGGACATCCCAGGCCAGTACAATTTGTCTCTCAAGAGAGGCAAGAGCTTATTCCGGCCAAGATGTCCAAACAGTTGGTGGTTCAACCGAGTCAGCTCTGCTTGCAGATGCTGTGGAACCACTGGAAGAGGAAGCGACTGTGTCCCGGTGTCGTAACACAGGATCCTCTGTTGTAAGGACCAGGGATGCTGTGGTGCCTGGATGTATGTCATTAGAAGAGGATCCTTGGCTTGTTCCTCCTCAAATGACACCGGGCCGTCACTCAGATGGGTACGTGCTGCAATCTGGTACTTGGGCAGGGGCTCAGTGCCTGGTTCCTGAAGGGTCCCAGACACTGCAGCCAGTTTTGCCAGTTCGTCTGCCTGATTGTTTCCTATTGTCAAAGGTTCGTCCCCTTTTTGATGCGCTGGGATTTTGATGATGGCTGCTTCCGCCATGCGTGCCTTGCCCCATTCCCACAGCTCTTTCAGGACTGACACGTGAGCCAGAGGTTTGTTTTGGCTGTCCACAAATCCTCTTCTCTTCCACACGTCAAGGTGCAGTGTGAGGGAACAAACTACATATGAGCTGTCGCTATATATAGCTTGTTTCCCTGGAGGCTGAAGAAGCAAGGCTTCCTTAACAGCCTCCAGTTCTGCCCGTTGTGCTGACATGTGACCCGGTAGCCGGACCAGACTCTGGGTACCAGTGGTCTCCTCCAGCACAGCAAAACCTGTGACATATTCCCCATTCAGATAAAACCGAGAGCCATCTACAAAGATGACCCTGTCATCTGGATGGCTGTCAGTCCTGAACATCTGTGGAGAGTCGTCCATTTCTGGTTGGCCACAGTCGTGTTCAGTTCCAGTCAGGTTCAGCAACTGGGACAGAACATACTTGGCCTTGTGGTCCACCTGCAGATTCCGGCCGCTGAGATCCATGATCCATCTCCCGAATCTCTGTTGGGAGACTCCAGGGAGAGTATCACGGAGCAAAAGTGCCAGCGGGGAATGTGGAGTCTGCAAAGTGAGGGTCCGGAAGCCAACAATATGCTCCGTGGTCTTAACGGCATAATGTATGGCTGCCAGCTGTTTGGCACATTCATCAAACCCTCGTTCGACGGGCGAAAGTAACCTGGAGAAATATCCCAGCGGTCTGGTCTCGTACCCTACTTTCTGTAGTAGGACCGCTGAGATAGACTCCATCCCTGCGTGCGCCTGTATGGCCATTTCTCCATCGGGATGTGGAGTGGCCAACACAGGCGCCGAGGAGAAGTCCCTATTCAGAGTTGAAAAGGCCTCTTCCTGCGCATCGGACCAACCTTTGACTGAGGGTTCTTCTCCTCGAAGGAGTTCATAAAGAGGTTTCGCCTTGGCCGCAAAGTCTTCTATGAACTCCCTCATGAAGTTGGCCACCCCCAGGAATTTTCTCAAATCCTGAAGAGTGCCAGGCCTGGGTAACTTTACCATGGCTTCCACATGGGCCGTCATGATTCCTTTGGCTCCAAAAGAGATTCTGACCCCGAGGAAAATTACCTCCGCTTTGGCCAAATTTGCCTTACTTTGTCAGAAGTCCCAGCAGCTCTCTCAACAGAACCAAGTGTTCCTCCATGGTCTCTGTATGCAAAAGCAGGTCGTCCACGTATTGTAGAAGGCATTCCGGCCGAGAGAACACGCTGAGCACAGCCGCCAATGCCTGATGGAAATATGTGGGGCTGCTGTGGAACCCCTGGGGCAGTACAGCAAACATGTACTGTTTGTCCCCCACCGTAAAGGCAAATTTGTACCAACAGGACTTCGTGAGTTCGATGGAGAAGAACCCGTTGGCAACATCAATGGTCAAGAATACGCGGCTTTTGCCGCTTATCCTGGCCATGATGTCGGGAGTTTGAGCCACCACTGGTGCTGACATTGGGGTGAACTTATTAAGGACCCGGAGGTCTATGGTCAGCCTCCATGCATTGGTGTCCTTTTTCTTAACTGGCCAGAGGGCATTGTTGCACTTAGAATTGCCCTCTATGACCACACCCTTGGTCTTCAATTCATGGACGGTGTCCATGATTGAATGGGTGGCCTCTGGTGGAAATCGATATTGGCGTTGAGGTGGAGGGTTAGGACCCTGTATGTCCACCTGAACGCCAATCAGCCTGCCACAGTCATTTTTGCTTTGGGCCCATAGATCAGGGTACTCGTACACGATAGGCTCGAGGTCTGGATTGTGTGAGACCTCAGGCAATTTGTGTTCAAGCACATCAGTAGAGTTGTCTACTGCTGGCAAAGGTGGTCCCAGACACTGGCGTTGGATGACAAACACCTTGGCTCGTCTGGGACCTTTCCACACAATACAATTTGCCAGATCCAGGATCCACCCATTTTGTGTCATTAAATCGGTTTCGATAATGTTATCAGAACCGGGGTAATACCACATGGGTATCCTGAGGGTCGTGCACTTGGTAATCTGAATGATTACCTCGTCAATTCTGTGGGCCTTCACCCCTCCTTGTTGGTGATCAAATCCGATCACCACACACTGAGGGCTGTTGGGGTGTAAATCATGTTTGATATTGGTAATGGAAATTTCCGCACTAGTATCAAGCATGATTTTCGTTTCCTTATCTTTTATCATGGCTTCTATATGGGGTCTCCCTGAAGAATCCAGTATGATTGGACATACTGGTGCCAATTCTTTAGGGACCCCTAATCCTCATTTGATATCCACCAGACTCCCCGTAGGTACCTGAGTGGTACATACTGCCACTTGTACGCTCTTTTCTTGTTCCTGGGGTGTGGAATCTTTGATTCCACCCCCCCTGGGACATTCACAACCGCCAAGTATTTTGGCGCTTGACCTGATGACTGTCCCATATTCCTATCAATCTGTTCCCCCACAGGCTTGGCGACATTAGGTTTCATCCTGAAACCGTTATTGTTGCCATTTCTCTCTGAATTTGTCCGGTTAATCTTTAACCATTGTGGACAGTTTCTCTGTATATGCCCCTGTTGTAGGCACAGAAAACACTTAAAGTTTCCTGCCTTTTCCAACGGCGGGGCCGTGGGGCGAACAGTAGATGTAAACTTTGTGCACTGTACCCGTTCGTCGTGCGACTTAAGGCGTACCGGCACACGCTCCCTCACTTTAACGGACTTCTTATTGTGCAGTATGTCCTGTCTACACTGCTCAATAATCATGGCCGCGTCCGTGAGGGCTGGCTCCCTAGCTGCACTCAGTCGGATTGCAGTATCAAGGTATGGGAACTTTTCCACAAACATGCGCACCATGCCGTGTGGAATCCCCATACCTTGATCTTTGGTAACCCTCCTGTACATAGCTTCAAACCGACTACACAATGATAAGGGTTCATCATGTATAGAAGGTTTGAACTTTGACAGGACCTCTGGAGTGACATCCCAGTGACCCGTGGCCAGTCTCGTGAGTATGGAGAGACGTTCCTCCTTGTCATGAAACTGGCCGTTCATGGGTTGCATCCTCCCCGTTACCTCATACCTTTGATTAAGGTGTGTCGGTAACCACACTTTGAACAGCTCCATGCGATATTCCGGAGCCACTGAATATTTGTTACAGTGACCTTCGAAAATATCGCATGAGGTGAACGGATCTACATTGGGATCGTATTTCGGGATCTCCTTGCAGATCCGCAACAGGAAGTTTATCCTTTCCATACTGGAATGGTTAGGATACACCTCTTCCTGTTTCTCCGGACGTGTTGGCGGATTGGAAGTGGTATATGGCCATCCACTTTCCTCTCCCCAACCGTTGTACTGTTCCTGGAAACGGCTGCTACTTGTGTTCTCCCCGGGTGTCGGGGTGAACCGTAGCGACCGTTCCACCTGTCCCCTAGTATCTACCATTACGGATGTAGTATCTGTTGGAGACCTTGGCGCTGTCGCCGCTGTCTCCCCCTGTGCCACTCCCGAAACACAAACTTGTTTTGTGGGCACCATACCGTTGGTACTAGGCCTGGACAAATCTGCAATAGTTTGCGTCTTTGCAGCCAGATCCCTCCTCATCTGAACAATCAGGGCATCCATAGATGCCGCATTGTTCCTATACTGATTAATCTCAGTGTACAGCCGGAGTAGCTCTCTGTCCACATCAGAGTAGAGACACTCCTTGTCCGATAGTCTCGACTCTAACATGCAGATTTCTCTGCCACTCTCAACTGTACACTGGGCCTCTTCTTGTAATTGCGCTTCTAGTGTGTGTATTCTCCTATAGTTATCAACGCAACAATTGCAGTGGAAGTTTGCCTTGTCCGCAACTTCCTTTGCCTTGTCCGCAACTTCCTCTGCCTTTCTTGCGCTGGCGAGTGCATCCGTGTGTTCCGCCTTCCAAATGATATCCTCATAGGTGAGAACCAATTTGGCTAACATTTGGAGGCGTTTGGTTGTCTTGTTAAAGATACCCTTACTAATGCAAACCCGATCATGAGCGTATGCCTGGTCCAGCAAGGCGGACCACAGCAGCTCAGCGGATTTGTATGTAGTAGGGGGAATGGGATTAAAAGTGCTGTTTCTAGCTAAGTGTTGGAGTGTGGAGAAGTTCATACTCACACTTTTCTGAGCCTCCATCTTCTTCGCGGTGCTGTACTTTTCCGTCCCTTGCGGCTGCTTGAAAGAAGTCCTTTCTTCCGGATCGCTTCTTCTCGCCCAGCCGGACCTGTACACACCTCCCACACAGATGGATCTCTTCCCGTGACGTATCCTTCTTCCACTCCAAACGGTGGTGACCGTGCAAAGGAATAGAACAAATATTAGTACTCAGTACAATTATAGATTCTCTGCAAAAGACTTTGGTCAATTCTTGGTATTAATGTTAAGGATCGTTTCTCCTGTCCGAAATTATCAGGTCTTAGACGTTCAGACTCACCGCTGACCACGTCTCTCCTGCCTGATAATTTACAGTTCTAGCGACCCTTAGCCACAACACCAAAAATTAACGCAAAATCCACGCAGTGGGCCTGGCTCGCCAATGTAAAGGGGGAATATTAATTACCAATATTAAGCGAATATCAGTAATTAATATTCATAAATAGGCGTAAACCGTCTATAGATAGTCACGCCTATTTATGTCCTTAACAACACACTTCTATTGCCTAGCACGTCACCAAGTCGCTTACACTTACTATCTGCATGCGCCAAACTCACTACGCTAAACGCTAATAAATACACGCTACACAATTCTACCAGTAAAACGGTATTTATTAAAACTGACGCACACAGATATGTACTAAATAACACAACACTACAAATACAATACTAACTACACTACACAATCCCAATTTCCACCCACAACACTAGCTAATACAAGTTACACATACACACTTAATAGGGCAGCCCACCCAGCCTGATTCTGGTCTATTCCTAGGGGAACGGAAGGAGCAGTATAGAGTCACTAAACTGGCTGCAATATGCGTTTACAGACCAGTAATACACAGGAGGGGCTGAAGTATTGCTGAGGGTATAAAGATGGTGTTTATAGGGGAGTGGGCAGTGAAGGGTTAAGGGGGTATAGCGTTGGTGGGGTAGTGGGTAGGGAAGGGTTAAGGTAGCGTTGGTGGGGTAGTGGGTAGTGAAAGGGGGAATTCGTTGGTGGGATAGTGGGCAGTGAAGGGTTAAGGTATAGTGGGCAGATCGTTGGTGGGGTAGTGGGTATGTAGGCAAAAAGGGGTTAATATGCGTTGGTGGGGTAGTGGCTGGGCGAGGGTTAATCAAATGGCTGGGTAAGGGTTAATGGCGTTGGTGGTATAGTGGGGGGGATGATACTTATGCCGGGGTAAGCTCGTTGTCGTTGTCCAGGGGATGCTCGTCGTCCTGGGGATGATTCTTGTGGGGGCGGCTGGCTTTTTTCTCTCCCAGTGCAGGGTCTGCCGGAGCGCGCACCACTGTGAGGGACACGGTGCAATGACATCACCGCGCCTGCCCGCGCGTCCCTGCACGCGCGCCCCAGGGGTGCGCGCGCGGGCTGACAGGCGGGGAGATCCTTTGATCTCCCGCCTGTCTCTCCCTGCATTCCGGACAGCGCGATGGTAATTGCGCTGTCGGAATGCGCATAATCGAGGGAGGGGAGGTATCTCCCCTTCTCTATTATGTATAATTATCTGCAGCTGGGCTGTAGATAATTATAACAAAAGGGTTTGAATTCTTCTAGAATTCAAACCTTTTGTTTGCACCAGGATGGTCAGACCTTGTCCGGTCATCCTGGTGCCTCTAACCAGATTACATCAATGTGAATGCTTGGGGCACATTCACATTGATGTAACTGGTTCCAGGTCACATAAGGGACATCTGGAGGGGCCTGGAGTAGGGGGGGAATTATAGTATATATAACGGGGGCATATTTATATATATATAAAAAGGGGGCATATAATTCAGGGGGACATTTAAAGGGACACACACCCATATTCCCACAGGGACAGCAATGAGCCCCTGGGGAATAACAAAGGCAGATGTGCGCAGATGTCGGCACATCTGCGCACATTGCCTTATTAGTGGCCCAGTTATGCCTAATATATACAGGCATGCCTACAGGGGCATGCATATATATATATATATATATTCACGCCACCCTTCCTCAACAGCCCTAAATCAGTGGTTACTGCTGTGCCTGGATTAGTGTAATACGCTACATAAATAAATAGGCAGATAGTGTTAGGTGCCTGTAAACAAAAGACCTGAATTTGAAATCAATACATTAGGCCAAATATTTTTTTTCTTATTGTGGTGCTTGGTGAACAGGTAACAATGAGGAAAACATCTAGTAAGGGACGAGGACGCAGTCGTGGTTGTGTAAGTGTACCCTGTGGTGCTGGGAGAGGACGTGGCCATTCTGCCACAGCCACATGTCCTAGTGAACCAACTACCTCAGGTTCCAGTACACGCCAGAATTTACAGCGATATTTGGTGGGGCGCAATGCTGTTCTAAGGATGGTAAGGCCTGAGCAGGTACAGGCGCTAGTCAATTGGGTGGCCGACAGTGGATCCAGCACGTTCACAACATTATCTCCCACCCAGTCCTCTGCAAAAAGCGCACAGGTGGCGCCTGAAAACCAAGCCCATCAGTCTGTCACATTACCCCCATGCATATCAGGGAAACTGTCTGAGCCTCAAGTTATGCAGCAGTCTCTTATGCTGTTTGAAGAATCTGCTGGCAGGGTTTCCCAAGGGAATCCACCTAGCCCCTCCCCAGTGGTGGAAAACATTGAATGCACTGATGCACAACCACTGATGTTTCCTGATGATGAGGACATGGGAATACCACCTCATCGGAGTCCGCGCGTCTCTGATGATGACGAAACACAGGTGCCAACTGCTGCATCTTTCTGCAGAGTGCAGACCGAACAGGAGGTTCTGGGAGGAAGACTGTGTGGAAGACGATGCAGGGGACGATGAGGTCCTAGACCCCACATGGAATGAAGGTCGAGCCACTGACTTTCATAGTTCAGAGGAAGAGGCAGTGGTGAGACCGAGCCCACAGCGTAGCAAAAGAGGGAGCAGGGGGCAAAAGCAGAAAAGCCGCCGCCAAGAGAGTTTGCCTGCTACTGGCCACCGCCACCAGGGACCGAGCACCCCAAAGGCAGCTTCAAGGAGTTTCCAGGCATGGCACTTCAGCTCTCCATCTCACAAACCTTGGAGAGAAAGCGTAAATTCCCACCTAGCCACCCTCGAGCCCTGGGCCTGAATGCCAGCATTTCCAAACTACTGGCCTTTGAAATGCTGTCATTCAGGCTGGTGGACACAGACAGCTTCAAACAGCTGATGCCCATGGCTGTCCCACAGTATGTTGTTCCCAGCCGCCACTACTTCTCCAAGACAGCCGTGCCTTCCCTGCACAACCAAGTATCCGATAAAATCAAGTGTGCACTGCACAACGCCATCTGTGGCAAGGTCCACCTAACCACAGATACGTGGACCAGTAAGCACGGCCAGGGACGCTATATCTCCCTAACTGCACACTGGGTAAATGTAGTGGCGGCTGGGCCGCAGGCGGAGAGTTCCTTGGCGCACGTCCTTCCGCCGCCAAGGATCGCAGGGCATCATTATTTGCCTCCTGTAGCCTCCTCCTCATACTCGGCTTCCTCCTACTCTGCTTCCACCAGCTCATCCAGTCAGCCACACACCTCCAGCACAGCTCGGGGTAAACGTCAGCAGGCCATTCTGAAACTCATATGTTTGGGGGACAGGCCCCACACCGCGCAGGAGTTGTGGCGGGGTATTGAACAACAGACCGACCAGTGGTTTCTGCCGGTGGGCCTCAAGCCCGGCCTGGTGGTGTGCGATAATGGGCGAAATCTCGTCGCAGCTCTGGGACTAGCCGGTTTGAGGCACATCCCTTGCCTGGTGCATGTGCTGAATTTGGTGGTGCAGAAGTTCATTGACAACTACCCCGACATGTCAGAGCTGCTGCATAAAGTGCGGGACGTCTGTGCGCGCTTCCGGCATTCACATCCTGCCGCTGCTCGCCTGTCTGCACTACAGCGGAACTTCGGCCTTCCCGCTCACCGCCTCATATGCGACGTGCCCACCAGGTGGAACTCCACCTTGCACATGCTGGAGAGACTGTGCGAGCAGCAGCAGACCATAGTGGAGTTTCAGCTGCAGCATGCACGCGTCAGTCGCACTGCGGAACAGCACCACTTCACCACCAATGATTGGGCCTCCATGCAAGACCTGTGTGCCCTGTTGCACTGTTTTGAGTACTCCACCAACATGGCCAGTGGCGATGACACCGTTATCAGCGTTACAATACCACTTCTATGTCTCCTTGAGAAAACGCTTAGGGCGATGATGAAAGAGGAGGTGGCCCAGAAGGAGGAGGAGGATGAGGGGTCATTTTTAGCACTTTCAGGCCAGTCTGTTAGAAGTGGCTCAGAGGGAGGTTTTTTGCAACGGCAGAGGCCAGGTACAAATGTGGCCAGCCAGGGTGAACTACTGGAGGATGAGGAGGATGAGGAGGAGGTGGAGGAGGATGAGGATGAAACAGGTTCACAGCGGGGTGGCACCCGACACAGCTCAGGCCCATCACTGGTGCGTGGCTGGGGGGATACGGAGGAAAATGATGATACGCCTCCCACAGAGGACAGCTTGTCCTTACCTCTGGGGAGCCTGGCACACATGAGCGACTACATGCTGTAGTGCCTGCGCAACGACAGCAGAGTTGCCCACATTTTAACGTGTGCGGACTACTGGGTTGCCATCCTGCTGGATCCCCGGTACAAAGACAATGTGCCCACCTTACTTCCTGTACTGGAGCGTGATAGGAAGATGCGCGAGAACAAGCGCACGCTGGTAGACGCGCTCCTGAGAGCATTCCCAAATGTCACAGGGGAACAGGTGGAAGCCCAAGGCGAAGGCAGAGGAGGAGCAAGAGGTCGCCAACGCAGCAGTGTCACGGCCAGCTCCTCTGAGGGCAGTGTTAGCATGGAAGAAATGTGGAAAAGTTTTGTCTCCACGCCACAGCTAACTGCACCACCACCTGATACCGAATGTGTTAGCAGGAGGCAGCATTTCACTAACATGGTTGAACAGTACGTCTGCACACCCCTCCACGTACTGACTGACTGTTCGGCCCCATTCAACTTCTGGGTCTCCAAATTGTCCACGTGGCCAGAGTTAGCATCTTATGCCTTGGAGGTGCTGGCCTACCCGGCGGCCAGCGTTTTGTCTGAACGTGTATTCAGCACGGCAGGGGGCGTCATTACTGACAAATGCAGCCGCCTGTCCACAGCCAACGTGGACAAGCTGAGGTTCATAAAAATAAACCAGGCATGGATCCCACAGGACCTGTCCCTCCCTTGTGCAGAATAGACATTTATAACTGCCTCCCCCTCAACCATGTATTCTTGTACTCCGGGGCACTTCATTATTGAATCCTTATTTTTTAACTTTACCATGATCTTGCGGTGCAACCCAAAGTTGAATGAACCTCTCAATAATCTGGGTGCCGGGGCCTAAATAACTGAAAGTGGCCTGTTACAATGGTGGGTGACATGAAGCCTGAACCTCTGCCATGCGACCTCTCTCCTCTGTCTGGGTGCTGGGCCGAAATAACTGAAAGTGGCCTTCTCCAGTGGTGGGTGATATGACGCCTTATTCCTTGCTGTGGGACCTTTCTCTTCTGTCTGGGTGCTGGGGCAGAAATAACTGAAAGTGGCCTTCTCCAGTGGTGGGTGATATGACGCATGATTCACTGTATGGGACCTCTCTCCAATTGATATTGGTTATTTTTATTTATTTTATTTTATTTTAATTCATTTCCCTATCCACATTTGTTTGCAGGGCATTTACCTACATTTTGCCGCCTTTTGCAGCCTTCTAGCTCTTTCCTGGTCTATTTTACAGCCTTTTTAGTGCCTAAAATTCGGGTCCCCATTGACTTCAAACTTTTTCGGGAAGTTCTTCCAGGTGTTCGCTCATCTCTATATATTATTATTTCGCCACTAATACACCACAAACTGGGCTTTAGAGTATATCACTGCATCGCTGATCGGCAATTAGGCCCTAATTTATTTCTACTTTTACACAACACAAAGTGCTTTTCAACAGATAAGTGAAACGCTGAACGGCGAATATAGTTTTATTTCGCCACTAATACACGGCAAACTGGGCTTTAGAATATATCACTGCACCGCTGAATGGCAATTAGGCCCTATTTTTTTTATAATTTTACACAACACAAAAGCTTTTCAATAGATAAGTGCAACACTGAACGGCGAATATATTTTTATTTCACCACTAATACACAGCAAACTGGGCTTAAGAATATATCACTGCACTGCTGAATGCAAATTAAGCCCTATTTTTTTTAATACTTTTAAACAACAAAAAAGGCTTTTTAACAGATAAGTGCAACGCTGAACGGCAAATATATTATTATTTCGCCACTAATACACCACAAACTGGGCTTTAGTGTATATCACTGCATCGCTGATCGGCAATTAGGCCCTAATTTATTTCTACTTTTACACAACATAAAAGATTTTCAACAGATAAGTGCAAAGCTGAATGGCGAATATATTTTTATTTCGCCACTAATACACGGCAAACTGGACTTTAGAATATATCACTGCACCTCTAAACGACAATTAGGCCCTCATTTTTTATACTTTTACACAACTCAAAAGGCTTTTCAACAGATAAGTGCAAAGCAGAACGGCGAATATATTTTTATTTTGCCACTAATACACAGCAAACTGGGCTTTAGAATATATCACTGCACCGCTGAACGGCTATTAGGCCCTAATTTTCTTCTACTTTTACACAACCCAAAAGTCTTTTCAACAGATAATGCAAAGCCAAACGGCGAATATATTTTTATTTTGCCACTAATACATGGCAAAGAGTGCTTTAGAATATATCACTGCACCGCTGAACCGCAATTAGGCCCTAACTTTTACAGAACCGGCGGTTTGCCAAATAGAACAAAATAACAGAAAAAGTGAATGTGCATAACTATTCACCCCAATAAAGTAAATACTTTGTAGAGCCACCTTTTGCGGCAATCACAGCTCCAAGTCGCTTTGGATAAGTCTCTATGAGCTTGACACATTTTACCACTGGGATTTTTGCCCATTCCTCCTTGCATAACCGCTCCAGCTACTTCAAGTTGGATGGTTTGCACCTGTGAACAGTAATCTTTAAGTCTGACCACAGATCCTTTATTGGATTGAGATCTGGGCTTTGACTATTCCATTCCAACACATTTACATGTTTCCCCTTAAACCACTCAAGTGTTTCTTTAGCAGTGTGTTTGGGGTAATTGTCCTGCTGGAAGGTTAACCTCCATCCTAGCCCCAAATCACGCACAGAGTGGTATAGGTTTTGCTCAAGAATATCCCTGTATTTAGCACCATCCATCTTTTCCTCAACTCTGACCGGTTTCCCAGTCCCGGCTGCTGAAAAAAATCCCCACATCATGATGCGGCCACCACCATGTTTCACCATGGGGATGGTGTTCTTTGGGTGATGTGATGGGTTTGTGCTAGACACAGCGTTTTCACAGCGAAAAGTTCAATTTTAGTCTCAGACCAGAGCACCTTCCTCCATACATTTTGGGAGTCTCCCACATGCCTTTTCACAAACTCACAACGTGCCTTTTGGTTTTTTGCTGAAAGTAATGTTTTTTTTCTGGCCACTCTGCCATAAAGCCCAACTCTATGGAGCATACAGCTTTTTGTCATCCTGTGTATAGATACTCCAGTCTCTGCTGTGGAACTCTGCAGGTCCTCCAGGGTGCCCTTAGGTTTCTGTGCTGCCTCTCTGATTATTGCCCTACTTGTCCGGTCCGTGAGTTTTGGTGGGTGGCCAACTATTGGCAGGTTTGCTGTTGTGCCATGTTCTTTCCATTTGGTTATGATAGATTTGATGATGCTCCTGGGGATCATCAAAGATTTGGATATTTTTTTTATAACCTAACCCTGACTTGTATTTCTCAACAATATTGTCCCTTACTTGTTTGGAGAGTTCCTTGGTCTTCATGGCAGCGTTTGATCAGTGATGTCTCTTGCTTAGGTGTTGCAGCCTCTGGGGACTTTCAAAAAAGGTGTGTATATGTAATGACAGTTCATGTGACACTTAGATTGCACATAGGTGTGCATCATTTCACTAATTATGTTACTTCTGAAGGTAATTGGTTGCACCAGAGCTTTTTATGGGCTTCCTAACAAAAGGGGTGAATACATACTGTGGCAATGTAAATAATGTTATGGGCTATGAAGTCGAAAAGAAGCATGTGTTCCATGTGTGAACAGGGTTGTCACCAAGGAATGTGTCACCAAGGTTCCCAGCCTTGGTGGAGTAAAGGCCCTAGTTTAGGAGTCCACTAAAGTAGTTGGTGGACACCATAATAGATAGTATAGCTGGTTCAGGACAGGCTTTTACTGGGAACAGGCAATGTGCTGGGTGGGTGCCTGTTCCCCATGTTCCAATCCGGGACTTGCTCACATCCAGCAAATGAATTTAGTCCGGGACTTTCTGGACTTGGGTGGAGCTCACTCTGGAGAGAGAGTGGTGTGACACAGAGGCCTAGTGCAGAGGCTCTGTGCGAGTGGTCTCAGCTGGATTGGCTGAGGGGCCACGGGCTAGGTGCTAGCCAAGACATTGGGGGACACCGTGACCCCTGGGATGACGGGTCACAAGGCCAGAGTCAGGAGGACTGCTGGGCCACACTCCCCCAATAAAGGTAATGGACTTGGTATAGCCTGTAAGGCTGTGGGACTGTGAGGTGTGTAAAGCCGCACGTTAAAGCTGTATGTGAACAGCGCTTTCAGTGAGTTAGGGACCCACTGCTGATGTGTAGGAATAGCCCAGACAGGCAAGGTGTTTATTTTGTATTATGTTTATTTTGTTATGCCGTGTGACAAAATAAAACACACTGTTTGGACCGGAAATCAAGTGGTAAAGAAGAATCTTTGTGTGAATGATCCCCAAGACCAGAGCTAATCCCTACAATACGCACATGTCAATTTTCTGTTTTCTATTTCTAAACAATAGTTTATTTATATCTTTTTCTCATTTCACTTCACCAACTTAGCCACTCCCTTATTAACTTCTTCAGATGTAAAAAGGGCGTTGTTTATTACATCCTTTATTTAAATAATTGTTTATCAAACATGTGTTTATCACTCCATGAACAAACTAGCCCAAATTATAATTACTAACTTCAATAGAATATTCCTCCCCCTTTTTTTCACCTCAGTAATATACCTTAGCATTCCATGTTATTCATTTTCCCGCCAATTATTAAAATGAATGAATGATGTAATAAACCACACCCCTTTTACATCTGATGAAGTTAATAGGGGAGTGGCTACAGCTCTGAATAGAAAAAACACTGGACTCATATCAACTACTGGACTCAAATCAGCTCATTAGCATATGGATTACAAGTACTATTTCTCTACAATAAAGCAACAGATCACCAAGTGAAAGGTATCATTATATTTGGCAGAGTGAGTCCTACAAGGCAGCATGCCTGGTTTATCAGTGAATTTCCTTGTGACAGTTTCTCTTTAAGTCTGTAATGTGAAATAAACACGAAAAAATCGTCAAGGGGGGTGAATACATTTGCACTATATTTTTGTTTCACCACTAATACACTGCAATCAGGGCTTTAGAATATATCACTGCACCGCACAAAGGCAAATATATTTTCTTTTGCCACTAATACACGGCAAAAAGGGCTTTACAACATATAACTGCACCACACAAGGGCAAATAAGATATACTGTAGAAACATTTCCTTGTAATAAACCCTGTTAATGGCTGTATCAAACAGCACTTGCACCCCAATAAAAAGAAGGGTTTGCTGGAATGACAGAGCTGTATAATGGCAATTTGGATCCCCAGTCAGTGCACCAAGGTGTAATAGGATTGTTCCTATTACCCAAGCTGTAACCTCCCCTCTATCCTTTCCCTGCACTTTTAAATAATTTTTTCACCACAATCAAGTCTTTCCTATCACTGTCCCTAACGCCTGCAGACACGTCTATCCCTGCACTAAGTACACTGATAAATGGCAGAATCTAAGATGTATAACGCAATTGATAGGGCTGTGACATCGCAGGGCTGTCTGGCTAGCTGCTGATTAGCTGAATGCATGGCATTATGGGTGATCCCGCCTTCCCAGAGTACCTTTCTCCATGTCCTCACACGTGCAGCAGCCATTTTAGGAAAAAATGTGATTTGTTACCACGACCATGAGAAAATTCGGCTTCGGTGCGAATCAAATCTTTCCATAAATTTGGATAGAATTCCACTTTGTCAGCTTCGATTTGCACATCTCTAATAGTGGTCACCAACCATTGCACTGAGGATTTCTCTTGCACTAATGAAAACTGTTCATTGGGTAGAGAGTCACTTTATAAAAAGCCCTGTAACCCATCACTGTGCATACAGTACCAGTCAAATGTTTGTTTTTCTTGTTTTTTTTTTTTTTTTACAATTTTGATTCATATTGAAGAGTTGCTGATGGAACACATATGAAATTATGTAGATAATAATCCAGAATATGTTTCATATTTTAGATTTTTCAAAGAAACCCCTTTTTCCTTTGATGACAGCTTTGCACACTTTTGGCCTTCTATCAGTCAGTTTCATGAGGTAGTCAACTGGAATACCAGATGCAACTTGTCAAGAATTAATTTGTGGAATTTCTTCCTTCATAATGTTTTTGAGACACAGTTCCATGCAGTATTTAATAGTGATGATCGAGCACCAAAGTATTCGGGTGTTTGGGTGTTTGGCTAGAACACATTGCTATATTTGTGTGCATGGCCGAGCCTATGCACTAAGTGAAAGGGCCGTTTATAACACATGAAGGAGGGCATCATACACATACTTGAAAAATAATGATTGGTGGCCTGCTGGTGACCCTCAAAAACATTTGGACCAAGGACCTGCTGGTGACCCTCTAAAACATTAGGGAAGAAGGCCTGCTGCTGAGCATTGCAAAAAATGATGGGCGAGTGCCTGCTGCTGTACTGACCCTGTAAAATATTTTAGTTGAGGGCCTGCAGGTGAACTGACCCTGTAAAATATTGTAGGTGAGGGCCTGCATGTGAGCTGACCCTGTAAAATATTGTAAGTGAGGGCCTGCAAGTGAGCTGACCCTCTCAAATATTGTAGGTGAGTGCATGCAGGTGAGCTGACCAATTAAAATATTGTAGGCGAGGGCCTGCAGGTGAGCTGACCCTCTTAAATATTGAAGGTGAGTGCCTGCAGGTGAGCTGATCCTTCCTGAAGAGGGACATGAGGAGATCTTGTGCACTGATTTCTAAACTCTTCAGCATCCACAGTCAGAAGAAGATGACGGTGGGGAATGGCAATTAGTGTTTCATGAGGTGGATGATGCGGATGAGACACAGTTGTCAATAAGTGAGGGTCTTGTTAGGTTAACAACACAAGTCAGCAGGATGACCCGAGTGAGGAAGTGGAAGAGAGGGTAGTGGACGATTACATCACTGACCCAACCTGGGAAGGTGGCAAGCCAAGCAAGGACAGCAGTACAGAGAGGGAGGGATCCACAGCACCGCAACAGGCTGGAAGAGGCTGTGGGATGGCAAAAGAGAGAAGGGGGTTCACCCCAAATAGGCCCGCGTACAAATGTCCTTAACCCAGGCCTTTGAACGTAAGCGCAAATACCCAGCCACCCACCCACAGGCATAGCACTAAATGCACACCTTTAAAAATAGCTGGCCCTGGAAATGTTGCCATTTAGACCTGTGGAAACTGAGGCTTTCTTCAGCCTCATGGCGGCAGACATCCCTCTTTACTCAGTCCCCAGCGGCCACTATTCTTCTCGGTGTGCCGTCCCCACATTACAACAGCAATTGTGTCCCGTAATATCACCCGTTCCCTGACCAACGCAGTAATTGGGAAGATTCACTTAACGACTGACACACAGGCAAGTGCTTTTGGCAAGGGACTCTACATTTCCCTGACGGCACACTGGGTGAACCTTGTGGAGGCCGGTAGCTAGTCGTACCCAGGGATGGCACAGGTGCTACCAACGCCAAGGATTGCAGGCCCCCATTCCATTAGGATTTTCACCACCACCTACATTAGTTGCAGCAAACCTCCCTTCTCCTACTCCTACTCCACTTCCACCTCAGAATTCTCATCTTGCAGCACCAGTCAGTAGCTGGAAGAAGTGTAGCACGGCAGTGGGGAAGCGGCAACAGGTAGTGCTGAAACCCTGTTGCTTAGGTGACAAATGGCAAACCACCGGAGAGCTGTGGCAGGGTATAAGGGACCAGACTGGGCTGTGGCTCTCACCACTAAACCTATAACCAGGCATGGTTAGTTGTTGTGTCTGATAATGGCTGTAAATTGTTAGCAGCTGTGGAGCTTAGCAAGCTCACACACATGGCAATCATACAGCAAATATGTCCCATGCACAACAAACATCCCAAACGTATACATTAATATACAAAGCGGATTCCAAAAAAGTTGGGACACTATACAAATCATGAATAAAAACTGAATGCAATGATGTGGAGGTGCCAACTTCTAATATTTTATTCAGAATAGAACATAAATCACGGAACAAAAGTTTAAACTGAGAAAATGTACCATTTTAAGGGAAAATGTGTTGATTCAGAATTTCATGGTGTCAACAAATCCCCAAAAAGTTGGGAAAAGGCCATTTTCACCACTGTGTAGCATCTTCCTTTCTTCTTACAACACTCAACAGACGTCTGGGGACCGAGGAGACCAGTTTCTCAAGTTTAGAAATAGGAATGCTCTCCCATTCTTGTCTAATACAGGCCTCTAACTGTTCAATCGTCTTGGGCCTTCTTTGTTGCACCTTCCTCTTTATGATGCGCCAAATGTTCTCTATAGGTGAAAGATCTGGACTGCAGACTGGCCATTTCAGTACCCGGATCCTTCTCCTACGCAGCCATGATGTTGTGATTAATGCAGAATTAAGTCTGGCATTATCTTGTTGAAAAATGCAGGGTCTTCCCTGAAAGAGATGACGTCTGGATGGGAGCATATGTTGTTCTAGAACCTGAATATATTTTTCTGCATTGATGGTGCCTTTCCAGACATGCAAGCTGCCCATGCCACACGCACTCATGCAACCCCATACCATCAGAGATGCAGGCTTCTGAACTGAGCATTGATAACAACTTGTCCTTGTCCTCTTTGGTCCGTAAGTCATGGCGTCCCAGATTTCCAAAAAGAACTTTGAATCGTGACTCGTCTGACCACAGAACAGTCTTCCATTTTGCCACACTCCATTTTAAATGATCTCTGGCCCAGTGAAAACGCCTGAGCTGGTGGATCTTGCTTAGAAATGGCTTCTTCTTTGCACTGTAGAGTTTCAGCTGGCAACGGCGGATGTCAAGGTGGATTGTGTTCACTGACAATGGTTTCTGGAAGTATTCCTGAGCCCATTCTGTGATTTACTTTACAGTAGCATTCCTGTTTGTGGTGCAGTGTCGTTTAAGGGCCCGGAGATCATGGGCATCCAGTATGGTTTTACGGCCTTGACCCTTACGCACAGAGATTGTTCCAGATTCTCTGAATCTTCAGATGATGTTATGCACAGTTGATGATGATAGATGCAAAGTCTTTGCAATTTTTCGCTGGGTAACACCTTTCCGATATTGCTCCACTATCTTTCTGCGCAACATTGTGGGAATTGGTGATCCTCTACCCATCTTGGCTTCTGAGAGACACTGCCACTCTGAGAAGCTCTTTTTATACCCAATCATGTTGCCAATTGACCTAATTAGTGTTAATTGGTCTTCCAGCTCTTCGTTATGCTCAAATTTACTTTTTTCAGCCTCTTATTGCTACTTGTCCCAACTTTTTGGGGATTTGTTGACACTGTGAAATTTTGAATCAACATATTTTTTCTTTAAAATGATACATTTACTCGGAATAAACGTTTGATCTGTCATCTACGTTCTATTACAAGTGTTAAGGCTGAAAAGTTCAGCCTGTATTTGTGGGAGGGGCTTGGGCCGATACTTAAACCCCCCTCTCAAGCCATCAGCCTCGGCACGAGCAGCGGCTGTACCTCCATGCAACGCCTCCCAAGCTGAGAGTACCACGTCTCTCAGCTCACTTCCGGGTCAGGATTGCACTGTCTTCCTGTCTGCAGCATGTCACCCGCACTTCATCGGCTCATGGACGGCCCCTGTCCTTCCATACCGCCGACAGGACCAGGGAGGGAATCTCGCTCTCCCCCCCCCTCCGCTTCCCCACCGTAGGCACCACTTTCCGGCGCCCTCTTGCGCAGCGATGTGGTGCGTTCCACCTTGGAACGCACGCCGGGCATAACAAACGGAAGCAAATCCCCTCAATCCCTCTCTCTGTGCCGCGCTCCCTTCTGTGAGAGACATGGGTCTGCTCCAGTGCGGTTACGGAGCCGCTACAGTGTGGCATTGGCATTCCTGGATAGGGGTGAGTATAGCCGGCTGTCTTCTGCCGCAGCTGCAACACGGCTATAATCGGTAAGTCACAAATTAGCTGGGCCAGCGTTACTTGTATTCCCGCCGGCGCAAATCTTGCTGGCTTACATTCCAAGCTCCCGCTTTCAAGCTCCTGACATCAGGAGACACTGTTCTCTTATCCCCAGATTCTAGGTGGTCGGTTTGCAGCAGGTGCCAGCTGGCAGGTATGTTTTAGCCAGGTTGAGGGCACGCTAGCAGCTAGCTTGGTCCCGGCGCACGCATCTGGTAAACCATTAAGGCAGGGGAATCAAGGGCTTATTTCTCTATAGATGGATTGCATCTGACCCTTTAATCTTATGCATAGTCTTTGTTATCATGCAAAGTTCGCTCCATGTAGAACTAAGCTACCCAATACCTTGCCGGCGGTGCACGTGCCTCTGTGCAAAAAAAAAAAAAAAAAAAGGTAGGGGGCTCGCTAGCATCTCACATTTGTTCCAGCATACGCGGACAGTTAACTGTTGGGGTAGTCCAGATACAGCAGGTCGTTAGGTAGGTGGCAGCTACAGTGGCACTTCGGGTCATGTTTCTTACATACATAGTTGCCTGAATATCTCAGGTCACGTACCTTTCACGTATAATTGCCTGGATCGCCCCGGCCAGGTATCGCACATGTTTAATTACCTGAATCACTCGGGTCACGTGTCATTTTGCATAGTTGCCTGCTTCACTCAGGTCATGTACAGTATCATACATGTTTAGTTGCCTGAACTGCTCCGGTCATACATGCATAGTTGCATGAACCACTCGGGTCTCATTTCATTTTTTGCATAGTTGCCTGAATGACTCAGGTCATTTACCATGTATATTTGCCTGTCTCGCTTGGGTCACGTGGCTTCTGCAGTTGCCTGAATTACTCAGGTAACGTTTCATACACGCATAGTGGCCTGAATCCCTCAGGTCTTGTATCATACATGTTCAGTTGCCTGAAACGCTCGGGTCACGTATCTTCCTGCATAGATTCTGAATCACTCCGGTCATGTATCATATATGTGTCACGGTCTGAATCGCTCAGGTCAGGTGTTGTACGTGCATATTTGCCTGAATCGCTCAGGGCTCGTACCATTCACGTATAGTTGTCTGAATCATTCAGGTCATGTATCATACATATTCTGTTGCCTGAATCGCTCAGGTCATGTATCATTCCTGTATAGATGCCTGAATCGCTCAGGTCATGTATCCACATGTATAGTTGCCTGAATCGCTCAGGTCATGTAGCATACATCTTTAGTTGCCTGAACCGTTCAGGTCATGCATCATACATGCATAGTTGCATGAATCCCTCGGGTTACCTTTCACTCTGCATAGTTGCCTGTATCACTCAGGTCATGTATCATACATATTCAGTTGCCTGAATCACTCGGGTCATGTATCATTTTTGTATAGCTGCCTGAATCGCTCCAGGTCATGTATCGTTATGCATAGTTGCCCGAATCGCTCGGGTCATGTATCATACATGTATAGTTGCCTGAATCGCTCAGGTCACGTACCACACATGTATAGTTGCCTGAATCGCTCAGGTCACGTACCACGCATGTATAGTTGCCTGAATCGCTCAGGTCATGTATCATACATGCATAGTTGTCTGAATCTCCCGGGTTACCTTTCACTCTGCATAGTCGCCTGAATCGCTCAGGTCATGTATCTTACATATTCCGTTGCCTGAATCGCTCAGGTCATGTATCATACATGTATAATTGCCTGAATCGCTCAGGTCATGTGTCATACATGTATAGTTGCCTGAATCGCTCAGGTCACGTACCACGCATGTATAGTCGCCTGAATCGCTCAGGTCATGTATCATACATGCATAGTTGTCTGAATCTCCCGGGTTACCTTTCACTCTGCATAGTCGCCTGAATCACTCAGGTCATGTATCTTACATATTCCGTTGCCTGAATCGCTCAGGTCATGTATCATACATGTATAGTTGCCTGAATCGCTCAGGTCATGTATCATACATGTATAGTTGCCTGAATCACTCAGGTCATGTATCATACATATTCAGTTGCCTGAATCGCTTAGGCCATGTGTCATACATGTTTAGTTGCCTGAATCGCTCAGGCCATGTTTCATATATGTTTAGTTGCCTGAATCGCTCAGGCCATGTTTCATACATGTTTAGTTGCCTGAATCGCTCAGGTCATGTATCATACATGTATAGTTGCCTGAATCGCTCAGGTCATGTATCATACATGTATAGTTGCCTGAATCGCTCAGGTCATGTATCATACATGTATAGTTGCCTGAATCGCTCAGGTCATGTATCATACATGTATAGTTGCCTGAATCGCTCAGGTCATGTATCATACATGTATAGTTGCCTGAATCACTCAGGTCATGTATCATACATATTCAGTTGCCTGAATCGCTTAGGCCATGTATCATACAAGTATAGTTGCCTGAATCGCTCAGGTCATGTACAATTCTTGTATAGTTGCCTAAAATGCCCAGGTCATGTGTCTACATGCATAGTTGCCTGAATCGCTCAGGTCAGGTATCATACATGTCTAGTTGCCTGGATCTGTCAGGTCATGTATCATACACGCATAGTTGCCTGAATCGCTCTGGTCATGTAACATACATGTGTGTTCCATAGTTGCCTGAGTCGCTCAGGTCATGTATCTTACATGTTTAGTTGCCTGAATCCTCGGGTCATGCTTTATACATATTCAGTTGCCTGAATCGCTCAGGTCTGTACCATTCTTGTATAGTTGCCGGACTTGCTCGGGTTATGTATCATACATGTACAGTTGCATGAGCCGCTCAGGTCATGTCATCCTGGTATAGCTGCCTCAAATCTGGTCACGCTGCACAGTTGCCTGAGCTGCTCAGGTCATGTATCATACATGTATAGTTGCCTGAATCCCTCAGGTCATGTATCATACATTTCCGGTTGCCGCATCACTTGGGTCATGTTCCATTCTTGTACAGTTGCCTGAATTCGCTCGGGTCATGCATCATATATATTTTGTTGCCTGTATCTCTCAGGTCATGTATCTTACATGTATTATTGCCTGAGTCACGCAGGTCATGTTTTCTTCTGTATAGTTGCCTGAATCTCTCAGGTTCATGTACCATTCATATATAGCTGCCTGAGTTCCTGAGGTCATGTATCATACATATGTAGTTACCTGAATCGCGCAGATCATGTATCACTCACGTACAGTTGCCTGATTGCTCAGGTCACGTTTCATGCTGGTATAGTCGCCTGAATCGTTTAGGCCATGTTTCATCCATATGCGGTTGCCCAATCATTCAGTATTTTTGCCGGAACCGCTCAGGTTTTGCATCCTATACATTTAATCGCCTGAAACGCTCAGGTCATGTATCATACATGCATTTCTGCCTGAACCACCCAGGTCATGTTTGCTTCCTATAGTTGCCAATTCGCTCAGGTTCATGCATCATTCATTTATAACTGCCTAAGTCCCTCAGACCATGTATCATACATAAATATAGTTACCTTAATCACGCAGGTCATGTGACATTTATGTACAGTGGCCAAGTTCGCTTAGGTAAAGTTTCCCGCAGCTTGATGTTGGTTCTCGAACCGATCAGCGTTCTCTTTTCACCTGTTCCAACCAAGTCAGTCACTTTTTCAGCCCATTTGGTGTCCTTCTAAAATCCCTGAGACATTCTGTCGTGTTCTCTCGGTCGCTTCCGGTCCTGGGGCACTCCTCTTCAGGTGACCGGGCACTCGTCGGCAATTTCATTTCTCACGATTCACTTTACTCTCTCGGGCGCTCTCACATTTTAAACGTAATTGATTCCCATGACTTCGGCTGGTTTATCTCTCTTCTGTTTCCAGTCCGGGCCCATTATCGTGGGCGTTTTCATCCTGGTTCAGGTTTACACGACCTTGTGAATCCTGTCCAAATGGTCAGCAGCGCAGTCTTCGGCTGTATCATCCAGGTCCGGCTCGCCGGAAGGTTGGGTACTTTTGTCAGGCTTTTAGTTCCGGTGTTTGGTGTCCTATATTTGCCGTCAGTTTGATGCGCGTACAAGTTCAATTGCTTGTCTAGGTTCATACGGATCACCCCTCCACATCATTCCCGTTCATTCTGCAGTTCTGGGTGTTTAAAAAAAATAATATGATAATTAGAGAGCTAGTGGGGGTATTTTTGGGCCCTTCTTCAAGGCAGGTCGATTCCTCCGCATGTTTTCGGTCCAGATTGCACAACAGGTCTCAGCATGGCGGCCAACTTGGCCAGTCACACGGTTCGAGCCGGTCCGTCAACACCCTTCACCCCGCTCCTTGGTAGCCGTAATTCCACTACACCTTCCTACAGGTGGACTTCACTTTTGCCCCTTCTAGGCCTACCCCGTCCTGGCTCCGGGCACACTTCAGCCAGTAATAGGTATAGTCAGGCCATCCGCACCTTAGGATGGTCATCGTCATCTCCTCCTCCCTGATGGTGGCACCGACCACAAGTGTTAAGGCTGAAAAGTTCAGCCTGTATTTGTGGGAGGGGCTTGGGCCGATACTTAAACCCCCCTCTCAAGCCATCAGCCTCGGCACGAGCAGCGGCTGTACCCCTCCCTCCCTCCCTTTTCTTTTATCATTTCAATTAGGGTGGGCCCCCTTCTAGGCCTACCCCGTCCTGGCTCCGGGCACACTTCAGCCAGTAATAGGTATAGTCAGGCCATCCGCACCTTAGGATGGTCATCGTCATCTCCTCCTCCCTGATGGTGGCACCGACCACAAATAACATATTGACATTTGCCATCTCCACATCATTGCATTCAGTTTTTATTCACAATTTGTTTAGTGTCCCAACTTTTTTGGAATCCGGTTTGTAATTAAAAACATAACACACGAGAGTCGAGGTAAACCAATGGCATTGCCTGTTTATTAACTCATAAATAACCAAATAACCATAACATATTTTACAACCATAAACCATAAAAACAATAATAATACCAACAATAATGCGACCACAAACCATTATATTAATAGAACAGAATGTCATTGCGGATAAATTTTCAGCTGACAATGCTGGCGGCAGAGTACGTAGTTTCTTTTGCAACCCAGGAGGGAGATGAGGGAAACACACAGCAGTTCCCACAGAGGCAGGACAACACTCTCCAAGGCCTGGGCAGCCTAGTGTCACAAGGCTGGTATAAATTTTGGAAGATGGTGAAGGAGTACATAGCAGACCGTGTCAGCGTCCTCAGTGATCCCTCTGTGCCTTACAACTCTTGGGTGTCCAAGCTGGACACGTGACACAAACTGCCACTCTACGCCTCAGAGGTGCTGGCCTGCCCTGTCGCCAGCGTTTTGTCAGAGCGGGTATTTAGTGTTGATAGGGGCATAATAACCGATAAGCGTATCCGTCTGTCAACTGAAAAAGCTGACAGGTTGACTCTTATAAAAATGAACAAGGCCTGGATTGCCCCTGACTTCTCTACTCCTCATCCATCAGATCAACATGCTTTTTAGGCTGCCCTCACTCATAATGTTTTAGAGGGTCAGCTCACCTGCAGGCCCTCACATATGAAGCTTTACACGGTCAACTTACCTACAGCCCCTCACATATGAAGCTTTACACGGTCAGCTTACCTACAGCCCCTCACATATAATGTTTAACAATGTCAGCTTACCTGCCGGCCCTCGTAATTCATGTTTTTTAGGGTCAGCTCAACTGCAGGCCCTCACATATAATGTTTTAGAGGGTCAGCTCACCTGCAGGCCCTCACATATAATGTTTAACAGGGTCAGCTCACCTGCAGGTCCTCACATATAAAATATAACCCAATGACCATCAAGTGACACACATATAGAATTACAAAACTTTATTGACTTGATTAAAAATCGACAATATATATATATATATATATATATATATATAATCAAAACAATATGGCGGCAGTGCAAGTAGTAGCCAAGTATGTGGCTCCACCCCATACACAAGAGAACCAAAATCATACCTCCCTCTAAGGGTATTACACCTATCCCAGTGCAACACAGTTTACACCTCTATTTGAATGTTCAGGCTACAAAAATACCCCAATCAATATTTAGCTTAAAGATGCATATTGCTTCCCATGCTGCCTAAGGTACATAAGCCCACATCCAATATATAATATAACTGTAATGCTCTTGATAAGGGAGACCGGGCCTCCGGTAAGGAAGGGAGCCCACAGGTAGTCCTCTTGTGTATGGGGGGGAGCCACATACTTGGCTACTACTTGCACTGCCGCCATATTGTTTTGCTATTATATATATATTTGTTGTCGATTTTTAATCAATTCAATAAAGTTTTGTAATTCTGAAGGCCCTTTGAAATAATGTTTTTGAGGGTTAGCGCACCTAGAGGCCCTTAGCTACATACTTTTCTCAGTTTCATCGTGCCCAGGGCCACGGCCTCTGCATGCACCATCAGCATCACGGCCATTTCCACGTCTCTTACTGGCGCCCTTCTTAATATTAAATGTTATATATGCTTAAAAGAATGTCACACGTACAGTAGCGTAGGATTTGTAAGTGTATGCACCAATAAATTAAAAAAGGTATTTGGGATGCGCACACATTACACAAGAGAGTTAGCCCTGATAATGTCGCAGACTAGCATACACCATCTACAGATAAAGTACAGTATATGTCAGTAATATGTAATAAATGCACACACAGTAAATGTGGTACAAATTATTTAAATTTGCGCTACAGACACTGTTTTCTGATGTATTACAGAATTTGTCACAGAAAGACACACAGTATAGACTCTAGATTAGGCCCAGATTATTTAAATTTGGGCTACAGACATTGTTTTCAGATGCAGGAGAGTATATGTCACAGAAACCCACAGAATATGGACACTATATTAGGCCCCGATAATTGGAAATTATAATACAGACACTGTTTGCAGATGTAGTATAGTATTGGTTACAGAACACCACAGACTTTAGACACTATATTAGGCCCAGATTATTGGAATTTGTAATACAGACACTGTTTGCAGATATAGTACAGTATTGGTTACTGAACACCACAGATTATGGACACTATATTAGGCCCAGATTATTGGAATTTGTAATACAGACTCTGTTTGCAGATGTAGTACAGTATTTGTCACATAAAGCCACACACTATGGACACTAGATTAGGCCCAGATTATTTAATTTTGCGCTCAAGAAACAGTTTTCGGATGGGGTACTTGTATATGTCACAGAAAGCCACAAACTATGGAGACTAGATTTGGCCCAGATAATTTAACTTTGCGCTCAAGAAACAGTTTTCGGATGGAGTACTGTATTTGTCACAGAAAGCTACACACTATGGACAATAGATTAGGCCCAGATTATTTAAAGTTGAGCTAAAGAAACAGTTTTTAGATGGAGTACTGTATATGTCACAGAAAGTCAAACACTATGGACAATAGATTAGGCTCAGATAATTAAAATATGCGCTAAAGAATCTGTTTTCGGATGGAGAACTGTATATGTCACAGAAAGTCACACACTGTGGACACTAGATTAGGACCAGATTATTTAAATTTGCGCTGAAAAAACAGTTTTCAGATGTAGTATCATATATGTCACAGAAAGCCACACACTATGGACACTAGATTAGGCCCGGATTATTTAAATTTGCGCTAAAGAAACAGTTTTCGGATGTAGTACTGCATATGTCACAGAAAGCAACACACTATGGACACTAGATTAGGCCCAGATAATTAAAATTTGCGCTAAAGAAAAAGTTTTCGGATGGAGTACTGTATATGTCACAGAAAGCCACCCACTAAGGACGCTAGATTAGGCCCAGATAATTTAAATTTGTGCTGAAGAAACAGGTTGTATCGGAGTGTCTCTTCCTTGCAATTTTCGGCAGCACTTGCACTTTATATACAAGTAAATATACAGGAAAGAATGTTTCCTAACAATTTTTCCTCTAACATTTATTTTATCTTCGGTTTTGTGCATGTTATTGTCAGTCTGTAACATTGGCGTACTACTCGGACAACATCGTTCCCAGCAGCGACCTGGGAGTCCAAGATCCATCCAGACATCCTCCCCATGCTGTTCCAGAACCAGTTCAGTGGTGTTTCCATCAATTTCTGACCTTTTCATGTGAACCAGACACACCCTCCCCTCTTCAGAGCAGGGTTCTCCCATTGACTTCCATTGTGCTTTAGTGCTCGGTAAAACACGTGAGCATTCCGAGGTGTTCTCCTTGAGCACCTGAGCACTTTGGTGCTCAATCAACACTAGTACCGAGATTCAGCTGGGCAAAAATCTCTGCATAGGTATTTGTCTAGTTGAATCCTAGCACTGATGATGGAAACATGCCAGATCCCTGCCTGGTTCCATTATAAGCAATGGGACCCTAGCAGTGCTCTGGGTGTTTTTGGCTATGCCGGATACAATGAAATCCGGCAAGCTGCTCCTCTGCCTGCCAGAAACATTTAAAGGTAGTATGAAACTAGCCATACCAGCCTCAGAAACCACAAATTAACAGCACCTAAAATTAGAAGCTAAATAAATTCTTTACTGAGATTAATTAACAGACACATGTCAACATCAGTTGTTCAGAGGAGACTGCAAGAATCAAGCCTTCATAGTTGAATTGCTGCAAAGAAGTCACTACAGGGGAACAAAAATAATAAAATAATTACTTGGGCCAAGAAAGACAAGGAATGAACATTAAACCATTAGAATCTATACATTGGTGTGATGATTCAAAATTTGAGATGTATGGTTTCAATCGCCATATCTTTATAGTAGAAGGTGTGTGGATGGTTTGTACATGTGTGACTCCAATTATGAAGCATAGAAGAGGGGCTGTAATGATGTGGGGCTTGTTTCAGGTGACACTATTCAAAATTCAAGGAACACAACCAGCACGACTACCACAGCTTTCTGCAGTGACACACCATCCCATATGGGTTGCTCTAAGTTTGTTTGTTTTTCAACAGGCTAATGAACTCATACACACCTCCAGGCTATGCAAGGGCTATAAGACAAAGAATGAGGTGATGAAGTACTGTGTCAGATGACATGGCCTCCACAGTCATCCAATGTTAGCCCAGTTGAGATGATTTGGAATGAGTTGTTCCATAGAGTGAAGGAAAAGCAGTCAACAAGTGCTCAGCAGTTCTGGGAACTCCTTCAAGACTATTGGAACACTATTCCAGGCAACTACCTCATGAGGCTTATTGACAGAAAGCTGAAGGTGTGCAAAGCTGTCATCAAAGCAAAAGCAAGCACAGGGACAACTAGAGATGTTACCCCAGAATCCCAGCACAGAAGTTTGTGGGACTACAAGTTCAAATTGCTAGTTGTCTGCAGTATCATGGATGTTAATTATTATTACTTTTTTTTTGGGGGGGGGAGGGGCGATGGTGGGGTGACTGGGTAAATTAAGATTTAAGATTAAGATAGCTGTCAGCTGCAATACTGATCATCCAACATTGATAATTTAGAATTTTAGAGAACAAGAAGGGAGAGGTCTACGCTGAGACCCTGCTATGGGTATCAAGATTGTATCCCACCACCATAGCCAAATCATATTCACTGATATCTGTAAAAACTGAGATCCAAGGTGGATTTCTCCATCTCCAGTGTTTGTTCATGTGACTACAAGTGCAAAGTTCTGGTTGAATGTAGCTCCATTAATTTTCAATGTATTGTATTTAAATTTCATAAACTATAGATTTCTTAGATGCAGAAGATCTAAAGTGCATCCTGTGTGCTTTCATGATTAAAGTAGATCAATTTCTACAGTTACAAGACAGCATATTGAACTCCAAAATGTTATTTTTGTTCCATGGATTAAAAGTGTAGAAGGTTAAATGCATCTACAGAACATAGCACCTAAAATAATGCTCTTCAATGTCTGTCCAATTAATTGTATTCAGAAAATGTCAGCTGCAGAACAATCCCTCACCATCCGGACAAATCATTAAGATGCAGAAAGAGCAACTGCACTATCTTGAAATTTTACTAATGATGCTTCTCTAACTTTACTTTCTCTCTCCTCACTCGGATGTTCTGTCCCTTGGCCATTTTTAACCATTGTTAATCTTTAAAGAGATTTTTAATTGCTGTGGATTTGCTATAGGACATAAGGAGGTGACGGGAAAGGTTGGAAAGGTTTTGTCTGTGGCATCTTTCTTAACACCAGCTCCTTCTTAATGGAACAACTTCTTCTAGTTCTGTTAAAGGGGACAGGCAGATGTTCTCCAGAACATCACTCTAATTGGACACCTTGAAATATTAAAACTATCTCTATAGAATATCAACTGATTCTGACTGGCAAATAAAAGTTCAAATTCCGTTAATTGTGGATTTTTATTATCAATTTAGCCTTTTTAATAGTTTGTATGCTAATAGTCAGTCTGTAATTTTGTTTCCAGCAGATGGAACAAATATCCACCAGGGAATATCCTGTGTATCAGCATTCACAAAATGTTACTTTTGCTAAAATGATGCAAGCAAATACTCCCTTTGAGTGACCTTGTACATTATGAAAATAAAAGGCGTCTAAAAACAAGAGCCCCAAAAAATACTATGAAACATGAGTGTTGTCTAGATGTTGTTTATACGCAAATACAAAGACAAATACACATTAAAGCAATTAAAGCACCTTCTGCTTCAGGCTGGATCAATAAAGTCTGATCAATAATATTACAGAGTACGCAGTATCTCTCAGCAAGTGCGAAGAGAAAATAATCTGCTACCCATTGTTTTAAAAACTTAACTAGAACAGTGATTTAAAATAATCTCAATACTAACAACTGAGTTCATTGGAAACTGAGTAATACAATAAATATAACACCTATAAAGATGTAAGTCAAAAAGAGCCTGCACACTTTTAACCCCTTAATGACTATACCTATTGGGGCCTCAACGAGCATAAAAAAAACCTTCCTGCTGAGGAATTGTCACAGTGCAGTTCACTGTGACAGTTTTGGCTGTGTAGGCTGGCTGCATTCTCTCTCGCGTACTGGCTGCAGGCTGACTCCTTTGTATCCTGGTTGCTTGGGGTTGCATGCTGCATGCTCGCTGTGGTATTGTGTGTGAACTGTTGCCTGTGTTTGCTTCTTCCCAACTCCATATCTCTGTAAATCCTTTCAGTGATGCTGTGCAGTCTGGTTGCATGCACTTTATGTACTGGCTGTGGCGTTCCCATGTATTCTGGTTCTGTGATGCGTGCTGGCTGAGGTGGTAAGTGTAAGGGTCTGAGTATGGATGCTGTGTGCGGATCTGTCACTTCTTGTTGTGTAGGCTGGCTGCCTATGACCTCGTACTGGCTACAGTTTATCGTGTGTATGCTGGTTGCTGTTTGGGTGTGCTGGCTGCAGTATTCTGTGACTGTGACATTTGTATTGCTTGTTCTTTGGTTCTTGTTACTCTTGGTTCTGGTGGGGTTAACATTCCCTGGTCTGTTCCTGGGTGTGGTTTATCAGGTGCCCTCATTATGTAGATATTTCCATCTGTTAGCTGTGGGCTTGTGGTTATTCTGTCTTGTGCCTTGCTGGGTGTAGCCCCTTGCTGCTGACCCAGGGGTTTTTACCATCCGCCCTTCTGTGTGGTATCACCTGGTAAATTGTTGATGTTATATCCTGCCTGTTCCATGTCTTGCCTGACAGTGTAACTGCTTCTGATCCTGTCTGTTTCAAGTATAGCCTGGCAGTGCCTAATTGCTCCTGATCCAGTCTGTTCCATGTCTTGCTTGCAGTGCTTTTCTGCTTCTGTTTTTGTCCTGTGTTTGTCAGGCCTTCGTGAGGGGGCTGCTGGGTTCTCTGGAGGGAGGACATCTTGTCTGTGTGCAGCTCTGCCTGTAACCACCATGTTTCCATTCCTCATGGGGTCCAGACATCTGTTTGTGAGCTGGTTCCCATTTGTCTTGTCTGTACTGGGTCCTGTGCAGTTTTGTTGGGTTACACTCCGCGTTTTCTTTTGCAGGTAGCGGCCAATTATATCGGGACCATCCTGGAGGTGCAGCGAGTGAGCCCTCGGACAAGTTCATCCCCACAACCAGGGCTATGTGAAGAATGGGGATCACTGGCTCTCTACCCTCTGGGTTTGGCCTCTAGTCTACCGGTCCACATGGTTCAGTTGTAGTGCTACTACTATTGACTAACCTGCTGATCCTTTACTGTCATCTTTATTAATTACATGTGAAATAAAGTTCTCTGTTGGTTCCTGGTCTGTAATCTACCTGTGTCCTTTTTGCATGATGTTCCGGAGGTCTGCCTGGGGCCCCTGGAACGTTACAGGAATATTAGTGTACAAACGTTGCACATCAAGTGTGCATATAATAGGTCACCTGGTCACATCGTAAATTCTCTAGATGTTTGGGGGCGTGGCCTGATGCTAGTGGAAGACGGACGCATGCTGGCTCTGCTCCTGACCAAACAGCCTATTTAACTCCTCTCCTCGCCTGTTCCGAGCCCTGCCAGAGCTACTTTTGCCTGCCTTCACCTCCTGAAGATTCGGAGAAGCCGCAGATACTTTTGTGGGCCTGCCGCTGGCATTTTTTGGCTGCGGCCTACTACTACAGGAGCCGAGCACGGACCGCGGGCTAAAGTTTCGGCCGCGCCGGGAGCGCACGCAGCCTGCACTACCCGACCGGGACTTGGAGCCCCTGCACAGACCTACACGGACCTACCCGGTCCGTGACAGCAACAGAGGCCCTCTCTCCTCGGCCATCAAGACACGGTCAGTGTTATTTAACCTGAACGGGGCACGCCATCTTGCCTCACACAGAGACGCTATCCACAGGCCCTGGGGTGAGTCCTGCAGCCTGTCACCTCCTCCGGTCGGAGCAGGCCATATCTATTATATTTGCTGTGCCACGTCTGAGGCCTACTCAGGTCGCCATCCCCCACCACCCTCATACAGTTGAAGGACTTTGTATAAGGAGTTTGCGTGCTCCAGTTTTTGTATGGACCGATCTGTGGACCGGTCCGCCATTTTTGCATTGCTGCTGTGAACCTTAGGAGCAGTTGGACTCCACTTTTTCTGGACTTGCCCGTTTGTTAGTCTGCATACAATTTCTCATTTACTCCAAGCTACCCAGCGAGTACACTAACAACTACATATTACGATACTGAATTCACCGGTGTCACTTGTTCCTACATCCATGTAACAACATAACCTGGGAAAAGGAGAACCCCCCTACCCTGAATTTATGTCTATGAGCAACACTACTACCCTCTCCACCATGGTCAAAATAGGAAAGCAAGAGGGACCCACTACTCCTAAATTGAAAAAGACCCAACGTGACATGGAGAGGTTTCTGAGGAAAAAGTCACCCCACACTAAACATGACTTTCTGTCCCCTTCCACTATTTCCCGCTCTCAAGCTCCCTCGGAACAATCTGATGCGGAAAGTGAAAGCCTGGACCGTACGCAATCTAAAGATGCACAACTAGTTACTTCACAGAAGTCTTTTCAAAGAATAATTGAAACGGCCCTGCAACCAGTTCTGTCAGAACTATCAGACATCAAAAGTGACCTGAGAGACATAGGGGGCAGAGTAGACACGCTAGAAGAACGCCAAACTACACTGATAGCCCATGGAGAAGCGACAAATGACACCTTTCACATCATCCAAGCCAGAATGAACAACTTGCTTGCATATATTGAAGACCAGGACAATAGAGGTCGCAGAAACAACCTCCGCATTAAGGGAGTCCCTGAGTCTAATGAAGAGGTCTCTGCCATGGATGTTACATATTCCATTTTGCGCCCGTTGCTGGATCCAGACTTGGCGCCTACTCTAACGCTTGAAAGAGCTCACAGAGCACTGCGGAACAAGCCAAAAGACGGTGAGCCCCTAGGGACATAATATGTAAAACCCTACTCTCTACCCACAGAGACGCCATTCTCAAAGCAGCCAGGGAGAAAGGGGAAATTCTGTTCGAAGGTGCCAAAATAACTTTCTTCCAGGATCTCTCGCCGGTCACCTTGAACAAACGGAGACAGCTTAAACCAGTCACAGATGCCCTGAAATCCAAAGGGATTAGATACCGATGGCTCTTCCCTTTCGGACTTTCCTTTACTCTACAGGGATCCACCAAAATCATAAGAAGACCTGATGACCTCACCCCTCTCTGTGACGCCATTGGATTGTTGCCCTCGGCGATTCCCTCCTGGCTACAGATCACGGACTTGACCGACCAGCCTGCTTTGCCTGAGGCCGTATCATGGACGCCCGTCAGAGGGCGACAATCGAGAAGGAGGCTTCATACCCCAGAAGATGGACTGTAACAGTTCTGAGTATATTTACTAGTTGTTTTCCACTTATCTTGTTTCTATACCTGTTGTAGGGTCAGTTAATTGGGCCGAAAGGGCCTATTTGTCCTGTGTTGTTCAGTCCCAAGCTCCATCTCAATTTTGAACGTTTCTTGAAATGGCCTAGGCTGGTGTTGCCTTATACGAGACTGGAGCAGGGCCTGTTGACACAACACAATGGAAGGTTTAGCTAATTACATTGATGTTGCTCTACCTTTAAGGCTTTACTGGGGTTCTCCTCTGACCCCTTTATTGGTTTATAGACAATTTCTATCTGAACAATTGCAATTCCGTTCTTACTCAATTTGTTAACTTTGTTGATCTAATTGTTTGACTATTGTTTCTAGTATGGCCGAAATTACAGTAGTCTCATGGAACGTCCGGGCTTGAACTCTCCTCAGAAAAGGTCGAGAATATTCCAACACCTTAGGTCTCTCCACTCTGATGTCTCAATCTTGCAAGAAACACATTTTAAAAGTGGTAAGATTCCTAATTTATCGCACACATACTTCTCCCAATGGTATCACTCCTGCCATTTGACTTCTAGGTCTAAGGGAGTCACCATTGCCATTCATAAGAATGTTCCATTCACTCTTTTGAATAGCATGGTAGATCCAGACGGCAGGTTCCTCTTTCTAAAGGGATTGGTAGCCAACTCTCCCATCACGATAGCTGGCATATATGCACCTAACTCGGGTCAAATCCCTTGGCTAACCAGAATATTGGAAAAGCTGCAGTCCTTCAGTGAGGGCCTTCTCATTTTAGGTGGCGATATGAATGTTGCTCTAGAACCTCTTATGGACTCCACATCTAGGACTCCCACCATCTCTCGCACACAACTGAGGTCTCTTAAAAAGAAGCTAGCTAGCCTTAAATTAATAGACACCTGGCGGGTCTCCCATCCGCAGGAGAAAGATTATACCTACTACTCAGAAGCGCATGGATCCTACCAGAGGATCGATTACATATTCCTGCAGACACATATGCTCCCTTTGCTGAGACGGCTCATGTATAGGGAACATTGGAATCTCTGATCACGCCCTGTGGTTCTCTCACTGGTTATTGAATCTTTACCTAAGCGAGCTTACACTTGGACATTTAATGAGTCATTACTAAAATCGTCCCAACACATGTCTAAACTGAAAGAAGTGTTAACACACTACTTTAAGGAGAACCCTCCAGTGGATATCCCCTCACCGGTGGTTTGGGAGGCACATAAGTCAGTGGTCAGGGGAGAACTAATAGCTCTGGGCACGTATATTAAAAAACAACGACAAAAGCAAATAGATGATCTTCTACAATCTATTACAGATTTGGAGCTGAGACATAAATCTACTTTCTCCATTGAGGTATTAGTAGAACTTACCAAACAGAGAGTGCAGCTTAATCAACTATTGAACCTCAAAGCCTCGAAAGCGTATCTTCATGCTAAACATAAGGTCTACATGCACGGCAATAGGGGCTCTAGATTAATGGCTTCTATGGCTAAACGTAGGAAAGAGCAGCTATTTATTAAAGACATAGAAATGCCCGATGGCAATACTTCAACAAACATTAAAGACATAGCTACCCAATTTGTTAAATTTTACTCTTCTCTATATAACCTGAGACCCGAAGAAACCCCCAATCTAAACTTGACAGAAATTCTATGATTGATCGTTTTCTAAACTCGATTCAACTCCCCTCAATCTCGGATACGCATCGCTTAGCTTTGGCAGCCCCCTTTACGATCCAGGAACTCCAGTCGGCACTGAAGTCCTCCCCTCCCCATAAAAGCCCTGGACCTGATGGTCTCCCGATCTCGTACTATAGGTCTTTCTCGGAAATTCTCCTTCCCCAGCTTCTCCTGTCCTTTAACTCAGCTGCGGTTTATAATAATTTTCCGATGCAATCCTTGGAAGCTCACATTACAGTGCTCCCAAAGGAAGGGAAGGATCCGAGATTATGCAGCAGTTACAGGCCTATCTCCCTGCTCAACGCTGACATTAAGCTTTATGCTAAAATGCTAGCGAATCGAATTCAATCCCACCTCCCTTCTCTGATTAATAATGAACAAGTTGGCTTTGTTAGGGACGGGAGGGAAAAGACAACACGCTCCGTCTCCTACACTTGATACAATATGCAAGGGGAAGGGAGTGCCCATGGCTCTCTTATCTACAGATGCTGAGAAAGCATTTGATAGAATAGACTGGCTATTTATGAAGAGTGTTCTGATTAAGTTTGGTTTTCCAGACCAAATTATATCGGCTGTGCTCGCTTTATATACACACCCTTCTGCCTCAATACGATTGAACGGCACCCTCTCGTCTCCTTTCCGTATCTATAATGGTACGAGGCAGGGATGCCCGCTCTCCCCCTTGCTGTTTGTGTTAACAATGGAGACGCTCATACAACACATTAGACAGCACCCACAAATACAGGGTCTCAGAGTTGGTGGCTCCTGCAATTCCACGGCAGCTTATGCCGACGATTTGCTTGTTATTACATCCAACCCAGACGTTTCCTTCCCGATCTTGTCCAAAATGTTTGATGACTTCAAGACTCTTTCCAATTTTAAGATTAATGCTGCGAAGTCGGTGGCCCTAAACATATCGTGTCCCCTCACTATGATCACTCGAGCCAAAGAGGGCTCTACATTCTTGTGGTCTGACAAACACTTAAAATATCTAGGTGTATTAATCTCTCCCTCCCCAAGCGATTGGTACTCACTGAATTATGTCCCTCTCCTCTCTCAGCTCCGCATCGAAATTGCTTCATGGAAGATACCGTATATCTCCTGGATTGGGAGGGTTAACCTTCTGAAAATGATGATAATACCCAAAATTCTTTATCTCCTTCAGACCCTCCCTATTGGCTTGCCACGTTCTTTCTTTAGCTCACTGCGCTCCATATTTCTGAGATATATATGGGGTGGGAAAATGTGTAGAGTCGCGCATGCTACTATGTCCAGACCTAAAGACAGAGGTGGGATTGGTTTGCCAGATATTGAACGCTTGTATCAAGCAATACAGTTGTCTAGGATTGTAGACTGGTACAAATCCCCCTCCAAGAGATATGTGCGGATTGAGGAAGAATCTGCTGGCTTTTCATTGACTCAGGCAGTAGTTGGGGTGGGAACTAACTTTCCCATTCCTGCCAAGGTCCCAATTCTAACTAAAGCACCTCTTCAAGTCTGGTCTGTTTTACATGGTACGAAGGACGTTTGGCGCCACCCCTCTCCATTGCTCACCTTAGGTGATCTGTTATGCCTGGCTGACCCTTTTAGTTCTGCATGGCTGGACAAACAGAGGGCCCTAAAAAGTACAAAGTTGGCGATGTCACAATGGGGGTACATTCCCTGATTTTGAGGCTCTTCGGTCTCGTATCACGGACTGCCACCTGGACCTGATGACATACCATAAGTTGTTCAGAGGTTACAAAAGCATTGAATCCCCTCAAAACATGGACAGGGAGCTTTTGAGCTTCGAGAGGTTGGCAGCAGTATCTACTTCACAGCCTAAAATTGTCTCCAGGTTATGTAAACTGATGGGTGCTCCAGGCATAGATTCGACCCCCACATTTGTACATGCATGGGAAAAAGACCTAAATGTGACTTTCTCTTCTGACCAGTTGACTGAAATTCTAAAGCAGGCTTGTGGACCGTCCAGGTGTGTTACTTTACAGGAGACTTCATATAAATTAGTAAGCCGATGGTATAAAACGCCGCAATTTCTGCATAATGTATTCCCAGAGGTTCCTGCTACATGTTGGAGATGTTCTGGTTCTGATGGGTCCTACCTGCACATATGGTGGGAGTGCCCTTTGCTTGCAGACTTCTGGCTAAAGGTTAATAGAGTTTTACTTAAGGTTTGCCCAGGGTCCCCACAGCTTACCCCGCTAATGCTATTCCTAAACCTGACTCCCGATTCGTCTCAAATGTTTAACATTACTCTATGGCGATATATGATTCTTACGGCAAAGAGCATGATACCATTGTACTGGAAACAAACCAGCTCTCCCCTCTCTCTCAATGGCTAACTAAAATGTCGCAACTTGCTACTATGGAGAGTATGTGTGTGCATACGATTAAATCTCAAGCCAGATTTGAAAAATTTGGCGCCCTTGGCTGGATTACCATAATAGTATGGATATGCACCAAATCATCCAAGGTGAACTCGATGACACTTAGACTTCCTAATGGCCGCCCTCCCCGGACGTTCCATATGACATTTACATTTGGAGGTTTATAATTGAAACTTATATTTTGAATGTAATCTCCTTTCTTCTTACCAGTGTAATTATAGTGTTTTTTGTGCAAGAATGTGTACCCGACAATTTCTGTCTACTGTACTTTGATGTTCATTGCAATTGTACCTTCCCCCTGGGGGTTATGTTTTTCTCTTAAGTGACTTACGTACTGTTCTCTTACACATTGAAAGTGTACCCGATACTCATGTTCATTGTCATTATAAATAAAGAATTTATAAAAAAAAAAAATTCTCTAGATGTTTTAAGAAATCACTAGTGTCTGTAAGACAGCTTTCTAATGTCCCACTATTTTCTGCAAAAATGACTCTACATACATTAAAATTGGTTGCAATAAACACCCCACACATGATACGATTGTGTGACTTGGAGGGTTCACATGATCTTTGCAGATTTTTGGCATTATTTACAAAACAGGTACTTTAGGATGTTCACATAACAAAGTTCTAGCCATTTTCTCTTTGGCCACTGAAGCACTTGGCACAGCACAAGAATACTTATTCATAGGCGGCTTGTTTTTTGCGGCATGAGGTGACATTTTAAATGGTACCATCTTGGGGTACGTAGGAATTTTTTCATCATTTTATGTTATGTTTTTCGGGAGGTGAGGTGCCTAAGAAACAGATGTTTAGCATAATTTTTACTTATTTTTTAACTTATTTTTTTTATTCAGCATTCCCCTGATTGGGTAGATCATATGATACATTATTTTTTTAGAGCTGGTTGTTACAGATGTGGCAATACCAAATATGTCTATATTTTTTCTCCATTTTCACATATTTTAAATGACGATTAGGGGAAAGGAACGTGTTTTTATTATTATTATTATTATTATTATTATTATTATTTTTTTTTTTTTATAAAACATTTATTTATTTATTTTATTTTATACTTTGTGCCCCCCATAAGGTCATACAAGACCTTTTGGGGAGATTTAACATTATTTATTTATTTTTTAATTTATTTTTTATTGATTTCACTTGTAACTGGGACTAATATTATAGTCGTAGTTACAGAGGGAGTACAGCTCTCAAAGAGGCTGTACTGCTCTATTCAATGCTCTACAAACTCACTGCAGGTCTGATCAAGGTCTAGGAAGACACGGTAACTCTTGCAGTCTCCCGGCCCCAGCGGTCGCATCCCCCTCTGATGCCAGAACAGGAAGATCGCCTTGATCATTCAGCGCAGTGTATACAGCAATTTAGAAGGCAGGGACATTGTGGAACAGTCCCTGCATTCTCTATGGGGTGCCCTGCTGTCGCTTACAGCAGGCTCTCATCAAAGCAGCTGCACGATAAGCATGCAGCTACGTTTCAGAACATCTGTTCAGAGATAAGTCCTGACCTCCCAAACGTTTATAGTCTATGGGTGGTCGGGAATTGGTTGAGAGCAGGTAGACTACTAGCTTTTGAAAGCCTTGTTGGCTTACACACTCTTGGCTAAAAAGAAAAAAGGATTAAGGTAGCACATTAGATCTGCAGTATTGGGCCTCCCGATAAGGAGACAAGTTGAACTACAACTGCAAAATCTCCAGGAACAACTTAAGCAGGGTTCACATCTGCATTGTGAACTCCGGAATTCTGTTCCGGTCATTGTATGACGACTTTTGGTAGGCATTTTTTTGTTTGTCTGAAATCCAGCAAATATGCCATAAAATGACCGGATACTATTAAAGATAATGTGAAGGGTTGAGTGAACCCACACTGCAAAGCTCGGGTTCATACCGAACTTTGCGAGTTTGGGCACCCAGACTCGAACCTGGACCCAAACCCGGACTTTTTCACTGAAGTTCGGGTTCCGGTTCGGTGTTCAGGTGATTTTATTATTTTCCATTATAACATGGTTATAACAGAAAACAATAGCATTCTTAAGGCAGAATGCTAAATAAAATGGTGGTGAGCGTGGTGACCTCATTGCAGGTCCTTTTGCAGGTTCTGAAGAAATAAGAGGATACCGGCTGTGTGATCAAGTGGATGAGGTGAGTTTTTTTATTATTTTTAACCCCTCAATGAGCATTTTATTTAGCATTGTGTCTTAGGAATGCTATTATTTTCGGTTATAACCGTGTTATAACGGAAAATAATGAAGTAAAGTTTGAGTCCCCATTAACTTTAATGGGGTCTGGGTTTGGGGTCAAGTTCTGGTCCCAAACCCGAACTTTGACCTGGAGGTCGGCCGAACCTGACGAATCCCGCTCAATAGGTATTCTGCAGTGCATGGTGGTATGCCGCTAAGTCAGATACAGTAAACTCTGGCATTCTGTTCCTCCGCTGAAACAGACTGCCTGAGTTCACAATGCTGATTTGAACTTAGCCTTACTTTGCTCTCCTCATTCACTACATATGCATGCTTGGAATGGGAGAGAGTGCTTTTGACCGAACAAGCTGCCTCATGGTGTATGGCCAGCTTCAGTCAACAAACTGGGAAGGATAAAGGCTTAAACATGAATTTACCAAAGGAAGCCAACAGAAACTATTTATTTGCAATGGAAATAAAATGGTTAATTAACTCTGCACATAGACATCTCTCCATTCCCTTGACAATAAAATTAAATGCTTAGGTCAATTGATGCTATACAACTGAAATGGCTGACTTCCTTTATCCTGCCCCAGTGATAGAGGGATTAATTAGGCAGTAAGTAATAGAATCAAGGTAATTGTCCAGCAAAAGCCACTTGTAGTGAATGAAAGGCATCCTGTGACAAAGGCCACCGGTTATTGATATGTTTTAATGACTCTTAATAGTAGTCATACAGTTTCTGACCCAGACTCTTAATTATGTTAGAAAATGATAATAAAGTGTGCAGTGACTATATTGTTTTATATTGCTCATTATTGCGCTCTTAAACTTTTACTCATATGACTCATGCTTTATTCTTCCATGAGCCCTACGATTTTATGTTAGAGACCCCGCTGGCCCTATTAACCCACACTAAAGCCACCAATGTGTTTGAAGCTTTTATTATTTTCGGCGTCGTTGTCCCAGATTTTGTGAATATTATTAAAAACTGAGAACACCAGACATGCTTTAATTGTCTGAGATGTACTGTGTTTTAATTTGGTCTCCAAGCACAGATCTTCAGAAGTGGAAGCAGCAATGTTCAGAAGATCAAAAACGGACTCTTGAGAAATACTTATTAAATATCATACTCGGTTATATATGGACTAGTGAGCAAAATCTAAGAACATCAGATGCAGGGGTGGTCTTATTGAATGATTCCCCCCCCCCCCTCATTTAGTCATTTAGTTTGCTGCAATGCAATGTACAAATACTGTTTCCATACAGTTGCCTAACTGCAAAATACACTTAAAAATTAATAAACTATAAAGTGCAATGCCTGGTTAATACCATCAAATAGTTATCAAGTAATAGAAGCACACAGTACCAAAAAACAGCTTCATATGTACATAAAGTAATTTAATAACAGTGCTACATTATGTTTCAAAACAACTGCCACTCAATTAATATTTTTGAGCGACTGTCAGCAGGATGAACTCTATTAAACGGGCATACTGCATGGTAGGACTGATCCTCCAAGGACATACTAATATTTACCCTAAAATAGTACCATCAAAACTGACACCTTATCCCGTAGTTTCCAAAATGGGGTCACTTTTTTGGAGTTTGTACTCTAGGGGTGCATCGGAGGGGCTTCAAATGGGACATAGTCTCAAAAAAAACAGTCCAGCAAAATCCGCCTTCCAAAAACCATATGGCGTTCCCTTCCTTCTGTGCCCTGCCGTTTGGCCATACAGCAGTTTACAACCACATATGGGGTGTTTCTGCAAACTACAGAATCAGGGCAATAAATATTGAGTTTTGTTTGCCTGTTAATCCTTGCTTTGTTACTGGAAAAATGGATTAAAATGGATATTTTGCAAAAAAATAGCTTTTTTGGGACAGTTTTGTATTTTTTGTTATTTACATCGTTGAACTGACAGGTTAGATTGTGTGCTATTTCTATAGAGCAGGTTGTTACTGACGCGACAATACCAAATATGACTACTTTTTGGGGTTTTTTGTTTCAGTTTTACATAATAAAGCATTTTTGAAAAAAATGATTTTTTATTGTCTCCACATTCTGAAAGCCATAGTTTTTTTTTTTTTTTTTGTAATTGTCCTATGTAGGGGCTCATTTTTTGAGGGATGAGATGGCGGTTTGAATGGTACTATCTTGGGGTGCATATGACTTTTTGATCACTTGCTATTACACTTTTTGTGATGTAAGGTGACAAAAAAATTACTTTTTTTACAACGTTTTTATTTTTTATGTTTACAGCGTTCACCTGATGGGGTTAGGTCATGTTATATTTTTATAGAGCAGGTCGTTACGAACTCAACGATACCCAATATGTATACTTTTTTTTATTTATTTTGGTGTTACACAATAATATCCTTTTTGAAACAAAAAAAAAACATGTTTTAGTGTCTCCATAGTCTGAGAGCCATATTTTTTTCAATTTTTAGGCGATCGTCTCAGGTTGGGTATAATTTTTGCGGGATGAGGTGGCGGTTAGATTGGCACTATTTGGGGGGTTATATGACTTTTTGATCGCTTACTACTACACTTTTTGTGATGTAAGGTGACAAAAAAATGGCTTTTTGACAAAGTTTTTTTTTTTTACAATGTTTACTTGAGGGGTTAGGTCATGTGATATTTTTTATAGAGCAGATTCTTACGGACGTGGAGATACCCAATATGTGTACTTTTTTTTAATTTTTTTACATTTAACACTAAAAAGCATTTTTGAAACAAAAAAAAATCATGTTTTAGTCTGAGAGGCATAGTTTTTTTATTTTTTGGGCAATTGTTTTATGAAGGGGCTCATTTTTTGCGGGATGAGATGGCGGTTAGATTGGTACTATTTTGGGAGGCATATGCCTTTTTGATCGCTTTGTATTACACTTTTAGTGATGTATGGTGCCCAAAAATGGCTTATTTACACCATTTTTGTTTTTTGTTTTTTATGGCGTTCACCTGAGGGGTTCAGTCATGTGATATTTTTATAGAGCTGTTTTTTACGGACGCGGCGATACCTAATATGTGTAGTGTATTTTTTTTTTTTTCTTTTTATTCAGTGATTTTTTTTTTTTTTTTTTTTTTACTTTTTTCACTTTTTTACATTTTTTTTGGACCCAGACCCACTTGGTTCTTGTAGATCCAGTGGATCTGGTGTCTATATAATACAGTACAGTACACTATATAGTGTACTGCACTGTATTTTTTACTTTTCACAGTCTGGTCAGACTTCTGCCTTTAGCAGAAGTCTGACCAGAGTTACTATACCATGAAAGCGTCCTGCTGCCATGGTAACCATCACCCACTGCCATTAGAGAGCAGTGGGTGATGGATGGGGAGGGAGGGAGGGGAGCTCCCTCCCTCTGCGATCCCATCCTGGGGGGGGCTGCATAGGCACAGCAGCCCCCCGATGGGAGAGGGAGGTAGGTACGGACCGCGGTAAGGAAGGGGTTAAACGGCTGGCATCTGCAGCACAGATGCCAGCCGTTTTTCTATCAGAGTGCCAGCAATGTGCTGGCACTCTGATAGAACCACTAGACACCAGGGAATTATTACAAGGGAGGCGGGCGGGGGATCGCTATTGCCTCCCGCCTCTCGCCCGCCTCCCGCACCGCCTCCCGCCGCCGCAACCACCCCCTCTGCACCCCCGCCGCCATAACAAGATTGGGGGCTTCAGGGGGGGGTTAAATTTTTTTACTTTGGGGCAATTAACTCTCTGATTAATCAGAGATCGCTAAAACCGCTGCAAACCGCAGGTCTGAATTGACCTGCGGTTTGCAGCGATCGCCGATACGGGGGGGTCACATGACCCCCCTCGGCATTAGAACATGGTTCCTGCTGATCTACATCAGCAGGAACCATGTTTCTACCGCGCCCACATCGGGTGCAGTAGCAGTTTAAACACAGGGCGTACATGTACGCCCTGTGTCCTTAAGGACTCGGACATTAGGGCGTACCTGTACGCCCTGTGTCCTTAAGAGGTTAAGTGTTCCTTACCCTTCCCATGTTTGGCCCTGAGTGCACTGAAGCCTTCATTTTCATAAAGCATGGGTCTCTTTTTGGGGGGAGCACCACAACTGATTTTCACAAGAGAGGTGTCATTTTAATCAACGGGATCAACCCTACTAGTTATTATGCCTTGTTTTTCAAAGATTCATACTGTTGACAGGTGCTCTTCAAGTGTTCTAGAATAAAAGATGCCCCCTTCTGTAGGAATGGCTGATGGACACTGTGTAGTCACATAGGTTATACAACTCTATGGCCACACCTGATTAAATATTGCCAAGAAGTTCATTTTCCATGTAAAATATTAACTGTGCAATAAAAGAAGATAATCAGCACTGGTATGTTACTAGCACAGTGTCAGTACTACTGGCTGTGCAGCTGCCTGTCCTGCTGTCCCTTTCATACAGTGAGCAATAGTTAAAAGAACATAGCAGGATGGGCGTCAGCAGCAGGTCTTCTGCACTGAGCAAATGTATTCATCTCATCGGCAGGACTTCTTTACCGGTGGGCGTTAGTCCCCCAAAGAGAACAAACTGTCCAACTGCCACTACACTGACAGGGCCGGACATTTAGCCCATCCCTACATCGAGATGAGCGAACCAGTTGAGATTCGTTTCAGGACTGGTTCTCTGATTTTTTTTTTAAATGATCAGTTCAGCCCTGAATTAATTCGGGACGAACCAAGGTTGCTCCAATTGCCCTGAAAGTTGGTATATAACCCCCTCTAGCCTCCTAGGACTAGGAAAACTTGTTATCTCTTTTTATTTATTGTTTATGATTTTTTTCCCCTTCCCAAGCTCTGGAACGCAATGAGAGCATAGTAAATGATGTCTGATGTGAGTGACACTGACATATATAGATGTGGGTAAATGCACATTTGACAGTGTTATCATACAAAAACACACCGCACCTGTAAACATGCTATCCTAAATATGAAAACATTCTGTTAGTTGACTGAAGATCTTCATTTTCTGAATGCACTGAAAACCCTCTCCGAGATGACACTGGAGGATTGGCAGGAAAGAAGATAGAAAGTGTGCTGTGCCAGTTCAGGCCACTGTTCCAGTCTGCCTGCCCAGAAATCTATGTCATCAGGGATCTGGGTATGTGAGAGAGACTGACGATAGTTTAGGTTGCTTGAACCTGAGCGTTGAGGCGGGATCTGTCAGCTAGCTGACTGGCCTCAGCTGGGTGTGGCACGTGGAAAATTCTGCTCCATCATGTTGAGGAGACTGAAATGGTTGCTGCTGCTCATGGGGGGCCTCCCTTTCAGACTCTCTGGCAGCAGGCAACCTCTCGCCGTAAGCTGCGACAAACTGCAAACACAGTGTTTCCTGGTAAAAATTTGTTCTCCCTTTCTGCCAGAGGAAAACATTTCCCCATTTTGCCTTGGTAGCGAGGGTCTAAAAGCATGGTTATCCAGTAATAATCAGCAGACTGTTTTATGTCAAAGATACGCTTGTCACTGAGTAAGAAAGCCAGCATAGAAGAGGCCATTCTGGCCAGTGTGCCAGAGGAGCCACGTCTTTCCTGCTCTGCCCCTCAATGAGACGCTTGGGTGTCTTGGCCAGTGCCATCCTCATCATCATCTTCTTGCTCCTCAACATCCAATTCCTCCTCCTCTTGCAGTGGCAGCTCCTCATCCTCATATTCGTAATCACTCTCCTCCATGGCAGATTCTCTTTGTGTGTACCCAACAGGTATAGGGCAGATAGTAAGATGTGTCAGTTGCTCTTCTTCTTCTGTGGTCCCTTGCTGCATGAGCTCAGTGTCTGTTCTAAGGTAAATAAAGATTAGTGATGATCGAGCACCAAAGTGCTCGGGTGCTCGAGTAAAAGACATCGGGATGCTCGGGTGTTCTACCGAGCACCAAAGCACAATGGAAGTCAATTGGAGAATTTGAGCATTAAACCAGGCACCCCCTGCTCTGAAGAGGGGAGGGTGTCTGGTTCACATGAAAATGTCAGAAATTGATGGAAAAACCACTAAAATGGTTCGGGAACAGCATAGGAAGGATGTCTGGATGCATCTTGGACTCCCAGATTGCTGCTGGGAACAATGTTGTCCGAGTATTACGCCAATTTTACAGACTAACAATAATATGCACAAAACCGAAGATAAAATCGATTTTAGAGCAAAAATTGTTAGGAAACATTCTTTCCTGTATATTTACTTGTATAAAAAGTGCAAGTGCTGCCAAAAATTACAAGGAAGAGGCCCCCCCGATACAACCTGTATATTACATAAAGGTGGGCCTCATTCACATTGTGGTACAATTGTTCAGGTAGTGAGCCTGCTACACTCATAAAGCCTATGTACTAAGTGAAAGGGCTGCCAAAAATTATAAGGAAAAGGCACTCCAATACACCCTTTATTACACAAAAAGGAGTGCATCATACACACCCTTGAAAAATGATTATTGATGGCCTGCTGGTGACCCTCAAAAATATTAAGAGCAAGGGCCTGCTGGTGACCCTGTAAAACATTAGGGGCGAGGTCTTGCTGCTGATCTGACCATATAAAATATTAGGGGTGAGGGGCTGCTGCTGAGCTGACTTTCTACAATATTAGGGGAGAGTGCCTGCTGCTGATCTGACCATCTAAAACATTAGGGCTGAGGGCCTGCTGCTGAACTGACCATCTAAAACATTAGAGGCGAGGGCCTGCTGCTTAGCTGGCCATCTAAAACATTTGGGGTGAGAGCCTGCTGCTGATCTGACCATCTAAAACATTAGGGGTGAGTGCCTGCTGCTGAGGTGACCATCTAAAACATTAGAGGGGAGGGCCTCCTGCTGAGCTGGCCATCTAAAACATTAAGGGTGAAGGTCTGCTGCTGAGCTGACCATCTAAAACATTAGGGGTGAGGGCCTGCTGCTGAGCAGACTCTCTATAACATTAGGGGCGAGTGCCTGCTGCTGAGCTGACCATCTAAAATATTAGGGGCGAGGGTCTGCTGCTGAGCTGACCATCTAAAACATTAGGGGAGAGGGTCTGCTGCTGAGCTGACCATCTAAAACATTAGGGGAGAGGGCCTGCTGCTGAGCTGACTATCAAAAAAATTATGGTTGAGGGTCTGCTGCTGAGCTGACTATCTAAAACATTAGGGGTGAGTGCCTGCTGCTGATCTGACCATGGAAAAAATTATGGGTGAGGGCATGCTGCGGAGCTGACCCTCTAAAACATTAGGAGCGAGGGCAGCCTAGTAAGCATGTTGATATGATGGAGGAGTAGGAGGAGAAAAGGAAGATTGAACCATATACTCTGTTTTGTGGTTGAAGGGGTGCATGGGAATACATTGTATTCAATACACCATAAAAGCCACATTTAACGTGCCTTTATGTTCAGCCGCTTTCCTATGGTGGAGTAGAGAAGTCAGGGGCAATCCAGGCCTTTTTCATTTTTATAAGAGTCAAACTGTCAGCATTTTCAGTTGACAGGCGGATGCGCTTATCAGGTATCATGCACCCAGCAGCACTAAATACACGCTCTGATAAAACGCTGGCGGCAGGGCAGGCCAGCACCTCCAAGGCGTAGAGCGCCAGTTCGTGCCACGTGTCCAGCTTGGACACCCAATAGTTGTAAGGCACAGTTGGATCATTGAGGACGCAGACACAGTCTGCTATGTTTCCCAGTTTTTTCGGATAACCTTAAATCGTTGCGGGAGGAACCGGAGATCGTTCAGGGGAAGATTGATAAAGAGGTTGCCATAGGTAGGATTAAGGGTCCGTTTACTGACATCCCAATCCCAAATCTACAGGTCTCCCCACTAGGCGTGTTCCCTAAGAAAGAGCTGGGGAAGTTCAGGCTGATACATAACCTTTTGCACCCGAAGGGTTCGTCCATTAATGATGCCATCTGACCGGAGGATGCATCAGTGTCGTATGTCTCTTTTGACTGAGCGGTTTCACTGATGAGAGAGGCGGGTAGGGGTGCCCTACTGGCTAAGTCGGACATCGAATCGGCTTTTTCTCTTCTCCCTGTCCTCCCTGATTGTTTCCATTTGTTAGGTTGCTGTGTGGATGGCCGGTTTTACTATGACACCTGTCACCCTATGGGTTGTTCTATTTCGTGTCATTATTTTGAGATGTTTAGTTCTTTCCTAGAGTGGGTTGTCCAGTATGAATCGATCTCCACATCAGTCTTACATTATTTGGATGATTTTCTTTTTGTCTCCCCTGGTACGGGGAACGGTTGCTTGACCCCGTTGAATGTTTTCCTGGAGAGGATGGCCCGGTTTGGGTTTTCCATTTCGGAAGAAAAAACGGAGGGCCTGGTCATTCAGCTGTCATTTCTGGGTATTAAAATCAACACGGTAGACTTGATTTTTCAGTGGCCGCAGTAGAAGCTTCAGGACGTTTTTTTATCGGTCAAGAAGATTACCCTTCTCCAGCTCCAGTCCCTATTAGGCCTTTTGTGTTTTGCATGTAGGGTTATTCCCATGGGTGCCTGTTGCTAGCTACCCGGGTGGTTAACTCTCCCCGGCATTGCATCCGGCTTAGCAAGTCCCTGAAAGAGGATTTGAGGGTTTGGAGGGCGTATTTACAATCTTATAATGGCCACACGTGTTACATGTCCAGGGAGATCTCTAATTCGGAGTTATCCCTGTTTTCTGATGCTTGTGGGTCCTACGGTTTTGGAACTGAATGGTGTGCTGTCTCATGGTGTGGAGGTACGACGGTTTTTGCAAGAACCTTACGTTACTGGAGTTGTTCTCGATTATTGTGGCGATTGAATTATAGGGGGACAGGTTATCCAACAGGCATGTTTGTTTTTGGACAATTTGGAAGTGGTTTACGGTGTCAACAGAATGTCCTCCTCTGACCCTCCCCCCCCCCCCCCTTCCGTTCTTACTTTGCTGCGGCACTTGGTGTTGCAGTGCCTTGAGCACAATATATATTTTAGGGCTCGTCATGTTCCAAGGAGGGATAACAAAGTTGCTGATGCTCTTTTCCATTTTCATTGGCAGGATTTTCGGGCCTTTCTCCCGGAGGCAGATCAGGATGGCAGGTAATGCCTACAGCACCTGTGGCGGCTGGTGGACTGCAGCTGATGACGTTAATTAGAGCTTCAGTTTCCCCTGCTACCTGGTAGGCGCATGGTAAGGCCTGGGCCGAATGGTGGGGGATGGTGGGCGACAGGGATGTATGTTCCCGTGATGATCTGCGCTTTGAGGTCACGATTGAGAGGTTGTTGCATTTGCGGTCCATTCGCGTTTCTGCGGCAGTTGCGCAGCGACGGCTGTCCGGGATTTCTTTTCATTTCCGGTTGCGCAGCTGGGCGTAAGTCACAAAGCAATGTATTGTTAGGCAGGCGTTATGGGGTTGGAGGAAGGAGTACGTTTCTCCGGAATGTCTGAGTCCCATCTCTTTCAGCCTCCTGAGTAGGCTTATTGTCAGTCTTCCCGATGTCTGTGCGTCGCACTTTGAGGTTGTTTTGTTTTCTGGCAGCTTTAGTCTAGCCTTTTTTGGGGCCATTAAAGTCGGCGAGTTGGTAGCTCCCTCGTGTCGCAAGCCAGGCGGTCTGTCTTGTCAGAATGTTGTCCTGGGTAATAATTTGTGACGAGTGGGAGGGGCAATATTCAAATTCGCGATATTTCGTGAATATTTGGGCGAATATTCGCCATATATTCGAAAATTCGCAAATTCGTAATCTCCAGACATTATTTTCTTGTTTGTGAAAATTTGCATAAAAATCGCATAAATTAGCATAAAAATTCGCATAAACTGGCATTTAAAAGATACCTTTTAAATAACAGCTTATGCGAATTTTTATGCTAATTCATGCAAATGTTTATGCGAATTTTCGCAAACAAGAAAATAATGACATTACTTTCTTGCTTGTGTGTTCTGGTCTAATGGTTTTTCTTACAGGTCCGGGGCGGCCGACATGGTCGGTCATGTATATATTTTATGGGTGGCGCAGAGGGCGGAATGCAGACCCAGCGGGAGATCGCTCAGTTTCCACGATGTTGATGTCTCGTGGAGGGGGATTCGTGGCCTCAGGTGGTCTCAGCTCCTATTGCAGGCAGGCTGAAACGACTTAGGTTTCATGCCTTTGGCGGAGCTTTTGACCCTTATCCGGTCTGATTTGGAGCGGTCTCTGTAACTTTTTAGTGAAGTGATATTTGTCTAGTCCGAGATCCGTGGGTGGTATGGCGGTATAGAAATGCAGGCGCACGGTGAATGCACATATTTCCCGGTTTGTTAGGTCTGGGGGGAGTGTGGTTGTTCGCCACTGGCAGCGTTCTTTAATGAGGCTTGACGGTGTTCACCTTTCTGATATTGGATTGGATATATTTCATTCTGGCCTTAAGGATGGGATGGAGCAGGTCATGTTCTTGTTGGGTGGTGGTCAGAGCCCAATTTGAAAGGAAGGGTCTCCTCCATGGCGGCAGGTTAATACAGCGGAGAGGTGTTGGAGACAAATTGACGTAACTGCCCTCTGGGAGTCCAGCGGCTGGAAGACTGCCCTGTTTGGTTATGGTGTTCAATGGTTTTTGCCCCTTTAATGAATAGCTATGGCCGATCACCACCAAACAATAAAAGAGTTAAAAGAAGAACGAGTTTTCAATGTCATTTGTTACTGGGGGGCTGGTATTGGAGGGGCCAGAAGTAATATTGGGTTTACCCCTCCCCCTTTCCTATGGTATTACCAACAGTCTGGTGGGCACCCAACTGTTTAGGGAAGGTGAACAGGGACTGGTGGTCCCCTTTCCCCCATCCCTATTGTTATGGGGTACGTCCTGGCTCCTGTTATGACCTGAAGGGGTAGGTACGGAGAAGAGGGGTTAATGCTCCTGTGGTCCAGGGAGAAGAGGCAGGCAAGCAAGCAGGGCATATAAATTTCTGTCTCGCCTCTTCAATTCCTCTTTAGCGGAAGTGCCGTGGCCCTCCCTCCCTTATGGTTTGAGCGTTGGTGGATGGAGTTTTATCGGTTTGCTTGGTTCTCATGTTGGATTTGATTGGGCTCTTTTCTGCAGTTAGGGGCATGCCCTGGTCGAGTTCATGAGGTCACAGCGAGTGGCAGGATTATACAGCAGAGAGGTCTTGGAGACAACTTATCATAACTGCCCGCTGGGAGTTATGCTTGGTTATGGTGTTCTATGGTTTTTGCCTCTAGTGCTTTTATCCAGGGCTGGGACAAGGCCCACCACCAACAAAGGCCGAGCTGCCCAAGGGTTTTCCTTCCTTTGAGGGATATCTGGCTTTCATTGTGTTGTAGACCCATAACTGGGGCTCCACATTTGTTTTGCATATTCCTGTTTCCCAGGGAACTTTGCACTTCGGATTGCTGTGTTGAGACTCTTAAGTGAGGCTCCGCAGTGTTTTTTGTAGCTGGTCTCCCTGAGGTCAGCTATTGTTGTGTTTGAGTAGTCTCCGAGGCATTGCTCCCGGTTAGCCAGAATCCTACTCCACACTGATGAGGGGCAACACCCTGAAACAGCTGTCTGTGGATGGATACCTAGCTTAGGTTTTCCCTGTCACATCCTTAAAGCTTGTAAAAAAGTGGGATCTTGACATAGGGGCCACTTAATATGGTGGATTTGGTGATCTCTGTAATGGAGACACCCCTTTGCTTGGTTTTCCTTCCTTTGAGGGACATCTGGCTTTCATTGTGTTGTAGACCCATAACTGGGGCTCCACATTTGTTTTGCATATTCCTGTTTCCCAGGGAACTTTGCACTCGGATTGCTGTGTTGAGACTCTTAAGTGAGGCTCCGCAGTGTTTTTTGTAGCTGGTCTCCTGAGGTCAGCTATTGTTGTGTTTGAGTAGTCTCCGAGGCATTGCTCCCGGTTAGCCAGAATCCTACTCCACACTGATGAGGGGCAACACCCTGAAACAGCTGTCTGTGGATGGATACCTAGCTTAGGTTTTCCCTGTCACATCCTTAAAGCTTGTAAAAAAGTGGGATCTTGACATAGGGGCCACTTAATATGGTGGATTTGGTGATCTCTGTAATGGAGACACCCCTTTGCTTGGTTTTCATTCCTTTGAGGGATATCTGGCTTTCATTGTGTTGTAGACCCATAACTGGGGCTCCACATTTGTTTTGCATATTCCTGTTTCCCATGGAACTTTGCACTTCGGATTGCTGTGTTGAGACTCTTAAGTGAGGCTCCGCAGTGTTTTTTGTAGCTGGTCTCCCTGAGGTCAGCTATTGTTGTGTTTGAGTAGTCTCCGAGGCATTGCTCCCGGTTAGCCAGAATTCTACTCCACACTGATGAGGGGCAACACCCTGAAACAGCTGTCTGTGGCTGGATACCTAGCTTAGGTTTTTCCTGTCACATCCTTAAAGCTTGTAAAAAAGTGGGATCTTGACATAGGGGCCACTTAATATGGTGGATTTGGTGATCTCTGTAATGGAGACACCCTTTGCTTGGTTTTCCTTCCTTTGAGGGATATCTGGCTTTCATTGTGTTGTAGACCCATAACTGGGGCTCCACATTTGTTTTGCATATTCCTGTTTCCCAGGGAACTTTGCACTTCGGATTGCTGTGTTGAGACTCTTAAGTGAGGCTCTGCGGTGTTTTTTGTAGCTGGTCTCCCTGAGGTCAGCTATTGTTGTGTTTGAGTAGTCTCCGAGGCATTGCTCCCGGTTAGCCAGAATCCTACTCCACACTGATGAGGGGCAACACCCTGAAACAGCTGTCTGTGGATGGATACCTAGCTTAGGTTTTCCCTGTCACATCCTTAAAGCTTGTAAAAAAGTGGGATCTTGACATAGGGGCCACTTAATATGGTGGATTTGGTGATCTCTGTAATGGAGACACCCCTTTGCTTGGTTTTCCTTCCTTTGAGGGATATCTGGCTTTCATTGTGTTGTAGACCCATAACTGGGGCTCCACATTTGTTTTGCATATTCCTGTGTACAGCGCGTCCGGTCAAAGTGCTCGCTGTACGCAGCCAGTCAAGCAAGCGACTGAGCAGAGACCGAGCAGTAGAGCGGCCGAGCCAGGAGGCGGAGCGGGGAGGGAGCACGTAAGTCAGTGCCAAGTGTTCACTACTCCCTCCGTCCTCCAGCGCGGCCGGCCATAAATATACTCCACATAAAAACTTACAATTACTTGGCCTGGACCTTGGAGATCTCAGACGACACTTCAACACTTTGGCTGGGGGGCTAGGTCTAAGAACATGCCGTCCCCTGGGCAGTATGGATTTTTGGTTCTTCCTCTTCGGACACTGTACAAGAGGTAACAGGGGGTAATATAACTGAGAAGGGCTATCAGGGGACATTATACAGGGGTCATATAACTTATATCACCCCTGTATAATTTCCCCTGATAGCCCTTCTCAGTTAAATTACCCCTGTATAATAATGTACCCTGATACCCCATAGTTATATTACCCCCCCCCCCCTGTATAATTTACCAGATACCCCTCAGTTATATTATATAACTGAAGGGTATCAGTTATACAGGGGTAATATAACTGAGGAGGGCTATCAGGGGACATTATACAGGGGGTAATATAACTGAGGGTATCGGGGTACATTATTATACAGGGGTAATATAATGGAGGACAGCTATCAAGGGACATTATACTGGGGTAATATAATGGAGGACAGCTATCAGGGGACAATATTCTGGGGTAATGTAAGCTATATTACCCCTATATAGTGTGTAATATCCCTCCTGAGTTACATTACCCCTGTATATTAATGTATCCTGATACCCCTCAGTTATATTATATAACTGAGGGGTATCAGGGGACATTATGGGTAATATAACTGAGGGGTATCAGGGGACATTATACAGGGGTAATGTAAGCTATATTACCCCCGTATAATGTCTGATAGCCCTCCTCAGTTATGTTACCCCTGTATAATGTACAATGATACCCCTCGGCAGGGCCAGGCATACTTCTTAGGGGAGCCTCTGGCTGGTGTTGTGGTGCAGGCGCAGCAGGCTCAGTCCTCCTCCGAAGCTGGGGCCTGGGCACAGAGGCTCACTAGAAGCAGTGCTGACGTCAACTCTGCCGCCAGTGTCGGGCTGGGGTGCCGAGGGCCCACCAGTAGAAGTGACTCTAGGGGCCCACCCTATAGTTTCATGCAAATATTGACACTTAAGAGGGTTTTCCGATTTGCATCAACATCCTTTCAAATAATCCTTTATATAGGAAGCTGTAGTGTAATAGCACACATGACCACTGCAGCTCATCACGGGCCTTGGTGCTGTACACTACTGAGATCACTAATTAGTTACAGCAGTCAGGTGCTGTACGCAGGTATTTTACCACGGCAGCCAAAACATAATGTCCCAGCTGCAGCCGGGCAGAGAGAGCAGAGTATTGGTGCTGGATCAAATAGTGATCAGGATGGTGAGTTTAACCAGTTGCCGACCGCCTCACGCAGGATTGCGTCCTGCGGGCGGTCGGTTCATTCCTCCTTGACGCGCGGGCGCGTCATCTCGCGAGAGGCGAGATTTCCTGTGAACGCGCGCGCGTTCACAGGATCGCGTCGGGGACAAGGTAAACTACAGCCTGCCAGCGCTGATCGTGCGCTGGCAGGCTGTAGAAGTTAAAAAAATGGCATATCAGACGCTGTTTTGTTAACAGCGTCTGATATGCTTGCTGATCGTTCCTTTGGTGGTCCCTTTGCTTGGGACCACCAAAGGAAACTTTATAAGTGCACCAAATCACCACACAGACCCCACCCCACCCATCCCCCCACCCCCACCCATACCCCCACCCCCATCACTGATTAACCCCTGATTAACCCCCTGATTAACCCCCGATCACCCCATGTCACCCCTGACACTAATTACCCCCTGTAAGGCTCATTCAGACGTCCGTATGTGTTTTGCGGATCCATGGTAATCTCATTACCCGTATGCTCAATATAAGGAGAATCGCAGAAACTCCTAATGCTGGCCATACGTGTAATGATTGCGGAGACCCTAAAATGCCAGAGCAGTACAAACACCTCACATGTGACCCCATTTTAGAAAGAAGACACCCCAAGGTATTCCGTGAGGGGTATGGTGAGTTCATGTAAAATATTATTTTTGTCACAAGTTAGTGGAATATGAGACTGTAAAAATAAAATAAAATCAATTTCCGCTAACTTGTGCCAATTTTTTTTTTCTGTGAACTCGCCATACCCCTCACAGAATACCTTGGGGTGTCTTCTTTCCACAATGTGGTCACTTGTGGGGTATTTATACTGCCCTGGCATTTTAGGGGTCCTAAAGCGTGAGAATCCAAATAGGTGTGTGAGAAATATCACTGTAAACGACAACTTTTAAATTTTTTATTCAAAGTTGACAATTTACAGAGATATTTCTCTCACTCAACATGGGTATATGTAAAAATACACCCCAAAACACATTGCCCTACTTCTCCTGAGTACGGCGATACCGCATAAGTGATACTTTTTGCAGCCTGGGTGCGCAAAGGGCCAAAATTCCAACGAGTACCTTTAGGTTTTACATGGCGGCTCACAATTTAGCCCCGCCCAAAATGCCAGTACAGTAAACACACCCCACAAATGACCCCATTTCGGAAAGTAGACACCCTGAGGTATTCACTGAAGGGCATAGTGAGTCCGTCTGAGATTTCTTTTTTTCCAGAAGTTAGCAGAAATTGAAACTTTTATTTATTTTTTTTCTCAGAAAGTGTCATTTTCCGCTAACTTGTGAAAAAAATGAAATGATACATTAACTCACCATGCCCCTCTGCGAATACTTTGGGGTGTCTTCCTTCTAAAATGGTGTCATTTGGGGGTATTTATACTATCCTGACATTCTAGCACCTGAAGAAACATGACAGGTGCTTAGAAAGTCAGAGCTGCTTCAAAATGCCGAAATTCACTATTTTGCACCATAGTTTGTAAACTATAACTTTTACCCAAACCAATAAATATACACTTATTGGACTTTTTTTTATCAAAGACATGTAGAACAATAAATGTAGAGAAAAATTTATATAGAAATGTAGTTTTTTTAAAAAAAATTTACAACAGAAAGTGAAGAATGTAATTTTTTTGCAAAAATTTCGGTCATTTTTGATTAATAGCAAAAAAAGTAAAAATGTCAGCAGCAATGAAATACCACCAAATGAAAGCTCTATTAGTGAGAAGAAAAGGAGGTAAAATTCATTTGGGTGGTAAGTTGTATGACGGAGCAATAAACGGTGAAAGTAGTGTAGTGCGGAATTGTAAAAAGTGGCCTGGTCATTAAGGGTGTTTAAGCTAGGGGAGCTTAAGTGGTTAAAGGGGTTCTGCACTTTAAACTGATGATCTATCCTATGAATAGATCATCAGCATCTGATCGGCAGGGGTCCGACACCCAGAACCCCTGCCGATCAGCTGTTTGAGAAGGTAGCAGCGCTCCAGGAGCGCCGCAGCCTTCTCACTGTTTACCGCTGGCCCACTGACGTCACACTGCTATCAACTGGCCTGGGAGCGGCTAAGCGCTGTTCACTTCAATGGAGCTTAGCCGCGCCCAGGCCAGTTGATACTAGTTGTGACGTCACTGGGCCGGCGGTAAACAGTGAGAAGCCCGCGGCGCTCCTGGAGCGCCGCTGCCTTCTCAAACAGCTGATCGGCGGGGGTCCCGGGTGTCGGACCCCTGCCGATCAGATGCTGATGATCTATCCAGAGGATAGCTCATCAGTTTAAACAAAGTGCAGAACCCCTTTAAGTGTTTTTTTTTTTCTTTTGTCATTTTTATTTTAACAGCATCCCTGTAGTTTTGCCTCAAAAATTTTAACTTAGGCACCCCCTTCAAGCTCAGTACTTAGATACCATAACAGAACCAAGCTCGGTGCATAGATACAGCAAAAGAACTGTTACATGCACACTTTTACACATGCCAGCACTCTTTACACATACACTTCTACACATGCCAGCACTCTTTACACGCACACTTCTACACATGCCAGCACTCTTTACACGCACACTTCTACACATGCCAGCGCTCTTTACACGCACACTTCTACACATGCCAGCACTCTTTTACACGCACACTTCTACACATGCCAGCACTCTTTACGCACACACTTCTACACATGCCAGCACTCTTTTACACGCACACTTCTACACATGCCAGCACTCTTTTACACGCACACTTCTACACATGCCAGCACTCTTTTACACGCACACTTCTACACATGCCAGCACTCTTTACGCACACACTTCTACACATGCCAGCACTCTTTTACACGCACACTTCTACACATGCCAGCACTCTTTTACACGCACACTTCTACACATGCCAGCACTCTTTTACACGCACACTTCTACACATGCCAGCACTCTTTTACACGCACACTTCTACACATGCCAGCACTCTTTACACGCACACTTCTACACATGCCAGCACTCTTTTACACGCACACTTCTACACATGCCAGCACTCTTTACGCACACACTTCTACACATGCCAGCACTCTTTACACACATACTTCTACACATGCTAGCACTGTTTTACACGCATACTTCTACACATGCCAGCACTCTTTTACACGCACACTTCTACACATGCCAGCACTCTTTACGCACACACTTCTACACATGCCAGCACTGTTTACACACATACTTCTACACATGCTAGCACTGTTTTACACGCATACTTCTACACGCATACTTCTACATGCACACTTCTATACATGCCAGCACTCTGTTACACGCACACTTCTACACATGCCAGCACTGTAATACTTGCATGCACTCCCTCATACACACACTGTCATACATACATGTACTCTTAAATACACACAGTCATACATACATGTATTCTTACATACACACTGTCATACATGCAGGCACTCTTACACACACTGTCATACATGCAGGCACTCTTACATACACTGTCATAAATGCAGGAACTCTTTTAAACCATTTACAATACTTGTAGATTCCCTCCTCACCTCATGGTCCCCAGGTCCTGAGCCAGACTTCTCCCCCAGGACAGGGCTCCAGACTGATCACACAGGCAGCAGTTCTTCTAGCTGCCTCATAGGAGGAGAGGCTGTCAGTGCTATTGACTGACAGGTTTTAGACCAATCAGCACTCCTGGTCACAGTAAGGATATTTCCACATGATCTCATTTACATAAAATCGCGGCAAAATGCCATGTTTTTTGCCGCGATTTTATGAAAATCAGATCATGTGGAAACAGCCTTACTGACCAGGAGCGCTGATTACACAAAACGACTGTTCCTATGAATCAGCGCTGGTGTGGAGCCCTCCTCATTTAGATTGAATCACATGCATCCGACTGTGTACAGGGGGCGGAGCTTATCGCAAACAGCTTCTAAGCAAGGAAGCTAACTTGCTTGTTCGGGGGCCCACCGAGGATTTCCCCAGCATCCCGGTGGGCCAGTCAGAGCCTGGCTGCCGCGCTCCCAGCCTGCTCCCGCCCTGTAAGCTCTGCCTACACTGGGAACAGTGAAGCCGCCGTCCCTCCGCAGACGTGGTCAGTGGCCCGCCTGCCACCCGGAGGCTGGGGAGCTGGCCTGCGCCCTGAGGCTAGAGCCTCCCCAGACTCTGTGTCGGCCCGGCCCTGCTTTTATCCTTTTGGAAGGAAAACTGTAAATTGGTCTCATTTAGAGAAGTATTATGCTTGGGTCTGTCTCTGTGATTCAACTAAAATGAATGACAAGAAATTTGGGTGAATTCTGAATAAGTAGAATAACTTTAATCATTTGTAATATATAGATATATAAATAAATAACATTAGCAACTACCAAGTGTGTCTGGATGTTACATTTTAATTTTAAAATGGCTAGCATCATGATTTGAACTTATTCTTCTTAAAAGCTTAGTGACTGGTGATGCCATTAGTTTCTAACCTCTGGTTTCTAATGAATAAATGGTGTTAAATGACGCTCATTAACTGCCTTCAGTAGGAGACTTGAATCCTTCAGTAACAGATGCTCTTCTCTTCTGTATTATTGTAGGTGAGGCTGGGAACATGCAATATGTTTGTGTTTAACATGTTGCAGTTTTCTGTCCCAGCTGACAAGTACAATACAATTGTCAACACATCTCCCGGCAAATAGAACTGTTCAGTGTCAAAACATATCACTACTACCAGATTTTAGACATTCTCTTTAAATTGAATCCTTAAGGTCTGTTCATCGTGATAGGTAATTGATATAGTAGATATAATTTTTTTGTGTCAAATTCCAGCAGTCTAAAGAGAATATTCTGTCACTAGAACAGATCCAGATAGATAGATAGATAGATAGATAGATAGATAGATAGATAGATAGATCAATCTATAAAGAAATATTTTGTAATACAATGTTTACAGTTTATACAGACTTATCCAATAGTCTGTACACTAGTAAAATTGAAGAGGATGTTTAGAATAGATTGCCACCGTTTGTAGGTAAATGGCCAGCTACTGCCACTTAAAATCAAATCATGTGATTGATATGAAAATTATATGATTGATCAAGTTCCCATTCCCTTACAATGGAACAGTATTAATACATGATGTAATATTCTATGCTATATTGCAGCATTCATCAGTAGGGTGGAATCTGTCTCTGCATTAGTTAAAAAACAAAACAAATCGGGGGGCGTGGCCTGACCGCTGATGGCGCCGGCCGCTTAGTTGAGGAGCTCCTCTTGCAGCGCTACAAAACGGCTTAACTACGGCTATTCCTGCCAGTTTTTTTCTATGCCAACTCTCATTCCTTACTCCGGTCCTGACATGGGGCGAGTGAAGAAGCGCCAGGCGCCAGCCAAACTCACGGAGTTCTTCCACAAATCTCCCCAGCAAAGCGGAACTCTGAAATTAGCAGAGCCGCCATCTTCCAACAGCTCTCCTCCTTCCTCCCCTGGTGGAGCCAGTACACGCTCTAGGCAGCCGTCTGGGAGCTCAGCGCTACTCACTGAGGACCTGCTGCGTACTATGCTGGACTCTCTTCGTTCTTCCTTGAAAGAGGATTTCCACACCATACTCCGTGAGGTGCAATCGGAGGTGAGCCAACTGGGGGAGCGCACGGCACACCTAGAGAACAAGATGGCGGAACTCACCGCCTCGCACAACTTGCTTATAGACGCAAACTCAGCTCTGGAGGATTCAGTTCTCCGTATGGCGTCTAAAATGGCGGATATGGAAGACCGCAACCGGCGGAATAATGTTCGCTTACGTGGTGTACCTGAGGAGGTGAGCCAAGATCAATTACTCCCCCTTCTGCAAAAAATGCTCAAAGAAGCCTTACCTCACCTCTCGGACAGAGACCTCATAGTGGATCGTATACACAGGATCCCCAAGCCGGCCTCTCTCGATCCTTCGCTGCCACGTGATGTCCTGGCTAGAATTCATTTTTATACTGTTAAGGACGCCTTCCTACAAATCCTGCGCAAGGGACCCACACCCACCGACACCTTTACTGGTATCTCCATATACCCGGATCTATCTGCGGTGACCCTGGCCAAGAGGAAGGAATTTGCACCGGTGACAAGGATCTTGCGGGACAAGCAAATTAGGTACCGCTGGGGCTTCCCCGTGAAACTCATCGTCTCCCATGATGGCGTCCTCCACGTGTGCACGTCGCCCAAAGCCGCAGAGAAGAAGCTGATCACCTTGGGATTGCTCCCTACTGACTCTTCCCTTTTCGCCGGCGGGCAGCGTGGTCACCCTAAGGTTCCGATGGACTGGAACTCGGTTTAAGCAGGACTCATCTATTTGGGTAGCGCTGTGAGTTTTGCTAATGTGCTCCCTTGCAACCCCCACTCTTAGGGGTGAAAACCCCCTCTTCTGCTCTCTGTTATGGGGAGGTAAATTCCCCGTTGTGTTTTTTGTTTTTCTTCTCTTCTGTTATAAGTTTTCAGTTATGGTTTTGTCCCGGTTTTTTACTTTTACATGGGCCTTCCGATCTCCCTGGGATATCCAGTCCCCCTTGTCTCTTCCCTATCCCTTAAGCCTACCTAAGAAGATTTATGAGGTGATAGTGTATTTTCTTTATTGTCAATGGGGTTTCAGATTCGCTCTTTGAATGCTAGGGGCCTTAACTCCCCGTTTAAGAGAAATATGCTATGGAAAGATGCTATGTCCGCGAGATGCAGTGTGCTGATGGTACAAGAAACCCATTTACTGTCAGTGGACTCTCACCGCTGTTCACACCGTAACTTCCCGCTTGTGTTCTATTCTCCTGCAGCTAAAAAGAAAAAAGCGGGGGTTTTGATTGCCATCAAGAGTGATGTTGCGTTTACTCAGTCCTCGGTGTCCACTGATAGTAAGGGTAGATACATCATTCTGACTGGGACCATTGATAATCTCCCAATTACTTTGGCCACTGTGTATGCTCCCAATAAGGGGCAGCTCTTATTTTTGAGGCGCTTTCTGGGGAAACTTAGGAAAGTCGCTTCTGGTTCTATTGTGGTAGGGGGGGACTTTAACATCACACTTGATTCAAAATTGGATTGCTCCGCTCGCTCCCCCTCCTGTAGGCCTGAACTTGGCCCTCTTGTTGCTGAGCATCAGCTCCATGACATTTGGAGATACCTACATGGGGGGGAGCGCGACTACACTTATTTTTCTCCTGTGCATTTAACTCATTCTAGAATTGATTATTTTTTGATCTCCCACGATTTATTATGGAATGCACCGTCCTCGTCCATTGGTCTTATTACATGGTCGGACCATGCTCCCATAACCCTGGAGCTTGCAACTGGTGTCCCCGGTCCTCCCCTGCCACAGTGGAGGTTGAGCGCCTATATTTTAAAGAATCCGGATAGAGTGAAATATTTGGAGACACACCTGAGCGACTTTTTCTCTGTAAATGACACCCCTGATATTTCTGTTAACACCCTTTGGACTACGCAAAAGGCGTATATGAGGGGCATATTGCTGCAGCTTGCTTCTAGATTGAAGAAAAATAGACTTAGGAGCCTTTCTGAAGCACTCGCATCCCTTTCCAAAGCTGACAAGGCTTACAAGGCACACCCATCCCCCTTACTGTGTGAACAGTTGTCCAAAGCTAGGGCCCACTTGCGCTCTCTCTTACTTTATGATTATGAAAGATCGCTGCGCAGGATGAAAGCCTCATTCTATTACATGGGGGATAAGGCTGGATCGCTGCTGGCGAAGCGTGTGAAACGCAGGTCGGTGGCAAATCGGATTGCAAACCTGAAATGTGGGGACGCGGGACTAGTCACCCATCCTCAACAGATCACTGATGCTTTTGCTAGCTTTTACGAATCACTGTATAATTTGAACACTTCCCTTGACACCCCTCAACCCTCCAGGGAATTGATAGCAGAGTTCTTACAGGGTTTATCACTCCCCACCCTCTCTGTAGAACAGTTGGGTTCCCTAAATTCCCCTATCTCTAGCGCAGAAATTGGTGCTGCAATTAAATCCGCCAAATTGCACTCGGCCCCCGGGCCGGATGGCTATATAAATGAATACTATCGCACGTTTGGTGACTCCCTGGTTCCGTGTCTGCAAAGGCTGTTTAATGGTTTTTTGTCTTCCGGTCACATTCCCCCTGAAATGCTCTCTGCCACGATTGTCACTTTGCCTAAACCAGGGAAGTCACCTGATGTCCCTGGCAATTTTAGACCCATATCCCTTTTAAATACGGATATCAAACTTTTTTCCAAAATTATAGCCACCAGATTACATAAAGTACTCCCCACGCTTGTGCAAATTGATCAGGTGGGGTTTGTGGCGGTAGACAATGCAGAGATGGAACCAGGCGTGTCTTAAACCTCATTCAAGTTGTGGAGCTCTCCAGGGCCCCCACTGTATTTTTGTCCCTCGATGCTGAGAAAGCATTTGATAGGGTGCACTGGGGGTACCTGGAGGGAGTTCTGCATAAATTTGGATTTGCGGGGATATCCTACGTGGGATAATGGGATTATACTCTAATCCATCGGCGAGGGTACTTGCCTCAGGATTTCTCTCCAGACAATTTAAAATTACTAATGGCACTCGACAGGGATGCCCCTCTCCCCTCTGATTTTTGCTCTAGTCATGGAGCCCCTAGCTGAGGCCATTAGATCTTGCCCGGACGTTGTGGGCATCCCTGTCGGGACCCAATATCATAAGCTCACGCTTTACGCGGATGACGTGATACTTACTATCACGAAACCCGAACAATCTCTAGATGCTGTCTGGAGACTTTTAGAGTCCTTCTCAGCTGTCTCGTATTACAAAATTAACGTCACCAAGTCCAATATTATGCCACTCTTTGTTCCGGTAAACATGGAAAACGCCATCCGTCACAAACATCGCTTTGCCTGGGAACCTGATAGTATCCAATACTTAGGAATCTCTCTTACTCCCTCCTCTAGAAACTTGGTGTCGGTTAACTTTAAAGACTTGCAAATATCATTGCGGAAGGAATATGACGCCTTGGCCTCTATGGGTCTCACATGGATAGCTAGAATTAATCTGGTAAAAATGCTTATACTCCCAAAAATCTTGTACAAATTTCAGTGCATCCCTGTCCGAATACCTATGACTGTTTTAGACCAGCTCCAGAGAGGGATACTGCGGTTTATATGGGGGAATGTACGGCCCAGAATTTGTAAAGACGCTTTGTACCCTGCTTTGTGCAAGGGGGGGTTGGGTGTGCCTGATATTAAAGCGTATTATTGGGCTTCTTTGTTAGCCCAGGTGAAGGAATGGTGGTGCCCAACTGGGCCTCAGCGCTGGCTCCAATTAGAGTCTGGTTTGCTCAATGGTTCCTCTCTCCGAGGATGCTTGGCTGCTCAGATAGTTCGACCGTCTCCTACTCCCTTACCCACTGAACCTATGAAAACTGCAGTGTTGGCTTGGCGGAGACTGCTGGACCGTTCAGACCCCCCGAAATTTCTAGAATGGAAGGAATTCCCCATTCGGGTTTTTGAGTTTCTTATACCGGGCTTATCCTTGTCCACCTGGGTGGCTAATGGGATCACAGACGTACACCATTTATATGTTGATCAAACCTTGGCCCAATTTGAATATTTACACTCAACGTACGCGTTGCCCAATTGCCACTTTTACCAATATCTCCAAATCAGGCATCTGTTGCAATCCCATCCCCGACCAACGGTTGCCGTGCCACCCCCTACAATCATGCCGGTTGTAAAATTCCTTAAGTCATCAACTTCTGCTAAGAAGGGCCTGTCCCTGATGTATCAACTCCAGTTATTGCCGGGATCCGATAAGAAAGTGCCTTTCATGGACAGGTGGGAATCTGAGCTACATGAGCAATTTCCCCTAGCTAAATGGCATGATGCTCTCTTGTGGGCCGTCAAACCGTCCAAATGTATTAACCACGCGGAGCAAAACAGGAAGATCCAGTTGAGGTGGTATCTAACCCCAGATAGAATAGCCCATCTTTCAGTTGGGTATTCGCCGTTTTGCTGGCGAGGGTGTGGATATAGGGGGACCCCGTTACATATGTGGTGGAGCTGTCCACGAGTGACACCTTTATGGTCCAAGATCCAGAGTATGCTCTCTGACGTCACTGATATCCCTATTTCCCTATCGCCACAGATGGCCATTTTATGTATGGGTATCTCCGACTTGTCACATGATTGTAGGTGGGTAGTGGCACATGTCCTCACAGCATCCAGGAAGGTTATAGCCCGTTATTGGAAGCAAAGTGTTACTCCACCATTCTCAGAGGTCAAACAACTGATCAATCAATACATGCAGCATGAAATTATTCTAGCTCCTGACCTTCGCAATAGAGTGCAGACTACTAATAGATGGTTGGTCTGGCTGTCTAGCGCTCACGCCACCCCACTTCCTGAGTCTATTTTGTAACTGTCTATATTGGACGTGTGTATGTATGTGCATATTTCTATTTTTTGTTTTTTGTTTTGTTTTGTTTTTATCACTTCATGCCTTGGGTAGTAGCTAATCCGACCCCCCCCCCCCCCTTCCCAGGTTTTGGCCCTATTTAAGTTTAAGATTTTCTTTCTTCTTGCTTCCGTGTATGTTTTGTCTGTTTATTGTCTGTTTATGTATATTCCAAGGTATAATCTGGCGAGCCCACTGTACTCTTCAATGCTGGAGAAGTACTCTCCCTTCTCCACTTTGGCATACACTTGTTCTCTCTAGGTTGGCAGCATCCGAGCGGGTGCCCTGGAGACTCCCATTTGGTTTTGCCGATGATATTACACCTGTGTATGTCTATTGTAATTTCGGATTACCAGTGGCTGCGTCCACGCTTGCTTATGTGCCTTATTTGTGTTTTTAACATTTAAAATCTCAATAAAAATTTATTGAACCTAAAAAACAAAACAAATCCAAAATCCTTTAAAGAGGTGTTCCAGGAATTAATAAAATTACTGAAAATAATTAAATATTACTGTATTATAAATATATTCACAAAAAATTTTCATTAGTTATAATAGCTTATTTTGTCTGGCGAGCAATCATAAGAGAAGTCAAATGGCCACTGTCCTATTAGTGCACACAACACCTGTCCTAATTATACAGGAGGACAAGTTTAACAGAACACTGAGATAAAGAGCTGCCTCAGCCTCCTGGCCTACTTGTCAGGGATTATCATCCTGTATACAGCTAATAAGATGTTCAGATAAATCTCTGTAGGAATAGAGTTCATGAGAAGACATGAAGTACAGAGAGGACGGACAGGACAGATTCTGGTAATATGGAGCTGTGGTAATGGAGACTGTATATATAAATTTGGATCCTTATTAGCCACATCCCCACATCCTCTCTATACTTCAGCTTCGGAAATAATACCCTGTCCTAGAAAGAAGAAAAAAAATAATTCTGCTTTACCTGTGTAAGGGCCTTTTATGAGATGTATCCATCCAAATATGTAAATGTATTGCATCATGTTACTTCTGTGCTGCCTTTTTTTTCATATGGCATTGCATTCACTAATTTAACCAATTCCACTGCCAATACAATTTAAAACCAAAAATCAAAATGATGAAATACATTGAAAGGCATATCGAATACATACCTATATATTTTTGGAAAGCAGACCGTGAGACACCCATCACTCCTAAAAATAAAAGTTCACTACTTGCAGAGTTTATACTGTACATGGCATTTATGCCTACAGTATGTAAGCTAAGTTCAGGGGCGAAGGTGAGTTTCAGTTACAAATGGTACATACAATCAGGGGCAGCAAATTGTCAACTTTGCAGACCAGACAGGTTTAAAGGGAATCTGTCATCCTGATTTTGGACCATTATCTACAGTAATACATGTGTAGTACTGCAGATATGGAGTCCAAATTACCATTTTTTTTTACATTTTCCCATCTGTCAGTGCTCAGAGCTGCATTGAACAACATTGTCAGGAGTGCTGTGCTGCAGTGAGTACTGACAGTGGGGGAATGGGAGGAGTAGGAAAATAAAAAAAATGGTCATTTGGATAATAGGTGATGGATTCTCTTTAACCACTTAAGCCCCCCTAGCTTAAACACCCTTAATGACCAGGCCACTTTTTACAATTCCGCACTACACTACTTTCACCGTTTATTGCTCCGTCATACAACTTACCACCCAAATGAATTTTACCTCCTTTTCTTCTCACTAATAGAGCTTTCATTTGGTGGTATTTCATTGTTGCTGACATTTTTACTTTTTTTGCCATTAATACAAATTTAACGAAATTTTTGCAAAAAAATGACATTTTTCACTTTCTGTTGTAAAATTTTTCAAAAAAAACTACATTTCTATATAAATTTTTCTCTAAATTTATTGTTCTACATGTCTTTGATAAAAAAGTCCAATAAGTGTATATTTATTGGTTTGGGTAAAAGTTATAGCGTTTACAAACTATGGTGCAAAAAGTGAATTTCTGCATTTTGAAGCAGCTCTGACTTTCTGAGCACCTGTCCTGTTTCTTCAGGTGCTAGAATGTCAGGATAGTATAAATACCCCCAAATCACACCATTTTAGAAAGAAGACACCCCAAAGTATTCGCGGAGGGGCATGGTGAGTTCATGTATCATTTCATTTTTTTCACAAGTTAGCGGAAAATGACACTTTCTGAGAAAAAAAAAAAGTTTCAATTTCTGCTAACTTCTGGCAAAAAAAAAGAAATCTCAGACGGACTCACTATGCCCCTCAGTGAATACCTTGAGGTGTCTACTTTCAAAATGGGGTCATTTGTGGGGTGTTTGTACTGTTCTGGCATTTGGGCGGGGCTAAATTGTGAGCCGCCATGTAAAACCTAAAGGTACTCGTTGGAATTTGGGCCCTTTGCGCACCCAGGCTGCAAAAAGTGTCACTTATGTGGTATCACCGTACTCAGGAGAAGTAGGGCAATGTGTTTTGGGGTGTATTTTTACATATACCCATGTTGGGTGAGAGAAATATCTCTGTAAACTGACAACTTTGTATAAAATTTTTAAAAGTTGTCGTTTACAGAGATATTTTTCACACACAGTATGGGTATATATAAAATACACCCCAAACACATTGCCCTACTTCTCCTGAGTACGGCGATACCACATGTGTGCCACTTTTGCAGGCTGGATGCGCAAAGGCCCTAAACCAATGAGTACCTTTAGGATTTCACAGGGCATTTTTACGCATTTGGATTCCAGACTTCTTCTCACGCTTTAGGGGCCCCTAAAATGCCAGGACAGTATAAATACCCCACATGTGACCCCATTTTGGAAAGAAGACACCCCAAGGTATTCCGTGAGGGGCATGGCGAGTTCATAAAGATTCTTATTTTGTCACAAGTTAGTGGGAATATGAGACTTTGTAAAACACCATAAATGAAAAAATATATATCAATTTCCGCTTACCCTCAGCCAAACCAATAAAAATTCTGTGAACTGGCCTATGCCCCTCTCACGGAATACAGCTGGGGTGAAATGCCTTCAATGACACTCATTGGTTTTAGAGCCCTTGTGCACCTTGGCTGCAAAAAGTGGCACACATGTGGTATCGCCGTACTCAGGAGAAGTCGGGCAATGTGTTTTGGGGTGTTTACATATACCCATATTTGTGTGAGAAATATCTCTGTAAATTGACAACTTTGAATAAAAAAATGTAAAAAGTTGTCGTTTACAGAGATATTTCTCACACCCAGCATGGGTATATATAAAAATACACCCCAAAACACATTGCCCTACTTCTCTGGAGTACGGCGATACCACATGAGTGACACTTTTTTGCAGCCAAGATGCGCAAAGGGGCCCTAAAACCAATGAGTACCTTTAGGATTTCACAGGCCATTTTTACGCATTTGGATTCTCACACTTTAGGACCCCTAAAATGCCAGGGCAGTATAAATACCCCACAAGTGGCCCCATTGTGGAAAGAAGACACCCCAAGGTATTCTGTGAGGGGCATGGCGAGTTCACAGAAAAAAAAAAATTTGGCACAAGTTAGCGGAAATGTTTTTTTTTTTTTTTTTACAGTCTCATATTTCACTAACTTGTGACAAAAAATAAAATTTTGCATGAACTCGCCATACCCCTCACGGAATACCTTGGGGTGTCTTCTCTCTAAAATGGGGTAACATGTGAGGTGTTTGTACTGCCCTGGCATTTGAGGGTCTCCGCAATCATTACACGTATGGCCAGCATTAGGAGTTTCTGCGATTCTCCGTATATTGAGCATACGGGTAATGAGATTTTTTCCCGTTCAGCCTCTGCGCTGAAAAGAAAAAAAAATGAACGGCACAGATTTCTTCATTCGCATCAATCAATGTGGATGAAAAAATCTCTGCCCAAAATGTGCAAAAAAACAAAACGGCACAGATTTCCTCATTCGCATCGATCAATGTGGATGAATAAATCTCTGCCAAAAATGTGCAAAAAAAAGTAGTAAGGCCCCATTCACACGTCCGCAAAAATGTCCGCATCTATTCCGCAATTCTGCGGAATAGATGCGGACCCATTCAGTGTGAATGGGGCTGGCGGTGATGCGGAGAGCATACTATGCGCTCGCCGCATCAGCATTTGCGGAGCTGCGGCCGCAAACTTCCGGGTTTCGGCCCCCAAGCATCCGGCCGCAGCTCCGCAAAAGATAGAGCATGTCCTATTCTTGTCCGCAATTGCGGACAAGAAAAGGCATTTTCTATATAGTTCTGGCAATGTGCGGATCCGCAAAATGCGGAAAGCACATTGCTGGTGTCCATGGATCCGCAAAACACATACGGACATCTGAATTAACCTTACAGTGGGGTAATTAGTGTCAGGGGGGTGACATGGGGTGATCGGGGGTTAATCAGGGGTTAATCAGGGGTTAATCAGTGGGGGGTGGGGGGGGTGGATGGGTGGGGGGTCTGTGTGGTGTTTTGGTGCACTTATAAAAGTTTCTTTCGTGGTCCCAAGCAAATGGGACCACCAAAGGAACGATCAGCAAGCATATCAGACGCTGTTAACAAAACAGCGTCTGATATGCCATTCCTAACTTCTACAGCCTGCCAGCGCACGATCAGCGCTGGCAGGCTGTAGCTACCTTGTCCCCGGCGTGATCCTGTGAGCGCGCGCATGCGCAGCGCTGCGTTCACAGGAAATCTCGCCTCTCGCGAGATGACGCGCGGGCGCGTCAAGGAGGAACAGACCGACCGCCCGCAGGACGCAATCCTGCGTGAGGCGGTCGGCAAGAGGTTAACAAGGTAAACAAATTGAGAACAATTACAGGGTACAGGTAAACATATTCTTCTCATAGTGAAAGGTACCATTCTGAAACATTAATGAAACAGTCAAGCTTACAAATGCAATGCAACAAACGTAGAAATGATGGTTCTCACTTGATCTGTGGCTATGACCAATGTCATTTTGGAAAGGGCAAAGCTTAACCAACAGTAGAATAAGAGAACCATCATGCTTTACATGTTCTAAAATAACAGTAACTGATGCATATTGTGAACTCAGTCTGAAATCTGAAAGGGCAATGACAGTGTAGGTCTCAGAGCCTCTTATCAGTGGGTGCTATATAGTTCATTACCTTGTCTGTGGGAGGAGCTTTGGCACTAGGACCTCTTTCCCTCACTAGTCTGCAAATTGTTGCATCAGCCCTGCTATTTGGTGAGGAAGTCTTGGGCAGACAATTACCTTTAAGGTCCACTCCTGGACAGCCATAGTACGAGCAGCAAGGCCTTGTTCAGCATGGCAGACCAGTGGTTTAACAAAAGTAGAAAAACCCGCAGCACTTCCAAGTCTTTAGGAAGTTCTTATTTATTCACCAACATGTGCAACGTTTCAACCTTATATGGTCATGGGTATGCTTGAGAAGGTCAAAACATCGCACATTTTGGTGAATAAATCAGAACTTCTTGAAGACCTGGGAGTGCTGCGGTCTTTTCTACTTTATTGAAGTTTGGGGGTACTGTAGACTGGTACCCATCACTGCCTGCACAACCACTATATTGACTGTAAGAACAGAACTGTAAGTGCCACTGCAAAACCCTTTTTTAATTGCATAGACCAGTGGTTGAAGTCTTTCCTCTGAATGCTATGTCTTATCACACCTGTTTTTGTTGAATTGGCGAATCCCTGTACACTTCTGAGGTTGCCAGTCCTGGCACTGTTAAAACAGCTAATACAACATGCTGTTAGGAAGGATTTACTTTATGTGTTTTATAAAAGTTTATTGGACATCACCTACTAAACACATCCTATATTTCAACAATTTTAGACTCTATTTATCTTGCTCCTCATATCCCTACCCTCTCCCTTTTTTATTCTTTCTTTTGCATTGCACAGAATCTAAACTCCCTTATCTGAGGAATGTTTGAGCCTAGCAACCTATATGTCTCTTCAGTCTTCTCTGTTAAGGCTGGTAAATGGGATCAGACCACTGTAGCCCTTTCCTATCTCTTATCTCTCAAGAAGTCATCCAACATTCCTGAGACTTCAGCAAAGGGAGTGAAAAACACCAACCCTTGTTTAAAGGTAGGGCACTGTTCAAGGACTCATTTATTCTCTAACCTTATTCAATTTTATACATATACCAGACAATATTTAATCTTTCTGATCAACATATCATCTCACACTCTAGAAACCAGAAATATTTCAACAGAGATATTTTCCTAATACCTTCACCTTCATATTCCTAGTGCAAGCCACACATCTATTGGCACACACTAGGTACAATACTTATTAATTATTAACTGATACAGTCCCTGAAGTATCACACTTACCATTTAGAAACAAACAAATCTAATCTCTAATGCTATGGCCAGGACACACAGCATTAGGATACCAAAATGTCTGAACATTTAACACAATTGCCGACATCTTTGTAGACACTTGGGCTCTTTCTCTTGATAGTGTCATAAATTAACTCGTGACACTGCTCTGTTTTTCAAATCATCAGAGGTCCCCTTCAACATCACAGGAGCTCTAATGTCAACAATCTGCAAGCTATTACTACTCAACGTTTTACAGATTTTAATTCAAATCTGCTCAGTTCTATAATTTCGAAAATAATGTTGCTAGATTCTACCAAGCCAACTACAGCTCCACTCACAGCTCATAGAAGATTTGCACCTACAGATTATTAATTTCTGTGTTCACATTTGGAGTGGAAGGTCCAAACTACCCTCTCTCTATGTAACACCCTGTCAATAATAAGCATATTCATTTTCTTAAATCCCACTTCTGACACCAAGTGTAACATAATGTAAATTCAAAAGACTTGAGAATGAATATGCTTATGCAGGCTAAGTGAATACATATATTTGCTAAGTGTGATTAAATATAAGATAACACAAATGAATCACATACTGAATAATAAAAAGTAAATACACCACTAACCTAAATGGGGTGGAGACTCCGTCGATCATGCTATAACACAGGCTGTCTACTACATTATAACACATGACTAACACCATAAAGTGTATAATATTTACTTCCTACCTAGAATTAAGTTCTTGGTAGAGGCTCTTGAATGTATGTGTGTCACAGAGTTTAAACCTTTTACCCCCCCATCCCCAGTGTGCAGCATGCATGTCTCTGAGATCACTCAGGCATGTGGTCTAATCAGCACAATGGGGGATGGTTACCAGATTACAAGGCACATCATTACACAGAATGGTAATAATGAAAGGGAACAGAATTAAAAGAATAGAACATAAATAACAAATATCAAATTAATCACATGACATATATATTTTGCAGTCCACAAATCATGGATTGCAATATAAGGCTGTGTGCATCCCACACTTTTTGCGGGTCCCATTTAAAAAATCCCTATTCTTGTCTGCAAAATAGATAAGAATAGGACATGTTTTTGAGTTCACATTTTTTGTGTACCCATATGAATCGGTCCGAGTGAGGACCAAAAATACAATCATCTGGATGCACTCTTGGGCTTAGAGGTGATTAGTTGTATACCTGTTCTTATCTTCCAAGTAGAAAGGATATGTCTCCACTCACTCTTAAGAGTGCCTATATACCGTTCAGCTTTTCAATACATTTTTGGGGTTTTCAGTGTGGATTCTGTGTGGGAAAACTGCAATATAAGGATACTTTCACACTAGCGTTTTCTGGCATAGAGTTCCGTCAAAAGGGCTCTTTGCCGGAAAATAACTGATCAGGCATATCCCAATGCATTCTGAATTGATAGAAATCCGTTCAGTTTGCATCAGTATGCCTTCCTTTCAGTCACTGTCAGGCGTTTTGGTCAAATGCCTGATCAGTCGCCGGAATGCCGGATCCGGCATTCATTTACTTTGACTTGCATTAGTGCTGGATCCAGCATTGCGAAACAACTGAAGGACGGATCCGTCCTTCCGGTCTGCGTATGCGCAGACCGGGAAAACTGTGAAAAAGACTGCAAGACGGATCCGTCCATCCGCATGACAAGCGGAGAGACGGATCCTTTCTTGCAATGCATTTGTAGACGGATCCGCACCCGGATCCGTCTACAAATTCTGTCAGTTGTCACACTGGACGGCGATCCGGCTGGCAGCTCCGACAACGGAACTCATGTACAATTTGCTTTTTTTCTGAGATCTGAGGACAATCCACACCAAAAATCACATTAATATTGATATGCATTTCTAAGTGTGGTTTTGTTGAAGATTTCATGTGGATTTTCCGCATATAAATCTGCTCTGTGTGTAGCCACCCTATGACACCTATACCTATATAGTGGTTTATTACAGAGTAGCAATTACATGAAAGTTCCCATGTTCTCCACCTCTTGTCACTAACGGCTGCACAGGAGGAAAGATGAAAGCATCAGACTGTGATCTTCCTTTCTGTTACTTGCAGCTTTCCGGAGCTTTCTAAGCTCTTGCTGTTTGTTTGGTATTTAGCTCAGCTCCATTACAGCAGAACTAAAACATATGTACAAAGTCTACAGGCAGTCTGAGGTGAGCAATTTTTTATATATATATATATATATATATATATATATATATATAATATATACACATAATGCAGGCTTTAATGAAGGGAGCTAAAAACATATATGTAGCCACCTCTTTAGTCTTTTTTCCTCCTAAATCTGTCCTTTACCAGCCACCATGGCAATATAGGGGGTCAATTATTAACCAGAAATACACTTATATTAGGCCAGGTCTAAAAATGTGGGCGTGGCATGAACAGAGAAGGGGATGGGTCCGCAGGTCCGTCTTATTAATCATTTTCTATGCCTGTTTTAGGCATAGAAAATGGTCTAAATGTAAGGGAGCAAGAAAGCTTGGTTACATTTAGATTGGCGCTGGATGCTCCAAAGTTATGTAGATGCACTGCCAGCAGAGGGGCTTACTAAGATTGGCGTCTAAAAAGCTAGTCTTAATAAATGACCCCCATAGAGTTTGTGCTGGGGCTAGAAGTGGAATACCAAGCATATTTAATCCCTTAAACCACCATTATATACTTATACCTCATGTGGGCTAAAGGGTTGTATGGAAGAATTTAGTCCTGTTTTACCGTGCAATCTATGGTAAATTAAAAAATAAGCCCACATACTATTTAAAAAGTTATGTCTCTTGGAAGGAAAAAACATATACACACAAACAAAAATTGACTAGGTTATTAAGGAGGGGATTAAAATAATAATAATAATAATAATAATAATAATAATAATAATAATAATAATAATAATAAATCTAGAGATATCTAAGATAATATAATATTCAACAACAAGAGTAAAATATTTTCCCTAAGATGTTTTCAGATACAGTAAAACAGTAAAAAATCAACCAAAAGAAGAAAAGAGTAGGATGAAAATTCAGCTTTTTTTCATACAGAACTGATCAAATACAGTGAGCGCTCATTAGACAACAAGATGCTGAAAGAAATGGAACAAAACTTCACAGCTTCTGTAAAATCTAAGCTTTTTCTACCTTTCTGATCCATCTCCCCCTCTTTTCTGTCATCCAAATCCTGCTCAGCTGTCGTTCTGATAAGAAAATGGTTGTGTTATTGCCAAGACAGCGATAGAAGTTGCTGATGAATTTGCACATAATTGGAGAAAGTTGGCAGGATCCTGCCAATGAAATATTTCAGGACTTTTGTTGTCACTGGCAATAATTGTGCTTGGCTATCTTTGTATTGTTCATTGTGCACACTGTGGTAGAATGAATGGGATGCATTTAGGAAGATTATTGAACTAAATTATTCTAATTATAGAGGAGTTTCCCTTAGTTTCTTCAACTTTCTGTACAAACTCATATATATGTACTTCTGATACATGGGAGAATATATTTATATGTAGTTAAATAGCATTTGCTCCTGACACCTACATTAAAGTTTTTGAGGCTATTGACGTCTTTGGAGTCATTTTTTAAATTGATTTAGAAATATCGTATAAATAAAAACAATTGCAATCATTTTTATTTAAAAAGGTTGCCACAATTTGGCTTCTGCAGCTTCTTTGTAACATGGTACACAGCAACTGCAGAAACCTGTTCTGTGATAATCTGTGATAAATAGTCAGAGAGCTTGTCTGATTGCTAACTTTCCATCTACTCTCTGATCTTTACTGAATGAACTCCTAAGTTGATTACTGTATGCCCAAATCAAAGTTTTCTGACAAATGTTTTTACAGACCAGTATTCTGCTGCTGCTATGTACTATGAAAAATAATAGCTTTTAAAAAAACTGAATTTTTTAAATTAAAAACATTGCAAAATTATTTTCCAGTCCAAAAGTCCAATAATTTAAAAATGTTCGCTCTGAATTTATACAAAGCCTTAAAGGGGTTGTATCATCTCTGACATTGGGGGGCATATCGCTAGGATATGCTCCTGATGTCTGATAGGTGCAGATCCCACATTTGGTATTTTTCGGGGGCTTTTTGCTCTTGAATTATCAATAAAGTTATTTGGATTTTATGTTGTCATATATGAGTGTAGGTTGTGTAGGATACAAGTATAGCTATGGTATTTGTGGCTATCCATCTGTTCCCCTGTTGATACACTATTGATTTTGTGCATTATCCTGTTTTTATCTTGGACACCAGTGATATGTTCCCCAATCCTTACCCCTTTATTGTTTTATTTTTGTCTATTCTCATCTCCACTTAAAGGGTTTTGCAGCCTGTTTGTAGTGATGATCTATCTTCAGGATAGGTCATCAATATCAGATCGGAGATGGTCCAACACCCGACATCTCCGACAATAAGCTTTTTGAAGAGGAGGCGGCATTCCATGCAAGCACTGCTTCCTCTTCATTATACCGCCCATCGTCTCTGCAGTGCAGTGTAATTACAAGTACTCGCATGGAGGGCCGTCATCTTTTCAAACAGCTGATCGGTGAAGGTCCTGGGTGTTGGACCCCCATCGTTCAGATGTTGATGATCTTCAATAGAGATGAGTGAATTATTCAAAAATTAGATTCGGCTGCCTCATCAAATTGTACAAAAAGATTTGCTTCGTTAAAAATTACTTTGTCATGAAGCACATTTTTTCGTAAGTAGTAGGGGCAATGACAGGGAGCGGCAATTGCACCGCCCCCGTCATTGTACCCCCAAGATGCCACGTTCATACACGATAACGGCATCTGATATTATACAGTACGTCACCACGGCCAGGATTTTCTGAACATAAATGGATGAGGTAAGTATGATCTTTTAGAGTTTTTTTTACACTATTTTAGGTCAAATTGATTCACTACTATGAAGCACAAGGTAATTTGGCTTTGCGGTGAATCAAATTTATCTCGAAATTCGGATTGAAGAATCATAGACTTTGATTGACTCAACATGAATATAAAACTGCACAACCCCTTTAAATGTCAGCTATTGGATGACCAGTCTACACTCTTTATTGTTAACTCTTTTCCATTATTTACTGGCTTCACATGTCACATTATATGGCAGCATATAATTCCTTAATATTAAATGTGTATAATAGTTTATTGTTGAACTGAATTCACATAAAAGTTAATCTAAAAAATTGAAGCAAAAATAGAGGTAAAATGGAGAAACTGCGATAAAGAATATTTTTATACAAACATGTAGACAAATAACACATTACAGCACAAGCAGTGAGGTGCCAAGAGACTTAAGTGACAGCTTGACTTCTGGATAAGAGCCAAACTGAATTCCAAATATTGTCACACATGGCTTGTCCCTAAGACATCTTGACTTGGGGTGACATCTAGGGACATAAGGAAGAATAAAGCAAGTCAACCGTGAATGATCCATATACCATAGAGAGCAGAGAGAGACCCAAACATGCCCTTGTCTCTTCTCTACAGTTCATCCAAACTCTCCTAATAACTCTGCAGTTCCCTAGTGTCCATGCTGCCACTAATGAAGGAGTAGAACATGTTACAATAGACCTCATAATTCCTGGAGATTAATTACCTTGCTTTTCCCTACTATATGGAACCTATATCTACATTTATTGACTATTGCTGAGTATTTTTCAGCATTTTATTGTTTTCCCAGCTAGAATGAGATTACAAGTACAGAGCCATTAACAAACATTTTTACGTTTCTAATAAATGTCTTGTTTCCATCAGAAAAACATTTGTGGCAGTGTATGATAATGAACAGTACTAACAAATCTGGAAACAGTAAGGGTCCTTTTACAGGGACAGATAAATGCCCACAACAACCATATACTCACAAAATGACTCTTGTTAAAAGAGCTTTCGCACTGTTACCACGGTTCATGCAGCTGTTCATTTCCATGATTTTCGGCAGCACATACGTGTTCATATGGATAGATGTGCTGCCAACTGTCATGTTTAATACTGCATAAAAAAAAATAATCAGTTGACAATCACAGTTTACAAGAGGCGGTGATCACTGATCAGGAATAAATGTTCTTATGTAAGAACTTCCAAGACTTAAATACTGATGACCTATCCAGAGGATAGGTCATCAGTGTCTGATGACCTATCCAGAGGATAGGTCATCAGTATTTAGGTCTCAGAAAACCCCTTTATTTATATATATATATATTTTTTTCAAATTAAATATCCATTTCAAATGTTACGCACCTGTCCCGGATCCAGCGCTAAGCTCTGCCTCGCTCCCCTCTTCCAACCAGTCCAGCCTCCTCGTCAGTGTTTTGGGTTTCCACAGCAACTGAACGTGTCCAGATGACATCAGTATTCTGAGTTATTTAAACTCGCTAGGGCAGCTGTTGGCCCCCCAACAGATACACATTACAAACACTCTCTTAGATCTAGTCAAAATATACAGCTATGAGGGCTGATTTTGATATTTGTCACCTTTAAATGAAAACTAGCAATATGTATGGAAATAAAAAGCAGGAAAAAAATTCTAATAAAAGTTTTAATAAAAATGTAATACTTTAAATGTGCCCCCATAACCTCTGCTATACGGAATATTCTGGATTAATGATGTCTATTGTAGCATAAAATTCATAGTATGATTCAACTGATATATGATATACTGTAACCTTATACTGCTACAATTTTCACAAAGTGAAAGGACAATAAGTTTAAACTTAAACCATTATTACTTAACATTTTCTAATAATTAACAATTTCGTTCTTGCTGTCCTATGACATATTTTAGTGGCAAATGAATACTATTGCCTTATAAGACCCCTGGCAAAAAAAATTATGGGGATCATTTATCCAACTGGTGTAAAATAGAACTGGCTTAGTTGCCCATAGCAACAGATTTGGAAAATGAAAGGAGGAATCTGATGGGTTGCTGTAGGAAACTAAGCCAGTTCTATTTTTCACCAGTTTGATAAATGACCCCATATGTGTCTAGGAGTCTCAAGAGATAACCCTTTTAAATGTGTATTTTACAGATGAGGAAATGTATTTGGTCTCTCTCTCTCTTTCTCTCTCTCTCTCTCTCTCTCTCTATATATATATATATATATATATATATATATTTATATATATATATATATATATATATTCAGCAGGCTAAGTTCAGCCTGCATTTGTGGGAGGGGCGTAGGGGACTTTATAAGCCCCGCCTCCCAGCACATGGAGTGCGCATCCTCTCTCGCAATCACGTGCCAGGGTAGGAGGAGTCGCACACACATCGCTTCCGGCCATTTCCAGTGATCCCGCTCGCCAGAACCGGGCCTGGAGGGTAAGTACAACCCCGTCTGCCCCCGTGCCCCGCCAGTTATCCCGCAAATCCGCACGCACGGCACCCCCCCCCCCCCCCCGGTCCGCCCGTGAATACTGATCACAGCCACGCTGTCGCTCCCTCTGCAGCTGAGCCAGTAGCCGGCAGGCACTCACCTGGTGCCCGGCTCCCGATGCCTCCGGTTCTCCTGGCCTCTCCAACTCCCTCCACAAGGCCGCGACGCACGGCATTATCCTCCTCTCCCTCCGCCTCCAGGAGGATCACTCGCCACCACCGTGTGTTCCACTGTGGAACGCATCCCGCGGTCTCTCCCGCCCAGCGCATGCGCACAGCGCCGCCTGTCTCCTGGCTCGCGTCAATTCACCCACCACACACCGAAGACTAGCGACTCAGCAGCGCCTGATCCCCCTGAGCTCCATCTCCTCTCTTCCAAGCGTGGGCAATTACCGCGTCAGAGGAAAATATGGCCATCATCTGTAGGCTTGTGGATGTTCTGAGAAGACAGATCCAAAGACGAAGACAGGCCCTCCTGATCCATATTCCATTATCTGACACACTGGAGGACCCAGCACTCCCGTGCTGGGCCGAAGATGGAAGAGAACGGTGTAATACCTCCTTCCACTTCTGGTGACGCTGCTCAGGAATCGAACAGTTGTGAAAAAAAAAAATAAAAAATAAGGGATCAGTTGAGTGGCCGCAGGATCAGGGCCAACCTGGCTTAGCGAGCAGATTCCTCATGCGACGGAAATATGCTTGCTAAAACAGCACCACACTGGGATCATCATGTTGTTCAGGGACCCTGATACCACCTTATTGGTTCCCGAGCATATGATACCCGCTGTTCCAAACCATGCATAACACAGGTAGAGAAGCATTAATCACAGTCTCATCCAGAGCCATATATATATGCATATATATATATATATGTCCATTATTCGTGTATATGTGTGTGTATATATATATATATATATATACACACACACGCGCTTGTGCATACAACGGCGCCAATATTCCGTATTTTCAGACACACAATCCCAACGCTCGCGGCCCAGCCGCGCTCACACGCCATGCCCGCAACTCAGACTGTTGGTATCATCTGGCCACATACTCCAGGGGAAAGACACTTTGATACGAGGTCCCCAGACATCCGTGCCATTGTCGTGTCAGACTCGCACAATTCACTGCACCAAGACTCCACGGTCATACCTTTTTGTCGTACTTACCATTTCACGCTGCCCCGCTAGTCCCCCAGGCTTCCACGCTGCTTTTCCCATCCTTACATACTCGGTCCCTCCAGCCTGACACGCTCAGGACCCCCCCCCCCCTGCAATCCAGGTACGCCCTGGATTCCCCCATTCCACGTGCGGTTTTCCCTGTGCCCTGCAACTATGTTTCCCCACGCTTGGTGCGCACAAGCATCCAGCACCCTCATCAGGTGCGCCCTGGTCTCCCTCCTGCTCACGGGTAAACACTCCCCCGTTTTCACCCCACTGCCACCCGGCCTGGTACGCCCAAGCCTCATGTCTCTCGCGGCAGTCATCCTCACCAGGTACGCCCTGGCTGTCCTACGTCATCCAAATGTCCTTCGTCCAGCTCATCCAGGATCTCCCTGGCTCATGTTTGCTCAGAAGGCCCGTCGCCAGTCTCTCCATTAGTCACAACAATTCTGGGCCCGCTCACACACATCACGCTGCCGGTTCCTCCCGATCCACGCATTCCCGACAATGGCCACGTCAGCGGCAGTCCTGCCCTTCGCGCGTGGCGTCAGTCCGTCAAGCCCACGAACACCTGGTTCTTCCAGTCACGATTTATCAAGTCAACACATACGGTCCGACATTGCTCCCTCCTTCTACGTTCCCTAGAATTTGCGCAGGGACATACTGGCCGGCAAGGATGTCAACCTCGCGGCGGTCCTCATCTCCACTCATGACACAGTGGAGAGCAGGACCATCGCGTGTGGCGATGTGTCCGTGGTACTGAAGTCCAAAGACACTCGCCTCAACCGGAAGATCTCCATCCCGGAGTTTGTGCTGGCGTTCAGCCTGTATCGGGACGTTATCTGTTCCGCCCAGCTGGCCAGAAGAGAGGAGCTTGATACATACCTCTACAGAGTCATGGACCTCGGGTATAAATACGGAGGATTCGCCTACTACTTCTACCACCGGTCATTCTCGGCAAAGGCAGCTGCTGCCCTTGCCCAGTCTCAACACGTCACCAACTGGGCGTCCCTCGACATGGAGCTTTTCCGCAGACATTTTGCCGGACTAAGATCCCCGTCTTGCTCCAACTGTCAGTCGGTGCTGCACGCGTTCGACTGGTGCCCCAACTCAAACGTTACCTCCCAGCCAAAACAATATCCCAGCACCTCGGCTTCCCAAAAGCCAGGGCCACTTCTGGATAAATTAGGTCGGCCTATAGTGTTCCTGGGAAAAAATCAGCTATGCAACAACTACAACTCCTCCTTCTGCAATTACAACAAGTGTAAAGCTCTCCATATTTGCTCAACCTGTTTCCGGGCCCACCCTCAAACCTCCTGTTCCCAACGCACTGCGAAAAGCTGACTAGCCGACATCAATGTCCCCCTTTTGGTTTTCCTCCTAAAAACCCATCACAACCCCGAGTTAACACGATTCCTGCTATCCGGATTTTCCGAGGGCTTCCACACCGGCTTCGTCACCTTGCCCCAAGGTTCCTGGGAAACCCCGAATCTGATGTCAGCCACCGAAGACCCGGACGCAGTGGATTCGCTCCTACAGGCCGAATTAAAGAAAGGATTCATCATAGGCCCCTTCTCCCAACCTCCCTTCCACACTTATAGAGTGAGCCCCATCGGGTTGGTATCCAAAAAAAAACACCATTAAAAAACGGTTGATTTACGACTTGTCAGCGCCTCATGCTTCCAGCGTTCCCAGCCTCAACTCATTGATTCCCTCCGAGGAGTATTCAATGCAATACTCATCTCTGGATGAAGCAATACAGCTGATCCTCCAGGTAGGGGCGGGCGCATGGCTATCGAAAGCGGACATATCCGACGCTTTCAAGCTATTACCACTCCAGCCACACCTCTGGAGGCTCCACGAAATCAAATGGAGGGACCAGTACTACTTCGCCACCCGCCTCACGTTCGGGTCAAAGAGCAGCCCCTGGCTCTTTTACCAGTTCGCACACGCCCTCCATTGGATTCTGGTAAACCACACCAATTGTCCCTGAGTAATTCACTACCTGGACGGCTTCTTGCTAATCGAAAACCCCAACCATGTTCCCGACTGGTTGGAGAGTCTCCTCAGCATTTTCTCGGCTCTACGGGTCCCCGTGGCACCGTCAAAGGTCGAAGGCCTGTCCACGGCTATCACCTTCTTAGGCATCTCCCTAGACACTCTCAGAATGGAGGCCAGACTTCCGGAGGACAAATTGGTCAGGCTCTAAACAGCCCTTTCCACTCACGTAGGTTCCAGGACCATGTCAAAAGGCGAGTTACAGTCGTTATTGGGCTCTCTCAATTTTGCCACCCGGATCATGCCACAAGGTCGCTCCTTCACATCAAGGCTTCTCCGGCTATTACCCACGGCAACGACACAAGACTCTCTCATCCAACTGGACCGGGAAGCCCTGGCCGACCTAGCCATGTGGAGGGTCTTTCTATCAGACTGGAATGGTATCTTCCTGTTCGTACCACATTGGAACGAGGCCTTCCCGACCGTGTACTCCGACGCAGCCGCGTCCGTCGGGTTTGGTGTCGTTTGCGGCCGACAATGGTTTGCAAATTCCTGGCCTCCCCAAATCTACTCTGATTCCCAGGCCATCCGGTCTTCCCCCCTCCTGGAACTATACCCCATCGTGGTGGCCGCCCAGGTCTGGGGCGGAGAGTGGAACAACATGCCGGTATCCTTCATTACAGACAACCACACGGTAGTGGACATCCTCACCAAAGGAAGATCCTCCTCACCGAAGGTCATGCGTTTCATGTGCAAACTCACCTGGTTGGCCCTGAAGCACAATTTCCATATCTCCTGTGCCCACATTCCGGGCCTCAAGAACGTAGCAGCAGATGCCTTATCCCGCCTAAACCTCAACCTTTTCTTTCAGGTCATGCCACAAGCCGAAAGAGTCGGGTTAACCCCCCGGATTTCACTTCCCTGATCCTGGACTAGACAAGCACATAGCAACGGCATGATCTCTCATCCGCAAGTCTCTGTCAGAGAACTCCTCCAGGAACTACCAATCAGGCTGGAAGGCATTCAAGGTCTTTTCTCACCTTCACCCCAGGGGCGACACGGACGAAGTCACGTTCATCACGGCATTCCTGGCATACTGCCACAAAGACCTTCACCTGTAATACAGCACAATCAGGTTGTATTTGTCGGGGGTCCAGCATCATCTCATGATCCGCCACCCTGGCTCCACTTCCCACTTTTCCTCTCATGCCATCAAAGCCACGTTACGTAGCATCCAGAAGAGTGCCAACAGGTCCGAACCCACCAGGCAACCCGTGTCAGGGGACTTGTTCAGGCAGATTTCAACCTCTCTAGACGGCAACCCTTTTGGGTCATTCAAAAACACCATCCTCAAAGCTGCTCTCTATTTAAGTTTCTATGGCTTTCTCCGACCAGGGGAATTCACCAGCACCTCCCCTCATAATTCAGGACCCGTCCTAAACCAACTGGCCCGCGGTCACGACCATTTCGTATTCACTCTACCCGTCTCCAAAACCTCACAAGTAGGACCCCCCGCGCGCATCCAATATTTCCCAACTACCAATCCTTGGTGCCCAGTGGCTGTCCTTGATGCATTACTTACCATTCTAGGTAATCGGGCTCCGACCAGCCCATTACTTCCTTTCCCTTCCCAGCCGCTCTCGTGCTCACATTTAACACATGCGCAGCCTCGCATCAGGGTTAGGAGTCGACCCCAGAACCATATCAGGCCACTCGTTCCGGATCGGAGCCGCCTCCGCTGCATCCAAACACGGGGTCTCGGCCCACATCATACGCAAGATGGGACGATGGCAATCGTCGTGCTTCTCACGGTACATCCCGCATCCGAAAGCCGAAATTGCCAAAGCTTTCTACGACCTGGTACTGTAAATACATAACAATAAAAAGTTGCATCCATAAAACTTTCCTACTCGTTTTCTTGCCCCCTTTATTTGCCTACCCTCGTTCGCGGCTAACGGCACACCACTAGCCTACCCAGGTAGTTTAGGGTCAGGACTCACATCCTGGGCTTCGCGCCGCAGCCAGGACCACAAATATATATACAGTTGTGTTCAAAATTATTCAACCCCCACTGAAATTGAGTGTTTTGGCCAATTTGACATTGATTTTGATCATTTCAGTCATCTTGTTTACAATTAAATCAAAGAGGCACTTGTAAGTCAGACAAATATAACATAACATTTATGATGAAATAACCACAAATGTCTTTTCTGTGCTCACATCATTATCAGTTTTATTCAACCCCCAAGTGACATTCAATCTTAGTACTTAGTACAACATCCTTTTCCAGTTATAACAGCTTTTAAACATGAAGCATAGCTTAACACAAGTGTCTTGCAGCGGTTTACAGGTATCTTCGCCCATTCTTCATGGACAAAAGCCTCCAGTTCAGTCACATTCTTAGGCTTGCGCGCTGCAACTGCTTTCTTTAAGTCCCACCAGAGGTTCTCAATCGGATTTAAGTCTGGTGACTGCGATGGCCACTTTAAAATGTTCCAGCCTTTAATCTGCAACCATGCTCTAGTGGACTTGGAGGTATGCTTGGGATCATTGTCCTGTTGAAAGGTCCAACGTCTCCCAAGCCTCAGGTTTGTGACGGACTGCATCACATTTTCATCCAATATCTCCTGGTACTGAAGAGAATTCATGGTACCTTGCACACGCTGAAGCTTCCCTGTACCTGTAGAAGCAAAACAGCCCCAAAGCATGATTGACCCCCCCGCCATGCTTCACAGTAGGCATCTGACAAATCTTTTTCCAGTTCCTCAGCAGTCACACAGGGACTTTTCTCCACTTTGCGCTTCAGGTAGCGCACAGCAGTCGAAGTCAGCATCTTCTTTCTGCCACGACCAGGTAGCGTTTCAACAGTGCCCTTTGCCTTGAATTTGCGAATGATGCTTCCTATGGTGTCTCTTGGTATGTTTAACATCTTTGCAATCTTCTTATAGCCATTGCCCTTCCTGTGAAGAGAAATCACCTCTTCTCTTGTCTTCCTGGACCATTCTCTTGACTTCACCATGTTTGTAAACACACCAGTAAATGTCTAGAAGGAGCTGAGTATCACAGTCATTTTAAATCTGCCGAATTGGTGCTTATTATGCTTGATTGCTGCTCCTTGACATCCACAGGTATTTTCAATACCTGATTGAAAACACTTGAATGAACCTCTGTTCTTAAGAGTGGTAGTCTTTAAGGGGTTGAATAATTGTGTCAACGAAGAAATCACAAAAAAAAAACATTTAATGCTGTATTACAAAAACAATTGATGTCATTTTAGTTGCATTTGGTTCTTTAAAAAGTCCTTGTAAGATTTCATTCTAAACACAATTACAAATGTACACTAAATTCCCTAAAACCCTTTACAGCATTGGGGGTTGAATAATTTTGAACACAACTGTATATATATAGTTGGGTCCCAATTAATTCTAATTCTACCTGAATCAAAAATGCTCAAATTTCTCTAAAAATATGAATATAACAGTTACTGCTCTCCTAGAACTTATATTTTTCTGAGAGAATATTCAGAGAGTAAATATAAGTCCTAGAAGACTAAAAAGGGACCCAAACAAAATAATGTACTGAAAACCAGTTCTCCTTCCAAAAGGACAAGGGTACTGAGAGGAATATTGCCCTTCTTGTTAGACGAGTGACCTTGAGGGTACTCTTGGGGTGCTCTTTCTTTTTAGGGAAACCAACAAGTATGCATAAGGAGTATAGCAGTCCAACACTGCACTGTGTTTCTGCAAAAAAAATATGCACATTTTTGTATCTTACTTTAGCTGGCATCAGATAGACTTAGTGTTTTCTTTTTGGAAGGAAATCTATTCAGAAATATATTCAATGGCATTCAAAAATATTCAAGAATATATTCAAAAATATATATTCAAAGGTATTCCAGTACCTTTTGGAAGGACAACTATCTTGCACATCTCATTTTCAGTAGAGTAATATGTCTCTCTCTCTCTCTCTCTCTCTCTCTCTCAAGAAATTTGATTTTGTTAAAGTCGAAAAAAAAATTGTGAAATTTGGGATTAACTCCAAATTGATTTGCTGTGAGATGCTGATATGATTGTGGTCCAGGTCAGGTCCTAAGAATGAGAGCTGCTGTTATACTGTAACAGTAGATCAAAATACGGTCAAATTCATATCAGATAAAATCTTATGATTATGCAATGGTAATTGGAATATTCTGGCAAACATCTTTTCAGTTATTGAGAAACAATGTTGAAACATCTTGTGAATTTATAGGATTGCATAAAGATATTGTATCATAGCAATTTATTGCTATTTTTCTACGCTAATGAAAAGGAAAGCACTTTTGACACATTAGTTTTGTTCATAATTTAATATTTTAGACTCTATCTATCTATCTATCTATCTATCTATCTATCTATCTATCTATCTATCAATCAATAATTTCTTTCTTGCTACTATATTTCAAGTCTACTTCTTCTTTAAGGAAATTTTTGGGTAAAATGTATACTTTGGGTCATGCCTAGTGCAGGGCTTAAGGGGGTGGTGCGTGGCACTGAAATTTAAAGTCAGCTTCAACCCCCATTTTACTAGTTAGATCATCACTGTACCTAAAATAAAATAAAATTAAAAATCATTCTCCTGCTTCCCACCACACCAGCGTCAAGGATCCAGTCCAGGTCCTTCTTCTTTTCATGTGTAAACATCCATACAGAGTCATATGTGCCATTATGGCCAATCACTAGCTTCAGTGGCAATGTGTCCCCAAGCAGTGATGTGTCAAAGCTGAAGCCAGTGATTGGCCACAGCGGCAGACATGACTCTATCTAGGAAACAGAAGAAGTCAAACCAGAGCCTTGTGGCAGAGAGGAGGTGAGTGCCATTTTTATTTTAGGTACAGTGCTATCCTGGCCCTAGCTAAATGGAAGTTGAAGCTGGAAAAATCCTGTTAAAGAACAAATCGAAGAAAAAAAAACATTGCATTGCCCCCTCAGTCCCTGTTCTAGAAATAGCACAAGGTGTACATTTTTCCCAGAGTTTTCTGTAAAGCCATTATCTAGTCTCTGTGTAATGGGGGTCTCATCCAGATTATAAATTATTACAAAGTTATATAACATGATAAATCTTTACTAATCAGAAGGGTTCTTTTAATATTATTTGACATTACTTCTTCAGTTTTTTTTGTTTTTTTTTCCTTTCATGCAGGCAATGAGATGTTTGGCTTATTATCTAAATATATGATGTGCTATGCTTTTTATATCTGTTTTTATATGTGTTTACTTGGGCCATTCCCAAGTTTTTACTTGGACCAAATGTACATTTATCAGCAACTACCAAGTCATAGCTCTAAAATTCAATTGGTGAGGATGACTAGCCCAAGTAAACAGGTTTATTGATCTAGTGGAAGTCATACTAAAAAACCCCAATGAAACCAATTACAACAATTATGTCTCACACAGAAACAAACTCTTCCCCGGTAATGGTTACTTGGATCAATACTCAAATTCATCTTCAATCAATAAAGAATAATTTAGGTCATGTTACATTGTATATGGCAACATTTACTTAATTTCAGTAAACTTGGAGCTGGTTAGCTTTTCTTACATCCACTGATTGCATATTTATACATTTTATAGAATATTTCCTCATGGGACTTGAAGATTTCCTCAAGAAACATTACCATGAATGATAAGCTTCTTAGGTCCTCTTTAGGACAACATGTTGCAAATGTAAGAATAATCTGGAAATAAATGTGATTATGATGATTTAAAAAGGCTAAATCTGAATCAGTAAAACACCATGCTAAAGTACTGAGACAACTAGAGCCTTGTACCTAAAGGCCCCTTAAAGGGACTGTCTCACTTCAGTAAGACAAACTTCATGTAGAGAAAGTTATTACAAGCCACTTACTAATGTGCTGTGATTGTCCATATTGCTTCCTTTGCTGGCTGGATTCACTTTTCTATCCCGTTATACACTGCTTGTTTCCATGGTTACAGACCACCCTGCAATCCATCAGTTGTGGTCGTGCTTGCACAATATAGGAAAAAGCACCAGCCTACAGTATGTGAGCTCCCACTGTCCGGGCCACCAGAGAGGCTGACGCTTTTTCCTATAGTGTGCAAGCACGACCACCAATGATGGATTGCAGGGTGGTCTGTAACAATAGAAACGAGCAGTGTATAATGTGATAGAAAAATAATCTAGCCAGCAAAAGAAGCAATATGGACAATCAAAATATATTAGTAAGTGCCTTGTAATAACTGTGTCTACATGATAAATGCTACTTACTGAAATGAGACAACTCCTTTAAAGGAGTTTTACGGCTTCAACAACCATTTTAGCTAAGACCAAGACAGCACTGTACATGTTCCATTCTAATGAAGTCCAACTCCTTCCGATTCCCAGCATGTAAACTTTCAGACAGGATCACATGCTCCACAATTAGGGCCATTATTGGGATGTTCTTAGGAACACTCATTCACAATAATTGTCTTGTGAAAAGTGTTGTGGATCACCTGATGCTCATTAATTGGGTGAAATCATTGTTGATGTGGTCACCAAAATCTACATCCCTGGGCAGCAAATTAATCTGTGTAAACATGGGTCTGCTGCCCAGAAACAATAAATTTGTTTGGGGCCAAGCAATCGCAGGAGCTATCACTCGCCCTCATATAAAAGAGACAATTGCTGCATGTAAATTTTCTGCTCATGATCATGTAATTGTAAACTGTTTATTCTCTATTATTCTCTATTATAAATTATCTAATTTATATAGAGCCACTGAGGAAGGAGCATGTGAGCTCTGGAACGCGGTTGGCAAATAATAATATTCATTTATATTTCTAAATTGGCAAGAATCCCTGTCTGATATACAGATAGATGTACCTGGTTGGAGCAGTGTATTGGAATTACAAGCGCAGATCACATACAACACATTGGGCCAACCAACACAGGAGCTGGACATCATGTGGTACGCTGAATGAGAGAACTACTGCATTCGTTTATGCTCAGAAGTTCTCCGCTAAGCTGGGAAGTACCTTGCACGTGGGAATCCAAGAGCCCAGTAAGAGCCCTCCCAGCAGAGAGAGATGGTGGAGTATTACTTCAGGATTGGTAACATTGAGCTCAATATCATTGTACACAGTTATTTATTACATTAACGGCATATTAACACTACCAGAGATACGGGCAGTTAATTATCACTAACAACCAATAATCTACAATATGTTTACATATGGACTAAGACTGTAAAGAAAGCATCATATGGTTATATTTAATATATTTTAATTTTTATAAAAATATTGATTAATAACAATTGATCATATTTTTTCATGATAGCATGCCTGCCATTTTGTTATTGTTTTTTCTATTATTCTCTATAATTGCCAGCATGATTGCCTCACTTCAGCAAATGACATTTATCATGTAGACAATGTTAATAAAAACACTTACTAATGTATTGTGATTGTCCATATTGCCTTCTTTGCTGGCTTGATTTATGTTTCCATTGCATTTTACACTGCCTTTCTCCAGCAGATGGGGTATGATTGGTAACATTTTGTAACAGGAATGAAACTTACCATTCCATTCCACTCTCTTAGTAGGAGTGGGCTAGTCTGACATCCTGCCAAGGTTGGGGCTAAGCTAGGGAGATTCAGTTTTAGGGAAGAGAGCGAGGAGTGAGGGAGAATGCAATTCATCTCCAGCTCCTCCATGCCAGGTGAATCACAGGCAAAGCTCACCTAGCAGGATTTAATTGCCCCAGGGGGATCACAGAGGTGTCTTACAGTACCTAGGAGGATGTAATTGCCCCAGAGAGACTGCAGGGTCCAAGGCCACAGATGAATTGCAAGTAATAATGCATTAGAGTCAGCAGAGTGATCAAGCAAACAAGCTATCAAGACTCCGCTGCTAAGTGGTGGAAAACGTTAAGACACCATCTTGAGAGTTCAGGATAGGCATAACTAGAAGCCTGCATTATTCATTGGATGCCTAAAGTCACAGGTGCCAGAGTAAAGCTGTAGGGAAGGGAACCGAGAGAGAGATACCATCAGCTAGCAAGTTTCTGAGTGGCAGCTTTGATGCATTTCCAACCACCACATCTCATAATCTGGGTGGAGAGATTTGCACTTTGTACCAACTGCTGATGAATGTGCTGATTTTTGCCCTCGGTAAAGGAAGAAGTTTTTTATTGAAAAATTTTTGCTTGGTAACTTTCATCATCACTAGTGTTGTTCGAGCATGCTCGGCCGAACACCAGTTTGGCTTGAGCATCTCGATGCTCGGCACATGGCGGTATTCGGCCGAATACTGCATGTGCTCGAGCGCAATGCTCGAGTCTCTTCCCCGCACGTATCTTGACTGCTACGCAGATAATAGTGCAGGTAAGTACTGCCCTCACTGTAATGCAGTAGCCATGTTGGTTACTGGCATTACAGTGATTGGCTAGCCAGAACACGTCATCGGGTGATATATAGCACCCGATGACGCGTGTTCGGCTCAGTCTTAGACAGGGAGAGCTGTGCTAAGGAAGTGAAAGACAGTGTAGGGAGTGATATAGGAATATTTTTATTAGAAAAATCTTTTCAGAGACCCAAAAGTCTTTTTAAGCACTATTGTGTGTGGCAGCAATATCTATTTTTAGCTCATCTTGCGCTAAATAGCATGCGATAGTTAGGCTTCTGCAGACAGCGACATTAGTTGCACCACATCTCTAGTGTAAAGTGTGTGCATCCAAAAAATATCTGTGACATCCAGTGTACTTTTTCCGTAGACGGTGTCCGCTGTGGATATTGACATTAGTTGCACAACATCTCCCGTATAAAGTGTGCGCATCCAAAAAATATCTGTGACATCATGTGTGCTTTTTCCATAGACGGTGTCTGCTGTGGTGACCTGAGGTGTGCCACATCTGCAGTGTAACGTGTGCGCTGAAAATATTGATCTGTGACATACAGTGTACTTTTTTCAATAGATGGTGTCCACTTCTGACAGTGACATTACCAGTGCCACATCTAAAGTGTAACGTGTGTATGTGACATACAATGTACTTTTTATGTTTGTGTACGAACCTTCTTTCCTCCAGGCGCAGAGGATGTCCCCTTGTCACAGTCACAGTCCTGGGGATAAATAGATGATGGTATAGATCTCTGTACTGACCCCTGATACATTTATACATAGTAATTAGATCTCCCCTCAGTCATCTTTTTTTCTAAAGTGAATAAACCTAATTTTTGCAACCTTTCAGGGTACTGTAGTTGCCCCATTCCAGTTATTACTTTAGTTTCCCTCCTCTGAACCCTCTCCCGCTCTGCTATGTCTGCCTTGTTTACAGGAGCCAAAAACTGTACAAAGTACTCCATGTGTGGTCTGACTAGCGATTTGTAAAGTGGTAGGACTATGTTCTCATCACGGGCGTCTATGCCCCTTTTGATGCAACCCATTATCTTACTGGTCTTGGCGGCAGCTGCCTGGCACTGGTTTTTGCAGCTTAGTTTGCTCTTTATTAAAATTCCTAGATCCTTTTCCATGTCAGTGTTACCGAGTGTTTTACCATTTAGTATGTACGGGTGACTTGCATTATTCCTTCCCATGTGCATAACTTTACATCTGTCAGTGTTAAACCTCATGCGCCACTTATCTGCCGAACCCTCCAATCTATCCAGATCCCTCTGTAGCAGTATATTGTCCTCTTCAGTTTTAATTACTTTATACAGTTTAGTGTCATCTGCAAAAATGTATATTTTACTATGCAAGCCTTCTACAAGATCATTAATAAATATATTGAAAAGAATAGGGCCCAATACTGACCCCTATGGTACCCCACTAGTGATAGTGACCCAATCTGACTGTGTACCGTTAATTACCACCTAGAGTCCGCAAATATCAGAAATAAGGTTCTGGCTTTGACATTACTTAATTCCCTTAGGATATGGGGGTGTATGCCATCCGGTCCTGGCGATTTGTCTTTTTTAAATCTTTTTAAGTTGCTTTTGTACTTCATCCTGGGACAGACAGGACACTTTTAATGATGATTATGATGTATAATCTTATATACATGCACTCTTACCCATAGGGCCTCGATGCGCTTAGCTGGCAGAAGAAAAGGCATAACACTTGACCATAGACCACAAGGCCCATTTCACCGCCAACCACCTAACACATATCAAATGGAGAAATAAGAAAGGGAGAAGAAAGGGAGAAGAAGAAGAGGGTCCCAGAGGTTCGAGCGGGGTGTAGAAATGTGAGGTGCAAATGGGTCGACACCTTCAAATTTATACTTTTTAACATTTACATAATTGAAGAACATTTTAGGGTTAGTTTTACTCTCTTTGGCAATTAATCTCTCGGTCTCTAGTTTGGCTGGTTTTATTAGTTTTTTACATGTTCTATTTTTTCCTTGTAGTTTTTCAGTGCTTCCTCGCTACCCTCCTGTTTTAGTGATTTATCTGCTTTCTTTTTGTCATTTATTGCTTTCTTTACAGTTCTATTTATCAATATTGGTTTCTTTTTGTTCCTTAACCTTTTATTCTCATATTGTATGTACCTCTCACAATGAGATTTTAGGATGCTTTTATAGATATCCCATTTTGTGGCTGTATTTTTTTTATTTTTGAGGACTTTGTCCCAGTAAGTTAGGCCTATAGCATCTCTTAGTTGGCTTGATTTCGCTTTTTTAAAGTTTGGTATTTTTGTTCCTCCCTGTAAAACTCTTTTGAATGATAATTGGAAGGTTGTTACTTTATGGTCACTATTTCCAAGGTGTCCCCCAACCTGCACATCTGTTGTTCTGTCAGGTCTATTGGTTAATACTAAGTCCAGTATGGCCGTTCCTCTAGTCGGGTCCTGAACCAGTTGGGAAAGATAATTGTCTTTGGTTATTGCCAAGAACCTGTTTCCTTTATGCGATATACAGCTTTTAGTTTACCAGTCTATATCTGGGTAGTTCATGTCCCCCATAATAACCACCTCATTATGATTTGCCACCTCGTATTTCTCGTTTAGTAGTAGATTTTATAATAGGTTTATAGTAAACTCATATTAGTAATTTATTATTGTTTTTGGCTCCATGTATCTCTACCCACAGTGACTCCACATGTTCATGTCACTCACTTATATTTTCTCGGACTGTGGGCTTTAGACAGGACTTTACATAAAGGCAGACCCCTCCCCCTCTCCGGTTTTGACGATGATTTCTAAACAGACTTTAACCTTGTACATTAACTGCCTAGTCATAGTTATTATCTAGCCATGTCTCCATTATTCCCACTATGTCATAGTCCTCCTCACACATCACTAATTCCAGTTCCCCAGTCTTGTTAGTCAGGCTTCTAGCATTAGTATTCATACAATTGAGAGGTTTATGTATATTTTTAACCTTACACCTTTCCTTCTGAACTGTTCTAGTTCCTCCTTCTATTCTTCCCCCAGTCCCACTACCTCACCTTCTGTCTCTATCTGCGCTATCTTCCCTTCCTATAATGTAATCGCCCCGCCCCCCCAGTCCCTAGTTTAAACAATCCTCCAACCTTCTAGCCATCTTCTCCCCAAAAACAGCTGCCCCTTCCCCATTGAGGTGCAGCCCATCCCTACGATAGAGCCTGTAGCCGACAGAGAAGTTGGCCCAGTTCTCCAGGCACCCAAACCCCTCCTTCCTACACCAGCTCCTGAGCCACTCGTTAATCTCCCGCTGCCTTTCTTGTGTGGCTCGTGGTACAGGCAGTATTTACCTTTGACATCCTTGCCCTTAGCTTTTGACCTAAATCCCTGAAATCATTTTTAAGGACTCACCGCCTATCTAACTTTGTCGTTGGTTCCGATATGGATCATGACCGCTGGATCTTCTCCAGCCTCTCCCAGTAAACTGTCAACCCGACCCTCGATGTGTCAAATTCTAGCGCCAGGAAGACAACACACCGTTCGGTGATCACAGTCTTTGTAACAGATTGCCCTATCTGTTCCCCTAATAATGGAGTCTCCCACTACCAGCACCTGTCTTCATTTCCCTGCTCTCCTGGTCCCCTGCCTACTGCTTACTAACATAGCTATAATAATGCACATCCCACAGCAGAGAAACCCTTCAGTGCTAGATAATACTCAATAATATAACATATATAAATATATATATATATATATATATATATATATATATATATATATATTTATTTATTTTTTACTTTTTTTTTTATTAAGACCATAGGGTACTCTAGTATTCAAGAAACAAACAAGTATTCATCCCTATTTCATAGTGCATGCTCCCTATCTTCTCCCCTGAATAATCTTTTGACTAATTCTATTGCAAACACTTCCAAATCTCTGACATAGCCACTATCAGGGCCGGCGCTACCATAGAGGCAAGGGGGGCAATTGCCCCTGGGCCCCGAGTCCTTAGGGGCCCCCGGCATCGGCCCGCTCGCCGCAAACAACCAACCCTAGCTACTTACTATTTTGCTGCTGTGCTGCAGTCGGCGGCCGCCGGCCGACTAAAAGCGCACGGCCTGAGAGAGTGGGTGAAGAGGGGGCAGGGCCCGCGGCCGCTCTGAGCTCCGCTGCCTGGCCTGCCTGCAGTGGCTGGAGTGTGCCGCAGGCTCGTAGCTGCCGCACAGGCACGTCTTTATGTGACGTTGCCTTGCCACTGAGCTGAGTGAGCTGTGAGCTTCGCCCCCAGAGAGAAGGAGCGGCGAGCCGTTGCCAAGGCCAACCAGTCAGACACACATCCCACCTGGCCCTGCCGGTCCCTCCCTGCTGAGCCAAGTGAAGTTCGGTAACCGTCTAGTAGTAACCTAACCTTACAGGGAGGGGGTGGTATGGGGTATGGGGACAGAAGGAGAGATGGGGAGAAATGTGCCATGAGGGGTGGGGATTTGGTGTTGGAGAGATGTGCTGCTGCCACCCCACATGGCCCATGGGTTGGAGTGGGAGAAATGTGCCATTGTCATTGGAGGAGGGGGGGCCACAGATGGAGAGATGGGGAGAAATGTGCCATGAGGGCTGGGGGGAGGGTTGGAGAGATGTGCTGCTGCCAGCCCACTGGCCCATGGGTTGGAGTGGGAGAAATGTGCCATTAGGGGGGGCGAAGTGTCATGTGGGGGGGGGGGGCCCTTATTGTTTTTCGCCCCAGGGCCCCATTTCACCTAGAACCGACGCTGGCCACTATGGGATATTAAAGAATGTCTGGATACATTTGAGATATTTCTGTAACCAGGGTTGGAAATATCGGACAGTTTTTCTCTAAAATGGGTTTAATCAAGGGTCATATAGTTCTCCCCACATATAAGATTTGGCATTTTCTACAAAAAATGATATATATAACTTCTGCTATAGTTTATGTATTTGATGTAATAGGTGTTGTTTTTTCATGAGTCTTGAAAACTGTAGCACGGTTTATTGAATTTACACTACTTACAAGGGTGGCTTCCACAAGAGAAAAAACCCTTAGGTCTCATGCACATGGACGTAACTGGGCCGTGCCTGTATTGTGGCCCACAAACAGTAGGTCTGCAATTTACAGGCGCTGGCCTTTTTTGCCATGGATGCTGACCCATTAACTTGAATGAGTCCACAATCCGGAAGGTGCGGTGCAGAACAGGGGCACAGAACCCCATTGAACCATTACGGAGTGTTCTAATTTTTTTGTGGTCCAGACGGATCATGGACCCATTCAAGTTGAATGGGTTTCCGGATCCCTCTGTAGCAGCCGCATGGATGTTGCCCATGCATTGGCGACCGCAAATTGCGGTCCCCAATGCACTGAAAGGCTGTGTAATGGCAAAGTCCATGAGCCCATAGAGTGTATCCAGGTGGTTTTAGGACCTAAAGCCTGAAGAGACTAGTTGATAGACTAGTACCTAAATTAAGAACCTTTCTAGGGATGACACGATAACCACAATATTTTTATATCACTAAATTAGTGATCAAACTAGTGATTGTAAAATTAGTCCAAATTTACTTCTATTTTTAAACTCTGTTGTCCTCACTGTGATGTCCACAATCCCCAATTGCTCCTCCCTGAATTTTTTATTTCAATACTATGAGCCCTTTTTAATTTCCATTCAGGGTAACCTTGTTTTTTCAAATGGCTTAGGGCTGTTTCATATGAGTGAATCCATTGAGGGAATCACGCTTTGTGTGTGGGCGTGATCCTCTGTTCTGGACTTGCAGGAGCGCACAACATTATCATGATTTATGCCTCTGTCCTATGTGCCTCACTTTGACCTTACTTCTACAGGATCATACTGGCAGCTTTATGGAATTATAATTCTGTAGAAGCAGAGGCACATAGCATTATAAATCATGATAATGCCGTGAGCTCCTGCAAGTCCCGCCTCAATGAGATAAGCAATTTATGTTTGAAATCTGGATGTGGGATCACCTACTAGTTATTTATATACCTCAGAATCATTAAGAAACAATTCTACCTGACTACATTAGTCATGATTATCCATGAAAACCCCCTTATCAGACATTTTGACAGTGATATCTATATATCTTTTAAGTTCATGGAGGGCCTCCCACTGTGCTGGAGAGAGATTTCACCTGGGAATCCTAATTTTGGTAACATCAAAACATTTTTTCAGATTCCTCTCAATCAGTATCTGGAACCTCTCTTTGGACTCAGTTCTTTATTTTAAGAGATAAAATGCAAGTTTGGCAGTTTGAAAAACAGCATTCTATTCCACCACATATAAATTATCACTCAGTTGTATACGGCATAGTAGAGCCATTTTTTCCCTGAAACATAAACCACTGAATTCATTTTTAACTTTATTTACACCTACTGTATATCTTGTTGTATAGTGTCCTCCGCTTTATGAAAATGTCTCCAGACAGTTAATCCACATATAAATTTATTTAATGTATATCCATAAGAGTATTAAACAAAATAAATTCTTTTAAACAAATTAAATGTAAGACCTAGAGACTAAACTTCAAACTAGACAAGAATAAAGACCTTTGATGATAAATTGACCACATCCAGACTCTCTTCTGCATCTAGCGCTTGCATAAAAGTGGAAGCAGAAAACTGTTGTTTTCCTCCAGTGCTTTCTTCCTCCCCTCTTTTCCTCCTTTTAGGACCCTTTATTCTTAGGGTTTTTAAAATATGATGTTTTCGGTGGTATGGTGCATGACAACATCATCCACCACTTTAGACTGATTGTACAAATCGTCTAGCACTGTGATGGCTAACCTCTGGCACTCCAGCTGTGGTAAAACTACAAATACCAAGATGTACACTTGCTTGGCTGTTCTCAGAACTCCATAGAAATGAATGGGGCATTCTGGGAGTCGTAGTTTCACTACAGCTGGAGTGCCAGAGGTTAGCCATTGGTACATCATGGCTCAAGTTATGTAACCACAGACTTTTCTGTCGCTGCAATTCGAGAAGGAAGTACCCTGCTGCATAAGAATGGCTGAAATGCATGGACAGTCCCCTGGAAATGGCCAGCACTCTCTGCAAGCCACTGTACTTTTTTAAAAGGCGTTGTACGACTAACATTTTTATATACGCCATAAAGGGAGTATGTGTTATTTCCCCCAAATTTAACGTGTCTATGATGTTCCTGCCATTGTCTGACTACTTCGCTATAGTTGGAGTTGATGGGGAGACACTTTAGCTAGTGATCAGCAGTGTGGCTACTTTTGCCCAGGCTAATCATCTCTAACACAGTATGGTAACGCTTCTTTTTACACATTTGATAGAAGGAAGGGGAAGTGGGAGCTAAGCTCTGCCCTGCTACTGTTGGGGATGGGAGGATGTCTATAGAGGCGGACGTAGAGTAGACGGATAAGCGCCTGGGATTGGAACCAGACTGACACAAATATGAAGGTGTCAATAGGACCTGGCCTCGTTGTTGCGTTGCCACTGCCTTGAAAAATATTTGAGCAGTGGGCCATGAAAGACATATACTACCCCTGCCTGTAATAGCTGCTCCAGATGTCCACTGTGGAGTTCACCTTGCCAGACAGCAAGAATTGCAAAATGTGGCCCACATCTCCACAAGGTGACAGTACAATGCATGGATGGCTTTGTTTTGTTTTTTATAAATATTGGCTAAGTTGATTACAGCAAGGCTGAATGCACGCCATCAGTTCTCTAAAGGCAGCAGATTTCACTGTAGCAGCTTGGCCAGGTGGGAGTTAAGCTTGTGCCACATATTCCATTATCGATGGCTTTTGATGGAGCAGAATAGGAGGTGGAGTATGAGCAGGAGAAACAGTAATTTATAATAACGATGACAATGACCGCATACTGCAGGTGGATGCAACCAGACTGCTGTAAATAAGACCAGGAGGAGTACACTCTAGTTGTGCTAGCTAGCCGCCACTTTTGTCTTCCCACAGGAACTGATGATGCCACTTTGTGTGCTGCAATGGAGCTGTGGTTCCTACATTTGTGTATGAACACTAATAATTTATTTTAAGTTTTGCAATTTTTTGGGAGGCTTAGCTGTAGGTTTAGCTTTACATTCCCTCTGCTGTTTATTGCTTCTGCTGGGGCCACCACCCTCCTCATCTGTCACCTTGTCCTTTGCACTCAATCCGGCTCCGAGGGCTTGTCCAATGCATAATCATTGCTATTGTCATCGTCATCCTCCATGCCACTTTTATCAGACTGTAATATGTAATTGTGACCTCCTTACCTCCCCTCTTGATTCACTGCTCTGTATTTGTCCTAAGTGCCACTATCAGGGTAAGCACACACCTCCAACCTCTTCCAAGTGTCATGTGATCTTCCATCTTCCTACCTAAAGGTTTTCTTTGCCAATATTCACAGTAAAATGGCACTTGGTGATGTTTTTATATGACTCATCCGAAATGAATCACCAAAAGTTCAGGATCAGTTGGCAACAATTGTTTTGTCAAATTTGTAAAAAATCTGATTTGTTTATAATCAATTAGCTCGTTTCTAATACAAAGCTTTATTTGCATTTATAAATCACTACTATCCTGCCTTATTTATCTCATCTGTTACTATAGGATATTCCCATTACATGATGCCCCCAGACCTCCGCTAGCCAGCATGTGTTGGTCTGAAGTGATTGGGACAATAAAAACAGTCGAATGGGCTGTAACTTGAAGCTACAGAAACAGTGTAGGACAGCAAGCTACACTGTTTCTTCATTTCACAAGTTAAGGAAACAGCACAGCTTATTATATTTTTCCATATTTCCCATGCATATGTATGAGAGTGGTGGAAACAATGTAGTACAGCCCACTCAGCTGTGCCTAGAACCACCTACAGGTATGGCTGCCATATCCAGGCCGGATGGGGTCAGGTGTATGAGCTTTCTATAGATAGTAGGTTTTAGAGGTGGGACCTACATTTAGCAGATATTTATGGCATATCCTGCAGATATTCTATATATACTTGAGATGAAAAAACACCTTTAAATCTCCTCTGCTTAGCATCTCCCAATCTACACAGCAAAAGTTCATTACAATTATACAATAAATGTTTTATATATATGTTACATTCAGCCGTTCAGGACTGCCCTTGTACAAGTTTAGGTTTTAAACAGCAAAAACCCAGAACAAAGTTCTGCAATCAGAAATATAACGCCAATCGTAGATATTTAATACCTTAGATTCCATAGTCAATTGGGACCACAGCATTGAGGCAGCTTTCCCTTGGAGCGCTATGCTCTCAGGGCCCGAACAGAACAGAGATCATGGAAGCCTTTCATTCTCTGTAATAGCCTGGGTCTCTCCCATACATTGCTATTCCAATTCATTACATTGTAAGGGAGAAGTGATTTGAACATTGCATATTCAGGAACTTTAAAAAAAAGGTTTAAAAATAAATAAATAAGTAAAACATTTTTTAAAATATAAACATATTTATTCCACTTGGGGAACGATGTAACAAAAAAATAAATGAATATGGACGATTCAGCTCTTCACCTTTACAAAATTGAACAAAAAGTGCTCAAAAAGTCATACACAACACAAAAAGGTATCAATAAAAACATACAGATCGGCCTGCAAAAAATGAGCCCTAACACAGCTCCATAGACACAAATATTTATAAAAGGGGAAGGGGTCAGAATACAGCAATGCAATAGAATGGAATGCCGTAAAAATGAAACCCATAAAACTGTGGCAGAATTGCTTGTTCTTTTCCAATTTCACCCCATTTAAAAAAAAAATCTAGCTTCCCGCTACACCTTAGCCAATATTAATAGGTGCCATTAGAAATTACAACTTGTCCATTTAAAAATAAGTTCTCAAATGGCTGTGTGAATTGACAAAAAAAAAAGGTAAGGCTCTGGGAAGACCATGAGTTAAAAAAAAGAAACACAGAAACGGAAAATAGCCGGGTCCTGAAAGGGTTAAAAAAAATATGAAGGGGGGCGCATGCGCGCGGCACACGAGGAGGACATGCTTCTGTGAGCTCCGCTCCGCGAGCCGAGATTTACCTGACATTAGCGCCCGACTTTGGGCTCCACAAGTCTCTGCAGCCTATGTCCGAGACCCCAAAAATGTCCCGCCACAGAGAGACGCCTAAATTGCCGAGCACTCCTGTTCCATCAAAAACCCTGCCAGAGTTGTTTCGGCAGACTCGACGAACTGTCATGGTGGACGCTGCTGCAGCGCCGCCTAGCCCCGCCTAGCCCGGCCTCCTCTTCAGAAGACAGTTTGGCGCCAGATCCACCGGCCCACAGCCCAGGTCAGGACGACCTCTACATGAACATTGCTGCTTTATTCCGGACAGAATTGTCCCAGGCTGTGGCCGAATTTTCTCGCCAAATACAAGATCTGGGGACAAGAGTCGGACTGTTCTGGAGACGAGAACAGACGACTTCGCTGATGCGATAGCCCGTGACCGTGAGTACCTGAACTCCCACAGTGCGCAGATAGAGGCCTTAGACCTTAAAATTGAGGATCTTGAGAACAGGTCCCGGCGGGGGAACCTTTGTATTCAAGGCCTGCCAGAAACATTCACGGATCTACACGCCATCTTAACCACCTTGTTTACAGCCTTGCTGCCAGAGGTAGAGGCAACCATGCTAAAGATGGACAGAGTTTACAGGGCCCTTGGCAAGCCCCGTTCTCCTGATCTACCAAGGGACATAATATTGAAGTTTCACCACCCGGAGATGCGGGACGCTCTGGAGACGACGGGAGATGAGGCCTATTACCCAGGCCCTGCAGAAGGCACAGATAAAGTACAGATGGGGGTTCCCTTTTGTGCTTTCATTCCAGCTCAATTCGCATTCCTATACGGTCCACTCCCCGACAGAAGGCATATAGATTTTGCAGCGTGCGGGCCTCAGCTGTGACCCCGTTTCAACGGCATCATCTCCAAAGCCTCAACGGCCCACTAGAGTGTGGACCAAGGTTACAACCCCATCTCATGGCCCATGGGGATCGCAGGTTTCCTAAGGGACAGACTCCCATAACCCTTTTATTTTCAACAGGTCACCTCATCAACCATTGTTTCTGTTTATTTTTCCATTATTAACTCCCCTGGTGTCTGCTTATGCTTTACTTCTGGGCGTTTCTGTATATTGGGACCTTACTTCCTCATAACAGTTTGTTATACCCATAGAGTTGCATTTACTTTTTCTACTATAAGTATGCGATCAAGCCCGATAAACTCTTGGCCAATCAGCTTAAGGCCAAGCAGCATATCAACCGAGTTTTCCAAATACGTACCAGGTTGGGTCAAACGACCTCAAACCCGCATATCATATATCAAACGTTTCACCATTTTTATAGTCAGCTTTATTCAGACCCCAGTGACAGCTCGGGAATGGCTGAAAATACTTTCCTATCTTCCATTTCTGTGCCTGTCCTGACCCAAGAGGCACGAGGTGAATTAGGCAGGGATGTTACTAGGGGGAATATATTATTAAGGGCCTTAAATTGGGCAAGGCCCCCGGGCCGGACGGTTATTCTTCACTCTACTACAAAAAGATGGCTCCTATTCTTATTCCCCACATCGTCAAATATTGTAACCACATCTTGCATGATAATACCCCTCCTGCTCTTTCTGAAAGCGATAATTACGGTCATACCCAAACCTAACAAGGATCCCCTATTATCATCTAATTACAGGCCAATTTCGCTTTTGAACTTGGATAATAAACTTTTCATGTCTATCGGCAAACCGACTTAATAGAATACTCCCTGATCTAATCCACAGGGACCAAGTTGGATTCATACCGGGGAGGGAGGTCCCATCAGAAAAATTCTGAACCTTATGCATTCTGCTGGTGGGACCAATACATCCCTAGCTTTATTGCCGCCTGATATTGAGAAGGCTTTTGATACTGTCACTTGGTCCTACCTGCGGAGTGTGCTCTCTGCCATGGCGTTTACAGGCCCTTTCTTATCAGCTGTACTCCCTTGTACAGCTTTGTACTCTCATCCTGAGGCATATCTCAAGCTTCCAGCTACCAAGGCGTTACCCATCCCCATTGACAGAGGTACAAGGCAGGGATGCCCCCTCTCCCCGGCACTATTTGCTCTTGCCATAGAGCCATTGGCTATTCATATTAGGACTCATCCTGATATAACAGGGGTGATGGTGAAGAATAGAGAATTTAAGGCAAATTTCTTTGCAGATGATTTATTGCTGACTATTACCAAACCACTTATCTCGTTTCCATCCCTTATGAATCTCCTTGCCTCGTTCACTAAAGCCTCTGGTCTTTTGGTCAATCATGCCAAATCTGAATTGCTCCTTTGTAATGTCACTTCTTCTGATAGGGAGGCCCCGTTACAGCACTTTCCCTTTCCAGTCCCAAACTCAATATATCCCATACCTAGGAACTCCATTACCCAAACAAATTAAGTCCGTATATATGGTTATAAACATACCACTATCCAAAAAAATCCGTCAGGACCTCCTCTCCTGACACTCTCTACAGGCCTCCTGGGTGAGCAGAATAAATATCATAAGAATGGTAGTATTACCCAGACTAATCTATTTCAGGCACTAACTGTCCTGGTACCATTAAATGATCTTAAACCTCTACAAAGAGACGTCCTGAGGTTTATTTGGGCAAACAAACGCCAACACATCTCTAAAGCGACTATGTGTAGACATAGATCCCAAGGAGGATTGTCAGTGCCGGACTTTGTGAAATACTATAGGGCTGCTAGGTTAGCCCAAATGATCTTAACCCATCTGGATCTGAAAGAGCACCCCTTGAGGATTACTATAGAAGCTGCCTGTTTAGCCCCCTTTACCTGGAGAGCTTTGATATGGTCTACATGTTCGCTGCCATCTTCTATTAAAGGCACCTTGCTTTTGTCTTATTATTCACTTTTGCTTTGGAGATCAGTCAGATTTAAGTCACGGATGCAATCAACTCTTTCCCCTCTAATGTACCTTTTGGGGAATCCTACAATATTCTAATTTTCATTGGTGGTCCACTAATTGTCTCTGTACATTGCACAGGTTCCTAATACGTGGGAAACTTACATCCTCAGACTTAGGGATAAACAAAGTTTGCTGATAGTACAATAGATTTTATTCCATTCGAACGTATGGTTACTTATTCCCTTTCTCGGAAAGATTTGATATCTCGGTTATATGGTGTATTAAATGAGGCCCCAGCAGGGGGCAAGCTTTCTTACATGATTTTATGGGAGGAGGATTTACGCCAAGAATTTTCACTTTCTAGGAAGTATCACCATTCCCAGACTATGTCAAAGGGTTCGTAGCAGGTTAGTTTGGCTGAGTCCTCCATTAAAGTCCTCCATAGAACCTATATAGTCCCCACACGTCTGCACAGCATCTACCCTGAGGTTTCTTCTAACTGCTTTAGGGGCTGTGCAGACGATGGATCCGTGCTTCATATCTGGTGGACCTGCCCAAAGGTTAAAAGTTTCTGCTCTCAAATTACAGCCTTATTATCATCAGTTTTGAACTGTACTTATATTATGACCATACCCCTATGTTTATTGGGTGACAAACCAAATTGGCTTACCTACACCAGATTTAAGCTATCCCAATTTATATTACTTGCTGCTAGAATACATATTCCATTTAAGTGGCGGACCCCTACATTGTCCTTTCAGGCGGTCTTAGACAGGGTCAATAGAATATTGCTGTATGAACGCCTTACGGCTATTAGGGCTGATACTTTTACGACCTTTGAGAGGGTCTGGGAACCATGGATGTCCTCCTCTCATGCCTCTGATGTCCGGTATGCAATGACACTTTGACATTTCTGGGGGACTGATTCTCCCCGCGACAAGGCAAACTCCTCCTTCTATGTTTTTTAAGGCTTAATAATGTCTGGAAACGTACTGTTATGCTTTACTGCTGATACCTGCATCGCCCACCACGTGATAAACTCCAAGTACTTATATCTTGATTGTGTTCTACTGTAACATGTATGATTATTGTTTGATATCTCTTGTACCTCATGATTTCTGCATTATTGCCACTGTACTCTTGTGACAATTTCAATAAATACCTTTTTGAAACTTAAAAAAAAATCTGAAATGTAAAAAATGTTGCTGCTTTCTTGTTATACATTTTATATATGTATGATTCCTCTTAGTAAACCCATCTGGACAGGTTGCTTAGCCAGAAGCAAACAAAGTCTATGAATGTAATATATATTTTTTAATTGCAAGAAGAGGTAACCTAGCTTCATAAACTGTGCTAGCCCCAGAAAAAATGCACAAATCATATAAATAATTATAAAGGCAACAAGCCTTGTAGTACCTCAGTACCCAAAATCAGGAGAAAGTAGGTGAATGATATCATTTGGTTCCACTCCCTCAGTCTTCATTCTTAGGACTCTATTTTTATGATATAATGGTAGCTTTCTCTGGAATCTAATTCATGATGTGAGCTTATTATTTTAAAGGAAATCTGTGACATGCACTACCAATATGAAAGTACAACTTTTGCCATGTAGAATAAAAAATATTAATATTCCAATTTGTTGGGATGCTTAAACTAAAACATAACTTTTATTTTATTCTGTTAAAACGCAAGAGGCGATCAATGGGATAAGTACATTTGACATAGACACACACAGTGTGGAGAGGATATTCTGGTAAGTGTGAACACTGTTCAAGATCAAACAGATACACCAGTGCCACAACTCCAGTCCACACTGTGGTAGAATTCAATAGTGGGCTATGCTGTTGCTCAGTCCAATTTATGACTAAGTATAAGTACCCTAGCTCTCGCCACTGGAAATCAGATTCCAAAACACTACTGAGGCATGTGTCCCTCAATAAACACTCTAAGCAGCAAAAGGTATCTACAGGCGGGAGTGTAATTGTATGGGGGCAAATCCAGGGGGACTGCTCCAATAATCAGAGCTAATCCTCACCACATGCCACAGGCACTTGTAAGTGGAAATCAGATTCCAAAACAATACTGCAGCATGTGTCCCTCAATAAACACTCCAAGCAGCCAAAAGTATCTACATACTGGAGTGTAATTATATGAGGGCAAATCCAGGGGGACCGCTCCAATAATCAAAGCTAATCCTCACCACATGCTGAAGGCAAGAACACCTTTTTGTTTGCCCAAAAAAAAATATTGTGGGAACAACAAGTCCCAGCAGTGTCCCTAAACACACAGCTCTGGCTCAACGCGTTTCTGCTGAATAACGTCCTCAGGAGCCATTCTGAACTGGTAGTTACTGGGCGCAGTGGAAACTTTAAAAGGACAGACAAATAAACAGACAAACAAACACACACGCGCTCCCCTCTCTCACTAAGGGCAGCTGTCGGCACTGGGATGGCCGTTCAGAATGGCTCCTGAGGACGCTATTAAGCAGAAACGCGTTGAGCTGGGCTTTGTATGAGGCGGATGTGGGCAGAGTTACATAACCTCTTTGACATAGCAGGGGGGGGCGGCGAAAAACAGTGCTAGTGTGTGTTTAGTTTCGGCACTGGAGAGGCCTGCTTGGGCTCTGATGGAGGGCGGGCTGGGCACTGGAGGGTGCATTCCCGGGCACTCTTGAATGATAATAACACCCCTCTGGGCACCTTAATCCCAAATTTGCATGATACAAAAAGTTTTACGTGAAAATGAAAGCCAGAAAAACGGAATGAAGGGTATATCAAGAAATAAGGTATTATTTATTCTACATGGCAATAGTTGTACTTTCATATTGGTAATCTATGTAACGGATTTCCTTTAAAGGTGTATTCATATTGCATTGCTACTGTATTTTAGACTTTGCACATGGAAAATTCCCCAAAAATGTAACTAAACGTATCCATAAGGTTTCAATAGGATGATGATCTGTACCTAAACAGTGGAATACATCAGGAAATCCACCTGACATAAGTTTCAAGCACAATGGAAGGAAGGCCTAAAATAAATAAGATTACATCCATTATATATTCACTGGCTACATGTTGCTCCGGCAATAATAACCTGCATCACTTCTAATTTAGTGTGGACAGCCACTGCTTATGTAAAAGTGGTATATATCTTAATATGAAATGTGATGATCCACATGCAGATATGAGTTCGATACTTGGATTTTATTGTAAAACATTGTTCAAACAAGAGGTTTCCCTGTAAAAGAAAAAATATATATACTGCAGAAAACTAATATATTGATCCCTTAAATTACAGTATTAGTTTGTTCAGGGATGACACTGAAAACTTATATTATAACCCGAGAGTCCCATAATACTTTGGAAAACTAATAATGCGTTCAGAAGCCCCCACAATGTCAACCTAAAATAAGAAAAATGAAGGATACAGAAAAATATGCACAACACTAATATCCATGAAAAGTTAAGAAAGAGCTCAGTGCCCACTAATTGGCACATCATGCCCCTCATATTAGGTGCTAATTGACTCCTGTGCCCAATCACAGGTATGTCCCAGAAAAATGAATGTTATAGTTTTGCACTATCTGTGGCATTGTAAGTTGTATGTATTTCACATTATGTTGGTTCAGATATGACCACTGCTATATGAAAATTTTGTAACCTGAGAGAGGCCAGTGTAAAGTGATGGACCACTCATAATGGGGTGTGTGGGTATTTTTAATGTAAAATAGCTTGTAATGGTGAAATAGATTTTGTCACAATAATGCTGGCTTAAAGACAAACATTTTCTTGCGGACCTGTAGACAATCTTTAATTTATGACTGTCCTCCTGCCCACAATAATAGGGAGAAAAACTAATGCACAAACTTGATAGAGATAAGCATGTTTTTAGCAACGGCTTATTGTCTACTATTAAATAATGTGCTTATTAGACAAGTCTGCTGGAACAAAGAATTAATAACAAATTGTAAATGGTCACAAAGGTAATATACAGCCGAATAAAATAATATTAGCATAAGGTACTAATAAGCAACAAGAACATAGAATATTAATTTGTCATATGGCCAATCCATATGTACAATAGTTCACTGCCACATTCAAAAGAGTGTTTCATACTCAGTTTCATAATTTTATACAAAGCTTTTATCGAAATTTAACATTTCAGAATTAGCATTTATTATGACTGAATAAATCTACCTAATATATTTTAGATATTCAGGTTGAGTTTTCAGAGCTTTAATGAAATCATTCCAGATATTTTGGAAATTGGTGCAACACTATGCTCAATAATGATTTACAGTTTTAAACATTAATCTTATTTAAAAAATTGCCATTAAAATGTCTAAAAATTAGCAAATCATTAAGGAATTTCTATTCTGTGGAATCAAGCATTTTCAATTTAAAATAGCACAACAGTGAATCTTGTTATTAGAATACACTCCTTTCTTACATAAGTACAATATATATGAGATGGGCTTTTCTAGGTCCCAAGCTGAATCTGATCTTGTTCTCCAAGCTCTAAAAATCCTGTGTCCCTTAGGCTATGTTTATAGATGCCATTTGAATCAAGTAGCCTGATTCGGTAGCCTGCATGCAATGGTATTTGTGCAGCCAAAACCTAGCATTCATGCCAGAAAAGCGGCTGGATCACCGATGGATCCCATTATAGTCAATGGGGATCCGGCAGTACATGGTTGTATCCCACAATGCTGGATACTGTGAGCTCCAATAACCTGATCCTCAGTCGGATCAGGCCACCAAAATGCAAACATAACTGTGAAGGGGGCCTTACCAACCACTATAACCATTATGATATGCAGGGATGGAATGTCAATAGACCTTACAGGGAAACCTGCCATGGGTTGATGCCCAATGGCCCATTTGAGCCCTCCCCAGCGCCAGCAAGGTAAGCAATGCACTCAGAGTTAAATAATCCTGAGACTGTCAAGTACTCATGTACCTGACTGGCAGCCACAGGTGCCCTCTTGACACATGAATTCAACAGCATTTCCATCTTGCTATCCAGATACAATTGGAGTATGAGGACATAATGTGGCAGCTGGGGATGGCCACCACAGGGCAGCTTCTAGGGAGGTAGTTTGAGCTTCTAGGGCATGATATTGTGCTGCACGGTGGTATTTGATTCTGCTGGGGTGCTATTTTGTGCCACAATATGGTACTGTTGATTCTGCCTACTTCTGTTGTTCCACCTTCTGTGAATTTGGACCCGTCTACAACATGGGGCTGATTTTTTTTTTTTTTATAGGGCCACTTTAGTTTATCAGTCTGCCACTGATGATATTTGTTGTATAGAGGGCTTTGTTTTAATAGTGTTTATCTGGCTTTAGGAGCCATTGACCCCTTAAGCCAATTACTCCAGGCACTGGACAAATCACCAAATAATCAACCCACAGGCTAAAGAGACAAATTGAGGGTACTGCTCATGACATTGACATTGGGAATGGTAGAATTTAAATTTAGATTTAAACCTTCAGAAGGTTTGACATTCTGAACATTTATATGGTATGGCGGTCAAAGATCTAGTCCTTATATTCTATATGCTGGAAGCATTTAATGACATCTTACATACAACCTGTGAAATTCTATAATTCTATATTTTGAGAACTTTATACAATAAATGTATGCACACAATTCGATTTACAAAGTCAAGTCTGAAGTTCAATTTATGGAAGACACTCAAAAACAACAAATGAAAGGTTGGATTTTCCATTCTTTCAGTTCAGTTTATAAAGAATATGTAGTACCCTAGACATGGGGGTACTAAAATTGTTTATTTCCATGCATTACTTCTTACTGTTGCTTCTTGGCTATTACTACCAGAAAGGAAGGTATGGCAAACATTGGCAGGAACAGTATTAACCACCCTGTCGCTCCCTTCTTGGTAGGAGTGGGCTGGTCCTGATTATTGCCAAGAGGAAGAGTTCCTGTCTAGAGATAGTGTGGAGAAGATGCAGACTGCACTGCTCCTTCTCCTACAGAGTATTCTCCGGAGAGAACAATAACTAAATTTCCTCAAGAAAAGCCTTAAGAAGATAAAGGCAGCAAAGTGAACTGCTAAATTCAGCTTCTACAGAAACTGCTCCAAGTGATGGAATACAGCTAAGCCACCCTTCCCCAAACAACCACCAGGCCAGTATCACCTAATTACCACCAATTCACCTGCCTAATATCCTTTTGAGTACGAGAGAAGAATTGCACTAAAGCCTGCTGCTACTGTAGGTATTTTCAAGTTCTACTTTGCACTTTGTTAAAAGGACTTTCACTGCAACGAACCCCATGGAGCGACGACTTTATGTAGGACACTGTGACACCAAACACATAATTAGGACCACAACCACTCCAATCCTCTATAACGCTCCCATGGGGCTCTCTGCAGATAGATAACATTATATACATTTTCTGTAGCCTCTTAAATAAAGAATATATTGAGGCAGCAAAAAAGAACCAGTTGCAGTTTTGCACTTCACTTTAGGAACATTTACAATACCAAGCAGGCGTTTCATTTTTGCATAAATGCAAAGAAATAGTGACATTCACATATGTTTTGTAAAAATGTTAATGCAGACAACATTATGAATGCATTTTTTTGAACGCCCGTTAATATATTTATCATTTCAAACCCTAAAAATAGTATCTATTGATTTCTGTGTTATAGACTTGCAAATTTTGCCCAAAATGTCAATCAGTGTCTAGACTAGTTTTGCCTGTGGATGTACTGTATCTATCTTGTTGTCATGTGCATCATGTCCCTTTTGATGCACCCCATGTTCTTTGTCTTGGCAGCAACTGCTTGACATTGCTTAGCACTGTTTTTTTTTTTTTTTTTACTTACATATTCCACACTGCTATACAGTTGCTGTCCTTATAATGTGTCCCCTAACGAGTCACTAAGATGCCCAGTTAACTTTACTGTGAACTAAAATTCCTAACTCGTTTCTCATGTCAATGTTGCTCAGTGTTTTCATGCTTAGCATGGATTGTAACTTTTATATTTCTTCCCCATGTGCATAATCTTACATTTATCAGTGCCGAACCTCATCTACTGCTCATTTACCAACGTATCCCAATCTATTGATAACATAATACTGTCTTCCTTTGTGTTCATTGCCTTTCCCTGTTTAGTATCATTTGAAAATATATTTTTACTGTGTAATCCATCTAGAAAATCATTAATAAATATATTAAAACAAAACAAGGCCCCTGTGGTATACTAGTAATGGTGACCAAACCCAAGAATGTACCATCAGGCTATATCCACATCTACATTGCAGCATTCCGATAGTCTGTTCTGGCAAATATTTAGTATAGCCAGAAACTGGATCCCCATTCTCTACAATTAGATCAATTCAGTGTCCTGCATGAATGCTGACTTTAAGTGCCAGAAAAATACCACTGTATGAGGCAAAATATTAAATGCCAGCATTCATACCAGAAAAATCGACATATCCAATTACAATGAAACCGGCGAGCCCTGGCGGTGTTTGGCTGTGCTGAATACGGTAATTATGGTAGTCTACTCTTCTGCCAGAACAGACTACTGAAATACTGTATTCCAGATGTGAGCCTAGCCTTAATAACCAACCATTCTCTATCACTGAGCCAGTTATTTACCCCTATACTCACAGATCCCCAATCCAAGCATTTTAATTTTATGTACCAACCTCTTATGTAGAACAGTATCAAATGCTTTAGAAACAACTAACATACATGACATCGAACGACTCAGCCCAGCCCAGTCTTGATCTTATGTACCTCCTTATAGAAAATAATCACATTAGTTTGACAGGATCCATCCCTTCTAAACACCTGCTGGTTTGACAGAATCAATCCCTCATAAATTCCCTTGACATTTGTTACTTAACTTATGGCTTGTTTGCCTACTCTCTGTTACTCCCTGCTTATTGTCTTAACATCTCTGGTATGTTCTTATAGTTTGTTAATAATTCAGTTGGATCTGTCAGAATTGATTGGGTTGCATTGGAAAATGGAATGGATCCATCAAAGTCATCCTACCTCTGGATAGGACAGAAACTATGTTACTAGGCTGACCAGAACCTTTGAGATTGTATGCCGCCTAATTCTGAATGGGATTAGGTGTAAATGCTAAACTGCAGATAAGTGCGTTTGTCTTTACTGAATACTTTACATGACCCACTCTCATAGATTAGTCACAGTTTGCTGTATTGCCTTTTAAAGACATCTAGAAATGACAGAAAGTGACATGAGCCTGTATAGTAATGTGAACTTATATGTTCTTCTCCAAAAAGAGCAAATGCTCAAACAATGGAGTTTTAGAGTATATTCTTCAGCAGCTTTTGTTACAGCCAGAAAACCCAGAGACATTAGTTGTCAATTACTCTACCCATAAGTAATTTTTCCTTCACAGCCCTCCAACCACAGGTTCATACTGATGAAGTAGGATTCTTCTTGTTTCGATATGCTGGCACTGTCAACTTCAAAGCAGATAAAAAGAAGCACATACTCCCACTTCCCTCAAGGGAATCCTGGAGATACTCTTTGAATTAACTGTGCTTTTCATTTCTCCCCCCTTTTCGATACATGAAAGGCAGACTTACTAGTTTTTGTGCTGCACTAAGTGAGGATCTTCCTCTTCTTACATCTGCGTATCAATCATCCCTCTCCTCGAAGAGACCTGACAGTGTGCACAGAGAGTAAATTAGCTTCTGAAAACTTGATGCCACAATTAGGAAAACCTTATAAATATTCCACTTACAAGATAAATTGTGTATGTTTAGCTGATAAGCTAGAAAATGAAGTCTTAATATAGATGGGGTTATTCTAACTTATAGGAAATGCATCAGAATATGAACAACTAAGATAACAGGGAAATTCACATAAAAATCCAGGATACATATTACATAAACATAAAGAGAAGCCATTGTGTAGCAAAAACCTATACAATTTTCTAAAACACTTTGTGCATCAGTTCTTCTTTTGTTTTGAGTTTCACAAAAATCAGTCTTCTGAACAAATCCAAAGCTTTTGTAATTCGTTTTTAACAAATCAAGTAAAAATGGAGCCTAGCACTATTTTACTGTAAATATTGTAGGAAAAATTATGAGGAAGAAAGATGAGGAGGGGGGGGGCAGGGACACTGAACAGAAGTGGGGGGGATTGCCCTGATTGGCTCAGAAGCTGACAGACAGCCTGAATCAGCCAATCACAAGGGCAGTGGGCAGGCATCTCATTATGCTGAGACAGAAGAATTGGTATTCTGTTTTCAGCTTGTGACCTGGAAGGATGTTATGTGTCAGTGGCTGACAAAAAGCTTTTATAGAGACAAGCCACTGAACCACTGAAGTAGTAAAGTCATTATAAGCAGAGTATAGGGAGAGAATAAGAAGATATAGGAAGATTTTAGGAATTTGACTAGGGAAAGCTTTAGGTAAAGCTTTGAGGGAGTGATGGGAAGGTAACCCAGATGTGTGTTTAATACAACTGCTGGTGACAATATTTTATTTATTTTTTTAGTATACGAATAGATAGCTTTAAAAAAATAAAATAAAATTACAGTTCATAGGATTATTGTCAAACCTCCAGTAGGCTTCTGCTAGAAACACTAAACAATTGCACAGTTTTTTCATCTAAAAAATGCAGTGCATTATATCTGTGTTATTAAATGCATTGAATTATAGCAAAAGCATTTTACAGCAATAATGTCATTATTATACCTATGTTATTAAATGCTTTGCATTATAGGAAAAGCATTTTTTGGCAATGACGTCATTAATATACCCATGTTATTGAAAGCATTACATAATAATGCGAGATAACCTTCAGTTATAGCAAAAAGCATTTTATGGCAGTATTATTATTGAACGCATAGTTCAAAGTCATTTTATCACAAACATTGCATTGTTATACTATAATGTGTTTTTGAACACATTATTGCATCAGAACATGTACTTCAAAGACATTTCAGAGCAAAAACTGTACTTTTAATGTCATCACAGGTTCTTTTGCAGGTCCTGCAGAAAGAAGGAAGAAGAGTATACTGGCTGCACGATCAAGTGGATGAGGTGAGGTTTTTTTATTATTTTTAATCCCTCAATGGTCATTTTATTTAGCATTCTGTCTTAAGAATGCTATTATTTTCCGTTATAACCATGTTACAATGGAAAATAATAAAGTGAAGTTTGAGTCCCCATTGACATTAATGGTGCTCGGGTTTGGGGTCAGGTTCAGTTCAAATTTGGGTCCCGAACCTGAACTTTGACCTTTCGTTCGGCCGAATCTTGCAAACCTGAACTTCCAGTTTCGCTCATCCCTAGCATTGTGTTAACAGTCCCCCAATTGTAAAAATGCCTCCATTGTGCCCATACTAGTAATCATGTTCACCATAATCTCCCAGTAGTAATAATTGTCTTTCAATTCACTTTAATGTGTGCCAGTCCAAAAAAAAATCCCCTTATAATGTGCACCAGTACAAAAAATACCCCCTGATAATGTGCTCCAGTGCAAAAAAATATAGAATTTTTAAAAAATTTAATTTGAAACCAAATCAGAAATCAATCCTACACATATCAGATATGCAACATATGGCCTTAAAATTGGTATATTATACTCTGAGGTCTCCTAGAAATCAGAATTTTGTTAATATATTTACCTTATTTCTTTTTTACTTTTTTAACATTTTTTTTACAATTTTTTGCTGTTTCTCTCCTCCCTTCTTTTAAGCTCTTAAAAGGAAACAGGTTTTCAGGTTTTACTCATTTTATTTATATATATATATATATATATATATATATATATATATATATATATATTGTGAGGCAGTGACAGGCCTCATGGCTGATAGGAGAGAGCGATGGCAGGTACGTGTCACCGAGGTTGCTGGCCTCGGTGGGGTGAGAGCCGGATTTTGTTGTCTGCAGCAGCTAGTGCTGTCAGACTCTGTTAGTTAGTTTGGCTGCAAAGCCAATCCGGGCCGGCTCTTACTGGGAGTAGGCAAAGAGCTGGGTGGGTGCCTACTCCCCACGGTCCAGTCCGGACTTTATCCGGCCCTTTAAAAGGCAGCCTCCTTAGCAGCTGGGGGTGATTTTCCTGGAGCTGCTAATAGTGCTGGGAGCTGAGGGCTGTTGTTTGGGACCCACGGCTGGAGCCAAGCTGGAGGGCTCAGACCCCTGTGAAACCGAACAGGCTGCCTGGAAAAGCCGCACGGGTGCGGTGTGTGTGAACAGTGTTGTAGGTGAGTCAGGGACACACTGTGTTAAGTTAGAGCCCAGCCGGGCAGGTGTTTGTTTTGCATTTCATTTATTTATGTTGATGCTGAGACAATAAAGCGATGTTTGGCCCCTAAAGCTGCAGTGGACAACAGTCTGTATGTGAACGATCCTCGAGACCAGAGCTAAACCCCCACATTTGGTGTCGGATGCGGGCAAGTCGTCCCTGCTGGAAAAGGCCAAAGTGTTGCTAGGGGCAACGACCTGACTGAGAAGAGCAGGTGCTGTGAAAGTTGCCAAGGAATTGCTGTTTTGCTATGCAGTGATTTAAAGGGCCGGAAGCCTGTTTGTCTAGTGAAGCAAGTGCCGCTCGTGCGATTGTGGACTGTTTTTCCTGACACAATGGAGGCGGTTGTAAAAGCCCTTGTGGAGGCTAACTTGCAGCACCAGGAGACCAACCAGCTACTACTTCAGCACGTGTGGCGGAAGCTGCTTGTACCAATGGTGATACCGTATGTGAGAAGTGGCCCGGTTTGGCGGAAAACCAAGGCCACTGAGGGTGTAATGGAGCAGCTGGTGCTGGAGACTGATCGGTTGGTGAGAAAGCCGAGTGCGGCACTTGGAGTGGCGGCTCTGAGTGCAGTGTTGGAGGAGAATATGCATGCCGTTGCCAAGGGCAACCGTCGGGAAGACAAAGAGCTGGAGAGTGGTGCGTTTCTCAGGAGTGCCTATTTTCCCTGCGACTGTGCACAGAATCTTAAAGGGTGCGGCTGGAATGTCCGTCCAGGAAAAGACAGGAGACAAGTCCAAGGCGTCTCCCATGGCTACTACTGCATTGAGGAGACGGGTGATGACCGTGCCGAGTCAGTGACGACAATCGGTAAGACTGTTCCGGTTGATTATTTTGTGGCAGACCCAGTGACAGTGAGCCGGCGGCAGTTGCTACCTGCCGGGCCGGTGAGTGATAAGCGCTGCAGCGTAAAAATGTCTCAAAAAGAGTGACTATAGGAAAAATGCTGTGTCTGAACAGGCGGGAAGGCCTGTTGCGGTTGCTCCATCGCAGGAACCTGCAGAGAGAAGCTCAGGGTGTTGTCTAAAGTGCCTGTGACCAAGGCTAGATTTGGGATGGCGAAAATCAGAGATCCCATGCTAGCCTGGAGTGCGAGGTAGAATGATAACTGTCGGGACAATTATGTGAATCCTGTGGACTATCCGGTGGTCCTCACGGAGGGTGAGACCACGGTGGGAACAGGGACTGATGGAGTTGATGTTGCAAATGTGCTCATGCATGATGTAATGTGGGGCAATGGAGACACTTCTGTGGGAAGTAATGAAGCTCCTACAGAACCTGTACCTGTCCCTTTAAGTGAAGGTGTAAGGCAAATGCAAATAGAAAGCAATGGTTTAAGTGAAATGACCATTAGAAATAATGGTGCAGACACGGTGCCAAGGGAAGGTGCAAAGTTTGTTGAAATGTGTAATGATATGTGTGACGATGATATACCTGCTCCTTTAAAGGGTGTGATCAGGGAAGAAGCTCCCCCTGTTGGTAAAAATGTGGATGGTATAAAAATGCTAATTGATGTTGAGAGCTCACCACTGAGGGAAACCACTGTGAAAAATGTGCAAGTACATGGGGCAGGCCTAGAGGGTGTACCACACGTACTAGAAGTGGATATGCAGTCTCCACAGATCTCCATGGTTAATAAAATGTCCCAGGTGGGGATTAGCTCGTCGGTGCCCCTAGAGGACAGGATTGAGAATGACACGAGCGGTATATATAACGCACGTTCTGTGACCGATAGCAACTCAGAGAGAAACTGCCATGTCGAGGTCTCGCCAAACTAAAGTGGTTACTAGTAGCGACCAGGTGACAGTTATATCTGACGAGACGAGGTTCAGTCGGGTGACGTCAGCCTAGTGTCTGAAGCTCATATCCAGACAGTCTTAGATGACCTGACAGGACAGTACAGCTGCAAACAGGAGGCTGACCTCCCTCTCGCCACATGGTCCCTAGATACGATAGAGAAGGGACTAGCTGTCGTCACAGAGTCACCGAAGAAGGCTGCAGAAGGGTCAAAGAGGAGACCCCGGAAAAGACGAGTGAACTGAAGGGTCTACCTCCTGGTGTCCTGGGGAAGGGAAAAGACTCCAGAAAGACACAAAAGTCTATAGTAGACCTCAACAATGGGTTTGAAGAGTGCCTGGGTGAAAATCCCACAGAGTGTCTAAAGAAGAATGGTGGTACTCCTACACCTGCTGTTACCCCAGAACAGAGTGAAGAGCAGCTGGAACAGAAGGCCCAAGAGGGGCGCTGCTAACAAGCTGGTGGGGAAAACTGAGAAGACGACCAAGGCCCTCTCCTTGGCTAGAGCCCATGAAAAGCGCCTAAGGAGCGAGATGAATTGGAGTGGCTGAACAAGCAACTCAGAGCAGAGATGGAAGATCTCAGGAGCTCAAAGATGACGTCTATGAGTTGGAGAGGCCTAAGCGTTCTCCTGCGCAGCAGGTGGAAGAAAATGAGATGCCTGAAGAGGAAGATCCTCTGAAAGATGCCAAGAAGTCAGAGCCCGTTAAGAATGGGTCTGGAGATGGTGGCGCCGTGGTGCCGGCCGAGGCAGAGAAGGTGAAAGATGTATCTGCTGAACCAGATGATGGTGCTGAGGTGGATGCAGAAGCCCAGAGACTCGTGGCAGTGTGTGGCCAGGACCTGGTCGTGAAAGACATTCCCTCTGCTGTCAATGCCTTCCAGAAAGCCAGCAGTCTGCTGGGGAAGAAATACGGGGGACCGACGACCAGTATGAGGGTGCTGTCTACTCCGATGGGCTGACTCTCCTGAATCCTGCCCGAAAGGAGAACCATATCCTGGATAAACCTTGGCAGGGATTGCCAGAAGATGATGAGTCTGATACGGACTCTGATGTCCCAAGTACCTCCGTCCTTAAAGAGAAAGAGGAGGAGGCGGAGCTAAGAATGCAAGTATGTGATGCTGTGTCCGAGAAGGATGAAAAGCCTATCAAAGTGACTGAAGACTCCAAAAGAGACTCAAAGGCTGAAGAAGCTGATGCTGATGAGTTGGAGTGGGAGAAGTCCTCAGATGTTCCCAAGACCAAAGATAAGGCTAAAGAAGAGTCGGCCGAAGTGAGGGAACAGTTCAGTCGAGAGATGCAGCAGTCCAAGAAAGGATGTGAGGAACATGTGCTGATGCGAAATGTGGAGAGAAAAAGAAAAACTAAAAGAGAGGCCACGGGTGCGAGCGCATCATCCTCATTCGTGAAAGAGAGTACCGGGTCATGAGATGGGCAAGAAAATCCCGTAGGTCTTATCTGCCCGTACTAAACTCATGCGGGTGAGAAACCAAGCGCTATTAGCCTGGGTCTGGCGGAATAAGGGGAAGACTGTAGGCCAGGTCGATGCCCTCTCACGAGCGTCTTGGTTGGGTGCTAGTGTTCACCCTACGGGGTTGAACAAAGGGGGATATGTGAGGCAGTGACAGGCCTCATGGCTGATAGGAGAGAGCGATGGCAGGTACGTGTCACCGAGGTTGCTGGCCTCGGTGGGGTGAGAGCCAGATTTTGTTGTCTGCAGCAGCTAGTGCTGTCAGACTCTGTTAGTTAGTTTGGCTGCAAAGCCAATCCGGGCCGGCTCTTACTGGGAGTAGGCAAAGAGCTGGGTGGGTGCCTACTCCCACGGTCCAGTCCGGACTTTATCCGGCCCTTTAAAAGGCAGCCTCCTTAGCAGCTGGGGGTGATTTTCCTGGAGCTGCTAATAGTGCTGGGAGCTGAGGGCTGTTGTTTGGGACCCACGGCTGGAGCCAAGCTGGAGGGCTCAGACCCCTGTGAAACCGAACAGGCTGCCTGGAAAAGCCGCACGGAGTGCGGTGTGTGTGAACAGTGTTGTAGGTGAGTCAGGGACACACTGTGTTAAGTTAGAGCCCAGCCGGGCAGGTGTTTGTTTTGCATTTCATTTATTTATGTTGATGCTGAGACAATAAAGCGATGTTTGGCCCCTAAAGCTGCAGTGGACAACAGTCTGTATGTGAACGATCCTCGAGACCAGAGCTAAACCCCCACATTTGGTGTCGGATGCGGGCAAGTCGTCCCTGCTGGAAAAGGCCAAGTGTTGCTAGGGGCAACGACCTGACTGAGAAGAGCAGGTGCTGTGAAAGTTGCCAAGGAATTGCTGTTTTGCTATGCAGTGATTTAAAGGGCCGGAAGCCTGTTTGTCTAGTGAAGCAAGTGCCGCTCGTGCGATTGTGGACTGTTTTTCCTGACACAATGGAGGCGGTTGTAAAAGCCCTTGTGGAGGCTAACTTGCAGCACCAGGAGACCAACCAGCTACTACTTCAGCACGTGTGGCGGAAGCTGCTTGTACCAATGGTGATACCGTATGTGAGAAGTGGCCCGGTTTGGCGGAAAACCAAGGCCACTGAGGGTGTAATGGAGCAGCTGGTGCTGGAGACTGATCGGTTGGTGAGAAAGCCGAGTGCGGCACTTGGAGTGGCGGCTCTGAGTGCAGTGTTGGAGGAGAATATGCATGCCGTTGCCAAGGGCAACCGTCGGGAAGACAAAGAGCTGGAGAGTGGTGCGTTTCTCAGGAGTGCCTATTTTCCTGCGACTGTGCACAGAATCTTAAAGGGTGCGGCTGGAATGTCCGTCCAGGAAAAGACAGGAGACAAGTCCAAGGCGTCTCCCATGGCTACTACTGCATTGAGGAGACGGGTGATGACCGTGCCGAGTCAGTGACGACAATCGGTAAGACTGTTCCGGTTGATTATTTTGTGGCAGACCCAGTGACAGTGAGCCGGCGGCAGTTGCTACCTGCCGGGCCGGTGAGTGATAAGCGCTGCAGCGTAAAAATGTCTCAAAAAGAGTGACTATAGGAAAAATGCTGTGTCTGAACAGGCGGGAAGGCCTGTTGCGGTTGCTCCATCGCAGGAACCTGCAGAGGAGAAGCTCAGGGTGTTGTCTAAAGTGCCTGTGACCAAGGCTAGATTTGGGATGGCGAAAATCAGAGATCCCATGCTAGCCTGGAGTACGAGGTAGAATGATAACTGTCCGGGACAATTATGTGAATCCTGTGGACTATCCGGTGGTCCTCACGGAGGGTGAGACCACGGTGGGAACAGGGACTGATGGAGTTGATGTTGCAAATGTGCTCATGCATGATGTAATGTGGGGCAATGGAGACACTTCTGTGGGAAGTAATGAAGCTCCTACAGAACCTGTACCTGTCCCTTTAAGTGAAGGTGTAAGGCAAATGCAAATAGAAAGCAATGGTTTAAGTGAAATGACCATTAGAAATAATGGTGCAGACACGGTGCCAAGGGAAGGTGCAAAGTTTGTTGAAATGTGTAATGATATGTGTGACGATGATATACCTGCTCCTTTAAAGGGTGTGATCAGGGAAGAAGCTCCCCTGTTGGTAAAAATGTGGATGGTATAAAAATGCTAATTGATGTTGAGAGCTCACCACTGAGGGAAACCACTGTGAAAAATGTGCAAGTACATGGGGCAGGCCTAGAGGGTGTACCACACGTACTAGAAGTGGATATGCAGTCTCCACAGATCTCCATGGTTAATAAAATGTCCCAGGTGGGGATTAGCTCGTCGGTGCCCCTAGAGGACAGGATTGAGAATGACACGAGCGGTATATATAACGCACGTTCTGTGACCGATAGCAACTCAGAGAGAGAAACTGCCATGTCGAGGTCTCGCCAAACTAAAGTGGTTACTAGTAGCGACCAGGTGACAGTTATATCTGACGAGACGAGAGTTCAGTCGGGTGACGTCAGCCTAGTGTCTGAAGCTCATATCCAGACAGTCTTAGATGACCTGACAGGACAGTACAGCTGCAAACAGGAGGCTGACCTCCCTCTCGCCACATGGTCCCTAGATACGATAGAGAAGGGACTAGCTGTCGTCACAGAGTCACCGAAGAAGGCTGCAGAAGGGTCAAAAGAGGAGACCCGGAAAAGACGAGTGAACTGAAGGGTCTACCTCCTGGTGTCCTGGGGAAGGGAAAAGACTCCAGAAAGACACAAAAGTCTATAGTAGACCTCAACAATGGGTTTGAAGAGTGCCTGGGTGAAAATCCCACAGAGTGTCTAAAGAAGAATGGTGGTACTCCTACACCTGCTGTTACCCCAGAACAGAGTGAAGAGCAGCTGGAACAGAAGGCCCAAGAGGGGGCGCTGCTAACAAGCTGGTGGGGAAAACTGAGAAGACGACCAAGGCCCTCTCCTTGGCTAGAGCCCTTGAAAAGCGCCTAAGGAGCGAGATGAATTGGAGTGGCTGAACAAGCAACTCAGAGCAGAGATGGAAGATCTCAGGAGCTCAAAAGATGACGTCTATGAGTTGGAGAGGCCTAAGCGTTCTCCTGCGCAGCAGGTGGAAGAAAATGAGATGCCTGAAGAGGAAGATCCTCTGAAAGATGCCAAGAAGTCAGAGCCCGTTAAGAATGGGTCTGGAGATGGTGGCGCCGTGGTGCCGGCCGAGGCAGAGAAGGTGAAAGATGTATCTGCTGAACCAGATGATGGTGCTGAGGTGGATGCAGAAGCCCAGAGACTCGTGGCAGTGTGTGGCCAGGACCTGGTCGTGAAAGACATTCCCTCTGCTGTCAATGCCTTCCAGAAAGCCAGCAGTCTGCTGGGGAAGAAATACGGGGGACCGACGACCAGTATGAGGGTGCTGTCTACTCCGATGGGCTGACTCTCCTGAATCCTGCCCGAAAGGAGAACCATATCCTGGATAAACCTTGGCAGGGATTGCCAGAAGATGATGAGTCTGATACGGACTCTGATGTCCCAAGTACCTCCGTCCTTAAAGAGAAAGAGGAGGAGGCGGAGCTAAGAATGCAAGTATGTGATGCTGTGTCCGAGAAGGATGAAAAGCCTATCAAAGTGACTGAAGACTCCAAAAGAGACTCAAAGGCTGAAGAAGCTGATGCTGATGAGTTGGAGTGGGAGAAGTCCTCAGATGTTCCCAAGACCAAAGATAAGGCTAAAGAAGAGTCGGCCGAAGTGAGGGAACAGTTCAGTCGAGAGATGCAGCAGTCCAAGAAAGGATGTGAGGAACATGTGCTGATGCGAAATGTGGAGAGAAAAGAAAAACGAAAGAGAGAGGCCACGGGTGCGAGCGCATCATCCTCATTCGTGAAAGAGAGTACCGGGTCATGAGATGGGCAAGAAAATCCCGTAGGTCTTATCTGCCCCGTACTAAACTCATGCGGGTGAGAAACCAAGCGCTATTAGCCTGGGTCTGGCGGAATAAGGGGAAGACTGTAGGCCAGGTCGATGCCCTCTCACGAGCGTCTTGGTTGGGTGCTAGTGTTCACCCCTACGGGGGTTGAACAAAGGGGGATATGTGAGGCAGTGACAGGCCTCATGGCTGATAGGAGAGAGCGATGGCAGGTACGTGTCACCGAGGTTGCTGGCCTCGGTGGGGTGAGAGCCGGATTTTGTTGTCTGCAGCAGCTAGTGCTGTCAGACTCTGTTAGTTAGTTTGGCTGCAAAGCCAATCCGGGCCGGCTCTTACTGGGAGTAGGCAAAGAGCTGGGTGGGTGCCTACTCCCCACGGTCCAGTCCGGACTTTATCCGGCCCTTTAAAAGGCAGCCTCCTTAGCAGCTGGGGGTGATTTTCCTGGAGCTGCTAATAGTGCTGGGAGCTGAGGGCTGTTGTTTGGGACCCACGGCTGGAGCCAAGCTGGAGGGCTCAGACCCCTGTGAAACCGAACAGGCTGCCTGGAAAAGCCGCACGGGTGCGGTGTGTGTGAACAGTGTTGTAGGTGAGTCAGGGACACACTGTGTTAAGTTAGAGCCCAGCCGGGCAGGTGTTTGTTTTGCATTTCATTTATTTATGTTGATGCTGAGACAATAAAGCGATGTTTGGCCCCTAAAGCTGCAGTGGACAACAGTCTGTATGTGAACGATCCTCGAGACCAGAGCTAAACCCCCACAATATATATACGTCAGGAAAAAGAAGGATAGCACTCCAATGTAGTAAAAAACTGTGAATTTGATCACCCATGTGGTACAAAAAAACGCAACGTTTCGGATCAGCAATAGAGCCTTTTTCAAGCAAGGAACCATGGTGAAAACCAAGCTTAAATAGCGCAGGTAGTGCAATATCAGCAAACATGATTGGTGAAGCAATTCTCTAACATGATTGGTGAATCAATACATCACTCATGTGACATCATAGTTATCAACACAAACAAAGTACAATAGTTACCATAATTATCTGTGTATTACAATTTATAGTGTGCAATCCTAAGTATTATCTAAATAGCATTATCTCTAAGTGTTATATAAATATAAAAATAATCAATAGCGTGGAAGATCACCATCAAACATACCGATCAGGTGTGGGGTCCGTGCCACATAATACCAAGCAACGCGATATTTTCACATGGCGTCCAATTGTACCAACCAGCGCGTCCCCCGGAAGTGATACTCCGAGAAATCGTGCATGTCTAATGATCTGATACACTCAAACAGCGCCATTTTGGTGAAGGGCAACAGAGTGAGTGACCCGCGCATGCTCGGTGATACCGCGGCTTCCAGGATCTCCATATTTGAAAATGGCTCTTACCCACAATGTGTGGGATTGCGGATCTCGCATCAGATTCACTGCACTGGGGGTGTACAAGGGGACTACCTCCCCACATTGCAGATCTCAATACAGGGGAACTCCCTATCATATGCCAACTCATACCAACGGAGACAAAACCCTGGTAGTGCTGTCAGCCCCTCAAACAGAATAAATATACAACTACTACAGTAAACAATGGTACAGTTGGATTATGTTGACACTGCGGACCCTATATCACATCCAGTGGGTACATGGATAGTTCTTCATCGCTTTTTTCATCCCTTCTTTAGTGTTTACTGTGAAAAAAAGAGAAAGAGAAAAATTAAATGAATAAAATTGGCTTGTAATTTCAAAATAGTTTATAAAGTCAATATATTTGCACTATTACATGTTCCATCTAACCTGCTAACAATCAGAAGGATCGCTACAGCAACCGCAAATGCATAGAAGGCAAGACCCCTCTCAACAATAAAGACCAGGATTATAATCAGCATTCAACCTTTTGGGTTTCAGACAATCTAGTTTAAAGATCCTTTGGGCTTCTCTTTTCTTTAACAACAATGATCTGTTCCCCCCTCATCTCAGCGGGGGAATACAATCCACAATCTAGCATTTGAGATCCCGTTTAGTGTGTCTCAAATCTGTAAAGTGTTTCGCCACTGGTAAATCTTTTCGTTTTTGTCTAATAGAAAGCCTGTGATTATTAAGCCGGGTCTTCAAATCAGTTGATGTCTCCCCTACATAAATTAAACCGCACGGGCAAGATAGTATATAAATAACAAAATTTGAGTCACAAGTCAGGTAATGTTTGATAGGAAAAATGTCTCCAGTACCCGGGTGCACAAAAGATGTCCCCTTGCGAATATATTTACAATTGACACAGTGCAGACAGGGAAAGCATCCCAGGCTGCGCTGTGTCAGAGTGCATTGTCTACTTTTGTGTAATGAGCCGATGTCTACTCTTACCAATTGGCCCCTTAGACTTCTTGAACGATGATAGGCGAACAATGGGGGTGACCTGAATACCGATATCCTGGTTAAACCACTTAACATACCCCAATGCTTTTTAATTATGTTTTTGATATTGACACTATGTTCATTATATGTGGAAACGAATGGAATCCTCTCCTTTTTCTGTATTGGGCCTCTTCTTCTCATGGTCGCCCCCCTATCTATAGCTTTAACTTTATCGGCCTGGGCCTGTAACAGTCCCCTGGGATAACCACGTCCCTGAAACTTTGAGATTATGGTATCCAACGTCACTGACAATTCCTCTGGGTCAGCTACAATTCTCCTAGCTCGGAGAAACTGAAAATAAGGGAGATGTCTTATTAGATTCTTGGGGTGACTACTGTCAAAACGTAAGAGAGTGTTCCTATCTGTAGGTTTTGTGAACAATGTTGTAGACAATGTCCCCTCCTGTAACCTGACAGTAGTGTCCAGAAACTGCAGCTCACTGGTAGAGTAAACCAACGTGAACTGCAGATCTTTATTCACTCCATTCAGTGAAGTCTGGAAGTCCAGTAATTGTGTTACATCACCAGTCCAATGTTTTTTACTACATTGAAGTGCTGTCCTTCTTTTTCCTGACGCGTATTGGGTAAGAAGCTTATGCCCTTGGGACGTAGCACCCGCGGTTGAAAGGTTTTCACGGACTTTACTTCAGTGCCGCCATTTTTCTTTGAGTATATGAATCAAGCTATCTTTTGAACCTGATGAAGGGGGCCTGAGACCCCCGAAACGCGTAGTTTTTAATCGCTTGATGAAGGAATAAAGAAGATTGAGATCGTTCTATTTACTCCACTGGTGTCCTGCAGTGTTTTTTGGCTCCCGCGTTATTCAGAAGAAACCCATTCACTCAGGGAATTCCGTGATAAAATGTTGGCTACCTTTAAGCTATATCCAGTATCTCAGGACCAGAAAGTGGAAATCCTGATTGGCCAGTAACAGTGCGCTGTGCCCCGGGAGGTTAAGTCCTGGCCTTGGCCAGAGCTAAAAACAGCTGAGCATATCCTAGACCGACTTATTACCACTTTTGAAACTAGGACCACTTCTGTACTTAAGATGCGCGTCTTTGGGAAACGACAGCAGTCAAAGGAGACTTTAGGAGCCTTTGCCCTGTCCCTGCAGGAAACCCTGCAGGAAGTCCTGCAGGCATTTATCCACATAGATCCCCGTGAAGCTGAGGGACAAGAGCAGACCCTCAGAGAGCAGTTTATTGAAGGTGTCCTTGACGAATCCCTCAAACGTCAGCTGAAGATGCTGTCAGCTCAGCATCCAGATAGCCCTTTCTTGGATTTTAAGGAGCTTGCTATCAGCATCATGGGGGAAAATCCCAATTCTGAACCTCCTGAAGACAGGAAGGCATGGCCCGTCCTCCGACCTGCTGCCCAAAGCCAGATAGCTGAGCGTGTAGCTCAGGCACCTCTCGCAGATGCTGTCACAGCACTGACTGCTCAAGTCTCCCTCCTAGCTAAGACTATGGAGAGGATGAGGAAGCAGCTAGAGTGACTGGATTAGCAGCCCGAGGCTGAAAAAGGGACTACTACACCAAGAGACCATCCTACACCCGGTCCACGAAAAGAGCGACGTCGGCCAACCTGTAGGTTGTCAAATCCAAGGTATCAACACACCAAAAAGCATGTATGCCAACATTGTCAGAGGCCTGGACACACCGAAAGGGACTGCTGGCAATTAAACGGGTATCCCCTGAGGCCAAGGACTGCCCCTCAGGAGGAAGAATGCTAGGTCCCAAAGATCAGGCTTTCATGACTAGATACGTGGACGCCCGTCCTGTGGTCGAAGTTACCATCAATAGAATAATGTTTTCTGCCTTGATTGATACTGGACTACCATCCGTCAATTCACATTTGAAAGATGCCAGAACGGAGCCCAGCTGAGGCAACACCCGGAAGTGTGGCTCCACATCATAGCTACCAATGGCCAACCAGTGCCAATATTAGGCTTTTGGGAACCCACCTTACAGATCAAAGGGGTATTTGTGATTTAGGTTCTGGAAGATGACAATTGCCCTGTGGTCCTGGGCATGAATGTACTCGCCAATTGTTACACTGAAGTGCTGGAAGCCTTGAAGAAAAGCACCCTGTGTGACTCAACGCATCATAAATCAGACTATCCAGGTGCTAGCTGCCCAACAAAAATTTAGCAACCGACAGGGTGAAATCTGCTGTGTTCGCATCAAGAATGCTCAGCCTATTAGACTCCAGCCTGGAGCAGAGACCCTGATATGGTGCAGGGCTTGCATCGGTGTCCGAGGTCAAGATTACCCAGCCCTCGTGGAACCCCTGTAGCTACAAGGTCATCCCCTTGTCCTAGTTGCTACGAGCTTGGTTACTGTGTCGCGTGGAAATGTACCCATACGCTTGGTCAATCTAAGGGATGAAGTTGCAGAATTAAAAAAGTACTATCCAGTGGCGAGTCAATATCATGTCCGTCAGCAAGATGTCCTGGATTCCCATACTGCTGCTGCACAAAATTGCTTCAAACAGCAGATGCAGCCAAAGACTCACCTGAGCAGCACTGGTGGGCCGAGCTACATATTAGAGATGCCACCACCTCTGCAGAACAGATCAAAGGTGTGCTGGACTTAGCCAATGAACACCACCAAGTCAGCAAAAATAAAACCCTGGAATGTGGTCAAACAAGTCTAATAAACCACACTATTCCCACTGGCACTCATCCTCCAATTAAAGAGAGATATAGGCCAGTGCCTCCAGCCCTATACCTGCAGGTGAAGAAGATGGTTCAGGAAGATGGTTCAGGACATGAAGACAGCTAATGTCATCCAGGATAGACACAGCCCCCAGACGGCCCCATTGGTCCTGGTAAAAAAAGAAGGATGGAACCATCCATTTCTGTGTGGACTTACGCAAGATCAACAACATAACGCACAAGGATGCATACCCCTGCAACGAACTGAAGAGTCTCTAGCAGCCCTGGGATCTGCTGCCTATTTCTCAACTCTGGATCTGACCAGTGGCTATTGGCAAGTCCCCATGGCACCAGAAGATAAAGAGAAAACAGCATTCAGTACACCTGGGACATTTCAGCGGCTCATGGAGAGATGTCTTTGACACAAAAATTTTGAAACCTACGAAGAGCATCTATAGCACTTGGCGGAGGTGTTCCAGACTCTGGCCCAATATGGATCAAAAGTAAAGCCTTGAAAGTGCCACTTACTGAAGCCCCAAGTGAAATACCTTGGACATGTTGTGAGTGCAGAGGGCGTGAAACCGGACCCTGATAAGATAGTGGCTAGGGTTAACGAACCCGAACTGTAAAGTTCGGGTTTGTACCGAAAATTGCGGTTTTTCGCATCCGGACCTGAACTCAAACATTTCTGTAAAAGATCGGGTTCGTTGTTCCACGATTTCTTCCTGATTTTTGAAAGGCTGCAGGGCAGCCAATCAACAAGCATTTCGCTACTTTGCCCTAAGAAGCCATCACAGCCATGCCTACTAATGGCATGGCTGTGATTGGTTAAGTGCAGCATGTGACCCAGCCTCTATTTAAGCTGGAGTCACATAGCACCGCACGTCACTCTGCTCTTCTCAGTGTAGGGATAGGATGCTGCCGCTTCTATGAGGGAGAGATTAGGGAAAAAATCTGTTGAACTTGGTGGTGTTAAATCTTCAAGCTACAGAAATTATTAAGGTTGCCATGCTACATTTTTGTACCCAACGCTGAGCCCAGTGATACTGCCAAATAATTTTTAATCTGTTAGTGAGGTGGGGGTTGGCGGCCATTTTAGCAACTGCAGTGTCCTTGAAACTGCATGTGACCTGCATGTGTGCCAGCTTGCCAGGGAACATCAGTCTAATCCTTTTTTGGTAGCTCAGTGGAGGAAACATTCCTCTTTTCTGGCAGGTCAAGTCCCCTACATTAGCACCTATAATGCACCTCAGCAATAATATATATATCAAAAACCGACACTGGTTAACATCAATACCAAAGCCATTCAGGTGAAACGCGTGTCGAGGTGCGTTTGTAGTGACGGGAGACACGCCATCCCATCATGGGTAATATTACCATATATTATCTTTGTTAAATATATGTTCATTCTGCATATTCTATTAGGGATTGTCACATGTAGCATGGCTATCTGAACTGTGATTTATTGCCTAATGTGCTCCTACTGACCCAATGGTTCACGCCATTTTTGTGGTCAGTATTGTATTAATGCATTTGCATTCGGATGGGTACTCTTTGGGTACTTTTTCTGTTGAGCAATTTGTGGCTATTTTCACTTCTGTTTGGTAGCTATAATTTATGTCATTTTATTATTGGCTTTATGATATTATGTATGGTGACAATCTATATTTGTGCATAGTGTTACTTTCACATATTTGATCTTATTATTGTGTCCATGTGGATGGTGTTTTTCATCCGGCACCAGTCTCCGGGTGGTCACCCGGGTTACAGCGGGCCCCCAAGTGGTTGTTATGTTCCATGTTTTTTTTTATATATTTGGTATAATAAATTTTGAGACATGTATTTTACATGATATTTTGTGAGCTCTTTATTGAACACTGGTAGTAGAAACTTTTTTCGGTGTTCAAGTCCCCTACATTACCTATTTCTAATTTAGGGGTGACATAGTGTATTTCTGTAGTTGGGGGCAAAAACCTGTATTGTGGTGCCATAGAGCACTGTTGCATATAACGCTGAAAATCCTGTTTTTAAATTTAGGGGCGACATACTGCATTTGTGTATTTGGGGGAAATAAACCTGTATTGTTGTTCCACAGAGCAGTTTTGCATACAACGCACAAAAACGTATTTTCAAATTTAGCAGTGACATACTGCATTCCTATATTTAGGGGAAATAAACCTGTATTGTTGTTCCACAGAGCAGTTTGGCATACAACGCACGAAAACCTATTTTAAAAATTAGCAGTGACATACTGCATTTCTGTATTTTGTTGCAATAAACACTGGTCTTGTGCTACATAGCAGATCTGAGACCTACCCTGTATTTCAGTAATTTAAGTAACTTTTTGAACTCTGCATTTACATAGTTGGTTGCAAACACACAGGTTTTGTGGTAGATAGCACATTTGCGGAGTATACTGCATCTCTGACAGTCAAATTGAACCGATAATTTCTGCTTTTACATTGTTGGTTTAAAAAAATCAAAATTTTGGTGATAGTGAAGTAATTGTATTGAATTGCTCTGTTACACTGTTGTGTGACCTAAAGACATTCATTCTGTTTATGACACGGGCACTGCCTTACGGTTAGTGAACTTAATTGTTGACTATTGGGAGTTAAATTGACACCAGAGATAAACCATCTGTTAGTGTGGTGGGTGAACGCAAATATTGAGGAGAAGATCAAATAAGAGACGTGGGTATGGTCGTGGTGGTGTTGTTGGAGCTCCTGTTGCTGGCCGTTCAGCGCTAACTACAGGTCCAAGTGAAACACCTTCCTCAGGTGTGAGTAGGCAACAGAACCTGCAGCGTTATTTGGTAAGCCCGAATGCCGCTCCACGAATGGTGAGGCGGCCATAACAAGTACAGGCACTAGTAGATTGGGTGGCTGACAGTGCCTCCAGTACCTTAACATTGTCTCCCACTGCTGAAAGCTCAAAGTTGGCACCTGCAGCCCATGCCCATCAGTCTTTCACCTCACCCGCTTGCAAATTAGCCAAGCAATGAGCCCCAAGTCTGAGCCCCAAGTCATGCAGCAGTCTATTATGCTTTTTGATAACTGCTGGCAAGGTTTCCCGGGGCCATAACCATAGTCCTGCCCCAGAAGTGGAAGAGATTGAGTGCACGGATGCCCAACCACTTAGGTTCGAGGATGAGGACATTGGAAGACCACTGCAGCACGTCTCTGATGATGACGAAACACAGGTGCAAACTGCTGCAGTTTTCTGCAGTGTGCAGACCGACAAAGAGGGCAGGGGTGAAGACTGGGTGGAAGACGATGTTGAGAATGATGAGGTCCTACGCCCCAAAATATACCACTTAAATCCATGTTATTCATCGGTGGTGAAAAAATCTTATTTTTTAATGCCAGGAATTACCTTTGCTGCATATGTGCTGGGGACAATAATATAGTTAATCCGTCTGTGAGTTCAGGGGTTGACATATTCCAATTTTTTGCTGTCAAGTAACCCTGCACTGCAAAGGTTACAGTAACCGAAAATGCGGAAAACCTTCTTTTAAATTGTTGGGTGAAATATTAAAATTTTTGCCGGGTACAAACCCCCTGCTCTGTATAGGTGACAACAATGAAAGAATATTCTTCTTTTAAATTGTTGGGTGCAATATTAAAATTTTTGCCGTGAATAAACCACTCCTCCACCTGGATGCCAGGGGCCTACATTTTTAGAAATCATCTGTTCCATTGGTGGGTTGCATGAAACCTGTTTTGCCGTGAATAAACCCCTCTTCTGCCTAGGTGCCAGGGGCCTACATTTCTAAAAATCGCCTGTTCCATTGGTGGGTGACATGAACCCTGTTTTCCCATGAATAAACTCCTGCTCTGCCTGGATGCCAGGACCCTACATTTTTAAAAATCGCCTGTTCCATTGGTGTGTGAAATGAACCCCGTTTTGCCGTGAATAAACCCCTCCTCTGCCTGTGTTCCAGGGGTCTACATTTTTTTAAATCATCTGTTCCATTGGTGGGCGACATTAAACCTGTTTTGACGTGAATTAACCCCTCCTCTGCCTGGGTACCAGGGACCTACATTTCTAAAAATTGCCTGTTCTATTGGTGGGTGACATGAACCCTGTTTTGCCAGTAAAAAAAAAAACCTGCTCTAGCTTTCATGCCAGGGGTCTACATTTTAAAAATTCTTTGTTCCATTGGTGGGTGATATGAACCCCGTTTTGCCGTGAATAAACCCCTTCTCTGCCTGGGTGCCAGGGGCCTACATTCCTAAAAATCGCCTGTTCTATTGGTGGGTGACATGAACCCCATTTTGCCGGTGAAAAAACCCTGCTCTGCCTGGATGCCAGGGGCCTACATTTTAAAAAATTGTCTGTTCCATTGGTGGGTGATATGAACCCCGTTTTGCCGCTGAAAAACCCCTGCTATGCATTGCTGACAGGGAACCACATTTTGTAAAAACGTTTGTTAATGATTGAAAGATGCGTGACTGCAAACGTACGCTGGTAGACGCGCTGCTGATGGCATTCCCACCTGACGCCCCCTCAACCTCCTACTCCACATCCATTTCCTCCTCCTAGATCAAGATTTAGATTTTAAATATTTATTTATTTTATTTTAAGTAATTTCCCTATCCACATTTGTTTGCAGGGCACTTACCCACATTTTGCTGCCTTTTGCAGCCATCTAGCCCTTTCCAGGACTTTTTTACAGCTATTTAGTGCCCAAAAGTTGGGGTCCCCATTGACTTCAATGGGGTTCAGTCTCCAGTTCGGGTTAAGTTCGGATCCCGAACCCAAACTTTTTTGTGAAGTTCGGCCGAACCCATTGAACCTGAACTTCCAGGTGTTCGCTCAACTCTAATAGCGGCAATACAAACCTGGCCTGCTCCTAAGACAAAAAAAAGGTCAAGAGCTTTCTAGGATTTGCAAGTTACTACCGGATATTTATCCCACACTTCGCTCAAATTGCGGAGCCTATACAGGAGCTTTTAAAGGGTCATCCTAAAGGTTGTCAGAATGATAAGATACTGGTTGAGAGGAATGAAGAGCAAGAGACTACTTTCCAACTGTTAAAAGAAAAATGTACAGAGCCAGCAGTCCTGGGCTACCCTGACTATAGCCTGCCATTCTGCCTCTATACTGACACAAGTAAGAAAGGTTTAGGAACCGTACTATTTTTGACACAAGGCAGATCTAAAAGAGTCATCACCTATGCCAGCAGGTCTTTATGAGAACCGGAGAAAAATGACCAGAATTATAGCTCTTTCAAATTGGAATTCCTAGCCTTGGTATGAGCTCTAACTAAGAAGTTTAAGGATTATCTAGTGGCCACGTCTTTCAATGTCTACACTGATAATAATCCAGGCCTAATCCTGGCTCACTTGAACACAGCACATCTGGGAGCTCTAGAGCAAAGATGGGCCTCTAGACTGGCGAACTTCAACTTCACCATTAAGTACCGGACTGGCAAATCTATTGACAATGCCGACACCTTGTTCAGACTATCTTCCTAGAAGGAACTAAAGATGACCTGTGGGAAGATGTGAAAATGCCAATATTCTACTCCCGATTTGCCTGTGCCTGGCAGGAAGCTCTACACATTAAGCACCGGATCTCCAAAGACACTAGTTCTCCAAATACCTGTGGTCCCTCACTGCCAGTTGAGAAAGAGCTCTGGCTCAAACTACAAGAAGAGAGTAGAATCATAGGAGAACTGTTGGATTATTTTTTCCAGTGGTGTTGTACCAGAGAGAATTTGGCAGCGGAGAGCTGACTCGGAGTTAATTTGCCTTTGGTGACAACGGAAAATGCTCTTTCAACAGAGAGATCTACTCCTTTAAGAGAATGTTTGATCCAGTCACCTGTGAGCGGCTCCATCAGATAGTGGTGCCCTCGAAGAGATGCTAAGATGGTAATGGACATGTACCATAACAGGTCTGGTCATTTTTTAACCCAAAAAACAGAGCCACCATCAGGTGCCGTTTCTACTGGACTGGCATGAGAAGTGATATTGAAGCCTGGTGACAGGGGGTATCCCACCTGTGCTGTGGCCAGAATAGAAAGACATGATCAGCGAGCCCCCCTTCATCCAATAGTGAGTAGGAGTCCTCTAGAAATCATGGCTATTAACCATGTGAAACTGGAACCCAGCAGATCTGGATACAACTATGCTATAAAAATCGTAGACCACTACACCAAGTTTGTCATGGCTGTACCTGTCAAGGACTTAACTGCTAAAACTACAGCAGCTGACATGTGGAAGAGCTTCATTTTGCCATATGGGTGTCCTGACAAGATACTCACTGATCAAGGATCCGCATTCGAGTCTCAGTTGTTCTGTGAACTTTGTGGACTGTACAACTGCAAAAAACTGAGGACCACCGCATATCACTCTCGAGGGAATGGGCTGTGCGAAAAGATGAACCAGACACTGATCAATATGCTCAAGGCTGTGCCACCTCACAAGAGGGCAGAGTGGCCTTCGCTTCTCCCTGAATTAGTGTATCTGTATAATAACTCGCCCTCGAAATCCCCATGCTGGACTGTGAACCATTTCTTTCCCAATCTGAGTGGGTCAAAGAGCATCAGAGACGCCTAGAGGATGCCAGAGAAATAGTGGACTCTAAAATAGAGAAGACCCAGCAAAAACAGGACTTTGATCTACCTGCACATGCTGAGCCCTTACAACCAAGAGACAAGGTCTGGCTCAGAAGCAATCACCTAATGATAAAGCTGGATAGTCGCTGGGATCGCGAATCATATACAGTAGTGGCTATCCCCTCATCGAAGGTCTACAAGATCCAGAGAGGAGATAAAGGTACTCAGCGAGTACACCATAACTGGCTCTAGAAATGCCTGCAGGAACCTGTCCAAGAGCAGCCAAGAGAAGTGGATGTCACTCGAGCTACCATTGTCTTCAGAAACCGAGACTCCAACAGAGTTGTCTTCAATGCTTGACCACCCGTCAGTGGTTTCTCCAGCCTCAAAATCAAGTCCTGATGTCAGTTGCTGAGATTACTCCAAGTCATACAGCTAATCCTCCTGCACAAGTCCCGGACTCTACCTCTACCCTTGGGGACTCTGAATTGCCCTTGCGGAGATCCCAATGAACCAACAAAGGTAATCCACCTCCCCTTTATTGGGAAATCTTTGAAATAGATATTTAGCTACAGAGACAATAGGAGTCAAGCCATGGACACATCTTGAGAAACTTGCCCCTTGTTTTGTGGTCATATTTTGGCTTGTCCTTCTTTGTCCGCCCTTTTGTGCCTGGACTTCATGAACTCCAGTCATCATTCTATGCAGTTTGGCACCATACCCTATATGGATTAGAAATACCAGTTTTGCTACCTCATGTGGATTACAAATAAATAGCTTTTTGCGTTATATGTTCCGGTTTTGGAACATTACAAGCCTGCAATCAAAGAATAGACTCAAACGTTTACCTGAGCTCTTTGTGATTTCTACTGTCATATTTTTGCACTTTTTTTGCATTAACATTTTAAAGGTTCTGCACTGTTTAAGCACTTTAGCCCATTGTGTGTATTTATTTTGCAGGTGCCACAATGTGAGGGCTTGCCTTTTAAGTAAGGGAGAATGTAATGCCCCGAGTGGCATTACCACATCTATGCCCTGCTTCTATCTGGGTATGCAATCTTGATGTCATTTTATACATTTGTTCCAGGTCCCATATATTGTGTATTTCCTGTTATGCATCTGTTTATGTTCAAATTGAATGTGTCTGGTTCACCAGCAGGTGGCAGCAAATATGGCAGAGCAGTATGTAGAATAGAATGGAACCCTCCAGTCCATTCTAACCCCCTGTGGAAGAGTGGGCGAGTCGCATGTCCTGCAGGAAGGTTGGGGACCAGTTAGTTCTAGTTAGTTCTAGCTAACCCCCTGCCATGGAAGCAGGTGTGCAGTGCTGCGTCCCTCCTGAACGTGTGTTGCCTACGTCAGCCAGAACACCTTCAGTTCTGCTGGAACAGAGAGACCACATCTTGAAGCCTCAATAGCCAGGAAGAAATTGCCCTGTGCCTTGCGATAGAGTCAGACAGAGAGAGAAGTTGTATCAGAGAGCAAAAGGAAAAGTTCCTATTTAAGCCTGTCAGCATAGCAGGGCCGAGAGGCTTTGCCTGCTATTTTCATGCTAAAGCTGATGTGGATAGTTTGGTTGGACCTTGCGCACAAATCTCCGGTGCACTAAAAGGTGCACTTCGGTATTACAGTGCACCCAGCACAAGCAATTCCATCGCTATTAAAAGCACGCTACATTCAGTTCTTTCTGTATAAAGGGTGAAGTACTTCTTTAGCCCAGGAAGAGTCAGACACAATGCTGGTTCAAGCTGGAGTCCATGTAAAAAGCTCCCCAATTGACCCCAGGCTCCTTATTTATTAAAACAATAGAACCACGCCCAGTGGAAGTTGGCTTTACAACTTCAGCCAGTCCGCCCAGAAGGTACAGGTACATATCAAATGGACAGGGGAGTATACCAATATGGCCAAACAGTTCAATGCACACACCTCACCACTGTACAAGGCAGGATAAGTCATGTCCATTGCCCGATCAGCCATGTGGCTGCCCATCCCCCATCACTGTCAGCATGGACCCCATTCAATACTGCTCAGAGTGACCAATATCTAGTGAAGATAATTTTACTGGTTCTTATAGATTATAGACTATCTGTGGGGACATTGCTACGGCTATGGTCAGTATACGGTACAAGTATATCGACAAGGCAGATATGCATGTCTTAAAAGCAGATATGTATCCAGAAATGGATAGCGCAGCCGCAACAGAGGAATAATATGTATCTCTTGTTCGCTTCTGCAGACTTCGCTTCTCTAATATGTATAGACATTTAAAGGTAAGAAGCCCAGCGCATTGCACTTAGTGCTCACAACCTGGCAAATGCCCCACCACACCTAGAACAGGTATCCAAGCCCATGAGAAGGTTTTCATACTGACGGTTTTACCGCTAGTCCCTATTCAACCCAAGTACCCTCTGCTAGAGCGTTCCTCGGTTAAATCCGACACAGAGAGACAGATGACAATCTATAAAACACACACACACATCCTAAAATAAAATGTCCACATAATTCCATATAATAAAATTTCCACAACAAAGCTTGCTGGAAACCAAGACCAAGTCTGTAAACCATTTGAAGAAACGTTTATGCAAAGTAAAGCTGCTGTTGAACTTCATACACGGTCTGGACTCCATTTCTTCACTATCCAAGTTAATTACCCCTTTTTCTGCTTTGGACGACAATGCCTGGAGTCCACAGTATCCAGGTCTCACGTTAAGGGACATTATAGGCTGCCCAACACCACTCTGGCAATCGTACATTGGATACCATCCAACACCACTACTCAAAAAGGGGCCCTGTGCTCTAGTTGTTGAAATGCAACTGTCGTCACGATAAATTACATTTATCTCATCTTAAAAGGACTACCGCATGTACGGATGTAGCAGTAACGGTAGGAACAGGCAGGGCAGTAGATGTGTGATTATGGGTAGTAGTATTAGAAACAGCTGTATAGCGGTTATGTTAGTGGCAGTCGGAGAAATGGAAGTAGCTGTGGGGGAATAACCAAAGGGAATATCAGATGCAGTTGCAGCAATAGCAGTAGCCTTACTTGGTGGGCAGGCAGACAGTGGCATGATGGGGCATTGTCAGCAAAGGGAAATCTATTCATTGGCATTGATTGGAGGTGTGTAAAAATCCTCACAGATCTATGCCTTATTGATTTTGACAAGAGTGAAGTTTTGTTCACTGGCAGAGGACAACATTGTCCATGTGGGTATCAGTTTTTCACCTGCCACGCTGAAAACCTTCTCTGAGAGGACACTAGAGGCTGGGCAAGACAGTACAGAGACATCATACTGGCTGCCCAGAAGTCCATATGGGGTTAAGAAAACTGTATTTGACAGAGTGTCCAGGTAGGACTGAACCTGGATGTTCAGGTAAAACATCTCTGTTTGCTGATTTGTTTAAGCCTGGAGCAGAAATGGAAACCCCTCTATTTGCTGATTTATGTCAGCCAGGTGTAGCACATGGAAATATTTCTCCATCATGTTGATTATACTGAACTGGCAACTGTAGCTCCTGCTGCTTGTGGTAGCTGAGACAGCAGGAGGTGGGTGACTCTGCAGGAAGGGCCTTCTAGTCAGACAACCCAGTAGCAGTCTAAGGGTCCATTCACACGTCTGCAATTCTGTTCCGCATTTGCGGAACGGAATTGCGGACCCATTAATTTCAATGGGGACAGACCATGTCCCGGCCGGGTCCGCAATTGCGGATCCGCACTTCCGGGTCCGCAATTGCGTTCCCGAAAAAAATAGAACATGTCCTACTCTTGTCCGCAATTGCGGACAAGAAAAGGCATTTTCTATGAGAGTGCCGGCGATGTGCGGTCCGCAAATTGCGGAACGCACATCGCCGATATTCGTGTTTTGCGGATCCGCGGATCCGTGGATCCGCAAAACACACACAGACGTGTGAATGGACCCTTAAGCTGCGGCAGACTGTGTACACACTGTATCCTAGTAGCAAAGTAATTTGGCCTTTCTTTTAGCATCAAGAAAACATTCCCCCCTTTTTTCTTTGATAGAGTCTAAAAGCATGGCTATCCAGTAATCATCAGATTACTTGATGGCAAGGATACATCTGTCATTATGTAAACAAGCAAGAACACAGCTTGCTATTTTGGCCACAGCGCCCGAGGACCAAGAACTTTCCGGCTCCACCCCCAGTGAGATAATTGGTGCTGTGTTGTTGTCATTATCACTATTATAAGCCTCGTTCTCATCATCCACTTCCTCCTACACTGGATTTTCTCAGTGTGGGTACCCAGCAGCTAAAGGACAGCCAGCAAGATGTGTAAACTATTCTTCCACCTTCCCTTTTTGCATCAGCATGAGTGTCTGTCTAAGATAAATATCAGGGACATGACATTGTTTATCCATTCTGCCAAATTTTGTGGTCTCTTTGAAGGGTGATGAGCTGCCATTGCAGAACCTGAAGTAGAACATTCTTCCTGCTGAGATGGTCTAGTTCAACGCAAAATCATTCACCACTTTAGGCTGCTTGTACAGACGGTCTATCATTTGCAATGTGAAATTCAAGTGAGTTGGAACATTACAGATTAAACAGTGCAATGACAGTCTGTTCTGTTGCTGCAGGTTCAGGAGGCTGTTTCTTGCCACATATGAAAGGCTAAAAGCAGGGACAGTCTCCTGGACATGGCCAGCACCCTTTGCAAGCCACTATATTTTTTTGAAAAAGAGTTGCACAACTAAATTGATCACATGCGCCATGACGGGAGCATGTGTTATTTTCCCCAAATGAGGCATGATGTTCCTGCCATTGTCTCTGACCACATTGCTCAGTTGGAGTTGGTGGGGAGACAGCCAGTGGGGTGTTTGCTGTTTGATACACTTTAGCAAGTGATTTGCTGCGTGGCTATTCTTACCCAGGCCCATCACCTCCACCTTTACAAGGCAACATTTTACTTTACACATATGATAGGAGCGAGCGGGAGTGGGAGCAGTGCTCTGTCCTGCTGCTTTTGGGGACTGGAGGATGTCGAAGGTGGAGAAAATGAAGGAGGCGGATAAGCAGCTGTACTAAATTTATCACATTCGCCATGCAAGGAGCATGTGTTATTTTCCCCAAAGGCAGTGCATCAATTACATTTCTGCCACTGTCACTGACCACCTGGCCCCGTCAGAGTTGGTGGGGAGAGAGCTTGTGGGATGTTTGTTGCTTAAGGATCTTTATCAAGTGATTGGCTGTGTGGCTGCTCACGCCCAGGCCAATCAGCTATAACATGAGATGGCAATGTGGGAGTGACACTCTTCCCTGCTTCTGTTGAGGAACGTGAAGAAGACCACTTCATGTGGGAACCAGACAGACAGAAATGTGGCGGTGTCAATAGGACCTGACCGTCACGCTTTAATTTGGGAGGGAAACCACATACCAAACATAGCAGGGAAAGGGGAAAGGAAATAAGGCATGAAAACTAGGGAAGGAAGATCGACACCTCCTAGTGAAAACCCTAAGCAAAGCCCTGACTGGCTACCAGTATGAACAGACTCCAAAATATAGGTGAGTTCATACACAGAAATACCTAAAGTCCTATCTAACCCTTAAGGACCCTGGTACTAATGACAAGAATGAGACAACCTGTTCATCCAAAAGGAAGGATGAACGGGAGTCTCCCTGAGGCCTAATAAAAAATAACAAGGAAATGCAACACACAGAAAAGACAAAATAAAATACAAAAGGGAAATGTCACACTTAACTTTCAAGATGCTATGACAGCACAAGGATCTCGGCCGAGGTCCAAACACCAGCTATCCACAGGTCCAACTGAAGCTATAAACCGCACAGCATTGTGGGAGAAATAACTATAAATAGGGAAGGCTAAATGACCATAATTGCTACACCTGGAAGTTAAGGGTGTGGCCATTACCAGAAACAACACAGACGCCTATTGATTCACAAGGTAAACATGTGAAATCAAACCACGTGTAGCCAGTCTCAAAGATCTCCTGCCACTCACTGTCGTGGGGACGTCCGTATGTCTCGGTATGTCCGTGACACTGACCTTGTTGTTATGGTGCTGCCTCTCCACGAAGAACACTGACTCACTGGGCCTTAAAAGACATGAACTGTCCCTGCACATAACAGATTTCAGTGTTCACCGTGCTGCACAGTGAGAATTGCAAGGAGTACTCCACGTAGGTCTGGAACATTTTGAGCCTGCTCCAACAGTATCAGTGGCATGTGGCCCTGGCAGTTTTTTGGGAGGTTCACGCTGTATGTTGCCTCTGCTCTTTATTGCTGCCATGGCCACCACCACCCTGCTCTAAAATTACCTCCTCCTAAGCATCAAGATCCAGCTCCCAGGTCCTGTCCAACACACAATCATTGTCATTCTCACTCTCCACTCCACTTTTATCAGACTATGATAAGTCATTGTGTGCTCCTTAGTCCCCCTCCCGATTCCCTTTTATGCATTTGCCCAGAGTGCCACTGTCACAGCCACTTTTTCTTCTGCCACCATACTGACTACAAGTGCCACCACTACTACCACTGCCACTAACACAGCTATGCATGGGATCCCCTTCCTCTGCCTATATACACTAGATATTTAAGTACAAATGCTGACTTTTCTCACACAAGTCATTAACAGTGTGACTATCTTCAGCATCTTCCATAGAACATAGGGTTTCTTAGGAAAAATGTCAGTGTCCCACTAAGAGGGTGATGTGTTCAATTATGAGGTTCTAAAAATGACTTTATTTCCATAAAATTTTTCTACTATAACTAAATGTTATTTTGCAGTACTTTGCAACACATCTAATAACACAGGTATAATAATGGCGTTATTGCTGCAATTACTATACTTTATCCTGTAATTATATGCAAGACATTAATAACAGGGGTATAGTAATGGCATTATTGTCGTAAAATGCTTCTGCAATAACTAAACGTTATCCTGTAATTATATGCAACACTTTAATAACATGGGCATAATAATTATTGCCATAAAATGCTTTTCCTATAACTGAACATTATCTTGTAGTAATAGGCAACATGTTTAACTATGAGGGTATAGTAATGCCATTATTGCCATAAAATGCTTTTGCCATAACTACAGATGTAGCAGGGTTAGGACATGGCTTTTGTTTCAAGATAACGCAATGAGATAATGAAATTTGAGTTAAGGGTTGGAGTCTTAACCCTTCTACATGTATACCCTTAACTTGCAATAATATGTCATTTTTTTTTAATGACACAAACATAATAATGGTATTGTTGCCAAAAAATATGTTTGCTATGACTGATTGTTATCTTGCAAAAATATAGAATTTGTTTAATAACACGGGTACAGTATAATGATGATGTTATTGCTATAAAAGGCTTTTACTATTACTGAACTCTCTTTTACAGTAATATGCAATACGTTTGAAAACACAAGTATAATACTGGCATTATTGCAGTAGAATGCTTTTGTTATAATAGAACATTATCTTGCAATGATATGAGAAGTGTTTTATAAGACGGGTATAATGATCACGTTATTGCACTAAAATGCTTTTGCTATAACTGAACGCTATCAACTTATCTTGCAATAATATGCAATGCATTTAATAACATTGGTATAATAATCACTTTACCAGAAAATGCTTTTGCTATAATCTAGCTTTGTTAAAGACATGGGTATAATGCACTGAAATGTTTTTTAGTAGTGTTGGGCGAGCATAGTAGTGTTTAATTCGAGCATCACGATGCTCGGCACATCGCAATGTTCGGCCGAAACAGGTGGGGGGGGGGGGGGGGGAGTACTGGCACTCACTGTAATGCCATAGCCATGTTGATTACTGGCATTACAGTGATTGGCTGGCCGCAACACGCCATGACACGTGGTTTGGCTCAGTCTTAGTCAGGGCAAGCTGCAGCAGAAGGGACAGATAGCGTAGGGACAGGAATTATTATTATTTTTGACGTCATCATGTTTGACGCCCGGATAGGATGCGGGTGCGTTGCGGGAATATGCACGATTTTTCCGCGCGTGTGCAAACTTTTGTAATGCGTTTTGCACGCGCGTTGGAAAAATCGGCATGTTTGGTTTCCAGACCCGAAGCCGGACTTCAGTGATTGGACCATGTGATGTGACGTCATCACAGGTCCTTTAGACTGCAGCTAAAGCTTGAAGAGAGAAGAGAGATCGCCAACTACACGATCAAGTGGCTAAGGTAAGTTAATTTTTTTATTTTTAACCACTTAATCAACATTCTACAAAGCATTCTTTATTAAGAATACTATTTTTTTCCCTTATAACCATGTTATAGCAACCTTGCGGGAAAATCGCACTGCATCCGCACTTGCTTGGGGATGCTTGCGATTTTCCCGCAGCCCCATTCCCTTTTATGGGGCCTGCGTTGCGTGAAAAACGCAGAATATAGAACATGTTGCGATTTTCACGCAACGCAGAAGTGATGCGTAAAAATCACCGCTCATGTGCATAGCCCCATAGCAATGAATGGGTCCGAATTCAGTGCGGGTGCAATGCGTCCACCTCACGCATTGCACCCGCATGGAAATCACGCCCGTGTGAAAGGGGCCTTAGTGTTGAAAAGTGTTAGAGACCCAAAAGTCATTTTAAGGACTATTGTTTTATCTGACTGCAATATATATTATTAGCGCAACCTGCGCTAAATTGCATGCAATTATTTGGCCGCTTCTGACAGTGACACAATCTCTGCTACATCTCCTGTATAACATTTGTGCATCCTAAATATCTGTGACATTCAATGTAATTTTTTCTTAGCTGCTGGTGACAGCGACTTTACCTGTGCTACATCTCCTGTATAACGTTTGCACATCCTACATATCTGTGACATTCAGTGTAATTTATTTGCGCATACAATTACAAAACCTGCGCTACTGTACGTGTGACATACTTGCAAGCATATATACTATTTAATTTGCTCAAGACGAGCAGTAAGGGATGGGGAAGTGGCCATGCTGCTAATGGTGCACACAGAGGCCGTGGTCCTGGGCGCGGCAAAATTGTGCCTGCAGCCAGAGCCCAAGAAGCACACTCATCCACAATACCTAGCTTCATGTCCCAGTTTGCAGGGCGGCGCAGGACACAACTCTCGAAGTCACACCAGTGCGACAAGGTTGGATTGCAGCAGGTAATGCTTCCAGTCACTAGCAACCACACCACCACCAGCATGATCCACCAGGTGGCATCAAAGCACCCTAATAGGTGGGCTGAATGCCTGGGTCCACAATCAGCGTCTGCGGGTCACACCAAAGCCTCCTCTTCCTCCCCTGTGTTATGTGCTGGCCAATCCCCTGTTCAAGACGCAGGCCCGGATGCCTCCTGCCCTGTACCTGGACTTTCGCAAGCACCATCAGCTAGAACATCCACTTCTGTGTCTCAGCTCAGCGTACAGATGTCCATACCCCAGGCCTTTGAATGAACGTGCAAATACCCAGCCACCCACCCACAGGCCATGGCACTAAATACGCACCTTTCCAAATTTCTGTCTCTGGAAATGTTGGACACTGAGGCATTCCACAGCTTGATGGCGGAGGCCGTCCCTAGTTACTCTGTCCCCAGCCGCCAATATTTTTCCCGATGTGCCGTCCCCGCCATACACCAGCATGTACAAGTGCTTTTGGCCAGGGACGCTACATTTCCCACACTGGGTGAATGTTGTGAAGGCAGGGAGTGGCTCGTACCCTGGGAGGGCACAGGTGCTACCGATGCCAAGGATTGCGGGCCCTACTTCCGACAGGATTTCACCCACCACCCACATTAGTGGCTGCAACCCCCCTTCTCCTCCTCCCCTACCACCTCTGAATTTTCATCTTGCAGCACCAGTCAGCCATCAGTCAGTTTCTGGAAGCAGTGTAGCACGGCAGTTGGGAAGCGGCAACATGCCGTGTTGAAACTAATTTGCTTAGGTGACAATCAGCACACCGCCGCAGAGCTGTGGCTCTCGCCACTCAACCTACAACCAGGCATGGTTGTGTCTGATAATGGCCGTAACTTGGTGGCGGCTATGGAGTTTGGCAAGCTCACACACATACCATGCCTAGCCAACGTGTTCAACTTAGATGATACGTGAATGTAATATTTCCATGTCTTTTGTGTTTTGTACCCACTCCTGCTTTTGGCTACCAAATCACAAACCAATTAAGATGGGACCAGGCAGGTATGACAGTTGCTACACAGACAGGATCCATTATGCATCTCATTTTTCCTTTCTTCTGACAGATCAGAAAAAGGGTCAAATAAATGTCAGCCAGGCTGAAAGGCAAAATAGTGGCCCAGTCATGAAGTGGGGTGGGTGGGAACAGCATGAGAAGTCCACAGAGTGGTCCTATGACATAGTGGTGAGGTGGAAGCAGCATGAGGAGACCAGAGAGTGGCCCAATGACAGTGTGGAGGTGGCAGCAGCAGCATCAGGAGGGCACAGAATGGCACAATGATAGTGCGAAGGTGGCAGCAGCAGCATCAGGAGACCACAGAGCAGGTAGCCAGAAGAAACCGGTCTCTTTTGTCAAAGTGTTGGATTAGCACCATGGATGATCTAGTCTGATGCATCAGGCATTGGTGGGTGGAAATCCTGGCTGATCCACGCCTGATTCATCTTGACAAAGGTCAGTCTCTCCACATTTTGGATGGACAGGCGAATTCTTCTTGGGGTAATATATGACCCCCTGCACTAAACACCGCACTGATGCCACACTACTGGCCAGGAAGGACAGCTTTTCCAGGGCAAAGTCAGCCAGTTATGGCCACAAATCCAGTTTGGCTGCCCAGTAGTCCAGCGGATATTCAATGACGACTGGAATTCGGTACATACAGAAGAAAAAACTGCAAAAGGTGGTTCACTACAATAGTAAATGCAATTGACAATATATAGCTAAACTCTCACTCTGATTTTGAAAATGAGAGCTTCGCCAATATATTCTTATATCAAGAACATACCGGAGCCCGCGCACCTCGTCAAGGTCTCTCATAGTGGCATGGGTCCTAACGTTAACCTACCTGCACTGTATGGACAATTACAGGGGCCGTATGGGCTATTACAGGAGCATATGGTCCGACACACAGCAAACAACTCCCAGTTACCTCCAGCGTGAAATCTCATATTCAATGGGAGGAGGGAGGAAGATATTGGTCCAAGTTACCTCCATCGTGAAGTCACACGTGCAATGGGAGGAGGGACTAGGCTGTGAGTCCCACCAGTCAAGGGATGCAGGCTACACGGTGCACCTAAATAATACTTAACTCGGTGTTTCCACACCATCACACAGAAGAAAGTTTACAATCACCCATCAATTTATCCAAAAAAGGCTGTTTAACAAAAAAGTCACCTAAGAATGGCTAGTCTATGCAATTCAGTCCATACAGAATGATAATTTAAATTCCCGCAGAACGGCTAATAACACCTACTTATTTTTCCCATTAATACACCCCCACAATGGCTATATAACTATGTCGGATCACTGCAGACTGGCTAATAAGATGTATTCTTTTTCCTATTAAAACACCCCAAAAAAATAAATATAACAATCACAATACTCCACAGAATGGTTAATAAGACATGCGTATCTATTCTATTAATACACCCTGTAAATGGCTGTAGTACAATGGAACTTCCCCGCTAGAGATAAGGAAATTGTTCAAAAATTCGATTCACCGGTTCGCCAAATTTTTGGGAAAAAATGTGGTTCGGTCCGAATTTATTTGTGGCGAATGTAGTTAAAAAACAGCTATTTCCTGGCTTCAGAAAGCATTTATAGTGGTCTAGAACACTATACCTTGCAGTAACACACATAGGGAGTCTGCGAGTACGTATGACATGCAGATGACAGGCGTCGCTCTTAGAATCACTGCACACTTCACTTATTTGGGCAGTCACGGGGCCAAATCTGACCAAACAGCTCAAGTATGAACTCAGCCTTACAGGTCGATGTTAGCGCCACAAAGAAGCGCACTCCTTTCATACCGTCGTCAGCTGATTCCACATAGATGTCTACAGAAGCTGTTCTATTAAATGCTTATAAAAGTAGAGCCCACCGACTGAGTGAAGAGGGTGTCAGTAGTAAGTTTGTGTTGACGTCACTGACTATTTTGCCCTTCCTCTGATCCGTCAGAAAAATAACCCCAAAAAAACAGATACTGTCTGTTGTGCATCCGCCTCATTCGGTCAGCATTTGGTCAGTAATCCACCAGTATTGCTAATGCCAAAAAAAAACAGGAGTGGATCAAAAACAGACATGACACGTGAATGAGGAGACCACAGAGTGGCCCAATGCCAGTTTGGAGGTGGGGGCAGCATCAGGAGGCTGCGCAGTGGAGCAATGACAGAGTGTGCAGGTGGCAGCAGCATCAGGACACCACAGAGTAACAAAGTGGGGAGGTGTGTGGCAATATGAGTACCAGCTGAAGATGGTCGGTGAAAGAAGGAACATTTGGCATCAGATGTGTGGCATCAGGCAGGTGCCAGCACCAGAATAGTAGCTAAGGCAGGTAGCCAGAAGAAACCATTCTCTTTTGTCAAAGTGTTGGTGTGGCATCATGGATGACGTAGTCTGATGCATTAGGCATTGGTGGGTGGAAATCCTTGCTGATCCATGCCTGATTCATCTTGACAAAGGTCAGTCTCTCCACATTTTGGGTGGACAGGCGAGTTCTTCTTGGGGTAACTATGGCCCCCGCCTCACTAAATACCTGCTCTGATGCCACAATACTGGCCGGGCCGGACAGCTTTTCCAGGGCAAACTCTGCTAGTTGCTAATACACTAATACACAAAAAAAAAGGGCAGTAATTTTCTCACTTCAACACACAATGGCTAAAAAGCTCATTTTCTTTTTCCCTACTAATACACGCCAAAAAGGGTTTTACAACTTATCTGTTTATAGGCAAATATATATTTTTTTGCCACTAATACACGCCAAAAAGGGCTTTAGAACATATAACTGTACCGCTGAACTGCAAATAGGGGCTTATTTTTGTCCACATATACACAACACAAAAGGCTTTAGAACATATAACTACACCAGTGAACAGCAAATATATTTTTTTCTTTTTCCACTAATACATGCCACAAAAGGCTTTACAACAGATAAATGCTCCACTGAGCAGCAAATATATTTTACTTTTGCCACTAATACACGGCAAAAAGACAGTAATTTTTGCACTTTGGCCAATAAGCGCCCCCCCCCCCACACACTAATACAAGCCAAAAAATGCTTTTGAACATATACCTAACTGCATCGCACAAGGGCAAATAAGACATAGAAATATTTCCTTGTAATAGACCCTGTTAATGGCTATATCAAACAGCACTTGCACCCCAATAACAAGAACAGTTTGATGGAATTACAGAGCTGTATAATGGCAATTTGGATCCGCAGTCATTGCGGATTCTCTCACTGTATATGGTCTTTAATCCTCCCTGCTTCTAGGCCTTTGGAGACTCCTGTTCCTCCGTGTAGTGGAAGAACAGGTTGTCTCTACCCTGCTCCTTTGTGAGGGATTTTCAGGGCTACTCAGGATATTAGGTATCCAGGGTATGAGCCGTCCCACCATTAGGGTCTGCTCATACGGTTAGCGGTTAGGGAGAGGATTAGGGACGCAATAGGAGGTGACCTGCGTCCTGGCCTAGTGGCTATTATTATCCTTCCTACATTGGATAGTGAGGGGTTTCCCCCACTCCCCACCGCTAAAAATCCGCTATCTTCTTCCTCCCTTATGGTTTTCCCTACCAATATCCACAGAAAAATGGCACTGGGCATCGTTTTTGTGGAATTCATTTCAAATGAGCTTAATTTTCTGTTGGTGGAAGAAATTTCTATGAAATTTTAAACAAATCTGATTATGATAGTTTAGAATTGAATTACTTATCTCTAGATATTTCCTCCAAATAAAGCCAAGTTTGTAGCCATTTTTATTCTTGTAAAAAAGCTAAAAAAGAAATACAAAAAAAACTGATTTGCTTTTCCAAAGAAGGCTGTATCAATATAATAGGAAGGGATAATTATTAGTGTTGAGCGAATCGAAGTCCACAAAGTAGAATTTTAGGGAAAAACCGGAATTAGACTTAACGGTAATTCTGTAACCATGAGATCATAACGAAAGCATGCAAGAATATTGACCCCTGACCTCTGTAGTAGCAGGAACAGAGAAAGGTTAAATACCCCCCTCCCACCTCCAACACCAGTGCTTCCAAAATCACACAGAGTAACCCGGTGATGAAACAAAGAACAACAAGGAGAAGGTATTGCTTCATACCTTCTGGAGACCCTCCAAAAATCTTAAATTTAGAGATATATGTAGAGAGGGAATCATGTGCTGTTGTGATGATCTCATGGAAACAGAATTACCAGTAAGTCTAATTGCGCTTTTTCCATAGCATCATCACGACGGCATACAAGGAGATATACAAAATATATTAGTTAAGGGGGGGCTACGGCCTGGAGGAATTTCCGTCCAAAGGAGAGATCAGAGGATCTGGAAAGATCCAGGGGGTAATGCTTAATAAATGCATGGATGCTGGACCAGGTGGCAGCTCGACATATTTCTTCCAGGGAGGCGCCATCTCGCTCTGCCTGAGAGGAAGACATGGGGAATGGGCGAGGTTATTGCAATTAGGAAGGTGGTTTTTAAGAACAACAATTTTATTGGACAATCGGTGATGGGCTCAAATGGTGGTAGAGTGAGACCAGTAAAGACCGTATTTAAGTCCCATGAGGGGACACGGGAGGTGATAGTTGGACAAAGTCTGGTGGCTGCTCTAATGAACCTCCTGACCCAACGAACACAAACTATCTTAATTATCCAAAATTATCTTGGTCGAAAAAACAACTTAGCGCTAAGATTTGGACCTTCAGGGTAGAGGGTCTAAGCAAAAAGAATATAAAGAGGACGAATATTGCAGAGAAAATAACGGTTTTATTATGCAATTGCTGCATTTTATTTTCATGGTAAAATCTGCCACCAGCTCAGGCGAGTCGCAATGAGCAGTCCTTGTGCCCCTACCTTTGAAAATTTCTACCTGGGCTAGTGGGAGAGGAAAATCGTCTTTTCTGACGAACTTTAACACTTTAAGTCACTGATCCCCCTCTGGATAAGATATATCGACAAAGTTTTGATCCTATGGATGGGCAACGCGTCACTGTTCCAGGAATCCATTGTCACCCTCAACCATAACCGGATTGGTTTGTTTTTCATGTCAGAGATGAATGAAAAACAGATCTCCTTTCTGGACCTATCGGTGACCCTGAATTCCTCTGGCAGCAGAGTCACCAATATCTTTAGGAAGCCCACAGCGACCAGTGACCTTTTGAGGTGGGAGAGTGGGCATCCTGTAGCCTTGAAGAGAGGTATACCGAAAGGGCAATATCTGAGGGTCAGAGGTAATTGCTCACAATTGGCTGACTTTAGATCTGCGGCCAAAGAACCACAACAGAGATTTTATCACCGTGGCTATCCACAGAAGGTGCTCAAGTAGGCCTATCAGCACTCCATGAGCACTAATTGTGACAAACTCCTCTCCCCCCAGAAAAGAAGAGAAATGGATGAGGTTGTGAGGATTGTTGGGACTTTTGACAGGGCCCATGAGGAAGTACGCCATGTCCTAATGGAATATTGGGACATACTAAGATCTGACCCCAATGTAGGTAGTCTGATTTCTCCAAGACCTGTCATTACGTCGTAGCCAAAATGTCCCTGATATGCTAGTCCATAGCCTCTCTTAGAGTCCTAAAGATCAAATGTGGCTACGGAATACTTTAACAGGTACTTTCCCTTGTGGAACTTGCAAATCATTAATAAACTTTTTTTTGTTTTGTTTTGTTTATTAATCCCAATGTCCTATTTATATTTGTTTTGCTTTAATTCAGTGGATGTAGACCTTATTTTTCTAGTTTTTAGAGGGTGTAAGCCTCATGTCAAGACCCTGTTGCAGGAAATCCTGAATTCTTAGGATGTTAGGTCTATGCAGATGAGGAGATTTTTCGCCACTCCAGGAGCAGAAGCGCTTCCAAATTTTAAGGTAGATTGAGGATGTTACTTTTTTCCTGGAGGCTTTTAAGGTAGATATAACCTTATCTGATAAGCCTTGTCATTTTAGAGTTTGGGTGCAGAACCGGACCCTGATGGAGTAGATCCCCCATATGGGAAGGGGCCAGGGATCCTGGAGAGAGCATTGCTGAAGAGACACGAACCAGCTCCTTTTTGGCTATAGGCGGGCAATCATGATCACTGTGGCCTCGTCCTGGCGAATTTTCTGGATTACCTTTGGAATTAAAGGAAGTGGAGGGAATGCATAGCATAGTTTCCAATGCCAATGGATGGCGAAGGCGTCCAAGGCGTGAGATCTGTCCCTGGGGTTTAAGGAACAGAATGTCTCCACCTTTGAGTTCACCCTGGGGGTGAATAGGTCCACATGTCTACCACCAACCTGAATGTCCCTGAGCTCAGAGACCATTCTGTATGATTGATGCTGTGGCGGCAGAGGAAATCCGCTTCCAGGTTCAATGCTCCCTTCAGATGGATTGCAGAGATAGAAGCCACTTTCTGCTCTGCCCATGAAACAAATCTTTGTTGTCAGTGTTTGGAGAGTTGCTGATCGCGTTCCCCCTTGATGGGAGTGGTAAGCGATGGCAGTAGTGTTGACTGATAGTACTCTTATATGGTGATGATGTAAGATTCCCTCTGCTGCTTTCAATGCCTCCCAGACTGCTCTTAGTTTCCTAAAGTTTGACGACTGGCATTTGACCGATTGTGGCCAGGTGCCCTGAAAAAGATGATCCCCTCCTTTTCGCCCCAGCCGGACAGACTTGCGTCGGTTACGACCAGTATTAGGGGAGTTTTCTGCAAGGGAATCCCCTTGGATAGGTTCTTGTGGTTCTTCCACCAGTTTAGTGACTGAAGAACTCGAATTGGTAGGATTACTCGATGATCCAGGGAGGATTGACGTCCAGACGCCCAGGATTCAAGACTGAAGAGGTCTGTAGTGATTCTGACACCAGGGAACTGCCTGGATACAGGATGTTAACAGACCTAGTAGACTCATTGCTTTTCTGACTGAGCATGACCTTTTCTCCTGAAAGGATTTGATTTTTTGCTGAAGAGTCGAGATCTTGTCTTGAGGTAGGAAAACCGCTTGCCTTCAGTAGTCCAGAGTTATGCCTAGAAAACTGACTTTCCTTGAGGGGGTGAAGACGGACTTGTTCTCGTTTATAATCCACCCAAGATTGTTTAGGATGGAGACAAAATATTTCAGATCCGAGTTGATCTAATCTAGATCTTTGCTGATCAGGAGAAAGTCATCCAGGAAGGGTACCACCATGAGACACTTTCTCCTGACAAAAGAAACCATCTCTACCACCACTTTGTTAAAGATCCTCGGGGCCCTTGAGATCACGAAGGGGAGAGCTTTGAACTGATAATGGTGAATTTTGCCCCTCACATCCTGGATTGTGAATCGGAGAAACCTCTGGGAGTCGACGTGAATAGGAATATGGTGGTAGGCATCTCGGAGGTTGATTGTACACATGAAGACGTCTTTGTTTAGAAATGATATCGTAGATGCAAGTGTTTCTATCCTGAATCTCCGGTAAAGAATACATTTGTTTAAACTTTTCAGGTTTTTGATTGTTCGAAAAGTACCCTCTTTTTTCCTGACTAGGAATAATGTTGAATAGTATCCCTGGCCCCTTTCTGGAAGTGGAACTGGGTGATTATATTCATAAGAAGAAGATTCTTGACTCCCTGCCAAAGGTTGGGTTGAAAACGTGTTAGCAAGAATTTGTTTGGGGATCTTGAAGACCATTATTTGATAACCGTTTCTGATTATTCTGGAAACCCAGGGATTTGGGGAAATAGATTTCCACTCCATCTGGAAACTGGAGAGTCTTCCCCCCACTCCGGCATCATTGCTTGTTGGATGGTTTCTGGTAGGAAGAAGATTGACCTCTCCCTCTTCCCCCTTTGGGGTAACTCCAGCGCCCCGACTTCCCTTTCCCCCTGTAGCTTTTCTCTTGACCGGAGAAAGAGTGAAAGGAAAATCGACGCCTGAAGGGACGATCCTCCAGAAAACCCTTCTTTTTGTCAGCAGCTTTTTCTAAAATTTTGTCCAGGACTGGGCCAAAAACATACTCCCCGGAAAAGGGTATTGAGCAAAGTTTTAATTTTGAAGTTTTGTCCCCATACCAGCACTTCATCCAAAGTGTTTGTCTGGCCGAGTTGGAGAGCGCCGCATCTCTGGCGGAAAAACGGACCGACTCAGCCGAGGCGTCCACCAAGAAAGCAGTAGCAGTTTTTAAAAGAGGAAGGGAATTGAGGATTTCTTCTCTAGATGTTTTATTCTTTATATGATCCTCTAATTCTCCCAGCCAAAGAAACATGGATCTTGCGACGGAAGTAGCCGCAATGTTAGTCTTAATATTAAACATAGCAGCCTTCCAAGATTTTCTGAGGAGGCTGTTGGCTTTACGATCCATGGAATCCTTGAGCTGGGAGGCATCCTCAAATGGGAGGGATGTTTTCTTGTTCACCTTAGCCACCTGGACATCTATTTTGGGGATCTCATTGAAGATTTTGGATTCTTCAGGATCAAATAGTAACCTGTTCTTAAAGGAAGTAGAGACTCCCAGATGTCTTTCAGTGTCAGCCCATTCCTCCATGGCCATGCCCTTAATGTTCTCGTTTATGGGAAACACACGTGTTCTTTTAACTCTTAACCCTCCCAACATTTTACTCCTGTATGGAGTGTGTGCATTTTACTTCTTCCTCACCCATTGTGGATCTAACCGCTCTGAGTAGGTCGGACATATTTTCCATAGAGGAATAGAATCTGCGGCCACTGTTCACAGAGTCCGAATCGGAAACTCTCTCCCCCTCTTGCCATGATTTGGCCGAATGGACGCTCTCGTCCACTATGGCCTCAAAGTCAGAAGAGGAAGGTGACCTAGCATGCTTCCACTTGGGTTGCGGTAAATCAGAGGGATTAGCAGTTAGATGGGCCAGAGATGATCGAATTTCATCCTATATCATAGATTTAAGTTCCTCTTTCAGAGAGGGTGCTTCATCACATACAATGTTTGAAATACACTTTTTGCTAAGTTTCTTGGGATAATTGTCTGGAAGTTTGCCATTGCAGGAGATACATCTGAGGGATCTCTTGACCTTTTTAGAGCCTCCTTGGACACCTGAAAGGAGGAGAAGTTTATCCATAAGGGAATGGTCAGAGGGAAAAAAGGGGGGAGCCAGAGGCCTGGGCATCCCCCAAATGTAACATATAAAGAGGGTCTTTTAAGAAAAGAGAGGGGACCACAACATCATCTCCAGCAATAAGCAGATAAAACCCATCAGTAAGCCATACACAGGGTTATACAGGAGGATCAAGTATATTCTTACTCACCCCCCCCCCCCCACAGCAGGAGGGGGAGATCAACAGATTCCCTGAACATGACAATACACCCCTTAAGGGGACTCACGGTTGGTGGCAGCAGCGGTTCGGTCTCCTTAGCAGAGCGTGCGTCCGTCCCAGACATTGTGGCGATGGATCAGCAGGAGAGGCAGATGAGGGGCCCACAGACTTCATTCAGGAGCATCCATTGAACTTCGGGACCTTGGCTTTGGGCGGGCCGGACGCCGCACGCCGCCCATGTCACTCCGGAGTGCCGGAAGTGACGTCACCACAAATGGCCACAGGCACCGGCCGCACTACCCTGCTGAAGCCTCGCTAGGCCAGGAGGGAGCCGTCGCCCTGGGAGCAGGCCCCAGATAATACCGAAGCGAGTATGCCCATAGCACCCCTGCCCAGCATTAGTACTGGGACCGCAGGGGGACGCCATGGCAGGATGCCAGCGATTTGCAGGTAATAAAAGGAAAACAAAAAAAAATAAACATAGAAGTTCCTAGCTTCATTTCCCTGCATACAGGGAGACCTTTCTCTGCCCTGTCCTCTGTATCTCCAGGAAACACTGGTGTTGGTGGTGGGAGGGGGGTATTTAACCTTTCTCTGTTCCTGCCCCTACCTAGGTCAGGGGTCAATCTCCTTGTATGCCGTCGTGATGATGCTATTGAAAATTTGATTCTCCACGAAGCCAAATTCCCTTGTGTTTTGTGGTAACAAATCTATATCTCCTGAATAGCAGTTAGAAAAAATATATATATCATACTTAGCTCATCCGTTTGAGTGCGAAGATCTGGTTGCCGCCAACTTGATTGAAGATCCTGCTCAAAATCCTGTGCGCGGTGATGTGTGACGTCACCACGCAGGCGGACGTGATAATGTCATCACGGGCCACACGAGATTTCATGCTAGATCTACAATCAAGATTGCGCCGGCTGGCTCTTCACGATCAATGCATGAGGGCAAGTAAAATTTTATAAATGTTTTAAAATATTGATGTCAGATGCCTCGATCAGCTATGAACGCGGCATCTGAAGTGTAAAATGATGGCTCGCCGCTCCCTGTCATTGAACCCACTACTTGTAAAATTTGGTGAAGAAGCCGAATTAAATCTTTCAATACTTCTCTCATCACTAATACTTATATAGATATTCTCTGGCATTCTGTGGATATGCCTTCAGATGGATCTGAGCATTTGTCCATTAATTATCATTACTTCTAAGCACATGTGGTGATTTGGTTAAAAGAAAATAGCAATTGTTTGGAGGCCAATTGTATTAGAGTATGACAATAAGTGATCATACTAAGAACAGAGTAATCTAGAGATGGGCTAAAAGAATTACAAACTTCAGCCGGCTTCATTACTAAGCCTGTGGAGAAAATTGCATTGCCTGTGATCTAATGAACCTGTTCTGTGCTGGAAAATATTGAAGTATTCTAGGGTGCTAAGAATTTACAACAAATTGTATTACTTACTGGTAAATACTATACAGAAAAAATAAAATAAAATTGAGCCTGTAAAGTATTTTCATTCTGTTCCTATGGAGTTTATCCTTGTAGAGTTTATTGAGTTGATCATGTATTTTATGGAGGCTTCTGTAATCAAAAGACATCTATGAAAGCTGGATTTAGGGGAAATATTGAAAATGTAATTCTAATAAAAGCAAAATAACTCTACTATTACAGTGCTGGGTGCAATGGTGGATACTCTAAGCTGCAATCTAACTAACACAGGCTAAACCAGGTTGTATAGTGTAAGGGATTTTGTGTTCTTCATCCTATAACTCCTGCAAACAGCTGTGGACTTTGCCGCAAAGAATCCCCAGCTGGAACTGAGCTTCAGGACTGGAGAAGAGGCATGCACTCCAGGTTGGTTAGCAACCACACACTTTTAGAAATCACAGTTGCGGCACAAGGAAGAGAGGCAGCATGTGGGACAAATTAGTAACAGGTTGGGTTGAGCTAACTTTGCGAGTTCGGGTACCCGGACCCGAAACCCAGACATTTTCACTGAAGTTTGGGTTCAGTGTTTGGGTGATTTTATTATTTTCCGTTATAACATGGTTATAACCAAGGATAATCTATCTTCATTCAGCAGGACCTGCGATTACATCATCACAGGTCCTTTTGCAGGTCCTTTTGAAGAAAGAAGAGGATATTGGCTGCGAGATCAAGTGGATGAGGTGAGTTTTTTTTTATTATTTTTAACCCTTCAATGGCCATTTTATTTAACATTCTATGTTAAGAATGCTATTTTTTTACGTTATAACCATGTTATAACGGAAAATAATAAAGTGAAGTTCAGGTCCCCATTGACTTTAATGGGGTCTGGGTTCGGGTTCAGTGTTTGGGTCAAGTTCGGGTCGTGAACCCGAACTTTGACCTGAAGTTCGGCCGAACCCGGCGAACCTGAACTTCACTGGGTTCGCTCATTCCTAGTAACAGTTAAAGCGGTTGACTCTTTGTGATTATTTGTGACCAATGCGTAGGTTAGATGACTATAGACACTTACTAATATAGCCTTGTTATTATTCTGTTCTGTTTGCTATATTTCATGATCCATGCCCCCTTGCTAGGCAAATCTTCTGTGCTGTCCACAAAAAGGCCCTGTCAGCAAGATGGGCGCTGATGTGATTTGTCATGTGACAAATCACTTCAATGTGATGTCTCCTCTATTCAAACACGAAACACCTGCACTAAATTCCCAACAGATGACAGGTGCCATGTATGAGAATGGAGGAGATTGAGTGATTTTCCTGGACACATGACCCTCTATCAGCAGTCATTTTATGGACAAGACCTCTGTATGAACTGAAAAAAAAGACTTGGCAAATAAGGGGGATTACTTTATGAAATATAGATAATGCTGTAGAGTTTCAACAAAGGCTATATTAGTAAGTGCCATAAAACCATCTTACAAATACATTGGTCAACAGTAGGCAGAAAGTGTCCAACCCCATTTTATAGAATGCAATTGTCCGCATTTCAAGGGGCAAAGTGAAAAACATTTACTGTGCCTCTATAATAGCAATAATAATAATCATCTTTATATAGAGCCAAAATATTCCTCAGGGCTTTACAATCAAAGGGTACATGTACAAACTAAACAAGCCAACAACTAAAACAAGACGAAAAACGACCATGCAAACAAGAGCTTATATAATCTATGAGGAGATAGGCTTTGTGATAGACTCTTTGGTTCCATGTTTCTACATAGCAGGTGTGGTGTCTCACAGGGTGAAGTAATTGAGGGTATATATGTGTCTCCCAGGTTCCAAGCATATGCTGATTTCACAATAGGACCTACCAGATCCATAGCTATTTGCTCAAATGGCACTTCCACAATGGGTAAGGGTACCAGTGGGAAGGGGACGGAGCTGTATATTGGCACTCGGGACAAGACGCACAGTAATTCCGTACCTCTGCTACTAGCCCTGGCCAAAAGAAACGCATTAAAATTTGTTCTTTTGTCTTTTCCATCCCAAGATGTCCCCCCAAAAAATGACCATGTGCTGGATCCAAGACAATCTTCCTAAATGACTTGGGAACTATCAGTTGTTTTACGATGTCTTCACCTTACTTGTCCATCTGATACAGTAAGCTATTTTGCATTGTGATATGGGGATAAGCAAGCGTGACACCTGGGTAAACCAGTACTCCATTTATTATTTTAACATTTTCCCAGACCCGAACCAAAGTAGGGTCATTCAGCTGAGCTGTGGCAAAATTGTCGCGTGAAACCTTTATATCCGCTAAGACATTTTCAACCCTCTCCTCTGGCTCCCCACTTGCATCAGTGGTTTTGGTTTCCCCTGACATTACATCAAAAGGGAAAACGGCCCTATCAGGAGATGACAGAACCTCATTAAGAGGCTCAGGTTCTGTGACTCCTGTTGTCCTTTCTCCAGAGATTGTAACCACTGATGGCTCTTTAACCCTTTTTTCCCACAATTCCCAGAAAAAAGGAAAATCCCTCCCAGGTATTACATCATACATGAGAGTCGGTATTATCGCTACCTGACAGGTTACCTGTTTGAGCACAGTTCCTATGGTAACCCGTGCCGTATTATACTCGCGAGTTTCCCCATGAATACAGGTGACCCCTACTGACTGAGTCTGTAAGCTATCAGAGTTTACCAAACTGGCTTTGACTAACATGATCATACTGCCAGTATCAAGGAGAGCCTGCACGTCTCTCCCCTCTACTGACACAGATGTTTATCGACCTTTTCAGGGGCCCAAGTAGAACAAACCCCTTTGGCAAACATTGATTTCATATTTGGCATAGTACTTATATCACACTGCATGGGTTCTAACATCTGGTTGTAACGGACAGTTAGCAGCAATATGTCCTGGTCCCTTACACCGGAAGCATTTAAAAGGTTCTGGTCTCAGAAAGTCAGACTTGGACCTTTCGGAGCATCCCGGCCAGAGTTCAGCTTTGGACCTTGTGTCCCTTTTAGCGGCCCCACCCCTTACAGGAGCACACCCCTGCTTATCACTTTTTTGCGCTAGGCGGGGCTTTTGCATCAGGTCCTCTGCCGCAGAATATCTTTCCACCAGGGAGACCAACTCATCTGGGCTGTTAGGGTCACCGTGGGTAACCCACTTGCATATTTCAGGTGGAAGGGCTCTAAGATATCTGTCCACTGCCACACGTTGGACAACCTCTGGAGCCAATAGAACATCTGGTTGTAACCACTTCTTGGTTAAGTGTACCAAGTCGTACATTTGGGAGCGAGCTGGTTTGTCTGCCTGAAAAACCCAATGGTGCACGCTTTGGGCCCGAACCGACAAAGTAACTCCCAAACGGGCCAAAATGTCCGCTTTCAGCTTACAGTAATCCTGAGCGTCGGCAGGATCCAAATCATAATACAACTTCTGAGCCTCTCCACTCATAAAGGGGGATATCAACCACGCCCACTGGTCTGGTGGCCACATTTCACGCTCAGTAGTGCGCTCAAAGGTCATCAAATAAGCCTCCACATCATCCATGGCAACCATCTTTTGTAGGTAGTTCCCAGCACATATATCCTTTTTCCCTATGGGACCATTTTCAGTTGGCCCAGGTGTCTGGTCTGCAAAGCGCTGCACCACCTCAGTCAAAGCAACACGATCCTTGTTTTGCATCTCGGTTAGAGCGGTAAGTTGCATTGCCATAGACCGTGCCAGATCCTCTGTCTGACGATTAGCTTCTTGCTGCACTTTGTTTGCATGTTGCTGGGTTGCAGTGGCTTGCAGCAAAGCTTTTAACATATCCTCCATGTCAGGAGTCTCTTTCTGCAGCAACGTCGCAGGTTTTACCCAGCACATAAACCTGTTACCAAGTCCAGAAACAATTCGTATGCAGCCATTACCCTTAGCAACCAGCTGCTCAAGGACTAGAAAAAATTTCCAGCAGCAAGCCCCTTTAAATCCACACAGGTTTTACTTGCAGTATTCAGCAGCACCTGCTCCACTGAGCAAACAGGCTTCTGGCCCTTTAAGTGCCCACACAGCAACAGCACTGCAGCAGTCAGCTTTTCTGAGGTGTCCGACACCAGTTGTGAGAGTCCGTTATTTAGCTCACCTTTCCATAGGTGAAAAAGGTAGGGGGATTAGTCAGATTATTTCACACAAGGAGACCTCAGGAGAAAGAGGTGCATTTCAACTGGCGTCCTGCCAGCTTTATTTCACAGGTTGCATCAAAACACAAAACATAAACGGAACACCTAGCCTTGTCCGGGCTCAAACTAAACAATAGGTCCCTCTCTAGGACGTGGCTGAGCTATCCTCGGTCCACCCAAAACTAACCCGCTGTCTGAACTGCAACCTGTGATACTTGCAGTTTGCAGGCTCTGGACCTTCAGGGTCCCTCAGTGAGATGTGGCTTCTCTCACTCCCAGGAAGTTCTGAGCAAGTGTGTTGTCAGCCAAGTTATCTAGCTACTCCCCAGTAGAGATGTCGCGAACATAAAATTTTCCGTTCGCGAACGCTAACTTCCGCAAATGTTCGCGAACGAGCTAACCGACATAGACTTCAATTGGCAGGCAAATTTTAAAACCCACAGGGACTCTTTCTGGCCACAATAGTGATGAAAAAGTGGTTTCAAGGGGACTAACACCTGGACTGTGACATGCCGGAGGGGGATCCCATGGAAAATTACGTAGTTGACGCAGAGTCGGGTTTTAATTCATAAAGGGCATAAATCACCTAACATTCCTAAATTGTTTGGAATAACATTCTTTAAAACATCCAGTATGTGTATACAGTATACAATCAGGTATGATGTTGTATCGATCGGGTTGTGTAAGGGTTACGCCCACTTCACAGTGACAGACCAAACTCTGACAGACTGCAAACTCCCCATTTGCACAAGGTTGGATACCAAGCTAGTCATGTCCCGTTCCTTGTCCTCACTGACGTCATTGAAGATCTCTTCCTCCACCCAGTCACGTACAACACCAAGGGTCCTCGAAAGGTGACAACAAGCCCCCTGGGACGCCTGCTGTGGTTGGTCTTCCACCTCCTCAAAGCCACCTTCCTCCTCTGACTCCTCTTCTTCAAACTCCTCTCTCTGTGTTGCCACAGGTCCAGCAATCGACGACGACAAGGCTGCTTATGGTGGTGATGGTGAACACAACTCTTCCTCTTCATGCTCATCTACGGCCTGATCCAGCACTCTTCGCAGGGCACACTCCAGAATAAATGCATATGGGATGAGGTCGATGATGTTGCCTTGGGTTTGACTGACCAGGTTTGTCACCTCCGCAAAAGGACGCATGAGCCTACAGCCATTGTGCATGAGTGTTCAGTAACGCGCCCAAAAAATACCCAGCTCCGCAGAGGCTATCCTCTTTTTTTAAATAAAAAAAATCTGTTCTTACCAGTTTAATCTATGTTTTGTCCCCTATCAGGGGCCGGTGTATGGAATAGATTTTAGGAATCGGGAGATGGAAAAAGATGGTTGGTCGGTCCTCTTCATTACAATTTGGGGCACTGCGTGTGCGCCGTGCAATGTACTGTGCCACCCTATATGAGTGGTGTTTTAAGTAGTACTATTCCTATCAGTTTAATCCCTGTTACATCCCCTATCAGGGGACGTGTATCAAATAGATTTTTAACCAGGAGATGGAAAAAGATGATTGGTCGGTCCTCTTCCTTCCAATTTGGGGCACGGCGCGTGCGCCGTGCAATGTACTGTGCCACCCTATATGAGTGGTGTGTTAAGTAGTACTATTCCTATCAGTTTAATCCCTGTTATTTCCCCTATCAAGGGACGTGTATCAAATACATTTTAGGAACCGGAAGATGGAAAAAGATGATTGGTCGGTCCTCTTCCTTCCAATTTGGGGCAATGCGCTTGTGCCGCGCAATGTACTGTGCCACCAATACAAATAGTGTGAACTACTATTCTTACCATTTTAATCTTTGTTAAGTCCCCTATCAGGGGACGTTTATTGAATTGAATCCTTGCATGGGGAGATAGAGAAAAAAGCTTGCTCTGTCCTCTTCCTTCAAATTTTGGGCACTTGCAATGGAATTTGCCACCAATGCAACTAGTGTTAACTAAGTACTATTCCTATCAGTTTAATCTTTGTTTTGTCCCTTATCAGAGCCAGGGCCGGTGTAGTGAATAGATTTTTGGAAGCGGGAGATAGAAAAAGACCCATGCTTGGTCCGCTTTGTTTGAATTTTAGGTCACTGTGCGTGCACAGTGCAATGTACTGTTACACCGTATATGAGTGGTGGTCAGTGGGCACAGTACAGTCTGTGTGCCTGACACACACTGGCAGGCAACTGCAATTACATTAAAGGGTAAAAATTAAATGACTTTTTTTTCTGCAAGGTACAGTGCCACCCTATATGAGTGGTGTACACAGTACAGTATTTGTGCCTGCATCCTCTCACACACGGGCAGACAACTGCAATATATATATAGAGATGTCCCGAACTATTCGCTGGTGAACAGTTCCCGGCGAACATAGCTTGTGCGCGTTCGCCGCGGCGGGCGAACATATGTGATGTTCGGTCCGCCACCTATACATCATCATTGAGCAAACTTTGACCTGTACCTCACAGTCAGCAGACACATTCCAGCCAATCAGAACCCTCCCTCCCACACCTTACCACCTCCTATAAAAAAGGCAGCCATTTTAGATTCAGTCTGAAGCTGCATGTTAGTGAGAGCAGGGAGACTGCAGCTGCTGCTGCGCTGATGATTCTGAATTCATAGGGAAAGCATTAGCTAGGCCAGTGTTCTGTGTCCACAGACTCATCTGCTGTAAGGACAGCGTCGCAGCACCCCAAGAAGCCCTTATTTTTCTCCATATATATATTGCAGTTGCCTGGCCTGCCTGTGTGTGAGGAGCTGCAGGCCCACAGACTGTAGTGTGCCCACTGCCAGTGCCCACCACTCATACCAGGTGGCACAGGACTTTGCATAAAAAAAGGCATTTGATTTTTACACTTTAATCTAATTTCAGTTGCGTGCCTGTTGCCAGTGTGTGTCACAGGTCCACTTCCACTGACTGTAGTGTGCCCACTGCCAGTGCTGATAGGGGACGTAACAAGGATTAAACTGATAAGAATAGTACTAACACGCCACTCGTATAGGGTTGCACAGTACATTGCACGGCGCATGCGCAGTGCTCCAAATTGGAAGTAAGAGGACCGACCAAGCTTCTTTTTCCATCTCCCGGTTCCTAAAATCTATTCGATACACGTCCCCTGATAGGAGACGTAACAGGGATTAAACTTATAAAAATAGTACTACTGATTACTGAACACACCACTCATATAGGGTGGCACAGTACATTGCGCGAGGAAGAGACCTTCAATGACGTCAGTGAGGACAAGGAACGGGACATGGCTAGCTTGGTATCCAACCTTGTGCAAATGGGGAGTTTGCGGTTGTGCAAATGGACTGTTTGCTGTTGGTTGGGGTGCGTTAAACTGGGAGTTTGTTCTGTCACAGTTAGGTCTGTCACTGTGAAGCGGGCGTAACCCTTACACTAACTTATCGATACATCATCATACCTGATCGTATACTGTTTTAAAGAATGTTATTCCAAACAATTTAGGAATGTTAGGTGATTTATGCCCTTTATGGATTAAAACCCGACTCTGTGTCCACTACGTAATTTTTCATGGGAGTTTTGCCATGGATCCCCCTCCGGCATGCCACAGTCCAGGTGTTGGTCACCTTAAAACAACTTTTCCATCACTACTGTGGCCAAAAAGAGTCCCTGTGGGTTTTAAAATTCGCCTGCCTATTGAAGTCTATTGCAGTTCGCCAGGTTCGCCTGTTTGCGAACATTTTTGGAAATTCACAAATTTTATATTCGCGACATCACTATTTATATATAGAAAAAAATAAATAAAAGCAGACTGATGTACCAGCCCTAAAAAGGGCTTTTTGGGGTGCTGTCAGGACGCTGTCCTTACAGCAGATGAATCTTTGAGGACTGGAGTGGACACAAAACCCTGGCCTAACTAACACTTTCCCTATTAATTCAGCAGCAGCAGCACTCTCCCTGCTCTAACTAACACTGCAGCTTCAGAATGAATCTAAGATGGATGCTGTCCTTGCTTTTTTATAGGAGGTGGGAGGGTCTGGGAGGGAGGGTATGCTGATTGGCTGGAATGTGTCTGCTGACTGTGAGATACAGGGTCAAAGTTTGCTCAATGATAACATATAGGGGGAGAACCGAACATCGCATATGTTCGCCCGCCGCGGCGAATGTGAAAATGCGATGTTCGCCGGCGAATAGTTCGGGACATCTCTACTTCCCAGGTGCAGCTCATCAGGACCCAGGCTTAGGTTTTCAACCCTCTCCTAAATAACTTTCTTCAGCATTTGCTAGGAACCTGGGAGACACATATATACCCTCATTTACTTCACCCTGTGAGATACCACACAGGGTTGGACTTGTTAATTAGAGTCCTAAAGGATTGTGCTGGAACCAGCACAATAAAGAGACTCAAAGGTCTGACTCTGGTCTCCTGTTCTGCTGTAGCATAGAATAGAGAAGGAGATGCTGAGCTTAAGGATACATAGTTTTCTACAATTTGACAGTATGTTCATATAATAAGCTTTTAACTCCTTTCCTGCTCAGTGCCATAATAGTACATCACTGTCACATACGAAGGACAAGGAATCAAATTGGCCTCAGCTTACTGGCCTTATTGACCATGACTCTAATGGACCCTTTACATAGGCTGAGAATCCGCCAAATATTTGGGAAATATATTCATTTATGTGGGCACTTGCTGTCTAAACCAGGGATGCACAACCTTTTTTGTCCTGAGGGCCTCATTGTCACATCACTCTATTACAAGGGGCCGCCAATAAATGATCGCTGCTCATTGCATCGGCCTATTACACAGGCTAAGTGAATGGGGAGGAATGATCACTACTAGGGATGAGCAAATTGACTTTGGATGAAACATCCGAAGTCAATTTGCATAATACTTTGTTTGAATACTAATACAGTATTAGAATGTATTGGCTCCTATGAGCTGAAGTTAATACTTTGTGAAGTCTCGCCAGACTTTAAATAATAACTCCATAAATCAAATTCTACTGTAAAAAAAAAAAAATTCCCAAACTTGGATTCGGTTTCAAGTGGTACCTTGGAACCAAACGCATGTTCAGGAAATGTTCTTTTTTTACAGTAGAAATTGATTTTTTTTTCTTTTTTACTTTTTTCTCTTTTTCTTTTATTTGTATTTTATTAATATTTTATTGCAATTTTTTATAATTTGTTTATTACTTATTTTGTTAAATATATTTTTGCCACATAATATGTCTCCCATAAAAAGAATGTTGGGGGACAGTGAACATTCTTTGATTTTGCACATTTTATTTTTTATTTTATTTTTTATGGTATTTTCTATTTTTTTTGTACTTTTCTATTTTTGGCCACATAATATTTTATTTATTTTTTATCCCCTTTATTTGTACTTTAAAAAAAAACCTTTAGTTTAAATTTTTTTTTTTATAAATTTTTTTAATAATTTTTTTGCATTCAAAGGAGCCTCAGTTACAGGGAAAACCAGCCTTTTGGAAAGGTGGGGGGGTGCGGGGGGCTTTGTAAAAGGCAGAGCTCTGTGCTCCTCTGCTCCTAACACACCCGGCGATCATGCTGATAAACCGCTTCTGCCTTCTTCTTGCCTCTCCAATTTCACTAACATCCAGGACCCATCTGGAGGCCTGATATGGGGGGTCTGAAGGTCTGATATGGGGGGTCTGAGGTCCAATGGGGGATCTGAAGGTCTTAAAAGGGGGTCTGATTGGGGGCCTGTAATTGTAATGGGGGTCTCATATATATAAGGTCTGATATGGAGGTCTGTACGTCTAATGGGGGCCTGGGAGTCTAATGGGGGTCTAGAGATCTAATGGGGATCTGGAGGTCTGGTCTGAGGTCTGATATGGGGGTCTGGAAGCCTAATGGAGGTCTTATATATTGGTATGGGGTCTATATCTCTGGTCTGAGGTCTGATATGGTGGACTGGATGTCTAATGGGGGTCTGATTTAGGGGTCGGGAGGTCTAATGGGGGTCTGGAGGTCTGGTCTGAGGTCTGATATGGTGGTCTTAGAGGTCGAATGAGGGTCTAGTCTGAGGTCTGCTACATGGGGGCAGGTCTGAGATGGGGAGTTTCTGACAGGAGGTCTAAGGGGGTTTGATCTGAGGTCTGATATGAGGTCTGACATAGACGTCTAAAGAAGGTATTTTTGATAACTGCATTATATCTGTATGTCATGGAGTCAACTAACATCTGAAACCTGCAAACAAATATTCCATCCTAAGCTGACTGGACTACATTCCACAGTTCTTCTGCATTCTTGGGTATGGCATCAAAAACCGCATTTTTTATGTCACTTCACAAATTCTCAATTGGATTGAAGTCTGGGGATTGGGCTGGTCACTTCATAACATCAATCTTGTTGGCCTGTAACCAAGATGTTGCCTGCTTGCTGGTGTGTTTGAGGTCATTCTCCTACTGAAACACCAATTTATAGGGCATTTCTTCACCAGCATAAGGCAACATGACCTCTTCTAGTATTATGATGTATTTAAGCTGGTCCATGGTGCTTGGTAGGCGATAAATGGGACTGACTCCAGAGTATGAAAAACATCCCCAAACCATTATGCTTGCACCTTCATGTTTTACAGTCTTCGCAGTGGCTTGAATTCAGTGTTTATGGGTCGTCCCACAAACTGTCTGCGGCCTTAAGACCCAATAAGATAACATTCTTGCTCTTATCTGTCCATAGAATGATCACTTTTCTTTAGGCCAGTCAAAATTTTCTTTGGTAAACTGTAATCTTTTCAACATATGTCTTTTTCTCAGCAATGGTAATTTACGAGGGTTTCTTGCAAATAGTGTGGCTTCACAAAGGCGTCTTCTGATTGTTGCAGTCCTCATAGGTAACTGAAGATCTTCTTTGATTTCCCTGAAGCTGATCATTGGATGCTTCTTTGCAATTCTTGTTATTCTATGAAGTACACAGATGGTAGTATTTATTTTCCTACCATATGTTTTGGGTTTTGTTTGCCATTTTAAAGCATTGGAGATCATTTGAGCTTAGCAGCCAATTATTTTCTGCACTTCTTTATATGTTTTCTCCCCTCCAATCAACTTCTTGATCAAAGTTCTTACTTCTTTGGTACAATGTCTGTAACAAGCCGTTTTACTCACGAAGCAAGGGATAAAACAGCAGATGTATTTGCTGCCCTCCCTCTTTAAATTAGGGCCATAGTTGACCTGTTTCTCAGAATGAATGACCTCACTAATTGAATTCCACACTGCTATTTATTTTAACACCACTTTTCCATTAAATGAGTCAATTACACCCAATTAGCATAATTTGACAAGAAATTCAGATTCATTAAGAAGTACTTTGTCACAAATCACATTCCATTGTAAGTAGCAAGTACAATGACTGGTAATGAATATCGCATACCCCCCTACTCCCCCCAATTTGGCCCTATTAAAAAGTAAATAAAAATGGTCAAATAATTTAATCTTTCCCAAAATGGTATAGCTTAAAACTAGTTATGAGTGAAGTTGGCAAAAACTTAACTCGTTTGCTTCGTCGAACTTCGACAAGAAATTCAATTAGCTACGAATTACTTGATAACGAATCACATTCCATTGCATGGAGCGGGTAAAAAATAAATGTGGGAACCGCGCTATATATTGGTGGTATATGGATGTCGTTGAACAAACACCTATAAACAATGGAGGACTAAGTTCACATCCAGCTTTCGGAAGTAACAGTCACAGATGGATCATTCACATAGAGGGAAAAACTGCTGTGCACTCCCAGCTGGTTGTCAGATCCCGCCTTAAGCCACCGACAGCTGATTTCAACTCCGGATCAAAATGCCTTCACAAAGGAAACAGAAAGATGGTGCAATACCCTCAAAACTCTAAGATAACAGAGGTTTATTGTACTCACAAATTCCAAAATGATAACATGCACATAAGATTGCCCGACCCGGGTTTCGCAGTTAGCTTCTTCAGGGGCTGCGGTACCTGGAGCGGGTGCAATGACGGGAACAGTGATCACGCTGTTTCCCCATCACATTCAGCCTATCAGGGGGTAAAACCCAAAAAATACATACTCACCTCATCCATTTGATCGCTGTGAGGCCATCACAGCCATCTTGATTGAAGAAAATGTGCAAATTTTCAAACGTGCTGACGTGATGACTTCACCACAACATCACGTTAGGCCTGCATGGCGACGTCAGCACTGATAACGTCACCATGTCCGCCCAGTGTGATGACATGGTGACGTCACATGTCAGAGTGCCTGAGAATTGGCACATTTTTTTCAATCAAGATGGCCACGATAGTCTCTCAACCAAATGGATGAGGTGAGTATGTTTTTTTTTTTTGTCACTGCCATTTCAGAAAAAATTCCACGAAGCACCAAGAAATTTGGATTTGTGGCAAATCAAATTTTTTGTGAAATTTGGATCAAATTCCACTAAGTTAACTTCAATTCGCTCAACACTGCTAAAAACGACAGTTTGCTCACAGAAAATGAGTCATTACACATCTGCATTGTCAGAATGTGCGTCCAGAAAACCGATTAGTAACTGGTAAATTTCTGGGTTCCTCTAGAGCTAGAACCTTCAAAAGTTTCAGAGGCTTGTGAAAATGTTATGTACACATGTGCAAACTTCTGGAAATTTATGTTGGGTCCAATACTAATGAATTAGTCAGATGATTTGATTATGAATAAATTTGACCCGAAGTAAAATTGCCCTGAAAAGTTGCGTCTGACCCATGAGGTCTCATAGGACTCATATTAGTTCTCTTGTCTTGTCTTCCGTTTCACTTTCTCCATTTCAAACTTTTCACTACAAATACAGTAGTAGTAACGTCAGTGACAATGACATGTATGGCTGTGGATAAACACATGGCTAAAGATGTTAACAAACAGCCTGTTTAATATCACATTGCACTGGTGGATTTATTGTATGCTTTTTGAAATTTTGAAGGGTTCTAAAAATTATTGCTTAAGGGGGCAGATGCCTACCGATGTTTATAGACGCACAGTAGTATCAGAAAAAGCAGTGGCTTCAGTCAAAACTTACAGCTCTTAAATGTACGCCTTTAAAATGTATGCTCTGGCGAGGCGAAGTGAAGTGAGTTATAACCAAAGTCCCGCGACTCCAACTTTGTGATTTGATTTTTAAATTTTAAAACCGTTTTAAAACATGGATCTGAAGTCAGCTTCAGTACTGGTGTACCAATGGTTTTAAAGTTTCAAAATCAATGGCTGAAGTTATTCACTGAAAAGCGTTCTATCTTCATTCTGAAGGACCTTGATCTAAAGAACAATAAAATCCTGCAGTTTTTGCACTGGCCACATAGCTTGCAGAGTTACATAGCATTTCTTGGTCTGTACAGATCACTTTATCGCAGTTACCTGCTTATCTGTCATTCTAATCCTGCCTCTGATGATGTCACCTTTGCGTATATATAAGATAGGATCCACCATTCAGATCTTATTGTCAGGTTATTGTCAGATCTTATCTACTATTTCCTTGTACAATGACCTCTGCACAGGTCACAGAGCATGCCTAGAAAACTCTCCTATAGAAGTCAACGAGGTCCCCTCCTGTCCATTGTGTCTATGGTGCATGGGGCTGCCGTAGAGCAATTTTCTTAATGCTTTCTAAATGTTGTTAAGAACAGCTCAAGCAAGATGGAATCATGTTCAGGCAACAGAATAAAAAAAAAATACAAACAGAAAATGAAAACAGATTAGAAAAAAGGAGATGTGCTGCTATCTGGTTTTAACTGGTAGAGAAAAAAATAAATCTACCTAACGAAATACATCATCTCATTTCCTAACACTTTCTTTGTAATACGCTGGCTTGCATGTCTATTTGCTGTTTCTGTGACCAACATGTCCATTCACATCTATGGCTGAGCTCAGAATGGTGTCTCTGCTTGGGACCTTATACAGAGCCTAAAAGACAAGTCAATATCATCCTTGCTGATTGGCTGTGGGGCTGCAAGACATTATGATCAAGCTTGAAAGCCAATGCCTTGCCCAGGATCATACTATTCCCCCATCATCATTTTGCCTTCACTGTTTCCCTCACTAGTGTACATGATTTGAATTAAGAAATAAATGTCACAGTTTTGTGCTATTTGTCAGAGCTGAATTCACCAAACTTTGGCTTCATGTGAGTGTAAATTTTTGGGGAAATTCATAATGAAATTGATTCATTTATAATCAATTCACTCATCTCTAGTAAGTACCATTTAACTTTTGAAAGTCTTCTCAGCAGATTCGTTTTTTCCCCTATGAAATAAATTACTGCACAGATCTCCAGGGGTCTATGCTGCACACAGAGTAAAAAAAATGAAGAAAAGGAAAAGATGCATTTTGATAGGAGCTGACTAAAAAATTCTCATACATCACAGGAGTCTTACAGACAGTACACGTCTTCGGCCCCCATTTCTGCAATTTCTATTTGAAGTGTAGCATGGACCACAGGAGGCTTGTGATATATCTCACAGAAGTATCTGATGAATAACCATACTGCTTACTGAAAGTCACTCCTTGTTAAGTTTCTTCATGCATATTCTTCATTATCAGTGCTATTCCATATTTTGCAGTCTTCATAGATTATAAATTAAAGTGTAACTTTGTATAGACAGTGGGGTCATTTATAGAGTTGAGCGAACAAATGGAAGTTTGGGTTCGCCGGGTTTGGCCGAACTTCACCGCAAAGTTCGAGTTCGGGACCCGAACTTGACCCTGAACCCGAACCCCATTGAAGTCAATGGGGACCCGAACTTTGGGGCACTAAAATGGCTCTAAAAAAGTCCTAAAAAGGGCTAGAGGGCTGGAAATTGGAGCAAAATGGGGGTAAGAGTAGGACAAGTGCCCTGCAGACAAATGGATAGGGAAATAAATTAAAATAACATAAAATACATGAATATTAAAAAAAAAAATGTTCTAAACCTGAGCACAAGTGAGTGACAGTGGCACCTGCCACCCCGCAAACAGAGGATGTGGCAATAACGCCACCACATCTTTCACAGTCACCAAGCATCTCTACACTATCCCATGAAAGCTGTCCATCTCCCAATTGGAAAAAGAAAAAGAAAGAGGAAGTACCCCCCTAACCACCTGTGATCCCTGGCCCTGAATGCCAGGATTTAAAAATTCCTGGTCCTTCCTGAAATGCTGTCATTCTGTCTGGTGGAGATGAATGGGGACTTTTAAAAAACTTATGGTGGTGGCTGCCCCACAGTACCTGGTTCCCAGCCACAACAACTTTTCCAGACGAGCCATCCCTTCCCTGCACAACCAAGTGGTGGACAAAATCAGGTGTGCACTGCGCAACGCCATCTGTGGCAAGGTCCACATAACCACCAATACGTGGACCCGTAAGCACGGGCAGGGAAGTTATATCTCCCTAACAGCACACTGGGTAAATGTAGTGGCGGCTGGGCCAGAGGCGGATAGAAGTTTGGCGCATGTCCTTCCGCCCCCGACGATTGCATGGCATTTCTATTTGCCTCCTGTTGTCTCCTCCTCCTACTCCACTTCCTCTTCCTCTACCACCTCCTCATCCGCTCAGCGTAACACCTTCACCATCAACATCAGCACAGCCAGGGGGAAACGACAGCAGGCTGTTCTGAAACTTATCTGTTTGGGGGACAAACCACACACCGCGCAGGAGCTGTGGACGGGCATGGAACAACAGACCGATGAGTGGTTGGTGTCACTGAGCCTCAAGCACTGCCTGGTGGTGTGCGATAATGGGCAAAATCTCGTAGCCGCTCTGGGCCTACACACATCCCTTGCCTGGCGCATGTGCTAAATTTGGTGGTGAAGAAATTCCTGAACACCTGACAGTGAAAATCAATTCCGTTAATCCAGCTCTTAGATTCCTGTGGGACAAATTCACTTTTACTGGTGCTCAAGGACCCCTGCGGCCTGAGCCGCAGATGTGACAGGCAAATAATTTTATTAAATTTGTTGGTTATATTGTTGGGTAACATTTCCACGGTTATCAGGATTTTTTATTATAAATCGTAACAAAAACTATACAAGGAACACTCAAAAAGAGAAAATTAACCCGACCAGACTCCCACCCTCCCCCTCCTTTCACTCAAACCACTCATTAATGCCCATTTACAAACTATTTACAAGTTTACTTATAAACACATTTAAATAACCATAAGTCAGATAAACAAAAATAACAAACAAAACTATATACATGCCTTAACATTGACTTATAATGCCAGTCATATACAAGTGGCTCGGATGGTGGGTTCCTGCACCAACATATGCCAGGTACACAATTGTCCAGCCAGAGCACAGTTCTGGAGGAGAAGGAGGATGAGGAGAAGAAACCGTGTTCACAGCAGGGTGACACCCAAAGCAGCTCACGGCCATCACTTGAGCTTGGCTGGGGGTATACGGAGGACACAGGTGATACACCTCCCACAGATAGCTTGTCGTTGCCTCTAGACAGCCTGGCAACGACTGCCGAGTTGCCAACATTCTAACTTGTGCAGATTACTGGGTGGCCACCATGCTGGACAATGTGCCGTCCTTAATTACACCACTGAAGAGTGATCAGAAAAAGCCAAAGCTGGTAGATGCACTGCTGATGCCTTTCCCAACTGAAACCGGGGGCTAGGTGGAAGCACAAGGCTAAAGCAGAGGAGGAGGAGGAGGAAGAAGTCGCCAACGCAGATTGATCACCGCCTTTAACTCAGAAGGCAGGGTTAGCATGGCCGAAATGTGGAAAAGCTTTGTCACCACGCCACATCAACCAGCACCACCAGCAGATATGGAATGTCTTAGCAAGAGGCAGCATTTCCGCAAAGTGGTGGAATAGTATCTGTGCACACGCCTACACGTACTGACTGATGGGCCTGCCCAGGGTCGTAACTACAGAGAAAGCAGGCAAAACGGCTGCTTTGGGGCCCTGACCAAGAAGGGGCCCATCCAGGAGGAAGAGGACCAAAAGTCTTTGACAGGGCCCCTTCAACAGTATTATACAATGAAATTATATACAGTGGCAGTATAGACAGTGTTGAAAACGGATGGAACAGCTGTCTGGTCTGAGAGAGCGATCTTTAGTAGCCACAGGTATGGGGGCAGCATGAAAGGAAGGGGTTGCAAAAATAGTACTAGGGGAGGGAGGCCCCATTTAAAAATTTGCTGTTGGGCAGTCATTTCTAGCTTCGCCACTGGGTCTGCCACATTCAATTTCTGGGTCTCCAAATTGGGGACATGGCCTTGGAGGTGCTGGCCTGCTCTTCAGCCAGTGTATTGTATGAACGTGTGTTTAGCATAGCTGGGGGCGTTATCACAGAAAAGCGCAGCCGCCTGTCCACAGCCAATGTGGACAAGCTCACATTCATTAAAATGAACGAAGCATGGATCCCCCAGGACTTGTCCGTATCTTGTGCAGGATAGACATGTATACCGGCCTCACACAGCCGTTGTTATACTCACACACACTTTCTCTTTGTTTTCTTTTCAATATTTACCAATGTTTTGGGGTCTACATAAATAAAAAAAAAAAACAACAGCAAGAAGTTAAAAACAAAAAACAGTGTTGTTGGCAAGTCTCATCCTCCACCACTGCTTCCTCCTTCATCTTCACGTCCATCGCCTACTCAACCTCCTACTCCATATGGACCGCCTTCACCTATTTCAAGATTATTATTTTTAATTTTTATGTATATTATGTTATTTTAAGTCATTTCCCTATCCACCTTTGTTTGCATGGCAATTGTCCAGCTCTTACCCCCATTTTGCTTCCTTTTGCAGCCTGCTAGCCCTTTCCATTACTTTTTCAGAGCCATTTTAGTGCCCCAAAGTTCGGGTCCCCATTGACTTCAATGGGGTTCAGGTTCGGGGTTAAGTTCGGGTCCCGCAGCCAACTTGGACAATCTCACGTTCATAAAAAAAAAAAGGCATGGATCCCACAGGACTTGTTCTTACCTTATGCAGAATAGACATGTATAGACATGTATACCGGCCTCACATTGTTATACTACAGTGCACTTACTCTTTGTTTTCTTTTTTTTATTTCCCAATGTATTGGGGTCTACCCAAATTAAAACAAAAACAAAAAAAACAAGACACATTGTTGTTGGCGACTACCTTTGGCTTCACAGCCAAAAAAGGCTTTATGTCAGGCAACAATGTAACCGCCAATTGTAATGAAGTAAGTTCCCTGTCTGATATGCAGTGCAGGGGTACTTTTAAAGAAAGAAGGGGTACATATCAGCCAACAATCTGAACGCCACCTAAGTTACATCATATATTTTGCCGTCAGGTATGCAGGGCAGGTATAGTTTGAAAGAAAAAAGGGGTCATGGAGCGTCCCCGACATCAGGCATCTATTTTCCCCGCTAAATAATTATTTTTAAAGTGTATAGAAGCCACAAGGGGACCCCACGTTGCATATTTATCATGGAAACATCATGGAGATTTGACAGCATATAACTAGAGCACCCAACAATCTAAACACCGCCAAATTTACAGAATATAATTCCAAGTCAGGTATGCAGTACAGGAATACTTTGAAAGAAAGAAGGGGTACAGATCACCTAACAATCTGAAGGCCACCAAATTTACTGAATATATTTCCAAGTCAGGTATGCAGTGCAGGGGTACTTTATGGTCCAAGAATGTAACCTACGATTTTTAAAAATGTACCTCCCTTTCACCTATGCAGAGCAGGGGTTTGTATACGGCAAAACTGCCAAAATGTCACCCACCAATGTAACAGATGATTTTTAGAGATTTACCTCCCTGTCACTTATGCAGAGCAGGGGTTTGTATATGGCAAAACTGGCAAAAAAACTGTTTTTTCAGTGTTGTATGCAAAAGTGCTCTGTGGTACGACAGTACGAGTTTATTCAACCAAATACAGAAATGCACTATGTCACCGCAAAATTTTAAAATAGTTTTTTCAGCGGTGTATGCAAACGTGATCTGTGGTACGACAGTACGGGATATTCTACCAAATACAGAAATGCACTATGTCACAGTAAAATTTTAAAATAGGTTTTTCAGCGGTGTATGTAAACGTGATCAGTGGTACGACAGTACGGGTTTATTACAGCAACTACAGTAATGCACTATGTCACCACACAATTTTAAAATAGGTTTTTCAGCGTTGTATGCAAACGTGATCGGTGGTTACGACAGTACGAGTTTATTACAGCAAATAAAGAAATGTACTGTCACCACACAATTTTAAAATAGGTTTTTCAGCGTTGTATGCAAACGTGATCTGTAGTTCGAAAGTACGGGTTTATTCCACCAACTACAGAAATGCCCTATGTTACTGCAAAATTTTAAAATAGGTTTTTCAGCGGTGCAAACGTGCTCTGTGGTATGACAGCATGGGTTTATTCCCCCAACTACAGAAATGCACTATGTCACCCCAAAATTATAAAATGGGTAATGTAGGGGGACTTGACCTGCCAGAAAAAAGGAATTTTTCCTCCACTGAGCTACCAAAAAATAATTAGACTGATGTCGCTGGCAGGCTGGCATACATGCAGGTCACATGCAGTTCCAAGCACACTGCAGTTGTTAACATGGCCGCCGACCCCACCTTAGTAACAGATGGATTAAAAATTATTTTGCAGTATCACTGGGCTCAGGGCTGGGTACAAATATGTAGCATAGCACCCTCAATAATTGCTGTAGTTTAAAGAGTCAACACCACCAAGTTCAACAGATTTCTTCCCTAATCTCTCCCTTACAGAAGCGGCAGCATCCTATCCCTACACTGAGAAGAGCAGAGTGACGTGCAGCGCTACGTGACTCCAGCTTAAATAGAGGCTGGGTCACATGCTGCAATAGGGCAAAGTAGTGAAATGCTTGTAGATTGTCTGCCCTGCAGCCTTTCAAAAAGCGGCAAAAAAAACGATGAACAATGAACCCGAACCCAAACTTTTATGGAAATGTCCGTGTTTGGGTGCAAAAAACGTAGTTTGATATGAACCCAAACTCTACAGTTTGGGTTTGCTCAACCCTAGTCATTTAGTAAGACACACGCTTTAGACGGTGGTCTTAATAACCCTATACATTGGCGGTGGATGAGCCAAAGTTATGAAGAGGCACCAGCCTCTACATAACTTTGACGCATCCACCGCTGGTCTAAATCTTAGATAGCTTCCTTGATGGCTTGCATTTAGACCATTTTCTACACCACACTACATTCCCTTTTGCAGAGCTGGCATGACAATAGAAAAGTCACAGATTGCAGCACAAATAACTTTTGTGCCACAACCTGCAACAAATATATAAGAAAACTGGCATATATCTGATAGTAAATGACCTCCAGCATTGCCAAATAAAAGTATTGGCGACCCATAATATGCATTGTTCAATGTGTCAAGTTTGAAGGTCCAGCATATGAAGAAAAATATAAAAGAATTTCAGGAAAAATTAGATTCGCAACAAATGCGAATTCCCTCGCACTTTGTGGTAACAAATCGTCATTTTTCCTAACATGGCGGCTACAATGGTGGATACACGTCTGAGGACATGGGGCAATGAACTCTGGGAAGGCGGATGAACCATAATGCCATGCATGCAGCCAATCAGCAGCCAGCCCAGTGATGTCACAGCCCTATAAATACGGCGGCCAACTTAGATTCAGACATGCAGTATCGTACTTTGTTCAGGGACAGACGTGTATGCAGGCACTAGGGAGAGTGAAAGAAAAACCAATTGTTAACAAAAAAAAAGGAAATAAATGGTTTACTACTGCAGGGAAAGGATAGTGAGAGGAATCATTTCACAGGCAGGGAGAGACATGTGCAGATGCTAGGGAGAGACATAGGAAAATCCTTTCTCATTGTGAAAAAAAAGCAATTTACAAATGCAGGAAAACATTATTTGAGGATCCAGATAGTCTCCTAATACAGCTCTGTCATTCCAGAAATCAGTTATTGGGGTGCAAATACTCTGTTGAAAAGCCTTTTGTGGCTTTTATCTGAGAAAAAAAATATATATATTTGTGATGAGCGAGCATTGGTTCAGCTCGAGCATCGCTATGCTCGGCGCTCGGCTTTACTCGGCCGAGCACCACGTGCATTCGTCGCATTCCTCCCCGCACATTTGGCGCCTTCTAGGCAGCCAATCAAGGTACAGGTCAGTAATTCCCCTCAGTGTAAGGCTATAGCAATGTTAGCTGTAAGCCTTACACTGATTGGCTGTCCGGAACACTTGATACCATTTCATATAGGAGCTGAGGCCCAGAGCTCGGCTCATTCAGCATCAGGGAGAGCAGACAGTAGGCAGGGACAGATAGCGTTTTGCTCTAAACTTACTGATTTCACTCCAAAAACCTTATTGAAAGACCTAACAGTCCTTTTAAGGACTAGAGTGGGTGTTTGACAGCAGTGCAGAACCTTTTTTTTTTTTTTTTTTAAGAAGGAGGTTAATTCAGCACTATCAATGACAGGGGGGGACAAATAAGTGCAGGGCTTGAAAATCGCTTTAATAACTTTGATAGAATAGAAAGATTTCCGATTAGTGACATCTACAAAACGCCATCATTAAGCAGTGTGTTGGGCAGATATTATCAAAAGGGGCTTATTCACTACAGTGCTCCTTGGTACTGAGATATACACTGCACCACCATACAGCAGTGTGTTGGGCAGACATTATTAAAAGGGGCCTATTCACTACTGTGAAGCAGTTAAAGATCAGAAGCTGAGCATGTGGATGTGCCATCCTACCTCTTTTTCTTTCTCTTACCTCCATTACCCCACAGCAGGCACTGTCCTGCACATCCATTGCCTTCAACTCCCCACACTTCTTCCGATATCCAGCGCAGCTTGAGTCTGATGAAGGCCAGAATTGGCCGAAACGTCACTCTATATGAAAGTGCTGCTTTGCAAATAAAATTAACCTATCAAACCGCAAGTTGTACTGGAGTCTTTCCTATTATGTTGTTACACAGGGGTGGGAACCCTACTTCCAGTCGTGGTAAAAACACTCTGTGTGCCACAACATTTTTGTTCACACTCCTGTACATTACAGAAAGCAAACACAGTGTTTACTGTAAAAATTACATTATCCGTGGCCTAGTGTGGTGGTGAAAAATTGTATTTCTCTGTCTCCTGTACATTACAGTAAGCAAATACAGTGTTTACTGTAAAAATTACATTATCCGTGGCCTAGTGTGGTGGTGAAAAATTGTATTTCTCTCTTTCCTGTTCATTACAGCCAGCAAATACAGTGTGTACAGTAAAAAAATCATTATCCGTGGCCTAGTGTACTCCTGAAAATCTTTATTTTTCTTTGTTCAGTACATTACAGCAAGCCACTAAAGTGGGTACTGTAAAAATAATATTATCTCTGGGCTAGTGTAGTGCCGAAAATCTATATTTTTCTGTATCCAGTACTGTCCTGCATCAGAAAGCTGTGTCTTTAGCGGACAGTAAAACAATCTGTGCCACATCTACAGACAAAACCATTAATATGAAGAAGGCTAGCACAAAGAGAGGGGGAAGTGGGCGTGATGCTGATGGTGGTGCAAGCAGAGGCCGTGGCCCTGGGCATGATGGTGCAAGCAGAGGCCGTGGCCCTTGGCGTGATGTTGATGATGCAAGCAGAGTCCGCGGCCCTAGGCGCAATGAAACTGTGCCTGCTGCCAGTGCACCAGAAAAAACAAAAAAATCCACCTTAACCAGCTTCATATACAACTTAGCTGGGAGGACAACACTGTCCAAGTCAGACCAGTGTGAACAGGTGGTCGGTTGGATTGCAGAAGATAATGCTTCCAGTCGGTTAAGCACAACCCTCTCTTCCAAGAAGTCCAGTCTCTGTAGCCAAGAGTCTGGTCAACTGAATCCTCACTCTGATCCTCCTTCCTCCCATGATGTTGCGTCTGGGAAAACAATTGATCCCACACTCGGATATTCACATAACTTCTTTTCATCGCCAGTGCTTGGTTTGGTTCTCTCGCCAAGCATGCTTGAAGATGTACCTGAGATATTGTGCCTTGATTCCCAACCTCTTGAGCCTTCACAGTCTCAAGAAGGTGGTGAACCACAATCGTTCCTTCATGAGGTGGATGATGATGATGATGAGACACAGTTGCCAATAACTGAGGTGGTGTCAAGTCAGGAGGATGAGCAGAGTGAGGAAGAGGAGGTGTTGGACGATGAGGTCACTGACCCAACATGGTTAGGTGAAAAGCCAAGCGAGGACAGCAATACAGAGGGGGAGGGATCCGTAGCACTGCAACAGACTGGAAGAGGCAGTGGGGTGGCAAAAGAGAAACATCGGCCCACACCAAACAGGCCCGCAACCGTTACACCGAGAACCCCCATGCGTAAATCTACCTTGCCAAGGGGTAGAAGTTCCGCAGTATGGCGCTTTTATGAGGAAATCGCAGACGACAAAAGAGTGGTAGTTTGCAACCTGTGCCGTACCAAAATGAGCCGGGGAGTAAACACTAGCAACCTCACCACCAACAGCATTATCCGCCACATGGCATCCAAGCACCCTAATAAGTGGGCCAAACACGTGGGTCCGCACTGCTGGCCAATCCCCTGTCGAAGTTCCCTGTCGAAGGCGCAGGCCCGGATGCCCCTTGCCCTGCACCTGGACCTTCGAATGAACCATCAGCAACAACATCCACTTTCCCTGTCCCAGCGCAGCATCACAATGTTGATAACACAGGCATTTGAATGCAAGCACAAATACCCAACCACCCAGAGGCCATATCACTAAATGCGCAACTTTCAAAATTACTGGCCCTTGAAATGATGACATTTATACTTGGGGACACTGAGGCCTTCCACAGCCTGATGTCGGCGGCCATCCCTCGGTATGCAGTGCCCAACCGCCACTATTTTTCACGGTGTGCCATGCCCGCCTTACACCATCATGTGTCCCAAAACATCACCCGTGTCCTGACCAACGCACTTACTGGGAAGGTCCACATCACCACGGACACATGAAAAAGTGCGGGTGGCCAGGGACCCTACATTTCCCTGACCGCACACTGGGTAAATGTTGTGGAGGCCGGGAGTGAGTCGGACCCTGGGATGGCACAGGTGCTACTCACGCCCAGGATTGCGGGCCCTACATCCATCAGGGTCTCCGCCAGAAGCTATGTTACTGGCTCCAACCCCCACTTCTCCTCCTCTGCCGCCTCCTCCTCCACTTCCACCTCCAACAACAGTCAGCCATCAGTCTCTAGCTGGAAGCAGTGTAGCACTGCTGTGGGTAAGCGTCAACAGCGGCCGTGCTGAAGCTGATCTGCTTAGGGGACAAACAGCACCTTGCCGCAGAGCTGTGGCAGGGTATAAGGGACCAGACCAAATTGTGGCTCTTGCCTCTCAACCTAGAATCAGGCATGGTTGTGTCCGACAATGACCGTAACTTGGTGGCGGCTTTGGAGCTCGCCAACCTGACACACATTCCATGCCTAGCCCACGTCTTAAACTTAGTGGTTCAGCGGTTTATCAAAACCTACCCCAATTTGAAGGAGCAACTAGTGAAGGTGTGCCGCTTGTGTGCTCATTTCCGCAAACCGTCCACAGCTTTGGCAGGGCTGTCAACGCTGCAGCAGCGCTTGCTGCTTCCAAATCGCCGACTGTTGTGCGACGTGAGCAAGCGGTAGAACTCTACGTTCTACATGTTGGCTAGGTTTTGTGAGTAGCAGAGGGCAGTTGTGGAATACCAGCTGCAACATGGTCGTCGCCTTTCCTGTTAACTGCCAATATTAACAAGCGAGGAGTGGGCATTGATGTCAGACCTATGTGAGGTTTTAAAAAACTTTGATGAATCCACACAGATGGTTAGTGGCGACAACGCTATTATCATCGTAACCATCCCACTGTTGTGTCTACTAAAACGATTGCTGCTCACAATTAAGGAGAATGCTTTGAATGTGGCAAACAAGGTAATGGTGGAGGAGATGTCACAGGGTGATACCCAGACCTTCCCCAGTTTGTCTTCCCAGTGCCAATTGGGCCATTAAAAGGAGGAGGAGGAGGAGCCGGAGACACTTGCCTCTGCTACAGCGGCTAATACCCATGGAACGTTAATTCCATCTGTTCAGCGTGGATGGGCAGAAGAGGAGGAGAAGGAGGAGGGTATGTAGAGTCATCTTGAAGTTGACATCAACGTCTTGCTCGTTGGCACTCTGGCACACATGGCTGACTTCATGTTAGGCTGCCTTTCCCGTAACCTTCGCGTTATACGCATTTTTAGGTAACACAGATTACTGGGTGTTCATCCTTCTTGAACCCCGCTACAAAGAGAACTCATATTTGATTCCTGAGGTAGAGAGGATAAGTAAAACCGTGCAATAGCAGAAGGTTCTTGTTGACAGATAGTTCCAAAATTTTCCATCTGACAATGTGGCCACCAGAATCCGTACTTCTTTAGGCAACCGAGGAAGGGAGACAAGGGGAACATACAGTAGTTCTAATAGAGGCAGGGCAACATTTTCCAAGGCATGGGACAGTTTTATGACACCCCGCCAGCAACCTTATCCTGAATCGCGGCCTAGTGCTACAAGGAGGGAAAAGTTTTGGAAGATGGTAAAGGAATACATTGCAGACCGGGTCAGACCGATCGTCCTAAATGATCCCACAGTGCCTTACAACTACTGGGTGTCCAAGCTGGACACGGGGCACAAGCGTGAGCTCTTCGCCCTGGAGGTGATGGCCTGCCCTGCCGCCAGCATATTGTCTAAGCGTGTATTTACTGCTGCTGGTGGCATTATAACAGATAAACATATCCACTTGTCCACTGACAATGCTGACAGGTTGAGTCAGATAAAAATGAACAAGGCCTGGATTGCCCATGACTTCTCCACTCCACCAGAGGAAAGCTGAGCTGATGAGGAACAAAAATGCAATTTAAATGTATGCTTTATAATGCACTCAAACTACAAGATTAAGATTTTTTTACCCCTTTCACTGCAAATAAATGGTATATGTTTGAATCTTTTCTCATCCGTCTCCTCCTCCAACTCCTCTTCCAAACAGAATATATATGCCCTTGCTACAATCTTTTGTAGGATTCGCTCGGCTTCAGGCTCTCACCTCCAATGCTTTATACCGTCTGCTCACCTGTAGGCCATCACTGCAATGTTTTATGGGCTTCGCTAGGCTTCAGGCCCTCACCTGCAATGCTTTATAAGGTCTGCTCACCTGTAGCCTATCACTGCAATATTTTATGGGGTTCCCAAGGCTTCAGGCCCTCACCTCCAATGCTTTATACCGTCTGCTGACCTGTAGGCCATCACTGCAATCTTGTATGGGGTTCTCTATACTTCAGACCCTCACCTCTAATGCTTTATACCGACTGCTCACCTGTAGGCCATAACTGAAATGTTTTATGGGGTTCTCTAGGCTTCTGGCCCTCACCTCAAATTCTTTATAAGGTCTGCTCACCTGTAGCCTATCACTGCAATATTTTATGGGCTTCAATAGGCTTCAGGTCCTCTCTTCCAATGCATTATGCCGTCTGCTCACCTGTAGGCCATCACTGCAATGTTTTTTGGGATTCTGTAGGCTTCAGGCCCTCACCTCTAATGCTTTATACCGGCTGCTCACCTGTAGGCCATTACTGCAATGTTTTATGGGGTTGGCTAGGCTTCAGGCCCTCAGCTCCAATGCTTTTTAACTAAGGTCTGCTCACCTGTAGTGTACAGTTGTGTTCAAAATTATTCAACCCCCAATGCTGCAAAGGGTTTTAGGGAATTTAGTGTACATTTGTAATTGGGTTCAGAATGAAATCTTACAAGGACTTTTTAAAGATCCAAATGCAACTAAAATAACATCAATTGTTTTTGTAATACAGTATTAAATTTTTTTGGGGGATTTCTTCATTGACACAATTATTCAACCCCTTAAAGACTACCACTCTTAAGAACAGAGGTTCATTCAAGTGTTTTCGATCAGGTATTGAAAACACCTGTGGATGTCAAGGAGCAGCAATCAAGCATAATAAGCACCCATTAGGCAGATTTAAAATGACTGTGATACTCAGCTCCTTCTAGACATTTACTGGTGTGTTTACAAACATGGTGAAGTCAAGAGAATGGTCCAGGAAGACAAGAGAAGAGGTGATTTCTCTTCACAGGAAGGGCAATGGCTATAAGAAGATTGCAAAGATGTTAAACATACCAAGAGACACCATAGGAAGCATCATTCGCAAATTCAAGCTAAAGGGCACTGTTGAAACGCTACCTGGTCGTGGCAGAAAGAAGATGCTGACTTCGACTGCTATGTGCTACCTGAAGCGCAAAGTGGAAAAAAGTCCCCGTGTGACTGCTGAGGAACTGAAAAAAGATTTTTCAGATGCGGGTACTGAGGTTTCAGCTCAGACAATAAGGCGCACACTGTGTAATGAAGGCCTCCATGCCAGAACTCCCAGGCGCACCCCCTTGCTGTCTCCAAAGAATAAGAAGAGTCGACTGCAGTATGCCAAAAGTCATGTGGACAAACCACAAACTTTTTGGGATAGTGTTCTGTGGACTGATGAAACAAAATTAGAACTGTTTGGGCCCATTGATCAATGCTATGTTTGGAGGAGGCCTATGAAGAAAAGAACACCTTGCCTACTGTGAAGCATGGCGGGGGGTCAATCATGCTTTGGGGCTGTTTTGCTTCTACAGGTACAGGGAAGCTTCAGCGTGTGCAAGGTACCATGAATTCTCTTCAGTACCAGGAGATATTGGATGAAAATGTGATGCAGTCCGTCACAAACCTGAGGCTTGGGAGACGTTGGACCTTTCAACAGGACAATGATCCAAAGCATACCTCCAAGTCCACTAGAGCATGGTTGCAGATTAAAGGCTGGAACATTTTGAAGTGGCCATCACAAATCACATTACACATTAAATCACATTAACACCGATAAAACACATTAAATCCGATTGAGAACCTCTGGTGGGACTTAAAGAAAGCAGTTGCAGAGCACAATCCTAAGAATGAGACTGAACTGGAGGATTTTGCCCATGAAGAATGGGTGACGATACCCGTAGATCGCTGCAAGACACTTGTGTCAAGCTATGCTTCACGTTTAAAAGCTGTTATAACTGGAAAAGGATGTTGTACTAAGTACTAAGATTGAATGTCACTTGGGGGTTGAATAAAACTGATAATGATGTGAGCACAGAAAAGACATTTGTGGTTATTTCATTATAAATGTTATGTTATTTATCTGACTTACAAGTGCCTCTTTGATTTAATTGTAAACAAGATGACTGAAATGATCAAAATCAATGTCAAACTGGCCAAAACACTCAATTTCAGTGGGGGTTGAATAATTTTGAACACAACTGTATCACTGCAATATTTTTTGGGGTTGGGCGTGATTTTGTAGCCATGTAAACGTTACGGACAACTGGGACAATATGGTTCCCAGCTGCGACATTGGAGTCCAAGATGCACCCAGTCATGGTCCCCATACTGTTTCAGATCCATTTTGGTGGTGTTTCTGTCACTTTCTGACCTTTTCCAAAGGAACAGGCACCCTCCCCTCATCCAAGCAGGGGGTTCCTGGTTGTCTCCCATTGACTTCCATTATACTCGGGTGCTCGGCCAAACGCACGAATATCGCTATGTGTTCAGACCGAGTTACCGAACACCAGAAAATTTTGGGGCTCGCTTATCACTAGTGGTAAGGCTGAGAAAGTTCAGCCTGTATTTGTGGGAGGGGCCTTGGGCCGCTATTTATACCTCCCCCCTGCAAGCTATCAGCCTCAGCACGAGCAGCGGCTGCGCACTTCTGGCTTCTGGGGGCGGTCCTTTCAGCACGGTTGCCGGGTGGTAAGTTTGCATTTCATGTACTGCCAAGGGTAAGTATAGGTGGCCTGTCTCGGTGCCACCCGATTTCCTTCCTCCTTTTCCTCCGTTTATTCCCCCCGTCTGTTCTCCCTATCCCAGCACAGCAATTCTTCCGACTGCACAGGTCCGAGGGTAAGTTAGGGCTCGCTGGAGTCCCGCCTGTGGATTCCCGGCCCCTAGCATTGCGCGTCACTTACCGTCCCTGGGCGTCACGCTGCTGAACTTCCGGCATCTCGGTCGGTCGAGTGCGCTAAATGCTGGAGTGCATACTCTCACCCTTCACATGGGCATGTTCAGGGGCCAGGGGCGTCCCTGCCCCCTGCCCTTGCGCCATCTCCAGGATCAGGACGCTGCCACACTCTGGCGGAGGCGGGGCCGGCCCCCTGGTTCCCTCCAGACCCACATCGCCGGCGGCGCACATAGAGGGCCGGCCTTGCGCTGCTCTTCCTCCTTGTCGCGCTTGTCCTTGTCACGTATCATACATACTAGTTGCCTGAATCCCTCTGGTCATGTATCATACATATTCAGTTGCCTGAATCGCTCAGGTCATGTACCATACACATGTACTTGCCCGAATCGCTCGGGTCACGTTCACCTTGCATAGTTGCCTGAATCGCTCAGGTCATGTGCCATGCATATTCAGTTGCCTGAATCGCTCAGGTCATGTTTCATACACATGTATTTGCCCGAATCGCTCGGGTCACGTTCATCCTGCATACTTGCCTGAATCGCTCAGGTCATGTATCACACACATTTAGTCACCTAAATCCCTCGGGTCATGTATCATACGTATTCAGTTGCCTGAATCGCTCAGGTCATGTTTCATACACATGTATTTGCCTGAATCGCTCGGGTCACGTTCATCCTGTATAATTGCCTGAATCGCTCAGGTCATGTATCATACATGTTTAGTCACCTGAATCCCTCGGGTCATGTATCATACATATGCAGTTACCTGAATCGCTCAGGTCATGTTTCATACACGTGTATTTGCCTGAATTGCTCGGGTCACGTTCATCCTGTATAATTGCCTGAATCGTTCAGGTCATGTATCATACATGTTTAGTCACCTGAATATCTCGGGTCATGTATCATACATATGCAGTTGCCTGAATCGCTCAGGTCATGTTTCATACACGTGTATTTGCCTGAATCGCTCGGGTCACGTTCATCCTGCATAGTTGCCTGAATCGCTCAAGTTATGTATCTTACATATTCAGTTGCCTGAATCGTTCAGGTCATGTTCCATTCTCATATAGTTGCCTGAATCGTTCAGGTCATGTTTCATACATGTATTGTTGCCTGAATCGCTTAGGTACCGCTTCACACGTATGTAATAGCCTGATTCGCTCAAGTCTCTTACCATTCATGTACTGTTGCCTGAATCGCTCGGGTTATGTATCATACATATACAGCTGCCTGAATCGCTCAGGTCATGTATCATACATGTTTTATTTGTTTGAATCACTCAGGTCCTGTATGTCACGTACATAACTTCCTGATTCGCTCAGGTCTCGTACCATTCATGTATAGTTGCCTGAATCGCTCAGGTTATGTATCACTCATGTACCGTTGCCTGAATCGCTCAGGTTAGGTATCTCTCATGTATAGTTGCCTGAATCGCTCAGGCCATGAGTCAGTCATACACAGTTGCCTGTGCCACTCAGGTCATGTGTCATACATATATAGTTGCCTCAATCACTCTGGTCAGGGATTATTCTGCATAGTTGACTGGATCGCTTAGGTCATGTAGCATACATGTATAATTGCCCAATCACCCTGGTTACCTATCATACATTTTTAATTGCCTGTATCGCTAGGTCATGTTCCATTCTTGTATAGTTGCCTAAATTGTCCAGGTCATGTTTCATTTATGTATGGTTGCCTAATTCACTCAGGTCATGTTTCATACACGATTATTGCCTGAACCGCGCAGGTCATGTTTTCTTTTGTATAGTTGCCTGAATCATTCAGGTTCATGTATCATACATATATAGTGGACTAGGTTGCGCAGATCTGTGTCATTCATGTATAGTTGCCTGATTCGCTCAGGTCATGTGTCATTCTGGTATAGTTGCCTGAATCATCCAGGTCATGTTTCATTTAAATGCGGTTGCCTGAATTGCACAGGTCAGGTATCATTCGTCTATTCATGACTGAATCGCTCAGGTCATGCATACAACATATTTAGTTGCCAGAAGCACGCAGGTCATGTATCTTACATGCATTCTTGCCTGAGCCACTAGGTCATGTTTTCTTCCATATAGTTGCCTGAGTCGCTCAGGTTCATGTATCATTCATATATAATCGCCTGTGTCCCTCATGCCATGCATCATTCATGAAATATAGTTGCCGGATTTGCCCAGGTCATGTATCATTCTTGTACAGTCGCCTAAGATCGCTCAGGGCATGTTTCCCGCAGTATGACGTTGGTTCCTGAATCGCTCAGCGTTGTCTTTTCACCTGTTACATCCAAGCCATTCACCTTTTAGCCCATTTGGTGACATTCAAAACACCCAGACGTCCTGGGGCATTCCTCTTCAGGTGGCCGGGCACTTGTCGGCAGTTCATTTCTCACGATTCGGTTCCTCACTTGGTGCGCTCTCGCATTTTAAACGTAATTGATTCCCATGGCTGCGCCGGTCTATCCATTTTCCGTTTCCAGTCCGGGTCCAATATCAGTGGGAATTTCTATCCTGGTTTAGGTTCACACAACCTTTTGAACCCCGTCCAGGTGGTCAGCGCGGTCTTACGGCTGTATCTTCCAGGTCCGGCTCGCCGGAAGTTTGGGTACATTTTCAGACTTCTAGTCCCGGTGTTTGGTGTTAAGTTCTATATTAGCCGTCAGTTGATGCACATTTGCTTGTCTAGGTCCATACGGATCACCCCTCCACATCATTCCCGTTCATTCTACGGTTCCGGGTCTTAGTAAAAAAAAAAAAAGGGAAGCTAGTTGGCACTATTTTTGGGCCCTTCTTCAAGGCAGGACAGTCCCTTCGCAATGTTTTCGGTCCAGATTGCACTACAGGTCCCAGCACGGGGGCCAGCTCGGCCAGTCACGGTTGAGCCGGTCCATTACACCCTCCATCCTGCTCCATGGTAGCCGTAATTCCACTACACCCTCCTACAGGCGGACTTTACTTTTGCCCCCTTCCAGGCCTACCCCGTCCTGGCTCCGGGCACACATAAGCCAGTAATAGGTATAGTAAGGCCATCCGCACTCTAGGATGGTCACCGTCATCTCCTCTCCCCAGATGGTGGCACCGACCACAAGTGGTAAGGCTGAAAAAGTTCAGCCTGTATTTGTGGGAGGGGCCTTGGGCCGCTACTTATACCTCCCCCCTACAAGCCATCAGCCTCAGCACGAGGCTGCGCCCCACCCTCCCTCCCCATCTTTTTATCCTCTCAATTAGGGTAGGCCCCCTTCCAGGCCTACCCCGTCCTGGCTCCGGGCACACATCAGCCAGTAATAGGTATAGTAAGGCCATCCGCACTCTAGGATGGTCACCGTCATCTCCTCTCCCCAGATGGTGGCACCGACCACAAATAAATATATACGCAGGTCACTTTTGCTGTTAACTGTGCTGATATTATTTAATGGCCTATTTCAATACAATACAAGAAATATATACGCAGGTCACTTTTGTTGTCATTTGCGCTAAAAGCGTTTCTTGTCATATTTCACTACAATACTAGAAAAATAAACGTAGTTCACATTTGGTGTTATTTGCAATAAAAGTGTATTGCCAAATTTCTAGAGAAAAAGAGACTTAGTTCACATTTGGTGTTATTTGCGCTGAAAGTGGTTATTGTCATATTTCACTACAATACGAAAAAATAGATACAGTTCATATTTGGTGTTATTTGCACTGAAAGCGTTTATTGTCATATCTCTAGAGAAAAAGAGAAAAACAGACTTAGTTTACATTTGGTGTTATTTGCACTGAAAGCGTTTATTGTCATATTTCACTACAATATGAGAAAACAAAAACGCAGTTCACATTTGGTGTTATCTGCGCTAAAAGCGTTTCTGGTCATATTTCACTAAGATACGAGAAAAATACATGCAGTTTGTATTTAGTGTTATTTCTGCTAAAAGTGTTTTTTGTCGTATTTTACTAAAATATGAGAAAAATACACGCAGTTCACATTTGGTGTTATTTGCACTGAAAGCATTTATTGTCATATATTTCTAGAGAAAAATAAAAATATTTGCACTTCACTTTTTCTGTTTTTTACTTAGGAATCGTTTAGTGTCCTATCTTAGTCTAATATCAGAAATATATACGCAGTTTACTTTTGCTGTTATTTACGCTAAAAATCGTTTTGTTGCCAATTTCAAATCCTTTAGTTGCCTAACTCATTAAAAAAAGAAATATATATTTGGTGCTTTTAGGGGTGTTTTAATTTGCTTTTAATTTATTTAGTTCAGATAAAAGTATGTCAGACAAAGAAGTGCCAGGCCCTGCACAGGGGAGTGTCTGAGGCGTGAATGTTTCTGGCACAGGCACAGGTCTCAGCAGAGTAAGCGGGCATGACAACAGAGGTTTCTTCCCAAGGACTCATGTCCGCATGTCAGCTAGAGGTCATGTCTTGACCAGCAACCCAGCGGTTCTTGATTGGTTGACTCGATCTTTGACCTCATTGCAAGAAACATAGTATATAAGACCGAAAAAAGACATTTGATCCAGAGGAAGGCAAAAAAAAACCTGGGAGGCAGAAGCCAATTTTCCCCACTTAAGGGGGCAAAAATTCCTTCCCAACTCCAATCAGGCAATCAGAATAACTCCCTGGATCAACGACCCCTCTCTAGTAGCTGTAGCTTGTAATATTATTACACTCCAGAAATAAATCCAGTCCACTCTTGAATTCCTTTATTGTACTGACCATCACCACCTCCTCAGGCAGAAAGTTCAATAGTCTCACTGCTCTTACAGTGAAGAATCCTTTTCTATGTTTGTGTACAAACCTTCTTTCCTCCAGACGCAGAGGATTTCCCCTTGTCACAGTCACAGTCCTGGGGATAAATAGATAATGGGACAGATCTCTGTACTGACCCCTGATATATTTATACATAGTTATTAGATCTCCCCTCAATCATCTTTTTTCTAAAGTGAATAACCCTAATTTTGATAACCTTTCAGGGTACTGTAGATCCCTCATTCCAGTTATTACTTTAGTTGCCCTCCTCTGAACACTCTCCAGCTCTGCTATGTCTGTCTTGTTCACAGGAGCCCAGAACTGTACACAGTACTCCATGTGTGGTCTGACTAGTGATTTGTAAAGTGGTAGGACTATCACGGGCATCTATGCCCCTTTTGATGCAACCCATTATCTTATTGGCCTTGGCAGTAGCTGCTTGACACTGGTTTTTGCAGCTTAATTTGCTGTTTTTTAAAATTCCTAGATCCTTTTCCATGTCAGTGTTACCGAGTGTTTTACCATTTAATATGTACGGGTGACTTGCATTATTCCTTCCCATGTGCATAACTTTACATTTGTCAGTGTTAAACCTCATCTGCCATTTTTCTGCCCAAGCCTCCAATCTATCCAGATCCCTCTGTAGCAGAAAACTGTCCTCTTCAGTGTTAATTACTTTACACAGTTTAGTGTCATCTGCAAAAAATTATATTTTACTGTGCAGGCCTTCTAAAACATCATTAATAAATATATTGAAGAGAATAGGGCCCAATACTGACCCCTGAGGTACCCCACTAGTTTCAGCGACCCAATCTGAGTATCTACCGTTAATACCCACCCTCTGTGTTCTGTCACTTAGCCAGTTACTTACCCACATACAGACACTTTCTCCCAGTCCGAGCATCCTCATTTTATATACTAACCTTTTATGAGGTACGGTGTCAAATGCTTTGGAGAAGTCCAGATATATGACATCCATTGATTCGCCGCTGTCAAGTCTAGAACTTACCTCCTCATAGAAGCTGATTAAATTCGTTTGGCATTACCGATCCCTCATGAAGCCATGCTGATATGGCGTTATTTGCTTATTTTCATGGAGATACTCCAAAATAGCATCTCTTAGAAACCCTTCAAACAGTTTACCTACAATAGATGTTAAACTTACCGGCCTATAATTTCCAGGCTCTGTTTTTGGACCCTTTTTGAATATTGGCACCACATTTGATATGCGCCAATCCTGTGGAACATTTCCTGTCAGTATAGAGTCCGTAAATATCAGAAATAATGGTCTGGCTATGACATCACTTAATTCCCTTAGCATACGGGGGAGTATGCCATCCGGTCCTGGCTATTTGTCTATTTTAATCTTTTTAAGTCCCTGTTATACTTCTTCCTGGGTCAGACAGGGCACTTCTACATTCTGCATTTCATCTGACAGTTTATTTTCCTCAGTGAATATAGTGGAGAAAAAAATATTTAATAGTTTTGCTTTATCCTCGTCGCTCTCTGCAACACCCCCCCTCATTGCTATGTAGAGGGCCGACTCCTTCAGATTTATATTTTTTACTATTTATATAATTGAAGAACATTTTAGGGTTAGTTTTACTCTCTTTGGCAATTAATCTCTCGGTCTCTAGTTTGGCTAAATTTATTAGTTTTTTACGTATTCTATTTATTTCCTTATAGTTTATCAGTGCTTCCTGACTCCCCTCCTGTTTTAGTGATTTATATGCTTTCTTTTTGTCATTTATTGCTTTCTTTACAGTTCCATTTATCCACATTGGTTTCTTATTGTTCCTTAGCCTTTTATTTCTATAGGGTATGTACCTCTCACAATTAGATGTTACAATGCTTTTAAAAATCTCCCATTTTATGGTTGTATTTTTATTTTTGAGGATTTTGTCCCAGTTAGTTAGGCCTATGGCCTCGCTTAGTTGGCTAAATTTAGCTTTTTTGAAGTTTCGTATTTTTGTTCCTCCCTATAGAAACTCTCGTTTGAAGGATAATTGGAAGGTTATTACTTTATGGTCACTATTTCCTAGGTGTCCCCCAACCTGCACATCTGTTGTTCTATCAGGTCTATTGGTTAATACTAAGTCCAGTATGGCCGTCCCTCTAGTGGGGTCCTGAACCAGTTGGGAAAGGAAATTGTCTTTGGCTATTGCCAAGAACCTGTTTCATTTTTGGGATGTACAGCTTTCAGTTTCCCAGTCTATATCTGGGTAGTTGAAGTCCCCCATGATAACGACTTCATTATGATTTGTCGCCTCGTCTATCTCGTTTAGTAATAGATTTTCTGTGGACTCTGGTATATTAGGTGGTTTATAATACACTCCTATTAGTATTTTATTATTGTTTTGTGCTCCATGTATTTCTACCCACATTGACTACACATGTTCATGTCCCTCAGAGATGCATTCTCGAATTACTGGATTTAGACACGACTTCACATAGAGGCAGACCCCTCCACCTCTCCGGTTTTGATGACCCTTTCTAAACAGATTGTATCCTTTTATATTAACTGCCCAGTCATAGCTATCATCCAGCCATGTCTCAGTTATTCCCACTATGTCATAGTCCTCCTCACACATCACTAATTCCAGTTCACCAGTCTTGTTAGTCAGGCTTCTGGGATTAGTATACATACATTTGACAAGTTTATGTGTATTTTTTACCCTACATCTTTCATTCTGAGCTGTTCTAGTCCCCCTTCCATTCCTCCCCCAGTCACACTACCTCGCCCCTGGTCTCTATCTGCACTATCTTCCCCTCCTGTAATGTAATTACCCTTACCCCCAGTCCCTAGTTTAAACAATCCTCCAACCTTCTAGCCATCTTTCTCCCCAACACAGCTGCCCCTTCCCCATTGAGGTGCAGCCCGTCCCTATGATAGAGCCTGTAGCCGACAGAGAAGTCGGCCCAGTTCTCCAGGAACCCGAACCCCTCCTTCCTACACCAGTTCTTGAGCCACTTGTTAACCTCCCTAATCTCCCGCTGCCTTTCTTGTGTGGCTCGTGGTACAGGCAGTATTTCAGAAAATACTACTTTTGAGGTCCTTGCCCTAAGCTTTTGACCTAAAACCCTGAAATCATTTTTAAGGACTCTCCACCTTCCTCTAACTTTGTCATTGGTTCCGATATGGATCATGACCGCTGGATCTTCTCCAGCCCCTCCCAGTAATCTGTCAACCCGAACCGCGATGTGTCGAACTCTAGCGCCAGGAAGACAGCACACACGATCTTTGTGACAGATCGCCCTGTCTGTACCCCTAATAATTGAGTCTCCCACTACCAGCACCTATCTGGCCTGCCCTGCTCTCCTGGTCCCCAGCTTACTGGAGCTGACATTCCCCTGACTGGCAGAGGAAGTGTCTGGCTGCAGCGGTGCCATCCCTGAACTGTCATCCCCCTCATCTGCCAACCGTGCAAACTTGTTGGGGTGTGTCAGATCAGGGCTAGCCTCCCTGGCACTCTTCCCTCTACCCCGCTTTCTTACTGTTACCCAGCTAACTACTAGTGATGAGCGGGAGGTGCCATATTCGATTTCGCGATATTTCGCGAATATTCGATTGAATATTCGTCATATATTCGTCGAAATCGAATATTCGTCATTATTTTATATATTGCGAATTTTACACGAATTTATATTCGCGTCGCGAATGAAACTTAGATCTGAGTTCCTAATGGTTAACTTGTATTGCTAGAATTGACAAAGATAACGAATATCACACGAATATAGCACTATATTCTCAATCTTCGTTATATTCTAACAATACAGCCACTAGGAACTTAGCTCTAAGATCAATTCGCAATGCGAGTATATGTTTGCGTCGCGAATGAAACTTAGAGCTGAGTTCCTAATGGTTGCATTGTTGCTAGAATATAACGAAGATTGAGAATATAGTGCTATATTTGTGAATTCGAGATATTCTCAGTCTTCGTTATATTCCAGCAATACAACCATTAGGAACCCAGCTCTAAGTTTAATTTGCGAGGCGAACATATACTCGCATTGCGAATTGATCTTAGAGCTAAGTTCCCAATGGTTGTATTGCTAGAATAGAACGAAGATTGAGAATATCTCGAATTCACGAATATAGCACTATATTCTCAATCTTCGTTATATTCTAGCAATACCACTATTAGGAACTCAGCTAGCTCTAAGTTTCATTCGTGAGGCGAACATATACTCGCATTGCGAATTGATCTTAGAGCTAAGTTCCTTATGGTTGTATTGCTAGAATAGAACGAAGATTGAGAATATCTCAAATTCACGAATATAGCACTATATTCTCAATCTTCGTTATATTCTAGCAATACCACTATTAGGAAGTTTCATTCGCGAGGCGAACATATACTCGCGTTGCGAATCGATCTTAGAGCTAACTTGCTGATGGTTGTATTGCTAGAATAGAATGAATATTGCAATGCGAATAATTCAGGTTATATTAATCGCATTGCGATTACAACTTAGTCAAATTTGTGAGATTGTGATTCTCACATCCGACAGTACATTTTAGCATGGAGGCGTTCCCATGCACATGGGAAGTCAGCAGAAGCGGCAACGGGCATTGACTGAAGCGGGCAGGGAGCCAGGAATCCTCCGGACAGGTAAGAACAGCTTTTGGGAAGTGGGAACTGGGAAGACAACCAGAGAGCAACAAGAATTAACAACTAAAAAAAAACAAAAAAAACGAATATTCGAAATTGCGAATATATAGCGATATATTCGCAATATTCGCAAATTATCGAAGTTGCGATATTCGGGATAAAAATTCGCAATTCGAATATTCGCGCTCAACATTACTAACTACCTCACTCTCCTCACCCTCCCCCACATCTACCCCATAGAGTGCTTGCTCAGTGAGCAGAAAACTCTTTTCCAAATTGTCAGTGGCTTTCAGTGTTGCAACTCGCCTGTTTAGAGACTCGATGTGCGATTCCAAACGGGTAATTTGCTCACATTTTGAACAAACATATACACCCTAGAACGGCTGTTCCAGGACTGCATACATCATACAAGATGTGCACTGGACGGCGCTGTCAATAATGGAAGTCATACTAAATGGGGATTACGCAGGAAAAGAGAGGGAAAAAAAATAAAAATACAATATAGAGCAGTGATAACACGATTCTTACTTACTGTGGTCCCTTACAGCAGTAGGAAGATTAGCTAGAATCAAACCAACTGTATACAAAGATGATCTAATGAATCTCTGTTTCTTGCTCCTTTTCTCAAACTCCGGTTTCTTTAACTCCACTTATGAAAGCAGCCACTTAGTAATGCAGGCCTCAGGTAGAGCAGGACAGCAGCAGACTGAGTCTACAGTCGCTGATGAGCAACTTTCTTCACCCACATAGTGAAGAAACTACTCACCAGCAACATCAGGTAGACCTGAAGCATGACCTGTACCAGCAGGTGGTGGCATTCTTTGACAGCACCCTGCCAGCCGTCATTAAAGATCCGCTGGACTACTTGGCAGACAAACTAGAGTAGTGTGGCATCAGAGCAGGTGTTTAGTGCTCCGGGGGCCATAGTTATCCAAAAAATAACTCACCTGTCCATCCAAAATGTGGAGAGACTTACTTTTGTCAAAATGAATCAGGCGTGGATCAGCCAGGATTTCCACCCACCAATGCCTGATGCATCAGATTAGATCATCCATCTCCACACTATGTCCCCATGCCACTCTGTGGTATAATGCTGCTGCTACTGTTGCTACCAACTCCACACCATGTCACCTTGCCACTCTGTGGCCTCCTGATGCTGCCATCTCCACACTATGTCACCTTGCCACTCTGTGGCTTAATCATACTGTTGCTGTCACCTCCACACTTTGTCATTGTGCAACTCTGTGCCCTCCTGATGCTGGCGCCACCTCCAGACCCTGTCATTATGCCACTTAGTGGTCTCCTCCTGCTGCTTCCACCTCACCACTATGTCATAGATCCACTCTGTGGACTTCTCATGCTGTTACCACTCTCCCCATTCTATGACGGGGTCGCTATTGTCCTCGTTTGGACTTCTTGAAATCACCATTTATTTGACCTTTCTTCTGATTGGTCAGAAGAAAGGAAAAATGAGACGTACAATGGATCTTGTCTGTGTAGCAGCTGTAAGACCTGTATGGTTCCATCAGAATTGGCTTATTATTAGGTAAAACTCAGAAGACATGCAAATATTACCTTCATCTGTTTTAGATCCACTCCTGTTTTTTTGGCATTACCAATACTGATGGATTACTGAGCAAATGCTGACTGAGTGAAGGCGTTTTCTCCCCAGACAGGATCCGTTTTTGAGGGTTATTGTTCTTACGGACACCAGGAAGGGCAAATGAATCAGTAACATAAACAAAAACGTACTGCTTACGCCGTCTCTACTCTCTACTTGTATAAGCGTTTAATAGAACAGGTTCTGTAGACATTTATGTTGAATCGGCTGATGAGTGTGTAAGGAGTGCAATTCTTTTTTACACTAACATGGACCTGTAAGGCTGAGTTCATACTTTAATTATTTGGACAGTTTTGGACAGAAATTCACATTTTGGTTCAATTTAATATTAAACATTTAATGAATTTACTATAAAACATTACATGTTGACTAAGACAGGAGAGAATAGGCCAGTCTTCTGTTTATTCAACGACTTGGTGTTGCGATGGAGAAAGCATGCAATGAAAACAAATTCCTCTCCACCTGGAGACAAATCCTGTCAAGATTGCTGCAAGCGCGTTATTGGCTGCTCATCGACCAAGATACAGTACTTCTGGGGGCAACCTGCCTTGCATGAACAGGCCTCCAGTAGCTACAGACAATGAGAAGACAAAGCTTAAAGATAGCTTTGAGCCCGGAAGAGTGGCAAAGTTAATCAATATTCAAACTATAACTACCAGGCCAGTTTTTAATCAAGGAAAACATCACAGGTACCCAGTCATCAGGGAAATAAAAAGGAGGACATCCTTATTATATATAATTAATATAATAATAAAATATTTAATACATTTGCTAATAAAATTTCCATTTTGCCTACTACAGTAGAAAATCAGCCAGTCTATTTATTCAACAACGTGGTGTTGCGATGGAGAAAGCATGCCAGGAAAAAAAAAATCCTCTTCACCTGGAGACGAATCCTGTCAAGATTCATGCAAGTGTGGTATTGGCTGCTCATCGACCAAGATACTTCTAGGGGAAACTTGCTTGGAATGAACAGGCCTCTACTAGGAGCCGGACATGATGACAATTCCAGTCATCATGGAAATGAAAAGGAGGGCATCCTGTGGTACACGGAGATGGAGAGGGTCTTCAGATTTGCCCTGCACTATACAGACATCTCAGAAATGAACCACTGCTCCCGATAGCTGCTCCTTGGAAAGTCATGGAGCATCCCCGTCATCCGGCGTCTATTCACTTCGCTGAAGGATTATTTTGGAAGTGTGTAGAAGCCGAAAGTGGTCCCTACGCTGCAGATTTCTCATGGAGACACCGTATTTTACAATATTAAATTATTATTTTGTGCATTAGCAATACTGATGGATTATTGAGCAAATGCCAACCAAGTGAAGGCCTATGCTCCGCAAACAGGATCCGTTTTTTGTGGGTTATTGTTCTGATGGATCACATGAAGTGCAAAATAATCAGTGACGTCAACACAAACTTACTGTTGACACCCTTTCCACTCTGTCGGGGGGGGGGCTCTATTTGTATAAGCGTTTAATAGAACAGGCTGGGTTAATACTTGAGTTATTTTGTCAGTTTTGGTCCTGTGACTGCCCAAATAAGTGAAGTGTGCAGTGATACTAATAGCGACACCTGTCATCTGCATGTCATTTTTAGTGATGAGCGGCAGGGGCAATATTCGAATCCGCAATATTTTGTGAATATTCGGTAGAATATTCATCATATATTCGTGAATATTCGTATTCGAGATTATGCTATTGATTGCGAAAAATCGGCAATTTAATATTCGCATAATACGAATATTCTAAAACCTGAATATATAGCACTATGGAATACAGTGCTATATATTCTTTTTTTTTTAATATTCGTAATTTTTTCCCATCTGAAGTCATGATTTCTTCCTGCGTAAGTTGTTTTTGGGCCAATGACTGTTCACATAAAATTGGAAAAAATGATATTACATTGCCGATTTTTTACATAATAGAAAAATGATTGTCTCTTATGCGAAAAATCGGTAAATGTAATATTCGTGTAATGGAAATATTCTGAAACTCAAATATATAGCACTATAGAATATAGTGCTATATATTCTTTTTTTAGAATATTCGTCATTTTTTTCAGTTTAATGTTAACAGCCATTGGTCCAAAAGCAACTTACACAGGAAGGAATCATGAGTTCAGATGGGAAAAAATTATGAATATTTTAAAAAAAGAATATATAGCACTGTATTCCATAGTGCTATATATTCAGGTTTTAGAATATTCGCATCATGCGAATATTACATTACAGATTTTTCGCAATCAATAGCATCATCTCGAATACGAATATTCGCGAATATATGACGAATATTCTACCGAATATTCACAAAATATTGCGGATTCGAATATTGTCCCTGCCGTTCATCACCAAGTATGACATGCAGATGACAGGCGTTGCTATTAGAATCACTGCACACTTCACTTATTTGGGTAGTCACAGGGTCAAAACTGACCAAATAACTCAAGTATTAGAAACTTAAGCAGGGAGAAATAATGACTTCAAATGACTTCAGATGAAAAAAAAAATGAATATTCTAAAAAATGAACATATAGCACTATATTCTATAGTGCTATATATTCGGGTGTTAGAATATTCACATTAAGCAAATACTACATTGCCAATTTTGTGCATATGAAAAAACTAAATTAAATAATGAAGAATATTCTAATTCACTACAGACTACAATATTGCAGCCTTCTCACATTGTCCCACAAGCAAGAAGCAGGTAGGTATACTAGGTAATCGGTTCAGATTAAACCTCAAAAACAGTTACCTACCAAATAACCAAAAAAAAGTGGTAATTTTTTAAACAAACACCAAAAGGAGACCACACTATACTATACTGATAGTATGCCCCTTGGAAGAAGCCAGATAGGTGAAACGTACGTCGGGTGTTGGCGGTGGTGTCGCTCATTGCGGTCTGTATCTTTTATTTACCTAATGGCTATACCTTAAAGTGTATGTACTGGCTAGAGGTTAGACCTTAGTTTTCCACCTTGCATTGCATACATTGCAGGGGAGATGATGCCTGTGATTGGTGTGAGGATAAGTGACTTCTCTATATATACTCTTATGTGATGATCCTTTCTCCCTACCACTTTTAGGTAACACAACCTGTTTTGTATGCATTTTTTGACACCATTGCTTTATTGTCACGCTCCAATTTTTTATATATATATGCATGTTATTTAATTTAATATATTGTGTACTCTAATAAAGATATCAGTGTATTTATATCTATAATAGTGTGGTCTCCTTTTGAGGTTTGTTTAATAGGTTCAGATTAACAAAAAAAAAAAAAAAAAAACAACACCCAGAAATAGCCGTTTTTTAGCGAGATTCACCGCAAATATACTAGGATCGAAGCTGATTCTTTCGGAAAATTCGACGAACCTGCAGAATCGAATTTTTGAGAAATCCACTCGTCTCTAACCATAAATTATCATCTGACATTTGTAGCTTTAATGAGATTGACAGTAGCACTAATGAATAGATTTGTAGAATACTTTAATTACACTTGAATTGATTAATACTGATGGCTCAACCCATTTGATGAACAAATGCAATTATCAATGAAGTGCTGCAGGTCTATTTATTACAATCAGTGTCAGCCACAAACAATGTCACATGTGATATTCTGTAGGATAAAAAAAAAAAAAAAAAGGTTTATTAAAAAAAGCAATATTGTAAAGAATATATATATATATATATATATATATATATATATATAGAGTATATATTATATATCAATAATAATACGCAAAATGAGCTACAGTAAATATATATAAGTAGTGAATCAACAATTTAAAAAGAGGAGTATATTATGGTGCTCCATCTTATGTACACTGTAAAAAAGTAAAGGAAAAGAAAAGGAAATACATTTTACAATATGATAGGATGCACAAATTGATTCTAAACTAAAGTTATGAACTACACAAAAACTGCCAAACCAATTTAAAGCTTTGCAATTTGCTTTGGACTGTTAATTTTCCCTGGGGAAAAACCATGAGGGTGTAATGATGAGCGGCAGGGGCAATATTCGAATTCGCGATATTTCATGAATATTTGGGAGAATATTAGTCATAAATTTGCGAATTCGAGAATTCACCATGATTTTCTTGATTGCGAAAATCGGCAATGTAATATGTGCGTATTGTGTGAGCAATACAGGCGTGGGTCACGTTTACTAAATTTTTCAAGCTGCTAGAAGTTTCCTGAGACTGGAGAAAATGGTTGACACAGCAGAACAATACAATAGCTTTATATGCAGATAGAGTGCTCCCATATATTCGCGATTGTGCAAATCAGCAATTAATGATGCGCATATTTTGAGCAATACGTGGAACTTCACATTTTAGCAGGTCTGACTACATATTAGTGATTGGTGCACTAAATATTGTTTTGAACTTGTGACATCACAGCACTATGTCTGTAATAAAACATGTATGGTTCTTATATAGTAAGGGGTAGGCAACTTTCTTATTGGTTGCTAGGGATGTTGCTAAGCTCAAAGACATTACTGCCTTCTCATTGGCCCACAAGCAAGAAACAGGGAGGGATCATGGGTTTAGATGAAAAAAAATCTAGAATATTCGCGAATACGAATATACTGTATAGCACTATATTCTAAATCTTCGCAAATTCTCGAAGTGGCGATATTCGCGATTAAAATTTGCGATTCGAATATTCGCACCCAACACTATGAGGGAGGAAGAAGATGAAGGATTACATGATACTGGGAGGAAGTGGGTGAAATAGCTTGCCCTGATTGCCAACACTGCATCGTTATATTGGTGGGAGTTGGTGAATTATTGCAATGCACCATGTGTTTTAAAGTTCAAAAATGTTGTTTTTGAACCAATCCCATGATATTAAATGCATACATAGTTCATAAAAATTCACTGGTGACACTGTATCATCCTATTGGTGGTATCAGGGGCATTATTGCATCACACTTTGTTTTGCATAGTAAAAAAAATAATTGTTGAACCTGTCCAGTGAAATTAAATGCACACACACAGTTCAAATAAATTTCACCACCAACACTGCATAATTTCCAAAGTAAAATGGTAAATGTTAGCGTGTGCAGTGTGTTTGTAGAAGGAGGGGGCGACATCTAATTGCACCTCTGTCTTTAAATGACAGAAAACACAATTTTTCTGGACTTTTCATTTATAAGAAATCTGTGAGTTTTTATTTATAGGCTATGTAATAAAATGTCTGAAAAATGGCTGATTTCAGAATGAAAGACCCATGCCTCATCATCCGATAGTTAGAATGTGGGTAGTAGCAGCAGTAGCAGCAAGAGCCGTGCGGCCAGTAACAGTAGTATTAGAGGTAAACCACAGTTCTCCCTGGCTTTCGAAAGGTACAACATTATACAGTGGTCCCTCAAGTTACAATATTAATTGGTTCCAGGACGACTATTGTATGTTTAAACCATTGCTAGTACTAGTACTAACACAACTATTTTACCAGAGAAGTGGCCTTGATTGGTTGGATTCGAGTCTGAGGCATTGTATGTTGAGTCTGGTTTCAACCTAGGATGGGTCAGTATAGACTATTGTATGTTGAAAATATTGTATCCTGAGGCCATTATAGGTTGAGGGATCACTGTATTTAAGGGAAAAAAGGATGAGATTGTGGACTGGATGACTCACTCTTCATCTCAGTCACAGTAGGATGACCTAGATGTCACCTCTGACACTGACACCGTACCTTGTGAGCCAGTGGTCACAACATTCTTCCTGCACTTTTGCCTTGCAAATAGTGATGAGCGATATTTCACGAATATATTCGCGAATTCGAGATTATTTTCTTGAATGCAAAAAATCGGCAATATAATATTCACATAATGCACGCAAAATATAGGCTTGCTTCACTTTTGCTACATGTTGCAAGCTGCTAGAAGTTTCCTGAGACTGGGGAAAATGGTTGGCGCGGCAGAACATTTAAAATGGCTTTATATTCAGTTAGAGTGCTCCAATATATTTGCAATTGCGCTGATCTGCCCTAATGATGAGAATATTTTGGCGCAATACGTGACATTTCACATTTTAGCAGGTCAGTATGTATGTATGGACAGCAGAAACTATCACACTATCTAACACCCTGCACTGCAACAGATACACTATATCAGAATATAACCTACACTGACTATCTCCCACTAACTATCTGTATTATATATATAAGCAATCTAACTATCTATCTAATGTAGTGTGGAAAGCACAGAGCACAGCAATGACACTGCTGTCTCTCTCAGAACTTTACAAAACTGTAGAAAATGGCTGCTGGGGAGGCTCTTATATACTAAAGGGGTAGACAACTTTCCTATTGGTTGCTAGGGATGTTGCTAAGCTCAGACAAATACATTGCAGCCTTCTCATTGGCCCACAAGTAAGAAGAGAGGTTACTGATGAAAAAAAAATCTCTAATATTCTAAATTACGCATATATATCTAGAGATGTCCCGAACTATTCGCCGGCGAACAGTTCCCGGCGAACATCGCCTGTTCGCGTTTGCCGCGGCGAGCGAACACATGCGATGTTCGAATCGCCCCCTATACTTTATCATTGAGCAAACTTTGACCCTGTACCTCACAGTCAGCAGACACATTCCAGCCAATCAGCATACCATCCCTCCCAGACCCTCCTACCTCCTATCAAAAAGCAAGGACAGCATCAATCTTAGATTCATTCTAAAGTTGCAGTGTTAGAGCAGGGAGAGGGCTGCTGCTGCTGAATTAGTAGGGAAAGCATTAGCTAGGCCAGTGTTCTGTGTCCACTCCAGTCCTTAAAGAATCATCGGCCTCTTTCACACGAGCGTGTCCGTATTAGGCCCCATTCACACGTCCGCAGTGTGTTGCGGATCCGCCACACACCATGCTGGCACTCTACAGAGAGATGTTTATTCTTGTCCGCAGGCTGCGGATAAGAATAGGACATGCTCTATCTTTTGCGGAGCCGCGGCTGGATGTTTCGGGGACGAAACCCAGAAGTTCGGGGCGGCGGCTCTGTAAATGTGGAAGCGGAGAGCACATAGTGTGCTCTCCGCATCACGTCCGGCCCCATTCATAATGATTGGGTCCGAATCCATTCTGCAAAATTGCAGAATGAATGCGGACAAAAATTGCGGACGTGTGAATGACGCCTTAGGTCCGGATGCGTTGTGGATGCGTTCAGTGAAAACTGTGCAATTTCACAGTCAAAGCCATTCAGTTTTGCCTGCGATTGCATTCAGTTGTTCAGTGTTTTCCGCTCGGGTGCAATGCGTTTTGATGCGTTTTTCACGCGCGTGATAAAAAACTGAAGGTTTACAAACAACATCTCCTAGCAACCATCAGTGAAAAATGCTACACATCCTCACCTGCTTGCAGATGCAATGCGTTTTTCACATAGCCCCATTCACTTCTAAAACGCAGAATATAGAAGATGCTGCAATTTTCACGCAACGCACAAGTGATGCGTGAAAACAAAAACGCTCATGTACACAGACCCATTGAAATTAATGGGTCAGGATTCAGTGCAGATGCTATGCGTTCACGTCACACATTGCACCCGCGCAGAAAACTCGCTCGCGTGAATTAGGCCATCTGCTGTAAGGACAGCGTCCTGACAGCACCCCAAAAAGCCCTTTTAGGGCTGGTACATCAGTCTGCTTTTATTTATTTTTTCTATAAATATATATTGCAGTTGCCTGCCCGTGTGTGAGAGGCCGCAGGCCCACAGATTGTACTGTGTGCACACCACTCATATAGGGTGGCACAGTACCTTGCAGATAAAAAAGTCATTTAATTTTTACCCTTTAAGATAATTGCAGTTGCCTGCCAGTGTGTGTCAGGCCCACAGACTGTACTGTGCCCACTGCCCACCACTCATATAGGGTGTCACAGTACATTCCACAAAGCGAACCAAGCATGGATCTTTTTCTATCTCCCAGTTTCAAAAATCTATTCACTACACTAGCCCTGGTTCTGATAAGGGACAAAACAGAGATTAAACTGATAGGAATAGTACTTAGTTAACACTAGTTGCATTGGTGGCAAATTCCATTGCAAGTGCCCAAAATTAGAAGAAAGCGGACAGAGTAAGCTTTTTTCTCTTTCTCCCCATGCAAGGATTCAATTCAACACACGTACCCTAATAGGGGACTTAACAAATATTAAAATGGTAAGAATGGTAGTTCACACTATTTGTATTGGTGGCACAGTACATTGCGTGGCGCATGCGCATTGCCCCAAACTGGAAGGAAGAGGACCGACCAATCATCTTTTTCCATCTTCCGGTTCCTAAAATCTATTTGATACACGTCCCCTGATAGGGGATGTAACAGGGATTAAACTGATAGGAATAGTACTACTTAACACACCACTCATATAGGGTGGCACAGTACAATGCACGGCGCACGCGCAGTGCCCCAAATTGGATAGAAGAGGACCGACCAACCATCTTTTTCCATCTCCCGGTTCCTAAAATCTATTTAATACACCGGCCCCTGATAGGGGACAAAACAGAGAATAAACTGGTAAGAACAGCTTTTTTAATTAAAAAAGAAGAGGACAGCCTCTGCGGAGCTTGGTATTTTTTGGCCGCGTTACTGAACGCTCATGCACAATGGCTGTAGGCTCATGCGTCCTTTTGCGTAGGTTACAAACCTGGTCAGTCAAACCCAAGGCAACATCATCGACGTCATCCCATATGCGTTTTTTCTGGAGCATGCCCTGCGAAGAGTGCTGGATCAGGCTGTAGATGAGCATGAAGAGGAAGAATTGTGGTCACCATTACCACCAGAAGCAGCCTTGTCGTCGGCGATTGCTGGACCTGCGTCAACGCAGAGAGAGAAGTCTGAAGTAGTGGAGTCAGGTGAGGAAGGTGGCTTTGAGGAGGTGGAAGATCAACCACAGCAGGCGTCCCAGGGGGCTTGTTGTCACCTTTTGGGGACCCTTGGAGTTGTACATGGCTGGGTGCAGGAAGAGACCTTCAATGACATCAGTGAGGACAAGGAATGTGACATGGCTAGCTTGGTATCCAACCTTGTGCAAATGGGGAGTTTGCGGTTGTGCAAATGGACTGTTTGCGGTTGTTTGCGGTGCGTTAAACAGGGAGTTTGGTCTGTCAGAGTTTGGTCTGTCACTGTGAAGTGAGCATAACCCTTACACTGCCTGATCGATACAACATCATACCTGATCGTAGACGCACACTTTCCCGTGAAGCAGCAGCAGAGCCAGCAAGATGGTAGCATGACTGGGAGTCAGCAGGGTCGCAGCAGTGGGAGGTCGGAAGCGAAACGTGCCCGGGGTAGACCACCTGCTTCGCAGCAGCCTATCTGCCTGGAAAGTTGGGGTGCAGGGGTTTAGGGAGGAAGCGGCGGTAGCAGTCAGTCAGTGCGGACTGTTGGATGGAAAATCACCTACTCGCCGGTGTGGCAGTTTTTTGTTAAGCAGCCGGAGGTGAACATGGCCAATGTAGAATCTGTGGGCCGAAGGTAAAGCGTACTAAAAAAAACGGTGTTTCCGGACGGTTCCTCGTTGCGAGTCTCTGTAAGTGTTGGGATTAGTTCACATTCAACAGTTCAAAACGCAAAGATATTAAGACCGCGCGTCCCTTCCTCTCTTTTTTCCCACGCTATGTCGATGTGGCGCTTAATCGAGTCGTCCAAGATACCCAGGCTCCTTACATGTGGAGCTCTCTGACATTTCACAGGATCTCCACATGTAAGGAGCCTGGGTCTCTTGGACAACAAGATTTAGCGCCACATCGACATAGCGTGAAGCAAGAGGAAGAGACGTGCGGTCTCAATATCTTTGCGTTTCGAAGGTAAAGCGTGGCCAGGGTGCCAATGTTGGCAGTACGGCCCTGCGTCAACATATACAGCATCGCCATACAGTGGCCTGGCAGAACCGTGGCTTCGATGTGGTGGTCCAGCCTACCACAGCAACCGTTGCATCAATCAGTCGCATGCACCCAGTTTCAGGCAGTCGAGGCTCCACCACTTCAGCCGAAGGGAGCTGTCTGTCATGCCTATCTTCTGCTGGTCCAGATGCTCCTGCTCCTCCTCCTCCTACTTCTCGTCAGTCATTTTGTTAGCAATCGATCACCCAAGCAATTGACAAGAGACAGCAGTATGCGGGAAATCATCCAACAGCGCAGAAGCTGAATGTGCTCTTGTCCAAGTTGTTGGTGCTGCAGGCCCTCCCTTTTCAAGTGGTGGACTCCTCACCTTTCAGAGAACTTGTGCCGAGCTGAGGTGGAGAGTCCCAAGCCATCATTTATTTGCCAAAAAGGAAGTACCAGCCCTGCACAAACATGTATAACTGAAGGTGGGCCAATCCTTGAGCCTGTCGGTGTCTGCCAAAGTGCACTGCAGCACCGACGTATGGAGCTGTAACTATGGTCAGGGACAATACGTGTCCATTATGGCCCACTGGGTTATTGTGGTTCCTGCACAGCCACACCGGCAAATTGGCCAGGAGACGCTGCTTCTGCCTCAACGTTCTGATGCCTTTGCTCCAGCGACAATGTCCGCCTCTGCCTCCTCATCCTCCACCATGTCCTCAACCTCCAATGCAGGGACAAGTCACAGTGCCACTCCAGCATACCACTTATGCCGGGCACAGCGGTGTCACGCTGTTCTGCACCTGGTATGCCTTGGGAAACAGAGTCACACATGGGAGGAAATGCTCCATATGATCCATCAAGAAATCGCCCCTGGCTTTCTCCACGACAACTGAAAATCAGAACCATTGTGACAGACAATGGGAAGAACATGGTGTCGCCACTGCGTCAAGGAAAGATGCGCCCTGCAAGGCACATGTATTTAATTTGATTGTCAAGCGGTTCCTGATGCATTCCACCCATCTGCAATACATCCTAAAAATGGCTAGGAAACTTTTCATGCACTTCAGTGACTTGAACACCACCCTCCACATGTTGGACCGACTATATGAGCAGAGAAAGGCCATCAACGATTTCTTGGTGATCCAAGAGGATAAGAGGACTCCCCTGTGTAACTTCAATGTCAACAAGTGGCAACTCATGTGTGACACCTGTCGTTTGATCAGGTCCTTTGAGGATGCCATGTTATTTGTCAGTCTAGGGTATGAACAACGTCATTCAACTGCTTCCTCTCCTGGGACAGATGGTGGTAACAATGGTTGGTCAGGGGACAGGAAACGTGGCGCCTAGATCTCATAGAGACATGAGCACTATGGGAGCTGAACTTGGAAGAGAAAGAGGAGGGGGAGGAGGACATCGGAGCACAGGCAATGTGTAGCGAAATGGGTGGTTTTTCTACTCAGCTGACAGAAGAGGAGGAGCAGGAGCAGCCAGAGGAGCTAGAGGGCGATGAGGAAGACGAGACAGAGGACCCAGACACTCAGCAGCAGTATGAAGTGAAGATGGAGGTAGGGAGTCCCTCCGAGTCACTTGCACAAATGGCCTGATGCACACTTGTTTGCGTACTGACAGCCGAATTGTCAGCATTTGGCAGAGGGATGACTTCTGGCTCTCCAACTTGTTGGACCCTCGCTACCAGTCCAAAATGGTGGTCAGTTGGCCGGTTCCTATCTGTGCCATCGTTCATCCTCTCGCAGGTCTTTCCGGGGGTGCCCTCTGCACTCACGTTCCATTGCCAAGGCTGCTGGGGAGGGGTGGGGTGGCAGGAGCAGTACCAGCTCCATCAGCAGTAGCCTGAGTCTACAGTCGTTGATGAGCAGCTTTCTTCACCCACATAGTGAACAAACTACTCACCAGCAGCAGCAGGTAGACCTGGTGCAGGGTCTGAACCAGCAGGTGGTAGCATACTTGGACAGCATCCTGCAAGCCATCATTGAAGATCCGCTGGACTACAGGGATTTATGGCAGCAACTGGCAGAGTTTGCCCTGGAAAAGCTGTACTTCTCAGCCAGTAGTGTGGCATAATAGCGGGTGTTTATTGTGGCGGGAGCCATAGTTGCCCCAAGGAGAACTCGCCTGTCCACCGAAAATGTGGAGAGACTGATCTTTGTCAAGATGAATCAGGTGTGAATCAGACATGATTTCCACCCAGCAATTCCTGATTCATCTGATTAGATCATCCATGCCGCCTCGCCCAAACCTTAAAAAAAGAGACTGTTTTCTTCTGACTACCTGCCTCAATTACTACTCTGATGCTGCCACCCGCCTGATGCCACAAATCTGATGACAAGTGCTTCTTCTTTCACCCACCTTCGTCAGCGGGTACTGGTATTGCCTCCCACCGTCCCACTCTGTCACCGGGTCACTTTGTGGTCTCCTGATGCTGCTTATGCCATCTCCACACTATGTCATCTTGCCACTCTGTGGTATCTTGATGCTGCTGCTGCCATATCCACACTATGTCACCTTGCCACTCTGTGGTATCCTGCTGCTGCTGCCATCTCTACACTATGTCACCTTGCTACTCTGTGATATCCTGCTTCTGCTGCCATATCCACACTATGTCACCATGTCACTCTGTGGTATTCTGCTGCTGCTGCCATCTCCACACTTTGTCCCCTTACCACTCTGTGGTATCCTGATGCTGCTGCTGCCATATCCACACTATGTCACCTTGCCACTCTGTGGTATCCTGCTGCTGCTGCCATATCCACACTATGTCACCTTGCCACTCTGTGGTATCCTGCTTCTGCAACCATATCCACCCAATGTCACCTTGCCCCTCTGTGGTATCCTGATGCTGCTGCTGCCATATCCGCACTATGTTAACTTGCCACTCTGTGGTATCCTGATGCTGCTGCTGCAATCTCCACAATATGTCACCTTGCCACTCTGTGGTATCCTCCTGATACTGCTGCTTTCACCACCGACAGACATGGTCATTGGGCCACTCTGTGGTCTCCTCATGCTGCCGACCTCCGGACTCTGTCATTGTGCCACTCGGTGGCCTCCTTATACTACTACCAACTCTAGACTCTGTCATTGTGCTACTTGGTAGCTTCCTTATACGGCTGCCAACTCCTGACTCTAGCATTGTGCCACTTGGTGGCCTCCTTATACTGCTGCCAACTCCACACTCTGTCATTGTGCCACTCTGTGGCCTCCTCATACTGCTGCCAACTCTTGACTCTGTCATTTTGCCACTCGGGGGCCTCCTTATACTGCTGCCAACTCCACACTCTGTCATTGTGCCACTCTGTGGCCTCCTCATACTGCTGCCAAATCCAGACTATTATTTTGCCACTCAGTGGCCTTCTCCTGAAGCTTCTACTGCTGCTGCTGCCACCTTTAGACTCTGTGATTGTGCCACTCGGTGGCCTCCTCATACTGCTGCCAAATCCAGACTATTATTTTGCCACTCAGTGGCCTTCTCCTGAAGCTTCTACTGCTGCTGCTGCCACCTCCAGACTCTTTCATTGTGTCACTCGGTGGCCTTCTCCTGATGTTGCTACCGCCACCTCCAGACTGTCATTGTGCCACTCTGTGGCCTCCTCCTGATGCTGCCACCACCTCGAGACTCTGTCATTGGGCCACTCTGTAGTCTCCAAATGCATCTTCCACTGCACCACTATGTCATAGAGCCACTCTGTGAACTTTTTGTGCTGTTCCCACCTCCCCACTTAATGACTGGGCCACTATTTTGCCTTTTGGCCTGGCTGACATCATCATTTATTTGACCTTCTGATCTGTCAGGAGGAAGGAAAAATGAGATGCACAACGGATCCTGTTAGTGTAGCAGCTGTAGGCCTGTATGGCCCCATCAGAAGTGGCTTATGATTTGGCAGCCAAAGGCAGGAGTGGGTACAAAACACAGAAGACATGCAAATATTCCATTCACGTGTCATCTCTGTTTTAGATGCACTCCTGTTTTATTTGGCATTAGGAATACTGATGGATTATTGAGAAAATGCTGACCGAGTGATGGCGGATGCTTTACAGACAGAATCCGTTTTTTGTGTGAAATTGTGCTGACGATTAGAGGAAGGGCAAATTAATCAGTGACTTCAACACAAACTTACTGCTGACACCCTCTCCACTCTGTCAGAGGGCTTTACTTGTATAAGCGTTTTATAGAACAGGTTCTGTAGACATCTATGTGGAATCAGTTGACGACGGTGTAAAAGGAGTGTGCTTCATTTGGGCGCTAACATCGACCTGTAAGGCTGACTGCATACCTGAGTTATTTGGTCAGTTTTGGCCCCGTGACTGCCCAAATAAGTGAAGTGTGCAGTGATTCTAAGATAGACGCCTGTCATCTGCATGTCATACGGACTCACAGTATGTTTTCACTACCCAAGTAGACTCCCTGTGCATGTTACTGCAAGGCACAGTGTTCTACACCACTATAAAGGCTCTCTGCAGCCAAGAAATAGCTGTTTTTTAACGTAATTCATCCCAAGTATATTCGGATCAGACAAAATTTTTCGACAAAAATCTGGTGAGCTGGCGAATCAAATTTTTAAAAAATTCGCTCGCCTCTAATAAAGTCAATGGGAGAACCCTAGCATTAAACCAGGCACCCCCTGCTCTGAAGAGGAGAGGGTGTCTGGTTCAAAGAAAAAGGTCAGAAATTGATGGAAACTCCACTGAAATGGTTCAGGAACAGCATGGGGAGGATGTCTGGATGCATCTTGGACTCCCAGGTCGATGCTGGGAACAATGATGTCCGACTAGTACGCCAATTTTATAGACTGACAATAATATGCACAAAACCGAAGATAAAATCGATTTTAGAGGAAAAATTGTTAGGAAACATTCTTTCTTGTATATTTACTTGTATACAATGTGCAAGTGCTGCCAAAAATGACAAAGAAGAGGCACTCCGATACAACCTGTATATGACATAAAGGAGGGCATCATTCACATTGTGGTACAATTGTTCAGGTAGTGGGACTTCTACACTCATAAAGCCTATACACTAAGTGAAAGAGCTGACAAAAAATACAAGGAACTGGCACTCCAACACACACTTTATTACTAGCGATGAGTGAGCATGTTTGGCCAAATATAGACAGGGAAAGCAAAGAGTTGGAAGGGAAAGACAGAGTAGGAAGCAAATTTAGCAGTTTTTATTCTGAGGAAGCTTTTCCAAGACGCAAACGTCTTTTAAGGACTACCATGTGTGTGCGTTTTAGAGCAGCAATCGATTTACGTACTGCAATCTCAGGGACAGTGCTTTGGAAGGGAAAGATAGTGTAGGGAGAGAAATTAGCTGTTCTTACTACCAAAAGATTTTCAAAGATGCCAAAGTCCTTTTTAGGACTACTGTCTGTGTTTGACAGCAGTAAGATATTTTTATTTTATACCTAATAGTGACTATACTGTACATGATATGCAGACTGTGTCTTTAATAATCTGGGCCACATCTAGTGTCCATAATGTATGGCTTTGTGTAAAAATACTTAACTACGTCTGCAAACAGTGTCTGTATTACACTGTTGTCCATATAGTGTCCATAATCTGTGGTGTTCTGTAACCACTACTATACTACATCCAAAAAAAGTCTCTGTATTGCAAATTCCAATAATTTGGGCCTAATATAGTGTCCATAATCTGTCGTGTTCTGTAACCAATACTGTACTACATCTGCAAACAGTGTCTGCATTACAAATTCCAATAATCTGGGCCTAATATAGTGTCCATAATCTGTGATGTTCTGTAACCAATACTGTACTACATCTGCAAATAGAGATGTCGCGAACATAAAGTTTTCCGTTTGTGAACGGCGAACTTCCGAAAATGTTCGCGAACGGGCGAACTGGGCCAACCACCATAGACTTCAATAGGCAGGCAAATTTTAAAACCCACAGGGACTCTTTCTGGCCACAGTAGTGATGGAAAAGTTGTTTCAAAGGGACTAACACCTGGACTGTGGCATGCCGGAAGATGATCCATGGCAAAATTCCCATGGAAAATTACGTAGTGGAAGCAGAGTCGGGTTTTAATCCATAAAGGGCATAAATCACCTAACATTCCTACAGTTGTGTTCAAAATTATTCAACCCCCACTGAAATTGAGTGTTTTGGCAAGTTTGACATTGATTTCGATCATTTCAGTCATCTTGTTTACAATTAAATCAAAGAGGCACTTGTAAGTCAGACAAATATAACTTAACATTTATAATGAATTAACCACAAATGTCTTTTCTGTGCTCACATCATTATCAGTTTTATTCAACCCCCAAGTGACATTTAATCTTAGTACTTAGTACAACATCCTTTTCCAGTTATAACAGCTTTTAAACGTGAAGCATAGCTTGACACAAGTGTCTTGCAGCGATCTACGGGTATCTTCGCCCATTCTTCATGGGCAAAATCCTCCAGTTCAGTCTCATTCTTAGGCTTGTGCGCTGCAACTGCTTTCTTTAAGTCCCACCAGAGGTTCTCAATCAGATTTTAGTCTGGTGGCTGCGATGGCCACTTCAAAATGTTCCAGCCTTTAATCTGCAACCATGCTCTAGTGGACTTGGAGGTATGCTTGGGATCATGGTCCTGTTGAAAGGTCCAACGTCTCCCAAGCCTTAGGTTTGTGACGGAATGCATCACATTTTCATCCAATATCTCCTTGTACTGAAGAGAATTCATGGTACCTTGCTCATCTTGAAGCTTCCCTGTACCTGTAGAAGCAAAACAGCCCCAAAGCATGATTGACCCCCCACCATGCTTCACAGTAGGCAAGGTGTTCTTTTCTTCATAGGCCTTGTTCTTCCTCCTCCAAACATAGCATTGATCCATGGGCCCAAACTGTTCTAATTTTGTTTCATCAGTCCACAGAACACTATCCCAAAACTTTTGTGGTTTGTCCACATGACTTTTGGCATACTGCAGTCAACTTTTCTTATCCTTTGGAGACAGCAAGGGGGTGCGCCTGGGAGTTCTGGCATGGAGGCCTTCATTACGCAGTGTGCACCTTATTGTCTGAGCTGAAACTTCAGTACCCACATCTGAAAAATCTTTTTTCAGTTCCTCAGCAGTCACACGGGGACTTTTCTCCACTTTGCGCTTTAGGTAGCGCACAGCAGTCGAAGTCAGCATCTTCTTTCTGCCACAACCAGGTAGCGTTTCAACAGTGCCCTTTGCCTTGAATTTGCGAATGATGCTTCCTATGGTGTCTCTTGGTATGTTTAACATCTTTGCAATCTTCTTATAGCCATTACCCTTCCTGTGAAGAGAAATCACCTCTTCTCTTGTCTTCCTGGACCATTCTCTTGACTTCACCATGTTTGTAAACACACCAGTAAATGTCTAGAAGGAGCTGAGTATCACAGGCATTTTAAATCTGCCTAATTGGTGCTTATTATGCTTGATTGCTGCTCCTTGACATCCACAAGTGTTTTCAATACCTGATCGAAAACACTTGAATGAACCTCTGTTCTTAAGAGTGGTAGTCTTTAAGGGGTTGAATAATTGTGTCAATGAAGAAATAAAAAAAAAAAAACATTTAATACTGTATTACAAAAACAATTGATGTCATTTTAGTTGCATTTGGTTCTTTATAAAGTCCTTGTAAGATTTCATGCTGAACACAATTACAAATGTACACTAAATTCCCTAAAACCCTTTACAACATTGGGGGTTGAATAATTTTGAACACAACTGTAAATTGTTTGGAATAATGTGCTTTAAAACATCCAGTGTATGTATACTATCAGGTATGATGTTGTATCAATCAGGTAGTGTAAGGGTTACGCACGCTTCACAATGACAGACCTAACTGTGACAGACCAAACTCCCCATTTAACGCACCACAAACAACCGCAAACAGTCCATTTGCACAACCGCAAACTTCCCATTTGCACAAGGTTGGATACCAAGCTAGCCATGTCCCGTTCCTTGTCCTCACTGACGTCATTGGAGGTCTGTTCCTCGCGCAATAGACTGTGCCACCCTATATGAGTGGTGTGTTCTGTAATCAGTAGTACTATTTTTATCAGTTTAATCCCTGTTCCGTTCCCTATTAGGGGACGTGTATCGAATAGATTTTAGGAACCGGGAGATGGAAAAAGAAGTTTGGTCGGTCCTCTTAATTCCAATTTGGGGCACTGTGCGTGCGCCGTGCAAAGTACTGTGCAACCCTATATAAGTGGTGTGTTATCTAGTACTATTCATATCAGTTTAATCCCTGTTAAGTCCCCTATCAGGGGACGTGTATCAAATAGATTTTAGGTCCGGGAGATGGAAAAAGAAGCTTGGTCGTTCCTCTTACTTCCAATTTGGGGCACTGCGTGTGCGCCGTGCAATGTACTGTGCAACCCTATATGAGTGGTATGTTACTTAGTACTATTTTTATCAGTTTAATTATTGTTATGTCCCCTATCAGGGGACGTGTATCGAATATATTTTAGGCACCGGGAGATGGAAAAAGAAGCTTGGTCGGTCCTCTTACTTCCAATTTGGGGCACTGCGCGTGCGCCGTGCAATGTACTGTGCCACCCTATATGAGTGGTGTGTTAAGTAGTACTATTCTTATCAGTTTAATCCCTGTTAGGTCCCTTATCAGGGGACATGTATCGAATAGATTTTAGGAACCGGGAGATGGAAAAAGAAGCTTGGTCGTTCCTCTTACTTCCAATTTGGGGCACTGCGCGTGCGCCGTGCAATATACCTTGCAACACTATATGAGTGGTGTGTTAACTATACTATTCTTATCAGTTTAATCCCTGTTACGTCCCCTATCAGGGGACGTGTATCGAATAGATTTTAGGACCGGGAGATGGAAAAAGAAGCTTGGTCGGTCCTCTTACTTCCAATTTGGGGCACTGCGCGTGCGCCGTGCAATGTACTGTGCCACCCTATATGAGTGGTGTGTTAAGTAGTACTATTCTTATCAGTTTAATCCCTGTTAGGTCCCTTATCAGGGGACGTGTATCAAATAGATTTTAGACAACCGCAAAGAGTTGTCAATAGTTGACACACTCATGACAAAAATTTTATTCCTCTATGCGTCAATCTTGGTGTATTGATGACTGTGCTGATGCGCACGTTTGGGAGATTGCAGGCGATGGCGGTTTTTCAAAGCCTATGGTCGTGCTGAGGTAGTTCATTGAAAGTTATGTGACCCAGAAAACAATGATTCTGCAGTATGGGCCCATTGTTCGCCTAGTAGGCTTTAATGATCACCTTAGATGATCACAAAGAAAATGAATGTTTTTTCTCAGAAAAATTATCCAGCCGATCGCTTTTGGTCTGTTCACAATGAAGCAACAACCTTATCATCTGGGGTGTGCCAACATTGCCAACACACTCATAGAGGTGATCGCTTCATTGTGATACGCAAGCCCCTTCACCAAGATAACGATCACAAAGGGGAATTGACACATGTATGTGCCTTTCTTTTGTTTTGTTTTTGCAGCCACAGTGCAGCACCGGAGGCCAGAAAAATTTGGCATGTACACATGCCTGAAAAATTAGGTTTATTGCTGTAGCAGCGGCCGGAAAAATTGATGTTTTCCCGGCAGAAATTGTACTAAGACATTGTGGCCTTGAACCCTAGTTGGTGGCAGAGAAGTCTCGCAAGTCATCCGGCATGCAGAGATTAAATACAGCAGCGTGGGGACCATTTTTAGCCCAAGCATCTAATCAAGCCTTTTTTTAGTCAAATGCATCCTCCACTGTCAGTCCCTTCGGTATCCACGCCTCATTCATCTTAATAAAGATGAGGTAATGTACACTTTTTTGACCTAAGCGACTTCTCTTGTCAGTGACAATTCTTCCTGCTGCGCTGAAGGTCATTTCTGACAGGACACTTGTTGAAGGGCATGCCAGAAGTTCTATCGCAAATTGGGATAGCTCAGGCCACAGGTCAAGCCTACACACCCAGTAGTCAAGGGGTTTATCGCTCCTCAGAGTGTCGATATCTGCAGTTAAGGCGAGGTAGTATGCTACCTGTCTGTCGAGTTGTTCTATGAGGGTGGACCCCGAAGGGCTGTAGCGATGCGTAGGACTTAAAAAGCTCTGCATGTCCTCCATCAACAACACATCTGTAAAGCGTCCTGTCCTTGCCGGCGTGGTCGTGGTAGGAGGAGGATTACTTTCACCTCTTCCCCTGTTAGATTTTCGTTGTGCTGTGACATCACCCTTATAGACTGTGCAAAGCATACTTTTTAACTTGTTTTGGAAGTGCTGCATCCTTTCCGACTTCCGGTAATTCGGTAACATTTCAGGTACTTTCTGCTTCAGCGTGGCCACCCAGTACAGGTCGTTCTCCTTCAGCCTTTTTATACGTGGGTCCCTTAACAGGCATGACAGCATGAAAGACCCCATTTGCACAAGGTTGGATGCCGAGCTACTCATATCCCTTTCCTCGTCCTCACTGATGTCATTGAAGGTCTGTTCTTCCCCCCAGCCACGTACAACACCACGGGTCCCTAATAGGTGACAACAACGAGCACCTTGGGATGCCTGCTGTGGTTAGTCTTCCTCCTCCTAAAAGCCACATTCCTCCTCTGACTCCTCTTGCTCAGACTTCTCTTCCAGGGTTGCCGCAAGTCCAGCAAACAATGATGATAAGACTGTTTCTGGTGGTGATGGTGACCACAACTCTTCCTCTTCACGCTCATCTACAGCCTGATCCAGCACTCTTCACAGGGCACACTTCAGGAAGAAAACAAATAGGATGAGGTCGCTGATGGTGCCTTTGGTGCGACTGACTAGGTTTGTCACCTCCTCAAAAGGACGCATGAGCCTACAGGCATTGCGCATGAGCATCTAGTAACGTGGCAAAAAAATACCCAGCTCCAAAGAGGCTGTCCTAGCTCCCCGGTCATACAAATACTCGTTGACGGCTTTTTATTGTTGGAGCAGGCGGTCAAACATTAGGAGTGTTGCATTCCAACGTGTCGGGCTGTCGCAAATCAAGCTCCTCACTGGCATGTTGTTTCGCCACTGAATATCGGAAAAGTGCGCCATGGCCGTGTAGGAATAACTGAAATGGCCACACCCCCCCCCCCCCACCCCGGCCTGCTTGAGGACGTCCTGTAAGCCTGGGTACTTACACACAAAGCGTTTTACAATAAGATTCAACACATGTGCCATGCACTTGAACTTGAGAAGTGCCCGAAGCTGAGCTGGAGGAGGATGGTGCTTTAAGGTTCCGAGAGGAAGCTGTAGAAGATTGGTTGTCCTGTGTAAGCGAGTCAACTATGACCTCAGAATTTTTCGAGTTAAGGGTATGTGGCCTCTGAACACTGGGCATTATTCTAGGGCCAAAGGAAATCACAGCACTACGATGGCCCCCGCGGGGTGGCCTGCCTCTGCCTGTCATTTATTTTTTTTGATTAGTGGTACTATGCGTGCAAGGTACTGTGCCACCCGGTATGAGTGGTGGGCACTGGCAGTGGGCACACTACAGTCTGTTGGCCTGCACACACTGGCAGCAGGCAGGCAACTGAAATTAGATTAAAGTGTAAAAATGAAATGCCTTTTTTTGATGCACAGTCCTGTGCCACAAAGCATGAGTGGTGGGCACTGGCAGTGGGCACACTACAGTCTGTGAAAGTGGGCCTGACACACACTGGCAGCAGCGCAAAGCAGGCAACTGAAATTGGATTAAAGTGTAAAAATGAAATGCCTTTTTTTTATGCAAAGTCCTGTGCCACACGTTATGTGTGGTGGGCACTGGCAGCGGGCACACTACAGTCTGTTGGCCTGCACACACTGGCAGCAGGCAGGCAACTGAAATTTGATTAAAGTGTAAAAATGAAATGCTTTTTTTTAATGCAAAGTCCTGTGCCACACAGCATGAGTGGTGGGCACTGGCAGTGGGCACACTACAGTCTGTGGGCCTGCAGCCTCTCACACGGGCAGGCCTGGCAACTGCAATATATATATGGATAAAAAATAAATAAAAGCAGACTAATGTAGCAGCGCTAAAAAGGGCTTTTGGGGTGCTGTGACGCTGTCCTTACAGCAGATGAGTCTGTGGACATAGAACACTGGCCTAGCTAACGCTTTCTCTATGAATTCATCAGCACCGCAGCAGCATCTGCACTCTCCCTGCTCTTACTAACACACTGCAGCTTCAGACTGAATCTAAAATGGCTGCCGTTTTTATAGGAGTTGGGAGGGTATGGGAGGGAGGGTGCTGATTGGTTGGAATGTGTCTGCTGACTGTGAGGTACAGGAACTGTTCCCTAATAGTTCGGGACATCACTATCTGCAAACAGTGTCTGTATTGCAAATTCCAATAATCTGGGCCTAATATAGTGTACATATTCTGTGGGTTTCTGTGACATATACTGTTCTGCATCTGAAAACAGTGTCTGTTGCAAAAATTTAAATAATCTGGGCCTAATGTAGTGTCCATACTGTGTGTCTTTCTATGACAAATTCTGTACTACATCAGAAAACAGTGTCTGTAGTGCAAATTTAAATAATTTGTGCCATATGTACTGTAGAGATGTCCCGAACTATTCGCCAGCGAACAGTTCCCGGCGAACATCGCATGTTTGCGTTCGCTGGGCAAACATATGTAATGTTCGATTTGCCCCCAATATGACATCATTGAGCAAACTTTGACCCTGTACCTCACAGTCAGCAGACACATTCCAGCCAATCAGCATACTCTCCCTCCCAGACCCTCCAACCTTCTATTAAAAAGCAAGGATAGCATCCATCTTAGATTCATTCTGAGGGTGCAGTGTTAGTTAGAGCAGGGAGAATGCTGCTGCTGCTGCTGAATTAATAGGGAAACGTTAGCTAGGCCAGTATTCTGTGTCCACTCCAGTCCTCAAAGACTCATCGGCCTCTTTCACACGAGTGTGTCCGGATAAGGCCCCATTCACACATCCGTTGTGTAACATAGTACCTCCCTAGTGTAACTCCCTGGTAGTGATGTCGCGAACATAAAATTTTCTGTTCGCAAACGACGAACGCGAACTTGCGAAAATGTTCGCGAACGGGCGAACCGGGCGAACCGCCATAGACTTCAATAGGCAGGCGAATTATAAAACCCACAGGGACTCTTTCTGGCCACAGTAGTGATGGAAAAGTTGTTTCAAGGGGACCAACACCTGGACTGTGGCATGCCGGAGGGGGATCCATGGCAAAACTCCCATGGAAAATTACGTAGTGGACGCAGAGTCGGGTTTTAATCCATAAAGGGCATAAATCACCTAACATTCCTAAATTGTTTGGAATAACGTGCTTTAAAACATCCAATGTGTGTACAGTATGCGATCAGGTATGATGTTGTATCGACCAGGTAGTGTAAGGGTTACGCACGCTTCACAGTGACAGACCTAACTGTGACAGACCAAACTCCCCGTTTAACGCACCGCAAACAACCGCAAACAGTCCATTTGCACAACCACAAACTCCCCATTTGCACAAGGTTGGATACCAAGCTAGCCATATCCCGTTCCTTGTCCTCACTGACGTCATTGAAGGTCTCTTCCTCGCGCAATGTGCTGTGCCACCCTATATGAGTGGTGTGTTCAGTAATCAGTAGTACTATTTTTATCAGTTTAATCCCTGTTACGTCCCCTATCAGGGGACGTGTATCGAATAGATTTTAGGAACCGGGAGATGGAAAAAGAAGCTTGGTCGTTCCTCTTACTTCCAATTTGGAGCACTGCGCGTGCGCCATGCAATGTGCTGTGCAACCCTATATGAGTGGCGTGTTACTTAGTACTATTCTTATCAGTTTAATCTTTGTTACGTCCCCTATCAGCACTGGCAATGGGCACACTACAGTCAGTGTAAGTGGACCTGTGACACACACTGGCAACAGGCAGGCAACTGAAATTAGATTAAAGTGTAAAAATCAAATGCCTTTTTTTATACAAAGTCCTGTGCCACACGGTATGAGTGGTGGGCACTGGCAGTGGGCACACTACAGTCAGTGGAAGTGGGCCTAGCACACACTGGCAGGCAACTAACCTTAGATTAAAGGGAAAAAATTAAATTCCTTTTTTTTTATGCAAAGTCCTGTGACACATGGTATAAGTGGTGGGCACTGGCAGTGGGCACACTACAGTCAGCAGAAGTGGGCCTGACACACACTGGCAGGCAACTAACCTTAGATTAAAGGGTAAAAATTAAATTATTTTTTTGATGCAAAGTCCTGTGCCACACGGTATAAGTGGTGGGCACTGGCAGTGGGCACACTACAGTCAGAGGAAGTGGACCTGTGACACACACTGGCAACAGGCAGGCAACTGAAATTAGATTAAAATGTAAAAATCAAATGTCTTTTTTTATGCAAAGTCCTGTGCCACACGGTATGAGTGGTGGGCACTGGCAATGGGCACACTACAGTCAGTGGAAGTGGGCCTGACACACACTGGCAGTCAACTAACCTTAGATTAAAGTGTAAAAATTAAATGCCTTTTTTTGATGCAAAGTCATTTGCCACCTGGTATGAGTGGTGGGCACTGGCAGTGGGCACACTACAGTCTGTGGGCCTGCAGCTCCTCACACACGGGCAGGCCAGGCAACTGCAATATATATATATGGAGAAACAAAAATAAAAGCAGACTAATGTAGCAGCCCTAAAAAGGGCTTTTTGGGGTGCTGTGACGCTGTCCTTACAGCAGATGAGTCTGTGGACACAGAACACTGGCCTAGCTAATGCTTTCCCTATGAATTCAGAATCATCAGCGCAGCAGCAGCTGCAGTCTCCCTGCTCACTAACATGCAGCTTCAGACTGAATCTAAAACGGCTGCCTTTTTTATAGGAGGTGGTAAGGTGTGGGAGGGAGGGTTCTGATTGGCTGGAATGTGTCTGCTGACTGTGAGGTACAGGGTCAAAGTTTGCTCAATGATGATGTATAGGGGGCGGACGGAACATCGCATATGTTCGCCCGCCGCGGCGACCAAGCTATGTTCGCCGGGAACTGTTCGCCGGCGAATAGTTCGGGACATCTCTACTCCCTGGATCAACGACCCCTCTCTAGTAGCTATAGCCTGTAATATTATTACACTCCAGAAATACATCCTGTCCCCTCTTGAATTATTTTATTGTACTCACCATCACCACCTCCTCAGGCAGAGAGTTCCATAGTCTCACTGCTCTTAAAGTGAAGAATCCTTTTCTATGTTTGTGTACAAACCTTCTTTCCTCCAGACGCAGAGGATGTCCCCTCGTCACAGTCACAGTCCTGGGGATAAATTGATGATGGGAGAGATCTCTGTACTGACCCCTGATATATTTATACATAGTTATTAGATCTCCCCTTAGTCGTCTTTTTTCTAAAGTGAATAACCCTAATTTTGATAACCTTTCAAGGTACTGTAGTTTCCCCATTCCAGTTATTGCTTTAGTTGCCCTCCTTTGAACCCTCTCCAGCTCTGCTATGTCTGCCTTGTTCACAGCAGCCCATAACTGTACACAGTACTCCATGTGTGGTCTGACTAGTGATTTGTAAAGTGGTAGGACTATAAAAGTGGTAGGACATTATCTAATTGGCCTTGGCAGTAGCTGCCTGACACTGGTTTTTGCCGCTTAATTTGCTGTTTATTAAAATTCCTAGGGCCTGCAGGTGAGCTGACCCGCTAAAACATTACATGTGAGGGCCTGCAGGGGAGCTGACCCTTTAAAACATTACATGTGAGGGCCTGCAGGCGAGATGACCCTGTTAAACATTATATGAGAGGGCCAGCAGTTGAACTGACCCTGTTAAACTTTATATTTGAGGGCCTGCAGGTAAGCTGACCCTCTAAAACATTATATGTGAAGGCCTGAAGGTGAGCTGAAACTAAAAAAACATGAATTGCGAGGGCCTGCAGATGAGCTGACCCTCTAAAACATTATATGTGAGGGCCTGCAGGCGAGCTGACCCTAAAAAACATGAATTGCGAGGGCCTGCAGGAGAACTGACCCTGTTAAACATTATATGCGAGGGCCTGCAGGTGAGCTGACCCTCTAAAACATTATGAGCGAGGGCAGCCTAAAAAGCATGCTGATATGATGGAGGAGAAGGAGAAGTAGAGAAGTCAGGGGCTATCCAGACCTTGTTCATTTTTATAGAGTCAGCATTTGCAGTTGACAGACGGATGCGCTTATCAGTTATTATGCCCCCAGCGTATTTTTGTCGGTATGCAAAAGTGGCGGACAACTTGGACAACATGGTTACCAGTCCAAGATGCCTCCAGACATTGTCCCCATGCTGTTCCCAATCCACGATGGTGCTGTTTCTGTCAATTATGGGCGAGGGCCTGCTGCTGAGCTGACCATCTAAAACATTAGGGGTGAGGGCCTGCTGCTGATCTGACCATGGAAAAAAATATGGGCCAGGGTCTGCTGTTGAGCTGACTCTCTAAAACATTAGGGGTGAGTGCCTACTGCTGAGCTAACCATCAACAAAATTATGGTTGAGGGTCTGCTGCTGAGCTGACTTTCTAAAACATTAGGGGCGATGGCCTGCTGCTGAGCTGACCATGGAAAAAAATTCTGGCGACGGCCTGCTGTTAGCTAACCATCAAAATTTATGGTTAAGGTTTTCTGCTGAGTAGTGTTGGGCACAAATATTCTAATCACGAATTTTAATCGTGAATTTCGCAACTTCAAGAATTCGCTAATATTTAGAATATAGTGATATATATTTGTATTTTCGAATATTTTACTTTTCTTCATCAGTAACCTCCCTATTTGCTTGTGGGCCAATGATAAGGCTGCAATGTCTTTGTCTGAGCTTAGAAACATCCCTAGCAACCAATAAGAAAGTTGCCTACCCCTTTAGTATATAAGAACCTCCTCACAGCCATTTGTTCTGAGAGAGACAGCACTGTCATGGTTGTGCTCTCTGCTCTCTTGTGTCACATCATATTAGATAGTTAGTTAGTTAGTTAGTTAGTTAGTTAGTTAGTTAGTATATATAATACAGATAGTTAGTGGGAGATAGAGATGGCCCGAACTATTCGCCGGCGAACAGTTCCCGGCGAACATAGCTTGTTCGCGTTCGCCTCTGCCGGGCGAACATATGCGATGTTCGGTCCGCCCCCTATACATCATCATTGAGCAAACTTTGACCCTGTACCTCACAGTCAGCAGACACATTCCAGCCAATCAGCAGCATACCCTCCCTCCCAGACCCTCCCACCTCCTGCACAGCATCCATTTTAGATTCATTCTGAAGCTGCAGTCTTAGTGAGAGGAAGGAGAGTGTAGTTGCTGCTGATTTAATTGGGAAATCGATAGCTAGGCTAGTGAATTCAGTGTCCACTCCAGTCCTGAAAGACTCATCTGATCTCTGCTGTAAGGACAGCGTCCTGACAGCACCCCAAAAAGCCTTTTTTAGGGCTGCAACATTAGTCTGCTTTTTTTTCCCTTTATATGCATATTGCAGTTGCATGGCCTGCCTGTGTGTGAGGAGCTGCAGGCCCACAGACTGTAGTGTGCCCACTGCCAGTGCCCACCCCTGTCATCCCGTGTGGTACAGGACTTTGCATCAAAAAAGGCATTTAATTTTTACACTTTAATCTAAGGTTAGTTGCCTGCCAGTGTGTGTCAGGCTGACTTCCAGTGACTGTAGTGTGCCCACTGCCAGTGCCTACCACTCATACCGGCTGGCAGAGGACTTTGCATCAAAAAAGGCATTTCATTTTTACACTTTAATCTAAGGTTAGTTGCCTGCCAGTGTGTGTCAGGCTGACTTCCAGTGACTGTAGTGTGCCCACTGCCAGTGCCCACCCCTGTCATCCCATGTGGCACAGGACTTTGCATCAAAAAAAGGCATTTAAATTTTACACTTTAATCTAAGTTTAGTTGCCTGCCAGTGTGTGTCAGGCTGACTTCCAGTGACTGTAGTGTGCCCACTGCCAGTGCCTACCACTCATACCTGCTGGCAGAGGACTTTGCATCAAAATAGGCATTTAATTTTTACACTTTAGTGTAATTTCAGCTGCTTGCCTGCTGCTAGTGTGTGTCAGGCCGACTTCCACTGACTGTAGTGTGCCCACTGCCAGTGCCCACCCCTGTCATCCCGTGTGGCACAGGACTTTGCATCAAAAAAAGGCATTTAATTTTTACACTTTAACCGCTACAGGACCGCCGCACGCAGGATTGCGTCCTGGCGGCGGCCCTGTAGCTCTGATCGGACGCATCGGCGCGTCATCTCGGCGCGCTCGCACGTAGTTATACTACAGCCTGCCAGCGCCGATCGTGCGCTGGCAGGCTGTATATGGCAGAAAAAATCGCAGATCAGACGATGTTCTGTGAACAGCGTCTGATCTGCTTGCTGCCCGCTTCTCTGGTGGTCCCTTTGCTTGGGACCACCAGAGAAAAAGTATCAAAGTGCACCAATCACCACACAACCCCCCCCCCACCGCCCCCCACCCACCCACCACCCCCCCTGTCACTGATTAACCCCTGATCTCCCATGTCACCCCCCTGATCACCCCCTGTCACCCCCCCCTGTCACTGATCACCCCCTGTAAGGCTCATTCAGATGTCCGCATGTGTTTTGCGGATCCACGGATCCGCAAATCCGCGGATCCATAAAGCTACGGACACCAGCAATGTGCTTTCCGCATTTTGCGGATCCGCACATTGCCAGAACTATATAGAAAATGCCTTTTCTTGTCCGCAATTGCGGACAAGAATAGAGACATGTTCTATACTTTTGCGGATCTCCAATTACGGATCCGCAATTACGGATCCGAGCGGGACAAAGTCTGTCCCCATAGAATTGAATGTATCCACATTTCTGTTCCGCAAAATTTTGCGGAACAGAATTGCGGACAGCTTGAATGAGGCCTTAGGGTCCCTTAGCGATCGCAGCTTTATAGCTTTTCCCTCTTTTTTTTGCACATTTTTTAGAGATTTTTTCATCCACATTGATCAATGTGAATGGAAAAATCTGTGACGTTCATTTTTTCTTTCAGCGCAGAGGCTGAACGGAAAAAATTCTCATTACCCGTATGGTCAATATAAGGAGAATAGCAAAAACTCCTAATTCTGGCCATACGTGTAATGATTGCGGAGACCCTCAAATGCCAGGGCAGTACAAAAACCTCACAAGTGACCCCATTTTAGAAAGAAGACACCCCAAGGTATTCCGTGAGGGGTATGGTGAGTTCATGTAAAATTTTATTTTTTGTCACAAGTTAGTGGAATGTGAGACTGTAAAAAAAAAAAAAAAAAAATACCATTTCCGCTAACTTGTGCCAAATTTTTTTTTTCTGTGAACTCGCCATGCCCCTCACGGAATACCTTGGGGTGTCTTCTTTCCACAATGGGGTCACATGTGGGGTATTTATACTCACCTGGCATTTTAGGGGTCCTAAAGCGTGAGAATCCAAATGCGTAAAAATGTCCTGTGAAATCCTAAAGGTACTCATTGGTTTTAGGGCCCCTTTGCGCATCTTGGCTGCAAAAAAGTGTCACTCATGTGGTATCGCCGTACTCAGGAGAAGTGGGGCAATGTGGTTTGGGGTGTATTTTTACATATACCCATGCTGTGTGTGAGAAATATCGCTGTAAACGACAACTTTTTAAATTTTTTTATTCAAAGTTGTCAATTTACAGAGATATTTCTCTCACCCAGCATGGGTATATATAAAATACACCCCAAACACATTGCCCTACTTCTCCTGAGTACGGCGATACCACATGTGTGACACTTTTTGCAGCCAAGATGCAAAGGCCCTAAACCAATGAGTACCTTTAGGAGGGCATTTTACGCATTTTTCTTCTCACGCTTTAGGGCCCTAAAATGCCAGGGCAGTATAAATACCCCACATGTGACCCCATTTTGAAAGAAGACACCCCAAGGTATTCGCTGAGGGGCATAATGAGTCCATGAAATATTAAACTTTTTGTCAAAAGTTAGCGGAAAGGGAGACTTTGTGAGAAAAAACAATAAAAAATCAATTTCCACTAACTTGTGCCAAAAAAAAATCTTCTATGAACTCGCCATGCCCCTCACGGATTACCTTGGGGTGTCTTCTTTCCAAAATGGGGTCACATGTGGGGTATTTATACTGCCCTGGCATTTTAGGGGCCCTAAAGCGTGAGAAGAAAAATGCGTAAAAATGCCCTCCTAAAAGGTACTCATTGGAATTTGGGCCCCTTTGCGCATCTTGGCTGCAAAAAAGTGTCACTCATGTGGTATCGACGTACTCAGGAGAAGTAGGGCAATGTGTTTTGGGGTGTATTTTTACATATACCCATACTGGGTGAGAGAAATATCTCTGTAAATTGACAGCTTTGAATAAAAAAATTTAAAAAGTTGTCGTTTACAGCGATATTTCTCACACGCAGCATGGGTGTATGTAAAAATACACCACAAAACACATTGCCCTACTTCTCCTGAGTACGGCGATACCACATGTGTGACACTTTTGCAGCCTGGTGCGCAAAGGGGCCCTAAACCAATGAGTACCTTTAGGATTTCACAGGCCATTTTTATGCATTTGGATTCTCACACTTTAGGGGCCCCTAAAATGCCAGGTGAGTATAAATACCCACATGTGACCCCATTTTGGAAAGAAGACACCCCAAGGTATTCTGTGAGGGGCATGGTGAGTCCACAGAATTTTATATTTTTGGCATAAGTCAGCGGAAATTGTTTTTTTGTTTTTAATTTTGTTTTTACAAAGTCTCATATTCCACTAACTTGTGACAAAAATAAAATTTTACATGAACTCACCATACCCCTCACAGAATACCTTGGGTGTCTTCTTTCCAAAATGGGGTCACATGTGGGGTATTTATACTGCCCTGGCATTTTAGGGGCCCCTAAAGCGTGAGAAGAAGTCTGGAATCCAAATGCGTAAAAATGCCCTGTGAAATTCTAAAGGTACTCATTGGTTTTAGGGCCCTTTACGCACTCAAGCTGCAAAAGTGGCACACATAGTATCGCCGTACTCAGGAGAAGTAGGGCAATGTGTTTTGGGGTGTATTTTTATATATACCCATTACTTTGTGTGAAAAATATCTCTGTAAACGACAACTTTTAAAAATTTTTATACAAAGTTGACAATTTACAGAGATATTTCTCTCACTCCAACATGGGTGTATGTAAAAATACACCCTAAAACACATTGCCCTACTTCTCCTGAGTACGGCGATACCACATGAGTGACACTTTTTGCAGCCTGGGTGCAAAGGGCCCAAATTCCAACGAGTACCTTTAGGTTTTACATGGCGACTCACAATTTAGCCCCGCCCAAAATGCCAGAACAGTACAAACACCCCACAAATGACCCCATTTCGAAAGTAGACACCCCAAGGTATTCACTGAGGGGCATAGTGAGTCCGTCTGAGATTTTTTTTTTTTGCCAGAAGTTATCAGAAATTGAAACTTTTTTTTTTTTTTTTCTCAGAAAGTGTCATTTTCCGCTAACTTGTGAAAAAAATGAAATGATACATGAACTCACCAAGCCCCTCCGCGAATACTTTGGGGTGTCTTCTTTCTAAAATGGTGTAATTTGGGGGTATTTATACTTTCCTGACATTCTAGCACCTGAAGAAACATGACAGGCGCTCAGAAAGTCAGAGCTGCTTCAAAATGCCGAAATTCACTTTTTGCACCATAGTTTGTAAACGCTATAACTTTTACCCAAACCAATAAATATACACTTATTGGATTTTTTTATCAAAGACATGTAGAACAATAAATTTAGAGAAAAATTTATATAGAAATGTAGTTTTTTTGAAAAATTTTACAACAGAAAGTGAAAAATGTCATTTTTTGCAAAAATTTCGGTAATTTTTGATTAATAGCAAAAAAAGTAAAAATGTCAGCAGCAATGAAATACCACCAAATGAAAGCTCTATTAGTGAGAAAAAAAGGAGGTAAAATTCATTTGGGTGGTAAGTTGCATGACGGAGCAATAAACGGTGAAAGTAGTGTAGTGCGGAATTGTAAAAAGTGGCCTGGTCATTAAGGGTGTTTAAGCTAGGGGGGCTGAAGTGGTTAATCTAAGGTTAGTTGCCTGCCAGTGTGTGTCAGGCTGACTTCCAGTGACTGTAGTGTGCCCACTGCCAGTGCCTACCACTCATACCGGCTGGCAGAGGACTTTGCATCAAAATAGGCATTTAATTTTTACACTTTAATCTAAGGTTAGTTGCCTGCCAGTGTGTGTCAGGCTGACTTCCAGTGACTGTAGTGTGCCCACTGCCAGTGCCTACCACTCATACCGGCTGGCACAGGACTTTGCATAAAAAAAGGCATTTAATTTTTACACATTAGTCTAATTTCAGTTGCTTGCCTGCTGCCAGTGCGTGTCAGGCCCACTTCCACTGACTGTAGTATGCCCACTGCCAGTGCCAACCACTGATACCGGGTGGCACAGTAGCTTGCCGATAAATAAGGCACTTCATTTTTACACATTAGTCTAATTTCAGTTGCTTGCCTCCTGCCAGTGTGAGTCAGGCCCACCTCCACAGACTGTAGTGTGCCCACTGCCAGTGCCAACCACTGATACCGGGTGGCACAGTAGCTTGCCGATAAATAAGGCATTTCATTTTTACACATTAGTCTAATTTCAGTTGCTTGCCTCCTGCCAGTGTGTGTCAGGCCCACCTCCACAGACTGTAGTGTGCCCACTGCAAGTGCCAACCACTGATACCGGGTGGCACAGTAGCTTGCCGATAAATGTGGCATTTCATTTTTACACATTAGTCTAATTTCAGTTGCTTGCCTCCTGCCAGTGTGTGTCAGGCCCACCTCCACAGACTGTAGTGTGCCCACTGCCAGTGCCAACCACTGATACCGGGTGGCACAGTAGCTTGCCGATAAATAAGGCACTTCATTTTTACACATTAGTCTAATTTCAGTTGCTTGCCTCCTGCCAGTGTGAGTCAGGCCCACCTCCACAGACTGTAGTGTGCCCACTGCCAGTGCCAACCACTGATACCGGGTGGCACAGTAGCTTGCCGATAAATAAGGCATTTCATTTTTACACATTAGTCTAATTTCAGTTGCTTGCCTCCTGCCAGTGTGTGTCAGGCCCACCTCCACAGACTGTAGTGTGCCCACTGCAAGTGCCAACCACTGATACCGGGTGGCACAGTAGCTTGCCGATAAATATGGCATTTCATTTTTACACATTAGTCTAATTTCAGTTGCTTGCCTCCTGCCAGTGTGTGTCAGGCCCACCTCCACAGACTGTAGTGTGCCCACTGCCAGTGCCAACCACTGATACCGGGTGGCACAGTAGCTTGACGATAAATAAGGCATTTCATTTTTACACATTAGTCTAATTTCAGTTGCTTGCCTGCTGCCAGTGTGTGTTAGGCCCACTTCCACAGACTGTAGTGTGCCCACTGCCAGTGCCCACCACTGATACAGGGTGGCACAGTATCACTTATCGAAAAAAAAATGACAGGCAGAGGCAGGCCACCCCGCAGGGGCCGTCGTGGTCGTGGTGCTGTGATTTCCACTGTCCCTGGAATAATGCCTAGTGTTCAGAGGCCATGTACCCTGAACCCGAAAAATTCTGAGGACGTAGTTGACTGGCTTAGACAGGACACCCAATCTTCAACAGCTTCCGCTAAGATCCTTGACGCACCATCTTCCTCCAGCTCAGCTTTGGTCACCTGCTCTCAAGTTACCACGCACCCGCCCACCGCTGATAGGAATAGTACTAGTTAAGACACCACTCATATAGGGTGTCACAGCACAGTGCTCTGTGCACGCGCAGTGCCCCAATTTGGGAGTATGAGGACCGACCAAGCTGCTTTTTCCATCTCCCGGTTCCTGAAATCAATTCAGTTTGGTGTATGAGAGTTTGGTCTGTCATTGTGAAGGCAGTCGAAGGTACCCGGCCTAAATTTTTTTCACAAAAGGCAATCCCTGATATGGGATGTAACAGGGATTAAACTGATGAGAATAGTACTACAGAAAATACCACTCATATCGAGTGTGACAGTAAATTGCACGGCGCAGACGCAGTCACCGTGGATTAAAACAGAGTGGAGGGAGCCAGCGTTTTTTTAACCATCTCCCCGTTCGAAAAATCTATTCAATAAATGGCCCCCAGATTGAGAACGTTAGAGGGATTAAACTGATGAGAATAGTACTACAGAAAATACCACTCATATCGGGTGTGACAGTAAATTGCACGGCGCAGACGCAGTGACCGTGGATTAAAACAGAGTGGAGGGAGCCAGCGTTTTTTTAACCATCTCCCCGTTCGAAAAATCTATTCAATAAATGGCCCCCAGATTGGGGATGTTAGAGGGATTAAACTGATGAGAATAGTACTACAGAAAATACCACTCATATTGGGTGTGAGAGTAAATTGCACGGTGCAGAAGCAGTGACCGTGGATTAAAACAAAGGGGAGGGAGCCAGCGTTTTTTTAACCATCTCCCCGTTCGAAAAATCAATTCAATTGACCTTTCGGGGACCCTTGGTGTTGTACGTGGCTGGGTGGAGGAAGAAACCTTCAATGACATCACCGGGACGTGGCTAGCTTGGTATCCAACCTTGTGCAAATGGGAAGTTTGCGGTTGTGCAAATGGACTGTTTGCGGTGCATTAAAAGGGGAGTTTGGTCTGTCAATGTCTCTCACAATTAATGCGGGTTAAAAGGATAGTCTCAGACCCAAATCTTGCCAACACCCGACTTGAATAAATGAATAAAAATTCCACGACCGTGGTTTCCCTCAAGAACTTCTGAGGGACCACACCAATCGTGTTAATAATTTGCGGCGAGAGGACCTCTTATGGCCCAAATCCTCTAAACCTACCCGAGGTGACAATTGGATCCCATGTGTTATTACATACTCTACCCATAGTAAACATATCAAGAAAATCATCAAAAAACACTGGCATATCCTTGCCTCGAATGCCCCTAGCGTTTTTGGCCCATAACCCCTCAAGGCATACAAACGCCCCCCTACGATACGGGGCTCTTTAATCAAATCTGACTACAACGTACCATCTTGGGATCACCAAACCCAGGTACCTTCCCGTGTTTGGGTTGTGCCCAATGTGGGAACGTCACCAAAGGCAATTCATTTACACATCCCTTTTCGGGAAAAAAATTCTTCATTAAGGGTCACCATACATGCACAACCAGCTACGTTGTATACTTGATCAAATGTCCCTGCGGACTAGGATATGTTGGCGAGACAACACAAAAAATCAAGGATCGCATCAGTCAACACAAATCTAACATCCGCACACAAAAAACGGACGCACCCTTGGTCCAACACTTTATTGACTTTAGACACACACCTAGTCAACTCCGTTTCCAAGTTATCGAATGGGTCCCGGTCCCTCGCAGAGGGGGTAATCGTGGGAAAATTATCCTGCTTAAAGAAATGCAATGGATTCGTCGGCTCAACACATGGGGCCCTGGTGGCCTCAATAGAGAATATTTATATGCTTAAGTCTTGTATACCTTGCATATTTTCTAATAATTTTTAATGGTTGCTTTCTCTTTTCTTTTCTTTTCAGGTCCAGCTTCAATTAGTTTTCAGGGTGAGTTTATACACACCTTCACAGTTTTCACTAACCACTCGTTCCCCCTGCCCCAGCCATCCCCTACTATTACCTAATCTGGCACCCCACTTACTTGTCCAAGTGCCACCATTTATTTCTGATGACTGGGCTCAATAGCCATGTCCCACTACACCTCCCCTTACATGATACTGAACCCATTGGCCAGAATTGTCCCTTGGCTCAACCCAACTCTCCTTGCCCTCCACCCTGCCCCTATCCAATATGTCTCCCAAGGTACCATTTTCTTCCTCGGCTCATGCGCAGCCCCACCATCCTCCCTGCGCCTGCACGTTTAGCACTTGTCCACCTTCAATATAGTGCCGCACACCTGTCTACGTGTCTGCGCATGCCCGGCCCACGACTTGCCTCTCCGGTCACCTGACCACATTTAGCGCCCGCCCACATACGCGTCCGCTGCCGCCAGTGCTCTCTGCGCCTGCCCGCATCCAACATGGTGCCGCGTCTCCTACCACGCCACAGCGCATACTCCAGCACTCCGTGATGCGATCATTGTGTATCTCATGCGTCCACCAGCACACTTGACTTGGATGCCCATATATACCGGCCATGCGCCCCTTCCATTCTCTGCACGCCGTGGATCCCACATGGAAACACCGGCACTTCATGGTAAGATATCCGTACCTTTCCTCTCCTGCTGCCCCTCGCTCCGATTTTAACTTTCCACCGGGGACACACTGGACTTCTGTATCCTCCGGTCCTTTTGCTATGCACTATTCCCTGCGGACATCTTGAATCATTGAGGGCTATCTAGAGATTTGGGGCCTGGAATTATATTGATAAATGGCTATATCTATTAACTATCGCTACTATTGATTTATGCTTTATCTGCGTATATGGTATTTGTGTTGATTGGTTAACCTGGCTGCTTTAGGTGGAACCCCTACGGCCTGATTTTTGCCCTATTGGCACATATCATAATTGTAGCTTATTAATCAAATTTATGTTTCTATGTAATTGTACCTTACCAATCAATTCCATGTTTCTATGTGAATCATGTTTCCCTGCTTCGCTGATCTTCTGTTCCATTCTGGATTGGGCATTTACAACTACAAATAATCCTGGGTCAGTCTTAAGTATATGAACTCTTATGGACACGTCTCACCCCGCAGCCACTGGACCCTTACTCTCCTACCGGTCCTTTGTTATTAGTAGTGATGAGCGGGAGGTGCCATATTCGATTTCGCGATATTTCGCGAATATTCGATTGAATATTCGTCATATATTCGTCGAAATCGAATATTCGTCATGATTTTATATATTGCGAATTTTACGCGAATATATATTCGCGTCGCGAATGAAACTTAGATCTGAGTTCCTAATGGTTAACTTGTATTACTAGAATTGACAAAGATAACGAATATCACACGAATATAGCACTATATTCTCAATCTTAGTTATATTCTAGCAATACAACCATTAGGAACTTAGCTCTAAGATCAATTCGCAATGCGAGTATATGTTCGCCTCGCGAATGAAACTTAGAGCTGACCGAGTTCCTAATGGTTGTATTGCTGGAATATAACGAAGATTGAGAATATAGTGCTATATTCGTGAATTCGAGATATTCTCAACCTTCGTTCTATTCTAGCAATACATACAACCATTAGGAACCCAGCTCTAAGTTTCATTCGCAATGCGATTAATATAACCTGTATTAATCGCATTGCGATTACAACTTAGATCTGAGTTCCTAATGGTTGTATTGCTAGAATATAACGAAGATTGAGAATATAGCGCTATATTCGTGAATTCGAGATATTCTCAATCTTCGTTCTATTCTAGCAATACATCCATTAGGAACTCAGCTCTAAGATCAATTCGCAATGCGAGTATATGTTCGCCTCGCGAATGAAACTTAGAGCTGACCGAGTTCCTAATGGTTGTATTGCTGGAATATAACGAAGATTGAGAATATAGTGCTATATTCGTGAATTCGAGATATTCTCAACCTTCGTTCTATTCTAGCAATACATACAACCATTAGGAACCCAGCTCTAAGTTTCATTCGCAATGCGATTAATATAACCTGTATTAATCGCATTGCGATTACAACTTAGATCTGAGTTCCTAATGGTTGTATTGCTAGAATATAACGAAGATTGAGAATATAGCGCTATATTCGTGAATTCGAGATATTCTCAATCTTCGTTCTATTCCAGCAATACAACCATTAGGAACTCAGCTCTAAGTTTTATTCGCGAGGCGAACATATACTCGCATTGCGAATTGATCTTAGAGCTAAGTTCCTAATGGATGTATTGCTAGAATAGAACGAAGATTGAGAATATCTCGAATTCACGAATATAGCACTATATTCTCAATCTTCGTTATATTCTAGCAATACCACTATTAGGAACTCAGCTAGCTCTAAGTTTCATTCGCGAGGCGAACATATACTCGCGTGCGATTGATCTTAGAGCTAAGTTCCTAATGGTTGTATTGCTAGAATAGAATGAATATTGCAATGCGAATAATTCAGGTTATATTAATCGCATTGCGATTACAACTTAGTCAAATTTGTGAGATCGTGATTCTCACATCCGACAGTACATTTTAGCATGGAGGCGTTCCCATGCACATGGAAAGTCAGCAGAAGCGGCAACGGGCAATGACTGAAGTGGGCAGGGAGCCAGGAATCCTCCGGACAGGTAAGAACAGCTTTTGGGAAGTGGGAGCTGGGAAGACAACCAGAGAGCAACAAGAATTAACAACTAAAAAAAAAAAAAAAAAAACGAATATTCGAAATTGCGAATATATAGCGATATATTCGCAATATTCGCGAATTGTCGAAGTTGCGATATTCGCGATAAAAATTAGAAATTCGAATATTCGCGCTCAACACGAGTTATTAGTAATGTTTTTAACCCCTTGCACTATTCTCTGTATTTTCATACATGTAATTTCACACATGTATCTGTATTTATGTTCCTTCTCTACTTATATTCCAGCTTAAGAAAGGGCTCCGACCTGGGCCCGAAACGTCGCAGCTCATATAAATTTGAAAAGATTACAGCTATTACAATTTTGTAAAGATCCCTTTTCTGTTGAATCTGTACCACTGATGTAATAAAAAGCACTATGCACTAAGCATCTCCGTGACTCCTGGTGTGCTGTCTCCAAACTTCGTGTCATATGATTGCATATAAAGCTATTGTAATGTTCTGCAGTGCCAACCATTTTATCCAGTCTCAGGAAACATCTAGCTATAGTGACGCATGACTGTATTACATGCACATTACGCGCATATTACATTGCCAATTTTCGCAATCAAGAAAAGAACCGCGAATTCCCAAATATATGACAAATATTCTATCAAATATTTGCGAAATATCGCAAATTCGAATATTGCCCCTACCGCTCATCACCACTGCTGAGCTGACTCTCTAAAACATTAGGGGTGAGTGCCTGCTGCTGATCAGCCCATGGAAAAAAATTTGGGCGAGGGCCTGCTGCTGAGCTGACCATCAAATAAATAATGGTTGAGGGTCTGCTGCTGAGCTGACTCCCTAAAACATTAAGGGCGAGGGCCTGCTGCTGATATGACCATGGAAAAAATGATGGGCCAAGGCCTGCTGCTGAGCTGACCATCGAAAAAATTATGGTTGAGGGCCTGCTGCTGAGCTGACCCTCTAAAACATTAGGAGCGAGGGCAGCCTAATGAGAATGTTGATATGATGAAGAGGAGGATGAGAAAAGGAAGATTGAACCATATACCCTTTTTTGTGGTGGAAGGGGTGCATGGGAATACAGTGTATTCAATACACCATAAAAGTCACATTTAAAGTGCCTTTATGTTCAGCCGCTTTCCTCTGGTGGAGTAGAGAAGTCAGGGGCAATCCATTTTTATAAGAGTCAACCGGTCAGCATTTTCAGTTGACAGGCGGATGCGCTTATCAGTTATTATGCCCCCAGCAGTATTAAATACCCGCTCTGACAAAACACTGGCGGCAGGACAGGCCAGCACCTCCAAGGCGTAGAGCACCAGTTCGTGCCACGTGTTCAGCTTGGACACCCAATAGTTGTAAGACACAGAGGGATCATTGAGGACGCAGACACGGTCTGCTACGTACTCCTTCACCATCTTCTAAAATGTTTCCCTCCTTGTGACAGTAGGCTGCGCATCAGGGTGAGGGTGCTGGCGGGGTGTCATGAAACTGTCCCAGGCCTTGGAGAGTGTTGCCCTGCTTCTATTGGAACTGCTGTGTGTTTCCCTTGTCTCCCCTCCTCGATTGCTCAAGGAACTACGTACTTTGCCGCCATAGTTGTCAGCCGGAAATTTTTGGAGCAATTTTTCCACAAGGACCTTCAGATTTTGCTAGTCCTCTCCACCATAGGAATGAGAGATGAGAAGTTCTCTTTGTAGCGGGGGTCAAGAAGGGTGAACAACCAGTAATCGGTGTTGGACAAAATGCGTATAACGCGAAGGTCACGGGAAGGGCAGCATAACATAGTCAGCCATGTGTGCCAGAGTCCCAACAGACAAGACTTTGCTGTCCTCATCAGGAGGATGCCTCTCAATCTCCTCATCCTCTTCCTACTCTTCTGCCCATCCACGCTTAACAGATGGAATAAACCTGCTATGGGTACTACCCTCTGGAGCGGAGGCAAAAGTCTACTGCTCCTCCTCCTCATCATCATCCAATTGGTGCTGAGAAGATGAAATGAGGGTGGCCTGGCTATCACCCTGTGTACTGTCTTCCCCCATTTCCACCTCTTCCACATGCAAAGCATCCGCCTTCATTGTGAGCAGGGGGCATTTCAGTAGACACAGAAGTGGTATAGTTAAGCTGATAATAGCGTCATTGCCGCTCACCATCTGTGTTGATCCCTCAAATTTGCGTAAAACCTCACAGAGGTAAGACATCCATGCACACTCGTCGCTTGTCAAGAGCAGAAGCTGACTGGAAAGGCGATGACCAAGTTGCAGCTGGTATTTCACTACTGCCCTCTGCGGCTCACAAAGCCTGGCCAACATGTGGAACGTGGACTTCCAGCGCGTGCTCAAGTCACACTACAGTCTATGAGCTGGCAATTGCAAGCACTGCTGCAGCATTGCCAGACCAGCAGAAGCTGTAGATGATTATAGGGAAAGGGGAGCACACACGGCGCACTTTCACCAGTAGCTGAGAAAAATTGGCGTAGGTTTTGAGAAACCACTGAACCACTAAGTTTAATACGTGGACTAGGCATGGTATGTGTGTGAGCTTGCCCAACTCCAAAGCTACCACCAAGTTACGGCCAATATCAGTCACAACCATGCCTGCTTGTAGGTTGAGTGTTGAGAGCAACAGCTCAGTCTGGTCCCTTATGCCCTGCCAAATCTCTATGGCGGTGTGCTGTTTGTCACCTAAGCAAATACTTTTCAGCACGGCCTGTTGCCGCTTCCCTATTGCAGTGCTACACTGCTTCCCAAATTAAGGAATGGCGATGAAAAGAGCTCCTCGGAGTATTCGAGTGTGGGATTACTTGTTTGCCAAGACTCTCCAAGTTGGGAGGAAGGAGGATCAGGGTTAGGATTCTGTAGTTCAGAATCTTGGTTTCTGAGACTGGACATTGTGGAAGACAGGGTGGTGCTTAACCGACTGGAAGCATTATCTGCTGCAAGCCAATTGACCACCTGCTCGAACTGGTCTGACTATAAGAGTGGTGTCCTGCACCTCCCTGCAAACTGGGACATAAAGCTAGGTATCGTGGATGAGGGTGTTTCTTGTGCTCTGCCAGCAGGCACAGTTTCACCGCGCCCAGGGCCACCTCCTCTGCGTGCTCCAGGACCATCTGCACTGTCTGCAGCGTCTACGGAAAAAGTACACTGGATGTCACGGATATTTTTAGGATGCGCAAATGTTATACAGGAGATGTAGCTCAGCTAATGTAACTGTCCACAGCGAACACTGTCTATGGAAAAAGTACACTGAATGTCACAGATATTTTTAGTATGCGCACATGTTAATCAGGAGATGTAGCGCAGATAATGTCTTTGCAGAGACTTTGCAGGCGCTAGGGAGAGTGATAGGGAAAACCTCATTGCATTGTAAAAAAAAGTGATTTATAAGTGCAGGGAAAGGATAGGAAGGATTCATTTCACAGCATCTGCAGGGATAGACGTCAGAACAGGCGCTAGGGGCAGTGATAGGGAAAACCTCAATGTGAAAAAAATAGCCATTACACAGCTCTGTCATTCCAGCAATTTGTTCTTGGTGTGCAAGTGCTATATTGAAAAGCCTTTAGTGGATTATATCTGTGAAAAAAAGAAAAATATGTGCAGTTCACTTCTGCAGCTAAATGCGCTAAAAGCATTTAGTGGATTATTTCAGTGCAAAAAGAGAAACATATATGCAGTTTACTTTTGCAATTATTTGCGCTTATAGCGTTTACTGGCCTATTTCAGTACAAAAATTTAAATATTTACGCAGTTCACTTTTGCAGTTATTTGCGCTAAAAGTGCATACTGGCCTATTTCAGTGCAAAAAGAGAAATATATACGCCATTCACTTTTGCAGTTATTTGGGCTAAAAGCGTTTACTGGCCTATTTCAGTAGGAAAAAAAGAAATATATACGCCATTCACTTTTGCAGTTATTTGCGCTAAAAGTGTTTACTGGCCTATTTCAGTCCAAAAATTGAAATTTATACACACAGTTTACTTTTGCAGTTATTTGCGCAAAATCGTATACTGGCTTATTCCGATCACACTTGGGAGCCGAGTGAAGAAAGGACTTCGTCATCATCAGGAGAAGAGGGTGGCAGCTTCCAGTGAAGAAGCGGCTGAGCCATCAAGTTGCTAGCGTGGCCAGGAGTCAGCAGGGCAGCAGCAATGGGAGGTCGGGAGCCAAGCAGGCATGGGGTAGACCACCCGCTTTGATGGAGCCTACCTGCCTGGAAAGGAGTGGTGGAGGGGTTCAATGGAGGCAGCGGCGGTAGCAGTCAGTCAGTGCGGACTGTTTGGGGGAAATTCCCCTACTCGGCGGTGTGGCAGTTTTTTGTTAAGCCGCCGGAGGGGATGAACGTGGCTATATGTAAAATCTGTGGGCAGAAGGTGAAGAGTAGCTAGGGTGCCAATGTTGACACTACGGCCCTGTGTCAACATATGCAGCATCATCATATAGTAGCCTGGGGGAAACGTGGCTACGATGTGGTGGTCCAGTCTGCCGCATCAACCGCTGCATCACCCAGTGGCACGCACCCAGTTTCAGGCAGTCAAGGCTCCACCACCTTAGCCGAAGGGAGCTGTCTGTCATTCCCATCTTCTGCTGGTCCAGATGCGATTTCTTCCCGCTTTCTGAAGTGCTGCACAGCAGCCAATCAGATACCGTTTTACTTCTTGCCCTAAGAAGCCATCACAGTCATGCCTACTAATGGCATGGCTGTGATTGGCCAAGTGCAGCATATGACCCAGCCTCTATTTGAGCTGGAGTCACGTAGCACCGCACGTCACTCTGCTCTGATTAGTGTAGGGATAGGATGCAGCTGCTGTGAGGGCGAGATTAGGCAAGGAAAACTCAGCAAAAACAATTAATGAAGTGATCGATCTACAGCTGTGAATCATTTAACTTCTGCTAGTTAATTACTTACTGGTTTTTAAGCTGCACAGAGCGTTTTTCTGTGACTTTTTTCTGGGTTGATCGGCGGACATTTTGTGACTTGTGGTGCACCAGCACAAGCTGCCACCAAGTCCATCAATCCATCAATAATAGTGTTTTTTTTTTTGCTATATCCTACATCAGGGGCTTGGCTGTGCTTACTGTCCCCCCTAGAAACTCAGGATAGAAATATCTATATTTTATTGAGGGGTTAATTTCAATTGCCAAAATAGCAATCCCCTAAATCTGGTGTTCCAGCTGTGGCTAGCCAAGTGTAATACTGTCTGCTGTCTGGCAAAGGATAGATTTTTTTAGCAATCCCCTAAATCTGGTGTCGTAGCAGTGGCTGGCCAAGTTTAATAGTGTCCGGCAAAGAATATATTTTGTTCTGGGGTGAAATTCAATAGCCAAAATAGCATTTAGAGTAAATCTGGTGTCCCAGCAGTGGCTGGCCAAGTTTAATAGTGTCCGGCAAAGGATAGATAATTTTCTGGGGTGGATTTCAATAGCCAAAATAGCAATTCCCTAAATCTGGTGTCCCAGCAATGGCTGGCCAAAATTAATAGTGTCTGGTAATGGATATATTTTGTTCTGGGGTCAAATTCAATAGCCAAAATAGCAATAAAGTAAATCTGGTGAGCCAGCAGTGGCTGGCCAAAATTAATAGTGTCTGATAATGGATATATTTTGTTCTGGGGTAAAATTCAATAGCCAAAATAGCAATTCCCTAAATCTGGTGTCCCAGCAGTGGCTGGCCAAGTTTAATAGTATCCGGCAAAGGATATATTCTGTTCTGGGGTGAAATTCAATTGCCAAAGTAGCAATACCGTAAATCTGGTGTGTCAGCAGTGTCTGGCCAAGTTTAATATTCTCCGGCAAAGGATATATTTTGTTCTGAGGAGAAATTCAATTGCCAAAATAGCAATACCATAAATCAGTGGTTTCAGCTAGGGCTGACCAAGTTTAATAGTGTCCGGCAAAGGATATATTTTGTTCTGGGGTGAAATTCAATAGCCAAAATAGAATTAGAGTAAATCTGGTGTCCCAGCAGTGGCTGGCCAAGTTTAATAGTGTCCGGCAATGGATATATTTTGTTCAGGGGTGAAATTCAATAGCAAAAATAGCATTAGAGTAAATCTGGTGTCCCAACAGTGGCTGGCCAAGTTTAATAGTGTCCGGAAAAGGATATGTTTTGTTCTGGGGTGAAATTCAATAGCCAAAATAGCAATCCCCTACATCTGGTGTCCCAGCAGTGGCTGGCCAAAATTAATAGTGTCTGGTAATGGATATATTTTGTTCTGGGGTCAAATTCAATAGCCAAAATAGCAATCCCCTAAATCTGGGGTCCCAGCAGTGGCTGGCCAAGTTTAATAGTATCCGGCAAAGGATATATTTTGTTCTGGGGTCAAATTCAATAGCCAAAGTAGCAATACCGTAAATCTGGTGTGCCAGCAGTGTCTGGCCAAGTTTAATATTCTCCGGCAAAGGATATATTTTGTTCTGGGGTAAAATTCAATAGCCAAAATAGCAATACCATAAATCAGTGGTTTCAGCTAGGGCTGACCAAGTTTAATAGTGTTCTGCAAATGATATATTTTTTTCTGGGGTGAAATTCAATAGCCAAAATAGCATTAGAGTAAATCTGGTGTCCCAGCAGTGGATGGGCAAGTTTAATAGTGTCCAGCAAAGGATATATTTTGTTCTGGGGTGAAATTCAATAGCCAAAATTGCAATCCCCTAAATCTGGTGTTCCAGCAGTGGCTGGACAAGTTTAATAGTGTCCGGCAAAGGATAGATAATTTTCAGGGGTGGAATTCAATAGCCAAAATAGCAATTCCTAAATCTGGTGTCCCAGCAGTGGCTGGCCAAGTTTAATAGTGTCCGGAAAAGGATATGTTTTGTTCTGGGGTGAAATTCAATAGCCAAAATAGCAATCCCTTAAATCTGGTGTCCCAGCAGTGGCTGGACAAAATTAATAGTGTCTAGCAAAAGATATGTTCTGTTCTGGGGTGAAATTCAATTGCCAAAGTAGCAAAACCATATATCTGGGGTCCCAGCAGTCGCTGGCCAAGTTTAATAGTGTTGGGTAAAGGATAGATACTATTCTGGGGTGAAATTCAATAGCCAAAATAGCAATTCCCTAAATGTGGTGTTCCAGCAGTGGCTGGCCAAGTTTAGTAGTGTCCGGCAAAGGATATATTTTGTTCTGGGGTGAAATTCAATAGCCAAAATAGCAATCCCCTAAATCTGGTGTTCCAGCAGTGGCTGGCCAAGTTTAGTAGTGTCCATCAAAGGAGATATTTTGTTCTGGGGTGAAATTCAATAGCCAAAATAGCAATCCACTAAATCTGGTGTCCCAGCAGTGGCTGGCCAAAATTAATAGTGTCCGGCAAAAGATATTTTCTGTTCTGGGGTGAAATTCAATTGCCAAAGTAGCAATACCATAAATCTGGTGTCCCAGCAGTGGTTGGCCAAGTTTAATAGTGTTGGGTAAAGGATAGATACTATTCTGGGGTGAAATTCAATAGCCAAAATAGCAATTCCCTAAATGTGGTGTCCCCGCAGTGGCTGGCAAAGTTTAATAGCGTTCGGCAAATTATATATTTTTTTCTGGGGTGAAATTCAATTGCCAAAATAGCAATACCATAAATCAGTGGTTTCAGCTGTTGCTGACCAAGTTTAATAGTGTCCGGAAAAGGATATGTTTTGTTCTGGGGTGAAATTCAATTGCCAAAATAGCAATCCCCTAAATCTGGTGTCCCAGCAGTGACTGGCCAAGTTTAAAAGTGTCCGGCAAATGATATATTTTTTTCTGGGGTGAAATTCAATTGCCAAAATAGCATTACAGTAAATCTGGTGTCCCAGCAGTGGATGACCAAGTTTAATAGTGTCCAGCAAAGAATATATTTTGTTCTGGGGTGAAATTCAATAGCCAAAATTGCAATCCCCTTAATCTGGGGTTCCAGCAGTGGCTGGACAAGTTTAATAGTGTCCGGCAAAGGATAGATAATTTTCAGGGGTGGAATTCAATAGCCAAAATAGCAATCCCTTAAATCTGGTGTCCCAGCAGTGGCTGGCCAAAATTAATAGTGTCTAGCAAAAGATATGTTCTGTTCTGGGGTGAAATTCAATTGCCAAAGTAGCAATACCATATATCTGGGGTCCCAGCAGTGGCTGGCCAAGTTTAATAGTGTCCGGCAAAGGATATATTTTGTTCTGGGGTGAAATTCAATAGCCAAAATAGCAATCCCCTAAATCTGGTGTTCCAGCAGTGGCTGGCCAAGTTTAATAGTGTCCGTCAAAGGAGATATTTTGTTCTGGGGTGAAATTCAATAGCCAAAATAGCAATCCCCTAAATCTGGTGTCCCAGCAGTGGCTGGCCAAAATGAATAGTGTCCGGCAAAAGATATATTCTGTTCTGGGGTGAAATTCAATTTCCAAAGTAGCAATACCATAAATCTGGTGTCCCAGCAGTGGCTGGCCAAGTTTAATAGTGTCGGGCAAAGGATAGATCCTATTCTGGGTTGAAATTCAATAGCCAAAATAGCAATTCCCTAAATCTGGTGTCCCTGCAGTGGCTGGCAAAGTTTAATAGCGTTCGGCAAATTATATATTTTTTTCTGGGGTGAAATTCAATTGCCAAAATAGCAATACCATAAATCAGTGGTTTCAGCTGTGGCTGACCAAGTTTAATAGTGTCCGGAAAAGGATATGTTTTGTTCTGGGGTGAAATTCAATAGCCAAAATAGCAATCCCTTAAATCTGGTGTCCCAGCAGTGGCTGGACAAAATTAATAGTGTCTAGCAAAAGATATGTTCTGTTCTGGGGTGAAATTCAATTGCCAAAGTAGCAAAACCATATATCTGGGGTCCCAGCAGTCGCTGGCCAAGTTTAATAGTGTCCGGCAAAGGATATATTTTGTTCTGGGGTGAAATTCAATAGCCAAAATAGCAATCCCCTAAATCTGGTGTTCCAGCAGTGGCTGGCTAAGTTTAGTAGTGTCCGTCAAAGGAGATATTTTGTTCTGGGGTGAAATTCAATAGCCAAAATAGCAATCCACTAAATCTGGTGTCCCAGCAGTGCCTGGCCAAAATTAATAGTGTCCGGCAAAAGATATTTTCTGTTCTGGGGTGAAATTCAATTGCCAAAGTAGCAATACCATAAATCTGGTGTCCCAGCAGTGGTTGGCCAAGTTTAATAGTGTTGGGTAAAGGATAGATACTATTCTGGGGTGAAATTCAATAGCCAAAATAGCAATTCCCTAAATGTGGTGTCCCCGCAGTGGCTGGCAAAGTTTAATAGCGTTCGGCAAATTATATATTTTTTTCTGGGGTGAAATTCAATTGCCAAAATAGCAATACCATAAATCAGTGGTTTCAGCTGTGGCTGACCAAGTTTAATAGTGTCAGGCAAAGGATATATTTTGTTCTGGGGGTGAAATTCAATTGCCAAAATAGCAATCCCCTAAATCTGGTGTCCCAGCAGTGACTGGCCAAGTTTAAAAGTGTCCGGCAAATAATATATTTTTTTCTGGGGTGAAATTCAATTGCCAAAATAGCATTACAGTAAATCTGGTGTCCCAGCAGTGGATGACCAAGTTTAATAGTGTCCAGCAAAGAATATATTTTGTTCTGGGGTGAAATTCAATAGCCAAAATTGCAATCCCCTTAATCTGGTGTTCCAGCAGTGGCTGGACAAGTTTAATAGTGTCCGGCAAAGGATAGATAATTTTCGGGGGTGGAATTCAATAGCCAAAATAGCAATCCCTTAAATCTGGTGTCCCAGCAGTGGCTGGCCAAGTTTAATAGTGTCTAGCAAAAGATATGTTCTGTTCTGGGGTGAAATTCAATTGCCAAAGTAGCAATACCATATATCTGGGGTCCCAGCAGTGGCTGGCCAAGTTTAATAGTGTCCGGCAAAGGATATATTTTGTTCTGGGGTGAAATTCAATAGCCAAAATAGCAATCCCCTAAATCTGGTGTTCCAGCAGTGGCTGGCCAAGTTTAATAGTGTCCGTCAAAGGAGATATTTTGTTCTGGGGTGAAATTCAATAGCCAAAATAGCAATCCCCTAAATCTGGTGTCCCAGCAGTGGCTGGCCAAAATGAATAGTGTCCGGCAAAAGATATATTCTGTTCTGGGGTGAAATTCAATTTCCAAAGTAGCAATACCATAAATCTGGTGTCCCAGCAGTGGCTGGCCAAGCTTAATAGTGTCGGGCAAAGGATAGATCCTATTCTGGGTTGAAATTCAATAGCCAAAATAGCAATTCCCTAAATCTGGTGTCCCTGCAGTGGCTGGCAAAGTTTAATAGCGTTCGGCAAATTATATATTTTTTTCTGGGGTGAAATTCAATTGCCAAAATAGCAATACCATAAATCAGTGGTTTCAGCTGTGGCTGACCAAGTTTAATAGTGTCAGGCAAAGGATATATTTTGTTCTGGGGGTGAAATTCAATTGCCAAAATAGCAATCCCCAAAATCTGGTGTCCCAGCAGTGACTGGCCAATTTTAAAAGTGTCCGGCAAATGATATATTTTTTTCTGGGGTGAAATTCAATTGTCAAAATAGCATTACAGTAAATCTGGTGTCCCAGCAGTGGATGGCCAAGTTTAATAGTGTTCAGCAAAGAATATATTTTGTTCTGGGGTGAAATTCAATAGCCAAAATTGCAATCCCCTAAATCTGGTGTTCCAGCAGTGGCTGGACAAGTTTAATAGTGTCCGGCAAAGGATAGATAATTTTCAGGGGTGGAATTCAATAGCCAAAATAGCAATTCCCTAAATCTGGTGTCCCAGCAGTGGCTGGCCCAGTTTAATAGTGTCTGGCAAAGGATAGATAATATTTTGGGGTGAAATTCGATAGCCATAATAGCAATTTCCTAAATCTGGTGTCCCAGCAGTGGCTGGCCACGTTTAATAGTGTCCCGCAAAGGATAGATAATATTGTGGGGTGAAATTAAATAGCCATAATAGCAATTTTCTAAATCTGGTGTCCCAGCAGTGGCTGGCAAAGTTTAATAGTGTTCGGCAAATGATTTATTTTTTTCTGGGGTGAAATTCAATTGGAATATAGCAATACCAGAAATCAGTGGTTTCAGCTGTGGCTGACCAAGTTTAATAGTGTCCGGCAAAGGATATATTTTGTTCTGGGGTGAAATTCAATAGCCAAAATAGCAATCCCCTAAATCTGGTGTTACAGCAGTGGCTGGAAAAGTTTAATAGTGTTCGTAAAAGGGTATATTACACTCAGCGTGCTTGTCCAATTGTATTTCTTTCCGTTAAAGGGTATATTACAGTAAGCGTTAAAATACAGCATAATCCTCTACATTTGCACACACTGTTTTTCATCTCGAAGTGTATTTCTTTCCGTTAAAGGGTATATTACACAAAGTGTTAAAATACAAGTGCTGAGAGCAGAATCCTATATATTTTTTCACACGCTACTGTGCATCTCCAAGTGTAAATCTGTCCGTAAAAGGATACCTCTAATCCAGGGCCAAAATACTTGGCCTACAATTGATATTCCCCTAAATCTGTGGTTACTGATGTGTCTGGATTAGTGTAATACGGTACATAAATAGATAGCCAGATAGTGTTAGGTGCCTGTAAAAAAAGGCCTGAATTTGAATTCAATACATTGGGCCAAATAATTTTTTTCTTATTGTGGTGAACGGTAACAATGAGGAAAACATCTAGCAAGGGACGCGGACATGGTCGTGGTGTTGTTAGTGGACCCTCTGGTACTGGGAGAGGACAGGGCCGTTCTGCCACAGCCACATGTCCTAGTGAACCAACTACCTCAGGTTCCAGTACCCGCCAGAATTTACAGTGATATTTGTTGGGGCCCAATGCCGTTCTAAGGATGGTAAGGCCTGAGCAAGTATAGGTGCTAGTCAATTGGGTGGCCGACAGTGGATCCAGCACGTTCACAACATTATCTCCGCACAGGTGGCGCCTGAAAACCAAGCCCATCAGTATGACACATCACCCCCATGCATATCAGGGAAACTGTCTGAGCCTCAAGTTCTGCAGCAGTCTCTTATGCTGTTTGAAGACTCTGCTGGCAGGGTTTCCCATGGGAATCTAACTACCTCTTCCCCAGTGGTGGAAGACATAGAATGCACTGACGCACAACCACTTATGTTTCCTGATGATGAGGACATGGGAATACCACCTCATCAGAGTCCGCAAGTCTCTGATGATGACGAAACACAGGTGCCAATTGCTGTGTCTTTTTGCAGTGTGCAGACCGAACAGGAGGTCGGGAAGGAAGACTCTATGGAAGACGATGCAGGGGACGATGAGGTCCTAGACCCCACATGGAATGAAGGTCGTGCCACTAACTTTCATAGTTCAGAGGAAGAGGCAGTGGTGAGACCGAGCCAACAGCGTAGCAAAAGAGGGAGCAGGGAGCAAAAGCAGAACAGCTGCCGCCAAAAGAGTTTGCCTGCTACTGTCCACAGTCACTACGGACCAAGCACCCCAAAGGCAACTTCAAGGAGTTCCCTGGCATGGCACTTCTTTAAACAATGTGCTGACGACAAGACCCGAGTGGTTTGCACGCTGTGCCATCAGAGCCTGAAGCGAGGCATTAACATTCTGAACCTTAGCACAACCTGCATGACCAGGCATCTACATGCAAAGCATGAACTGCAGTTCAGTAAGCACCTTAAAAACAAAAAACTCACTCAGGCTTCCCCTGCTCACTCTTCTGCTGCTGCCTCAGCCTCTTCCTCCGCCTCGGGAGGAATGTTGGCACCTGCCGCCCACCAAACAGAGGATGTGCCACCAACACCACCACCTCCGTCACCAAGCATCTCCACCATGTCACACGGGAACGTTCAGCTCCCCATCTCACAAACCTTGGAGAGAAAGCGTAAATTCCCAACTACTCACCCTCGAGTCCCGGGTCTGAATGCCAGCATTTCTAAATTACTGGCCTTTGAAATGCTGTCATTCAGGCTGGTGGACACAGATAGCTTCAAACAGCTGATGGCGATGGCCGTCCCACAGTATGTTGTTCCCAGCCACCACTACGTCTCCAAGACAGCCATGCCTTCCCTGCACAACCAAGTATCCGATAAAATCAAGTGTGCACTGCGCAACGCCATCTGTGGCAAGGTCCACATAACCACAGATACATGGACCAGTAAGCACGGCCAGGGACGCTATATCTCCCTAACTGCACACTGGGTAAATGTAGTGGCGGCTGGGCCCCAGGCGGAGAGTTCTTTGGTGCACGTCCTTCTGCCGCCAAGGATCGCAGGGCATCATTCTTTGCCTCCTGTAGCCTCCTCCTCCTACTCAGCTTCCTCCTCCTCCTCTTCTTCCACCTGCTCATCCATTCAGCCACACACCTTCACCACCAACTGCAGCACAGCCGGGGGTAAACGTCAGCAGGGCGTTCTGAAACTCATATGTTTAGGGGACAGGCCCCACACCATGCAGGAGTTGTGGCGGGCTATTAAACAACAGACCGACGAGTGGTTTCTGCCGGTGGGCCTCAAGCCCGGCCTGGTGGTGTGCGATAATGGACAAAATCTCATCGCAGCCCGGTTTGACGCACATCCCTTGCCTGGCGCATGTGCTGAATTTGGTGGTGCAGAAGTTCCTTCACAACTACCCCGACGTGTCAGAGCTGCTGCATAAATTGCGGGCCGTCTGTGCATTCACATCCTGCCGCTGCTCGCCTGTCTGTGCTACAGCGTAACTTCGGCCTTCCCGCTCACCGCCTCATATGCGACGTTCCCACCAGGTGGAACTCCACCTTGAACATGCTGGAGAGACTGTGCGGGCAGCAGCAGGCTATAGTGGAGATTCAGCTGCAGCACGCAAGGGTCAGTCGCACTGCGGAACAGCACCACTTCATCACTAATGACTGGGCCTCCATGCGAGACCTGTGTGCCCTGTTGCGCAGTTTCGAGTACTCCACCAACATGGCCAGTGGCGATGACTCCGTTACCAGTGTTACAAAACCACTTTTATGTCTCCTTGAGAAAACACTTAGGGCGATGATGGAAGAGGATGTGGCACTGTAGGAGGAGGAGGAGGAAGAGGAGTCATTTCTATCACTTTCAGGCCAGTCTCTTAGAAGTGGCTCAGAGGGAGTTTTTTTGCAAAAGCAGAGGCCAGATACAAATGTGGCCAGCCAGGGCCCACTACTGTAGAATGAGGAGGACGCGGATGAGGAGGTGGAGGAGGATGAGGATGAAGCATGTTCACAGCGGGGTGGCACCCAACGCCGCTCGGACCCATCACTGGTGCATGGCTGGGGGGAAACGGAGGACGATGATGATACTCCTCCCACAGAGGACAGCTTGTCCTTACCTCTGGGCAGCCTGGCACACATAAGCGACTACATGCTGCAGTGCCTGGGCAACTACAGCAGAGTTGCCAACATTTTAACTTGTGTGGACTACTGGGTTGCCACCCTGCTGGATCCCCGGTACAAAGACAATATGCCTACCTTACTTCCTGCACTGGAGTGTGATAGGAAGATGCGAGAGTACAAGCACACGTTGGTAGACATGCTACTGAGAGCATTCCCAAATGTCGCAGGGGAACAAGTGGAAGCCCAAGGTGAAGGTAGAGGAGGAGCAAGAGGTCACCAATGCAGCTGTGTCACGGCCAGCTCCTCTGAGGGCAGAGTTAGCATGGCAGAGATATGGAAAAGTTTCGTCACCACGCCACAGCTAACTGCACCACCACCTGATACGGAACATGTTAGCAGGAGGCAGCATTTCACTAACTTTGTGAACAGTACGTGTGCACACCCCTCCACATACTGACTGATAGTTCGGCCCCATTCAACTTATGGGTCTCCAAATTGTCCATGTGGCCAGAGCTAGCCTTTTATGCCTTGGAGGTGCTGGCTCCTTTTATGCCTTGGAGGTGCTGGCTCCTTTTATGCCTTGGAGGTGCTGGAGGTCCTGCCCGGCTGTCAGCGTTTTGTCTGAACGTGTATTCAGCACGATAGGTGGCGCCATTACTGACAAACGCAGCCGCCTGTCCACAGCAATCGTGGACAAGCTGACGTTCATAAAAATGAACCAGGCATGCATCCCACAGGAGCTGTCCATCCCTTGTGCAGAATAGAAATTTATAACTACCTCCCCTTAACCATTTATTCTTGTACTCCAGGGCACTATTTTATTGAATCCTCTTTTTTTAATGTTATCAATATTTTGCGGGGCAACCCAAAGTTGAATGAACCTCTCCTCTGTCTGGGTGCCAGGGGCATAAATATCTGAAAGTGGCCTTCTCCATTGGTGGGTGACATAAAGCCTGATTCTCTGCTTTGGGACCTCTCTCCTCTGTCTGGGTGCTGGGGCCTAAATAACTAAAAGTGGCCTTCTCCGTTGGTGGGTGACATGATGCTTCTTTTGCTGCTATGGGACCTCTCTACTCTGTCTGGGTGTCAGGGGCCTAACTTTCACATACTTGCTTGCTGTCTTAATGGCAGACATTTAACTATTTTTACTGTCTAATGACCGCCCCATTGTCTGGGTGTCAGGGGCCTTACATAAATGATAATGGCCTGTTCCATTGCAGGTTGACCTGAGACCTGTGTTGCTGTTATGGGACCGCTCTCCTCTTTACGGGTGCCATGGCCCTGAGTCTGTGAATGAGGCCAGTGGCACTTCAGGCAGACATGAATCATTTTTGGCTGTGATGAGAACATCAACTCCCATAGCATTCCCACCTGATGCCACCCCAAACTCCTATTCCACCTCCCCCTTCTCCAAGTTTCCAATTGATATTGGTTAATTTTTATTTATTTTATTTTATTTTAAGTCATGTCACTGTCCACATTTGTTTGCAGGGGATTTACCTACATTTTGCTGCCTTTTGCAGCCCTCTACCCCTTTCCTGGGCTATTTTACAGCCTTCAATGGGGTTCGTGTTCGGGTTGAAGTTCGGGTCGAGTTCGGATCCCGAACCCGAACATTTTCGGGAAGTTCGCCAAACTTCTGGAACCCGAACATCCAGGTGTTCGCTCAACTCTAGTCCCAAGCTGTCAATTTTTTGCCATTTTTTTGCTCCGTGTGAGTCACCAAGAAATCGAATCCTGACTTTATCCACGACAACTGAAAATCAGAACCATGGTGACCGACAACGGGAAGAACATGGTGTCGGCGCTGCGTCAAGGAAGGCAGAGCTATGCACCCTTCATGGCACACATGTTCAATCTGCTTGTCAAGCGGTTCCTGAAGCCATCCACCCAACTGGAAGACATCCTAAAAATGGCGAGGAAATTTTGCATGCACTTCAGCCACTCGTACACCACAAAGCACGACCTCCTAGAGATGCAGCGGCAAAACGGCATCCCCCAACATAATCTGATTTACGACATTTCCACCCATTGGAATTCCACTCTCCATATGTTAGACCGACTATACGAACATAGAAAGGCCATTAACAATTTCTTAATGATCCAAGTGGATAAGAGTACTCCCTTGAGTAACTTCGATGTCAGCTACTGGCAGCCGGGACTACGGGATGAACGACGTCATTCCACTGCTTCATGTCCTGGAACAGATGGTGGTAACAATGGTTGGTCAGGGGACTGGAGATGTGGTGCCTAGATCTCACGGCCACATGAGCCCTGTGGGGGCTGAACTGGAAGAGGAGGATGAGGACAGGCAATGTGCAGTGAAATGTGTTTTTCTTTTACTCAGCTGACAGGAGAGTAGGAGCAGGAGTAGCCAGAGGAGCTAGAGGGCTATGAGGAAGATGAGACAGAGGACCCAGACACACCTTAGCAGTATGCAGTGGAGATGGAGGCAGGGAGTCCCTCCGAGTCACTTGCACCAATGGCTCGATGCATGCTCACTTGCTTGCAGAGTGACAGCCGGATCACCGTTCGGCAGAGGGATGACTTCTGGCTCTCCACCTTGTTGGACCCTTGCTACTAGTCCAAAATGGGGGCCTTTTTTACACCCACAGAGAGGGAGAATAAACTGAATTACTACAGATAAAGCCTGGACGAGTTTGCCCTGGAAAAGCCGTCCTGCCCGGCCAGTAGTATGGCATCAGAACGGGTGTTTAGTGCGGCAGGGGCCATAGTTACCACAAGTAGAATTTGCTTGTCCAACCAAAATGTGGAGAGACCTTTGTCAAGATGAATCAGGAGTGGATTAGCCAGGTATTCCCCCCACCAATTCCTCCCACCAACTGATTAGATCATCCATGCCGCCTCACCCAAATCTTGAAAAAAGAGACCACTTTGTGGTCTCCTGATGCTGCTGCTGCCATCTCCATACTATGTCACCTTGCCACCCTGTGGTATCCTCCTGATGCTGCTGCTGTCACCACTTCCAGACTCGGTCATTGTGCCACTCTGTGGCCTCCTCCTGATGCTGCTGCTGCAGCCACCTCAGCACTCAGTTATTGGGCCACTGTGGACTGCTCATGCTGTTGCCACCTCCAGACTCTGTCATTGTGCCACTGTGTGGTCTCCTCATGCTGCTGCCATCTCCAGATTCAGTCATTGTGCCACTCTGTGGCCTACTCATGCAGCTGCTACCTCCATACTCTGTGATTGTGTAACTCTGTGGCTTCCTCATGCTGCTGCCACCTCCACACTCTGTCATTGTGCCACTCTGTGGCCTACTCATGCTGCTGCCACCATGTTGTGGCCTCCTGATTCTGCTGCCACCTCCACACTCTGTCATTGTGCCACTCTGTTGTCTCTGCATGTTGCCATCACCTCCAGACTTGGTCAATGTGCCACTCTGTTGCCTACTCATGCTGCTGCCACCTCCACACTCTGTGATTGTGTTATTATGTGGCTTCCTCATGCTGCAACCACCTCCACACTCGGTCATTGTGCCACTCTGTGGCCCCTTCCTGCTGCTGCCACCTCCAGACTCTGTCATTGTGCTGCTCTGTGGTCTCCTCAAGCTGCCGACACCTCCAGACTCAGTCATTGTGCCACTTGGTGGCCTCCTCATATTGCTGCCACCTCAAGACTGTAATTGTGCAACTCGTTGTCCTCCTCATACTGCTGCCAACTCCAGACTGTGTCATTGTGCCACTCGGTGTTCTCCTCATACTGCTTCCACCTCCAGACCCTGTCATTGGGCCACTCTGTGGTCTCTTCATGCTGCTTCCACCTCACCACTATGTCATAGGTCCGCTGTGGACTTCACATGCTGTTCCCACCCTCCTCACTTCATGACTGGTCCACTATTTTGGCTTTTGGCCTGGCTGACATCATAATTTATTTCACCTTTCTATTAATCTGTCAGAAGCAAGGAAAAATGAGACGCATAACAGATCCTGGTGGTGCAGCAGCTGCAAGGCCTGTATAGTCCCATCAGATTGGCTTATGATTTGGTACCCACTCCAAAAGCAGGAGTGGGTACAAAACACAGAAGACATGCAAATATTCCATTCATGTGTCATCTCAGTTTTTTTTTGGCATTAGCAATACTGAGGCTCAGTTGATACCTCAGTTATTTGGTCAGTTTTGACCCCGTGACTGCCCAAATAAGTGAAGCATGCAGTGATTCTAAGAGCGACCCCTGTCATCTGCATCTCATACTGACTCACAGTATTATTTCCTTACCACAGCAGACTCCCTATGCGTGTTACTGATAGGCACAGTGTTCTACACCACTATAAAGGCTCTTTGCAGCCAGGAAATAGACATTTTTAACGTATTTCACCGCAAATAAATTCAGATTTAACCAAATTTTTTACCAAAAATTCGGCGAACCGGCAAATTGAATTTATGAAAAATTCATTCATCTTTAATTGTTGCATTGTTGTTATGGCGCCCCCGGGTGTTAGCATGTTTCTCAGAAAATCCATTGAGTGTACTGCCAGTAATAACAAATACCTAATAGCTGAGGATCATCACCTGGATCATCTTTTTTTGCTATTTTGCACGTCAGCTAATAAGAATCAGTGGACAAGAATGAGCTTCATCTCAACTTCACATTATGTGGATATTCTGAGATAGAATCAAAGGAATCAAAGGCACTATAACAACTATTTGACAACAGTATCTAGACAAAGGGGCATTTTTAAAAATAATTTCCATTGAAAACAAATATTTAATTGTCTGACAATCCCTTAACTCTGATCTGTGATAAATATCTCTAATGGAATATATATTAAATATCTTAAACTACACAGGAGCTTGATTCTTCCGATTTGTCTTTTGTTTTTCCTTAATGACAAAATCTAAGAAAACTAACAAAAAGCATAAATGAATGCATAGATATAAAATGTATTTTTTTTTAATGTTCTGTTAGGTAACTCTGTGCCAAAGTCCATTAAGCAAAGCTGTTGTTGAAAATACAAGTATTGTTGACATGGTTGTATAAATTCAAGAATACACTAAGAGAAACTATCTTTCCACTGAGGTCATCAATCTTCCTTTGCTGCTGTCTGAGACACTGTCATTGTGACTCCTAATTTGACACAATTACCTACAAACCAAGGCAAGAACATGAAGGATCTGTGTATACCACAGACAAACTCAAAAAAAGGTCCTTAGGGCAAAAAAGGAGCTATTTGTCTCAGGCCATTGGAGAGGCTTATGGGACTTGCTCTGTGATGAGCTTTCAAACAGAAAGTGTCCAATATAAGATCTTTGCCCAAAGTTTATCTGCTGTCTGTTCTCACTCCAGGTTAAAGCATTCCTTTAAAGGGGTTTTACAGGCTTTAAATATTGATAACCTCAGGTTAGGTCATCAATATCAGAGGGTCTGACACCAGGCACCCCTGCCGATCAGCTGTATTAAGAGAAGGCACAGGCCAAGTGTGCGTGCCCGCATACCGTTTCTTCCTGCTTGCCATAGACATAGCAGCAGCGATTGTGTGCCTTGTTTTCAGCCAGCTGATTGGCAGGGTGATAGATAGATCATCTGGTATTGATGATCTATCCTGAGGATAGGTCATCAATAGTAAAAGCCTGGAAAACCCCTTTAAACTGTAACTGTCACTTGAAGTTTTTTTATTTTCTTATGTCAGGGTAGAGTGGACACCTGGAAGTTCGGGTTCGCCGAACTCACCTTAAAGTCTGGGTTCAGGACCCGAAATTGACCTGAACTTGACCCCGAACCCCATTGAACTTGATCCCAGAACTTTGGGGCATTAAAATGGCTCTAAAAGAGTCATGAGAAGGGCTAGAGGGCTGCAAAAGGCAGCAAAATGTGGGTAAGAGCATGACAAGTGCCATGCAAACAAATGTGGATAGGGAAAAATGACTTAAAATAAAATAAAATAAATTAAAATTAAAAATAATAATCTTGAACTAGGAGGAGGAGGTCCATATGGAGTAGGAGGTTGAGGAGGCAGTGGACGTGGCAGTGTAGGTGGAAGCGGTGGTGGAGGAGGTAGTCGCCAACAACACTGTTTTTTGTTTTTAACTTTTCTATTTTTTATTTGGGTAGACCCCAAAACATAGGGAAATATAGAAAGTAAAACAAAGAGAAAGTGCGCTGGAGTATAACAATGGCTGGGTGAGGCCAGTATACATGTCTATTCTGCACAAGGTACGGACAAGTCCTGTGGGATCCATGCCTGAGCTTGTCCACATTGGCTATGGACAGACGGCTGCGCTTGTTAATAACACCCCCTGCTGTGCTAAACACACGTTCAGACAATTCACTGGCTGCAGGCAGGCCAGCACCTCCGAGGTGTAAAGGGCAAGTTTAGGCCATGTGCCCAATTTGGAGACCCAAAAGTTGAATGGGGCAGACCCATCAGTCAGTACGTGTAGGCGTGTGCATACATACTGTTCCATTACGTTGCTGAAATGCTGCCTCCTGCTAAGATGTTCCATATCAGGACAATATTTCCCACCTTGTCCGTACCTTGTGCAGAATAGACATTTATAACTGCCTCAACCATACATTCTTGTACTCCAGTGCACTTATTCATTGAATCCTTTTTTTTTTTATATTTGTACCATTATTTTGGTGGCTACCCCAATTTGAATGAACCTCACCTCTGTCTGGGTGCCATGGGCCTACATTTCTGATAGTGGCCTGTTGCATTGGTGGGTGACATAAAGTCTGTTGTGCCGTGAATCAACCTCTCCTCTGTCCGGGTGCCAGGGGCTTACATTTCTGATAATTGCCTGTTCCATTGGTGGGTGACATGAACCCTGTTTTGCCATGCATTGAACTCTCCTCTCTCTGGGTACCAGGGGCCTACATTTGTGATCATCACCTGTTCCATTGGTGGGTAACATGAAGCCTGTTTTGCCGTGAATTGACCTCTCCTCTGTCTGGGTGCCAGGGGCCTACATTTCTGATAATTGCCTGTTGCATTAGTGGGTGACAGTAACCTCTTTTTGCCGTGAATTGAGCTCTTCTCTGTTTGAGTGCCAGGGGCCTACATTTCTGATAATTGCCTGTTCCATTGGTGGAGGACATGAAGCCTGTTTTGCCGTGAATTAGGCTCTCCTCTGTCTGGGTGCCAGGGGCCTACATTTCTGATCATGGCCTGTTCCATTGGTGGGTGACATGAAGCCTGTTTTGCCGTGCATTGACCTCTCCTCTGTCTGGGTGCCAGGGGCCTACATTTCTGATAATTGCCTGTTGCATTAGTGGGTGACAGTAACCTCTTTTTGCCGTGAATTGAGCTCTTCTCTGTCTGGGTGCCAGAGGCCTAACATTTCTGAATATCCCCTGTTCCATTGATGGGTAACATTAACTCAGTTTTGCCAGTGATAAGCCACAGCTGTGCATTGCTGGCAGGAAACCAAATTTTGTAAAAACATCTGTTACTGATCAAAAGATGCATGACTACAAATGCTTGCTGGTAGACTCGCTGTTGATGGCATTTCCACCTGACGCCTCCCCAACCTCCTATTCTACCTCCTCCTCCGAGTTGCCAATTAATAATGTTTAATTTTTATTTATTTTACTTTAAGCCATTTCCCTATCCACATTTGTTTGCAGGGCATTTACCTACATTTTGTTGCCTTTTGCAGCCCTCTAGCATTTCCAGGGCTTTTTTACATACATTTTAGTGCCCAAAAGTTCAGGTCCCCATTGACTTCAATGGGGTTCAGGTTCTGGGTCAAGTTCGTGTTAAGTTCGGATCCACAACCGAACATTTCAGTGAAGTTCGGCCGAACTCGTCAAACCCGAACATCCAGGTGTCCGCTCAATTATAAAGGGGACAGGATTCCCCGAAACGCGTTAGGTGTTTGTTTGCTACACTCAAGGACCAGTCCATTACAATAATCTATATCTGATACTTAGAATCTGAAGTGTTTCAGTCAGATAGAATGAAATCGAAGACATAGAAGCTCCAAGCTGGAATCTTGTCTCACGAGATGTAAAGCGGACCACGTGACATGCCAAATCGGAGCATAGCGTGAGACGCCGAACACACTCCAGAGACCGTACGGATTTCCTCGCTGAGCTGATAAACTCAACTTGCTGACAATTGGCATACTGAGACCCAGTACGATTTCAGGTAAGCCCACCTAGGAAGGATACCATTATCTCTGGCTTATAATCATAAAAGGCGAAATCATATACCAAAAGGTATAACTACCTAAAAAAAAAAAAATATGGGACAAATGAACAGCTCTAGACTAACAATAAGAAGTTAAAAATGCACACCATATGAGTGGCAATAGCATTTGTTTCAGTTACTAATATATTACCAGTCTATAAAGGGATCCACTTGGTACTAATACTATACATATGAATTCATTATAGCGCTGAGAAATTTGGAATTATTGACTATAATTCCAACCCATTGCATCTTACCGGCTAACTACTAAATGTTGGAGTGCCAGTCACTTCTGCTTATTTAAAGACATTTTACAATATAGAAAGGGTGATTCTTTTTTTACTTGAGCACCAATCCAGAGCTAAGAGAGAGTGAGTCATCTCCATATACTGAGTTACAGTTGCATTCCACACTCGATAAACGCTTGTTGATTGGCTGCTTGCAGCCTTTCAACAAGCACCATCAAACGGCCGGACACTGAACTCGAACCCAAACTTTTTCTGAAATGTTCGGGTTCGGGTCCGGGTCCCAAAAACCCTAAAGTTCGGTACGAACCTGAACTTTACAGTTCGGGTTCGCTAAACCCTAGTCAGTATTCAGTGTTATGAACTGCACGGTGAAGATGGTTCACTGTTTCATGAACAGAGACAGACTTCTGAGCCGGCATCTACTCTCCTTGCTTCATACATTGGTCTAACTTTACCTATATACTGTAAAACTAGTGTTTCTCATCTCCCTATCTATTATACTGACTGTCAGTTACTGATCAAAAGATGCATGACTACAAATGCTTGCTGGTAGACTCGCTGTTGATGGCATTTCCACCTGACGCCTCCCCAACCTCCTATTCCACCTCCTCCTCCGAGTTGCCAATTAATAATGTTTAATTTTTATTTATTTTACTTTAAGCCATTTCCCTATCCACATTTGTTTGCAGGGCATTTACCTACATTTTGTTGCCTTTTGCAGCCCTCTAGCATTTCCAGGGCTTTTTTACATACATTTTAGTGCCCAAAAGTTCAGGTCCCCATTGACTTCAATGGGGTTCAGGTTCTGGGTCAAGTTCGTGTTAAGTTCGGATCCACAACCGAACATTTCAGTGAAGTTCGGCCGAACTCGTTAAACCCGAACATCCAGGTGTCCGCTCAATTATAAAGGGGACAGGATTCCCCGAAACGCGTTAGGTGTTTGTTTGCTACACTCAAGGACCAGTCCATTACAATAATCTATATCTGATACTTAGAATCTGAAGTGTTTCAGTCAGATAGAATGAAATCAATCGGAGACATAGAAGCTCCAAGCTGGAATCTTGTCTCACGAGATGTAAAGCGGACCACGTGACATGCCAAATCGGAGCATAGCGTGAGACGCCGAACACACTCCAGAGACCGTACGGATTTCCTCGCTGAGCTGATAAACTCAACTTGCTGACAATTGGCATACTGAGACCCAGTACGATTTCAGGTAAGCCCACCTAGGAAGGATACCATTATCTCTGGCTTATAATCATAAAAGGCAAAATCATATACCAAAAGGTATAACTACCTAAAAAAAAAAAAAATATGGGACAAATGAACAGCTCTAGACTAACAATAAGAAGTTAAAAATGCACACCATATGAGTGGCAATAGCATTTGTTTCAGTTACTAATATATTACCAGTCTATAAAGGGATCCACTTGGTACTAATACTATACATATGAATTCATTATAGCGCTGAGAAATTTGGAATTATTGACTATAATTCCAACCCATTGCATCTTACCGGCTAACTACTAAATGTTGGAGTGCCAGTCACTTCTGCTTATTTAAAGACATTTTACAATATAGAAAGGGTGATTCTTTTTTTACTTGAGCACCAATCCAGAGCTAAGAGAGAGTGAGTCATCTCCATATACTGAGTTACAGTTGCATTCCACACTCGATAAACGCTTGTTGATTGGCTGCTTGCAGCCTTTCAACAAGCACCATCAAACGGCCGGACACTGAACTCGAACCCAAACTTTTTCTGAAATGTTCGGGTTCGGGTCCGGGTCCCAAAAACCCTAGTCAGTATTCAGTGTTATGAACTGCACGGTGAAGATGGTTCACTGTTTCATGAACAGAGACAGACTTCTGAGCCGGCATCTACTCTCCTTGCTTCATACATTGGTCTAACTTTACCTATATACTGTAAAACTAGTGTTTCTCATCTCCCTATCTATTATACTGACTGTCAGTGCTGGCTCAGCATTTAAATAGCTGCTGGAAAGATAGAGGAGAGACACTCTTTCAGCGCTGCTGGAGAGATAGAGGAGAGACACTCTGTCAACACTGACTGTCAGTGTAATAGTCAATGTAATGTATAACTTAAAGTATATTGCAAAAATGTTCTTAAGCACTTTTTCCACATATTAAAAACAATATTTGAGGTGACAGTTACACTTAAAGTCCTATTTATCCTAACCCAATGATGAGCAAAAAATAGATTGCAATCTACTAGTACCCTCAAGATGGCGACCAGTAGATCTTAATGTAGGCTACCAAGCTCTTCTCTTGCTGGATTCAAGAGCAACACCATCAAGCATGAATTAAAAATTGCCGTGGAACAGACAATTAAGGGCTATTTCTAACGAGACTATGTAATTTGGAAATCACGCTCCGTGTGTGAGCGTGATCCTCTGCTCTGTGGAAGTAAGGTATTTTAGAGGCACACAGCATTATAAATCAGTATAATGCAGTGCACTCCCGCAAGACAAGCAGTGTTCATAACAGAGGATCATGCTCACACATGGAGCATGATTTCTGGACTACACACACTCATGTGAAAAAGACCAGTCATGTACATTAGATGGCTGTTAGATAAACGCTCATTCCACCGACAGCTATTACTATCAATCCCCTCATATACAATTCCACTCGGCTCAGCAAAGCAAGCATGTTTTCTCAGGAGGAAGGGGGTAACTGCAAAGCTTCTCTGGCAGAGGCTTATTACTGCAAGAACACAAGGATTTGGCAGTTTGAATCCAAAATGCGCAATCCTTTTTTCCCCCTATATCTGTCTTCAGGAGAAAGTCACTAGTGATGAGCGGCAGGAGTTATTTTCGAATTCACGATATTTTGTGAATATAAGAGTGAATATTTGCTATACATTTGCAAATTTGCGGTTATTTTCTTAATTGTGAAAAATTGCCAATGTAATATTCACGTAATGCGCGCGCAATACAGGCATGGGTCACATTGGGTACATTTATCAAGCTGCTAGAAGTTTACTGAGACTGGAGATAATGGTTGGCATGACAGAACATTACAATAGCTTGATATATGCAGGTAGAGTGCTCCAATATATATCCGCGATTGTACAAATCGGCAATTAATGATGCGCATATTTTTGCGCAATACGTGCAACTGGGTGACATCACAGCATTATGTATGTATGGACAGCCGAACCTTTCACACTACCTAACACCCTGCACTCGAACCTATCAGCTACACTATAAATCAATGTATATACAGCAAAGCACAGAGCACAGCAATCGCACTGCTGTCTCTCTCAGAACTCCATTAAACTACAGAAAATGGCTACTGGGGAGGTTCCTTATATAGTAAGGGGTAGGGAACTTTCCTATTGGTTGCTAGGGATGTTGCTAAGCTCAGACAAAGACATTGCAGCCTTCTCATTGGCCCCACAAGCAAGAGGGAGGTTACTGATGAAAAAAAAAGTAGAATATTCAAAATTAAATGTTCGCGAATTCTCAAAGTGCATATTCGCGATAAATATTTGCGATTCGAATATTCGCGCCTAACACTAAGTCACACTGAAATCAGCCAGTTAAGCCGAAATACATATAAGGCTAAGTTCATATCCATGTTGGAGGCTCTGTTCAGGGTCTCTGTCGCAGATTCCATCAAAAAGACTTGACAAAAAAGTTCTGCAGGACTTTTTTGTCTGGTAAAAAGAAACAGGATTTTAAACTTACACTGAACAGACTCCATTGCAGTCAATAGAGTCTGTTCAGCTTTGTTCAGATCAGTTATGTGCCCTATCTGGCACCTCCATTAATTCTATTGTTCTGCTCCTCTAATAGAATAGAACAGCAGAAAAATCTAACAGTGATATGAACTCTGTCTTATGTGTATGTATGGCCAACATTACTGTGGCTAGATCTATTGTTATGGTGACACTGTAGCTAGTGCCACTATTATGGTGGAATTGAGACATCTGGAAAAAAAAAACACACTAAGACATCTGGAAATGGCATACCGTACCATACAATTTCACCACTCTACTGTGTGTGCCACGTGTGACTATTCCTAGTCCCCTGCTGGATCATCCACTGTAACTCAAGCTGCAATGTATGCACAGTATGCATAGAGATGTCTTACTTAAAGTTTGACTTTGTTGTCCTGTCCATTTTTATCATATTCCAAGGCTTGCTAAAAAGTCAGATTTTGACTCCCAGGGATCCACTTCCCCAAGGTGGCACTAGTAAGATAGTTCTCTTCCTTGGGAGATACCTCTTTGAATCTTACTTTCCCATGGAACTTTGCCAATAAGTCTCCATTCCATTGAGCGCTTCCAGTAAGTCTCCATTCAGGACCTAATAGACAATCCTGTGATATTCCCCCAAGCCTTACATCACATAGACTATAGTGTTCACATCTTGAACTGATGAGTATTTCCAAGATGGTTACAGTTGTGTACGTTTTGCCTACATGCATCTGCACTTAAAGGCAAGGTGTATATGTGTTCTCAATCATGGGTCATGTATGACTGATGGGCTCAGAGTATTTCCAATCATAAACTGCATGTATTAACCCGGTTATATTTTGTCTTCTGGAAAGAACTATGGTATAGTTTGCATACACTATCAGAAAGCATTGGTAAGATTAATAAGGTAAAGAGTGAATTGATTTTACACACATAAAATTCATTATGATTTTCCCAAGAAATTCAAATTTCGCTGACTTGAAAACTTTTGAGATTTTTCTTGCCAAAATCGCTTAAAATTTCAAGCATCAGTTTACTAGACAGGAAAGGTGTCTGCCACCAAAAGCGATAATTTTTTTACTTTTTTTTTTTTAATAAAAAATCCCTTAATGCAGTGTGTGATTAAACAGGCTGTTTGTCACCACTCACTACCAACCATTTTTCCATAGATATATATATATATATATATATATATATATATATATATATATATCACTGTCACTTTGCCATTGCTAATGCCATCTTGAGCTTGAAAGGGGTTGAATACAGTCCTAGGATCCCAAAGTGTCTCCCAAAAGGTCATGCTTGATTGTTCACAGCAAATTAGGTTTATTTGTTGTGAATGAAATCTGAAGGCTGATTTCGACTAAATCGGACCAGAAACAAATATTGGGAAATTCACCCATCTCTAGTAAGGGGTTAAAAGGAAATAGAAGATAAGGCATTTGATAAGGTAACAGCTGCATCAATTGGATCAGATTCTTTTCAATAACAGAACAACCTGGTGACAGAATTTATTTTTTCTGACAAACAGGCCTCGTTTTCCGAGGCGCTTTTTCAGAGATCGAAGCCAAAAGAAAAATGACTATTAACTCACCCTCTAAAGGCCAATATCTTTGTCAATAATTGGAGCTGAATGGCCTTGCAATGTGCTCTGATATGTTAGGCGTTCCATAATGGAAAGAAATTCATTAAGCACAACAGAGAGAAATGGTCTGTTGCTATAATATACAGCCGAAAATTAGAATTAGTGTGTGTGACTGGACTCGTTTCAAATAAAATCCATCTTTTACAGGTGACGGATGTAATGGAAAACGCTGATTGGAAATGGTCTGTCTTTATAAAGTTGATGATGCATCTAAAGACGCAGAAGAACATACTCATTTTATGTCATCTCCAACAGGACTAATTATGAAATTTCAGGCACTTATAGATGACCTGGAATTAAAACTACTGTACTTGCAAGAATGGCACTGGGATGAATATACTGTATGAAAAGCATTGAATTCTGACTGGAAATTTGCACATTATGAGAAAATGAATTTTAATGTCTTCTTCAAACTCATTTGAAAATGTCTCCTAATTACAACCAACTCCACAGATCATCAATCAATGTGTTATAAGGCATATATAGCACTCCAATATGAAAATACAAGACAACATAGTATTTATAATTTCAAATAACTTTATTACATATTAAATTAAACATAAAACCACATAATTGGTGATGACATACATATACATAAAGAACAGAGAACACTAAAGATATGGCAACAATCCTTAGACCCCACTACTGAGCCCGGTGCATGGCAAAATAGCACCTTACTTCGTATATATATATATATATATATATATATATCATCAAAGTAAAGTGCATAGTGTATATCAGAAATAAATCACAAAGCATAAGTCTAGAAAGGGAAGCATAAGGCCTTTATCACACAGGCGTCAAGTTTGACGCCCGGATAAGAGGCGGGTACGTTGTGGGAAAATGCACGATTTTTCAGCGCGTGTGAAAACTGTAATGCGTTTTGCTCGCGCGTGAGAAAAATCTGCATATTTGGTACCCAGACCCGAAGCCAGACTTCATTACTGAAGTCCGGTTTCCGGTTGAATACTCTGTATATTTTCCCTTATAACAGAGCTGAAGACAGAACAGGAGACCGGCAGCTACATGATCAATTGGAGGAGGTGAGTTAATTTTTATTTTATTTTTTAACCCTCTATTGCCCTTTTTACTCATACTTCTGTATTTTGAATGCTATTATTTTCCTTTATAACTATGTTATAAGGGAAAATAATAAAGATCAGGTCCCCATCCCGATCGTCTCCTAGCAACCATGCGGGAAAATCGCACCGCATCTGCAGGAGTCAATAGAAATGAATGGGTCCGGATTCAGTGCGGGTGCAATGGGTTTACATCACGCATTGCACCCGCGAGGAAAACTCGCTCGTGTGAAAGAGGCGAAATGTACGTCAGGACTGGAGTTACACTGGTCGGTATTATTATTATTATTATTATTTATTTTTAGAGCGCCATTCATTCCATAGCGCTGTACATATCATAAGCGGTGCACATACATAATACAGGCAATTGCCTTAAGCATGAACGAGACAAGTTACAGACTGGTACAGAAGGATATAGGGCCTTGCCCGTGAGGGCTTACAATCTACATGGTATGGGGGATGGAGACAGTAGGCGAGGGTGAAGCTGGTCATGGCGATATAGAGGCAGCAGTGTCACTGGTCGTAGGCTTGTCTGAAGAGGTGGGTTTTAAGGTTTCTTTTGAAGGATTCCACTGTAGGTGAGAGTCTGATATGTTGGGGTAGCGAGTTCTAGAGTATAGGGGATGCACGGGAGAAATCCTGGAGGCGAGTGTGGAAAGAGGTGATAAGAGGAGAGGAGAGAAGGAGGTCCTGTGAGGATCGAAGATTGTGTGTGGGGATGTATCAGAAAAGTAGCTCAGAGATGTAGGGAGGGGGCCGGTTGTGGACGGCCTTGTATGTGTTGGTTAGTATTTTAAAGTGAATTCGCTGGGCAATGGGGAGCCAGTGCAGGGACTGGCAAAGGGGAGAGGCAGAGGAGTAACGGGGGGAGAGGTGAATTAGTCGGGCAGCAGAGTTGAGGATAGATTGTAGGGGTGCGAGAGAGCTTGATGGAAGGCCACAGAGGAGAATGTTGCAGTAGTCTAGGCGGGAGATGATGAGGGAATGTACAAGTATTTTTGCCAATTCAAAGTTGAGGAAAGGGCGGATGCGGGAGATGTTTTTGAGTTGGAAGCAGCAGGTGGTGGAAAGGGCTTGGATGTGTGGTCGGAAGGAGAGGGCAGAATCCAAGGTCACTCCAAGGCAGAGGACTTGGTTGACCGGGGAGAGTGTGCAGTCATTGATTGTGATAGATAGGTCTGTTGGGGGGGGGGGGGTGAGCAAGATGGGGGAAAGATGATGAATTCTGTTGTATCCATGTTAAGTTTTAGAAAGTGAGAGGAGAAGAAGGAGGATATGCGAGATAGCCATTGTGGGATTCTGGATAGTAAGGTGGTGATGTCTGGACCCGAGAGGTAGATTTGTGTGTCATCAGCATATAAGTGATACTTAAAGCCATGGGACTCTATAAGCTGTCCCAGGCCGAAGGTGTAGATAGAGAAGAGCAGGGGTCCTAGGACGGAGCCTTGCGGGACACCAAAGGAGATGGAGTGAGGCGAGGAGGTGGTGTGAGAGTGGGAGACGCTAAATGTCCGGTCTGTGAGGTATGATGTGATCCAAGAGAGGGCTAGGTCAGTGATGCCAAGAGATGAGAGAGTTTGTAACAGAAGGGAGTGGTCGACAGTGTCAAAGGCAGAGGACAAGTCAAGGAGAAGGAGGACAGAGTAATGTTTTTTGGTTTTGGCAAGTAGTAGGTCATTGGTGACTTTGGTGAGCGCAGTCTTGGTTGAGTGGTGGGGTCGGAAGCCAGATTGTAGCCGGTCAAAGAGGGAGCAGGAGGAGAGCTGAGTGGACAGTTCAGAATGGACATGTTGCTCAAGTAGCTTTGAGGCATATGGAAGAAGTGATATGGGGCGATAACTGGACAAAGAATATGGGTCAAGTGAAGGCTTTTGGAGGATGGGTGTAATGGTAGCATGTTTAAAAGCAGAGGGGAAGAGACCAGAGGTTAGTGATAGGTTGAAGAGATGAGTTAGGGCTGGGATAAACACTGTGGTGAGGTTAGGGATGAGGTGGGATGGGATTGGGTCAAGAGCACAGGTGGTGAGATGGGATTTGGAGAGTAGAGTGGAGAGTTTTTCTTCTGTAATAGCGGAGAAGCTGGTTTTGGGAGAAGAGGACGGAGCAGCTGTGTGGAGGGTCTGTGGGGACTGTGTGTTGAAGCTTTCTCTGATGTTGACTATCTTTTGTTTGAAGAATGTGGCAAAATCCTCAGCCGAGATGAGAGGCGAGGGTGGGGGCGCTGGTGGACGGAGAAGAGAATTAAAGGTGTTAAAAAGTTGTTTTGGGTTGTGGGATAGGGAAGATATGAGAGATGAGAAGTAGGCCTGTTTTGCATTAGCAAGTGAGGATTTGAAAATGAGGAGGGATTGCTTGTATGCGGTGAATTCATCTTTAGAATGGGATTTCTTCCATCGCCGCTCGGAAGCCCTGGAAGCTTGTCTGAGATTTTTGGTCAGGTCGGTGTGCCAGGGTTGTCTGTTGATTTTTCTGGTTTTGTTGTGTGTATGTGGGGCAATAGTGTCCAGAGTTGCACTTATTGTGGTGTTATATAGGGTGGTGGCAGTATCTGGGTCTTGGAGGGAAAAAATTGAAGAGAGCGGCAGAAGAGAGTCGGAGAGCAAGCGAAAGTCAAAATGTTTAAGGTTCCTGCGGGGGTGTGCTAGTGTATGGACAAGGGGCGCAGCAGCAGAGACGAGTGAAGAGAAGGTGAGTAGGTTGTGGTCGGATAGGGGGAGAGGCGAATTAGAAAGGTTAGATAGGGAGCAGAGGCGAGTAAAGATAAGATCCAGAGTGTGACCTTCTCTGTGTGTGGGAGCGGAAGACCACTGTGAGAGGCCGAAGGAGGAAGAGAGTGATAGGAGTTTAGAGGCGGCTGAGTGGCAGGTGTCAATGGGGATGTTGAAGTCACCCATGATGATAGTGGGGATGTCAGCAGAAAGAAAGTGTAGGAGCCAGGTGTTAAAGTGGTCAAGAAAGATGGTGGTATCTATATATATTCTATATGTTCCCCTTCTGGACATATGCTTTGTTTATTATTGATCTATATCTATAGACTACTTTGTTTTTGTAGAGCACTCGAGGATAATGGAAGTCAATTGGAGCAACCCGAGCATAAAACCAGGCACCCCGTGCTCTGAAGAGAGGAGGGTGTCTGGTTCATAGGAAAAGGCCAGAAATTGATGGAAACACAACCGAAATGGTTCAGGAACAGCATGGATGGATGCATCTTGGACATCCAGGTCGCTGCTGGGAACAATGTTGTCCGAGTAGTACGCCACTTTTACAGAGTGACAATAATACACCCAAAACAAAAGATAAAATCGATTTTAGAGGAAAAATTGTTAGGAAACATTCTTCCCTGTATATTTACTTGTATATAGAGTGAGAGTGCTGCCAAAAATTGCAAGCAAGAGGCACTCCGATACAACCTGTATATCACTTAAAGGAGGGCCTCATTCACATTGTGGTACAATTGTTCATGTAGTGGGACTCCTACACTAATAAAGCCTATGCACTAAGTAAAAAGGGCTGCCAAAAATGACAAGGAACCTGCACTCCAATACACCCTTTGTTACACATAAAGGGGGGCATCATACACACCCTTGAAAAATTATGATTGGTGGCCTGCTGGTGACCCTCAAAAACATTTGGGGCAAGGGCCTGATGATCTGACAATCTAAAACAATAGAGGCGAGGGCCTGCTGATGAGCTGACCCTCTAAAACATTAGGGGTTCGGGTCTGCTGGTGAGCTGACTCTGTAAAAGATTGTAGGTGAGGGCCTGCTGGTGAGCTGACCCTGTAAAACATTATAAGTGAGGGCCTGCAGGTGAGCTGACCCTGTAAAAGATTATAGGTGAGGGCCTGCTGGTGAGCTGACCTTCTAAAAGGTTGTAGGTGAGGGCCTGCGGGTAAGCTGACCTTGTAAAACATTATATTTAAGGGCCTGCAGGTGAGCTGACCCTGTAAAAGATTGTAGATGAGGGCCTGCAGGTGAGCTGACTCTCTAAGAAATTATATGCGAGGGCCTGTAGGTGAGCTGACCCTGTAAAAGATTGTGGTCTCCGCATGCTGGTAAGCTGATCCTGTAAAACATTATATGCGTGGGTATATATGCGAGGGCATTATATGCGACGAATAAGCATGTTGATATGATGGAAGAGGAGGAGGAGTACGAGAAAAGGAAGATTCAACCATATACCCTTTTTTGTGGTGGAAGGGGTGCATGGGAATACAGTGTATTCAGTACATTATAAGCAACACATTTAAAGTGCCTTTATGTTCATCAGCTTTCCTCTGGTGGAGTTGAAAAGTCAGTGGCAATCCAGGTCTTGTTCATTTTTATAAGATTCAACCTGTCAGCATTTACAGTTGACTGGCGGATACATTCATCTGTTATAATGACACCAGCAGCACTAAATACCCACTCATAAAAAATTATCACATATTTTATTAGGTAATAACAATTACAAACAAAACATATAATGCAAAATTTATTATAAATACAGCAGCAATGCAGGCTAGTGCTGCGGCAAGCAGTTCACCTACTGAACCACAGGTAACCCAATCCTAATAAAGGGAGACTCAAAGGAGTTCACTAAAGGGGATCTATCAGAGGAATCCATAATATGTACCAATATCTACTCAAACAGTAATATACAGTGCCACTTGCACCATTTACCAAACGGGGCCCCTTAAAAAAAAACAAGCAAAAAGCATGTCGGGGGGTGCTCCCCGCTGGTCCGTGGTCCGATTCACTACCGATTCTACTCCTTAAGTAAAAAAAGAAGTATTTTTATATATTTTTTGCCTCTGCATTTCTCACGGGTGTTCATATTAGCATGTGCTTCGTTTAACCCTGTTTGGTAAATGGTACAAGTGACACTGTATGTTATTGTCTAAGTAGGTATTAGTACATATTAGGGATTCCTTTCATACGTAGATCCCTTTTAGTGAACTCCTTTGAGTCTCCCTTTATGAGACTCAGGGATTGGGTTACCTATTGTTCAGTAGAGATGTCGCGAACATAAAATTTTCCGTTTGCAAACGGAGAACGCGAGCTTCCGTAAATGTTCGCGAACGTGCGAACCGGGCGAACCGCCATAGACTTCAATAGGCAGGCGAATTTTAAAACCCACAGGGACTCTTTCTGGCCACAATAGTTATGAAAAAGTTGTTTCAAAGAGACTAACACCTGGACTGTGGCATCCCGAAGGGGGATCCATGGCAAAAGTCCCATGGAAAAATGCGTAGTTGATGCAAAGTCGGGTTTTAATCCATGAAGGGCATAAATCACCTAACATTCCTGAATTGTTTGGAATAACATGCTTTAAAACATCCAGTGTCTGTATACAATCAGGTATGATGTTGTATCGATCAGGAAGTGTAAGGGTTACGCCCGCTTCACAGTGACAGACCAAACTCTGACAGTCCAAACTCCCAGTTTAACGCACTGCAAACAATCGCAAACAGTCCATTAGCACAACCGCAAACTCCCCATTTGCACAAGGTTGGATACCAAGCTAGCCATGTCCCGTTCCTTGTCCTCACTGACGTCATTGAAGGTCTTTTCCTCCACCCAGCCACGTACAACACCAAGGGTCCCAAAAGGTGACAACAAGCCCCCTGGGACGCCTGCTGTGGTTGGTCTTCCACCTCCTCAAAGCCACCTTCCTCCTCTGACTCCTCTTCTTCAGACTCCTCTCTCTGCATTGCCGCAGGTCCAGCAATCGACAACGTCAAGGTTGCTTCTGGTGGTGATGGTGAAAACAACTTTTCTTCTTCATGCTCATCTACGGCCTGATCCAGCACTCTTCGCAGGGCACGCTCCAGAAAAAATGCATATGGGATGAGGTCGATGATGTTTCCCTGGGTTTGACTGACCAGGTTTGTCACCTCCACAAAAGGATGCATGAGCTTACAGCCATTGTGTATGAGCATTCAGTAACGGCTGTCCTCTTTTTTTTAAATTAAAAAAATCTTACTAGTTTAATCTCTGTTTTGTCCCCTATCAGGGACTGGTGTATGGAATAGATTTTAGGAACCCGGAGATGGAAAAAGATGATTGGTCGGTCCTCTTGCTTCCAATTTGGGGCACTGCGCATGCGCCGCGCAATGTACTGTGCCACCTGTACAAATAGTGTGAACTACTATTCTTACCATTTTAATCTTTGTTAAGTCCCCTATCAGGGGACGTGTATTGAACTGAATCCTTGCATGGGGAGATAAAGAAAAAAGCTTGCTCTGTCCGTTTCCTTCTAATTTTGGGCACTTGCAAAGGAATTTGCCACTAATGCAACTAGTGTTAACTAAGTACTATTCCTATCAGTTTAATCTCTGTTTTGTCCCTTATCAGGGCCAGGGCTGGTGTAGTGAATAGATTTTTGGAAGCGGGAGATAGAAAAAGACCCATGCTCGGTCCGCTTCGTTTGAATTTCAGGTCACTGTGTGCGCGCAGTGCAATGTACTATGACACCCTATATGAATTGTGGGCAGTGGGCACAGTACAGCCTGTGGGCCTGACACACACTGGCAGGTAACTGCAATTATATCAAAGGGTAAAAATTAAATGACTTTTTTATCTGCAAGGTACTGTGCCACCCTATATAAGTGGTGGGCAGTGGGCACAGTACAGTCTTTGGACCTGACACACACTGGCAGAAAACACAATTATATCAAAGGGTTAAAATTAAATGACTTTTTTTTATCTGCAAGGTACTGTGCCCACTGCCCACCACTCATATCGGGTCAGGAAACTGCACTTATATTAAAGGTTAAAAATGAAATAACTTTTTTATCTGCAAGGTACTGTGGCACCCGATATTATGGCAGTGGGCACAGTACAGTCTGTAGTCCTGCGGCCTCTAACACATGGGCAGGCAACTGCAATATATATATAGAAAAATAAAATAAAAACAGACTGCTGTACCAGCCCTAAAAAGGGCTTTTTGGGGTGCTGTCAGGATGCTGTCCTTACAGCAGATGAGTCTTTGAGGACTGGAGTGGTCACAGAACATTGGCTTAGCTAATGTTTTCCCTATTAATTCAGCAGCAGCAGCTGGCAGCAGGGAGGGCCAGCACCTCCAAGGTGTAGAGCGCTAGTTCATGCCAGGTGTCCGGCTTGGACATCCAGTAGTTGTAAGGCGCTGAGGGATCATGGAGGACACTGACACGATTTGCTATGTACTCCTTCACCATCTTCACAAATTTTTTTCTCCTTGTGACAGTAGGTTTTTCACGTCCTCTCTACCAGAGGAATGAGATATGAGAAGTTCTCTTTGTAGCGGTGGTCAAGAAGGGTGAAAAACCAGTAATCCGTGTTGTCTGAAATACATATAACTCGCGGATCACGGGAAAGTCAGCCTAACATGAAGTCAGCTATGTGTGCCAGAGTACCAACAGGCAAGACTTCGCTGTCGTCATTAGGAGGATGACTCTCAATCTACTCATCCTCTTCCTTCTCTTCTGCCCTTTCCCCACGCTGGATAGATGGAATTAAACTTCCATGGGTACTATCCTTTGTAGCAGAGGCAACCATTTCCTGCTCCTCCTTCTCCTCTTCATTATCCAATTCGTGCTCAGAAAACGAACTGAGGGTGATCTGGCTATCACCCTGTGTAATGTCTTCTCCCATTTCCACCGCTTCCACATGCAAAGCGCCATCCTTAATTGTGAGCAGCGAGAGTTTGAGTAGCTACAGAAGTAGGATGGTTACGCTGATAATAGCGTTATCGCCGCTCATCATCTGTGTTGATTCTTTAAAGTTTCTTAAAACCTCACAGAGGTCAGACATCCGTGCCCACTACTTGCTTGTGAATAGCGGAAGCTGACTGGAAAGGCGACGACCATGTTGCAGCTGGTATTCCACTACTGCCCTCTGCTGCTCACAAAACCTGGCCGACATGTGGAACGTCGAGTTCCAGTGCATGTTCACGTCGCACAACAGCCCGTGAGCTGGCAATTTCAAGCGCTGCTACAGCGTTGACAAACCGGCTGAAGCTGTCAATGACTTGCGGAAATGTGCACACATGCGGTGCACCTTCACCAGTAGATCAGGTAAATTGGGGTTGGTTTTGAGAAACCGTGGAACCACTAAGTTTAAGACATGGGCTAGGCATGGGATGTGTGTGAGCTTGCCGAGCTCAAAAGCCGCCAACCAAGTTGCGGCCATTGTCGGACACAACTATGGCTGGCTGTAGGTTGAGTAGCAAGAGCCACAGCTCAGTCTGGTCTCTTATCCCCTGCCATAGCTCTGCGGCAGTGTGCTGTTTGTCCCCTAAGCATATCAGCTTCAGTAGGGCCTGTTGCTGCTTCCCCACTGCAGTGCTACACTGCTCCCAGCTACCGATTTATGGCATGACTGGTGCTGCACACGGGTAATTCGGAGGTGGACGTGGAGGAGTAGGCGGAGGAGAAGAAGTGAGGGTTGGAGGTGCTAACGTAGGTGCTGGCGTCAACCCTGATTGACGTAGGGACCACAATCCTTGACTTCGGTATCACCTGTGCCATGCCAGGGTACGACTCACTCTCGGCCACCCAGTGTGCCGTCAGTGAAATGTAGCGTCCCTGGCCAAATGCACTTGTCCATGTGTCCATGGTTAAGTGGACCTTTCCAGTAACTGGGTTGGTCAGGGCACGTGTGATTTTACGGGACACATGTTAGTTTAAGGGGGGCATTGAAAAATAGTGGCGGCTGGGGACTGCGTAACGCGGGACGGCCGCCCACAGTAGCCTGCGGAATGCCTAAGTGTCCACAATTACAATCAGGTGAACACAGCGCTATTGGAATGGGTGTGTGGTATGATTGGGTGATGCGGCATGTTTGGACCCGCCCTATTTGTATATATATACCCCTTGGTTAATTCATTATTCAGACCCCTTGAAAAAGCTGACAGCGAAACGCGCGTCGGGGAGGTTTCTTGTGGCTGTGGCGGGAGGGGCCGATATTTTGGTCAGTATGACTTTGAATTTATGAGGCACACTGTTTTTGATTTGATTATTTATTGCACTTGCACTTTAAACTATTTATGTATGCGCACTATTATAAACATTATTGTGCTGGCTAATGTTATTTTTCACTGTAAACTGTGTGCCTTCAACCTACATCAACAATGATGTGGAAACCACATGCCACAAATTTGTTTTTAACATGTTTTTAATGTGATGCCGTTTAATATAAACTAATAAAATTTGATAGTGTTTAGAATGAACTTCTTGTTAATTGTATCATTTTTGATTAGATGATCCTGATATTTCTTGTTGGTTTTGTCTAAGTGTCCACAAGCCTTAATGGCAACATTCCCAGGGCCAGTAATTTGGAATGCTGCGCATTTAGTGCTATGGCCTGTGGGTGGGAGGTTGGCTGGGTATTTGCGCTTGCGTTCAAAGGCCTACGGTAAGGACATTTGGATGCTGCGCTGGGACACAGAAGTGGATGTTGTTGCTGATGGTGCTTGCGAAGGTCCGGGTGCAGGGCGGGAGGCAGCCAGGCCTGCTCTTTCGACAGGGGATTGGCCAGCACGTAACTTAGAGGAAGAGGAGGCAGTGGTGTGACCCACAGACACAGATTGTGGACCCAGGGATTTGTCCCACTTATTAGAATGCTTGGATGCCATGTGGCAGATATTGCTGGTGATGTTGATGTTGCTAGTGTTCACGCTCCTGCTCATTTTGGTACTGCATGGGTTTCAAACTACTATTCTTTTGACTTTTCTCAAAAACTCATACTGCGGAACACCTATCCCTTGGCAACGGATATTTCCGCAAGGGGGTGCTCCGTGGAACAGTTGCGGGCCATTTTGGCATGGCCCGCCTTCTCCCTTTTGCCACCCCACTGCCTCTTCCAGCCTGTTCCGGTGCTGCGGATCCCTCCCTCTCTGTACTGCTGTCATCAATCGGTTTTCCTCCTTCCCAGGTTGGGTCAGTGACTTCATCATCCACGACCTCCTCTTCCACTTCCTCACTCTGCTCATCCTCCTGACTTGTTGACCTAACCACAAACTCAATGATTGACAACTGTGCGTCATCCTCTTCTTCAACCTCTTGAGACAGTAATTGTCGTTCACTTAATGGCAACTGTGTCTCATCATCACCCACCTCATTAAACAATAATTGCCGTTCCCCACTGGCATCTTCTTGTGACTGTGGATGCTTAAGAGGTTGGGAATTAGGGCACAAGATATGTCCCTCTTCAAGCATGCTTGGCGAGAGAGCCAAATGAAGGAATGGCGATGAAAAGAGGTCCATGGAATATCCGAGTCTGGGGTCACTTGTTTGCCCAGACTCTCCATGGTGGGAGGAAGGAGGATCAGGGTGAGGATTGTGATGACTAGACTCCTGGCTACTGAGACTGGACTTGGTGGAAGAAAGTTTGACTAGAAGCATTTTCTGCTGCAATCCAACCAACCACCTGGTCGCACTGGTCTGACTACAAGGGTTGTGTCCTGCGCCACCCTGCAAACTGGGACATGAAGCTAGGTATCGTGGATGATTGTTTTTCTTGTGCTCTGGCATCAGGCACAGTTTCACCTCGCCCACATCCCCGTCCCTTACTGCTCGCCTTCTTCATTTTAAATATTATATTTGCTTGAAAATATGTCACACGTACAGTAGCGTAGGATTTGGAAGTGTATTCACAAAAAATATTTAAAAAGGTATTTAGGATGTGGAAACATCACACAGGAGATATCATGCAGATAATGTCAATGCTGTCAATAGCAGCTAATAAAAAATTACAGGGAATATCACAGATATTTGGGATGAGGAAACGTTATACAGGAGAGGTACCACAGGTAATGTCACTGTTTGCAGCGTCTACAGAAAAAGTACACTGTATGTCACAGATAAACATTTTATCTGCACATGTTACACTGGAGATGTCCCCCTGGTAATGTCACTGTCAGAAGCGGACACAGTCTATTGAAAAAATACACTGTATGTCACTGATATATTTTTTAAATGTGCATGTTACACTGGAGACATTCCACTGGTAATGTCACTGTCAAAAGCAGACACCGTCTATTGAAAAAGTACACTGTATATCACTGATACATTTTTTAAATGCTCATGTTACACTGGAGATAGTCTCCTGGTAATGTCACTGTCAGAAGCGGACACCGTCTATTGAAAAAGTACACTCTATGTCACTGATAAAAAAAATTTAAATGCATATGTTACACTGGAGATATGCACCTTGTAATGTCACTGTCAGAAGAGGACACCGTCTATTGAAAAAGTACACTGTATGTCACTGATAAATTTTTAAAACGCACACAGTACACTGGAGATAGTCCGCTGGTAATATCCCTGTCAGAAGCTGACACCGTCTACAGAAAAAGTTCACTGGATGTCACAGATATTTTTGGGATATGCACACTTTACACAGGAGATGTGGCACAAAAGAAATATATTGCTGCTGCCACACGCAATAGTCCTTAAAAGGCCTTTTGGGTCTGTAAAGTTTTAGCAATGTAAGTTTTTCTAATAAAACTAGTGGAATATCATTTACTACACTGTCTGTCCCTTCCTATGCACAGGTCCCCCTGACTAGAATGAGCCGAACACGCGCCATCGGGTGCCATATAGCACCCGAAGACGTGTTCCGGCCAGCCAATCAATCAGTGTAATGACAGCAGCCAACATGGCTACAGCATTACAGTGGGAGCAGTACTTACCCGCACGTTTATTGGCTGCGTAGCAGCCAAAAAACGTGGGGGGAGGTGACTCAAGCATTGCGCTCGAGCACATGCGGTACTCGGCCGAGTACCGCCATGTGCCGAGCTTCGAGATGCTCAATCTGAACTTGCTGCTCAGCCGAGCATGCTCGATCCACACTAAAGCTACATGCACACGACAGTGAAAATAAAAAACGTCCGTTAAAAACGGAAACACTGTCAGTTTTTCATGGCCATTTTGCATCAGTGTGTGCATCCATTTTCTGGCTGTGTGTCCGTTTTTAATGTCCGTTTTGCATCTGTTTTGCATCAGTTTTTCATGTCCGTTAAAAGCGTGAAATTTTTTAATAGTGCCCTCAGCTTTATTAATGCCTCCCAAAAAAAATTCCTGCTCTATGGGGGACATTATTTAAGATGGGGGTATCTTAAATAATGCCACCCATAGTGTAGGAATTTTTTTTTCACCCCATCTTTAAAAATGTTCCCTAATGTCCCCCATTGTTTTAATAATGCCCCCATCGTGTCCCACAGCCATAAAAAAAACCTCTTTTCTCTTTACAAAATGGAAGGTGCACGATGACGTCACTGCACACTCCCACATGGTTACGTCACCACGCACAACGCAGGTCCTTCGGCAGGTCCTTCTCAATGAAGAGAGAAGAAACTTCCGCACCGCAAGCATCTGGATGAGTTGAGTGCTTCGGGAGACCATGGGGGCATTATTTCAACTATGGGGGAATTATTTCAACTATGGGGGTATTATTTGAAATATCAGGCACATTTTTTAACCCACAATGTACCCGTTTTCAATGGCCTTTAGATGGGTGCCCTCCTGTCAATCGGCCGTTAAAAACGGTCCCATTGATTTCAAAGGGGTCCGCATGGCCGTGGAAACAGCCAAAAATAGGACATGTACTATTTTTGGACGGACGCTATTCACTGGTCGTTAAAAGAACGGCCATGTGAATGGCCCCATAGACTTTCACTTGTGCTAAAAATGGTCGTGTGACGGCCGTTACTTAGACGGCCGTCACACGGCCATTTTTCAGTTTCGTGTGCATGAGGCCTAATGTATGCCACCAATTTTGTGATTTTATGATTGATTTAATATGTAATATAGTTCTTTGTAAGTATAAATACTGTGTTGTATTTTCACATTGGGGTGCTTAATTTGAAAATGTGAAAAATATTGCCCGTGAATGATGTAAGTGTTATTAAATCACAAAGCTGCTGGGAGTAGCGAGCTGTGGTAAAGGGTTGATGTTGCTATTTTTCCTATTATTTCTAGTGTCTCTGTATACTTTCCAACACATTGTGCAGGGGAGAAAAAAGCAAAGGTTAATTAAAATATACAAACATAATTTGAGTGAAAATGGAGCTGACAGTTTACTGTAGAGAGGAAGAAAGAGAATGCTTGAGTGCATATTTTAAGGAATATACCGGTCACATATGCCGGTTGAAAATTAGTTATAAAAGGAGGTTCACAGCATAAATCAGCATAAAATTTTGATTATATGTGTGCTAATGTGGCCATTTTGGCTGTCCAGAAAATGGAAATCCAGGCTTCATTTAGCATAAACAGGTCATCAGGCTGATTAAAGGGATTGTCTGAGTTATAAAACAGGTTTACACAGGCAGGAATGGTCAAAAAATAATAAAACAAAACATTTTCACTGATTTCACCCCCTTACCGATTCCAGTGTCACTGCTCCAATGCCCTTGATCGCTGCAGCCATGATGTCATCTTGGCTGCAGTGATGATCTGCCCGTATACCATACATGCCTCAGTGATAAGCCATACATGAAAGCTAGGGCCAGTGATTTACTGCAATGATCACATGAACTATACGGGCAGGTCATCACTGCAGACAAACAAAGCCTGGTGAGTGAGGATCAGGGCAGTGTGGTGGATGCAGCAGGGGATTTAAAAAGATGCATCTATATTAGGCTTATTAATTCACATCACTTTTAAGCTTTCCGTTATTCTGATCCATCAGAAGAAGATAAAAAAAAACATGATCCTGTAAAAAACAGATCATGTTGCATCAGTTATGTATAGGATTGCACAGGATCCGTTTTTCTGTAAACAAAAACGGATCCTTTTGCATCAGTAATTATCCGTTTGAGCCATTTCCGTCTGAAATCCGTTTTTTCTCCATCTAAAAAAATGGATCTCAGATGGAGATGGCATGGCTCATACAAATGACAACTGATGCAAGAGTATCTGTTTTTTTTTTTTACATAATCCTGTTTTTTCCCCTCTCTGTTTTCTGACAGATTAGAATAATGGAAAGCTAAAAGGTGATGGAAACTCAGCCTTAGGGCTCATGCACATGAACGTGTGCTGTGTGTTGCCGTATTATGCACCACATTTGCAGATCCGCAATACACGGGAACCATTCCGTGTGCATTCCCATTCACTTCAAGGGAATCACGGAATGGAACACTACAGAAGCACTATGGAGTGCTTCCGTGGGGTTCCTTTCCGTACTTCCGTTCCGCAAAAAGATAGAACTTTCTCTATCTTTTTGTGGAACGGATGAATGCAGACCCATTCAAGTTGAATGGGTCTGGATTCATCCCGGTGGCCATACGGAGGTTGCCCGTGCATTGGGGACCACAAATTGCGGTCCCTAATGCACGGAACGACTCACCTACGGCAGTGTGAATGAGCCCTTACTGTTTTTCATTAAAGGGGTCGTCTGGGTTCAGAGCAGAACCCAGACACATCCCCATTTTCACCCATCCGGCACATGCTCCGATGCTTTCCCTTGCCCTGCACTGGATCGTACAGGGCAAGGGCTTGTTTGTTTATATTTTCAGACTGTTAGACGAAGGCTTCCACCTAGCAGTATTCCCAGTGACATTAACAGCACTGAAAGGCGGACTTTAGCGCTACCCCCAGCGTAGGGCAAAGAGCATCGGAACATTATATGCTCATATCAGGGGCTGACTGGGTGAAAATGGGGGTATGTTACGGTTCAGATCTGAACCTGGAAAACCCCTTTTAATTTATTATAATTGTTTCCTGGGTGGAGTTTTATAACTAAATCCATTTAATACATTCAACACAAATTAAAATCCCAATAATCGCTTTCTGAATATGCTCGCCAGGACTCCAAATCACCAGTTTTTATTTTCCTACTGTCCCCATTTACTTGTTGTTATCTCTCAAAGCTGCACTGAAATATGCAGTATGGACTGCTGTGCTATGCAAACATAATGGAGAGGACCCCCTGTGCGCATTCACGGTAATCCTGATAATGTATTTCAATGCAGATCTGAGTGTTGACAGCGGGGGAATCAAAGGCAGTAGGAATATAAAAAACAGTGATCTGGACTCCATATCTGCAGTACTACTCATGTATTACCTCAGATAATAGGGGAAGCAAACTAGGCAGCAACCTATGGCCCTCATTTTTTAGTGGTGCCTAAGAAGTGAAGTCCCAAAAGCAACCTAAGGGTGGAGGGAAAATACTTACACTCTGTGTGTAAGTTTCTGTAGCGTGCACATTTATACATGTATCCACTCTTAAGTCTTAACTTTCCACATGTTGCATTAAAATAAAAAAAATTAAAGGGTTTTTAAAGGACTAGAATTAATAGGACTTAGGGAGTAGCTAGAGCAGAAAAGTCAAGGCCTGCTGCCCCAGGTAACAGTAGTAGCAGACACAATATAAATGCAGGTTCCCCTATGCTTGAATTTAGATGACCATATGTAGCTAAAACTGGAGTTTACCATCCAGAATGAAGTTGATGTGATGGATGGGCACAGATATTTCAGCACCTCAAGTTTACATGCGTAGTAAATGTGGTATTAGGTTAAATTCAGATCATATAATTTACGTTTATAGAGTGCTCATATATATTTTTCCATTGCAAATATGGCCACATGTACCTGCAGATTTACTTTATATTTCAGGATGAGCTGATGAATTCTGTTTCTGTTCTTAGGTTTTGCAGTATATACTTGGAGGAGTGGCTACCTCCATCTATGTTGCACAATTACTGACCCATCCGTCCCACAGACTTTTTTAAAATTGCCGTTATATAGCTGAGTCTGTTTTCCCTACTCATCGAGGTCTGTTAGCACAGAGCAAGGAAGCAAGTTGTGGCCTGCTGGCTCAGAGAAGCAACAACTGTAGCAGACACAGTATACAGTGGATATAAAAAGTCTACACACCCCTGTTAAAATGTCAGGTTTCTGTGCTGTAAAAAAATGAGAGAAACATAAATCATTTCAGAACTTTTTCCACCATGTGAACTATAAACTGTACAACTCAATTAAAAAACAAACTGAAATCTTTTAGGTAGAAGGAAGAAAAAATATTAAAATAAAATAATATGGTTGCATAAGTGTGCCCACACTTAAACTAATACTTTGATAAAGCACCTTTTGATTTTATTACATCAATCAGTCTTTTTGGGTATGAGTCTATCAGCATGGCACATTTTGACTTGGCAATATTTGCCCACTCTTCTTTGCAGAAACTTGCCACTCTGCCCCATAGCCAAGGCATATGAAGAATAAGGGGGATTGTTGTCACATGTTCCACACAGCCAGTACTTGCCAGATATTCCTGAAGCTCCTTTAATGTTGCTGTAGGCCTCTTGGTAGCCTCCCAGACCAGTTTTCATCTCGTCTTTTCATCAATTTTGGAGGGACGTCCAGTTCTTGGTAATGGCAATATTGTGCCATATTTTCTTCACTTGATTATGACTGTCTTCACCGTGTTCCATGGTATATCTAATGCCTTGGAAATTCTTTTGTACCCTTCTCCTGACTGATACCTTTTAACAATGAGAACCCTCTGATGCTTTGGAAGCTCATTGTGGACCATGGCTTTTGCTGTGGGATGCGACTAAAAAAATTTCAGAAAGACCAACTAGAGCAGCTGAACTTTATTTGGTGTTAATCAGAGGCACTTTAAATGATGACAGGTGTATGCTGACTCCTATTTAACATGGTTTTGAATGTGATTGCTTAATTCTGAACACAGCTACATCCCCAGTTATAAGCAACCACATTATTATTTTTTTTTTTTTTGTTTTCTTCCCTCCACCTAAAAGATTTCAGTTTGTTTTTCAATTTAGTGGTACAGCTTATAGGTCACATTAAAGGTGGAAACAGTTCTGAAATGATTTATCTTTGTCTTCTTTTTTTTACATCACAGAAACCTGACATTTTAACAGCGGTGTGTAGACTTTTTATATCCACTGTACATATGGGTTTTGATCTCCTAGACTTTAGATGACCATGTGGCATACAGATAGTTAGTAAATAGAGTAGTATCCTTATCCAGACTGGGGTCACTTTGCCGTGGTGGAGGGGCACAGATATTTTTGATCAAAATATATTTGCAAAGCACTTTGGGAAAGCCTCTGAATATAGATAAGCAAATATTTCAAAAATTCGATTTGCCGGTTTGCCGAATTTTTGGGGAAAAATTTGGTTCAATACGAAATTATTTGCGTCAAATTTTGTAAAAACCCTGGCTGCAGAGAGCCTTTATAGTGGTGTAGAACACTGTGCCTTGCAGTAACACGCATAGTGAGTCTGCTTTGGTAGTGAAATAATACTGTGAGTCCGTATGACATGCAGATGACAGGTGTTGCTATTAAAATCACTGAACACTTTACTTATTTGGGTAGTCACGGGGCCAAAACTGACCAAATAACTTGAGTATGAACTCAGCCTTACAGGTAGATGTCAAGAAGAAGCACACTCCTTTTACACCCTATTCAGTTGATTCCACATAGATGTATACAGAACCTGTTCTATTAAACACTTATACAAGTTGATCCCCCCGACAGAGTGGGGAGGGTGTCTGCAGTAAGTTTGTGTTGACATCACTGATTATTTTGCCCTTCCTCTGATCATTCAGAACAAAAAACCCAAAAAAACGGATCCTGTCTGTTAAGCATCTGCCTTCACTCGGTCAGCATTTGGTCAGTGATCGATCAGTATTGCTAATTAGAGTTGAGCGAACTCCTGGAAGTTCGGGTTCGCCGGGTTCGGCCGAACTGCATTGCAAGGTTCCAGTTCGGGAACCGAACTTGACCTCGAACCCAAACCCTATTGAAGTCAATGGGGACCCAAACTTTGGGGCACTAAAATCGCTCAAAAAAAGTAATGGAAAGGGCTAGAGTGCTGCAAAATGAAGCAAAATGGGGGTAAGAGCTGGACAATTGCCCTGTAAACAAATGTGGATAGGGAAATGACTTAAAATAACATAATATACATAAAAATAAAAAATAATCATCTTGAACTAGGAGGAAGAGGTCTATATGGAGTAGGAGGTTGAGGAGGCGGTGGATTTGGCGGTGTAGGTGGAAGCGGTGGTGGAGGAGGTAGTCGCCAAGAAGACATTTTTTTTTATTTTTTTTATTTGGGTAGACCCCAAAACATTGGGAAATATAGAAAAGAAAACAAAGAGAAAGTGTGCCGGAGTATAACAAAGGCTAGGTGAGTCCGGTATACATGTTTATTCTGCACAAGATACGGACAAGTCCTGTGGGATCCATGCCTGGTTCATTTTAATGAACGTGAGCTTGTCCACATTGGCTGTTAACAGGAAGCTGCGCTTGTCTGTGATAACGCCCCCTGCCATGCTAAACACACATTCAGACAATACCCTGGCTGCAGGGCAGGCCAGCACCTCCAAGGCATAAAGGGCAAGCTTAGGCCATGTGCCCAATTTGGAAACCCAAAGGTTGAATGGGGCAAACCCATCAGTCAGTACGTGTAGGCGTGTGCACACACACTGTTCCACCATGTTGCTGAAATGCTGCCTCCTGCTAAGATGTTCCATATCTGCTGGTGGTGCGGGTTCTTATGGCGTGCTGACAAAGCTTTTCCACATTTCAGCCATGCTAACCCCGCTTTCTGAGGTGCTGGCGGTGCTCCAGCTTCAATGGCAACTTCTTCCTCCTCCTCTGCCTTCGCCTTGTGCTTCCACTGAGGCCCTGGTGTCAGGTGGGAATGCCAATAGCAGCGCATCTACCAGCCTGCTGAATATATTTTCCAGTCAAGTATGCAGTGCAGTGGTAGTTTGAAAGAAAAAAGGGGTACAGATCACCACGCAATCTAAACGCTGCCGAATTTACAGAATATATTTCCCAGTCAGTTATGCATGCAGGGGTTGTTTGAAAGAAAAATGGGGTACAGATCACCCAACAATCTAAACGCCGCCGAATTTACAGAATATATTTCCCAGTCAGGTATGCAGTGCAGGGGTAGTTTGAAAGAAAAAAGGGGTATAGATCGCCCACAATCTAAACGCTGCCGAATTTACAGAATATATTTCCCAGTCAGGTATGCAGTGCAGGGGTAGTTTAAAAGAAAAAAGGGGTACAGATCACCCAGCAGTCTAAACGATGCCAAATTTACAGAATATATTTCCCATTTAGGTATGCGGTGCAGCAGGAACACCCTCCAAGCCACTTGTAAATTACTGGCCTGATAACCGTGGAAATGTCCCCCCAGAATCTAACTGATTGATTTACCTAATTAATTTCCGTGTCATATACACAGCGCAGGCCGCAGAGGTACTTGACTGCCAAAAAAAGTGAATTTGTCCCCCCAGAATCTAACAGATAGATTTACTGAATTGATTTCACTGTCAGATATGCAGCACAGGGGTACTTTACAGAAACAAAATGTGAATATTTCACACCCTAAGGCCCTGAACTCACAGATGGATTACCTATATTATTTTCCCTTCCCCTGGCACATATGCAGTGCAGGTGTATTTAAAAAATAGCTATATTTTGCCCACTGAACTACAAGAACAGGATTCAATTATTGTCCCTGGCCCTGCACTTGCACAAAATGGCCGCCGATGCCCACCTAATTAACAAACTTATTTTTCTGTGTCACTGGGCTCAGGGCAGGGTACAAAAATGTTGCATTGCACCCACAGTAAAAAAATAACAGTAGATCTCCAGACTTAACACCAAGCTCTGATATCAGATTCTTTCCTAATCTCTCCCTCACAGCAGCAACCTATCCCTGCACTAGTAAGAGCTGACGTGACGTGCGGCGCTACGTCACTCCAACTTATATAGAGGCTGGCTCACATGCTGCACTGGCCAATCACAGCCATGCCATTAGTAGGCTTCTAAGGGCACACATCTTAAACGCTTGTTGATTGGCTGCCCTGCAGCCTTTCAACAAGCTTTATTAAACGGCCAAAAAACAAACTCGAACCCGAACATTTACAGAAAAGTTCGGGTTCGGCTCCGGGTACAAAAAATCCTAATGTCCGGTACGAACCTAAACTTTACAGTTCGGGTTCGCTCAACACTATGCCAAAAAAAAAACAGGAGGACACCTAACAAAACAAAGATGACACCTAAATGGAATATTTGTCTTCTGTGTTTTGTACCCACTCCTGCCGTTGCCTTCCTAATAACAAGCCAATTCTAATGAACCATACAGGCGATACAGCTGCTACATAGACAGAATCTGTTGTGTGTCTAATTTTTCCTTGATTATGACAAATCAGAAGATGGGTCAAATAAATGATGATGTAAGCCAGGCCGAAAGGCAAAATAGTGGCCCAATCATATTGTGGGGAGGGTGGGAACAGCATGAGAAGTCCACAGAGTGGCCTTATGACATAGTGGTGAGGTGGAAACAGCATAAGGAGACCACAGAGTTGCACAATGACAGTGTAGAGGTGGCAGCAGCAGCATCAGGAGGCCACAGAGTCGCACAATGACAGAGTGTGGATGTCGTGTCAGCAGCAGCATCAGGAGGAGGCAACAGAGTGGCACAATGACAGTATGGAGGTGTCAGCAACTTCAGAAGACAACAGAGTGGCAAGGTGACATAGTGTGGGGGTGGCAGCAGCATAAGAAGACCACAGAGCGACCCGGTCATATAGTGTGGAGGTGGCAGCAGCATCAGGAGTAGAGATGGCCCGAACTATCCGCCGGCGAACAGTTCCCGGCGAACATAGCTTGTTCTCGTTCGCCGCAACGGGCGAACACATGCGATGTTCGGTCCACCCCCTATACATCATCATTGAGCAAACTTTGACCCTGTACCTCACAGTCAGCAGACACATTCCAGCCAATCAGCAGCATACCCTCCCTCCCAGACCCTCCCATCTCCTGAACAGCATCCATTTTAGATTCATTCGGAATTTGCAGTCTTAGTAAGAGGAGGGAGAGTGTAGTTGCTGCTGATTTAATAGGGAAATCGATAGCTAGGCTAGTGAATTCAGTGTCCACTCCAGTCCTGAAAGACTCATCTGATCTCTGCTGTAAGGACAGCGTCCTGACAGCACCCCAAAAAGCCCTTTTTAGGGCTGCAACATTAGTCTGCTTTTTTTCCCCTTTATATACATATTGCAGTTGCCTGGCCTGCCTGTGTGTGAGGAGCTGCAGGCCCACAGACTGTAGTGTGAACACTGCCAGTTCCCACCCCTGTCATCCTATGTGGCACAGGACTTTGCATCAAAAAAAGGCACTTAATTTTTACACTTTAATCTAAGGTTAGTTGCCTGCCAGTGTGTGTCAGGCCGACTTCCACTGACTGTAGTGTGCCCACTGCCAGTGCCCACCCCTGTCATCCCGTGTGGCACAGGACTTTGCATCAAAAAAAGGCATTTCATTTTTACACTTTAGTGTAATTTCAGTTGCTTGCCTGCTGCCAGTGTGTGTCAGGCCGACTTCCACTGACTGTAGTGTGCCCACTGCCAGTGCAAACCCCAGTCATCCCGTGTGACACAGGACTTTGCATCAAAAAAAGGCATTTCATTTTTACCCTTTAGTGTAATTTCAGTTGCTTGACTGCTGCCAGTGTGTGTCAGGCCCACTTCCACTGACTGTAGTGTGCCCACTGCCAGTGCCAACCACTGATACCGGGTGGCACAGTAGCTTGCCGATAAATAAGGCATTTAATTTTTAGACAGTAGTCTAAATTCAGTTGCTTGCCTGCTGCCAGTGTGTGTCAGGCCCACTTCCACAGACTGTAGTGTGCCCACTGTCAGTGCCAACCACTGATACCGGGTGGCACAGTAGCTTGCCGATAAATAAGGCATTTAATTTTTAGACAGTAGTCTAAATTCAGTTGCTTGCCTGCTGCCAGTGTGTGTCAGGCCGACTTCCACTGACTGTAGTGTGCCCACTGCCAGTGCCAACCACTGACACCGGGTGGCACAGTAGCTTGCCGATAAATAAGGCATTTAATTTTTAGACAGTAGTCTAAATTCAGTTGCTTGCCTGCTGCCAGAGTGTGTCAGGTATATCACGTACACTGCGCATTGGGTCAACCTGCTGATGGCTGACAAGCATGGAATGCGTGACTCCGCAGCGGAGTTGGTGACACCGCCACGACTTGCAGTCAGACATACTGCCACCTTCTCAACTCCTACTCCATCCTCTTCGATATCCTCCTCGGCTGAGTCCTCTTCTTCTGCTGTGTCTGGCTGCACATCAACTGAATCCCCCCAGCTCCCCAGGGGCTATTCCACATCCCGGATACGACAATGTCACGCTGTCTTGGGGTTGACTTGCCTGAAAGCAGAGAGCCACACAGGACCAGCACTCCTGTCCGCCCTGAACGCACAGGTGGATCAGTGGCTGACCCCGCACCAACTGGAGATCGGCAAAGTGGTGTGTGACAATGGAACAAATTTGTTGTCGGCATTGAATTTGGGCAAGTTGTCACATGTGCCGTGCATGGGACATGTGTTGAATCTCATCGTACAACGCTTTGTGTCTAAGTACCCAGGCTTACAGGACGTCCTCAAGCAGGCCAGGAAGGTGTGTGGCCATTTCAGGCGTTCCTACACGGCCATGGCGCACTTTTCCGATATTCAGCGGCGAAACAACATGCCAGTGAGGCGCTTGATTTGCGACAGCCCAACACGTTGGAATTCAACACTCCTAATGTTCGACCGCCTGCTCCAACAAGAAAAAGCTGTCAACGAGTATTTGTATGACCGGGGTGCTAGGACAGCCTCTGCGGAGCTGGGAATTTTTTTGCCAAGTTAATGGACGCTCATGCGCAATGCCTGTAGGCTCAAGCGTCCTTTTGAGGAGGTGACAAACCTAGTGAGTCGCACCAAAGGCACCATCAGCAACCTCATCCCATTTTTTTTCTGGAGCGTGCCCTGCGAAGAGTGCTGGATCAGGCTGTAAATGAGCGTGAAGAGGAAGAGTTGTGGTCACCATCACCACCAGAAACAGCCTTGTCATCATCGCTTGTCGGACTTGCGGCAACGCTGGAAGAGGAGTATGAGGAAGAGGAGTCAGAGGAGGAATGTGGCGGCTTTGAGGAGAAGGAAGACCAACCACAGCAGGCACCCCAGGGTGCTCGTTGTTGTCACCTATCTGGTACCCATGGTGTTGTACGTGGCTGGGGGGAAGAACAGACCGTCAATGACATCAGTGAGGACGAGGAACGGGAAATGAGTAGCTCTGCATCCAACCTTGTTCAAATGGGGTCTTTCATACTGTCATGTTTGTTGAGGGACCCTCGTATAAAAAGGATGAAGGAGAACGACCTGTACTGGGTGGCCACGCTACTAGACCCCCGGTATAAGCAGAAAGTGGCAGAAATATTACCAAATTACCAAAAGTCGGAAAGGATGCAGCAGTTCAAAACCAAACAAAAAAATATGCTTTACACAGCTTATAAGGGGGATGTCACAGCACAACGGGAATCTAACAGGGGAAGAGGTGAGTGTAATCCTCCTCCTACCACGGCGGCAAGGACTGGACAATTTACAGATGTGTGGTTGATGGAGGACATGCGGAGCATTTTCAGTCCTACTCATCGCCACAGCCCTTCGGGATCCAGCCTTAGAGAACGACTCGACCGACAGGTAGCAGACTACCTCGCCTTAACAGCAGCTATCGACACTCTGAGGAGCAATGGACCCCTTCACTACTGGGTGTGCAGGCTTGACCTGTGGCTTGAGCTATCCCAGTTCGCGATAGAACTTCTGGCCTGCCCTGCTTCAAGTGTCCTGTCAGAAAGGACCTTCAGTGCAGCAGGAGGCATTGTCTGTTGATTACCTCACCTTCATAAAGATGAATGAGGCATGGATCCAGAAGGGACTGACAGTGGGGGATACGTTTGACTAACAAAAGGCATGATTACATGCCTTGGCCTCAAAATGGTCCCCACGCTGCTGTATTTAATGTCTGCATACCGGATGACTTTCGTGAATTCTTCATCACCAACTAGGGTTCAAGCCACAATGTTTTAGTCACTTTTCTGCCTGGAAAACATCAATTTTTCCGGCCGCTGATACAATAGCGGCTGCAACAATGCCATTATTTTTCAGGCATGTGTACATGCCTAATTTTTTTGTCCTATGGTGCAGCACTGTGGCTGCAAAAACAAACCAAAAAAAAAAGGCACATACAAGTGTCAATTCCCCTTCGTGATCGTTACCTTGTTGTGGTGAAGGGGCTTGCGTATCACAATGAAGCAATCATCACCTCTATGAGTGTGTTGGCAATGTTGCCACACCCCAGATGATAAGGCAGTTGCTTCATTATGGTCAGACCAAAAGCGATCGGACGGCTGGATAATAATTCATAGAAAAAACATTAATTTACCTTTTTTTTTTTTTTAAGTTGTATGGGTTTTTAATACATAAAATAAAAAATCATAATAAAGTCTCTTAATAGTTTTTTAGAAATAATGCAGACAATTAAAAAAATCCCCATCAATTCCAATACAAAGCAAGTACAGAGCTCATAACTAAATTATTTCATGATGTCGTAGTGGTTCGCTAATTCGACAATGGTTAATAAATTCGACCGGATAGGGTACGTAACAAGGATTAAACTGGATAGTACTAGTTAAGACACCACTCATATAAGGTGTCACAGCACATTGCTCTGTGCACGCGCAGTGCCCCAATTTGGGAGTATGAGGACCGACCAAGCTGCTTTTTCCATCTCCCGGTTCCTGAAATCAATTCAGTTTGGTGTATGAGAGTTTGGTCTGTCACTATGAAGGCAGTCGAAGGTACCCGGCCTAAATTTTTTTTCACAAAAGGCAATCCCTGATATGGGATGTAACAGGGATTAAACTGTTGAGAATAGTACTACAGAAAATACCACTCATATCGGGTGTGACAGTAAATTGCACGGCGCAGACGCAGTGACCGTGGATTAAAACAGAGTGGAGGGAGCCAGCGTTTTTTTAACCATCTCCCGGTTCGAAAAAGCAATTCAATAAATGGCCCCCAGATTGGGGACGTTAGAGGGATTAAACTGATGAGAATAGTACTACAGAAAATACCACTCATATCGGGTGTGACAGTAAATTGCACGGCTCAGACGCAGTCACCGTGGATTAAAACAGAGTGGAGGGAGCCAGCGTTTTTTTAACCATCTCCCCGTTCGAAAAATCAATTCAATAAATGGCCCCCAGATTGGGGACGTTAGAGGGATTAAACTGATGAGAATAGTACTACAGAAAATACCACTCATATCGGGTGTGACAGTAAATTGCACGGCGCAGACGCAGTGACCGTGGATTAAAACAGAGTGGAGGGAGCCAGCGTTTTTTTAACCATCTCCCTGTTCGAAAAATCTATTCAATAAATGGCCCCCAGATTGGGGACGTTAGAGGGATTAAACTGATGAGAATAGTACTACAGAAAATACCACTCATATCGGGTCTGACAGTAAATTGCACGGCGCAGACACAATCACCGTGGATTAAAACAGAGTGGAGTGAGCCAGCGTTTTTTTAACCATCTCCCTGTTCGAAAAATCTATTCAATAAATGGCCCCCAGATGGGGGACGTTAGAGGGATTAAACTGATGTGAATAGTACTACAGAAAATACCACTCATATCGGGTGTGACAGTAAATTGCACGGCGCAGACGCAGTGACCGTGGATAAAAACAAAGGGGAGGGAGCTAGCGTTTTTTTAACCATCTCCCCGTTCGAAAAATCTATTCAATTCACCTTTCGGGGACCCTTGGTGTTGTACGTGGCTGGGTGGAGGAAGAAACCTTCAATGACATCACCGGGACGTGGCTAGCTTGGTATCAAACCTTGTGCAAATGGGGAGTTTGCGGTTGTGCAAATGAACTGTTTGCGGTTGTTTGCAGTGCATTAAAAGGGGAGTTTGGTCTGTCAATGTCTGTAAAGTGGGTGTAACCTTCACACTACCTGATCGATACAACATCATACCTGATCATATACACACACTGGATGTTTTAAAGCATGTTATTCCAAACAATTTAGGAATGTTAGTTGATTTATGCCCTTTATGGATTAAAACCCGACTCTGCGTCCATTTTCTACGTAATTTTCCATGGGAGTTTTGCCATAGATCCCCCTCCGGCATGCCACAGTCCAGGTGTTAGACCCCTTGAAACAACTTTCTCATCACTATTGTGGCCAGAAAGAGTCCCTGTGGGTTTTAAAATTCGCCTGCCAATTGAAGTCTATGGCGGTTCGCCCGGTTCGCCCGGTTGCGAACATTTGCGGAAGTTCGCGTTCGCTGTTCGTGAACGAAAATTTTTATGTTCGAGACATCACTAATCAGGAGACCACAACCCAATGATAGAGTGGGTAGGTGGGTGGCAATAACAATACCTGCTAACGATGGTGGGTGTAAGAAGAAGCACTTGGCATCAGATATGTTGCATTTGGCAGCTGGCAGCTTTAGGGAGCCATAAGAAACCGGTTCCTTTTTTCAAAGTGTTTGTGTGGCACCATAAATGAACTAGTCTGATGCATCAGGCATTGGTGGATGAAATCCTGACAGGTCATGCCTAATTCATCTTGACAAAGGTCAGTCTCTCCACATTGTGGGTAGACAGGCGAGTTCTTCTTGGGGTAACTATGGCCCCCACCGCACTAAACACCCGCTCTGATGCCACACTACTGGCCAGGCAGGACAGCTTTAATAGGGAAAACTCTACTAACTGCAGCCACAAATGCAGTTTGGCTCCCCAGTAGTCCAGCAGATCTTCAATGTTGGGGTGGCAGGGTGTTGTCCAAGTATGCCACCACCTGCTGGTTCAGGTCCTGCTCCAGGTCCACCTGATGCTGCTGCTGATGAGTAGTTTCTTCACTAGGCGGTGACTCTAGACTTAGGCTGCTGCTGATAGAGCTGGTACTGCTACCGCCACCCCACACCTCGCTAGCAGTCATTGCAGTGGAACATGATCGCAGAGGGCCCCCCCGGTCAGACCTGCGAGTGGATGGACAAAGGTGCAGATAGGCAGCGGCCAACTGACTACATAGGATGTCTCTATAGAAGTTCAGTTTGTCCTCCCTCTCAGCGGGTGCAAAAAAGGCCCCCATTTTGGACCAGTAGCGAGCTTCCAACATGGTGGAGAGCCAGAAGTCATCCCTCTGCTGAATGGTGACAATTAGTCAGTCACTACGCAAGCAAGTAAGCATGCATCAGGCCATTTGTGCAAGTGACTCGGAGACTACTCCCTGCCTCCATCTCCACTGGATACTGCGACGGAGTGTCTGGGTCCCCTGCCTCATCTTCCTCATCACCCTGTAGCTTCTCTGGCTGGTCCTTCTCCTCCTGCTACTCCTCTCCTGTCACCTGTGTAGAAAAACCACCCATTTCACTACACATTTCTTGCTCCAATGTCCTCCTCCTCCAGCCCCGACAGGACTCATGTGGCCATGATATTTAGGTGCCACGTCTCCAGTCCCCTGACCAGCCATATTTACCAACATCTGTTTCAGGACATGAAGCAGTGGAATGACATCGTTCATCCTGCGGTCCTGGCGACTGACAAATAATGTGGCCTCCTCAAAGGGCCTGAGCAAATGGCAGGTGTCACGCATTAGCTGCCACTGGCTGACATCGAAGTTACACAGGGGAGTACTCCTATCCGCTTGGATCATCAATAAATCGTTTATGACCTTTCTCTGTTCGTCGGTCTAACATATGGAGGGAAGAATTCCAATGGGTGGAAATGTCGCATATCAGCCTATGTTGGGGGATGCCATTCTGCTGCTGCAGCTCAAGGAGGGTATGCTTTGCGGTGTACAAGTGGCTGAAGTGCATGCAAAGTTTCCTGGCCATTTTTAGGTTGTCTTGCAGACGGGTGGAAGACTTCAGGAACTGCTTGACAACCAGATTGAACACGTGTGCCTTAAAGGGCTCATGGCTCAGCCCTCCTTGACGCAGCGCCGACAGCATGTTCTTCCCGTTGTCGGTCACCATGGTTTCGATTTTCAGTTTTCACAGAGAAAGACAGGATTTGATCTCTTGATGAAGGACACAGAGCAGTTCCTCGCCTGTGTGACTCATTCGCCCAGGCAAACGAGGTGCAGAAAATCGTGACACCGCCGTACCCTGCACATGTGGTATGCAGGAGGGGCACTGTGAATTGTCCCTGCAGTGGAGGCATGGTGGAAGATGAGTAGGCAGAGGCTGACATTGTCACAAGACCAACGTCGAGACAATGTGGATTCGGAAGGGCGTCACCTGACCAAGTTGCTGGTGTGGCTGTGCAGGAACCACATTCACCCAGTGGGCCGTAAAGAACACACATTGTCCCTGACCGTAGTTACAGATCCACACATCGGCGCTGCCATGCACTTTGACATACACAGACAGGCTCAAGGACTGGCCCACCTTCTGTTCTACGTGTGTGCAGAGCTGGTACTGCTTTTTTAGCAAAGAAATGATGGCTTGGGACTCTCCACCCCGGCTCAGCACAAGCCCTCAGTTCTCTGAAAGGTGCAGAGTCCACCACTTGGAAAGGGAGGGACTGCAGCACCAGCAAGTTGGACAGGAGCACATTCAGCTTCTGCGCCGTTGGATTAGTGCATGCATACTGTTGTCTCTGGGCAATCGCTTCGGTGATCAATTGCTGATGGAATGACTGACGAGGAGTAGGACAAGCATCAGGACCAGCAGATGATGAGAAGGACAGACAGCTTTTTTCTGCTGAGGTGGTGGAGCCTTGACTGCCTTAAACCGGGTGCGTGTCACTGGGTGATGAAGCGGTTGCTGCGGCAGGCTGGACCACCAGATCGGAGCCACAGTTCTCCCAGGCCACTTTATGGTGATCCTGCATTGGCACCCTGGCCACGCTTCACCTTCTGCCCACAGATTCTACATATGGCCATGTTCACATACTGCCACACCGCTAAGTAGGTGATTTTACCACCAACACTCCGCATTGACTGACTGCTACCGCCACTGCCTCCGTAAAACCTGTTTACCACTACATCCCGGGCAGGTAGGCTCCTGCGAAGCGGGTGGTCTACCCCGGGCACATTTGGATCCTGACCTGTTGCCACACTGTTGCCACCCTGCTGACTCTTGACTCTTGACCACGCTAGCGACTTAGTGGCTCAACGCTGCCTCACGGGCAAGCTGACACCCTCTTTTTCCGATGATAATGAAGCCCTTAATTCACCCAACTCCCAAGTGCGATCAGCTACATCATCATCATTGAGTACTGTCTGCACATCACTGATGTCCTCCTCAATCGTCTCTGGATTAGGAGCCTGACCGCTCGCAAAACCAGCTCCCATGCCACTCTCCGCATCACTACTTGCCCACCTAGTGGAGGAAGAGGCGGATGTCTCCTCCACATCTTGGCTTCCCAGTAGCTGCCGATTGTCTTCTAGTAGAAATGTCGCGAACATAAAATTTTTGCGAACTTCCGCAAATTTTCGCGAACGGGCGAACCGCCATAGACTTCAATAGGCAGGCAAATTTTAAAACCTACAGGGACTCTTTCTGGTCACAATAGTGATGGAAAAGTTGTTTCAAGGGGACTAACACCTGGACTGTGGCATGCCGGAGGGGGATACAATACTTCTTTGGCTGAGGAACAGAAAAGGAAAGAGGCAGGTTGAGAACAGGTGAGGGCACAGGGCCAGCTCTTGGGCCATGCCAACTAAGCATCACGTCAGAGCAACTCACCGACTCTTGGCTGGGGGTGTCTGATGTCACTTGGGACTAAGTTAATGACCGAGTCAACCATTCAATAACCGCTGGGTTGCTGGTCATGACATGACCGCTAGATGACATTGGGAGCTCAGGCCTCTCGCTGCGACCCCTGCTGCCACACCCCCTTACTCTTCTGCCCCTCTGCCTGCGCCATAAACATTTAGGCCTCTGCCACTTCCCTGTGCAGAGCCTGGCACTTCTCTGTCTGACATACTGTTAGATCAAATAATCAAATTTTAGATCAAATATTTTTTTTTCGCCACTAATACACGGCAAACAGGGCTTTAGAATATGTCACTGCACCGCAGAACGGCAATTAGGCCCTAATTTTTTTCTACTTTTACACAACACAAAAGGTTTTTCAACAGATAAGTGCGACTCTGAATGGCGAATATATTTTTGTTTCGCCACTAATACACGGCAAACAGGGCTTTAGAATATATCACTGCACATGGCCAAATATATTTTTCTTTTGTCACTAATACACGGCAAAAAGGTCTTTCCAACATATAACTGCACCACACATGGGCAAATAAGACTTACTGTAGAAATATTTATTTGTAATAAACAATGGCTGTAAAGGCTGTATCAAACAGCACTTGCACCCCAATAATAAGAACCGTTTGCTGGAATGACAGAGCTGTATTATGGCAATTTGGATCACCAGTCAGTGCACCAAGGTGTAATAGGATTGTTCCTATTACCCAGTCTGTAATTTCCCCTACTGAACCCTGTTCTACATAAAACCTGTGGAACAATTCCTCCCTATCTTTTCCCTGCACTTATAAATCATTTTTTCACCACAATTAAGTCTTTCCTTTAACTGTCCCTAGCCCCTAGAGGCGTCTCTCCCTGCACTAAGTACACTGGTAAATGGCAGAATCTACGATGGCTGACGCTATTTTTAGGGCTGTGACATCACAGGGCTGGCTGCTTATTGGCTGTATGCATGGCATTATGCAGCGGGCCTTCCCAAAGTTACTTTCTCCATGTACTCACACGTGCAGCAGCCATTTTAGGAAAAAATATGATTCGTTACCACAAAGCGTGAAGAAATTTGGCTTCAGTGTAAATTGAATTTTTCCTGAATTTGGATCAAATTCCACTTCATCATCTTCGATTCGCTCATCTATACCCCTGACATTGTGTAGTTCTGGAATCTGTATATACAGTGTTTGACTACTGTATAGAGATATTCAAGCACATTATGGTCATATAATGTTAATATCCAGGAAGGCTCTAATTTGTCCTCACTATGTCCTACAAAAATTGGTCCCGACTATGCTTTTATCGTAAGAATATATGGAGTATTAGATCATGGACTTACATGGAATATGGGTTTTCTTTAGGTTTCACAGAAGATTATTCCAGAAAATTAGCTGTAAATGTTAAGACATTTTGCTGTGAAAACAGAAGCATCAGTCTCCATGTCTATCTATCAGTTGCACAGCACCATATTTTATTGAAGAAAAAAATGACATAATAGACAATTATAATAAATAATAGGAAGTACTGGGCAAAAGACTGGAAGTGAGAATGGAAAGGTGTTGTATAAGCAATTGTTTTTCAAATTGATAAAAGCGACAGGGGTGTTATACAGAGGGAGAGAGGGAAAAAGATGTAGGAAGAGATCAAAAAAGGAAAATCAACCAGTAATATTGATTTAATTTTTATTTTGGATGTTTATTCTTTCTTTGCTACAAAAGAGAATTAAGGTGGAGATTTGCCTACAACTCTCTTATTTGCCTACAACTAGAGATGTCCAAAACTATTCGCTGGCGAACAGTTCCCGGCGAACATAGCATGTTCGCGTTCGCTGCGACGGGCGAACATATGTGATGTTCGGTCCGCCCCTATACATCATCATTGAGCAAACTTTGACCCTGTAACTCACAGTCAGCAGACACATTCCAGCCAGCAGCATACCCTCCCTCCCAGACCCTCCCATCTCCTAGACAGCATCCATTTTAGATTCATTCGGAAGCTGCAGTCTTAGTGAGAGGAGGGACAGTGTAGCTGCTGCTGATTTAATAGGGAAATCGATAGCTAGGCTAGTGTATTCAGTTTCCAGTCCTGAAAGACTTATCTGATCTCTGCTGTAAGAACAGCGTCCTGATAGCACCCCAAAAAGCCCTTTTTAGGGCTGCTACATTAGTCTGCTTTTATTTATTTTTTATACATATATATATTGCAGTTGCCTGGCCTGCCCTTGTGTGAGGAGCTGCAGGCCCACAGACTGTAGTGTGTCCACTGCCAGTGCACACCACTCATACCGTGTGGCACAGGACTTTGCATCAAAAAAAGGCATTTCATTTTTACCCTTTAATCTAAGGTTAGTTGCCTGCCAGTGTGTGTCAGGCCGACTTCCACTGACTGTTGTGTGCCCACTGCCAGTGCCCACCACTCATACCGGGTGGCACAATAGCTTGCCGATTAATAAGGCATTTAATTTTTACCCTTTAATCTAAGGTTAGTTGCCTGCAAATATTTGTCAGGCCGACTCCCACTGACTGTAGTGTGCCCACTGCCAGTGCCCACCACTCATACCGGATGGCACAGGACTTTGCATAAAAAAGGCATTTCATTTTTACCCTTTAATCTAAGGTTAGTTGCCTGCCAGTGTGTGTCAGGCCGACTTCCACTGACTGTAGTGTGCCCACTGCCAGTGCCCACCACTCATACCGGGTGGCACAGGACTTTGCATAAAAAAAGGCATTTAATTTTTACCCTTTAATCTAAAGTTAGTTGCCTGCCAGTGTGTGTCAGGCCGACTTCCACTGACTGTTGTGTGCCCACTGCCAGTGCCCACCACTCATACCGGGTGGCACAGTAGCTTGCCGATAAATAAGGCATTTAATTGTTACCCTTTAATCTAAGGTTAGTTGCATGCCAGTGTGTGTCAGGCCCACTTCCACTGACTGTAGTGTGCCCACTGCCAGTGCCCACCACTCATAGCGGGTGGCACAGTAGCTTGCCGAAAAATAAGGCATTTCATTTTTACACTTTAGTCTAATTTCAGTTGCTTGCCTGCTGCCAGTGTGTGTCAGGCCGACTTCTACAGACTGTAGTGTGCCCACTGCCAGTGCCCACCACTTATACCGGGTGGCACAGCAGCTTGCCGATAAATAAGGCATTTCATTTTTACACTTTAGTCTAATTTCAGTTGCTTGCCTGCTGCCAGTGTGTGTCAGGCCGACTTCTACACACTGTAGTGTGCCCACTGCCAGTGCCCACCACTCATACCGGGTGGCACAGTAGCTTGCCGATAAATAAGGCATTTAATTTTTACACTTAAGTCTAATTTCAGTTGCTTGCCTGCTGCCAGTGTGTGTCAGGCCGACTTCCACTGACTGTAGTGTGCCCACTGCCCACTGCCAGTGCCCACCACTCATGTACCTTGCACGCATAGTACCACTAATAAAAAAAAAAAAAAATGACTGGCAGAGGCAGGCCACCTCGCAGGGGCCGTCGTGGTGCTGTGATTTTCATTTGGCCCTAGAATAATGCCCAGTGTTCAGAGGCCACATACCATGAACTCGAAAAATTCTGAGGACATAGTTGACTGGCTTACACAGGACACCCAATCTTCTACAGATTCCGCTCGGAACCTTGACGCACCATCCTCCTCCAGCTCAGCTTCGGGCACCTCTCAAGTTACCACTTGCCCGCCCGCCACCACCACCACCAACACCAGCACCACAGCCACTTCATTTGATCTGTCAGAAGATTTATTTACACATCAGTTGGAAGAAATGAGTGATGCACAACCATTATTGCCAGAGGATGTAGATAACAGGGATATGTCTCAGTCAGGCAGCATTACACACATGGACGTACGGTGTGATGATGATGATGTTGTACCCGCTGCTGCTTCCTTTGCTGAATTGTCAGATACATGTGAAGCGGATGATGATGACGATGTGTCCGTGGATGTCACGTGGGCACCCGCTCGAAGAGAAGAAGAACAGGGGGAAAGTTCAGATGGGGAGACAAAGAGGAGGAGGAGACGAGTTGGAAGCAGGGGGAGGTCGTCGCAAGGAGCTAATGGCACAGTCAGACAGCATGTATCGGCACCCGGGGTTAGCCAGACAGCACGCCAATCAACGCATGCTGTTGCCACCCCCAGAATGCCGTCATTGCAAAGCTCAGCAGTGTGGCATTTTTTTTGTGTGTCTGCCTCTAATAACAGCAATGCCATTTGCAACCTCTGCCAAAAGAAACGGAGTCGTGGGAAGTCCAACACCAACCTAGGTACAACTGCTTTGCGAAGGCACATGATCTCATATCACAAACGCCTATGGGATCAACACATGAGTACAAGCAGCACACAAACTCAAAGCCACCATGCTCCTCCTGGTCCAGCATCTTCAGCCACATCAACCACTGCTGTCCTCCCTGCCCCCCTTCAACCACCTGCCACTCCGCCACTCACCTTCAGAAGTTCCTGCTCATCTGCCCATAGTCAGGTGTCTGTCAAGGAAATGTTTGAGCGTAAGAAGCCAATCTTACAGAGTCACCCCCTTGCCCGGCCAGCCTTTACCATACCAGCTGGTGGAGTCTGAGGCCTTCAAAAAATTTGTCGCTATTGGGACACCACAGTGGAAGGTACCCGGTCGAATTTTTTTTTTTAAAAAGGCAATCCCAAACCTCTACAATGTTATTGAAAAGGAAGTCATGGCATCTCTGGCATACAGTGTTGGGGCAAGGGTCCATCTGACCACTGATACCTGGTCTTCAAAGCACGGTCAGGGCAGGTATATCACATACACTGCTCATTGGGTCAACCTGCTGACGACTGACAAGCATGGAATGCGTGACTCCGCAGCGGACACCGACACGACTTGCAGGCAGGCCTACTGCCACCTCCTCTACTCCTCATACTCCATCCTCTTTGATATCCTCCTCGTCTAAGTCCTCTTCTGCTGCGGCGTCTGGCTGCACATCAACTGAATCCCCCCAGCTCCCCAGGGGCTAATCCAAAAACCCGGATACGACAGTGTCACGCTGTCTTGGGGTTGACTTACCTGAAAGCAGAGAGCCACACAGGACCAGCACTCCTGTCCGCCCTTCACGCACAGGTGGATCAGTGGCTGACCCCGCACCAACTGGCGATCGGCAAAGGGGTGTGTGAGAATGGAACAAATTTGTTGTCGGCATTGAATTTGGGCAAGTTGTCACATGTGCCTTGCATGGCACATGTGTTGAATCTCATCGTACAGCACTTTGTGTCTAAGTACTCAGGCTTACAGGATGTCCTCAAACAGGCCAGGAAAGTGTGTGGTCATTTCAGGCATTCCTACACGGCCATGGCACACTTTTCCGATATTCAGCGGCGAAACAACATGCAGTGAGGCGCTTGATTTGAGACAGCCCGATACGTTGGAATTCAACACTCCTAATGTTCGACCTCCTGCTCCAACAAGAAAAAGCCGTCAATGAGTATTTGTATGACCGGGGTGCTAGGACAGCCTCTGCGTAGCTGGGAATTTTTTTGCCACGTTACTGGACGCTCATGTGCAATGCCTGTAGGCTCATGCGTCCTTTTGAGAAGGTGATACCTAGTCAGTCGCACCAAAGGCACCATCAGCAACCTCTTCCCATTTGTTTTCTTCCTGGAGCTTGCCCTGCGAAGAGTGCTGGATCAGGATGTAGATGAGCGTGAAGAGGAAGAGGAAAACCACCAGAAACAGCTTTGTCATCATTGCTTGCCGGACCTGCGGCAACGCTGGAAGAGGAGTATGAGGAAGAGGAGTCAGAGGAGGAATGTGGCGGCTTTGAGGAGAAGGAAGACCAACCACAGCAGGCACCCCAGGGTGCTCGTTGTTGTCACCTATCTGGTACCCATGGTGTTGTACGTGGCTGGGGGGAAGAACAGACCGTCAATGACATCAGTGAGGACGAGGAACGGGAAATGAGTAGCTCTGCATCCAACCTTGTTCAAATGGGGTCTTTCATGCTGTCATGTTTGTTGAGGGACCCTCGTATAAAAAGGATGAAGGAGAACGACCTGTACTGGGTGGCCACGCTACTAGACCCCCGGTATAAGCAGAAAGTGGCAGAAATATTACCAAATTACCAAAAGTCGGAAAGGATGCAGCAGTTCAAAACCAAACAAAAAAATATGCTTTACACAGCTTATAAGGGGGATGTCACAGCACAACAGGAATCTAACTGGGGAAGAGGTGAATGTAATCCTCCTCCTACCACGGCGGCAAGGACTGGACAATTTACAGATGTGTTGTTGATGGAGGACATGTGGAGCTTTTTCAGTCCTGCACATCGCTACAGCCCTTCGGGATCCAGCCTTAGAGAACGACTCGACCAACAGGTAGCAGACTACCTCGCCTTAACAGCAGATATCGACACTCTGAGGAGCGATGAACCCCTTCACTACTGGGTGTGCAGGCTTGACCTGCGGCCTTAGCTATCCCAGTTTGTGATAGAACTTCTGGCCTGCCCTGCTTCAAGTGTCCTGTCAGAAGGACCTTCAGTGCAGCAGGAGGCATTGTCACTGACAAGAGAAGTCTCCTTGGTCAAAAAAGTGTTGATTACCTCACCTTCATAAAGATGAATGAGGCATGGATCCCTAAGGGACTGACAGTGGGGGATACGTTTGACTAACAAAAGGCCTGATGACATGCCTTGGCCTCAAAATGGTCCCCACGCTGCTGTATTTAATGTCTGCATGCCGGATGACTTTCATGAATTCTCCGCCAGCAACTATGGTTCAAGCCGCAATGTTTTAGTCACTTTTCTGCCTGGAAAACATCAATCTTTTCCGGCCGCTGCTACAACAGCGGCTGCAACAATGCCATTGTTTTTCAGGCATGTGTACATGCCTAATTTTTCTGTCCTATGGTAGAGCACTGTGGCTGCAAAAACAAAACAAAAAAGGCACATACAAGTGTCAATTCCCCTTTGTGATCGTTACCTTGTTGTGGTGAAGGGGCTTGCGTATCACAATGAAGCAATCATCACCTCTATTAGTGTGTTGGCAATGTTGCTACACCCCAGATGATAAGGCCGTTGCTTCATTATGGTCAGACCAAAAGCGTTCGGCTGGATAATATTTCAGAGAAAAAACATTAATTTACCTTTTTTTTTTTATTTAAGTTGTATGGGTTTTTAATACATAAAATAAAAAATCATAACAAAGTCTAAAATTAATAGTTTATTAGAAATAATGCAGACAATTAAAAAAATCCCCATCAATTCCAATAAAAAGCAAGTACAGAGCTCATAACTAAATTATTTCATGTTGTAATGGTTCGTTAATTCGACAATGGTTAATCAATTTGACACACGTCCCCGGATAGGGTACGTAACAAGGAATTAACTGATAGGAATAGAACTAGTTAAGACACCACTCATATAGAGTGTCACAGCACATTGCTCTGTGCACTCGCAATGCCCCAATTTGGGAGTAAGAGGACCGACCAAGCTGCTTTTTCCATCTCCCGGTTCCTAAAATCAATTTAGTTTGGTGTATGAGAGTTTGGTCTGTCACTGTGAAGGCAGTCGAAGGTACCCGGTCTACATTTTTTTTCACAAAAGGCAAGGATTAAACTGATACAAATAGTACTAGTTAAGACACCACTCATATTGGGTGTGACAATTGCACGGCGCAGATGCAGTGACCGTGGATTAAAACAAAGGGGAGGGAGCCAGCGTTTTTTTAACCATCTCCACGTTCGAAAAATCAATTCAATAAATGGACCCCAGATTTTAACAGGGATTAAACTGATAAGAATAGTACTAGTTAACACACCACTCATACCGTGTGGCAGAGTACATTGCACGGCACACGCGCAGTGCCCCAAATTGGAAGTAAAAACACAACCATAGCAAAGGCAGGTGCACTCTGCGGCAATACTAAACCCTCACACTGATGTTAAAATTGAGAGGTTAGTTCAACATATCCTACTAGGAGGACATGTCTTAAGCTCGGACACCACGTCAAGGTCTCTCAAGTAGCCCGAGGCCCTACCACTCAACCTACCTGTGCCGTATGGGCGATACCAGGGGCCGTTGGGCACCACGGGAGCGTAAGGCCTGACTCACAATCAGCTCACCAGTGACCTCCAGCATGTAACCATGCTTGCAATGGGAAGTGGGAGGTGCCTGTGAGCCCCACCCGAGACCAGCTGATATGGCCCAGAGCCTAAATAGTACACCTGAATGTAGCCTGTAGATGAAAAGCAGGCACATTTAAATTGGAGTTTATACACCTCCAAACATATTATACAAACCATTAGAAAATGAGGTGTGGTGTTTAACAAGCAGGATATGCTCAACCCATATGCAGTTGTGCATGTATATAGGGGAGCACATCCTGCACTTGTAGTCCGTTGCTAGGGGCAATCAACAGCAAAAAAATGCATACAATGGAAGATGCCAGCAACGGACTACAAGTACCACAATAACCATCCTACATACGATAACAATAATGTGGATGTGGAGAACAATCAAAAACACAACCATAGCAAAGGCAGGTGCACTCTGCGGCAATACTAAACCCTCACACTGATGTTAAAATTGAGAGGTTAGTTCGACATATCTTACTAGCATATGGGTTGAGCATATCCTGCTTGTTAAACACCACACCTCGTTTTCTAATGGTTTGTATAATATGTTTGGAGGTGTATAAACTCCAATTTAAATGTGCCTGCTTTTCATCTACAGGCTACATTCAGGTGTACTATTTAGGCTCTGGGCCATATCAGCTGGTCTCGGGTGGGGCTCACAGGCACCTCCCACTTCCCATTGCAAGCATGGTTACATGCTGGAGGTCACTGGTGAGCTGATTGTGAGTCAGGCCTTACGCTCCCGTGGTGCCCAACGGCCCCTGGTATCGCCCATACGGCACAGGTAGGTTGAGTGGTAGGGCCTCGGGCTACTTGAGAGACCTTGACGTGGTGTCCGAGCTTAAGACATGTCCTCCTAGTAGGATATGTCGAACTAACCTCTCAATTTTATCATCAGTGTGAGGGTTTAGTATTGCCGCAGAGTGCACCTGCCTTTGCTATGGTTGTGTTTTTGATTGTTCTCCACATCCACATTATTGTTATCGTATGTAGGATGGTTATTGTGGTACTTGTAGTCCGTTGCTGGCATCTTCCATTGTATGCATTTTTTTGCTGTTGATTGCCCCTAGCAACGGACTACAAGTGCAGGATGTGCTCCCCTATATACATGCACAACTGCATATGGGTTGAGCATATCCTGCTTGTTAAACACCACACCATGTTTTCTAATGGTTTCCAAATTGGAAGTAACAAGAAGGACGCACACAGATAAATCACATTTCTGCAAGGAGTTTGTCAACTTTTGACAACTATTTGCAGTTGTCTAAAATCCATTCAATACATGTCCTGATGAGAATAGTACTACAGAAAATACCACTCATATCTGGTGTGACAGTAAATTGCACGGCACAGAAGCAGTGACCATGGATTTAAACAAAGGGGAGGGAGCCAGCGTTTTTTTTAACCATCTCCCCGTTCGAAAAATCAATTCAATAAATGGACCCTAGATTGGGGACGTAACAGGGATTAAACCAATCAGAAGAGAACTACAGAAAATTACACTCATATCGGGTGTGACAGTAAATTGCACGGTGCAGACGCAGTGACCATGGATTAAAACAAAGGGGAGGGAGCCAGCGTTTTTTTAACCATCTCCCTGTTCGAAAAATCCATTCAATTCACCTTTCGGGGACCCTTGGTGTTGTACGTGGCTTGGTGGAGGAAGAAACCTTCAATGACATCCCCGGGACATGGCTAGCTTGGTATCCAACCTTGTGCAAATGGGGAGTTTGCGGTTGTGCAAATGGACTGTTTGTGGTTGTTTGCGGTGCATTAAAAGGGGAGTTTGGTCTGTCAATGTCTGTGAAGCGGGCGTAACCCTTACACTACCTGATCGATACAACATCATACCTGATCGTATACACACACTGGATGTTTTAAAACACGTTGTTCAAAAAAAATTAGGATTGTTAGGTGATTTATGCCTTTTATGGATTAAAACCCAACCCAAGGTGTTAGTCCCCTTGAAACAAATTTTCCATCACTACTGTGGCTAGAAAGAGTCCCTGTGGGTTTTAAAATTCCCCTGCCTATTGAAGTCTATGGCGGTTCGCCCGGTTCGCCCGTTCGCGAACATTTGAGGAAATTCGCGTTCGCCGTTTGCGAACTGAAAATTTTATGTTTGCGACATCTCTACCTACAACTCTCGGTGCTGAATCTGTACTAATATGTAAAGAGTAATTATAAGCATCATTCAATTAATTGATTCTGCTCCATGAGTTGGCTGAAGTTTATACTCCAAGAGGTTGGGTCAGTACAGTTCTGGCATAACAGTGAAATTTAGATCTGCAATTTGACACTATAAACATTAGAAAATTGTAGTACAGTGGTCTTTCAGGTTACAATTTTAATTTGTTCTGACCATAACCTGTTAGTTTAAAACATTAGAACTTGAAAACATAACTATAGAAAACTAATAACTGGTTCTGATTCCCCCAAATGTCAACCTAAAAAAAAAAAAATTGCTAAATCAACAGTCTGTGCTTGACACTGTCTCTCCTTTCCCTTCACACATTGCTGCCAATAAACTCAATTCTCCGTTCCTTGTCCCTCCCAGACTCTGGACTTTCACGGCCACTAAAGGTGCTGACTACCGCCTGCTATACGCCTTCCAGCTGTGGTCTGTTTCCTAGCATGTGAGCATGTCTCCTCAGCCCTTAATGGGCCAGTGCAAGCAGTTCAATCTATCCCTAGCCAATGTCTGCTGTCCATGGGTGATATAAGGTCCTTCCCCAAAGAAAAGGTGCCTGAGAAAAAAGGTACATAGCTTACTACTGCCTAACCTCTGCCAGTTTACGGTATTGTACCTGTTCTACCTACCCTGACCTCGGCTTGTTCAATATTCTGACCCTATGCTGCGTGCTCTGACCCTTGGCCTTGTTACCAGATTGAATGTACTCTGCCTGTCCTGACCCGAGCTTTTCCACTGATTACAATTCTGCCTGGCACCTTTGGTGCCATGCAGTGGTGTCTGTTGACCCATCTGGGTCAGGTGTCACTGAATGCAGAGTACTCAAAGAAATAGCGGCCTAGCGGTTCCCCTGCAGCTGAAACCAGATCCTTGTATAGGGCAGAATAAGTGAAGACAAGTGGGGGCCAACTGGATAATGCCGGTAGGAGTAGCCTTAAGCCAAATCTATTCAGTGACACAATGGGTTCACACTTGCTGCATTACAAAATGAAAATAAAAGAATAAGATAAAATGGTTTAAGATACCTAAAACTAATTAAGCAGATAATTATATATTATAGTCAGAAAGTGCTGCTGGAAACAGTAAATCACTTTCAATTTTATGGATAAGAGGGTTAGCACCATACTTTGTAATTATAAAAGCCACCCTCACCTTGATTTCCTAAGGAAAAGCTCATCCTAGAACAGGTAAAGAGCAATACAAAATATCTAGTACAACCAGTGACATATTTGATCCGAATATATTTGCGGCAAATTACGTTAAAAACAACTATTTCCTGGCTGCTGAGAGCTATTATAGTGGTGTAGAACACTGGGCCTTGCAGTAACACGCATAGGGAGTCTGCTTTAGTAGTGAAATAATACTGTAAGTCCATATTACATGCAGATGACAGGCGTCGCTCTTAGAATCACTGCACACTTCACTTATTTGGACAGTCACGGGGCAAAAACTGACCAAATACCAGTATGAACTCAGCCTTACAGGTCAATGTTAGTGTCAAGAAGAAGCGCACTCCTTTTACACTGTCGTCAGCTGATTCCACATAGATGTAAACAGAACCTGTTCTATTAAACGCTTATAAAAGTAGAGCCCCCCCTGTGTGGAGAGGGTGTCAGCAGTAAGTTTGTGTTGGGCACGTGAACCGATTATTTGCATGTCTTCTGTGTTTTGTACCCACTCTTGCTTTTGGCTACCAAATCACAAGCCAATTCTGATGGGACCATGCAGACCTTACAGCTGCTACACAGAGAGGATCCGCTGTGCGTCTCATTTTTCCTTCCTTTTAAAAGATCAGAGAAAGGGTCAAATAAAAGATGACATCAGCCAAGCCAAAAAGGCAAAATAGTGACCCAGTCATGAAGTGGGGAGGGTGGAAACAGCAAGAGAAGTCCACAGAGTGGCCCTATGACATAGTGGTGAGGTGGAAGCAGCATGAGGAGACCACAAAGTGGCCCAATGACAGAGTCAGGAGGTGGTGGCAGCATGAGGAGGCCACAGAGTGGCATGACGACTAGAGATTGCGGAGGTGGCAGCAGCATCAGGAGGCCACATAGTGGCAAGACGACGAGAGATTGTGGAGGTGGCAGCAGCATGAGTAGGCCACAAAGTGGCCGCTACATCTATTCATTTATAGGGAATACAGGACAGAACAGAAGGTTAAAATTTCTCAGCTTTATAAAGTGTTGCTTAAAAAACGATTTAATAATACACGTTCTCCAGCACAAAGGGCTTGGCAACTTGATTATTCGGGATATTCCCTCGTAGATTTGAATAATATATTGGTGAATTTAAGTTTCATTTCTTATAATTTTAATCAAGTTTTGGTTCAATTTAATATTTAGTAAATTTAATTTTAAAAAAATTAAGTGTTTGCCTAACACAGGAAAGAATCTTCTGTTTATTCAACTACCTAGTTGTGATGGGGAAAGGATTCCAAAAAGCTATTTCTCTCCTGGAGACAAATCCTGTCAAGATTCATGCAAGTGCGGTATCGGCTTCTTATCGAGCCAGATACTTTTGGGGGAACCTGCCTGGCATGAGCAGGCCCCTATTAGCTACAGACAATAAGAAGACAAAGCTTCAAGATTGCTTGGAGCCCAGAAGAGTTGCAAAGTTCATCAAGATTCAAATCATAACTGCCAGCCCCTGGTCTCTACTAGTGATGAACGAGCATGCTTTGCCGGATATCTGTTCAGCTAGAGCATCGCTATGCTTGGCACATGTCGGTACTCGAGTCTCCGCCCTGCACATTTCGTGGGTTTTAAGCAGCCAATAAAGGTGCAGGTAAGTACTGACCTCACTGTAATGCCAATAGCCTTGTTGGCTGCTGGTATTACAATGATTGGCTTAGACGTAGACAGGGAGAGAAGAGCGTAGGAAGGGAAAGACAGTATAGGGAGCGATTTTTTAAATTTTTGTTCAGAGAAAGCTTTTCCAAGACCCAATAGTCCTTTAAGGAACTACTGTGTGTGTGATTCCAATAATCTGGGCCACATCTAGTGTCCATAATCTGTGGTGTTCTTTAACCAATACTGTAGAACATCTGCAAACAGTGTCTGTATTACAAATTCCAATAATCTGGGCCACATGTAGTGTCCATAATCTGTGGTGTTCTGTAACCAATACTGTAGAACATCTGCAAACAGTGTCTGTATTACAAATTCCAATAATCTGGGCCTAATATAGTGTTTATATTCTGTGGGTTTCTGTGACATATACTGTCCTGCATCCGAAAACTGTGTCTTTAGCAGACAATAAAGCAATCTGTGCCACATCTAGTGACAAAACCATTAATATGAAGAAGGCGAGCACTGAGGGACGGGGAAGTGGGCGTGATGCTGATGGTGCACGCAGAGGCCATGGCCCTGGGTGCATTGAACCTGTCCCTGCTACCAGTGAACCAGCAAAAAAAAAACATCCAACGTACCCAGCTTCATGTCCAACTTAGCTGGGCTGCGCAGGACAACACTCTCCAAGTCAGACCAGTGCAAACAATTGGTCGGTTGGATTGCTGAAGAAAATGCTTCCAGTTGGTTAAGCATTACCCTCTCGTCCAGTCTCTGTAGCCAAGAGTCCGGTCAACCGAATCCTGACTCTGATCATCCTTCCTCCCACCATGGAGAGGCTTGCCAAACGAGTGATCCCACACTCGGATATTCTGAGGAGCTCTTTCCAGCGCCACTATTAGATTTGGCCCTCGCGCCCAGCACACTTGAAGAGGTACCTGAGATATTGTGCCCTGATTCCCAACCTCTTGAGCCTTCAGAGTCTGCTACCCACGCCCAGGATTGAGGGTCCTACATCCGCCAGCTGCTATGTTACTGGCTCCAACCCCCACTTCCTCTGCTGCCTCCTCCTTCACTTCCACCTCCAGCAGCAGTCAGCCATCTGTCGCTAGCTGGAAGCAGTTTAGCACTGCTGTGGGTAAGCTGATATGCTTAAGGGACATGGTTTTGTCTGGCAATGGCCGTAACTTGGTGGCGGCTTTGGAGCTTGGCAAACTGACACACATCCCATGCCTAGCCCAAGTCTTAAACTTAGTGGTTCAGCGGTTTATCAAAAGCTACCCGAATTTGCAAGAGCTACTAGTGAAGGCGTGCTGTGTGTGTGCCCATTTCCTCAGGTCATCCATTGCTTTGGCCAGTCTGTCAACACTGAAGCAGAACTTTCAGCTTCCAGCTCACCGATTGTTGTGCAATGTGAGCACGAGCTAGAAATCTAAGTTCTAAATGTTGGCCAGGCTTTGTGAGTAGCAGAGGGCAGTTGTGGAATACCAGCTGCAACATGGTCGTCACCTTTTGAGTCAACTGCCACTACTCACAAGCGAGGAGTGAGCATTGATTTTAGAACTCTGTGAGGTTTTAAAAAACTTTCATAAATCCACACAGATGGTTAGTGGCGATAACGCTATTTTCAGCATAACCATCCCACTGCTGTGTCTACTCAAACGATTGCTGCTCACAATTAAGGAGGATGCTCTGAATGTGGCAGACGAGGAAATGGGGGAGGACAGTACACAGGTCGATAGCCAGACCACCCACAGTTTGTCTTCTCAGCGCAAATTGGACCATGAAGAGGAGGAGGAGGAGAATGTGGAGGAGGAGCTGGAGACAGTTGCCTCTGCTACATAGGGTAGTACCCATGGAACTTTAATTCCACCTGTTCAGTGTGGATAGGCAGAAGAGGAGGAGGAGTATGAGGAGATGGAGAGTCATCCTGATGTCAACATTGACATCTTGCCTGTTGGTACTCTGGCACACATGGCTGACTTCATGTTAGGCTTCCTTACCCATAACCCTCACGTTATACGCATTTTAGACAACACAGATTACTGGGTTTTCACACTTCTCGACCCCAGCTACAAAAAGAAATTCTCATCTCTCATTCCTGTGGTGCAATAGCAGAAGGTACTTGTTGAGAGATTGCTCCAAAATTTTCCATCTGACAACGCGGCCGGCAGAGTACGTACTTCCTTAGGCAACCGAGGAAGGAAGACAAGGGGAACACACAGCAGTTCCAACAAAGGCAGGGCAACACCCTCCAAGGCATGGGATACTTTCATGACATCCCACCAGCAACCTCATCCTGTTGCGCGGCCTAGTGCTACAAGGAGGGAAAAGTTTTGGGAGATGGTGAAGGAATACATAGCAGATCGTGTCAGCGTCCAAAATGATCCCTCAGTGCCTTACAACTACTTGGTTTCCAAGCTGGATACGTGGCACAAACTTGCACTCTATGTCTTGGAGGTGCTGGCCTGCCCTGCAGCCAGCGTTTTGTCTGAGCATGTAGTTAGTGCAGCTGGGGGACTTATAACAGGTTAGCGTATCCGCTTGTCCAATGGCAATGCTGAGAGGTTGAATTAGATAAAAATAAACAAGGCCTGGATTATCCCTGACTTCTCAATTCCACCAGAGGGATAATGAACATAAAGGCAATTTCAATCTATCATTTATAATGTACTCAATCTACCGTAGTATATTCTCATGCACCTTTTCCACCTCAAAAAAAGAGTATATGGTTGAATGTTTTTTTCTCCTCCTCCTCCTCCTCATCAATCGGATTGTATATTTTCCCTCCTCTCTATTTTTTTTTTTTTATAGGATCAGCTCAACTGCAGGCCCTCAACTTAACTTTTTTATAAGGTCAGCTGAACAGCATGCACTTGCATTTAATGTATTAGAGCGTCAGCTGTACAGCGTGCACTTGCATATAATGAGTTAGAGAGTAATTTGAACACCATGCACTCGCATATAATGTTTTAGAGCGTCAGATGAACAGTATGTACTTTCATATAATGTTTTAGAGCGTCAGCTCACCTGTAGGCACTCACATATAATGTTTTAGAGCATCTGCTAAACAGCATGCACACACATGTAATGTTTTAGAGCGTCAGCTCACCATCTGAACACGATTCCTCCCTGCTTCTTGCTTGTGGACCAATGAGAAGCAGCAATGTATTTGTCTGAGCATAGCAATATCCCTAGCAACCATTAGGAAAGTTGCCTACCCTTTGCTATATAAGAACTTCCCCAGCAGGCATTTTCTGCATTGTTTTACAGTTATGAGAGAGACAGCAGTGTCATTGTTGTGCTCTGTGTTTTGCTGTCACATTACATAGTTAGTTAGTATATATATATATATATATATATATATATATATATATATTGTGGGGCGTCGCTCTGGTAGGTAGCAGTGCGGGTGCAGTACAGAGGCAAAACAAGAAGTCCAGAAAGTGCAATAAACAGTGTTTTATTCACACTTGCACAAAATAAACGATAAACAGTCTCTTGGTGTTAATTCACACTCAGCAAACACAAAAAAGCAAAACCAAAGAGTCCAAAACCAGGTTCAATCACCTGTGAGATGGTTAGGTGCGCGTTCGCACCTGGCGGTCGGCCCAGCCGCAGGGTAATCCACCTTCAGGCTTCCAGGACGACTGCACGACTCCTTGCTGAGCTCATCCTTCCAGCCCAGAGAGCAACACAACACTAGCAGCAGCTCCAGGACAATCACAGCCACACCTGCTGATGTGGCTGCCTTTAAAAAGCCCGGCAAAGTCCGGCCTGGACCGTGGGGAGTAGGCACCCACCCAACTCTTTGCCTACTCCCAGTAAGAGCCGGCCCGGATTGGCTTTGCAGCCAAACTAACTATCAATGTCAAGCAGCACTAGCTGCTGCTGACACATAAAACCCGGCTCTCACCTCACCGAGGCCAGGAACCTCGGTGACACGTATCTTCCGTCCATGACGGCACCTTGCGCCCTCTTACAATATATATATATATATATATATATATATATAAGTAAGTTCCTGGTTTAGGACTGAAACATCGCAACACTTATGGGTGAATTAACAACCACCATTTCTTCACTACTTTTTGGAGTGCTGCTCAATCTTTTCAAGGACTATATATATATATATAATATATATATATATATATATATATATATATTTTAAAGATATAGATTCAGAATTAGCAGGCACTCACTATACATCTGAATTCATGTATATTATTTAATAAAATATAAGGATAAAATAATGGTATTAATAAACAATAAATAATAAACAAGCTAATAGTAGCGTATAAAAGGTGCACTGTGTAGGTACGAAAGTCCGATGTTAGGGCACAAATGTGTACTGCAGCACTTGATAATGAGCTTAAATAAAGTCATTGGGGTCCATGATAATATGTTTGTATATATCTGTCCCTGGATATTAGTTATTATCGCCTGCACATCACTTTTGTTCCACAATAGTGAAAAGCTGCAAGACAAAATTCCACCTTTTGGTAACCAACAATCTTGGGGTAACTCACACTTATAGGGTTACTGGCGTGTTGAGGATGTGTCTGAGTGCAGAGTCCCACGTAGTTCACGGCACAAGTCTTACCTCTAGTCAGGGCCTTTTCCTTTTGTGGAGTTCCCTATGTTGATATGCGGTGATGTCCGGTTTATGGGTGGCCGCGGGCAAGCGTTGAGCTACGTGTAGTTGCCGTGGACCACGTTCTTGCTGTTCGCGCTGGATGACCGCGTGTACTTCCAGGTTTAGTGACGTAGGTGTCCGCGTGACTGGAAGCTCCAGTCACGTGATGTAGTCTCCTTGTCTGCGTATCTTCCGTATGGACAGAAGGAAGGAGCATAAATCGTAAAGTCCTTTTGGTTATTCCATAGTGATCACTTGGAGTATTCCTGGCAATCTATTAGGGTGGACCCTTTAACTTTCCCAAACGCGTTTCAGGACCCGTAGTCCCTTCATCAGTCAGTAAGGGTTCCCCTCCAGATTCTTACTTTATATATGGGATTATGGGTAAATTGACCTCCAGGTAACAGCCAAAGTCCAGAGTCTGGACTGCATTGACTCCGTAGCTCAGATTGTGACGTCACAAGCGCTCCGTGAGAGCGAGAGCCAAACTACGAACCTTCAACTTGTAACTGCAGCTCGCCACCGGCCGGGGCAGCTCAGTTAGAGTATAGAAGAAACAGGGAAAAGCCTCCTTTGAATCTCCCTCCTTGGAATGTGCGCTGACGTTGGATGAAAGAGGACATACGGGAACAGCGTGCGCCGTAGATCAGGTACGCATAATTAGCCGTATAGAACTACATCCTAATAGAGTGAGCTCACATAGGAGGGGGACAATAGGGAGAGCATCGCGCGGCACCTATAATCATTACAGTTGCAAATATCCAAGAGTGGGTAGAGTTAGTAGCCTTCTACAGATGTAGAAAGTGCCCAAATTGTAGGATTACATCATTCTCAAAGAAAACTACGGGAGTAGCATCTAACACAAATTCCCATAAACACCCTATAAAATAATTTCTAACTTGCAGCAGTACCAATGTGATTTATGTTCTGGAATGCCCTTGCTCAAAACAATATATAGGAAGGACAAAAAGGGCATTAAAAATCCGCATATCAGAACATATTTCCAACATAAAGAAAGGTTATATCAAACATACAGTTTCAAATTACTTTAAAACTACTCATAACCAGGACCCATCTGGCCTTAAATATGCTGCAATAGAGAAAGTAGAAAAGAGTTGGAGGGGGGGACAATCACATTTTCAAAATGTCTCGCTTAGAGTCACGACGAATATTTGAATTTGACTCTATAGTACCAAAGGGCCTGAATGCTGAAATGGAGCTTTTTGGCTTTTTGTGAAGAAAATTGACTGGGGCGGGCGCTTCCCGCTGACGGGAAAATCGGGCATATTATTTTCTGTCCGGTTCCCCCTCGACGGAAGGCCTCCGCTCCCACTCTCTCACCATATATATTGATATACATGCGCATAATTAATATATATGTACATATTCCATCTCGGGAGGACTCTACAATTATTTTAACCCCTTAAGGACGAAGGGCGTACATGTACGCCCTTCGTCCGCACTTTAAAGATGGCGCCTGCTCCCGCACGGAGCGGGTGCATGAGCTGCGGGTAAACGCTTGATTCATCAAGCTGACACCCGCAGCTCATGTCCGCGACCGGCAGCGATGCCGATCGCGGACATTTAACCCCTCAGATGCCGTGGTCAATCCTGACCACGGCATCTGATCGCGCAAAAACCGAAAGTTTCACTTTCGGTTTTGCTCCGGCTCCCTGATGGCCACAAGGGGAGCCGGAGCATGCATGTAGTACCCTAGGTTTCTGTGAATGAAACCTAGGTTACTACACAGTATTCCTATGGAGCCTATGACTGTAATAGGCTCCATAGGAAATATGCGATTTTCTCATATATTCCAATGCTATTGCATTGGAATATATGAGAATAGCAATCTGATGATTGCATCTTATAGTTCCCTATGGGAACTATAAGAAAGTGGTAAAAAAATAAAAATAAAAAGTTAAAAAAAAAAAAAATTAAATAAAAAAAATATAAAAATTCAAATCACCCCCCTTTCCCCAAAATGAAAATAAAATAAATAAAAAAATAAAAAAATTACACATAATGGGTGTCCCAATGTGCGAAAACGCCCATACTATAATAATATTAAAAAATATTCACCATACGGTAAACATAAAAACGGAAAAAAGCGTCCAAATGGCTAATTCGCCATTTTTGGACGCTTCATTTCCTAAAAAAAAATTAATAAAAAGTGATCAAAACATCATACGCACCCCATAATGGTATCACTTAAAAGTTCAGATTGCCCCGCAAAAAATGAGCCCCTACACTGCTCCGTACGCATAATTACAAAAAAGTTATAGGGGTCAAAACATGGCGACAAAAAAATAAAATAAAAAAATTCCCAATTTTAATTTTTTTTTCACTATCAAAACGCAAGAAAAACTATACATATTAGGTATTGACGGATTCATACTGACCTGAAGAATAAAATTAACCAGTCAGTTTTATCGCAAATCGAACGTTGTAATTTAAAAACCCGTAAAACTGTGGTGAAATTGCTTTTTTTTTGCAATTTCACCCCATTTGGAATTTTTTTCCCGTTTCCCACTACATTACATGCAAAAATAAATGGTAGCGTTAAAAAGTACAACTTGTCCCGCAAAAAATAAGCCGTCATATGGCTATGTGAGCGGAAATATAAAAATGTTATGGCTTTTGGAAGGCAGGGAGCGCAAAACAAAAATGCAAAAATCCCAAAAACCCCGGTCCTTAAGGGGTTAATATAGATTTATATGTCATTAATGGAAATTTATATTTTGAATGGTGGCACTGTAGAAGAAATGGATCTATATATCGTTACACCACAACATCCATATCAATGCAGTCCAGACTCTGGACTTTGGCTGTTACCTGGAGGTCAATTTACCCATAATCCCATATATAAAGTAAGAATCTGGAGGGGAACCCTTACTCACTGATGAAGGGACTACGGATCGTGAAACGCGTTTGGGAAAGTTAAAGGGTCCACCCTAATAGATTGCCAGGAAAACTCCAAGTGATCACTATGGAATAACCAAAAGGACTTTACGATTTATGCTCCTTCCTTCTGTCCATACGAAAGATACGCAGACACGGAGACTACATCACGTGACTGGAGCTTCCAGTCACGCGGACACCTACGTCACTAAACCTGGAAGTACACGCGGTCATCCAGCGCAAACAGCAAGAACGCGGATCACGGCAATTACACGTAGCTCAACGCTTGCCCGCGGCCACCCATAAACCGGACATCACCGCATATCAATATAGGGAACTCCACAAAAAGAAAAGGCCCTGACTAGAGGTAAGACTTGTGCCGTGAACTACGCGGGACGCCGCGCTCAGACACATCCTCAACACGCCAGTACCCCTATAAGTGTGAGTTACCCCAAGATTGTTGGTTACCATAAGGTGGAATTTTGTCTTGCCGCTTTTCACTGTTGTGGCACAAAAGTGGTGTGCGGGCAATACTAACTAATATCCAGGGACAGATATATACAAACATATTATCATGGACCCCAATGACTTTATTTAAGCTCATTATCAAGTGCTGCAGTACACATTTGTGCCCCAACATCAGACTTTTGTACCTACACAGTGCACCTTTTATCTTTTATACGCTGCTATTAGCTTGTTTATTATTTATTGTTTATTAATACCATTATTTTATCCTTATATTTTATTAAATAATATACATGAATTCAGATGTATAGTGAGTGCCTGCTAATTCTGAATCTATATACATTTCACAAGCTTGGGTGTAGCTAAGCAGAGAACCACTACCGTTGAAGCCAGACGGTAGAGCCACCTCATCCAATTCATATATTAAAGATAGTTAGTTTGAGATAGTCAGTGTAGGTTAGATAGTGATATATTGTAGCTGAGTGAGCAATACGAGAATATTACACTGCCAATTTTTGCAATCAAGAAAACAATTGCGAATTCTCCAATTTGCGAGTATATGAAGAATATTCGCCCAAATATTTGCAAAATATCACGAATATCGCCCCTGCCGCTCATCACTACTCTCAAAGTGATTCCTGCTGATATGGTCCCTTACTCTTCTGCGACCTCTGCCTGCACCAGAAACATTTAGACCTCTGCCACTCCCCTGTGCAGGGCCTGGCACTTCTGACAAACTGTTAGATAACTAATCAAATGTTAATTCAAATATTTTTTTATTTTGCCACTAATACACGGCAGACTGGGTTTTAGAATATATCACTGCACCGCAGAATGGCAATTAGACCCAAATTATTTTCTACTTTTACACAACAGGCTTTTCAACAGATATATGCAATGCTTGGCGGCAAATATACATTTATTTTACCACTAATACAAGGCAAACAGGGCTTTAGAATATGTCACTGCGTCAATTAGACCCAAATTTTTTTCATCTTTTACACAACAGGCTTTTTAACAGATATATGCAACGCTGGACAGCTAATATATTTTTATTTCGCCACTAATAAACGGCAAACTGGACTTCACAATATATCACTGCACCGCAGAACGTCAATTAGAAAGAAAAAATCCAGCTCAATTCGCAGACGGTCCAATGGTACTTTATTTCAGCATTTAAAAGTTTAACAACTACAGTATATTGGCAAATCCTCGTCTACCGGTTTCGGGCTATTGTAATGTCAGCTAAATGCTTTAGAACATATAACTGCACCGCACAAGTGCAAATCAAATATAGAAATATTTCCTTGTATTAAACCCTGTTAATGCCTGTATCAAACAGCACTTGCACCCTAATAAGACAGGTTTGCTGGAATTACAGAGCTGTATAATGGCAATCCCCAGTCAGTACAGCAAGGTGTAATTGGATTGTTTCTATTACCCAGTCTGTCACCTCCCCGACTGAACCCTGTTCAACGCAAATGCTGGTGAAATGATTCCTCCCTCTTCTTTCCCTACACCTTGAGTAATCTTTCCCTGCACTTGTAAATCGTTTTTTGTTTTTTTTCACCACAATCAAGTCTTTCCTTTCACTGTCCCTAGTGCCTGCAGACACGTCTCTCCCTGCACTAAGCACGCTGGTGAATGGCAGAAACTAAGATGGCCACAGTATTTATAGGGCTGTGACATTGCAGGGCTGGCTGGCTGCTGATTGGCTACATGCATGTCAGTATGGGTGATCCCACCTATCCAGAGTTCCTTGCCCCATGTCATCACATGTGTAGCAGCCATTTTAGGAAAAAATGTGATTCGTTACCACAAAGCGCGAGGAAATTCGCATTCAGTGTGAATCAAATTTTTCCAAAAATTTTGATCGAATTCCACTTCGTCAGCTTCAATTCACTCATCTCTAGTATATACAGTCACTGTATATAATGTCATAGTATAATACTGTTGAGGGGGCCCTGACAATAAAATCTTTTAGGCTTTCTACTGGGTGGTCCCCTTCTGAAGTTTCAGCCCCGTAGCAGCCGCTTCCCCTGCCTCCCCTATAGCTATGCCCCTGAGTACAACGCTGTACTGTAGAGAGGCACTGCTAGACAGTCAATTAGTGCATGCACTTCGGTAACACAGGTATATTACCTATAGAAAAAAAAAGCTCACCTTCTCCGTGGCTGATACGCGCTCCACTGCAATTGGGCACTTCACAGCCATTCCTACATCAGCCATAAATGTAATTCAATACCAATAAGATGGAAGCCTTTATTACTCCGGTGCAAGCATGCCAGCCAATACCATTCAGTCTGTACCGCTTAGGGGGGCTAGGTCTTAATGATGACCATCCTCATCTTTCGCTGGCTTTACTTCTTCCAAATCCTCCTTCAAAGTCTCAATGTCCTATTAAACTCAGCAAGATGCAGTGAGAGGAGGAGCTGGATTTTCCTGATGACATATTCTCATCGATATAAGATGATGTGGAAAATGAGGAAAAGCAGATGGCAGAAGAAGGGGTCCCACCTGTAGGGCATAAGGGCACTGTGGTTGGAGAAGTACTGTAGGTATGCCAGCATATTTTGCCCCCACCTAACCAGTCAAATCCCATACCAGCAACAGTCCCTATTAAAGGTGCCATGCAGCCATTAACAATGAAGAAGGACTATACAGTGCAGTCTTCATTATTAACTGTAAAGCAGCTGCGGGATAATTGGCTGCACGTTTCTTCACCGCAATTACACCACAACAATAGGTGGAATGTATATATCTAATGTTCTTATCCCCAAGCAGTTATGTTACTCACTGTGCCCCTGTTTGTATCTCATTGAGACACCCCAAGAGATTGTATTCCTAGGTTGTATACTTGTATACCTAGGTCAAGTGACCTGAATAAATTTTCCATTATTTTCCTGCAGAGACTATGACTTCTGTATATAAGCCCTCACTCACTAACCAAGTGAGGCATGATTCAAATAAATACATAAAACCCAGCTACCTGACATACAGCAAACAACGAGACAGCAATCAGTGGGTGGTATACTCTTGGTTGCCATTTTAGCAAAGCCAGTCCAGTTCAAAAGCATCTAGGACCCTACAAAAGAGCCTCACTATACTTAACAGGCAAGCTGCCCCTGGATGACGATACCTTCTTGCTGGCCACCAAAGCTCAGCCTGTTCCCCATCATTAAGTTTAACAGCTTCCAATAGTTAAAATTAGTCCACCATAATGTGCCAGCAACTTTCACCTCACTTCCTAACAGCAACACCACAGCTGTGACAATATACCATGCTGAATGTCATTAAAATTAACTTTTTAGTTCAAAACTTTTTTCAATGTAATAAAGCCCTCTAATATAATATTTCATGCTCAAATCAGGCCAACATCTATAAAAGTAAATTAAGCTCTCATCTTCATGAAGAGTCTACAAACACTTCAGAGAGGAAAACTAAACCTGTGGATTAAATCGCTAGGGCCATTTCACTGGATTTAAAATGTTAGTGGCAAAATGTAACTCAAAATGATGCCAAAAGTGAACATGGTAGCATATGTGATATAGAGCAAAAACTACAGAAAAATAAAGTATGCAATAATATAGTACATAAATGAACATGTTTAAATAAGGTAAGTGTTTAAATAACATAAGAAATAATTGTATGGCACAAACAAAAACAATGAAAGGGTAGGCAGGAGGGAAATGTTTTAGGTAATTTCCTCTGGTACGAGAAAGAGACCATGGCACAAGATCTTACATCTCTTCATAAACCACTCGCCCCAAAGTAAAACATCTTCAATGCAAACACATTCCAGACTAAATCAGTGCACGTAAAGTATATACAGTGGATATAAAAAGTCAACACACCACTGTTAAAATGTCAGGTTTCTGTGCTGTAAAAAAAGAAGACAAAGATAAATCATTTCAGAACTGTTTCCACCTTTAATGTGACCTATAAACTGTATCACTAAATTGAAAAACAAACTGAAATCTTTTAGGTGGAGGGAAGGAAATAAAAAAATGAAAATAATGTGGTTGCATAAGTGTGCACACTTAACTGGGGCTGTACCTGTGTTTAGAATTAAGCAATCACAATTAAAACCATGTTAAATAGGAGTCAGCATACACCTGCCATCATTTAAAGTGCCTCTGATTAACACCAAATAAAGTTCACCTGCTCTAGTTGGTCTTTCCTGAAAATTTCTTAGTCGCATCCCACAGCAAAAGCCATGGTCCACAGAGAGCTTCCAAAGCATCAGAGGGATCTCATTGTTAAAAGGTATCAGTCAGGAGAAGGGTACAAAAGAATTTCCAAGCCATTAGATATACCATGGAACACAGTGAAGACAGTCATCATCAAACGGAGAAAATATGGCACAACAGTGAAATTACCAAAAACTGGACGTCCCTCCAAAATTGATGACAAGACGAGATGAAAACTTGTCTGGGAGGCTACCAAGAGGCCTACAGCAACATTAAAGGAGCTTCAGCAATATCTGGCCAGTACTGGCTGTGTGGAACATGTGACAACAATCTCCCGTATTCTTCATATGCCTGGACTATGGGGTAGAGTGGCAAGACAAAAGACTTTTCTTACGAAGTAAAACATCCAAACCAGGCTACATTTTGCAAAAACACATCTTAAGTCTCTTAAAAGCATGTGGGAAAAGGTGTTATGGTCTGATGAAACCAAAGTTGAACCTTTTGGCCATAATTCCAAAAGATATGTTTGGCGCAAAAACAACACTGCACATCACCAAAAGAACACCATACCCACAGTGAAGCATGGTGGCGATAGCATCATGCTTTGGGGCTGTTTTTCTTTCCGCTGGCAGCTGGAATTGGGGCCTTAGTTAAGATAGAGGGAATTATGAACAGTTCCAAATACCAGTCAATATTGGCACAAAACCTTCAGGCTTTTGCTAGAAAACAGAACATGAAGAGAAACTTCATCTTTCAGCATGGCAACGACCCAAAGCATACATCCAAATCAACAAAGGAATGCCTTCACCAGAAAAAGATTAAAGTTTTGGAATAGCCCAGCCAGAGCCCAGACCTTAATCCAATTGAAAATATGTGGGGTTATCTGAAGAGGACTGTGCACAGGAGATGCCCTCGCAATCTGACAGATTTGGAGTGTTTTTTGCAAACAAGAGTGGGCAAATCTTGCCAAGTCAAAATGTGCCATGCTGATAGACTCATACCCAAAAACACTGAGTGCGGTAATAAAATCAAAAGGTGCTTCAACAAAGTGTTAAAAAGTGGGCACACTTATGCAAGCATATTATTTTATTTTAATATTTTTTCTTCCCTCTACCTAAACAATTTCAATTTGTTTTTTTAATTGAGTTGTACAGTTTATAGTTCACATTATAGGTGGAAAAAGTTCTGAAATGATTTATGTGTCTCTATTTTTTTTTATAGCACAGAAACCTGAAATTTTAACAGGGGTGTGTAGACTTTTTATATCCACAGTACTAGTGTTGAGCAAGCATGCTCGGCCGAACACCTGTTTGGCTCGAGCATCGCGATGCTCGGCACTCGGCGATGTTTGGCCGAACACCCCATGTGCTCAAGTCCAATGCTCGAGATTCCTCCCCTACTAGATAGCTCAGGAAGTCAACTGTCCATCGAAGCAGCAAAGCATGAGGTGAAACGTATCCTTTGTATCTGAATAACATTCTGAAGAAAAGTTACATCTCAGCCTTTTTACATAATATTTTAATGGACCATGCTGGTATAACCTGCATATCTCCTGTATATAATTGTATATTTACTGCTGGTATAAGTTAGACATCTTCTTGTATATAGTGATATGGACCATACTGGTATCAACTGGCTATCTCCTGTTTATAATAATATATATACGGCTGGTACAAGTTAGACATCTTCTTGTATATAGTGATGTGGACCATGCTGGTATAACCTGGGCATCTACTGTATATAATTATATATTTCTACGGCTGGTATAAGTTAGACATCTTCTTGTATATAGTGATATGGACCATGCTGGTATAACCTGGCAATCTCCTGTATATAATTATATATGTACAGCTGGGATAAGTTATATATCTCCTTGTATATGGTGATATGAAGCGTGTAGGGGAGGTTACAGAGACTGGGTAATAGGAACAATCCTATTACACATTGGTGCACTGACTGGGGATCCAAATTGCCATTATATAGCACTGTCATTCCAGCAAACCATTCTTGTTATTGGGGTGCAAGTGTTGTTTGGTACAGCCATTAACAGGGTTTATTACAAGGAAATATTTCTACAGTAAGTCTTATTTGCCCTTGTGCGGTGCAGTTATATGTTATAAAGCCCTTTTTGCCTTGTGTTAGTGGCAAGAGAGAAATACTGTATATATGCCCTTGTGCAGTGCAGTGATATATTCTAAAGCCCTGATTGCTGTATATTAGTGGCAGAACAAAAATATATTCGCCGTTCAGTGTTGCACTTATCTGTTGAAAAGCCTTTTGTTTTGGGTAAAAGTAGATAAAAATTAGGGCCTAATTGCCATTCAACAATGCAGTGATATATTCTAAAGCCCTGTTTGCCATGTAATAGTGGCGAAATAAAAATATATTCACCGTTCAGCATTGCACTTATCTATTGAAAAGACTTTTGTGTTGTGTAAAAGTAGAAAAAAATGAGGTAGCGGTAGTGTTGAGTGCGAATATTCGAATTGCAAATTTTTATCGCGAGTATCGGCACTTTGAGAATTCGGGAATATTTCGAATATTCATCTGAACCCATTACTTAGTATACCTACGTGCTTATTGCTTGTGGGCCAATGTGAGAAGGCTGCAATATTGTTGTCTGTAGTGAATTAGAATATTATTCATTATTTCATTTATTTTCTCTTATGTGAAGAATCTGCAATGTAATATTTGCGTAATGCGAATATTTTAAAACACAAATTTATAGCACTATAAAATATAGTGCAATAGATTCGTTATTTAGAATATTCGTCATTTTTTTTCCATCTGAAGTCACGATTCCTCCCTGCTTAAGTTGCTTTTGGGCCAAAGACTGTTCACATTAAATTGGAAAAGATGTGAAAAAATATTCTATAGTGCTATATATTCGTGTTTTAGAATATTCGCATTACGCGAATATTACGTTGCCTCTTTTTCGCAATCAATAGAAAAAATCTCGAATACGAATATTCGCAAATATATGACGAATATTCTAACAGATATCAACGAAATATCGCAAATTCGAATATTGACGCTCATCACTATTCAGCGGTGCAGTGTTACATTCTAAAGCCCTGTTTGCCGTGTATTAGTGGCGAAATAAAAAATATTTGATTTAACATTTGATTATTTGATATAACAGTATGTCAGACAGAGAAGTGCCAGGCCCTAAAAAGGGAGTGGCAGAGGCCAAAATGTTTCTGGAGCAGGCAGAGGTCACAGAGTAAGGGGGTGTGGCAGCAGGCGTCACAGAGATAGGCCTGAGCTCCTGGTGTCATCTAGTGGTCCTGTCTTGACCAGCAACCCAGCGGTTCTTGAATGGTTGACTCGGTCATCCACTTAGTCCCAAGTGACATCAGACACCCCCAGCCAAGAGTCAGTGGGTTCCTCTGACATGACACTTAGTTGGCATTGCTCGGGAGAAGGCCCTGTGTCCTCACCTGTCCTCAACTTGCCTCTGTCCTTTTCTGTTCCCTAAGCCAGATAAGTATTGTACGCTGTGGGCTCAGCTTCACTATACAGAGAGAAGGTGCTCCTAGAAGACAGTCAGCAGCTATTGTCCAGCCAAGATGTGTAGGAGACATCCGCAGCTTCCTCCACTAGGTGATCAAGTAGTGATGAGGAGAGTCGTGTGGGGGCTGGTGTTGCGAGCAGTCAGGCTCCTGACCCAGAGATGGTTGAGGAGGACATCATTGATGTGCAGACAGTACTCGATGATAATGAGCTGATCGCACTTAGGAGCCGGGTGAATTAGGGACTTCATCATCATCGGGAGAAGAGGGTGGCAGCTTGCCTGTGAGGCAATGGCAGAGCCAGGAAGTCTCTAGCGTGGCTGGGAGTCAGCAGGGTGGCAGCAGTGGGAGATCAGGAACCAAACGTGTCGGGGGTAGACCACCCGCTCAGGAGCCTACCTGCCTGGGATATAGCGGTGCATGGCTTCACGGAGGCAGCGGTAGTAGCAGTCAGACAGTGTGTAGTGTTGGGGATAAAATCACATACTCTGCGGTGTGGTCATTTTTTGTTAAGTCACCAGAGAAGGTGAACATGGCAATATGTAGAATCTATTGGCAGAAGGTGAAGCATGGCCAGGGTGCCAATGTTGGCACCACGGCGTTTCGTCAACATATGCACAGTCACCATAAAGTGGCTTAGGGGAACCAATCTGGTGGACCTGTCTGCTGCAGCAACCACTGCATCATCCACTGGCACACACCAAGTTTTAGGCACTCAAGACTCCACCAACACAGCCGAAGGGAGTTGTCTGTCCTTCCCATCATCTGCTGGTCGTGATACTCCTGCTCCTCCTCCTCCTCCTACTCCTTGTCAGTCATTCATGGAAGCGATTGCCAAGAGACAACAGTATGCGTGCACGCATCCAATTGGTGCAAAAGCTGAATGTGCTCCTGTCCAAGTTGCTGGTGTTGCAGTCCCTCCTTTTCCAAGTGATGGACTCTGCACCTTTTAGAGAACTGATGGCTTGTGCCGTGCCAAGGTGGAGAGTCCCAAGCTGTCATTTATTTGCCAAAAAGGCAGTACCAGCCCTGCCATGCAGGGTGCATGGCTAAGCCCTGCACACGCATGTAGAACAGAAGGTGGGCCAGTCCTTAAGCCTGTCGGTGTCTGCCAAAGTGCCCGGCAGCACCATCATGTGCAGCTGTAAATACGGTCAGGGATAATACATGTCTTTTACAGTCCACTGGGTGTCACCGGGTCACTCTGTGGTCTCCTGATGCTGCTTCCACCTCCACACTATGTCACTTTGCCACTCTGTGGCCTCCTGATTCTGCTGCCACCTCCACACTATGTCTCCTTGCCACTTTGTGGTCTCATCATGCTGTTGCCCCCTCCACACTATGTCACTTTGCCACTCTGTGGTCTCCTGAAGCTGCTGACACCTCCATACTCTGTCACCGAGTGACCATGTGGTCTACTGATGCTGCTGCCACCTCCACACTTATGCTTTTGCCACTTCCACAGCATATCACCAGGTCACTCTGTGACTGGGCCACTATTTTGCCTTTTTGCCTGGCTGATATTATCATTTATTTGACCCTTCTTCTGATCTGTCAGAAGGAAGGAAACGTGAGATGAACAACGGATCCTGTCTGTGTAGCAGGTGTAAGGCTTGTATGGTCCCATCAAAACTTGCTTTTGATTTGGTAGCCAAAAGCAGGAGTGGGTACAAAACCCAGAAGACATGCAAATATTCCATTCACGTGTGATCTCTGTTTTGGATCTACTCCTGTTTTTTTGGCATTAGTGATACTGATGGATTACTGACCAAATGCTGACCAAGTGAAGGCGGATGCTCAACAGAAAGGATCCGTTTTTTGTTGGATATTGTTCTGACGGATCAGAGGAAGGGCAAAATAATCAGTGACGTCAACACAAACTTATTGCTGACACCATCTACACTCTGTCGGGGGCTCTACTTGTATAACCTTTCAAAAGAACAGGTTCTGTAGACATCTATGTGGAATCAGCTGATGACAGTGTAAAATTAGTGCACTTCTTCTTGGCGCTTACATCGACCTGTAAGGCTTATTTCATACTTGAGTTATTTGGTCAGTTTTGGCCCCGTGACTGCCCAAACAAGTGAAGTGTGCAGTGATTCTAATAGCGACACCGCATGTCATACGGACTCACAGTATAATTTCACTACCAAAGCAGACTCCCTTTGCGTGTTTCTGCAAGGCACAGTGTTCTACACCATTATAAAGGCTCTCTGCATCCAGGAAATAAACATTTTTAAATGAAATTTGCCGCAAATAAATTCAGATCGAACCAAATTTTTCCCAAAAAATTTGGTGAACCAGCGAATCAAATTTTTTAAACATTCGCTCATCTCTAGTTGGCATCATTTTGTAAATGTCATTTTTTTTTTTTCAGGACAAAGCCTTAGAAGTTTAGAAATAATTTTTTACATTTTTAAGAAAATTTCCAAAACCGATTTTTTAAAGGGCTAATTCAGTTTTGAAAGTCACTTTGTGGGGATTACATAATAGAAAACACCCATAAATGACCCCAATTTAGAAACTTTACCCCTCAAATTTTCGGATTTTAGAAACTGTGTTAACCCTCTGGTGTCCCATTCAAATTTAAGGAATATAAAGGAGACATTTTAAAATATAACTTTTTTTGCAAATTTTCCATTTTAAACCAATTTTCCTGTAAACAGCAAGGTTTTACAACCAAATAAACTTCAATATTTATTACCCTGATTCTGCAGTTTACAGAAACACCCTATGTTTTGTGGTAAACTGCTGCATGGCCACATCGCAGGGTTCAAAAGGGAAGGTGCACCATATGGCTTTTGGAGTGTAGTTTTTTGCTGGAATAATTTTCTGGGCCAGTGTCACATTTCAAGACCTCCTGATGCACCCCTACAGTGGAAACCCAAAAAAAGTGACCCCATATTGGAAACTACACTCCCTAACCACTTTGTTTCATAACAAAAATAAACACTTGAGAGGGTTTTTGGATTCAAAAACTGTGGGATCAGAACCTACAGTTGACATTACTATCCTCCGATTAGTTAGTCTGTGCAGAGTAGCCAATCAGAGTGATCACTGGCTCGAGACCACCCTCATGAATCCCTGAATGGTTACCTGAGATCGCTGGCTGTGTGTACCAGCTGCGACCTCAGCACTTTTGCCATGTGTGTAGACATGGTGACAGTTTAGTGCCATAATGAGTACATTCATCATGTAGCACTAAGTAGCAGTACTCTATAACAAATATATTCATCATGTAGTGTCAAGGGGTTAAATACAAACAATGACTACAAAAACCTCAGGTCTCCTCCCTAAATCATACCACCTTTACTTAGTACTACAGGGGGTTCTGAAATAGAGGTCATGTTTTTACTTCAATTTAGAATTTCTATTTAAATCTCAAAGTTATTTCTGGTCTCGGTCGAGTTTCTTCCACAGATACTTTTTACCCCCATAATACTGATATTTCTACTCCAGGTCTACCTGGTCACAAAATAAAGGTCTTGCAATTGCTTCTTTATTCTTATGGCAAAACCAGAACAACCACAGTGAATTTTCTGCAACTACTTTTGAGTAAGTTTTGTTAAACCCTGTATGAAGGAGTAGACTTTACCAATTTTTTTTCTTTTGTTGATTACAAAATACAGACCAATCTGATTCACTTGAATCTGGTTAATTACTCTGTCATCTTACATAGGATAAAAACACAAATTAAGCAAATTGAATCAATTCTGCAGTGTACATAACATATATAGAATGGGTTTCTGAGATTAGGCAAACATGGATGCCTTCTAGAAACAGCACCTCTCTTTTCCATGGGTTATGTTATTTCCACCCAGCCCCATTCACTTGAATTGGACAAAGCTACAGCACCAGACAATGGACTTGGACTAGATAAATCCCTTCAACTAATGGATTCACATTCAGTTTTCAGTAGCATGTTAATTGTGTTTTATAAAATCCAAATAAAATGCATTGTCCTGTACATTTACAGAGGATTTCCATGCCAAAAATCTGCAACTATGAGGGAACTGAGGTAAGAAAGACAATGGGGCATATTTGCTAAGTATTATGATGTCTGTTCATGTGGTCCTTGAATGCTGCATGGATTGGGTCCTTGATACTGGATACTCCAGCGCTGAACCAGTTGAAGAAAGTCCAAGCTTTATTGATTAAAAAACATATCTCATTTTGGGGATGCATCTTGCTCTTCAGGTGTGGTTGGGAGCATGGAAGGATCAAGCAAAACCTGTAGTCAGTGACAGGCCTAGGTTGGAGTAACATAGTACATAAGGCCGAAAAAAGACACCTGTCCACCCAGAGAAAGGAAAAACAACCCCTGTGAGGTAGAAGCCAATATTTCCCACTTAAAGGGGAATAAAAAATTGCTTCCCGACAGAGTTCATGCAAACACAAGGTCCAAGGTCAGGGCTGGCAGCAGGGGATCACAACGGTAAAAAAAGGCATGTATCAGTGCATGTGCAGACAACAGACAGAAAACACCTTATCAAGGAACAAGCATGCTGGTAACCTAGTTGTTCAGGCAAGGAAATGAGATCAGCAATACAGTGTTATAGCAGCTGATTAGCAATTAGTAGCAGTCATGCAGCTGCACAAAGCAGGGAGAGGAGGGAAGTGGCAGTGAAGGCAAAATGGTAGTTGTAGTTATTCAATGAGTAATGTATCTTAAAGAAACAGTCAGTCAACAAAGGGCACAAGCCGCCGATGTACCAATGCCCATAGCAGTCTGCTAATCCCGCTTTCTGTTTTGCAAGGCAGTGTTGGGAAGGGAAAAAGTAATCTGATTGGTTTCTATGGAAGCAGTGACTTTTTATTAGATTTTTTATGCCTGTTGTGTCTCTATGATCAAATGGTTTTTGTAAAGCCTACAACGTTCCACATTTTTTTTCACACGGAGATACCTCAAAATCATTTGGTACAAAATCTCTTGAAATGCGTTTTAATAATCCAACTCATAATTGCAGAGCCTCGAGGAAAAAATCAGTGTCCAATATTGCATTCCAGCATGGTTTCCTTGACTGGTTCCCCTTGTTGCAGTTTGATTTATATTTCTAATATCACCTTTCATATTGGAATGAAGGAATCAATTTATTGAGTATATTGTTAGTATGAGAACATGATTTAAATAGCTGTCTTGCCTGAAACCAGTCATGTGAAACTACTGAAATTTTAATCAATAATATTGGAATTTTTAATTTATTTTAGCACACTGCTGCATGCTACATGCATTAGACAGATGTTATAATTATTACTAACTTGATTTCTATAGATTAATCTAACTTAATATAGTTATACCAACATGGGAAGAATCTTTGCTTTTACTACTTCATCCCTAGGCAAATCGGACAATTCTGCTGGCAGTTCAATGATAGCAGCTATGGGGAATATGTATCATCTGTGGTTCTTTCAGGAATAATTTGCATATATTAAAACATCACTTTTCTCAGCAATGAAGGCACATGTAAACATGAGACTAACACAGATGTCTTCAGCTGCCAAGCGCACATGTAACATAGTAACATAGTACATAAGGCCGAAAAAAGGCATCTGTCTATCCATTTCGGCCTGTCATCCTGCTAGTTGATCCAGAGGAAGGCAAAAAAAAACTGTGAGGCAGAGAGTTCCATAGTCTCACTGCTCTTACCGTAAAGAATCCTCTTCTATGTTTGTGTATAAACCTTCTTTCCTCCAAACGCAGAGGATGGCCCCTTGTCGCAGTCACAGTCCTGGGGATAAATAGATCATGGGAGAGACCTCTGTACTGACCCATGATATATTTATACATAGTTATTAGATCTCCCCTCAGTCATCTTTTTTCTAAAGTAAATAACCCTAATTTTGATAATCTTTCAGGGTACTGTAGTTGCCCCCTTCCAGTTATTACTTTAGTTGCCCTCCTCTGAACTGTCTCCAGCTCTGCTATGTCTGCCTTGTTCACAGGAGCCCAGAAATGTACACAGTACTCCATGTGTGGTCTGACCAGTGATTTGTAAAGTGGTAGGACTATGTTCTCATTACGGGCGTCTATGCTCCTTTTGATGCAACCCATTATCTTATTGGCCTTGGCAGCAGCTGCTTGACACTGGTTTTTGCAGCTTAGTTTGCTGTTTATTAAAATTCCTAGATCCTTTTCCATGTCAGTGTTACCGAGTGTTTTACCATTTAGTATGTACATGTGACTTGCATTATTCCTTCCCATGTGCATAACTTTACATTTGTCAGTGTTAAACCTTATCTGCCACTTATCTGCCCAAGCCTCCAATTTATCTAGATCCCTCTGTAGCAGTATATTGTCCTCTTCAGTGTTAATTACTTTACACAGCTTAGTGTCATCTGCAAAAATGTATATTTAATATTCAAGCCTTTTTCAAAATCATTAATAAATATATTAACAGGTCAACCAGATTCATAGGTACAAATCTGCTGACAGATGCCCTTTAATAAAATCCAAGTTATACTGAATGCTTTCTACAAAACATACATCTATCTGCTCTGCTTCTCTCGCTCTATACCATGCTGCATTCAAATATTATATATAAGTAAGGCAAAGATAGGTAAGGATTCCTTTAATATGAAATTTCCCAATGACAGATCCCTTTTAAAATTATTCAGATATTAATTGTTTTATTATATCCAATCCATGTCCGATGGGTTTATTTACTCCAAGAACTTTAACGGCAAACTTACTATGAATCCCAACAAAATTAAACTACTATAGAGGAACATTAGTAACAGAATGGATGCTAGGTCAAACTCTCATTCATTTTATTGCAAGAAATCAGTCGCAATTGTAGATGTGCACACCTAAGAAGCTTACAGAGGATTTGTGCCAGCACTTCAAGCCTTACACTCAGTTCACACTTTCGCGTAAAACGCCGCTTTCGAACGCGCAAAAAAACGCACAACAGTACAGGAACCATGCATTCCAATGGAGGTGGTTCACACTTGCGCGTTTTAATGCGCGTTCGTAGGCGCCTAAAAACGTCCGACGCATAGGCAAGTATGTTCGCGTTAATTCAGGCGTTTATCCAGCGTTTGGTTCAAATAGACTTCAATGGGAAACGCGATAGGCGTGTTGTTCGGGCGTTTGTGCAGCGTAAAACGCGCCTATTAATGTGCGTTTTACAAAGTTTGCAACATGCTGAATCAGCCACCATGGAATGTCACACCTCTAAAGTACTCAGATTGGCCAAACTATATCATTGGTCATTGGCCAACTATGCAGTCAATCACATAAACGCGCGTCAAACGCGCCTACACTATTTACCAAAACGCTTGAAAAAAACGCTCCTAAACGCCAGTCTTGAACGCACCAAAAACGCTAGGCTTCAAAACGCTCAGGTCTGAACCCAGTGTAAGTGATACTCAAAATGCTAGAAGACCTTAATCATGCATACAGAATGCTGTTATAACGGACAAGCCCTGTATAAAATGTGGTCATGAGAAATAACAAAACACCATTTCTAAATTGATTGACAGCTACACAATGTCCTGAATCTTCTTCCCGAGCAGTGTTTGCATTGTAGCAATTTCTGCACAATTAGGTAATGTTCTGTTCATTTCAATGGCATCCTCATCATTTGTTACAGATGAAAGAACATAGTTTAGTGAGCTTGGACTTTAATCTCTTACCCCATAGGACATGATCAGGTCACATTATTGTAATTTCATCGGATGAAAGGGTCCCAGGTATAAACTAGATGACTGGAACCCTGATAAGTACAAGAATTCAGATGAATTGCTCAGTTAATCGGCACCACAATGATCATGTTCTGTTGCCACCATGGTCCGACAGAACATAATTGGACTTTTTTTTTTTTTTTTTTTAAGTTGAAACGTTCTCCCCTTGGCTAAAGTATTAATTTTCACCTATGCTAAACACTTCCAATGAATAATTTATTGCTTATTTATTCTGCCTGAAAGGAAGGTCAGAATATGCATTTAAATGGAAATTCGCTTTGCAAGAGTGGCACAAAAGAAGCTTGTAATATCATTGCCTTTCAGCTGGACGGAGATCGCAAGTGGCAGAACTGCTAAGAGTGGATGCAAGCACTTTATATTGAGGTCTTATCAAACACTATCACTATTGTAATACAAAGGATGGCAGGCAAGGGTTGTTCATTCTGAATATCCCTAGGGCTGACTTTGATGTCAACTACTGAAAGATCAATGCAAAGTGATACTTTCACATTTATTTTGAGTGCTTCAAATACTCTGATTCATGACATCTGTGAATCTTAAAGCTCTAGCTGTTTGTCAGGCTAAGAACCTTGACACTTCGACAATAGCTCATTATTTCACCTAAAAATAATTCCTAAAAGAGAATGTCCATCCCTGAACACCATAAAAAAAACTGAATAAGGAAAAAAAAAAGGATTCTATGGCCTCATGTAGTGGAGACTATTAAGTTCACATGTCAATGTAACAGAGAAAGGAATCATACACTGCAATAAATAACTATTGTAGTGTATGATCTAAACAATAGTCCTGTCTCCATGTGGGAACAAAAAAAATTGCAAAAAGGTCTAATAAAATGTTGATAAGTTAAAAAAATATATATATATATAAAGAGGGAAAAAAATTCTGTTATACAATGTATAAAAAATACAAATAAATAAATAAATAAAAATAAAAGTTTGGTTCTACTCTGTTACTTGACCATCCCCATGCCAAAGAGGAGGGGAGAGCTGCTTTAAGTGTCTTGCTTGATATTTTGCTGGATGGATATTTTGTTTTGGTAAAACTACTGGTATGGATTTTCTGCTTCTGATCCTCAGTGTACAAATTGTGGTTCCTTAGAGTGTTCAGTAGTGATGAGCGAAGTTCTGAAAAATTTTATTCCACTATTTCGCCAAATTTAACAATGGCGCAATGACATGGAACAGCAATCACATCTCCCCCTGTCATTGAACCCCTCAGATGCTGTGTTTATCAATGATTGTGGCATCCGATATTAAAATGGAGGGCTTCAATGAGAGAAAATACATACCATATTGTGTATTTGTTAATGGAGAGACAATCACTGCCATCTTGATTGAAGAAACCGCACAAAATCTCATGACGCGATTATATCATTGCGCCCGGTCAGTGCAGTGATGTGGTGACTGAGATCTAAGAGTTCTCATGGTTTCTTTAATCAAGATGGCTGCAACGGCCTCTCCGCGAGCAAATGGATAACGTTTTTTTTTTTTGCCATTTCGGGAAAAATAGATAAGTTACCATAAGGTGGAAATAAATTTAGTATCGCAAATAGTCAAATTTTTCCTGAAATTAGGATCAGTCAATTTGTTTCTCATTGATTCGCTCAACACTAGCTTTCAGATTTTCAGCACCTTGGACAGTGGCTAGAACAGAAAAAGGAAAATATAGTATTTGATAGAAACTAAGAAATATAAAGAATAGCTGTCCGCTTCTGAAAATTCCTATGTGTTTGAAGGGTCTGATCACATGTGCTGAAACCGGGGACACCCACCAATCAGCTATTTGAGAAGACAGCAGCACTTGCAGTAGTGCCGTGGTCTTCTTGTTGCTTTCCCTAGGCCATCAGTTACATGGCCTAGGTGCAGCTCAGCCCCATAGCAGTGAATGGGGTTCAGCACTATACCAAGCAGTGTACAATGTACAGTGCTGTGCTTGGTAAGCATTGAGAAGGCTACAAGAATTCTCTGGGAATAAATATGTAACTGAATCAACATCTGGCAATTAGGTCATTATACCCAGCAAGTGGTGAAAGGTGTTGATTCCATAGTCCTAATTGGAGTCAGTAGGTGATAATGACCTCCCAGAAAAAGGTGTCAAGACAGCATTGTAAGTGGCAGACAGCCAGACAATAGATGTCTAAACCCCCCGCTTCTATTAAAGCTTGATTCTCCTTTTTTACGTAGATGGCCTCCTTCACACCTCGTTTGTACCAATCGGCCTCCTTATCAAAAACACGTACTTGACTGTCTTCCAAGGTGTGACCTGTTTCTTTTAGATGTAAGTACACAGCTGAATCTTGACCAGAGGTTTTGGCTCTTCTAGGCTGTGCCTTACGCTGATGTAGTTGCTGTTTTATTTCGCCGATATACAGTTCTGACCATTCCTCATTGCACTGGACTGCGTACACAATGTTGTCCATCTTATGTTTAGGCGTTCGGTCTGTTGGGTGAACCAGTTGTTATCTCAGTGTGTTGCTGGGTTTAAAGCAGACAGGGATGTTATGTTTATTAAAAATCCTTTTGAGTTTCTCAGACACCCCAGCTACAGGAGAAGCCAAGCTTGAATAGAAGCGGGGGGGTTTAGACATCTATTGTCTGCCACTTACAGTGCTGTCTTGACACCTTTTTCTGGGAGGTCATTATCACCTACTGACTTCAATTTGGACTATGGAATCAACATCTTTGACCCCATGTTGGATATAATGACCTAATTACCAGATGTTGATTCAGTTACATATTTATTCCCAGAGAATTCTTGAACAAGTTACTCAGAATTGAGAAAGCTCGTTGGAAGAATGAGTGAAACGTTTTCAAGAAATCTACAGCAAGTCCAGTTGCCTTGATTTATTCTTTACAGATATACCATGACCTGGATAAATATGAACCTTCACAGACATATTATCATTCTTAACGCTTTTCTGGATCTATTTAGACCAGTAATCTGGCATCCCTGCAGGGATGAAAATGCCTATATGATGACTAGTGATGAGTGAAGTATTAAAAATTTTCGAAGTAATTTGTCACAAACCCAAGTAGTGGGTGCAATGACAGGGAACGGCGATTGCACCACTCCCTGTCATTGTACCTTTCAGATGCCTCTTTCATAGTGGATCATGGTATCTGATATTGATAACAATAAAAATAAAATAAAAAAATATTACCTGAGCAGGCCCGACGTGAGCAAAATCATCAGGTTAGTATTATTTTTTGTTTTTTACACTATTTCAATTTAAAGTAATTCGCTACCAGAAAGAACAAGGAAATTCAGTTTTGCGGCTAATCAAATTTATCCTGCAATTCAGATCGAAGTCTACTTCATGGACTTCGATTCACTCATCACTGATGATGACTATACATTTTCAAAGTACGTTCAAATTTTAGTTTGGGACTGAAAGGGTAGTTTTAACTTCGTATAACCTTTGTGTTTGTTTGATTATACTTTAGTAGTAACACTGCTCCTGACTCACACCATCCAGATTCCAAACTGCAGGAAGTAGTAAAATGCTCCTAGTTCATCACAGGAACGTGTACAGTATAATAATAAGAGACAAGTAATACATCAGGTAACACAAGATATTTTCTGTTCTCTCTTCTCTGTTCTGTAAAAATAGTAAAACACAATAATCAGCAAAATGCCTTAAACATCTACTAGCTTTACTATGCAATTCTATCAGTGTGTCTGCTCCAAAGACATATCTTAAATGCACTTAATAAACAAGAGGCATAGGCAGTAAGACAGCTGATATCCACGTTCTCTTTGCACTGACTGTCCAACTATCATTTCCAGCTTCTTCATGCTCCAACAGCTGGCCATTCGGTCGAGCCTTTTAATTTCAAGCTTTTCTTCTAGAAATCAATCTGTATTTCTGCTTCTATCCATGCATCATCTCATCTAATTAACTAAATCAGTTACGGTGTGGCAAGACGACGGGCTAATCCTGGGCCCTATCTATAACATTACCTTCATGGAATACTTGGTATACAAGAGACTTTCAAGCTTTTGGTGTATGAGATGTCAAGCGTTTTGTTTTTTTAAACTATCTCTGGAGAAATAATAAAAATACATCCCCTTTTTATTGTTTTATTGCGAGAATCATGATTTCCCTCACATCCACATTTTCTAAACTTGAGGGATTCTATTTGACAGCATAATATCTCCCTGGGAACGTAAAATGGCATCCACTGCTCAGTTTTACTACTGGAATGGTGGTTACCATGACAACAGCTAATAACTAATAACTGATAAACAGTACTAAGTGAAAACAAAAATTCACCGTTCTGATGCTGAGACAATTGTCTTTAATAAATGTAATATTCTATTGTTTAAGATCCTGTTTAATAAGAAAAAACTAAAACTAAAAATGAAGAAAAGTGATTTTAAAATTTTACCTTTAATACTATATTTTCTTCCTATATTTACATTACAGTTTTTGTCAGCTTTCTTTTCCCTATAAATTTATTTATGTTCCTACTGTAGGCTTTGCATGACAAATACATATATACTGACTGTATTGATTTTTGAAGAAAACATTGGACAATTGAGAGAAAGAACTGCTATATTTTAAGAAAAGAGCATGGCTCCTTTGGAGAGTATCGGATAATGTAGCAGGATAACTCATGAAAGCGAATTGATAGGAATGTCACCAACTCAAGACAGAACACACCCTGGTGGATCTCATTAAATGTCTCTTCTGCTGTCAGTCCACATTCTTTGAACTTGGGAAAATCTTGCGGAAGAAGATTTATTACAGAGTGGCTTCAATTAAATTAAACAGCCATAGCTTCCTGGATTTCATGAAGCAAAATCGGGAAGTGGATAGCAAATAATTTGACAAGTATACATGTGGTAGTTTTAACCAATAAATTCTAAATGAAGATTTTCTGCTCCATAGTAGTGATGTCGCGAACATAAAATTTTCAGTTCGCGAACAGCGAACGCGAACTTCCGCAAATGTTCGCGAACAGGCGAACCGGGCGAACCGCCATAGACTTCAATAGACAGGCGAATTTTAAAAACCAAAGGGACTCTTTCTGGCCACAATAGTGATGGAAAAGTTGTTTCAAGGGGACTAACACCTGGACTGTTGCATGCCGGAGGGGGATCCATGGCAAAACTCCCATGGAAAATTACGTAGTGGACGCAGAGTCGGGTTTTAATCCATAAAGGGCATAAATCACGTAACATTCCTAAATTGTTTGGAATAACATGCTTTAAAACATCCAGTGTGTGTATACGATCAGGTATGATGTTGTATCGATCAGGTAGTGTAAGGGTTACGCCCGATTCTCAGACATTGACATACCAAACTCCTCTTTTAATGCACCGCAAACAGTCCATTTGCACAACCGCAAACTCCCCATTTGCACAAGGTTGGATACCAAGCTAGCCACGTCCCGGTGATGTCATTGAAGGTTTCTTCCTCCACCCAGCCACGTACAACACCAAGGGTCCCCGAAAGGTCAATTGAATTGATTTTTCGAACGGGGAGATGGTTAAAAAAACGCTGGCTCCCTCCCCTTTGTTTTAATCCACGGTCACTGCATCTGCGCCGTGCAATTTACTGTCACACCCGCTATGAGTGGTATTTTCTGTAGTACTATTCTCATCAGTTTAATCCCTCTAACGTCCCCAATCTGGGGGCCATTTACTGAATAGATTTTTTGAACGGGGAGATGGTTAAAAAAACGCTGGCTCCCTCCACTCTGTTTTAATCCATGGTCACTGCGTCTGCGCCGTGCAATTTACTGTTACACTCGATATGAGTGGTATTTTCTGTAGTACTATTCTCATCAGTTTAATCCCTGTTACATCCCATATCAGGGATTGCCTTTTGTGAAAAAAAATTTAGGCCTGGTACCTTCGACTGCCTTCACAATGACAGACCAAACTCTCATACACCAAACTGAATTGATTTCAGGAACCGGGAGATGGAAAAAGCAGCTTGGTCGGTCCTCATACTCCCAAATTGGGGCACTGCTCGTGCACAGAGCAATGTGCTGTGACACCCTATATGAGTGGTGTCTTAACTAGTACTATTCCTATCAGCGGCGGGCGGGTGCGTGGTAACTTGAGAGCAGGTGACCAAAGCTGAGCTGGAGGAAGATGGTGCGTCAAGGTTCTTAGCGGAAGCTGTTGAAGATTGGGTGTCCTGTCTAAGCCAGTCAACTACGTCCTCAGAATTTTTCGGGTTCAGGGTACATGGCCTCTGAACACTAGGCATTATTCAGGGACAGTGGAAATCACAGCACCACGACCACGACGGCCCCTGCGGTGTGGCCTGCCTCTGCCTGTCATTTTTTTCGATAAGTGGTACTGTGCCACCCTGTATCAGTGGTGGGCACTGGCAGTGGGCACACTACAGTCTGTGGAAGTGGGCCTGACACACACTGGCAGCAGGCAAGCAACTGAAATTAGACTAATGTGTAAAAATGAAATGCCTTATTTATCGTCAAGCTACTGTGCCACCCGGTATCAGTGGTTGGCACTGGCAGTGGGCACACTACAGTCTGTGGAGGTGGGCCTGACACACACTGGCAGGAGGCAAGCAACTGAAATTAGACTAATGTGTAAAAATGAAATGCCTTATTTATCGGCAAGCTACTGTGCCACCCGGTATCAGTGGTTGGCACTGGCAGTGGGCACACTACAGTCTGTGGAGGTGGGCCTGACACACACTGGCAGGAGGCAAGCAACTGAAATTAGACTAATGTGTAAAAATAAAATGCCTTATTTATCGGCAAGCTACTGTGCCACCCGGTATCAGTGGTTGGCACTGGCAGTGGGCACACTACAGTCTGTGGAGGTGGGCCTGACACACACTGGCAGGAGGCAAGCAACTGAAATTAGACTAATGTGTAAAAATGAAAGGCCTTATTTATCGGCAAGCTACTGTGCCACCCGGTATCAGTGGTTGGCACTGGCAGTGGGCACACTACAGTCTGTGGAGGTGGGCCTGACACACACTGGCAGGAGGCAAGCAACTGAAATTAGACTAATGTGTAAAAATGAAATGCCTTATTTATCGGCAAGCTACTGTGCCACCCGGTATCAGTGGTAGGCACTGGCAGTGGGCACACTACAGTCAGTTGAAGTGGGCCTGACCCTGAAATTCGACTAATGTGTAAAAATTAAATGCCTTTTTTTATGCAAAGTCCTGTGCCAGCCGGTATGAGTGGTAGGCACTGGCAGTGGGAACACTACAGTCACTGGAAGTCAGCCTGACACACACTGGCAGGCAACTAACCTTAGATTAAAGTGTAAAAATTAAATGCCTTTTTTTGATGCAAAGTCCTGTGCCACACGGGATGACAGGGGTGGGCACTAGCAGTGGGCACACTACAGTCAGTGGAAGTCGGCCTGACACACACTAGCAGCAGGCAAGCAGCTGAAATTACACTAAAGTGTAAAAATTAAATGCCTATTTTGATGCAAAGTCCTCTGCCAGCCGGTATGAGTGGTAGGCACTGGCAGTGGGCACACTACAGTCACTGGAAGTCAGCCTGACACACACTGGCAGGCAACTAACCTTAGATTAAAGTGTAAAAATTAAATGCCTTTTTTTGATGCAAAGTCCTGTGCCACATGGGATGACAGGGGTGGGCACTGGCAGTGGGCACACTACAGTCAGTGGAAGTCGGCCTGACACACACTAGCAGCAGGCAAGCAGCTGAAATTACACTAAAGTGTAAAAATGAAATGCCTTTTTTATGCAAAGTCCTGTGCCAGCCGGTATGAGTGGTGGGCACTGGCAGTGGGCACACTACAGTCACTGGAAGTCAGCCTGACACACACTGGCAGGCAACTAAACTTAGATAAAAGTGTAAAAATGAAATGCCTTTTTTTGATGCAAAGTCCTGTGCCACATGGGATGACAGGGGTGGGCACTGGCAGTGGGCACACTACAGTCACTGGAAGTCAGCCTGACACACACTGGCAGGCAACTAAACTTAGATTAAAGTGTAAAAATTAAATGCCTTTTTTTTTATGCAAAGTCCTGTGCCACATGGGATGACAGGGGTGGGCACTGGCAGTGGGCACACTACAGTCACTGGAAGTCAGCCTGACACACACTGGCAGGCAACTAAACTTAGATTAAAGTGTAAAAATTAAATGCCTTTTTTTGATGCAAAGTCCTGTGCCACATGGGATGACAGGGGTGGGCACTGGCAGTGGGCACACTACAGTCTGTGGGCCTGCAGCTCCTCACACACAGGCAGGCCATGCAACTGAAATATGCATATAAAGGGAAAAAAAGCAGACTAATGTTGCAGCCCTAAAAGGGCTTTTTGGGGTGCTGTCAGGAGGCTGTCCTTACAGCAGAGATCAGATGAGTCTTTCAGGACTGGAGTGGACACTGAATTCACTAGCCTAGCTATCGATTTCCCAATTAAATCAGCAGCAACTACACTCTCCTTCCTCTCACTAAGACTGCAGCTTCAGAATGAATCTAAAATGGATGCTGTGCAGGAGGTGGGAGGGTCTGGGAGGGAGGGTATGCTGCTGATTGGCTGGAATGTGTCTGCTGACTGTGAGGTACAGGGTCAAAGTTTGCTCAATGATGATGTATAGGGGGCGGACCGAGCATCGCATATGTTCGCCCGGCAGAGGCGAACGCGAACAAGCTATGTTCGCCGGGAACTGTTCGCCGGCGAATAGTTCGGGCCATCTCTACTCCATAGTTGTATTATCTTGGTAACAATATCACTGCTCAGGTTCCATTAGTGGCAATGAAGGATAATAGTAGTGGGTAGCATTGAACGCATTAATCCTGACGAAGTGTAATATGATCCGAATTTCAGAGAAAATTTTATTTGACGCAAAGTTGAATTTCCTTGTGCTTTGTCATAGTGAATCTATTTTCCCTGAAATCATACCTACCTTATCCATTTGAATGCAAAGAGCTGGCAGCCACCATTTTGATCTTGCACAAAATCCAGTGCATGATGACGTATGACATTACCACGCGGACAAACGTGATGATTGCGCTAGATTTCTTGTTAGATCTTCGTGATCAAATCGATAAGGGTAAGTATCATTTTATCTTTTAAAATTTTACACTGTAATATTGATATCAATGAACCCAATACTTACAAAGAAATGAGCTTCGTCACAAAGTGAATTGTTTTGTAAAATTCGGTGAAGCAGCCGAATTTAATTTTTCAATACTGGCTCATCTCTAGTAGGGCAGAGGATTTTCTCTTAGGTGAAATTAATTGTACCTTCTAAGTTAAAATCAAAGGTAGATTGTTTTTCAATTTGACATACAGAGAAAATATAGTATTAGGGCTTATACTTATTGTAGTAGGCTGTAAGTATATGGGGAACCTGCGGTACAGAGCTTTGGCCCTCTATGCGCCACCATTAGGATGTACTCTGTAGTGAATGTAATCTTCTTACCAGTCTTACCTGTATTTGTGAATTATCCTCTCCCTTCTGATACTCAGGTGTGTCATGTGACCAGAAATCAGACTTTCCAAATAACACAGCATCTTATGTGTGGACAGGAAGTCAATTTTTTCTATGTATTCCTATGGGAGCCTTAATGTCAGTCTCATAAGAATGAACAGAGAAGTAACTGACTTCCTGCCCTGTGTCAGAAGAAATTGGTCTTGTTTTACAAATTTTAGTGTGGCACCCAGAATGATCTAGTCTGATGCATCAGTCACTGGCGTGTGAAAAGTAGAGATAAGCCAATATTTCAAAAATTTGATTTGCTGATTCACCAAATTTTTCAGGAAAAATTTGGTTCGATCTGAATATATTTGTGGCGAATTACGTTAAAAAACGTCTATATTCTGGCTGCTGAGAGCCTTTATAGGGGTGTAGAACACTGTGACTTGCAGTAACACGCATAGGGAGTCTGCTTTGGTAGTGAGATAATGCTGTAAATCCGTATGACATGCAGATGATTGGCGTCACTCTTAGAATCACTGCACACTTCACTTATTTGTGCAGTCACGGGGCCAAAACTGACCAAATAACTCAAGTATAGAGAGGATGTAAGCAATAAGTTTGTGTTGACGTCACTGATTATTTTGCCCTTCCTCTGATATGTCAGAACAATAAACCCCCAAAAAACGGATCCTGTCTGTTGAGCATTTTCCCTCACTCGGTCAGCATTTAGTCAGTAATCCATCAGTATTGCCAATGCCAATAAAAACAGGAGTGGATCCAAAACAGAGATGACACGTGAACGGAATATTTGCATGTCTTCTGTGTTTTGTACCCACTCCTGCTTTTGGCTACCAAATCACAAGCCAATTCTGATGGAACCATACAGGCTTTACAGCTGCTATACAGAGAGATCTGTTGTGCATCTCATTTTTCCTTCCTTCTGACAGAGCAGAAAAAGGGTCAAATAAAAGATGATGTCAGCCAAGCCAAAAAGGCAAAATAGTGGTCATGAAGTGGGGAGGGTGGGAACAGCATGAGAAGTCCACAGAGTGGCCCTATTACATAGTGGTGAGGTGGAAGCAGCATGAGGAGGCCACAGAGTGGCACAATAACAGAGTCTGGAGGAGGCAGCAGCATTAGGAGGACACAGAGTGGCACGACGACGAGAGATTGAGGAGGTGGCAGCAGCATCAGGAGGCCACAAAATGGCACGACGACAGAGTGTGGAGGTGGCAGCAGCATAGAAAGGCCACAGAGTGGCACAATGACAGAGTGTGGATGTGGCAGCAGCATCAGGAGACCACAGAGTGGCACAATGACAGAGTGTGGAGGTAGCAGCAGCATCAGGAGACCACAGAGTGCCACAATGATAAAGTCTGGAGGTGGCGTCAGGAGAATCAGGAGGGGGCCACGGGGTGGCACAATCACAGAGTGTAGAAGTGGTGGCAGCATCAGGAGGAAGCCACAGAATGTGGAGGTGGGTGGCAATAACAGTACCCGCTGACGATGGTGGGTGTAAGAAAGTGCACTTGGCATCAGATATGTGGCATCAGGTGGGTCACAGCATCAGAATAGTAGCTGAGGCAGGCAGACAGAAGAAACCGGTCTCTTTTGTCAAGGTTTGGGTGAGGCAGCATGGATGATCTAATCTGATACATCAGGCATTGGTGGGTGGAAATCCTGGCTGATCCACAACTTATTCATCTTGACAAAAGGTCAGTCTCTCCAAATTTTGGGTGGACAGGCGAGTTCTTCTTGGGGTAACTATGGCCCCCGCTGCACTAAACACCCGCTCTGATGCCACACTACTGGCCGGGCAGGACAGCTTTTCCAGGTCAAACTCTGCCACTTGCGGCCACAAATCCAGTTTGGCTTCCCAGTAGTCCAGCAATGTGGGGTGTCAGGGTGCTGTCCAAGTATGCCACCACCTGCTGGTTCAGGTCCTGCTCCAGGACTACCTATTGCTGCTGGTGAGTACTTTCTTCGCTATGCCGGTGAAGAAAGCTGCTCATCAGCGACTCTAGACTCAGGCTGCTGCTGATAGAGCTGGTTCTGCTCCTGCCACCCCACTTTCTCCCCAGCAGCCATGGCAGTGGAAAGTGAGTGCAGAGAGAACCCCCCATTCGGACCTGTGAGAGGATGGACGATGACATAGATAGGCAGCGGCCAACTGACTACATTGGATATCTCTATAGTAGTTCAGTTTGTCCTCCCTCTAAGCGGGTGTGACATCACAGGGCTGGCTGCTGATTGGCTGCATGCATTGCATTATGGGTGATCCCGTCTTCCCAGAGTTCCTTGCTTCATGTCCTCACACAGGCAGCAGCCATTTTAGGAAAAAATGTGATTCGTTAACAAGAATAGCAAGGAAATTCGTATTCGGTGCGAATCAAATTTTTCCTATAATTCGGATCAAACTCCACTTTGTCAGATTCGATTCGCTCTTCTCTAGTGACTAGGTATCTTCCAGCGAAGCTAAGCATAGGCCATCAGTTTTCTAAAGGCAGCAGAATCCAATAAGTGGTACTGCAGTGACTGCACCACCAGTTATTTGGCTACATTGGAGTTAAGCTTTCACATAAGCAGACTGCTGGGTAGACTTTTTACCTGGCCACATATTTCATTATTGATGGCTGACGACAGATTAGGAGGAGGAAGAGGAGTATTCTGAGTGGGAAAACAGTAACTGATGGTGACAATGACATGGGCACTGTACAGTATGTAGATATGGATTGGCTGCCGCAAAGGAGACAATGTGTTTGCCTATTGGCACTAAACAGGAAAAAACTACTAGATGCAAGATACTTGCGTAGAGCTGGTGCATTTTGAGCCTACACCCATATTATCAGCAACACCACCAGTTACCAAACTCACCACAATAGAAGCAGATCTGGCCCAAGCAGTTTTTAGGAAATCTTTGGCTGTACGTTGCCTTAGTTCTTTTTTGCTGCTTTTGCCGCCACTACCACCCTTCTCTGATGTCCTTTGCTCCTCAGCATCCCAATCTGGCTGCCAGGTTCTGTCCAACACATAATCATTGTCATATTCCTCACAATCCCCACCATATTTTTCAGACTGTAGTATGTTTTTGTGGTTCCATTCTCTGTATTTGCTTCAAGTGCCACTGTAGCCATACCTACCACTGCCCCTTCCACTATCACTTTTATCACACACATCATCACCAGGGATACTGATTTGAGTATCTTCAAGGTTTTGTTGCCTCTTTATAGCACAAAAAAGGGACCCCACTAGGAGTTGGTAGTGGAGGCAGACATGATGCAAATGAAAGACTTTTATGGGGTTGCAAGGAGAAGAAGCAGGAGGAATGCTGTGGCCCATTGCTCCAAGGCAATGTGTCAGGCTCAGAGTTGACCTCCACATTATCCTTCTAGAACTGAGAGGAGTAGTTAGTCATCCAGTTCACATTGCCATCCTTTTTGTCCTCATTGATAATGTGGCACCTATCAGAAGCGAGGGAGAACTGTTGCCTGCTGGTCCTACTACTGCTACTGTTGCGAGCTGCAGGGGAGGCACATGGAAAAAAGGATGGGAGAGGTGGTTGTGGCCCTGAGATGGACAGTAGTACTTACAGTTAATGGTGACAGTCCTCACTTTTGCACTTCACAGGCCATGCACAGTGAATGGAGGTGCACCCTTTCTTCCCTCTGGGCACTCTCTGACTTTCTGGGGTTCCTGCCTAATGGCAGTTGGAGTGCCCGTGATGTTTGGTGGTTTAACAGGGTGCAGGGCAGGGGTACAGATGCAAGGCCAGCAGATGGATGATGGAGTCAATAATCAGACCCATTTAAATCAATAAACAAAGTATTTGTTTATTACATTGAAGATATGTGGTAGTAGTTTAGGTCTTTCCCAAATAGCTGTGTATGTGCAGCAACAATGATGGCAATAGTAGTACACCCTGACTCTCTTACTAAGGACACTTTGCAGTATTTCCAAATAACCACAGGCATATAATTCTGTACTTATTAAACCGTTCTGTAGTTTTCTATGTGGGGTACAGAATTTAGATCTGGATGGTCAGTCTATCTCAAAGTATGTACTGTGCTGGAGGCAATATACCATTTCCATAACAGCAAAGTATTTCTGCGACAAATTAGCAAATACCCTATTGTTGCTATCTTGCATGGCCTTTTGGACCTTCTAAGATTTCTGATCTCTTTCTTTCAGGGTACTCCTATAATAAAGTTTCTTCTTTGGCAGTTGTAGTCTCAAAGATAAAGATTTTCTGGAATTGGGCTTGGTCTGCAGAAGTTTTCTCATGTAGGTCTTATCTGTAGTTCTTCTAAGATTCCACTCACTTACCAAGGGGAAGACCAAGTCCATCATCCTGACAACCTAACCAGTCTACCAGTGTTAAACATATATCATTCATACATTGCTATTATACAAAGTGCATAAAGAAAAGAGTGATTTAACAATAAATGAAAATATCAAATTATAAATGAAGCCTTTTAGCAGTAATTAATCCACTGCATTACTACTAGACGACCGGTTAGTGCCGCTACTGCCATTTGCATTACTACAGACACTCACATTTTGACTCTCAGATGATAAAGTATGGGTCTTATTTTTCACTCTTCCATTTACCAGACATTTTATTATGAGGCCTGTAACAGAAAAGTCACAGGTTTGGTACACAGATTATTAAACGGTAGAAAAATTGCTGTCATTGTTTGCCAATTAACAAACAGAGGCACCATTAAACATTTCTCCCCTTCTACAAACACACTGCATAATGGTATGGACAATTTATATTGGTAACACTATGCACTGCATGAAACTGCTATATTATTGCATTACAATGCATTAACTAAAACTGCATGGTATATTGACACAGTACAATGCCGTCACAGAAAATGGTATTTTAATACAGTTATTTCTGGACACTACAATGAGTAGTATAAAAATGGCATATTAATGCACTGAAAAGTGCTAAAATGCCCAGTTACAAACAGTAGCTAAATTAAAACTGTATTTTTTTTAAGTAACTATCAAATCCAGCTTACATAGCAGCAAAACTTCAGCATTTTTTGTTTGGTAATTAACAGAGGTGATATTATAGATTATCCCCTTCTACAAACAAGTGGTATTGACACACTGCAATACACTGAAGTGCTTAACAACAGCAAAGTTTTTAGGCCTCTTTCACATGAGCGAGTTTTCCGCACAGGTGCAATCCGTGACGTGAACGCATATCACCCGCATTGAATCCTGACCCATTCATTTAAATTGTTCTGTGTTAGTGATGATCGAGCACCTAAGTATTCAGGTTTTCGGGTGTTCGGGCCAAACAAATAGCTATATTCGGGTGTTCGGGCCGAACACACAGCTATATTCGTGTGCTCGGCCGAGCACCCGAGTAAAATGGAAGTCAATGGGAGACAACCAGATACTCCCTGCTCTGAAGAGAGGAGGGTGCCTGGTCCTTTGGAAAAGGTCTGAAAGTCACTGAAAATGATGGGGAACAGCATGGGGGCGATGTTTGGATGCACCTTGGACTCCCAGGTCGCTGCTGGGAACCATGTTGTCCGAGTTGTTTTGCCACTTTTACAGACTGACAAATATACGCCCAAAACCCGCCAAAAAAAAAAACAATTTTTCTGCAAAATATGTTAGGAAACATTCTTTCCTGTATATTCAATTGTATATAAAGTGCAATTGCTGCCAAAAATTACAAGCAAGGGGCAATCAGAAACAGCATGTATGTCACTTAACGGAAGGCCCCATTCACATTGTAGTACAATTGTTCAGGCAGTGGGACTCCTACACTCATAAATTGAAAGGGCTGCCAAAAATAACACGGAATCGGCACTACAATACACCCTTTATTACACACAAAGGAGGGCATCATACACACCCTTGAAAAATTATGATTGGTGGCCTGCTGTTGACCCTCAAAAACATTTGGAGCAAGGGCATGCTAGTGACCCTCTAAAAGATTATGGGTGAGGGCCTGCTGGTGAGCTGAGCTGACCCTCTAAAACATTAGGGGTGAGAGGCTGCTGGTGAGCTGACCCTCTAAAACATTATGGTTGAGGGCCTGCTGGTGAGCTGACCCTTTAAAACATTATGGTTGAGGGCCTGCTGGTGAGCTGACCCTGTAAAACATTATGGTGGAGGGCTTGCTGGTGAGCTGACCCTATAAAACATTATGGTTGAGAGCCTGCTGGTGAACTGACCCTCTAAAACATTATGGTTGAGGGCCAGTTAGTGAGATGACCCTCTAAAATATTATAGGTGAGGGCCTGGTGGTGAGCTGACCCTCTTTAAAATTGTAGTGGATGGAAAATATACAAGATTCAACCATATACACTTTTTTTATGGTGGAAAAGGTGCCTGGGAATACACTACAGTAGACTGAGTAAATTATAAACAATACGTTGAAATTGCCTTTATGTTCATCATCAGTTTAGCTTTCCTCTGGTGGAGTTGAGAAGTCAGGGGAAATCCAGGCCTTGTTCATTTTTATGAGCCAACCTTTTAGCATTGTCAGTGCACAAGTGGATACGCTTATCAGTTATTATGCCACCAGCAGCACTAAATACACGCTCACACAAACTGCTGGCAGCAGGGCAGGCAAGCACCTCCAAGGCATAGAGCGCAGGTTCGTGCCACGTGTCCAGCTTGGACACCCAGTAGTTGTAATTGTAAGGCACTGACGGATGATTTAGGACACTGGCAGTCTGCAATGTATTCCTTCACAATCTTCCAAAACTCTTCCCTCCTTGTGCCACTAGGCCTCTCTTCAGGGTAAGGTTCCTGGCGGGGTGTTATGAAAGTGTCCCATGCCTTGGAGAGTGTTGCCCTGCCTCTGTTGGAACTGCTGTGTGTTCCCCTTGCCTCCCTTCCTCGGTTGCCCAAAGAAGTATGGACTCTGCCGATCAGATGGAAAATTTTGGAGCAATCTTTTAACAAGTACCTTCTGGTTTTGCACCGTTTTACTCGTCCTCTCCACCACAGGAATGAGAGATAAGAAGTTCAACAGGGGATTGGCTGGCAGTGTATAATACAGGGGAAGAGGAGGCAGTGGTGTGACCTGCAGACCCAGATTGAGGACCTAGTCGTTCAGCCCGCCTATTAGGGTGCTTGGATGCAATGTGGCAGATCATGCTGGTGGTGGTGAGGTTGCTAGTGTTCATGCGCCGGCCTATTTTGGTATTGCAAACTACCACTCTTTTGTTGTCTGCACTTTCCTCAAAAGTCGCCATACTGTGGAACACCTACCACTTAGCAAGGTAGATTAACTCATGGGGGTGCTCCGTGTAATGGTTGTGGGCCTGTTTGGTGTGGGCCGACGTCTCCCTTTTGCAACCCCACTGCCTCTTCCAGACTGTTGCGGTACTGCGGATCCCTCCCCCTCTGTACTGCTGTCCTCGCTCGGCTTTTCATCTTCCCATGTTGGGTCAGTGACCTCATCGTCAACCACCTCCTCTTCCACTTCCTCATTCTGCTCATCCCTCTGACTTGACCTGTGTCTCATCATGATCCACCTCGTGAACGAATTATTTCCGTTCACTACCGTCATCTTCTTGAGACTGTGAAGGCTCAAGAGGTTGGGAATCAGGACACAATATCTCAGGTACCTCTTCAAGCATGCTTGGCGAGAGAGCCAAACCGAGTACTGGCAATGAAAAGAGGTCATGTGAATATCCGAGTGTGAGATCCCTTGTTTGGCCAGACTTGACATGGTGGGAGGAAGAAGGATCAGAGTGAGGATTCGCTACAGAGACTGGACTTCGTGGAAGAGAGGGTGGTGCTTAACCGACTGGAAGCATTATCTTCCGCAATCCAACCGACCACCTGTTCGCACTAGTCCGACTTGGACAGTGTTGTCCTGCGCCGCCCAGCTAAGTTGTACATGAAGCTGGGTAAGGTGGATTTTTTTGTTTTTTCTGGTGCACTGGCAGCAGGCACATTTTCATTGCGTCCAGGGCCACGGCCTCTGCTTGCACCATCAGAATCACTCCCATTTCCCGCGTGTTAGTGCTCGCCTTCTTCATATTAATGGTTTTGTCTGTAGATGTGGCGCAGATTGTTTTACTGTCCGTTAAAGACAGTTTTCAGAGGCAGGCCAGTATTGGTTACAGAACACCACAGATTTTGGACACTATACTAGGCCCTGATCAATGGAAGTTTTAATATTGACAGTGTTTTTAGATGCAGTTCAGTATTGGATACAAAAACCAACAGATTTTGGACACTCTACTATGCCCAGATTAATGGAAGTTTTAATATACACACTGTTTTTAGATGCATTACAGTATTGGATACAAAAAACAACAGATTTTGGATACTGCACTAGGCCCAGATTAATGGAAGTTGTAATATACACACTGTTTTCAGATGCAGTTCAGTATTGGGTATAGAACACCACAGATTACAGACACTATATTAGTCAGAGATTATTGGAATTTATCCCTTCCTTAGCACGGATGTCCCTGACACTCCTTTAAAATATATTGTTGATCTAAAACACACACACACACATACAGTAGTCCTTAAAAGGACTTATGGATCTTTGAAAAGCTTTCTTTAACTAAAATCACTGAAATTCACTCCCTGCTCTGTCTTTCCCCTCCTACCCGATACTCTCCCTGTGTCACGGCCCGTGGTTGGTGCCGTGACATGGTTGCCACACATGTTGTTGCCTGCGGCAACGTATTGTAGTTGTCGCATGTGGGGGCAGTGTCACGGCCTATGTAGTGCGTGCTGTAACACAGTTTTTACACATTCAGTTGCTTGCGGTAACTTATTGTGTGTGCGATTTCCCTTTAAGTTGTTTCTTATTCCTGTCTTGAGTGTGAAGAGTTAATTCTCTTGCTGGTGTGGAGCTAGGTGGAGCTGTGTGTGCTCTCAGGTCTCTTTATGTACTGTAGCTGTGAGACTGAGATCATTGTTATGTCTGCCTGTGTGTGAGAAGGACCTTGCTCCTTTCTTGGATGCAGACTGAGAGCCATCCTAGTTTGTCATCGATGTAATCTGCGATGTCATCCCTTTGTCTCCTCCTTGTACTTTCCCCACCTTATCTGTTGTTTGTATGGTGTTATTTTGCTTTAGTGATTTGTTACTACGTCTAGTTTGTTGTTTGTTGTCCAGCATGTATGCTAGACATTCCCTTGTCTGCCTGCAGAAGTGGGCCCCTATGATTTCCCGGAGGGGTGAATCAAAAGCCATGTCTGAATGCTGGTCTGCCTGGGGCTGCCATGTGCCCTGTTTGCTTGGGGGTTTCAAGTCAGTAACTGGTGTGCTGGATACCTGGGTGTGGTGGCTTGTACTGTGTCCTTTATGGTGTGTATGTCTAGTACACTTGCCCGGGTTCCAGTTGGTGTTGCTGCGGCAGGTAAGTGTGTTGGTATGGTGTGCTTACCTGCTGTTCCAGTCTCGCCTTTTCCCTTGCAGCTAGGCCGATGGAGACTCCTGTCCATCCATGTTTGGGATAAACAGGTTATCTCTTTTTCCTGACTCCTATTTCAGGGACTGATAGGGTCAGTAGGGCCCAGGTTTGTGTGCATGAGCGCTCCTACCATCTAGGTCCGCTCTTGCGGTTAGGAGGTCAGGGATTGAATTTAGGGAAGCTTTAGAGGTGACCTACTCCCTTATCCAAGCTCCCAGGCCCACTTGCTCCCCTCTTCTCCCTGACATTGTACGGTGGGGGGTTTTCCCCATTCCCGATCGTGACACCCTGTCTACATCTGAGCCGAACATGTGTAATCAGGTGCTATATAGCACCCGATGACGCGTTCTGGACAGCCAATCACTGTAATGCCAGCAGCCAACATGGCTACTGGCATTACAGTGAGGGCAGTACTTACCTGCACTTTGATTGGCTAATTAAAACCAGCAAAACGTGCGGGGAGGAGACTCGAGCATTTCACTCGAGCACATGCGGTACTGAGTCGAGTACCGCCATGTGCCGAGCATAGCAATGCTCGAGCCGAACAGATGTTCGGTTGAGCATGCCCGCTCATCACTAGTCTGTGTACATGAGCGTTTTTTTTTAAAACATCGGTTCTGCGTTTTGTTTTTCATTTAGCCCTGGCCCCTGAATGGGGCTTCAGTGAAAAATGCATTGCATCCGTAAACCAGTGCGGACGCAATGCTTTTTTCACTGATGGTTGATAGGAGATGTTGATTGTAAACCTTCCGTTTTTTATCAGTTTTTTATATTCATAATGAATATATTTCAGATCAATTCACTCATCTCTAGTTTTAATCTTAAATAAGAAATTAATGAAATCATCAAGAGTTTCAGCATCTGCAAATTACCATTTGGACTCACAAAGAGTGATTTGATTATTTTCTAGGGATATTAAAAAAATAAAAATGTTGCACGGAAAATGAAATATTCTTTTGTCTTTCAAAATATGATGGCAGAATGATGAATGCAAGCATTCAGGTTTTCCACATTAGCACCAGGGCCATACTAGATTGCTCTTCTATAATTTAATCACACACTGACCTACTAGTCACCACTTCTGTCAGCAAGGATTACCTATTGTGCTCTGTTATTAGTTATATGTGCCATATTATTATTAAGAATAAAAGCCTTAAGTTAAAAGAACATCCTATAGTACAAGGGACCCACATTGCCAACGGTTGCTGATACTCGACCTGGATGCAGGAGTTCAGAAGAGAAGAACGGGGACTTTAGTTCATTGCGCTACTGCCAAGATGCAGTCAGGGTACAGTGTAGATGCAAAAAATTATTTTATTAGTTGCAAAATGTACTTTTTGCAACTACACTGTACCTTGACTGCATCTTAGAGGTAGTGCAGTGAACTGAAGTTCTTCTCTCCTGAATTCTTGCACCTATCCATCATGCAGCCTGGTGGGGGGTCCTGCGATCCTTCCATGTGCACTTTCCCTCTTTCTTTTTAACTCAACCTTGAAAGGTATTAAGCTTGATTTCTCCCTACTTTGAAAAGAGAGCTTGGAGTGGATGTCCATCACTCCATTATGCCTTATGAATAAATGTCCACCATTAAATGTAATGCTCGTCCAAATTGGTGTTCGACTCGAGCATCACAATGCTCTGCCGAATACCTCATCTGCTCGAGCACAATGCTTGAGTGAGTGTATTTAAATCTAATTTAGCCTCTATTTCTGAATTATTCTACATTAGAGGCAAGGATCTTAACCACTCAGCTATAAAGCTGAATGATAAACTGTGTCAGAAAAACCTCATAGTTAGAGATGAGCGAACTTTAAAAAAATAGTTCGGCGTTTGGGTTGTGGTAATCACCGCATCCCGTTATGGATTCCACTACCGCGGACTATCCCGGCATATGGAATCCATAAAGGCCGGAGCCACGCCCCCTGCACTGATCACATGATGGTGACGTCACCCCAGGTCCTTCGGCTTTTCAACAGTTCGGGCTCGTGGAAGCCGCTCCTTATGGATTCCATATGCCGGGATAGTCCGCGGTAGTGGAATCCATAACGGGATGCGGCGATTACCACAACCCGAACGCCGAACTATTTTTTAAAGTTCGCTCATCTCTACTCATAGTAGTTTGTCCTCTAGTAAGTATCCCTATACAGCAGAAGTATCATTTTATATTTCACAGCAGGTTAACAAATAGCTGTATAACGTAGTGGTTAAGGTTCTAATGTAGAAGGTTGTGAGTTCAGATCCCGGCAGAAACGTTTCAGAAATATAGGCAAAATTATATATATATATATATATATATATATATATATATATATATAGTAAAAGTAATTCCACAGCACTTCCTTGGTAATGAAAAAAATTTGCTACTTTATTTACCGGGTAAAAAGCGACATTTCGGTGCACTCAATGGCACCTTTCTCAAGCAGCAACTGCTTGAGAAAGGTGCCATTGGGTGCACCGAAATGTCGCTTTTTACCCGGTAAATAAAGTAGCAATTTTTTTTCATTACCAAGGAAGTGCTGTGGAATTACTTTTACTACATTTTTTGTGGACATAGGGGACTGTCCATACAGCCATTGGCGCTCCATTTTTTCCGTTTTGAACCTGCTGTGCGATCTACTGCATCATATATATATATATATATATATATATATATTTGTGGCCAGGGTCGACTGCCCAGGGCGTACTAATACCGGACCCTAAACATGGCTGACCAATGCCAGGAGCCTAGGAGGTGGGTAGGCCTAAAAGGGGGCCCACACTAATGAGAACTGAAGAAAAGGGGAGGGTGGGTGGGGTACCTGGCTGCACGTCCCACCGCTATGTTAGCCCAGAGTTATAAGGGAGAGAAAAGGGGGTGGGGCCTTAGCCCCTCCCACAAATACAGGCTGCGGGGCAGCCTTAACTACTTGTGGTCGGGACGGCGGCCCAGGGAGTACTAATGCCGGACCCTAATCATAGCTGACTTATGCCAGGAGCCAGGGACGTGGGTAGGCCTAAAAGGGGGCAAAAATAGAGGCACAACGTACTGCTATACAACTTTATTGTTTAATTTACAGGGCAAGTGAGCAAAAAGCATTGCGAATTTCAGATTGTGGATTTGGAACGTATTTGGAGAAACAAGACGACCTCCAACGCCCCATGTTCCTGATGACGTGCGGAGGTACTTGGTGTCTAAAACCGGCTGAGGCTGCTCCAATGCGAAAGGAGTGGCCGGAGATGGTCTTTGGGTCATATCCCAACCCTGCCGCTAAAGAGCGTATGTGAGAAATGAACTGTGAAGTTAACAGTGGACCACCCTTGAACGGTAGCAAAGGACTGACTGAGGCTGCAGCTTGAAGCACCGACGTTAATTGCTCTAGAGCACTGACCGGGCACCAATTGTTGTGAGAAGGGAAATACCTTACCTGTGTTGGAGGCCCTGTCTGTGAGTTGAAGGAATGCTGAGTATAAACTGGTTGTAGTGCCATGCCAAATGCTGTTTCTGGAGATGACGGCCGCCCCTAATGGTGACGGTGAATTTCCTGGACCGGAGGAACCCATAGAATCCTAGGTATATTGCGGCTTTAACAACTGTGCTGATGAGAGGTCCAAAAGGATTGCCGTCCAGGGCCGAAGACAGCTGCCTGAACATTGTGCTGGACAGGGGTTGACAGACCGGGGGCCTATTCTCGCTGACTTTTTCAATGTCCCTGAGTGTGGCCTTGATGGCTCGAGCCGTGAAGAATGAGCCTTGGGCTGGGTCGCTTATAGTAAAAAGGTGTTGCACACCCGCCAAGTAAAGGCGGATGGTGTTGGGAGAGAGCCTGAGGTTGGAATGGCAGTGGGCGATAAACGCCATCATGAACAAGACGTCATCGATATAGCCCTGTGGATGCCTAGCTGCGAATTCCCTGTAGAGATTCCAGCCGGTGCGGTAATTCATGGCGGTGTTTAGCGAGAGGCTCTTGTGTAAGAGATCCTTAGCTGCCATGATCAAGGATGTTAATCCCAAGTTATATTGCTGAACTCTGGAATTGGTGCCGCTGTTGTGTCCGCGTGTGGCAAGTTCTGGAAGAAAACATCGAAGTTAAAGCGGGACAAAGCGTCAGCGGCAACATTCCTGGAATCCTGAATGTGGGAGCACTCAAAATGGAAATTGTACATCATTGAAAGCCAAACCAATCTATGCATGAGGGACATGACTTTCAGGGATTTGGCTCTGCCTTTGTGGATGATGTCTACCAGGTCCTGGCTATCTGTGACAAACATCACTCTAGAATCTGACCAATGCCAGCCCCATACCTGTGCTGCTGCCACCAGTGGATATAACTCTAATAGTGGGGAAGAGCGTAGAGCCTCCTTATCTGTGGTGATTTGCAGTGGCCAGGAGCTAGCGAGTCAAGGATTCCTGAAAATGGTAGCAAAACCCTTGGATGCGGCCGCATCCGAATATACGGTGGGGAAGGAAGGGCACCCGCGGAATGAACAATCTTACACCAATCCATTTGGACATGAAAGTGTTCCACGTGGATAGGTCCGCCATGGCCTGTTGGTCCAGGCGAATGATACTGTCCTGTTCCGGAGCAGACGGCAGGAGAAGCAAGAGACGCGAAATGAAGGCCCGCCCTTGGGGCATGACCCTCAAAGCGAAATTCAGTCTGCCCAGCAACGACTGGAGATCCGATTTGGTCAGGAAGCAGGAATCAGTGGCTTTGTTGATGACTGTCCGGATCTGAAGCAACTTCTCCTCGGGAGCCTAGCTTCTAACCTAACAGAGTCGAGAATGACCCCAGGAAGGTGATAGACTTGGATGGGCCTACAATTTTCCCTGGGGCTACAGGGACTTGTATTGCAGAAAATAGTTGTAATAGGGTGGACAAGCTGGAGGGCTGCTGGGATGAGTGCTCTACCAGAAGGAAGTCATCCATGTAGTGGATGCACATGGGAGTCTCTCCATGTTTGACCAGGATCCAGTGCAGTGCCTGTGCGAGCCGGTCAAACAGCCACGGGCTGCTTTTGGAGCCAAAAGTTAAGCGATTGGCGAAAAAATACTTGCCCGCCCACTTGATACCATAGTATTCTCAAAGTTGAGGAAGGATCGGGAGAAGCTTAAATGCATCTGCTATGTCCGTTTTAGACAACCAAGCTCCCCTGCCCGCCCTGAGTATGAACTGTATGGCTTTGTTGATGGAAGAGTACTTAATTATGAATTCTTCTGATGGTATGAGGGAGTTAAGGCTGGGCATGATGGAACAATGAGGAGCCGAGAGGTCATAAATTAGCCTTTTTTTATTAGAATCTTTTTTAGCCACAACACCGATAGGGCTGACCCTCCAAAGACCGAAGGGAATGAAATTGAGGGGCCGATCAGGAACCCTTGGTTTAACTTTAAGTCAATTGATGCCTGCACCGCCTCTGGATCTTGTTTTGCGGAAAGAAGATTATCACACTCCCAGTTGGGGTGAGGGAGGGCCACCAACCCCATATGGAAACCATTTGAAAGACCTGTCACCAAGTGAACAACAAACTGTTGATCGTGGTGGTCCCTCAGAAGCGCTTCAAGGAGGTCCACATTGATGTCATTTAGTCATAGCTGTTTGGAGGATCTCTTGGGACATGTGGACCTGGGGTGAACACGGAAGCAGACTGTGCAAACATGAAGGGCCCTGCAGCCGCTGAATAAGCAGTGGCCGAAATCGAAATTGATACATATCTGACTTCTTCCCAAATAGACAATAGGTCTACCAAACTTATCCATGGGAGCAGGGCCCTTGGGGACCCCGGATGGGCCAGGAAGGGCTCTATCTTGCTGGGAAACAGCCTCATTGGGGCACCATTCGGTAGAATGAAAGATGGACTGACAAGATCCACAAATGGGAGCTCGTAGATCTGCAAAATTTGTGCAGAAGAGCTCCATGTCGAGTCTAGCCCAGTTTGTGGAAAACCGGAATTGTGCCAGGGCGGCTGCTGCCTTGGCTGCGAAGGAACGGTGATAATCGTAAAAAGCAGAGCTGCCATACTTGTGGCCTAAGTCAGTAACCCGGTAGAGGTACGAGTCAAGCTCTTCCCTCCTATCCGGCTGAGCGGAGCAGATGACATCCCTGTAAAGACTGAAGGCTAGCACAAATTCGGGTATGGAAAGCTTCCGATTGAGGCGTGCATCTTTGAATTTTAATACTACTGAGACCTCGCCGCAATCGATCGCTTTGTTCTCGTTAGCATCAAGCGATGCTATGAGAATTGACGTCTTTCCAGGCCAATATGTCCTTCCTGATATTTTCTGCCACGAAGTGGGCAGGGGCGATGGCTGGAGGAGGGAGGGGCATACCTGGGGAATATGACTGAGGCAAGGGGGGGGTAGCCACATGTTCCACTGGCTCCGAGGCGGCGGGTGCCCTGGATTCGAGCTCCATGACCCTGGCCTGGATGTCTGCTACCGAAGTAGCCAGACTTTCCATCGTGGCATGCAGCTGTGCCAATGAACTTTGAACAGAGGGTAGCCTTGTTTCCTCTACGGAAGTTCTCGGATTAGATACTAAAAGTCTATAAAGCTCCGCCTTTCTGGCCGATGCCAGGTGGCTGATGCTGCTTCTGTTTAACTCTGCAACCAGCTTCGGAACAGTCCAATTCCTGAGGGATCCATGGCCCGCCTGCCCGGATGTTTAAGATTCTGGGGTGGATGATGATTCTTCTATGTCTGAAACTTCAGACATATTGCCGGCACCGACTGAAGAGCCGTGGACCGGTGACCACCTGAGGACTGAAAAAAGCCCCAGTTGATGGGAGACCGTGAAGAGCCCAGGATGTATACTAAGGAAAAACCCTGGTGAAGGGGGAGGGATGCGGGGGGGCCACCATCAGGGGTGAGGTGGGCCGACCCAGGAAAGGTGGAGGGTGACACGTGGACAGGCACTGAAGAAAAAAAAAAACTTACCTGGGTATGACTGAGGATGTGACTGGATCGGGTACCGTGAAAGAGTTGACACGAATGATCTGAAGGGGATGGTGGACCTGCTTCACGAAGCCCGGAGATAACCGGTGCCACCTAAATGTTGCCGGCACGTGAAGGAGAGATTATGATGAACACAATTACCGGAACGTATATTGGCGAAACACAGGTTAAAAGTGAACAGACCAGCGGGCACCCCACCAACTGTGTGTCTATCTATATTGTTTTTTTTTGTTTTTTTATTAATATTAGACAGCCGGGACACAATGACCTGGACGTGCCAGGCAGGACAACCTGCCATACAAGGGTGGCAGATGTGCCTGAACGCTCCACAGTACAACGAGGACTGACAAACTCAATGACCTGGATGTTCCAGGCAGGACAACATGCCACCGCGGAGGCAGATGTGACAGGATGCCTGAACGCTTCAGGCGGACGTATAACGATGATTGACAGACACGATGACGTGGACGTTTCAGCCAGAACAACATGCCACCACGGGTGGCAGTCATGACAGGATGCCTGAAAGCTTCAGGCGGACGTGCAACGAGGACTGACGAACACATTGACCTGGACGCACCAGGCCGGACAATATGCCCTCATGGGTGATAGACGTGAAAGGACGCCTGACCGCTTCAGGCGGACGTGCAATGAGGACTGATGAACACATTGCCCTAGACGCAGTAGGCAGGACAACTTGCCCTCATAGATGGCAGACGTGAAAGGATGCCTGAACACTTCAGGCGGACGTGCAACACTGAACAGAAATGCCCCAGTCTGGGCAGACATAGGACACGACGGACACCTGAACGCTTCAGGAGTACATGTAACGAGGACAAATGACCCGCCTGGACGTACTCAGGTGGAGACACACACTAACATGGAGCCCCAGTACTGCCTGTATGCAGCACCCTATAATGGCAACATTGTCATACCAGCAAGCGTGAGATAACTGGCGAATGCCAATGAGACCTGTACGTACCACTTGACAGCTTGAAAATGGACATCTGCGAATATGGGCCTGAAGCTTCTGCTTCGTGGGACCACAGACCCTAGCACCTGATAACAGAAAAACAAAGACAAGTAGGGTTTATTTTTTTATTATTATTATTATTATTTATTTATTTTTATTTTTTATGCCACCTGCAGTAGCCCCAGGCACAACCAAAGAGCAAGGAAACCAGGGCTCACAGTATGGCCGACCCTAAAATATTCTGATAGCTGCTGAAAATCTAAAACACCATTGTATCTTATACATTTAGGTTATTACCATGAATACCTATTACATGATAAGCTGGTTCCAGCCTTAACTACTTGTTAAGCTGGGGCAGCCTTAACTACTTGTGGTCGGGACGGCGGCCCAGGGAGTACTAATGCCGGACCCTAATCATAGCTGACTTATGCCAGGAGCCAGGGACGTGGGTAGGCCTAAAAGGGGGCAAAAATAGAGGCACAACGTACTGCTATACAACTTTATTGTTTAATTTACAGGGCAAGTGAGCAAAAAGCATTGCGAATTTCAGATTGTGGATTTGGAACGTATTTGGAGAAACAAGACGACCTCCAACGCCCCATGTTCCTGATGACGTGCGGAGGTACTTGGTGTCTAAAACCGGCTGAGGCTGCTCCAATGCGAAAGGAGTGGCCGGAGATGGTCTTTGGGTCATATCCCAACCCTGCCGCTAAAGAGCGTATGTGAGAAATGAACTGTGAAGTTAACAGTGGACCACCCTTGAACGGTAGCAAAGGACTGACTGAGGCTGCAGCTTGAAGCACCGACGTTAATTGCTCTAGAGCACTGACCGGGCACCAATTGTTGTGAGAAGGGAAATACCTTACCTGTGTTGGAGGCCCTGTCTGTGAGTTGAAGGAATGCTGAGTATAAACTGGTTGTAGTGCCATGCCAAATGCTGTTTCTGGAGATGACGGCCGCCCTAATGGTGACGGTGAATTCCTGGACCGGAGGAACCCATAGAATCCTAGGTATATTGCGGCTTTAACAACTGTGCTGATGAGAGGTCCAAAGGATTGCCGTCCAGGGCCGAAGACAGCTGCCTGAACATTGTGCTGGACAGGGGTTGACAGACCGGGGGCCTATTCTCGCTGACTTTTCAATGTCCCTGAGTGTGGCCTTGATGGCTCGAGCCGTGAAGAATGAGCCTTGGGCTGGGTCGCTATAGTAAAGGTGTTGCACACCCGCCAAGTAAAGGCGGATGGTGTTGGGAGAGAGCCTGAGGTTGGAATGGCAGTGGGCGATAAACGCCATCATGAACAAGACGTCATCGATATAGCCCTGTGGATGCCTAGCTGCGAATTCCCTGTAGAGATTCCAGCCGGTGCGGTAATTCATGGCGGTGTTTAGCGAGAGGCTCTTGTGTAAGAGATCCTTAGCTGCCATGATCAAGGATGTTAATCCCAAGTTATATTGCTGAACTCTGGAATTGGTGCCGCTGTTGTGTCCGCGTGTGGCAAGTTCTGGAAGAAAACATCGAAGTTAAAGCGGGACAAAGCGTCAGCGGCAACATTCCTGGAATCCTGAATGTGGGAGCACTCAAAATGGAAATTGTACATCATTGAAAGCCAAACCAATCTATGCATGAGGGACATGACTTTCAGGGATTTGGCTCTGCCTTTGTGGATGATGTCTACCAGGTCCTGGCTATCTGTGACAAACATCACTCTAGAATCTGACCAATGCCAGCCCCATACCTGTGCTGCTGCCACCAGTGGATATAACTCTAATAGTGGGGAAGAGCGTAGAGCCTCCTTATCTGTGGTGATTTGCAGTGGCCAGGAGCTAGCGAGTCAAGGATTCCTGAAAATGGTAGCAAAACCCTTGGATGCGGCCGCATCCGAATATACGGTGGGGAAGGAAGGGCACCCGCGGGGAATGAACAATCTTACACCAATCCATTTGGACATGAAAGTGTTCCACGTGGATAGGTCCGCCATGGCCTGTTGGTCCAGGCGAATGATACTGTCCTGTTCCGGAGCAGACGGCAGGAGAAGCAAGAGACGCGAAATGAAGGCCCGCCCTTGGGGCATGACCCTCAAAGCGAAATTCAGTCTGCCCAGCAACGACTGGAGATCCGATTTGGTCAGGAAGCAGGAATCAGTGGCTTTGTTGATGACTGTCCGGATCTGAAGCAACTTCTCCTCGGGGAGCCTAGCTTCTAACCTAACAGAGTCGAGAATGACCCCCAGGAAGGTGATAGACTTGGATGGGCCTACAATTTTCCCTGGGGCTACAGGGACTTGTATTGCAGAAAATAGTTGTAATAGGGTGGACAAGCTGGAGGGCTGCTGGGATGAGTGCTCTACCAGAAGGAAGTCATCCATGTAGTGGATGCACATGGGAGTCTCTCCATGTTTGACCAGGATCCAGTGCAGTGCCTGTGCGAGCCGGTCAAACAGCCACGGGCTGCTTTTGGAGCCAAAAGTTAAGCGATTGGCGAAAAAATACTTGCCCGCCCACTTGATACCATAGTATTCTCAAAGTTGAGGAAGGATCGGGAGAAGCTTAAATGCATCTGCTATGTCCGTTTTAGACAACCAAGCTCCCCTGCCCGCCCTGAGTATGAACTGTATGGCTTTGTTGATGGAAGAGTACTTAATTGTGAATTCTTCTGATGGTATGAGGGAGTTAAGGCTGGGCACGATGGAACAATGAGGAGCCGAGAGGTCATAAATTAGCCTTTTTTTATTAGAATCTTTTTTAGCCACAACACCGATAGGGCTGACCCTCCAAAGACCGAAGGGAATGAAATTGAGGGGGCCGATCAGGAACCCTTGGTTTAACTTTAAGTCAATTGATGCCTGCACCGCCTCTGGATCTTGTTTTGCGGAAAGAAGATTATCACACTCCCAGTTGGGGTGAGGGAGGGCCACCAACCCCATATGGAAACCATTTGAAAGACCTGTCACCAAGTGAACAACAAACTGTTGATCGTGGTGGTCCCTCAGAAGCGCTTCAAGGAGGTCCACATTGATGTCATTTAGTCATAGCTGTTTGGAGGATCTCTTGGGACATGTGGACCTGGGGTGAACACGGAAGCAGACTGTGCAAACATGAAGGGCCCTGCAGCCGCTGAATAAGCAGTGGCCGAAATCGAAATTGATACATATCTGACTTCTTCCCAAATAGACAATAGGTCTACCAAACTTATCCATGGGAGCAGGGCCCTTGGGGACCCCGGATGGGCCAGGAAGGGCTCTATCTTGCTGGGAAACAGCCTCATTGGGGCACCATTCGGTAGAATGAAAGATGGACTGACAAGATCCACAAATGGGAGCTCGTAGATCTGCAAAATTTGTGCAGAAGAGCTCCATGTCGAGTCTAGCCCAGTTTGTGGAAAACCGGAATTGTGCCAGGCGGCTGCTGCCTTGGCTGCGAAGGAACGGTGATAATCGTAAAAAGCAGAGCTGCCATACTTGTGGCCTAAGTCAGTAACCCGGTAGAGGTACGAGTCAAGCTCTTCCCTCCTATCCGGCTGAGCGGAGCAGATGACATCCCTGTAAAGACTGAAGGCTAGCACAAATTCGGGTATGGAAAGCTTCCGATTGAGGCGTGCATCTTTGAATTTTAATACTACTGAGACCTCGCCGCAATCGATCGCTTTGTTCTCGTTAGCATCAAGCGATGCTATGAGAATTGACGTCTTTCCAGGCCAATATGTCCTTCCTGATATTTTCTGCCACGAAGTGGGCAGGGGCGATGGCTGGAGGAGGGAGGGGCATACCTGGGGAATATGACTGAGGCAAGGGGGTAGCCACATGTTCCACTGGCTCCGAGGCGGCGGGTGCCCTGGATTCGAGCTCCATGACCCTGGCCTGGATGTCTGCTACCGAAGTAGCCAGACTTTCCATCGTGGCATGCAGCTGTGCCAATGAACTTTGAACAGAGGGTAGCCTTGTTTCCTCTACGGAAGTTCCCGGATTAGATACTAAAAGTCTATAAAGCTCCGCCTTTCTGGCCGATGCCAGGTGGCTGATGCTGCTTCTGTTTAACTCTGCAACCAGCTTCGGAACAGTCCAATTCCTGAGGGATCCATGGCCCGCCTGCCCGGATGTTTAAGATTCTGGGGTGGATGATGATTCTTCTATGTCTGAAACTTCAGACATATTGCCGGCACCGACTGAAGAGCCGTGGACCGGTGACCACCTGAGGACTGAAAAAGCCCCAGTTGATGGGAGACCGTGAAGAGCCCAGGATGTATACTAAGGAAAAACCCTGGTGAAGGGGGAGGGATGCGGGGGGGCCACCATCAGGGGTGAGGTGGGCCGACCCAGGAAAGGTGGAGGGTGACACGTGGACAGGCACTGAAGAAAAAAAAAAAACTTACCTGGGTATGACTGAGGATGTGACTGGATCGGGTACCGTGAAAGAGTTGACACGAATGATCTGAAGGGGATGGTGGACCTGCTTCACGAAGCCCGGAGATAACCGGTGCCACCTAAATGTTGCCGGCACGTGAAGGAGAGATTATGATGAACACAATTACCGGAACGTATATTGGCGAAACACAGGTTAAAAGTGAACAGACCAGCGGGCACCCCACCAACTGTGTGTCTATCTATATTGTTTTTTTTTTGTTTTTTTTTTATTAATATTAGACAGCCGGGACACAATGACCTGGACGTGCCAGGCAGGACAACCTGCCATACAAGGGTGGCAGATGTGCCTGAACGCTCCACAGTACAACGAGGACTGACAAACTCAATGACCTGGATGTTCCAGGCAGGACAACATGCCACCGCGGGAGGCAGATGTGACAGGATGCCTGAACGCTTCAGGCGGACGTACAACGATGATTGACAGACACGATGACGTGGACGTTTCAGCCAGAACAACATGCCACCACGGGTGGCAGACATGACAGGATGCCTGAAAGCTTCAGGCGGACGTGCAACGAGGACTGACGAACACATTGACCTGGACGCACCAGGCCGGACAATATGCCCTCATGGGTGATAGACGTGAAAGGACGCCTGACCGCTTCAGGCGGACGTGCAATGAGGACTGATGAACACATTGCCCTAGACGCAGTAGGCAGGACAACTTGCCCTCATAGATGGCAGACGTGAAAGGATGCCTGAACACTTCAGGCGGACGTGCAACACTGAACAGAAATGCCCCCAGTCTGGGCAGACATAGGACACGACGGACACCTGAACGCTTCAGGAGTACATGTAACGAGGACAAATGACCCGCCTGGACGTACCAGGTGGAGACACACACTAACATGGAGCCCCAGTACTGCCTGTATGCAGCACCCTATAATGGCAACATTGTCATACCAGCAAGCGTGAGATAACTGGCGAATGCCAATGAGACCTGTACGTACCACTTGACAGCTTGAAAATGGACATCTGCGAATATGGGCCTGAAGCTTCTGCTTCGTGGGACCACAGACCCTAGCACCTGATAACAGAAAAACAAAGACAAGTAGGGTTTATTTTTTTATTATTATTATTATTATTTATTTATTTTTATTTTTTATGCCACCTGCAGTAGCCCCAGGCACAACCAAAGAGCAAGGAAACCAGGGCTCACAGTATGGCCGACCCTAAAATATTCTGATAGCTGCTGAAAATCTAAAACACCATTGTATCTTATACATTTAGGTTATTACCATGAATACCTATTACATGATAAGCTGGTTCCCTTATATCGCTCCCCTGTAATAGAAGATGACAGTCCGCCCTTATGCAAAGAGTATACAAAAACACAATAAGCCTGTTTAGGCGGCACCTCTTCCCGCCCTGACACCGGCTCCTGCCAGGATCAGTATCGGGCCCCGATACCCGATCACCCTGCTCATCTGTTCGTGGTTGCTGTCATGCGATCAGAATGCGAACGGGCCGGTAAGTCCCTGTAACTTACCTAAGTCTGTAGTGGAGCTGCAGGACGTGCAGAGTACCAGGCGGCGTGCCTGACGTGACCCGGAAGTGTACCTGGCTGCACGTCCCACCGCTATGTTAGCCCGGAGTTATAAGGGAGAGAAAAGGGGGTGGGGCCTTAGCCTCTCCCACAAATACAGGCTGCAGGGCAGCCTTAACTATATATAGAATATATAATATATTATAATATATGTATATATATTATGGCTAAAAATATCAGTAGTAGAGTTGAGCGAACCCGAACTGTATAGTTCGGGTTCATACCGAATTTTGGGGTGTTCGGGACCCGAACCCGAACATTTTCAAAAAAGTTTGGGTTTGGGTCCGTTGTTCGACGATTTCTTCCCGCTTTCTGAAGGGCTGCACAGCAGTCAATCAGCTAGCGTTTTACTTCTTGCCCTAAGAAGCCATCACAGCCATGCCTACTAATGGCATGGCTGTGATTGGCCAAGTGCAGCATGTGACCCAGCCTCTATTTAAGCTGGAGTCATGTAGCGCCGCACGTCACTCTACTCTGATTAGTGTAGGGATAGGATGCAGCTGCTGTGAGGGTAAGATAAGGCAGGGAAAACTCAGCAAAAAAACCTAATGAAATGATAGATCTACAGCTGTGAATCATTCAACTTCTGCTAGTTAGTTGCTCACTGGTTTTTAGGTTGCACAGAGCGTTTTTTTTGTCACTTTTTTCTGGGGTTATCGGCGACCATTTTGTCTCTTGTGGTGCACCAGCACAAGCTGTCACCAAGTCCATCAATCCATCAATACTAGTTTTTTTTTGCTATATCCTAAATCAGGGGCTTGGCTGTGATTATTATCACCCCTAGAAACTCAGGATAGAAATTTCTATATTTTATTGAGGGGTTAAATTCAATTGCCAAAATAGCAATCCCCTAAATCTGGTTTCCCAGCAGTGGCTGGCCAAGTTTAATAGTGTCCGGCAAAGGATATCTTTTGTTCTTTGGTAAAATTCAATTGCCAAAATAGCAATACCGTAAATCAGTGGTTTCAGCTGTGGCTGGCCAAGTTTAATAGTGTCCGGCAAAGGATATATTTTTTTCTGGGGAGGAATTCAATTGCCAAAATAGCAATACCATAAATCAGTGGTTTCAGCAGTGGCTAGCCAAGTTTAATAGTGTCTGGCAAAGGATACATTTTGTTTTGGGGTGAAATTCAATTGCCAAAATAGCAATACTGTAAATTTGGTGTCACAGCAGTGGATGGCCAAGTTCAATAGTGTCCGGCAAAGGATAGATAATTTTCTGGGGTGAAATTCAAGTGCCAAAATAGCAATCCCCTAAATCTGGTGTCACAGCAGTGGCTGGCCAGGTTCAATAGTGTCAGGCAAAGGATATTTTTTTTTCTGGGGTGAAATTCAATTGCCAAAATAGCAATACCGTAAATCTGGTGTTCCAGCTGTGACTGGACAAGTTTAATAGTGTCCGGCAAAGGATATATTTTTTTCTGGGGTGAAATTCAATTGCCAAAATAGCAATCCCCAAAATCTAGTGTCCCAGCAGTGGCTGGCCAAGTTTAATAGTGTCCAGCAAAGGATATATTTTGTCCTGGGGTGAAATTCAATTGCCAAAATAGCATTACCGTAAATCTGTGGTTTCAGCTGTGACTGGACAAGCTTCATAGTGTCCATCAAAGGATATATTATTTTCTGGGGTGAAATTCATTTGCAAAAATAGAAATACCGTTAATCTGGTGTTCCAGCTGTGACTGGAAAAGTTTCATAGTGTTCGTCAAAGGATATATTATTTTCTGAGGTGAAATTCAGTTGCAAAAATAGAAATACCATAAATCTGGTGTTCCAGCTGTGACTGGACAAGTTTCATAGTGTCCGTCAAAGGATATATTATTTTCTGAGGTGAAATTCAGTTGCAAAAATAGAAATACCATAAATCTGGTGTTCCAGCTGTGACTGGACAAGTTTCATAGTGTCCGTCAAAGGATATATTATTTTCTGGGGTGAAATTCAATTTCCATAATAGCGAGCTGTTGCAGGCCAAGTGTAAATCTGTCCGCAAAAGTGTATATTACACTCAGCGTGCATCTCCAAGTGTATTTCTTTCCTTTAAAGGGTATATACAGTAAGTGTTAAAATACAGCATAATCTTCTACATTTGCACACACTTTTTTGCATCTCTAAGTATATTTCTTTCCGTTAAATGGTATATGACACAAAGTGTTAAAATACAGCATAATCCTCTACATTTGCACACATTGTTTTGCATCTCTAAGTATATTTCTTTCCGTTAAAGGGTATGTTACACAAAATGTTAAAATACAAGTGCTGAAACGATAATCCTATATATTTTTTCACACGCTACTGTGCATCTCCAAGTGTAAATCTGTCCGTAAAAGGATACCTTTCATCCAGGGCCTAAATACCAGGCCTACAATTGATATTTCCCTAAATCTGTGGTTACTGCTGTGCAAGGATTAGTGTCGTACGGTACATAAATAGATAGCCAGATAGTGTTAGGTGCCTGTTAAAAAAGGCCTGAATTCGAATTCAATACATTGGGCCCAAAAATGTTTTTCTTATTGTGGTGAACGGTAACAATGAGGAAAACATCTAGTAAAGGACGCAGACTCGGATATAGTCGTGGTGTTGTTAGTGGACCCTCTGGTGCTGGTAGAGGAGGTGGCCATTCTGCCACAGCCACACGTCCTAGTGAACCAACTACCTCAGGTTCCAGTACCCGCCAGAATTTACAGCGATATTTGGTGGGGACCAATCCTGTTCTAAGGATGGTAAGGTATGAGCAAGTACAGGCGCTAGTCAATTGGGTGGCCGACAGTGGATCCAGCACGTTCACAACATTATCTCTCACCCAGTCTCCTGCAGAAAGCGCACAGGTGGCGCCTGAAAACCAAGCCCATCAGTCTGTCGCATCACCCCCATGCATATTAGGGAAACTGTCTGAGCCTAAAGTTATGCAGCAGTCTCTTATGCTGTTTGAAGACTATGCTGGCAGGGTTTCCCAAGTAAATCCACCTAGCCCTTCCCCAGTGGTGAAAGACTTAGAAGCACTGACGCACAACCACGTATGTTTCCTGATGATGAGGACATGGGAATACCACCTCATCAGAGTCCGCACGACTCTGATGATGATGAAACACAGGTGCCAACCACTGTGTCTTTTTGCAGTGTGCAGACCGAACAGGAGGTCAGGGAGGAAGACTGTGTGGAAGATGATGCAGGGGACGATGAGGTCCTAGACCCCACATGGAATGAAGGTCATGCCACTGACTTTCATAATTCAGAGGAAGAGGCAGTGGTGAGACCGAGCCAACAGCATAGCAAAAGAGGGAGCAGGGAGCAAAAGCAGAACAGCCGCCGCCAAAAGAGTTCACCTGCTACTGGCCACCGCCACCAGGGACCGAGCACCCCAAAGGCAGCTTCAGTGGAGTAAACACCTTAAAAACAAGGAACTCACTCAGGCTCTCCCTGCTCCCTCTTCTGCTGCTGCCTCGGCCTCTTCCTCCGCCTCGGGAGGAATGTTGGCACCTGCCGCCCACCAAACAGAGGATGTGCCACCAACACCACCACCTCCGTCACCAATCATCTCCACCATGACACACGGCAGCGTTCAGCTCTCCATCTCACAAACCTTGGAGAGAAAGCGTAAATTCACACCTAGCCACCCTCGAGCCCTGGGCCTGAATGCCAGCATTTCTAATCTACTGGCCTTTGAAATGCTGTCATTCAGGCTGGTGGACACAAACAGCATCAAACAGCTGATGGCGATGGCTGTCCCACAGCATGTTGTTCCCAGCCGCCACTACTTCTCAAAGAGAGCCGTGCCTTCCCTGCACAACCAAGTATCCGATAAAATCAAGTGTGCACTGCGCAACGCCATCTGTGGCAAGGTCCACCTAACCACAGATACGTGGACCAGTAAGCATGGCCAGGGACACTATATCTCCCGCTTTGCCCCAGGCGGAGAGTTCTTTGGCGCACTTCCTTCCGCCGCCAAGGATCGCAGGGCATCATTCTTTGCCTCCTGTAGCCTCCTCCTCCTACTCGGCTTCCTCCTCCTCTTCTTCCACTTGCTCAGCCAGTCAGACACACACTTCACCACCAACTTCAGCACAGCCCGGGGTAAACGTCAGCAGACCGTTCTGAAACTCATATGTTTGGGGGACAGGCCCCAATCCGCGCAGGAGTTGTGGCGGGGTATTGAACAACAGACCAACGAGTGGTTGCTGCCGGTGGGCCTCAAGCCTGGCCTGGTGGTGTGCGCTAATGGGCGAAATCTCGTTGCAGCTCTGGGACTAGCTGGTTTGACGCACATCCCTTGCCTGGCGCATGTGCTGAATTTGGTGGTGCAGATGTTCATTCACACTTACCCCGACATGTCAGAGCTGCTGCATAAAGTGCGGGCCGTCTGTGCGCGCTTCCGGCGTTCACATTCTGCCGCTGCTCGCCTGTCTGCGCTACAGCAGAACTTCGGCCTTCCCGCTCACTGCCTCATATGCGACGTGCCCACCAGGTGGAACTCCTCCTTGCACATGCTGGAGAGACTGTGGGAGCAGCAGCAGGCCATAGTGGAGTTTCAGCTGCAGCACACACGGGTCAGTCGCACTGCGGAACAGCACCACTTCACCACCAATGACTGGGCCTCCATGCGAGACCTGTGTGCCCTGTTGCGCTGTTTCGAGTACTCCACCAAAATGGCCAGTGGCGATTACGCCATTATAAACGTTACAATACCACTTCTATGTGTCCTTGAGAAAACACTTAGGGCGATGATGGACGAGGAGGTGGCCCAGGAGGAGGAGAATGAGGCCTGAGGCACTGCAGGCAGACATGAATCCTTTTTGGCTGTGATGAGAACATCAACTCCCATTGCATTCCCACCTGATGCCACCCAACCTCCTATTCCACCTCCTCCTCCAAGTTGCCAATTGATATTGGTTAATTTTTATTTATTTTATTTATTTTATTTTAAGTCATATCCCTATCCACATTTGTTTGCAGGGGATTTACCTACATTTTGCTGCCTTTTGCAGCCCTCTAGCCCTTTCCTGGGCTATTTTACAGCCTTTTTAGTGCCCAAAAGTTCGGGTCCCCATATAGATCAGAAGTATGATTATATATATATATATATATATATATATATATATATATATATATATTGTAATTACAAATTAATTTTATGTACAAACTATAAAATGACGTGGTATTAGAAGCAGGACGTGCTCCACCCCATATGCAGTGGCACATTTATACCGGGGGGCAGATCCTGCACTTGTGGTCCACTGCTAGTGGCGATCCCCAGCAAAAAAATCCCAACAGACCACAAGTACCACAATAGACATCCTACACAACATAGCAAAAGTGTGGATGTGATAAACAATATAACAATAATATTTACAAGGACAGGTGCACTCTGCGGTCTGACTAAACTCTCATACTGGGGTTAAAATTAAGAGTTTAGCCGATATATCCTACTGTGGAGGACATATCTGAGCCTGAGCACAGCACCAAGTTATCTCAAGTAGCTCGGGTCCTAAGGCTAATCTACCTGTGCCATATGGGCAATACCAGGGGCCAGTGGATGAATTACTGGAGCGTAAGATCTGACTCACAGCAACTCCCGTTTACCTCCAGCATGTAGCCATGCTTACAATGGGAGGAGGGAGAGAGCTCTGAGCCCCACCCAAGACTGCCTGATATAGCCCAGGCCTCACAGGTGCACCAGAATGTTGCCTATGGATGGAAATAAAGGCACATTCAGACTAGGAGTTTTTACACCTCGAAGCAATTCCATATACAAACTATAAAATGACGTGGTATTAGAAGCAGGACGTTCTCCACCCCATATGCAGTGGTGCGTCTATACTGGGAGGCAGATCCTGCACTTGTGGTCCGCTGCTATTGGCAATCCCCAGCAAAAATGCAATGGGGGATGCCTGCAGCGGGCCACAAACACCACAATAGACATCCTACACAAGATAGCAAATGTGCGAATGTGATAAACTTTATACCAATATAATTTACAAGGACAGGTGCACTCTGCGGTCTGACTAAAGCCCCATACTGGTGTTAAAATTGAGAGTTTAGTCGATATATCCTACTGTGGAGGACATATCGGAGCCCAAGCACCTTGCCAAGGTATCTCAAGTGGCTTGAGACCTAACGCTAAACTAACTAGGCCGTATGGGCAAAACCAGGTGCCAGTGGGCTAAATTACAGGAGCTTAAGGTCCAACTCACAGCAAACTCCCAGTTACCTCCAGTATACAGACATGCTTACAATGGGAGGAGGAAGAGAGCTCCCAGGCCTCACAGGTGTCTATTGTTGGTACTTGTGGTCCGAAATTGCAGGATCTGCCCCCCAGTATAGATGCTCCACTGCATATGGGGTTAAGCACGTCCTGCTTCTAATACCACGTCATTTTATAGTTTGTATATAGAATTTATTGGAGGTGTAAAAACTCCTAGTATGAGTGTGCCTTTATTTCCATCACAGGCAACATTCTGGTGCACCTGTGAGGCCTGGGCTATATCAGCCAGTCGTGGGTGGGGCTCAGAGCTCTCTCCCTCCTCCCATTGTAAGCATGGCTGCATGCTGGAGGTAACTGGGAGTTCTCTCTGAGTTGGACCTTACGCTCCTGTAATTCACCCACTGGCCCCTGGTATTGCCCATACGGCACAGGTAGGTTAGCGTTAGGTCGCGAGATACTTGAGATACCTTGTCGAGGTGCTCGGGCTCCGATATGTCTGCCACACTAGAATATATCGGCTAAACTCTCAATTTTAACCCCAGTATGAGGATTAAGTCAGACCGCAGAGTGCACCTGTCCTTGTAAATGTTATTGTTATATTGTTACATTTATTTTGTGCCATACATTTTTTACAATTGCCAAACTAAATATAAAATGTATAAATTTAATTTAGCCTCTATTTCTGAAACATTTCTGCTGGAATTTGAACTCACAACCTTCTACATTATAGCCAAAAACCTTAACCACTACGCAATACAGCTACATGTTAACCTGCAGTGAAATATAAAATGATCTGCTGTATAGGAATACTTACTACATGACAAACTACTATGAGTTTTTTCTGACACAATTTATCATTCAGCTTTATAGCTGAGTGGTTAAGGTCCTTGCCTCTAATGTAGAAGGTTGTGAGTTTAAATCCCGGCAGACACTTTTCAGAAATAGAGGCTAAATTAGATTTAAATAAACTGGGTGTCCCCACTCACTGACTTCATATATGGACATAGCTATATATGGAGTCATGGCAGGGACTCCTAAGCCGGGGACTCACACTGGGGGATTACCTCTCTGTACAGCGATCTTATGCATAGACCTCAGTGGGACCCAGTACCCTCCCCTCTTCAGAGCAGGGGGTGCCTGGTTTATTGCTCCGGTTCTCCCATTGACTTCCATTGTGCTTGGGTGCTCTGTAGAGCAACCGAGCATCCCAAAGTGTTCTACCCGAGCTCTTTGGTGCTCGATTAACACTAGTATACTTTTAATATGAGCAATCATTTTGTGCTAATCATTTACATAGAGTGGGCTTGTCACCTCTCCTGACATGTCTGTTTTAATAACTACTTGCATTTCCGATGTATTAAAAATTCTGTAGCATCTATTATTATGACTCTCTATTTTTCCTTCTAGAAGTTAAGAATGAATTTCCAGAAGTCTTCAGTAAGGGTACAGATGGGTGTTACTAGTTTGACATAGGGGCTACTTAATATGGTGGGTTTGGTGATCTCTGTAATGGAGACACCCCTTTGCTCGGTTTTCCTTCCTTTGAGGGATATCTGGCTTTCATTGTGTTGTAGACCCATAACTGGGGCTCCACATTTATTTTGCATATTACTGTTTCCCAGGGAGCTTTGCACTTCGGATTGCTGTGTTGAGACTCTTAAATGAGGCTCCGTTGTGTTTTTTGTAGCTGGTCTCCCTGAGATCAGCTATTGGTGTGTTTTAGTTTGGGGAGGTGTCCCTGCACAGTCTTTCTCTATCCAATCAGTCCTGCCAATGTCAGACTGTGCAGGTACACACCAAAATGATAACACCCATCTGTTCCCTTACAGCCGACTGCTGGAAATTCATAAAAAAACTTCAAGTAGAAATAATAGAGGAATGGTACAACATAGAGTCATAAGAATAGATGCACCATAATTGTTATTACATGGGGAATATAAGCAGTTACTAAACAGACATGTCAGGAGAGTTGATAGCTCCTCTTTAATATGCATTTAAAGTATGCAGGAGTTTTTATCTGTTACAAGCTCCAAAACCCCTGATATAGCAGTTCCCCCATTTTGGCCACTATATTTCTGTGATTTTTGTTCCATATGTATTGAATGTGCCTTCATCTGGCATTTAACATTCTTTTGCACCTGGTAGCCTCCATCACACGGTCTGATATGGGTGTGGCTTGCAGTCTTGCTTTATTCACATTGCATTAGTTGTCCTGCTATGCGGTTGTGTGGAAGTTTGGCTGTGAGCAGTATTCCATCACCTTCAGACCGTGTTCACACCATAGTTAACGTAGTGTTAGGACCCCATGCCATGCTGAGTGACCGTGACGTGGTGCATGAGGGGCTCCGATGTCTTCCTGACATGAATATATTGGCAAACAGTCTCAGTGGCATATCCGTTTGGTGCAAATTTTTTTCTGTGATTTTTATATTTATATATTTCATCCGCACAATGCTCCGTTTTGTGTAGGATGCCTTTGTGGTGTATGTGGTCCGCGCCGGCATCCTCCACTGTACGCAATTTTTGCTGGGGATGGCCGTTTGCTGCGGTCCACATGCGGTGGGACTGCTCCCCCAATGAGAAACACGCTACAGTGTTTGAGGTCTGTCCATAATGAAGCAACGGCCTTATCATCTGGGGTGTGGCAACATTGCCAACACACTCATAGAGGTGATGATTGCTTCATTGTGATACGCAAGCCCCTTCACCACAAAAAGATAACGATCACGAAAGGGGAATTGACACTTGTATGTGCCTTTTTTTTTGTTTTGTTTTTGCAGCCACAGTGCTGCACCATGTACACATGCCTGAAAAATAATGGCATTGTTGCAGCCGCTGTTGTAGCAGCGGCCGGAAAAATTGATGTTTTCCAGGCAGAAAAGTGACTAAAACATTGCGGCCCTAGTTGGTGGTGGAGAATTCACGAAAGTCATCCGGTATGCACACATTAAATACAGCAGTGTGGGGACCATTTTGAGGCCAAGGCATGTCATTAGGCCTTTTGTTAGTCAAACGTATCCCCCCACTGTCAGTCCCTTCGGGATCCATGCCTCATTCATCTTTATGAAGGTGAGGTAATCAACACTTTTTGGAGCGAGGCGACTTCTCTTGTCAGTGACAATGCCTCCTGCTGCACTAAAGGTCCTTTCTGACAGGACACTTGAAGCAGGGCAGGCAAGAAGTTCATAAACTGGGATAGCTCAGGCCACAGGTCAAGCCTGCACACTCAGTAGTGAAGGGGTTCATAGCTCCTCAGAGTGTCGATATCTGCTGTCGGTCGAGTTGTTCTCTAAGGCTGGATCCCGAAGGGCCGTGGCAATGTGTAGGACTGAAAAAGCTCTGCATGTCCTCCATCAACAACACATCTGTAAATTGTCCAGTCCTTGCCGCCGTGGTAGGAGGAGGATTACATTCACCTCTTCCCCAGTTAGATTCCTGTTGTGCTGTGACATCCCCCTTATAAGCTGTGTAAAGCATATTTTTAGGTCGTTCTACTTCATCCTTTTCATTGGAGGGTCCCTCAACAGACATGACAGCAGGAAAGACCCCATTTGCACAAGGTTGGATGCAGAGCTACTCATTTCCCGTTCCTCATCCTCACTGATGTCATTGACAGTCTGTTCTTCCCCCCAGCCACATACAACACCATGGGTCCCAGATAGGTGACAACAACGAGCACCCTGAGGTGCCTGCTGTGGTTGGTCTTCCTCCTCCTCAAAGCCACATTCCTCCTCTGACTCCTCTTCCTCATACTCCTCTTCCAGCGTTGCCTCAGGTCCGGCAAGCGATAATGACAAAGCTGTTTCTGGTGGTGATGGTTACCACAACTCTTCCTCTTCCTTTTCACGTTCATCTACATCCTGATCCAGCACTCTTCGCAGGGCAAGCTCCAGGAAGAAAACAAATGGGATGGGGTTGCTGATGGTGCCTTCGGTGCGACTGACTAGGTTTGTCACCTCCTCAAAAGGACGCATGAGCCTACAGGCATTGTGCATGAGCGTCCAGTAACATGGCAAAAAAAATCCCAATTCCGCAGAGGCTGTGCTAGCACCCCGGTCATACAAATACTCGTTGACGGCCTTTTCTTGTTGGAGCAGGCGGTCGAACATTAGGAGTGTTGAATTCCAACGTGTTGGGCTGTCGCAAATCAAGCGCCTTACTGGTATGCTGTTTCGCCGCTGAATTTCAGAAAAGTGCGCCATGGCCGTGTAGGAATGCCTGAAATGGCCACACACCTTCCTGGCCTGCTTGAGGACGTCCTGTAAGCCTGGGTACTTAGACACAAAGCGTTGTACGATGAGATTCAACACATGTGCCATGCACGGCACATGTGACAACTTGTCCAAATTCAATGCAGGCAACAAATTTGTTCCATTGTCACACACCACTTTGCCGATCTCCAGTTGGTGCGGGGTCAGCCACTGAACCAACTGTGCGTTCAGGGCAGACAGGAGTGCTGGTCCTGTGTGGCTCTCTGCTTTTAGGCAAGTCAACCCCAAGACAGCGTGACACTGTCGTATCCGGGATGTGGAATAGCCCCTGGGGAGCTGGGGGGATTCAGTTGATGTGCAGCCAGACACTGCAGCAGAAGAGGACTCAGCCGAGGAGGATATCGAAGAGGATGGAGTAGGAGTAGAGGAGGTGGCAGGCCTGCCTGCAAGTCGTGGCGATGTCACCAACTCCGCTGCGGAGTCACGCATTCCATGCTTGTCAGCCGTCAGCAGGTTGACCCAATGCGCAGTGTACGTGATATACCTGCCCTGACCGTGCTTTGCAGACCAGGTATCAGTGGTCTGATGGACCCGTACCCCAACACTGTATGCCAGAGATGCCACTGTATGCCATGGTAAAAGCTGGAGGGCTAAGAGTTCCATCAAGCCAGCTGTCAGTCGCCGGGCAAGGGGGTGACTCTGTGATATTGGCTTCTTTCTCTCAAACATTTCCTTAACAGACACCTGACTGTGGGCAGATGAGATGGAACTGCTGAAGGTGAGAGGCGGAGTGGTGGGTGGTTGAGAGGGGGCAAGGAGGACAGCAGTGGTTGACGTGGCTGAAGATGCTGGACCAGGAGGAACATGGTGGCTTTGAGTTTGTGTGCTGCTTGTACTCATGTGTTGATCCCATAGGCGTTTGTGATATTGAGATCATGTGCCTTCGCAAAGCAGTTGTACCGAGGTGGGACAGGTTGCAAATGGCATTGCTGTGATCAGAGGCAGACACACAAAAAAATGCCACACTGCTGAGCTTTGCAATGACGGCATTCTGGTGGAGGCAACAGCATGAGTTGACTGGCGTGCTGTCTGGCTGACCCCGGGTGCGATACATGCTGTCTGACTGTGCCACTAACTCCTTGCGACGACTTCCCCCTGCTTCCAACTTGTCTCCTCCTTCTCTCTGTCCCCCCTTCTGAACTTTCCCCCTATTCTTCTCTTTGAGCAGGCACCCATGTGGCATCCGTGGACACATCGTCATCATCAACCACTTCACTTGTATCTGACACCTCAGCAAAGGAAGCAGCAGCGGGTACAACATCATCATCATCATTCTCACACTGTACGTCCATGTGTGTAAACCTGCCTGACTGAGACATATCCCTGTAATCTACATCATCTGGCAATAATGGTTGCGCAACACTAATTGCATCCAACTGATGTGTAAATAACTCCTCTGACGGATCAAGTGAAGCGGCTGTGGTGGCTGTGGTGGTAGTGGTGGTGGTGGCGGCGGGCGGGAGCGTGGTAACTTGAGAGCAGGTGACCGAAGCTGAGCTGGAGGAGGATGGTGCATCAAGGTTCTTAGCGTTAGCTGTTGAAGATTGGGTGTCCTGTCTAAGCCAGTCAACTATGTCCTCAGAACTTTTCGGGTTCAGGGTATGTGGCCTCTGAACACTGGGCATTATTCCAGGGCCAGTGAAAATCACAGCACAACGACCACGACGGCCCCTGCGGGGTGGCCTGCCTCTGCCTGTCATTTTTTTTTAGATAAGTGGTACTACGCGTGCTAGGTGATGTGCCACCCAGTATGAGTGTTGTTGGACGCTAGCAGAGGGCACACTACAGTCTGTGGGCCTGACACACACACACTGGCAGGCAGGCAACTGAAATTAGATTAAAGTGTACAGTTAAGTGCCTTATTTTAAGGCAAAGTCCAGTGCCTCACAGTATGATTGATGAACACTGGCAGTGGGCACACTACAGTCTGTGGAAGTCGGCCTGACACACACTGGCAGCAGGCAAGCAAGTGAAATTAGACTAAAGTGTAAAAATTAAATACATTATTTATCGGCAAGCTACTGTGCCACCCAGTATGAGTGGTGGGCACTGGCAGTGGGCAAAATACAGTCTGCGGGAGTCGGCCTCACACACACTGGCAGCAGGCAAGCAACTGAAATTAGACTAAAGTATAAAAATGAAATGCCTTATTTATCGGCAAGCTACTGTGCCACCCGGTATGAGTGGTGGGCACTGGCATTGGGCACACTACAGTCAGTGGAAGTGGACCTGACACACACTGGCAACAGGCAGGCAACTGAAATTCGATTAAAATGTAAAATCAAATGCCTTTTGATATGAAAAGTCCTGTGCCACCCGGTATGAGTGGTGGGCACTGGCAGTGGGCACTCTACAGTCAGTGGAAGTCGGCCTGACACACACTGGCAGCAGGCAAGCAACTGAAATTAGACTAAAGTATAACAACTAAATGCCTTATTTATCGGCAAGCTACTGTGCCACCCGGTATGAGTGGTGGGCACTGGCAGTGGGCACACTACAGTCAGTGGAAGTGGACCTGACACACACTGGCAACAGGCAGGCGACTGAAATTAGATTAAAGTGTAAAAATCAAATGCCTTTTTTTATGCAAAGTCCTGTGCCACCCGCTATGAGTGGTGGGCACTGGCAGTGGGCACACTACAGTCAGTGGAAGTCGGCCTGACACACACTGGCAGCAGGCAAGCAACTGAAATTAGACTAAAGTGTAAAATTAAATGCCTTATTTATCGGCAAGCTACTGTGCCACCACGGTATGAGTGGTGGGCACTGGCAGTGGGCACACTACAGTCTGTGGAAGTCGGCCTGACACACACTGGCAGCAGGCAAGCAACTGAAATTAGACTAAGTGTAAAAATGAAATGCCTTATTTATCGGCAAGCTACTGTGCCACCGGTATGAGTGGTGGGCACTGGCAGTGGGCACACTACAGTCTGTGGAAGTGGGCCTGACACACACTGGCAGCAGGCAAGCAACTGAAATTAGACTAAAGTGTAAAAATTAAATGCCTTATTTATCGGCAAGCTACTGTGCCACCGGTATGAGTGGTGGGCACTGGCAGTGGGCACACTACAGTCAGTGGAAGTGGGCCTGACACACACTGGCAGCAGGCAAGCAACTGAAATTAGACTAAAGTGTAAAAATTAAATGCCTTATTTATCGGCAAGCTACTGTGCCACCCGGTATGAGTGGTGGGCACTGGCAGTGGGCACACTACAGTCTGTGGAAGTCGGCCTGACACACACTGGCAGCAGGCAAGCAACTGAAATTAGACTAAAGTGTAAAAATTAAATGCCTTATTTATCGACAAGCTACTGTGCCACCCGGTATGAGTGGTGGGCACTGGCAGTGGGCACACTACAGTCTGTAGAAGTGGGCCTGACACACACTGGCAGCAGGCAAGCAACTGAAATTAGACTAAAGTGTAAAAATGAAATGCCTTATTTATCGGCAAGCTACTGTGCCACCCGGTATGAGTGGTTGGCACTGGCAGTGGGCACACTACAGTCTGTAGAAGTCGGGCTGCCACACACTGGCAGCAGGCAAGCAACTGAAATTAGGCTAAAGTGTAAAAATGAAATGCCTTATTTATCGGCAAGCTACTGTGCCACCCGGTATGAGTGGTGGGCACTGGCAGTGGGCACACTACAGTCAGTGGAAGTGGACCTGACACACACTGACAACAGGCAGGCAACTGAAATTAGATTAAAGTGTAAAAATCAAATGCCTTTTTTTATGCAAAGTCCTGTGCCACCCGGTATGAGTGGTGGGCACTGGCAGTGGGCACACCACAGTCTGTGGAAGTCGGCCTGACACACACTGGCAGGCAACTAACCTTAGATTAAAGGGTAAAACTTAAATGCCTTTTTGTTATGCAAAGTCCTGTGCCACCCGGTAGGAGTGGTGGGCACTGGCAGTTGGCACACTACAGTCGATGGGCCTGCAGCTCCTCACACACGGGCAGGCCAGGCAACTGCAATATATATATGAAGAAAAAAGCAGACTAATGTAGCAGCTCTAAAAAGGGCTTTTTGGGGGTGCTATCATGACGCTGTCCTTACAGCAGAAATCATATGAGTCTTTCAGGACTGGAGTGGACACTGAATACACTAGCCTAACTATCGATTTCCCAATTAAATAAGCAGCAGCTACACTGTCCCTCCTCTCACTAAGACTGCAGCTTCCGAATTAATCTAAATGGATGCTGTCCAGGAGGTGGGAGAGTCTGGGAGGAAGGGTATGCTGCTGATTGGCTGGAATGTGTCTGCTGACTGTGAGGTACAGGGTCAAAGTTTACTCAATGATGATGTATAGGGGGTGGACCGAACATTGCATATGTTCGCCCGCCGCGGCGAATGCGAACAAGCTATGTTCGCCGGGAACTGTTCACCGGCGAATAGTTTGGGCCATCTCTACCTATCAGACATCAGCAGGATATGTCACCAATGTATGAGATGGGTCTAACCCTTAAAGTGCATCTTGTACAGAGAAATGCTCCTGACCATAGCAGCCACATTGACACAGAAATTCAAGCAGAAATGTTATTTTTCAGGTGGAGATGGAGAATATGAGTAGCGGCTGGTAAGAATTTTTTCACATGGTGGTTGACAGAACTATGTAAGCAGTGAGATATTTTCATGCCTTGGTAATGGGTTGGATGAATATGTCTAGCTGTGATCCTGAGGAATGGTGTATGGACAAAGAAGCCGAGGCTGTTGAAATGCTTTGTTTGATAAAACGGAAAACTAAAAAGAATTTTCTCTGTGTAGTTCTATTCATTTATCAGTAAATTCAATCCTTATGCATTACGAAAATAAATGTACACCAATAAATAAAACATAGAGCAAAGCGATGTCCTGTGCATTAATAACTCAGCAGGCAATATACTCAGACCATTTTTCTTAATTTTTCACATTGGAGAAATTCTCCTTCTTCTATTTGCTGTAAAGATAATCAAACATCAATAGAGAAAAGAGTGTGAAATGATCAAATTACAGAGGAATCAATCAAGAGTAGCCGCGTCCCTCATACATCATGCAGAGTAATATGCTCTCCAAGCCAACATAGTGGTAATGAAAATACAGTACAATATTCTGGCTGTAATTCTGTAGATCATCATTAGTAGCGTTGAGCAAATCAAAGCATTCAAAGTGGAATTCAGTCCAAAGTTCAGCCAAAATTTAATTTGACACGAATCCGAATTTCCTTGCGGTTTGTGGTGACAAATCAGTTTCTCCTAAAATGGCCACTGCACGTGTTACAAAATGAAAGTAAGAAGCCCAGGAATGTGATATGACACATATGTAGTGCGGCCAGCCAATCCACTGCTAGCCATCCTCTGTGATATCACAGCACTATAAAACCCTCATTCTGCACGGTCTCTGCCATTGTCCTGTGAGCGGAGCATAGGGAGAGATGTGGCAAGCGCTCATGCGCTAGGGACAGTGTTGCTGCAATAATCCAGCGGCCATGTTTAATTCATCCACCATGTTTGGCCGTCTGGCCGTAAAAGTAAAATACCACTAGGTTCATAGTAGGGAGACATCCCGGGCCTTGTGGAGGGATCCACATAAAATTGTGGTCATCCCTGTTGTGGATCCCTGAATTTTATTGCTTTGAGGCAGTTTTTCCTGTTTCAGTGTGTACCATCTCTGATACCATGACATAGGAGGACAGGGGCTGTTGCATAAAAGCTACGGATGACCACGGCATCTGAAGAGGGTTAAAAGGGTTAAAAGACTTTAGTACTGGGTGTCTACAGCAGAAACCCGGTGCCCATGACGCCCACTGCACGTGTCAGTGGGCGCCATTTTTAAATGCCCGGTTGCTAACATAAATTTACTGCCAGTGCTTGGCTGATGATTAGGTAGAGTGGCCTACATGTAGGTATACCTGATTTATAGAGATTTGTGACAAATCAATTCGGAACAAATCTAATTTGTTGGCGAACTTCAGCAAATCGGCCGAATCAAATTTTTCAAAACTTCAATCATCTCTAATCATTACCGATAAAGTATGGACAGTACTTTTGGAACATTCTACAACAGCTTTACTAAGGCAATATATGCCACAGGGGTGTGAAATTGAAGTTTATAATTAGGGATGAGCGAATCGACTTCTGATAAATTGATGTCTATTCGCATAAAACATCAGTAGAATACTGTATGGAGCTAGCGCCCCATACAGCAATTAAAATGTATTGGCTCCTATGTGCCGAAGTTTTTACATTATAATACTGTACAGAGCGCTTGCTCAGTACAGTATTCTAACAAATTTTTATGCGAATCAACTTTGGATGTTCCATCCGAAGTCAATTCGCTCATCACTATTCATAATGCCTTCTGATGGCAATGGTCACAATAGAGACTGTGGTATGGATTAATAACAATTTACAGTATGTGACAAATACCCCTTCCAAATTGACTTCAATGAAATAGGAGCCCCAGTTCCAAGGGAAAATCAGCCCAGCAGCTCTGCTATGTCGAAAAACAGATCATCAGTAGGAATGAGCGAACAGTTCGAGCATAGTTTGGGTTCGTACCGAATTTTGGGGTGTTCGGGACCCGGACCCGGACCCGAACATTTTCAAAAAAGTTCGGGTTCGGGTCCGTTGTTCGGCGATTTCTTCCCGCTTTCTGAAGGTCTGCACAGCAGCCAATCAGCTAGCATTTTACTTCTAGCCCTAAGAAGCCATCTCTGCCATGCCTACTAATGGCATGGCTGTGATTGGCCAAGTGCAGCATGTGAACGAGCCTCGATTTAAGCTTGAGTCACTTAGCGCCGCACGTTACTCTGCTCTGATTAGTGTAGGGCGATGACGCAGCTTATGTCAGGGCGAGATTAGGCAGGGAAAAGTCAGCAAAAACGCCTAATGAAGCAATCGATCTACAGCTGTGAATCATTCAACTTCTGCTAGTGAATTGCTCACTGGTTTTTAGGCTGCACAGAGCGTTTTTCTGTCACTTTGATCGGCAGCCAATTTGTGTCTTGTGGTGCACCAGCACAAGCTCCCACAGTCCATCAAGTCCATCAATCCATCAATACTAGGATTTTTTTTTTGCTATATCAAATATCCTACATCAGGGGCTTGGCTGTGCTTATTGTCACCCTTAGAAACTCAGGATAGAAATTTCTATATTTTTTAGGGGTTAAATTCAATTGCCAAAATAGCAATCCTCTAAATCTGTTGTCCCAGCAGTGGCTGGCCAAGTTTCATAGTGTCCGTCATAGGGTATATTTATTTCTGGGGTTAAATTCAATTGCCAAAATAGCAATCCCCTAAATCTGGTGTTCCAGCTGTGGCTAGCCAAGTGTAATACTGTCTGCTGTCTGGCAAAGGACTGATTTTTTTTGTGGTGAAATTCAATTGCCAAAACAGCAAACACCTAAATCTAGTGTCCCAGCAGTGGCTGGCAAAGTTTAATAGTGTCCGGCAAAGGATATATTTTGTTCTGGGGTGAAATTCAATTGCCCAAATAGCAATACCATAAATCAGTGGTTTCAGCTGTAGCTGGCCAAGTTTAATAGTGTCCGACAAAGGATATATTATTTTCTGGGGTGAAAGTCAGTAGCAAAAATAGAAATACAGTAAATCTGGTGTTCCATCTGTTGCAGGCCTAGTTTAAATCTGTCCGTAAAAAGGTATATTTTTTTCTGGGGTGAAATTTAATTGCCAAAGTAGCAATACCCTCAATCTGGTGTTCCAGCTGTGACTAGACAATTTCCCTGATGTCCGTCAAAGGGTAGATTTTGTTCTGTGGTGAAATACAGTTTCAAAAATAGAAATACAGTAAATCTGGTGTTCCAGCTGTGACTGGACACGTTTCATAGTGTCCGTTAAAGGATATATTTTTTTACTGGGATGAAAATCAGTTGCAAAAATAGAAATACAGTAAATCTGGGGTTTCAGATATGGCTGGACAAGTTTCATAGTGTCCGTCAAAGAATAGCTTTTGTTCTGGGGAAAAAATTCAATTGCCAAAATAGCAAAACCGTAAATCATTGGTTTCAGCTGTGGCTGGCCAAGTTTAATACTGTCCGGCAAAGGATAGATTTTAAATTGTTGGGTGAAATATTACCATTTTTGCCAGGTACAATCCCCTGCACTTCATAACTGACAGGGAACTTACAATTGGCAGTTACATTCTTGCATGAAATGAAGCCTTTTTGGGCTGTGAAGCCAAAGGTAGTCTCCAATAACTGTTTTTTTTATTTTTTATTTTACAACAATGGTTGGGTGAGGCCAGTATACATGTCTATTCTGCATAAGGTTCAAACAAGTCCTGTGGAATCCATGTCTGGTTCTTTTTAATAAACAAAAGCTTAGTTGCCAACATTGTCTGCAGACAGGCGGCTGCGCTTGTCTGTGATAATGCCCCCAGCCATGCTAAACACACGTTCAGACAATACAGTGGCTGCAGGGTAGGCCAGCGCTTCCAAGGCGTAAAAGGCAACCTCAGGACATGTGACCAATTTGAAGACCCAGAAGTTGAATGGGCCAGACCCAGTGGCGTAGCTAGAAATGATTGGGCACCACATCAAATTTTTGAATGGGGCCCCCCTCCCCCAGTTATTTTTGCGCAACCCCTTCCTTTAATGCTGCCATGCCTGTGGCTACTAAAGATCGCTCTCTCAGACCAGGCCCAGCAGCTTTTCCATTCGCTTTTTACACTGTCTATACTGACACTGTATATAATTTCATTGTATAATACTGTTGAGGTGGCCCTGACAAAGTTCTTTACTCCTCCTCCTCCTGGATGGGCCCTTTCTAGGTCACGGCCCCAAAGCAGTTGCTTCCCCTGCTTCCCCTGTAGATATTCCCCTAGGCAGACCCATCAGTCAGTACGTGTACTGTTCCGACATGTTGCTGAAATGCTGCCTCCTGCTAAGATGTTCCAGATCTGCTGGTGGTGCAGGTTGTTGTGGCATGATGACAAAGATTTTCCACATTTTGCTAATGATAAACCTGCCTTCTGAGGTGTTGGTGGTGACCCAGCTGCATTGGCAAATTCTTCCTCCTCCTTCTCTGCCTTCACCTTGTGCTTCCACTGAGTCCACGGTGTCTGGTGTAAATGCCATCAGCAGCGTGTCTACTAGCGGGCTCATCTTCCTATCACACTCCAGTGAGGGAATTAAGGACAGCACGTTGTCCTTGTAACGGGGATGCAGCAGGGTGGCCACCCAGTAAGCAGCACAAGTTAGAATGTGGCAGTAACTGGGCGGTAGTTGAGCACGCACTGCAGCATATTGTCGCTCATGTCTGCCAGGCTGCCCAGAGGCAAGGACAAGCTATCCTTTTTGAGGGAGGTATATCGTCTGTGTCCTCTGTATCCCCCAGTGTTCCTCCTACTCCTCCTCATCCTACAGAACTGTGTCCTGGATGGAAAATTGTGTTCCAGGCCAGGGCCTATGTTGGTGCAGGAACCCACCCTCCGAGCCACTTGTAATTGGCTGGCCTTAAGTTAAGGATAAGGTGTGTATATATAGTTTTGTTTGTTTATATGGTTAGTTTAGCTGCATTATAGTTATTTTAATATGTTTTTAATTAAATTTGTAAATAGTTTGTTAATGGTTTGAGTGAAAGGGGGGGGGGTGTTGTGTGTGTTCGATTAACTGAATTGATTTTCACTGTCTGGTGTTTAGGAATTTCTGCACCCCAAATTCAGCACATGTGGCAGGCATGGATGTGTGTCAAACCGCCTAGGCCCAGACCTGCTATTACATTTTGCCCCTTTATTGCACAACACCAGGCCGGGCTGAAGGCTCTATGGCACCAACCAGTCATCCATCTGTTGTTCCATGCCTGTCCACAGCTCCTGCGCGTTGTGGGGTTTTTCCCACAAACACACAAGTTTTAAAACAGACTGCTGTCATTTCCCCTGGCTGTGGGTGGTGAAGGTGTTACGCTGAGTGGATGAGGAGGAGGTAGAGGAGGAGGAAGCCGAGTAGGAGGATGAGGTAACAGGACACAAAGAGAAATGCCCAGCAATCCTCTGGGGCGGAAGGAAATTCGCAAAAATGCTATCCGCCTCTGGCCATCCTCTACATTTACCCACTGTGTTGTTGGTTATGTGGACGTTGCCATAGATGGCGTTGCGCAGTGCACACCTGATTTTGTCCGCCACTTGGTTGTGCATAGTGTTGATCACGAATTTTTGAATTGCGAATTTTAATCGCGAATATCGGCACTTTGAGAATTCACGAATATTTAGAATATCGCGAAATATATTCGCAATCACGAATGTTAGTTTTTTATTTTTAAATACCAATTTATGCGAATTTTATGCGAATTTGTATATGCGAATTTTTGCAATCAAGAAAATAATGACTGGAGATTACGAATTCGTGAATTTTCGAATATATGGTGAATATTCGCCCAAATATTTGCGAAATATCTCGAATTCGAATATTGCCCCTACCACTCATCACTAGTTGTGCAGGGAAAGGATGACTCAGTCGCAGGCAAAAGTAGCGGCGGCTGGGATACACGTACTGTGGGACAGCCTCCGCCATAAGGTCTTTAAAACTGTCCACCAGACAGAATGACATAATTTCAAAGGACCAGGAAGTTTAAAATAAGGCATTAAGAGCCATGGGTAGTGGGGTACTTCCTCTTTCTATTTCTTTTTCTCTCCAGTGTTTGGAAGATGGACAGCTGATAGCTGAACACTTCCATGGGATTTGGTGGAAATGCTTGGTGATGATGACAGATGTGGTGGTGTTGCTGCCACATCCTCTGTTTGCTGGGTGACAGGTGCCACTGTCACTCACTTGGGCTCAAGTTTAGAATGTTTATTTATTATTTTTCTCTATTTTATGTTATTTTAAGTCATTTCCCTATCCACATTTGTTTTCAGGGGATTTACCTACATTTCGCTGCCTTTTGCAACCCTCTAGCCCTTTCCTGGGCTATTTTACAGCCTTTTTAGTGCCCAAAAGTTCGGGTCCCCATTGACTTCAATGGGGTTCGGGATGAAGTTCGGGTCGAGTTCGGATCCCGAACCCGAACATTTTCGTGAAGTTCGGCCGAACTTCTCGAACCCGAACATCCAGGTGTTCGCTCAACTTTAATCATCAGTTGATGGCTACATCAAATGCCACAAGCAACATTGTTGCTTTCTCTGTTCGCCATCATACCACTTACTATGTACCCACAAAATTAGAAATCAGAATATGCATACCTCTTTTCTCAGCATCTTGGAGTCACTGGTTATCTCTAACAGCTATGGACTTGACCTGCATCCTAGCCATGGATTTGATCTGTGTCTGCTAGATTGCAGGAGCTTAACCTGTACAGCGCTCCAGATTGAAGCACAGCACTATACACTGTAAATGTATGCCAAGTAGTTGTTAAAGGGGTTGTACAAATTCAGCATTCCCTGCGCTACATCTCCTGTATAACGTGTGCACATACTAAAAATATCTGTTACATCCAGTGTACTTTTTCTGTAGATGCTGCGGACAGCAACATTATCTGCGCTGTGTCTCCTGTTCAACATGTGCGCATACTAAAAATATCTGTGTCATCCAGTGTACTTTTTCTGTAGACGCCGCGGACAGTGACATTCCCTGCGCTATATCTCCTGTATAACGTGTGTGCATCCTAAAAATATCTGTGACTAGTGATGGCGGTTCGCCCGGCGGTCGTTTGGCGGCGAACTTTGCGCGTTCGCGATTCGCCAAAAACGAATCAAACATGCGAACATATGGCGATGTCCGCCAGTGCCATATTCTTTTGCATTGCGCCGAACTTTGACCCATGACACACACATCAGGTGGGACAGGATAACCAATTAAGACGTTTCAGTACATGGTCACACCCCCACCCTAAAACAGAACCCGATCTGGCAGTCATTTTAAATTTAGTGTTTTGCCACTGTAGTGAGAGGTTGCTTTGTGGAGCAGAGACAGAATGTTAGGGACACCAAACGCTAGCTAATAGGGCCGCAAAAGTCCTTTTAAGGACTGGTATAGGTGTGCTATCGATGAGTGTGATATACTTATAATATACTTCCTAACATAGAAAGTATATTATAATGCATTTGTATTGTGCAGCAGTTGTGTGCGGTTCTGCTGTGATACCACAGCTTAGAGTGACAAACACTATTGGAATAACTAATTTCAACTGGTGGGATGTACCTGTTGCCCCCAAAAAAATTATTGAGGGGTGTTATATACCTATAATATACTTTCTAACATAGAAAGTATATAGGGCATTTGTATTGTGCAGCAGTTGTGTGCGGTTCTTCTGCGATACAGCAGGTATATAGCAGGACAAGCGCTATTGGAACAACTATTTGCAAAGGGTGTGATATACCTGTAGCCCTCCAAAAAACTGATTGAGGGGGTGCGATATACCTGCTTCCACAAAATACTGATTAAGGAGTTTGATATACTTGCTTCAACAAAATACTGATTGAGGGGTGCAATATACCTGTGTGGCGAAACCAAACTCGCCACTGAGTTTTGGAGGGGACAGATTGCCAGCCTCTTGCCCCAGGATTATGGCCCCTCTCATCAGCCCACGCTAAACTTAAACCCCATTGGCGATTTGACTGTGTTTGTGGCATCTGAGCGCTGTTTGGATATATTGAGGGCTCAGACCTAAGCCATCTGGGGATATGTTGCATGTATATGTTTTATGTAGTAATTGTAACATTGTGTAATTTTATGTCCTTTTGCAACCATGTGCTCAATGGAGTCTGCCTCTATCCCTGGATATAATTGGATTATTTTCCCCATTGTCTCCAGGAGAGAGGGCTCTGTAAAACCAAGATGAACCAGAAAAGCCATGCTTCATTTGGTCAAATAGGACTTTCCCTTAACTTGTTAACCCCTGGTCTGATTCGTGTCATTTTTTAATATGTTGTTAACCTGAATGGATTGATTGTGAATATGTAGTTTTTAAGTGAATAGTGATGTCTGTCCTATTGTCCCCACGTGTGTATTGGCAATTTCCCTTTGTCCTGAGAGATAATTGAATGAGTCCTCGATTGTCTCCGGGACAGAAGACATTGTTTATTCTCCTGCCTGTGATGATTACATTAACCTGTGTAGGGTAATTGTATCACAGGCAGAGGGAGAGGATATGCTGGGGGTGTCTGTATTGTCCCATTGTGTGTGATTGGCTGCTGTATCCCTGTGTCGCAGTCTTCCTTCTGGTCCCCTAGGGAGTGTCCACCAGGTGGGAGACCTGCATAAATACCGGGCAGGTAGCCCTCAATAAAGTAGAATTCCTGTTTAACCATTAATACGGAGCCTCGTCTCGTACTTGGGGGGAATTGCTACGTCAGAACGTTCTCTTGCCTGTTCCAGGAGAGGAGGACTTCGTATGGTTCCAGTTCGGTGGATTCCAGCGGTTGTGGGTTGCTGTGCTCTTCGCCAGGGGAATCGCCCAAACGGTATTAACCCTCACTATACCGGGTTATACCGTAACAACTGGTGGCAAGCAGCGGGATCGTTCCTACAGCCAGAAGGACAGCAACAGAAGACACCGTGAATTTTACAATTTGAGGGCAAAGCGTGTCCCAGTACAGCACCGGTATGGAACCACTAGTGGAGTATGATGAGGGTGTCATGGATGACCGAGATGCAGTCCGCAAAGGCATCTGGTACCAGGCACTGGGTATTGTGGAGTATCTGCGGGACGAGAGGCTCCCCAGGACGAGCAGCGACAGCAGAAGCGAGTAGCCCTGCGGATGCCCTTCCTAGGAGAGCAGCCCCTGGAAGAGTGGGTAGAAGACCTGAAGCACCTGGTAAGGCGGGAGATGTGGCTGGAAGATGCCTACCAGGCACTCTGGTGGTATGAAGCTCGGTACCTACCCCGGACAGCCGAGCATGACTTGCCAGAGGGAGAGGAGTTTGATGGTCCTGGCTTGTTATGGGAGACTTTTTCAGAGCTGGAGTTTGGGAGCCCTACACAAGCCCGGTTCAGGGACCTCTTTGAGTGGCGGGAGAGCAGGTATGACTGGGACGACACTCACAAAATTGAGCATGACCTGGTCCACCTGGTGACCCGGGAGATGGAGCTGGAACAGGACTACCAGCAGCTGTTCCACTCCAGTGAGAGGGCTCAGCGAGAGAGCAGAGTGTCAGACCCAGGTCCAGAGCCCTTCAGCTGGGAGGATATTGTGGAGGTCTACTGGGAAGAACCCCAGGTGGCCGGTGGAGATGGGACCGAGGTCTCTCCACCGGTCCTGCAAGGAATTGGGAGCCCAGTCTCCATTCCCGAGCGGCAGGCTGAGTTACAGGAGGCAGAGACAGTCGGTCCTGTCCCCCATCGGCAGAGTGTCCAGCAGGGAATAGAGAGCCCAGTCTCCTTTCCCCAGCAGCAGGACACTGTGTTGGGAGCGGAGACAGTCGGTCTCCCTCCCCAGCGGCTGGAAGTATGTCTGGGAGAGAAGCTTGTTACCTGCTCTCCCCAGCGGCAGCCGGATTTTAAGGGAGTAGGGACAGTCGGTCCTGCTCCCCAGCGGCAGTATGTTTTGCAGGGAGAGAAGAGCATCATCTCCATTCCCCATCGGCCGTGTGATTTACAGGGAATTGGGAGCCCAGTCTCCATCCCCCAGCGGCAGTTTAACGCACTAGGGGGAGACAGTAAGCCCCCCAACAGTGCAGATGGGACCGTGGTCTCTGCACTCACAGCACAGGGGGTAGGGACAGTCGGTCCTGTCCCCCAGCAACAGGGCCATTTAGCCAAAGGGGAGACAGTCGGTCTCCCCACAGCAACATGGTGGTCTATCTAAAGGGAGACAGTCGGTCTCCCCTACAACAACCAGGCTCCAACCAGGCTACTTCCGTGGTAGCGCTGGCACCAGGGCAGAGTACCGCTGGTCTCTGCCCACTCAGCAACCCACTCAGGCAGTCTACCAGTCCCCACACAGCCGTAGTGAGGCACATGGACATGGACAGGTTTATCCCTTGCTCAGGTGTAGTAACCATTTATTGTGGGTGGGCTGTACTGCTGTTTCTGTTTTGTGGGTGGGCTGCTGGACTAACAAGGGCACTGACCGGCAGAAGGTCAGATACCCTGTTAGTCTGTTTGGAAAAAGGGAGATGTGTGGCGAAACCAAACTCGCCACTGAGTTTTGGAGGGGACAGATTGCCAGCCTCTTGCCCCAGGATTATGGCCCCTCTCATCAGCCCACGCTAAACTTAAACCCCATTGGCGATTTGACTGTGTTTGTGGCATCTGAGCGCTGTTTGGATATATTGAGCGCTCAGACCTAAGCCATCTGGGGATATGTTGCATGTATATGTTTTATGTAGTAATTGTAACATTGTGTAATTTTATGTCCTTTTGCAACCATGTGCTCAATGGAGTCTGCCTCTATCCCTGGATATAATTGGATTATTTTCCCCATTGTCTCCAGGAGAGAGGGCTCTGTAAAACCAGTTTGAACCAGAAAAGCCATGCTTCATTTGGTCAAATAGGACTTTCCCTTAACTTGTTAACCCCTGGTCTGATTCGTGTCATTTTTTAATATGTTGTTAACCTGAATGGATTGATTGTGAATATGTAGTTTTTAAGTGAATAGTGATGTCTGTCCTATTGTCCCCACGTGTGTATTGGCAATGTCCCTTTGTCCTGAGAGATAATTGAATGAGTCCTCGATTGTCTCCGGGACAGAATACATTGTGTATTCTCCTGCCTGTGATGATTACATTAACCTGTGTAGGGTAATTGTATCACAGGCAGAGGGGAGGGATATGCTGGGGGTGTCTGTATTGTCCCATTGTGTGTGATTGGCTGCTGTATCCCCTGTGTCGCAGTCCTCCTTCTGGTCCCCTAGGGGAGTGTCCACCAGGTGGGAGACCTGCATAAATACCGGGCAGGTAGCCCTCAATAAAGTAGAATTCCTGTTTAACCATTAATACGGAGCCTCGTCTCGTACTTGGGGGGAATTGCTACGTCAGAACGTTCTCTTGCCTGTTCCAGGAGAGGAGGACTTCGTATGGTTCCAGTTCGGTGGATTCCAGCGGTTGTGGGTTGCTGTGCTCTTCGCCAGGGGAATCGCCCAAACGGTATTAACCCTCACTATACCGGGTTATACCGTAACAACCTGCTTCCACCAAATATTGATTCAGGGGTTCTATATACCTGTTTCTACAAAATACTGATTGAGGAGTGTGATATACCGGTTTCCACCAAATATTGATTCAGGGGTTATATATACTTGTTTCCACAAAATACTGACTGAGGGGTGTGATATACCTGCTTCCACAAAATATTGATTAAGGGGTTTGATATATCTGTTTCCACAAAATACTGATTGATTGGTGCGATATACCTGTTTACATAAAATACTGATAAGGGGTTTGATATACCTGCTTCCACAAAATACTGATTAAGGGTTTCTATATACCTGCTTCCACAAAATACTGATTGAGGGGTGCCAAATACCTGCTTCCACCAAATATTGATTGAGACCTGAGATATTCCTGCTTTCACAAAATACAGATTGAGGAGTGCGATATACCTGCTTCCACAAACAACTGACTGAGGGGTTTGATATACCTGCTTCCACAAAATAATGATTAAGGGTTTCTATATACCTGCTTCCACAAAATACTGATTGAGGGGTGCCATATACCTGCTTCCACCAAATATTGATTGAGACCTGCGATATTCCTGCTTCCACAAAATACAGATTGAAGGGTGCGATATACCTGCTTCCACCAAATATTGATTAAGGCCTGCAATATTCCTGCTTCCACAAAATACAGATTAAGGAGTGCGATATACCTGCTTCCACAAACAACTGACTGAGGGGTGCAATATACCTGCTTCCACAGAATACTGATTAAGGGGTTTGATATACCGTATTTTTTGCTTTATAAGACGCACTTTTTTTCCCTCCAGTGCCCCACTGTTCTGCAGGCTGGCGGCATCTCTGCATCCCATGTAGTGCCGCCAGCCTGCATTACCGCAGTACAGTACCACCCCCCGGAAGTTACTCCTCACCTCCTGCCGTCCTCCATGTGCCCCACTGTTCTGCAGCAGTTTCCCTCTCCCTCTGGGCAGTTTCTATTCACCCCTACTCTACTTGTCTGGTGCTGATTGGTGGTGAGTCCTGCTCCCCCCTTCCTCCACCAATCAGCTACCAGTACATTGTTCAGTGCCACATGCCACCCCCCCCACCCCCCTCTGGGTACCATAGATTGCATCCTAAGTCCCAAGGTGAGGACATCTTAAGGCAATTTATGGTACCCTAATTAAAAACTGTGTGCCAAATATGACTACAACCCCCATCATCCATAGAAATCCACCCATATACTGCAGTATATGGGTCAATTCCTATGGATGAGGGGGGTTATAGTCATATCTAGACAGATGCCAATTACAGAACAGTCCCTGGACAGTGTTCATTTTAAACATACTGTAACTATAACCCCCCCCCCCTTATCCATAGGAATCCACCCATATATTACAGTACATGGGTGTATTCCTATGGATGAGGGGGGTATAGTCCAGGTACTGTAATTGGCATCTGTCTACAGTATATTACGGTAAATATTACTATAACTCCCCTCTTTTATAGTAATCCAGCCATATACAGCAGTGCACTGGTGGATTCCTATGGATGAGGTGGGTTACGGTATATGGTAGTCATATCAGTTACCATAAGCTATCGTAATACAGTCCAGGGTACAGTCCCTGGACAGTGTTCATATTTAATGTGACTAAAACTCCCCTCATCAGTGTATTCTTTATGATGGGGGTTATAATCACATAACAGCAGCATCCACAGATTCCCCCATAATAGTGTATCATCCACAGATTCCCGTTTGTCATCCAGAGATCCCCCATAATAGTGTGTCATCCACCGATCCCCCATCACAGTGTCCTCCACAGATCCCCCATAACAGTGTGACATCCACCGGTCCCCAATAACAGTGTGACATCCACCGGTCCCCAATAACAGAGTGACATCCACAGATCCCCCATAACAGTGTCATCCACTGATTTTCTCAGCTAGTGTCCCCATGACACTGACATGCTTTTATTACTGTATTTTGTTGTAGAATACGGTACTACCATACTGTAGTCTCCTACTGCATCCAAATTTACTGTAGAAAGATGTCAAAGCAGAAAAGGCTTTCATATAAGATCCCTTTTAAACTGGAGGTGATAAAATACGCCAAAGAACATGGAAACAGGGCAGCTGAGAGACATTTTGGGCCGCCTCCAACAAAAAAAAAAGCAGATAAAAGCAAACACACTTTTCGTGGGCGTACTGCAAAATGGCCACAGATGGACATGGAGAAGAAAGAGTGGATCACATGTCATAGGAACAATGGCTTCTGCGTATCTACTAAAATGATCATCTATAAAGCCAAGCGTCTAGCTGCAGAAAAAGGCATTGATGAGTTTACTGGATCCCCATCATGGTGCTACAGATTTATGAGGAGGTGTGGCCTTGCTATGCGCACCAAAACTAGAATTGAACAAAAAATGCCAAAAGAATACGAGTCCAAGATTCTTTCATTTCACAAATTTGTGCTGGATTCAAGAAAGAAAAATGGCTATCAAATAAGCCAGATTGGGAATATGGATGAAGTCCCATTAACGTTCGATGTTCCATCGAACAGGACTGTTGATATGAGAGGCGCAAAAAACGTATCGGTAAAGACCTCAGGGCAAGAGAAAACCCATTACACGGTTGTAGTGTCCTGCTGCGCAGATGGGACCAAACTGCCACCAATGATAATTTTCAGGAGGAAGAATATGCCAAAAGAGGTGATCCCAAGAGGAGTGATTGTCCATGTTCATGAGAAAGGGTGGATGGACGAGAATGGCATAGGAATATGGGTCGACAAAGTGTGGTCCAAATGACCTGGAGGGCTTCTGAAGAAATCCGCCTTACTTGTGCTTGACCAGTTTAGGGCACATATCAGTGAAAACACAAAAAAGAGGTTCAAAGACGTAAACACTCATCTAGCGGTCATTCCTGGGGGGCTTACCAGCCAGCTGCAGCCTCTTGATGTATCATTAAATAAGCTATTTAAGGTTTGCATGCGAGAGGAGTGGAATAAGTGGATGGCTGCTGGGAATCATGACCTTACACCCAGTGGACGGATGAAGAGGCCCACTATCACCCAAGTCTGCGAGAGGGTGAAGTCATCATGGCAATCAGTAAAGGAAGAAACGGTTGTCAAATCCTTCAAAAAATGCTGCATCAGTAATGCCCTGGACAGTTCGGAGGATGGTGTCCTATATGAAGACACCAGTGACAGTGATACCACTGACAGTGAGCCACTGAGTTCGGACAGCAGTGAAGAGTTTTTGGGGTTTTCAGATGACTAGAGGTCATGTCGTACCGAAAATCTTTCTCTTCTGTTATTGTTAATGTTTCATAATGCTGCTGATGGCTGTTGGTAATGTTTGCACATTATATGTTATTTTATTTAAATGTTTTAGTCCACCTTTTAGTTCAAATTATTTTTTTCTACATTTTCCTCCTCTGAAAACTGGGTGCGTCTTATCATCAGGTGCGTCTTATAATTAGCGAAAAATACGGTAGCTTCTTCCACAAAATACCGATTGAGGGGTGCGATATACCTGCTTCCACAGAATATTGATTAAGGGGTTTGATATACCTTCTTTCACAAAATACTGATTGAGGGGTGCGATATACCTGCTTCCACCAAATATTGATTCAGGGATCCTATACACCTATTTCCACAAAATACTGATTGAGGGACGTGATATACCTTCTTCTACAAAAAACTGATTAAGGGGTTCTATATACCTGCTTCCACAAAATTCAGATTCAGTGGTGCGATATACCTGCTTCCACAAAAATACTGATTAAGGGGTTTGAAATACTTGCTTCCACAAAATACAGATTGAGGGGTGCGATATACCTGCTTACACCAAATATTGATTCAGGGGTGGGATATACCAGCTTCTACCAAATATTGATTCAGGGGTTCTATATACCTGCTTCCACAAAATACTGATTAAGGGGTTTGATATACCTGTTTCCAACAAATACTGATTGAGGCCTGCTATATACCTGCTGAATTTGGGAATTTGCCACAGGGTCATTTTAAAAATGACAGGCAGAGAAAGAGGCAAGTCGTTCCGCAGGGGTGGTAGGGGTCGGGCAGGTGTACCAGGCCGGAGCGTAAGTGGGAAGTTGGAGAAGGTGTGTGCGATTACGTCAAAGGACGCACCAGAGTTGGTTGAGTGGCTCACTCAGGCGTCCGCTTCTGCACCCTCCTTATCCTCTGTATCTGCACCCTCCTAAATCTCTGCTATGTGCACCCCCAAAAACACCACCACGACAATAGCTCCTCCACTCAAGTCAGAGGAATTATTTTCTCATCAATTCCAAGACCTTTCCGATGTGCAGCGATTCTTGGCATCGGATGAGGAAGAGGAGGTAGCAACCGCCGCCACCCAGCGGTCTGACGACAGTAAACAGATCAGTCAAAGGAGGGAGGTCCCCACTGTTGCTGCCTACTCAGAGATCTCTAATGTCAGTGGTGGTGAAGGTGACGATGATGACGTGTCGATGGACGTCTTGTGGGTGCCCACGATAGAGGAAGAGGTGGGGAGTTCAGAGGGAGAGACGGAGAAGCAGAGAGGGAGGAGAAGGACGAGAAGCAGGCAGAACTCGCAGTACACAGGAGGGAAAAAGCAGACTGCAAATGTATTTGGAGCGAACCATCCACGATGCACGGTCACATCTGGCACTCCAGGATGCCAGCACATGGCTCCGCAGTGTGGGCTTTTTTTAACGTGTCAGCTGCTGACAATAGTGTTGCCATCTGCAGCCTGTGCTGTCAACGCATAAGTCGCAGTAAGCCCAACTCTTACCTAGGGATGACCGCCTTAAGAAGGCACCTGGCCTCCCATCACCAAGCCACACTCCCCGCGATTCATGTCCTGCCTCTTCTCCTTATCCTCTCTTCTCTCATGTGTCCTGGGACTTCTAGTGCACTTTTAGTAAGTATTTGGTGGCTGCAAATATGACCTGAATGTTTTTCAGGTTCGCCTGCCATTCGCGAACCATCCCGGCTGATGTTCTTCCATCATTATCTGTGACATCCAGTGTAATTTTTCCATAGACGCTGAGGACAGTGACATTACCTGCGCTACATCTCCTGTATAACTTGTGCGCATACTAAAAAAATCTGTGACATTCAGTGTACTTCTTTCGTACATGCTGCGGACATCGACATTATTTGCGCTACATCTTCTGTTTAACGTGTGCGCATATTAAAAATATCTGTGACATCCAATGTACTTTTTCCGTAGATGCTGCGGATAGTGACATTACCTTCGATACATCTCATGTATACCGTGTGCACATACTAAAAATATCTGTAACATCCAGTATACTTTTTTCGTAGACGCTGCAGACAGCAACATTATCTGGGCTACATCTCCTGTTTAACGTGTGCTCATACTAGAAAATATCTGTGACATCCAGTGAACTTTTCCGTAGACGGTGTCCGCTGCGGACAGTGACACTACCTGTGCTATATCTCTTGTATAACGTGTGTGCATACTAAAAATATCTGTGACATTGACTGTAATTTATTCTTAGCCGCTGGTGACAGCAGCGCCATTATTTGTGGACCTCTCCTGTATAACGTTTCAGCATCCTAAATATCTGTGACATTGACTGTAATTTATTTTTGCATACACTTAAAAAAACTGTGCTACTGTAAGTGTGGGATACTTGCAAGCAAATATATCATTTAATATGATGAAGGAGAGCAGTAAAGGGCGGGGACATGGCTGTGCTGCTGATGGAGTACGCAGAGACCATGGCCGTGGGCGCGGTGAAACTGTGCCTGCTGGCAGAGCACAAGAAACCCTCTTATCCACAATACCTAGCTTCATGTCCCAGTTTGCAGGGCGGCACAGGACACCACTCTCGAAGTCAGACCAGTGTGAGCAGGTGGTCAGTTGGATTTCAGCAGATAATGCTTCCAGTCATTTAAGCACCACCCTGTCTTCCACAAAGTTCAGTCTCAGTAGCCAAGAGTCTGGTCAACAGAATCCTCACCCTGATCCTCCTTCTTCCCACCAAACAAGTGATCCCACACTCAGATATTCCGAGGAGCTCTTTTCATCGTCATTCCTTAATCTGGTCCTCTCGCTAAGCCCGCTTGAAGAGTTTGTGCCCTGATTCCCAAACTCTTGAGCATGCACAGTCAGAAGAAGATGGCGGTGGGGAACGGCAATTAGTGTTTCACGAGGTGGATGAAGATACTGAGACGCAGGTGCCAATAAGTCAACTGCAATTAGTGTCTCAAGAGGTTGATAATGAGGATGAGACACAGTTGTCAATAAGTGAGGTTGTTGTTAGGTTAACAAGTCAGGAGGATGACCAGAGTGAGGAATTGGAAGAGGAGGTAGTGGATGATGAATTCACTAACCCAACCTGAGAAGGTGGCAAGCCAAGCGAGGACAGCAGTACAGAGGGGGAGGGATCCGCAGCAATGCAACAGGCTGGAAGAGGCAGTGGGGTGGCAAAAGGGAGAAGGTAGGCCACACCAAACAGGCCAGCAACTGTTCCCTGGAGCACCCCCTTGCGAAATCTCCCTTGCCAAGGGTAAGGGGTTTCGCAGTCGGGCTCTTTTTTGATGAAAGTGCGGACGATAAAAGAATTGTCATTTGCAACCTGTGCCGCACCAAAACGAGCATGGGCGTGAACACTAGCAACCTCACCACCACCTGCATGATCCGCCACATGACATCAAAGCACCCTAATAGGTGGGCCGAACGCCTGGGTCCACAATTAGTGTCTGCAGGTCAGATACTCCCACCCACCCTGCACCTGGACTTTTGCAGACACTATCAGCTAGCACATCCACTTCTGTGTCCCAGCGCAGCGTACAGATGTCCATAACTCAGAATGTCCATAACTTAGAATGAAAGCGCAAATGCCCACCCACACACAAGTCATTGCACTAAATGCACACCTTTCCAAATTGCTGGCCCTGGAAATGTTGCCATTTAGGATTGTGGACAGTGAGGCTTTCAGCTGCCTGATGGCAGCGGCCGTCCCTAGTTACTCAGTCCCCAGCCGCCACTATTTTGTCTGGTGTGCCATCCCCGCCTTAAACCAGCATGCGTCCCATAACATAACCCGTGCCCTGAACAATGCAGTTATTGGGAAGGTCCACTTAACGACTGACACATGGACAAGTACTTGTGGCCAGGAACGCTAAATTTCCCTGACGGAACACTGGGTGAACGTTGTGGGGGCTAGGAGCGATTCATACCCTGGGATGGCACAAGTGCTACCGACGCCAAGGATTGCGGGCCCTACTTCCATCAGGATTTCCGCCACCACCTACATTAGTGGTTACCTCCCTGAAGAGGGACATGAGGATACCTTATGCACTAATCCCCAAACTCTTCAGCATCCACAGTCAGAAGATGACGGGTGGAATGGCAATTAGTGTTTCACTTGGTGGATGATGCGGTTAAGACACAGTTGTCAATGAGTGAGGGGCTTGTTAGGTCAACACAAGTCAGGAGGATGACCAGAGTGGGGAAGTGGAAGAGGCGATAGGGGATGATGACATCACTGACCCAACCTGGAAAGGTGGCAAGCCAAGCAGGACAGAGGGGGAGGTATCCACAGCACCGCAAAAGGCTGGAAGAGGCTGTGGGGTGGCAAAAGGGAGAAGGCGGGCCACATCAAATAGGCCCGCAACTGTTCCCCCTTGAGGAAATCTCCCTTGCCAAGGGGTAGGTGTTCCACAGTCTGGCTCTTTTTTGAGGAAAGTGGGGACGCTAAAAGAATTGTAATTTGCTAACTGTAACTGTGCTATACCAAAATAAGAACTCATAAATAAACAAATAACAATAACATATCTTGCATTCTATTCATTAAATCTAACTCAAACCATAATAACAATAAAAACTCAAACCCGGGAACATAATGGGGATCACTGTACACTGGAGGCAAAATGAGTAGGGGTTGTGTACACTAGCAACCTCACCACCACCAGCATGATCCGCCACATGTCATCCAAGCACCCTAATAGGTGGGCTGAACCCCTGGGTCCACAATCAGTATCTGTGGGTCACACCACTTCCTCCTCTTCCTCCCCTGTGTTACGTGCTGGCCAATCCTCTGTCCTAGACACAGGCCTGGATGACCCCCGGCCAGCAGCGGGGTCTTCGCAAGCACCATCAGCTAGCACACCCACTTCTGTGCCCAAGCATAGAGTACAGATGTCCTTACCCCAGGCCTTTGATCTTAAGCGCAAATAGCCAGCCACCCACCCACAGGCTATAGCACTAAATGAGCACCTTTCAAAATGTATAGCCATGGAAATGTTGACATTTAGGCCTGTGGACACTGAGGCTTTCCTCAGCCTCATGGCAGCGGACATCTATCGTTACTCAGTCCCCAGCCACCACTATTTTTCTCGGTGTGCTGTCCCCGCATTACAACACCAATTATGTCCCGTAACATCACCCATGCCCTGACTAACAGTTATTGCGAAGGTCCATTTTTCGACCTTGTTTTGGCCAGGGACATTACATTTCCATGACGGCACACTGGGTTAACCTTGTGGAGGCCGGTAGCAAGTCCTACCCTGGGATGGCACAGGTGCTACCGACAAAACTGATTGCAGGCACTGCTTCTATCAGGATTTCCGCCACCACCTACATTACTGGCTGCAACCACCTTGTCCACCTCCGCCTACACTTCAAACTCTGAATTCTCATCTTGCAGCAGCAGTCAACCTTCAGTCAGTAGCTGGAAGAAGTGTAGCAAGGTGGGGAATCGGCAACAGACCATGCTGAAACTCATTTGCTATTAAATATTGTTTTCTCCACTATATTCACTGAGGAAAATAAACTGTCAGATGAATTGCAGAATGTAAAAGTAAATTCCCCATTAAAAGTACCCTGTCTGACCCAGGAAGAAGTAAAACAGCGACTTAAAAAGATTAAAATAGACAAATCGCCAGGACCGGATGGCATAAACCCCCGTATCCTAAGGGAATTAAGTGATGTCATAGCCAGCCCTTTATTTTCTGATATTTACAGACTCTATGCTGACAGGGAATGTTCCACAGGATTGTCACATAGCAAATGTGGTGGCAATATTCAAAAAGGGTCCAAAAACAGAGCCTGGAAATTATAGGCCGGTAAGTTTAACATCTGTTGTTGGTAAACTGTTTGAAGGGTTTCTAAGAGAAGCTATTTTGGAGTATCTCAATGAAAATAAGAAAATAACACCATATCAGCATGGCTTCATGAAGGATCGGTCATGCCAAACGAATTTAATCAGTTTCTATGAGGAGGTAAGTTCTAGACTTGACAGCGGCGAATCAATGTATGTCGTATATCTGAACTTCTCCAAAGCATTTGACATTGTACCTCATAAAAGGTTGGTATATAAAATGAGGATGCTCGGACTGGAAGAAAATGTCTGTAAGTGGGTAAGTAACAGAAAACAGAGGGTGTGTCTACTGAAACGAATGAAAGCGGACACTTTGTATGGGGAAGACAGTAAACAGGGGATAGCCAGATCACCCTCATTTCTTCTTGGATGATGATAATGAGGTGGGAGCAGTAGACTTTTGCCTCCGCTCCAGAGGTTAGTACCCATAGCTGGTTTATTCCATCTATTCAGCGTGGATGGGCCAAAGAGAAGAGGATGAGGAGATTGAGAGTCATCCTCCTTATAAGGACAGTAAAGTTGTGTCTGTTGGGACTCTGGCACACATGACTGACTTTATATTATGCTGCCTTTCCCGTGACCCTCTCGTTATACATATTTTGGTCAACACCGATTACTGGTTGTTCACCCTTCTCGACCCCCGCTACAAAGAGAACTTCTCATCTCTCATTCCTTGGTGGAGTGGACTAGCCAAATGGTGCAATACCAGAAGGTCCTTGTTGAAAAATTGCTCCCAAAATTTCCAGCTGACAACGCTGTTTTAAGAGTACGTAGTTCCTTGGGCAACCGAGGAGGGGAGATGAGGGGAACATACAGCAGTTCCAACAGAGGCAGGACAACATTCTCCAAGTCCTAGTTTCATGACACCCCGCCAGCACCCTCACCCTGATGTGTGGCCTACTGTCACAAGGAGGGAAAACTTTGGAAGATGGTGAAGGAGCACATAGCAGACCATGTCTCAGTACTCAATGATCCCTCTGTGTCTTACAACTATTGGGTGTCCAAGATCGACACGTGGCACGAACTGGCGCTCTACTCCTTGGAGGTTCTGGCATGCCCTGCCTCCAGCATATTGTCAGAGTGGGTAGTTAGTGCTGCTGGGGCATAAAACTGATAAGCGCATCCGCCTGACAACTGAAAATGCTAACCGGTTGACTCTTATAAAAATGAACAAGGTCTGGATTGCCCCTGACTTTTCTACTCCACCCGAGGAAAGCAGCTGAACATAAAACCACTTTAAATGTGGCTTTTAAGGTGGTTTAAATATACTGTATTCCCATGCTCCCCTTCCACCACAAAAAAAGGGTATATGTTCCAATCATCATTTTCTCGTCCTCCTCCTCCTTCATCATATCAACATGCTTATTAAGCTTCCCTTGTTCTTAATGTTTTAGAGGGTCAGCTCAGCAGCAGCCCCTCATCCATAATTTTTTCCATGGTCAGATCAGAAGCAGACACTCACCCCTAATGTTTTAGAGAGTTCGGTCAGCAGCACACCCTCAACCATCATTTTTTCGATGGTCAGCTCAGCAGCAGGCCCTCACCCATATTTTTTTCCATGGTCTGATCAGCAGTAAGCCCTCTCCGCTAATGTTTTAGAGAGTCAACTCACCAGCAGACCCTCAACTAAAAAATTTTCGATGGTCAGCTCACCAACAGACCCTCAACCATAATTTTTTCGATGGTCAGCTTAGCAGCAGGCACTCGCCCCTGATGTTTTAGAGAGTCAGCTCAGCAGTAGACCCTCCCCCCTAATGTTTTAGATGGACAGCTCAGCAGCAGGTCCTTGCCCCTAATGTTTTAGATGGTCAGCTCAGCAGCAGGCCCTCGCCCCTAACGTTTTAGATGGTCAGCTCAGAAGCAGGCCATCGCCCCTAATGTTTTTGATGGTCAGCTCAGCAGCAGGCACTGCTTCTATCAGGATTTCCGCCACCACCTACATTAGTGGCTGCAACCACCTTGTCCACCTCCGCCTACACTTCAAACTCTGAATTCTCATCTTGCAGCAGCAGTCAACCTTCAGTCAGTAGCTGGAAGAAGTGTAGCAAGGTGGGGAATCGGCAACAGACCATGCTGAAACTCATTTGCTATTAAATATTGTTTTCTCCACTATATTCACTGAGGAAAATAAACTGTCAGATGAATTGCAGAATGTAAAAGTAAATTCCCCATTAAAAGTACCCTGTCTGACCCAGGAAGAAGTAGAACAGCGACTTAAAAAGATTAAAATAGACAAATCGCCAGGACCGGATGGCATAAACCCCCGTATCCTAAGGGAATTAAGTGATGTCATAGCCAGCCCTTTATTTTCTGATATTTACAGACTCTATGCTGACAGGGAATGTTCCACAGGATTGTCACATAGCAAATGTGGTGGCAATATTCAAAAAGGGTCCAAAAACAGAGCCTGGAAATTATAGGCCGGTAAGTTTAACATCTGTTGTTGGTAAACTGTTTGAAGGGTTTCTAAGAGAAGCTATTTTGGAGTATCTCAATGAAAATAAGAAAATAACACCATATCAGCATGGCTTCATGAAGGATCGGTCATGCCAAACGAATTTAATCAGTTTCTATGAGGAGGTAAGTTCTAGACTTGACAGCGGCGAATCAATGTATGTCGTATATCTGAACTTCTCCAAAGCATTTGACATTGTACCTCATAAAAGGTTGGTATATAAAATGAGGATGCTCGGACTGGAAGAAAATGTCTGTAAGTGGGTAAGTAACAGAAAACAGAGGGTGTGTCTACTGAAACGAATGAAAGCGGACACTTTGTATGGGGGAAGACAGTAAACAGGGGATAGCCAGATCACCCTCATTTCTTCTTGGATGATGATAATGAGGTGGAGCAGTAGACTTTTGCCTCCGCTCCAGAGGTTAGTACCCATAGCTGGTTTATTCCATCTATTCAGCGTGGATGGGCCAAAGAGAAGAGGATGAGGAGATTGAGAGTCATCCTCCTTATGAGGACAGTAAAGTTGTGTCTGTTGGGACTCTGGCACACATGACTGACTTTATATTATGCTGCCTTTCCCGTGACCCTCTCGTTATACATATTTTGGTCAACACCGATTACTGGTTGTTCACCCTTCTCGACCCCCGCTACAAAGAGAACTTCTCATCTCTCATTCCTTGGTGGAGTGGACTAGCCAAATGGTGCAATACCAGAAGGTCCTTGTTGAAAAATTGCTCCCAAAATTTCCAGCTGACAACGCTGTTTTAAGAGTACGTAGTTCCTTGGGCAACCGAGGAGGGGAGATGAGGGGAACATACAGCAGTTCCAACAGAGGCAGGACAACATTCTCCAAGTCCTAGTTTCATGACACCCCGCCAGCACCCTCACCCTGATGTGTGGCCTACTGTCACAAGGAGGGAAAAACTTTGGAAGATGGTGAAGGAGCACATAGCAGACCATGTCTCAGTACTCAATGATCCCTCTGTGTCTTACAACTATTGGGTGTCCAAGATCGACACGTGGCACGAACTGGCGCTCTACTCCTTGGAGGTTCTGGCATGCCCTGCCTCCAGCATATTGTCAGAGTGGGTAGTTAGTGCTGCTGGGGGCATAAAAACTGATAAGCGCATCCGCCTGACAACTGAAAATGCTAACCGGTTGACTCTTATAAAAATGAACAAGGTCTGGATTGCCCCTGACTTTTCTACTCCACCCGAGGAAAGCAGCTGAACATAAAACCACTTTAAATGTGGCTTTTAAGGTGGTTTAAATATACTGTATTCCCATGCTCCCCTTCCACCACAAAAAAAGGGTATATGTTCCAATCATCATTTTCTCGTCCTCCTCCTCCTTCATCATATCAACATGCTTATTAAGCTTCCCTTGTTCTTAATGTTTTAGAGGGTCAGCTCAGCAGCAGCCCCTCATCCATAATTTTTTCCATGGTCAGATCAGAAGCAGACACTCACCCCTAATGTTTTAGAGAGTTCGGTCAGCAGCACACCCTCAACCATCATTTTTTCGATGGTCAGCTCAGCAGCAGGCCCTCACCCATATTTTTTTCCATGGTCTGATCAGCAGTAAGCCCTCTCCGCTAATGTTTTAGAGAGTCAACTCACCAGCAGACCCTCAACTAAAAAATTTTCGATGGTCAGCTCACCAACAGACCCTCAACCATAATTTTTTCGATGGTCAGCTTAGCAGCAGGCACTCGCCCCTGATGTTTTAGAGAGTCAGCTCAGCAGTAGACCCTCCCCCCTAATGTTTTAGATGGACAGCTCAGCAGCAGGTCCTTGCCCCTAATGTTTTAGATGGTCAGCTCAGCAGCAGGCCCTCGCCCCTAACGTTTTAGATGGTCAGCTCAGAAGCAGGCCATCGCCCCTAATGTTTTTGATGGTCAGCTCAGCAGCAGGCCCTCGCCCATAATTTTTTCCATGGTCAGATCAGCAGCAGGCACTCGCGCCTAATGTTTTAGAGAATCCGCTGAGCAGCAGACCCTTAACCATAATTTTTTTCGATGGTCAGCTCAGCAGCAAGCCCTCAACCATAATATTTTTGATTGTCAGTTCAGCAGCAGGCCCTCAACCATAATTGTTTCGATGGTTAGCATAGCAGCGGGCACTCACCCCTTATGTTTTAGATGGTCAGATCAGCAGCAGGCCCTCGCCCATAATGTTTTGGATGGTCAGCTCTGCAGCAGGCTCTTGCCCCTAATGTTTTAGATGGTTAGCTCAGCAGCAGACCCTCGTCCCTAATGTTTTAGATGGTCAGCTCAGCAGCAGGCCCTCGCCCATAATGTTTTAGATGGTCAGCTCAGCAGCAGTCCCTCACCCCTAATGTTTTAGATGGTCAGATCAGCAGCAGGCACTTGCCCCTAATGTTTTAGACAGTCAGCTCAGCAGCAGACCCTCAACCTTAATTTTTTCAATGGTCAGCTCAGCAGCCGACCATCACCCCCTAATGTTTTTGATGATCAGCTCAGTAGCAGACCCTCACCCCTGATGTTTTAGATGGTCAGATCAGCAGCAGGAACTCACCCATAATGTTTTAGATGGTCAGCTCAGCAGCAGGCCCTTGCCCCTAATGTTTTAGATGGTCAGATCAGCAGCAGGTAATTGCCCCTAATGTTTTAGAGAGTCAGCTCAGCAGCAGGCTCTCGCCCCTAATGTTTTAGAGAGTCAGCTCAGCAGCAGGCCCTTGCTCCAAATGGTTTAGAGGGTCACTAGCAGGCCATCAATCATAATTTTTCAAGGGTGTGTATGATGCTCTCCTTTATGTGTAATGGAATTACACATAAAGGAGAGCATCATACACACACATGAGAACATCATACACATTGTAATGTATTGGAGTGCCGGTTCCTTGTAATTTTTATCAGCCCTTTCACTAAGTGCATAGGCTTTATGAGTGTAGGAGTCCCACTACCTGAATAATTGTACCAGAATGTGAATGAGGCCCTCTTTATGTGATATCCAGGTTGTATTGAAGTGCCTCTTCCTTGTAATTGTTTGGCAGAACTCTATATACAAGTAAATATACAAGAAAGAATGTTTAGTAACAATTTTTCCTCTAAAATCGATTTGATCTTCGGTTTTGTACGTATTATTGTCAGTCTGTAAAATTGGCGTACTACTCGGACAACATCGTTCCCAGCAGCGACCTGGAAGTCCAAGATGCATCCAGATATCCTCCTATGCTGTTCCAAAACCATTTCAGTGGTGTCTCCATCAATTTCTGACCTTTTCATGTGAACCAAACCCCATCCCCTCTTCAGAGCAGGGGATGCCTGGTTTAATGCTTGGATTCTCCCATTGACTTCGGTGCTCGATCAACACTACTAAAAGGGAAAATATATTGAATTTTATTTTAGTTACATTTTGAGGCAGTACAGATATAATAGGGCCCCATAGAAAAACTTAGTAAGGGCCACCCAGGCCCGTTTTCACACACTTTACCACCTATGGATAAGCTACAGACACATATATGTATATCTAAAAACTAACTTCTTAACAATTGTGAGGAATTGAAACACAAGCTACATTTGAAAGTAGAACTTTTATGTATACAGTGAATAATGTCTATTTACCTAAAGCAAGTAAACCCCTTTAATTAGAAATACAAATTTTCAACATTTATATCACAGATTACCAACTTATATGTGAATATGGAATGCTTTAAGGAAATATATGCATTTTTATTTGAAATTATTACCTATACATGGCCTGAAAACTAGATACTGTACACACTGCTGTGCACTAGACACATTTTCCAGTTTGTGAGTTTTGTTTTCTAAATAAATATCCAAATGTTTAGATAAACTAAGCATCCACACGCAATGTCTTGGGATTCTACTACTTCTACGCAATGTCTTGGGATTCTAGTACTCTACTTAATATGACTGGAGAACAGTTTTATGAGGTTGATGTACGTTGAACTAGATCTGTTGTTCTTTCTAATTATTGGAGGATCAATAGGGAAGCAATTTAAACTGTGTCAATGACAGATTAATGATCCAATAAATTTGCTACAAGGGTAGGCATTGGTGAAGTTAGTCTGGCTTTGTGGTTTGGAAATCTACATACACCAGTACTGCTGCAAAATTGAGTTCTTGAAATACACAATACCTTTTTATGTCCTACTACTTAGTGCATTCAAGTTCACACTGAGAACCACAGAAACTTTCACAATAGTGATGAGTGAGCATGCTCGGCCGATTATCTGTTCGGCTCGAGCATCGCTATGCTCGGCACATTGTGGTACTCAACGTTTCGCGGGTATTAAGCAGCCAATAAAGGTGCAGGTAAGTACTGCCCTCACTGTAATGACAGTAGCCATGTTGGCTGCTGGCATTACAGTGATTGACTGGCCGAAACCCGTCATCGGGTGCTATATAGCACTTGATGACGCATGTTCGGCTCAGACGTAGACAGGGAGAGCATAGAGGAGGAAGGGAAAGATAGTGTAGGGAGCGATTTTCACAGTTTTTATTCAGAGAAAGCTTTTCCAAGACTCAAAAGTCCTTTTAAGGACTACTGTGTGTGTTTTAGAGCAGCAATCTATTTACCTCCTGCAGTCTCAGGGACAGTGCTTCGGAAGGGACAGATAGTGCAGGGAAAGACATTTGCTGTTTTTACTAGTGTCGTTAGACTGTGTCGTTAATAATCTGGGCCACATATAGTGTCCATAATCTGTGGTGTTCTGTAACCAATACTGTAGAACATCTGCAAACAGTCTCTGTATTACAAATTCCAATAATCTGGGCCACATCTAGTGTCCATAATCTGTGGTGTTCTGTAGCCAATACTGTACAACATCTGCAAACAGTGTCTGTATTACAAATTCCAATAATCTGGGCCTAATATAGTGTCCATATTCTGTGGGTTTCTGTGACAAATACTGTCCTGCATCCAAAAACAGTGTCTGTAGCGCAAATAATCTGGCAAATAAACGTAGTGTCCAAACTGTGTGACTTTCCGGGACAAATTCTGTACTACATAAAAAAAACTGTGTCTGTAGCGCAAATTTAAATAATTTGTGCCACATGTAATGTGTGTGCATTTAATACATATCACTGACATATACTGTACTTTATCTGTAGACGGTTTATGCTAGTCTGTGGCATAATCAGGGCTACATCTCCTGTGTAGTGTTGAGCGAACAGTTCAAGAATCGTTCGGGTCCGTACCGAATTTTGGGGTGTCCGTGACACGGACCCGAACCCGGACATTTTCAAAAAAGTTCGGGTTCGGGTCCGGTGTTCGTCGATTACTTCCCGCTTTCTGAAGGGCTGCACAGCAGCCAATCAGCTAGCGTTTTACTTCTTGCCCTAAGAGCCCATCACAGCCATGCCTACTAATGGCATGGCTGTGATTGGCCAAGTGCAGCATGTGACCCAGCCTCTATTTAAGCTGGAGTCACGTAGCGCCGCACGTCACACTGCTCTGACTAGTGTAGGGAGAGGATGCAGCTTCTGTGAGGGCGAGATAGGCAGGGATAAAGAAGTGATCTACCTTTCTACACCTGTGCATCAGAACAACTCAGCTGAGCTGTTCATTGAAAGTCACTATTTTGTTGAGACTGGCCAGAGCGATTTTTACTGGCACATGTAACTGGGCTGACCGGCGGTGGCCATTTTGGGACTTGTGGTGCGCCAGCACTTGCTGACACAGAGTGTAAACCAAAGCTCCAAAGAAGTTAAAAATCTACACCTGTGAATCAGAACAACAGCGATTCAGCTGCTCAGTCAAAGTCAATTTTTTTCTGGCTGGGCAGACTGTTTTCTGGCACATGTTACTTGGCTGATAGGCGGCGGCCATTTTGGGACTTGTGGTGCTACAGCAAAAGCTGCCACAACGTCCATTAATCTAATGTAATAGTCGATTTTTTCATAGGTTTAATACATCAGGGGTTTGGCTGTGCTTGTGTCACCCATACTAACTGCAAAGATATTTAATATATCAGTGGTGAAACTGAAAGTAACCCACTTGGATAGCAAATCCCATGAATGTGCTGTTCCAGCTAGGCTAGCCAGTGCCACTACTTTGTCCAATACTGTCAGCCAGAAATATTTTTTTTTTATGTGCCAGAAATATAAATTAGAAAAAGCTTTCACCGTAATAATAAAATTATTCTGGTGTTAGACCAGAAGAAGCCCTCCTGTTGTAATTAATACTGTAAAAAGGCTTAGGCAATATTTCTCCCAGTGTGGGAAATTTATCTAGCAAAACTAGCATTTTAACAATTCCGGTGTTCTGAAATACCAGCAGTCCTCTTGTAATTAATACCGCCAAAAGGCATTATATCGTCCAGTGTTGCAATTTTGGTGAAAAAAGGCCAATTTAATCAATCTGGTGTTTGTTAGACCAGAAAAACTAGGCGTCACGTTTTCACCTAAAAGGGAATTATATTTACCCGTGTGGGGATCTATGTACCAAAACTAGCATTATAAAAAATCTGGTGTCCAATTAGCAGCAGTGTTCTTGTAATTAATACCGCCAAAAGGCATTATTGTCCAGTGTTGTAATTTTGCTGAAAAAAAGGCCAATTTAATCAATCTGGTGTTTGTTAGACCAGAAAAACTCGGCCTCACGTTTTCACTCCTCTAAAAAGGAATTATATTTCCCCGTGTGGGGATCTATGTACCAAAACTAGCATTATAAAAAATCTGGTGTCCAATTAGCAGCAGTGTTCTTGTAATTAATACCGCCAAAAGGCATTATTGTCCAGTGTTGTAATTTTGGTGAAAAAAAGGCCAATTTAATCAATCTGGTGTTTGTTAGACCAGAAAAACTCGGCCTCACGTTTTCACTCCTCTAAAAAGGAATTATATTTCCCCGTGTGGGGATCTATGTACCAAAACTAGCATTATAAAAAATCTGGTGTCCAATTAGCAGCAGTGTTCTTGTAATTAATACCGCCAAAAGGCATTATTGTCCAGTACTGTAATTTTGCTGAAAAAAAGGCCAATTTATTCAATCTGGTGTTTGGTAGACCAGAAAAACTAGGCCTCACGTTTTTACTCCTGTAAAAGGGAATTATATCTCCCCGTGTGGAATCTATGTACCAAAACTAGCATTATAAAAAATCTGGTGTCCAATTAGCAGCAGTGTTCTTGTAATTAATACTGGAAAAAGGAATTATATCTTCCAGTGTGGGAATTTTGGGGCTAAAAAATAATATATTTTATTGTGGTGCGAGTTGAATCGCAACAATGAGGAAACATTCTATTAAGGGACGAGGACGCGGTCGTGGTGGTGTCCGTGGAGCCTCTTTTGCTGGCCTCAGGCGCACAAAGTAGTGAAACAACTCCCTCAAGTAGCCGGCAGAATTTACAGCGATATTTGGTGGGGCCCAATGCCGTTATGAAGATGGTAAGGCCTGAGCAGGTACAGGCATTAGTCGATTGGGTGGCCGACAGTGCTTCCAGCACGTTCACCACATTGTCTTCCGCCCAGTCTTCTGCGGAAAGCGCACAGGTGGCACCTGAAAACCAAGCCCATCAGTCTGTCACATCACCCCCATGCATATCAGGGAAACTGGCTGAGCCTCAAGTTATGCAGCAGTCTCTTCTTCTGTTTGAAGACTCTGCTCCCACGGTTTTCCAGGGGCGTCTACCTATCCCTTCCCCTGCGGTGGAAGACATTCCATGCACTGACGCACAACCACTTATGTATCCAGATGATGAGGACATGGGAATACCACCACAGCAGAGTGACCGAGTGTCTGATGATGACGAAACACAGGTGCCCACTGCCGCGTCTTATTGCAGTGTGCAGACTGAACAGGAGGAGGTCAGGGAGGAAGACTGGGTGGAAGACGATGCAGAGGACGATGAGGTCTTAGACCCCACATGGACTGAAGGTCGTGCCGCTGACTTAAATAGTTCAGAGGAAGAGGCAGTGGTGAGACCGAGACAACAGCGAAGCCAAAGAGGGAGCAGGGGGCAAAAGCAGAACAGCCGCCGTCCAGAGAGTTCGCTGCTATTGGCCAGCGCCAACAGGGACCCAGCACCCCAAAGGCATCTTCAAGGAGTTCCCTGGCATGGCACTTCTTCAAACAATGTGCTGACGACAAGACCAGAGTGGTTTGCACGCTGTGCCATCAGACCCTGAGGCGATGCATTAACGTTCTTAACCTGAGCACCACCTGCATGATCAGGCATCTACATGCAAAGCATGAACTGCAGTGGAGTACACACCTTAAAAACAAGGAACCCGCTCAGGCTCCCCCTGCTCCCTCTACCGCTGCTGCCTCGGCTTCCGCCTCGGGAGGAATGTTGCCACCTGCCGAGCAGCAAACAGAGGATGTGCCACCGACACCACCACCACCACCGCCACCGTCACCTAGCGTCTCCACTATTTCACACAGCAGCGTTCAGCTCTCCATCTCTCAAACCTTTGAGAGGAAGCGCAAATTCCCACCTAGTCACCCTCGAGCCCTTGGCCTGAATGCCAGCATTTCTAAACTACTGGCCTTTGAAATGCTGTCATTGCGGCTGGTGGACACAGACAGCTTCAAGCTACTGTCCCCCAGTATGTGGTTCCCAGCCGCCACTACTTCTCCAAGACAGCCGTGCTTTCCCTGCACATGCAAGTGTCCGATAAAATCAAGTGTGCACTGCGCAACGCCATTTGTGGCAAGGTCCACCTAACCACAGATACGTGGACCAGTAAGCACGGCCAGGGACGCTATATCTCCCTAACTGCACACTGGGTAAATGTAGTGGCGGCTGGGCCCCAGGCGGAGAGTTCCTTGGCGCACGTCGTTCCGCCGCCAAGGATCACAGGGCATCATTCTTTGCCTCCTGTAGCCTCCTCCTCCTACTCGGCTTCCTCCTCCTCCTCCTCTGCTTCCACCAGCTCATCCAGTCAGCCACACACCTTCACCACCAACTTCAGCACAGCCCGGGTAAACGTCAGCAGGCCATTCTGAAACTCATATGTTTGGGGGACAGGCCCCACACCGCGCAGGAGTTGTGGCAGGGTATTGAACAACAGACCGACCAGTGGTTGCTGCCGGTGGGCCTCAAGCCCGGCCTGGTGGTGTGCGATAATGGGCGAAATCTCGTGGCAGCTCTGGGACTAGCCGGTTTGACGCACATCCCTTGCCTGGCGCATGTGCTGAATTTGGTGGTGCAAAAGTTTATTCACAACTACCCAGACATGTCAGAGCTGCTGCATAAAGTGCGGGCCGTCTGTGCGCGCTTCCGGCGTTCACATCCTGCCGCTGCTCGCCTGTCAGCGCTACAGCGGAACTCGGCCTTCCCGCTCACCGCCTAATATGCGACGTGCCCACCCGGTGGAACTCCACCTTGCACATGCTGGAAAGACTGTGCGAGCAGCAGCAGGCCATAGTGGAGTTTCAGCTGCAGCACGCACGGGTCAGTCGCACTGCGGAACAGCACCACTTCAACTGATTGGGCCTCCATGCGAGACCTGTGTGCCCTGTTGCGCTGTTTAGAGTACGCCACCAACATGGCCAGTGGCGATGCCACTGTTATCAGCGTGACGATACCAATTCTATGTCTCCTAGAGAAAACGCTTAGGGCGATGATGGAAGAGGAGGTGGGCCAGGGCCAGGAGGAGGAGGAGGAGGATGACGGGTCGTTTTTAGCACTTTCAGGCCAGTCTGTTAGAAGTGGCTCAGAGGGAGGTTTTTTGCAACAGCAGAGGGCAGGTACAAATGTGGCCAGCCAGGGACCACTACTGGAGGACGAGGAGGATGAGGAGGAGGTGGAGGAGGAGGAGGATGAAGCAGGTTCACAGCGGGGTGGCACCCAGCACAGCGCAGGCACATCCCTGGTGCGTGGCTGGGGGGATACAGAGGATGATGACGATACGCCTCCCACAGAGGACAGCTTGTCCTTACCTCTGAGTAGCCTGGCACACATGAGCGATTACATGCTGCAGTGCCTGCGCAATGACAGCAGAGTTGCCCACATTTTGACGTGTGCTGACTACTGGGTGGCCACCCTGCTGGATCCACGGTACAAAGACAATGTGCCCACTTTACTTCCTGCACTGGAGCGTGATAGGAAGATGCGCGAGTACAAGCGCACACTGGTAGACGCGCTCCTGAGAGCATTCCCAACTGTCACAGGGGAACAGGTGGAAGGCCAAGGCCAAGGCAGAGGAGGAGCTAGAGGTCCCCCACGCAGCAGTGTCACGGCCAGCTCCTCTGAGGGCAGGGTTAGCATGGCAGAAATGTGGAAAAGTTTTGTCTCCACGCCACAGCTAACTGCCCCACCACCTGATACGGAATGTGTTAGCAGGAGGCAACATTTCACTAACATGGTTGAACAGTACATCTGCACACAACTCCACGTACTGACGGATGGTTCGGCCCCATTCAACTTCTGGGTTTCCAAATTGTCCACGTGGCCAGAATTAGCATGTTATGCCTTGGAGGTGCTGGCCTGCCCGGCGGCCAGCGTTTTATCTGAACGTGTATTCAGCACGGCAGGGGCGTCATTACTGACAAACGCAGCCGCCTGTCTGCAGCCAACGTGGACAAGCTGACGTTTATAAAAATGAACCAGGCATGGATCCCACAAGACCTGACCCTCCCTTGTGCAGAGTAGTCCTTAATAACTGCCTTAAACCATGTTGTCTTGTACTCCTGGCCACTTCTTCATTGAAAAATCAATTTTTGAAATTAAGTAGGATCTTGGGGTGCAACCCAGAGTTGAATGAACCTTCCGTCTGTCTGGGTGCCGGGGCCAAAGTACATGAAAGTGTCCTTATCCTGTGCTGGGTGATATGAATGTTATACTTGTGCTGTCTGACATGTCTCCTTTGTGTGGGTGCAGGGGGCCAAAGTCACTGAAAGCGGCCTTCTCCTGTGGTGGCTGATATAAATGCCTGATTCACTGTGGTGGGACCTCTCTCCTCTTTCTGGGTGCAGGAGTCAAAGAAACAAAAGGTGGCCTACTCCTGTGGTGGTTGACATGATGCCTGATTCTCTGCTGTGGGACCTCTCTCCTCTTTCTGGGTGCAGGGGTCAAAGTCTCTAAAAGTGCCCATTTCCTGTTGTGGTTGATGTGAAACTGATGCTTGTGCTATCTGACCTGTCTCCTCTGTGTCGGTGCTAAGGCCTAAGTCACTGAAAGCGGCCTTCTCCTGTTCTGGCTGATATAAATGCCTGATTCTCTGCTGTGGGTCCTCTCTCCTCCGTGTGGCTGCAGGGGTCAAAGTCTCTGAAAGTGCCATTCTCCTGTGGTGGTTGATGTGAAACTGATGCTTGTGCTATCTGACCTGTCTCCTCTGTGTCGGTGCTAAGGCCTAAGTCACTGAAAGCGGCCTTCTCCTGTTCTGGCTGATATAAATGCCTGATTCTCTGCTGTGGGACCTCTCTCCTCCGTGTGGCTGCAGGGGTCAAAGTCTCTGAAAGTGCCATTCTCCTGTGGTGGTTGATGTGAAACTGATGCTTGTGCTATCTGACCTGTCTCCTCTGTGTCGGTGCTAAGGCCTAAGTCACTGAAAGCGGCCTTCTCCTGTTCTGGCTGATATAAATGCCTGATTCTCTGCTGTGGGACCTCTCTCCTCCGTGTGGCTGCAGGGGTCAAAGTCTCTGAAAGTGCCATTCTCCTGTGGTGGTTGATGTGAAACTGATGCTTGTGCTATCTGACCTGTCTCCTCTGTGTCGGTGCTAAGGCCTAAGTCACTGAAAGCGGCCTTCTCCTGTTCTGGCTGATATAAATGCCTGATTCTCTGCTGTGGGACCTCTCTCCTCCGTGTGGCTGCAGGGGTCAAAGTCTCTGAAAGTGCCATTCTCCTGTGGTGGTTGATGTGAAACTGATGCTTGTGCTATCTGACCTGTCTCCTCTGTGTCGGTGCTAAGGCCTAAGTCACTGAAAGCGGCCTTCTCCTGTTCTGGCTGATATAAATGCCTGATTCTCTGCTGTGGGACCTCTCTCCTCCGTGTGGCTGCAGGGGTCAAAGTCTCTGAAAGTGCCATTCTCCTGTGGTGGTTGATGTGAAACTGATGCTTGTGCTATCTGACCTGTCTCCTCTGTGTCGGTGCTAAGGCCTAAGTCACTGAAAGCGGCCTTCTCCTGTTCTGGCTGATATAAATGCCTGATTCTCTGCTGTGGGACCTCTCTCCTCCGTGTGGCTGCAGGGGTCAAAGTCTCTGAAAGTGCCATTCTCCTGTGGTGGTTGATGTGAAACTGATGCTTGTGCTATCTGACCTGTCACCTCTGTGTCGGTGCTAAGGCCTAAGTCACTGAAAGCGGCCTTCTCCTGTTCTGGCTGATATAAATGCCTGATTCTCTGCTGTGGGACCTCTCTCCTCCGTGTGGCTGCAGGGGTCAAAGTCTCTGAAAGTGCCCTTCTCCTGTGGTGGTTGATGTGAAACCGATGCTTGTGCTATCTGACCTGTCTCCTCTGTGTCGGTGCTAAGGCATAAGTCACTGAAAGCGGCCTTCTCCTGTTGTGGCTGATATAAATGCCTGATTCTCTGCTGTGGGACCTCTCTCCTCTTTCTGGGTGCAGGGTTCAAAGTCTCTAAAAGTGCCCTTCTCCTGTGGTGGTTGATGTGAAACTGATGCTTGTGCTATCTGACCTGTCTCCTCTGTGTCGGTGCTAAGGCCTAAGTCACTGAAAGCGGCCTTCTCCTGTGCTGGCTGATATAAATGCCTGAATCTCTGCTGTGGGACCTCTCTCCTCTTTCTGGGTGCAGGGGTCAAAGTCTCTAAAAGTGCCCTTCTCCTGTGGTGGTTGATGTGAAACTGATGCTTGTGCTATCTGACCTGTCTCCTCTGTGTCGGTGCTAAGGCCTAAGTCACTGAAAGCGGCCTTCTCCTGTGCTGGCTGATATAAATGCCTGAATCTCTGCTGTGGGACCTCTCTCCTCTTTCTGGGTGCAGTGGTCAAAGTCTCTAAAAGTGCCCTTCTCCTGTGGTGGTTGATGTGAAACTGATGCTTGTGCTATCTGACCTGTCTCCTCTGTGTCGGTGCTAAGGCCTATGTCACTGAAAGCGGCCTTCTCCTGTTCTGGCTGATATAAATGCCTGATTCTCTGCTGTGGGACCTCTCTCCTCCGTGTGGCTGCAGGGGTCAAAGTCTCTGAAAGTGCCATTCTCCTGTGGTGGATGATGTGAAACTGATGCTTGTGCTATCTGACCTGTCTCCTCTGTGTCGGTGCTAAGGCCTATGTCACTGAAAGCGGCCTTCTCCTGTTCTGGCTGATATAAATGCCTGATTCTCTGCTGTGGGACCTCTCTCCTCCGTGTGGCTGCAGGGGTCAAAGTCTCTGAAAGTGCCCTTCTCCTGTGGTGGTTGATGTGAAACTGATGCTTGTGCTATCTGACCTGTCTCCTCTGTGTCGGTGCTAAGGCCTATGTCACTGAAAGCGGCCTTCTCCTGTTCTGGCTGATATAAATGCCTGATTCTCTGCTGTGGGACCTCTCTCCTCCGTGTGGCTGCAGGGGTCAAAGTCTCTGAAAGTGCCATTCTCCTGTGGTGGTTGATGTGAAACTGATGCTTGTGCTATCTGACCTGTCTCCTCTGTGTCGGTGCTAAGGCCTAAGTCACTGAAAGCGGCCTTCTCCTGTTCTGGCTGATATAAATGCCTGATTCTCTGCTGTGGGACCTCTCTCCTCCGTGTGGCTGCAGGGGTCAAAGTCTCTGAAAGTGCCCTTCTCCTGTGGTGGTTGATGTGAAACTGATGCTTGTGCTATCTGACCTGTCTCCTCTGTGTCGGTGCTAAGGCCTAAGTCACTGAAAGCGGCCTTCTCCTGTTCTGGCTGATATAAATGCCTGATTCTCTGCTGTGGGACCTCTCTCCTCCGTGTGGCTGCAGGGGTCAAAGTCTCTGAAAGTGCCCTTCTCCTGTGGTGGTTGATGTGAAACTGATGCTTGTGCTATCTGACCTGTCTCCTCTGTGTCGGTGCTAAGGCCTAAGTCACTGAAAGCGGCCTTCTCCTGTTCTGGCTGATATAAATGCCTGATTCTCTGCTGTGGGACCTCTCTCCTCCGTGTGGCTGCAGGGGTCAAAGTCTCTGAAAGTGCCATTCTCCTGTGGTGGTTGATGTGAAACTGATGCTTGTGCTATCTGACCTGTCTCCTCTGTGTCGGTGCTAAGGCCTAAGTCACTGAAAGCGGCCTTCTCCTGTTCTGGCTGATATAAATGCCTGATTCTCTGCTGTGGGACCTCTCTCCTCCGTGTGGCTGCAGGGGTCAAAGTCTCTGAAAGTGCCATTCTCCTGTGGTGGTTGATGTGAAACTGATGCTTGTGCTATCTGACCTGTCTCCTCTGTGTCGGTGCTAAGGCCTAAGTCACTGAAAGCGGCCTTCTCCTGTTCTGGCTGATATAAATGCCTGATTCTCTGCTGTGGGACCTCTCTCCTCCGTGTGGCTGCAGGGGTCAAAGTCTCTGAAAGTGCCATTCTCCTGTGGTGGTTGATGTGAAACTGATGCTTGTGCTATCTGACCTGTCTCCTCTGTGTCGGTGCTAAGGCCTAAGTCACTGAAAGCGGCCTTCTCCTGTTCTGGCTGATATAAATGCCTGATTCTCTGCTGTGGGACCTCTCTCCTCCGTGTGGCTGCAGGGGTCAAAGTCTCTGAAAGTGCCCTTCTCCTGTGGTGGTTGATGTGAAACCGATGCTTGTGCTATCTGACCTGTCTCCTCTGTGTCGGTGCTAAGGCATAAGTCACTGAAAGCGGCCTTCTCCTGTTCTGGCTGATATAAATGCCTGATTCTCTGCTGTGGGACCTCTCTCCTCTTTCTGGGTGCAGGGTTCAAAGTCTCTAAAAGTGCCCTTCTCCTGTGGTGGTTGATGTGAAACTGATGCTTGTGCTATCTGACCTGTCTCCTCTGTGTCGGTGCTAAGGCCTAAGTCACTGAAAGCGGCCTTCTCCTGTGCTGGCTGATATAAATGCCTGAATCTCTGCTGTGGGACCTCTCTCCTCTTTCTGGGTGCAGGGGTCAAAGTCTCTGAAAGTGCCATTCTCCTGTGGTGGTTGATGTGAAACTGATGCTTGTGCTATCTGACCTGTCTCCTCTGTGTCGGTGCTAAGGCCTAAGTCACTAAAAGCGGCCTTCTCCTGTTCTGGCTGATATAAATGCCTGATTCTCTGCTGTGGGACCTCTCTCCTCCGTGTGGCTGCAGGGGTCAAAGTCTCTGAAAGTGCCCTTCTCCTGTGGTGGTTGATGTGAAACCGATGCTTGTGCTATCTGACCTGTCTCCTCTGTGTCGGTGCTAAGGCATAAGTCACTGAAAGCGGCCTTCTCCTGTTCTGGCTGATATAAATGCCTGATTCTCTGCTGTGGGACCTCTCTCCTCTTTCTGGGTGCAGGGTTCAAAGTCTCTAAAAGTGCCCTTCTCCTGTGGTGGTTGATGTGAAACTGATGCTTGTGCTATCTGACCTGTCTCCTCTGTGTCGGTGCTAAGGCCTAAGTCACTGAAAGCGGCCTTCTCCTGTGCTGGCTGATATAAATGCCTGAATCTCTGCTGTGGGACCTCTCTCCTCTTTCTAGGTGCAGGGGTCAAAGTCTCTAAAAGTGCCCTTCTCCTGTGGTGGTTGATGTGAAACTGATGCTTGTGCTATCTGACCTGTCTCCTCTGTGTCGGTGCTAAGGCCTAAGTCACTGAAAGCGGCCTTCTCCTGTTCTGGCTGATATAAATGCCTGATTCTCTGCTGTGGGACCTCTCTCCTCCGTGTGGCTGCAGGGGTCAAAGTCTCTGAAAGTGCCCTTCTCCTGTGGTGGTTGATGTGAAACTGATGCTTGTGCTATCTGACCTGTCTCCTCTGTGTCGGTGCTAAGGCCTATGTCACTGAAAGCGGCCTTCTCCTGTTCTGGCTGATATAAATGCCTGATTCTCTGCTGTGGGACCTCTCTCCTCCGTGTGGCTGCAGGGGTCAAAGTCTCTGAAAGTGCCATTCTCCTGTGGTGGTTGATGTGAAACTGATGCTTGTGCTATCTGACCTGTCTCCTCTGTGTCGGTGCTAAGGCCTATGTCACTGAAAGCGGCCTTCTCCTGTTCTGGCTGATATAAATGCCTGATTCTCTGCTGTGGGACCTCTCTCCTCCGTGTGGCTGCAGGGGTCAAAGTCTCTAAAAGTGCCCTTCTCCTGTGGTGGTTGATGTGAAACTGATGCTTGTGCTATCTGACCTGTCTCCTCTGTGTCGGTGCTAAGGCCTAAGTCACTGAAAGCGGCCTTCTCCTGTTCTGGCTGATATAAATGCCTGATTCTCTGCTGTGGGACCTCTCTCTCCGTGTGGCTGCAGGGGTCAAAGTCTCTGAAAGTGCCCTTCTCCTGTGGTGGTTGATGTGAAACTGATGCTTGTGCTATCTGACCTGTCTCCTCTGTGTCGGTGCTAAGGCCTATGTCACTGAAAGCGGCCTTCTCCTGTTCTGGCTGATATAAATGCCTGATTCTCTGCTGTGGGACCTCTCTCCTCCGTGTGGCTGCAGGGGTCAAAGTCTCTGAAAGTGCCATTCTCCTGTGGTGGTTGATGTGAAACTGATGCTTGTGCTATCTGACCTGTCTCCTCTGTGTCGGTGCTAAGGCCTAAGTCACTGAAAGCGGCCTTCTCCTGTTCTGGCTGATATAAATGCCTGATTCTCTGCTGTGGGACCTCTCTCCTCCGTGTGGCTGCAGGGGTCAAAGTCTCTGAAAGTGCCATTCTCCTGTGGTGGTTGATGTGAAACTGATGCTTGTGCTATCTGACCTGTCTCCTCTGTGTCGGTGCTAAGGCCTAAGTCACTGAAAGCGGCCTTCTCCTGTTCTGGCTGATATAAATGCCTGATTCTCTGCTGTGGGACCTCTCTCCTCCGTGTGGCTGCAGGGGTCAAAGTCTCTGAAAGTGCCATTCTCCTGTGGTGGTTGATGTGAAACTGATGCTTGTGCTATCTGACCTGTCTCCTCTGTGTCGGTGCTAAGGCCTAAGTCACTGAAAGCGGCCTTCTCCTGTTCTGGCTGATATAAATGCCTGATTCTCTGCTGTGGGACCTCTCTCCTCCGTGTGGCTGCAGGGGTCAAAGTCTCTGAAAGTGCCATTCTCCTGTGGTGGTTGATGTGAAACTGATGCTTGTGCTATCTGACCTGTCTCCTCTGTGTCGGTGCTAAGGCCTAAGTCACTGAAAGCGGCCTTCTCCTGTTCTGGCTGATATAAATGCCTGATTCTCTGCTGTGGGACCTCTCTCCTCTTTCTGGGTGCAGGGTTCAAAGTCTCTAAAAGTGCCCTTCTCCTGTGGTGGTTGATGTGAAACTGATGCTTGTGCTATCTGACCTGTCTCCTCTGTGTCGGTGCTAAGGCCTAAGTCACTGAAAGCGGCCTTCTCCTGTGCTGGCTGATATAAATGCCTGAATCTCTGCTGTGGGACCTCTCTCCTCTTTCTGGGTGCAGGGGTCAAAGTCTCTAAAAGTGCCCTTCTCCTGTGGTGGTTGATGTGAAACTGATGCTTGTGCTATCTGACCTGTCTCCTCTGTGTCGGTGCTAAGGCCTAAGTCACTGAAAGCGGCCTTCTCCTGTTCTGGCTGATATAAATGCCTGATTCTCTGCTGTGGGACCTCTCTCCTCCGTGTGGCTGCAGGGGTCAAAGTCTCTGAAAGTGCCCTTCTCCTGTGGTGGTTGATGTGAAACTGATGCTTGTGCTATCTGACCTGTCTCCTCTGTGTCGGTGCTAAGGCCTATGTCACTGAAAGCGGCCTTCTCCTGTTCTGGCTGATATAAATGCCTGATTCTCTGCTGTGGGACCTCTCTCCTCCGTGTGGCTGCAGGGGTCAAAGTCTCTGAAAGTGCCATTCTCCTGTGGTGGTTGATGTGAAACTGATGCTTGTGCTATCTGACCTGTCTCCTCTGTGTCGGTGCTAAGGCCTAAGTCACTGAAAGCGGCCTTCTCCTGTTCTGGCTGATATAAATGCCTGATTCTCTGCTGTGGGACCTCTCTCCTCCGTGTGGCTGCAGGGGTCAAAGTCTCTGAAAGTGCCATTCTCCTGTGGTGGTTGATGTGAAACTGATGCTTGTGCTATCTGACCTGTCTCCTCTGTGTCGGTGCTAAGGCCTAAGTCACTGAAAGCGGCCTTCTCCTGTTCTGGCTGATATAAATGCCTGATTCTCTGCTGTGGGACCTCTCTCCTCCGTGTGGCTGCAGGGGTCAAAGTCTCTGAACGTGCCATTCTCCTGTGGTGGTTGATGTGAAACCGATGCTTGTGCTATCTGACCTGTCTCCTCTGTGTCGGTGCTAAGGCCTAAGTCACTGAAAGCGGCCTTCTCCTGTTCTGGCTGATATAAATGCCTGATTCTCTGCTGTGGGACCTCTCTCCTCCGTGTGGCTGCAGGGGTCAAAGTCTCTGAACGTGCCATTCTCCTGTGGTGGTTGATGTGAAACTGATGCTTGTGCTATCTGACCTGTCTCCTCTGTGTCGGTGCTAAGGCCTAAGTCACTGAAAGCGGCCTTCTCCTGTTCTGGCTGATATAAATGCCTGATTCTCTGCTGTGGGACCTATCTCCTCTTTCTGGGTGCAGGGGTCAAAGTCTCTAAAAGTGCCCTTCTCCTGTGGTAGTTGATGTGAAACTGATGCTTGTGCTATCTGACCTGTCTCCTCTGTGTCGGTGCTAAGGCTTAAGTCACTGAAAGCGGCCTTCTCCTGTGCTGGCTGATATAAATGCCTGAATCTCTGCTGTGGGACCTCTCTCCTCCGTGTGGCTGCAGGGGTCAAAGTCTCTAAAAGTGCCCTTCTCCTGTGGTGGTTGGTGTGAAACTGATGCTTGTGCTATCTGACCTGTCTCCTCTGTGTCGGTGCTAAGGCCTAAGTCACTGAAAGCGACCTTCTCCTGTGCTGGCTGATATAAATGCCTGAATCTCTGCTGTGGGACCTCTCTCCTCCGTCTGGGTGCAGGGGTCAAAGTCTCTCAAAGTGGCCTTCTCTTGTGCTGGGTGATGTGAAGCTGATGTTTGTGCCATCTGACATGGTTGCCGGGGTCCCATTAAATGGTGGCCTACTCCTGTGGTGGGTGATCTAAATGCATGATTCTCTGCTGTGAAAACCTCTCTCCTCTGTCTGGGTGCTGGTCCAAAGTACATGAGAGTGGCCTTCTCCAGTGGTGGTTGATATGACGCATGATTCCTTGCTGTGGGACCTGTATCCTCTGTCTGGGTGCTGGGCCGAAATAAATGAGAGTGGTCTTTTCAGTTGGTGGTTGATATGAGGCATGATTCCTTGCTGTGGGACCTCTCTCCTCTGTCTGGGTGCTGGTCCAAAATAAATGAGAGTGGCCTTCTCCGGTGGTGGTTGATATGACGCCTTATTCCTTGCTGTGGGACCTGTATCCTCTGTCTGAGTGCTGGTCCCAAATAAATGAGAGTGGCCTTCTCCAGTGGTGGATGATATGACGCATGATTCCTTGCTGTGGGACCTCTCTCCAATTGATATTGGTTAATTTTTATTTATTTTATTTTATTTTAATTCATTTCCCTATCTACATTTGTTTGCAGGGGATTTACCTACATTTTGCTGCCTTTTGCAGCCCTCTAGCCCTTTCCGGGAGTCTTTTACAGGCTTTTTAGTGCCCAAAAGTTCGGGTCCCCATTGACTTCTATGGGGTTCGGGTTCGGGATGAAGTTCGGGTTGAGTTCGGATCACGAATCCGGACATTTTCCGGAAGTTCGGCCGAACCTCTCGAACCCGAACATCCAGGTGTTCGCTCATCTCTACTCCTGTGTAATGTGTGCACATCCCAAATACCTTTTTAAATTTATTGGCGCATACACTTACAAATCCTATGCTACTGTACGTGTTACATACTTTTAAGTATATATAACATTTAATATTAAGAATTCGGCCAGTAAGGGCTGTTGAAATGGCCGTGATGCTGATGGTGCATGCAGAGGCCGTGGCCCTGGGTGCAATGAAACCGAATAAAAGAATGGAGCTGAGAGCCTCCAGGTGTGCTAACCCTCAAAAACATTATTTGGAAGGGCCTTCCCATTATCTGACCCTCTAAAACATAATTTGCGAGTGCCTTCAGGGAAGCTGACCTACAACATCATTTGTGAGTGCCTTCAGGGCAGCTAACCCTGTAAAACATTATTTGTGAGGGACTGCAGGTGAGCTGACCCTCTAAAACATTATATGTGAGGGCCTGCAGGTGAGCTGACCCTCTAAAACATTATATGTGAGGGACTGCAGGTGAGCTTACCCTCTAAAACATTATATGTGAGGGTCTGCAGGTGAGCTGACCCTCTAAAACATTATATGTGAGGGCCTGCAGATGAGCTGACCCTCTAAAACATTATATGTGAGGGCCTACAGGTGAGCTGACCCTCTAAAACATTATGATCAAGGGAAGCTTAAAAAGCATGTTGATATGATGAGGAGGAGGAGGAGTAGAGAAGTCAGTGGCAATCCAGACCTTGTTCAATTTTATAAGAGTCGACCTGTCAGCATTTTCAGTTGACAGACGGATATGCTTATCAGTTATTATGCCCCTAGCAACACTAAATACCCGCTCTGACAAAACGCTGGCGGCAGGGCAGGCCAGCACCTCTGTGGCGTAGAGTGGCAGTTTGTGCTACGTATCCAGCTTGGACACCCAATAGTTGTAAGGCACAGAGGGATCACTGAGGATGCTGATATGGTTTGCTATGTACTCCTTTACCATCTTCCAAAATTTTTCCTCCCTTGTGACACTAGACCGCACATCAGGGTGAGGGAGCTGGCGGGGTGTCGTGAAACTGGTTCAGGCCTTGGAGAGTGTTGTCCTGCCTCTGTTGGAACTGCTGTGTGTTCCCCTCATCTCCCCTCCTGGGTTGCACAAGGAACTACGTACTCTGCTGCCAGCATTGTGAGCTATAAATTTTTTTCACAATGACACTCTGTTCTATTATTATTATGGTTTGTGGTTGTATTATTGTTGGTATTATTATTGTTATTATCGTTTAGAGTTGTAAAATATGTTATTCTTATTTGGTTATTGATGAGTTAATTAAAAGGCCATGCCATTGATTTACCTCCACTCTCATGTGTTATGTTTTTAGTTATATTAATTAGTGATGAGCGAGCATGCTTGTCCGAGTATTGGTTCGGCTCAAGCATCGCTATGCTCGGCGCTCGGCTTTACTCAGCCGAGCAACAAGTGTATTCATCGCATTGCTCGAGTCTCCTCCCTTCCCGCGCGTTTGGCGCCTTCTAACCAGCCAATGAAGGTCCAGGTAAGTAAATCCCCTCAGTGTAAGGCCATAGCAATTTCATATAGGAGCTGCGGTCCGGCACTTGGCTCATTCAGCGGCAGGGAGAGCAGACATTAGGAAGGGACAGATATCATTTTGCTCTAAACTTACTGATTTCACTCCAAAAACCTTATTGAAAGACCTAACAGTCCTTTTAAGTACTAGAGTGTGTGTTTGACGGCAGTACAGTACCTTTTATTTATTTTCTTAAAAAGTGGTTTGCTTCAGCACTATCAGGGACAGGCATCACCAGGAAGGGACAGATAGTGCAGGGCTTGAAAACCGCTTTTATAACTTCTAAAAGACAGAAATATTTCCGATTAGTGACATCTACAATATGCGATCATTAAGCAGTGTGTTGGGCAGATATTATCAAAAGGGGCTTATTCACTACAGTGTTCCTTGGTACTGATATATACACTGCACCATCATAAAGCAGTGTGTTGGGCAGACATTATAAACAGGGGCTTATTCACAACAGTGTTCCTTGGTACTGAGTTATACAGTTGCAAGAAAAAGTATTTTAACCCTTTTGGAATGATATAGATTTCTGCACAAATTAGTCATAAAATGTGATCAGATCTTCATCTACGTCACAACAATAGAAAATCACAGTCTGCTTAAACTAATAATACACAAAGAATTAAATGTTACCATGTTTTTATTGAACACACCATGTAAAAATTCACAGTATAGGTGGAAAAAGTATGTTAACCCCTAGACTAATGAAATCTCCAAGAGCTAATTGGAGTAAGGTCAGCCAACTGAAGTCCAATTAATGAGATGCGATTGGAGGTGTTGGTTACATCTGCCCTGCTCTATAAAAAAAAAGCAGTTCTGAGTTTGCTTTTCGCCAGAAGAAGCTCCTGATGTGAATGATGCCTCACACAAAAGAGCTCTCAGAAGGCCTACGATTAAGAATTGTTGACTTGCATAAAGCTGGAAAGGGTTATAAAAGTATCTCTAAAAGCCTTGCTGTTCATCAGTCCACGGTAAGACAAATTGTCTATAAATGTAGAAAGTTCAGCACTGCTGCTACTCTCCCTAGAAGTGGCCGTCCTATAAAGATGACTGCAAGAGCACAGAGCAGACTGCTCAATGAGGTGAAGAAGAAGTACCTTGAGTGTCAGCTAAAGACTTACAAAAGTCTCTGGCATATACTAACATCCCTGTTAGCGAATGTACGATACGTAAAACACTAAACAAGAGGATACCACAAAGGAAGCCACTGCTATCCAAAAAAAAAAACATTGCTGCATGTTTACAGTTTGCACAAGAGCACCTGAATGTTCCACAGCAGTACTGGCAAAATATTCTGTGGACAGATGAAACCAGAGTTGAGTTGTTTGGAAGAAACATACAACACTATATGTGGAGAAAAAGAGGCACAGCACAACAAAATCAAAACCTCATCCCAACTGTGTATGGTGGTGGGGGCATCATGGTTTGGGGCTGCTTTGCTGCGTCAGCGCCTGGACGGATTGCTATCATCGAAGGACAAATGAATTCCCAAGTTTATCAAGACATTTTGCAGGAGAACTTAAGGCCATCTGTCAACCAGCTGAAGCTCAACAGAAGATGGATGGTGCAACAGGACAACGACCCAAAGCATAGAAGTGAATCCACAACAGAATGGCTTAAACAGAAGAAAATAGGCCTTCTGGAGTGGCCCAGTCAGAGTCCTGACCTCAACTCGATTGAGATGCTGTGGCATGACCTCAAGAAAGCGATTCACACCAGATATCCCAAGAATATTGCTGAACTGAAACAGTCCTGTAAAGAGGAATGGTAAAGAATTACTCCTGACCGTTGTGCATGTCTAATCTGCAACTACAGGAAACGTTTGGTTGAAGTTATTGCTGCCAAAGGAGGTTCAACCAGTTATTAAATCCAAGGGTTCACATACTTTTTCCACCTGCACTGTGAATGTTCATATGGTGTGTTCAATAAAAACATGGTAACATTTAATTATTTGTGTGTTATTAGTTTAAGCAGACTGTGATTGTCTATTGCTGTGACTTAGATGTAGATCAGATCACATTTTATGACCAATTTGGGCAGAAATCCATATCATTCCATAGGGTTCACATACTTTTTCTTGCAACTGTACACTGCACCATCATAAAGCAGTGTGTTGGTCAGCAGAGATGGCCCGAACTATCCGCCGGCGAACAGTTCCCGGCGAACATAGCTTGTTCGCGTTCGCCTCTGCCGGGCGAACATATGCGATGTTCGGTCCGCCCCCTATACATCATCATTGAGCAAACTTTGACCCTGTACCTCACAGTCAGCAGACACATTCCAGCCAATCAGCAGCATACCCTCCCTCCCAGACCCTCCCACCTCCTGCACAGCATCCATTTTAGATTCATTCTGAAGCTGCAGTCTTAGTGAGAGGAGGGAGAGTGTAATTGCTGCTGATTTAATTGGGAAATCGATAGCTAGGCTAGTGAATTCAGTGTCCACTCCAGTCCTGAAAGACTCATCTGATCTCTGCTGTAAGGACAGCGTCCTGACAGCACCCCAAAAAGCCCTTTTAGGGCTGCAACATTAGTCTGCTTTTTTTTTCCTTTACATACATATTGCAGTTGCCTGGCCTGCCTGTGTGTGAGGAGCTGCAGGCCCACAGACTGTAGTGTGCCCACTGCCAGTGCCCACCCCTGTCATTCCGTGTGGCACAGGACTTTGCATCAAAAAAAGGCATTTAATTTTTACACTTTAATCTAAGGTTAGTTGCCTGCCAGTGTGTGTCAGGCTGACTTCCACTGACTGTAGTGTGCTCCACTGCCAGTGCCCACCACTCATACCGGCTGGCACAGGACTTTGCATAAAAAGGCATTTAATTTTTACACTTTAGTGTAATTTCAGCTGCTTGCCTGCTGCTAGTGTGTGTCAGGCCGACTTCAACTGACTGTAGTGTGCCCACTGCCAGTGCCCACCCCTGTCATCCCGTGTGGCACAGGACTTTGCTTAAAAAAAGGCACTTAATTTTTACACTTTAATCTAAGGTTAGTTGCCTGCCAGTGTGTGTCAGGCTGACTTCCACTGACTGTAGTGTGCCCACTGCCAGTGCCCACCACTGTCATCCGTGTGGCACAGTACTTTGCATCAAAAAGGCATTTAATTTTTACACTTTAGTGTAATTTCAGTTGCTTGCCTGCTGCCAGTGTGTGTCAGGCCCGCTTCCACTGACTGTAGTGTGCCCACTGCCAGTGCCAACCACTGATACCGGGTGGCACAGTAGCTTGCCGATAAATAAGGCATTTAATTTAATTTAATAGTACTACAGAAAATACCACTCATATCGGGTGTGACAGTAAATTGCACGGCGCAGGCGCAGTCACCGTGGATTAAAACAGAGTGGAGGAGCCAGCGTTTTTAACCATCTCCCGTTCGAAAAATCTATTCAATAAATGGCCCCCAGATTGGGGACGTTAGAGGATTAAACTGATGAGAATAGTACTACAGAAAATACCACTCATATCGGGTGTGACAGTAAGTTGCACGGCGCAGACGCAGTCACCGTGGTTTAAAACAGAGTGGAGGAGCCAGCGTTTTTAACCATCTCCCTGTTCGAAAAATCTATTCAATAAATGGCCCCAGATTGGGGACGTTAGAGGATTAAACTGATGAGAATAGTACTACAGAAAATACCACTCATATCGGGTGTGACAGTAAATTGCACGGCGCAGGCGCAGTCACCGTGGATAAAAACAAAGGGGAGGGAGCCAGCGTTTTTAACCATCTCCCCGTTCGAAAAATCAATTCAATTCACCTTTCGGGGACCCTTGGTGTTGTACGTGGCTGGGTGGAGGAAGAAACCTTCAATGACATCACCGGGACGTGGCTAGCTTAGTATCCAACCTTGTGCAAATGGGGAGTTTGCGGTTGTGCAAATGGACTGTTTGCGGTTGTTTGCGGTGCATTAAAAGGGAGTTTGGTCTGTCAATGTCTGTGAAGCGGGCGTAACCCTTACACTACCTGATCGATACAACATCATACCTGATCGTATACACACACTGGATGTTTTAAAGCACGTTATTCCAAACAATTTAGGAATGTTAGTTGATTTATGCCCTTTATGGATTAAAACCCGACTCTGCGTCCACTACGTAATTTTCCATGGGAGTTTTGCCATAGATCCCCCTCCGGCATGCCACAGTCCAGGTGTTAGACCCCTTGAAACAACTTTCTCATCACTATTGTGGCCAGAAAGAGTCCCTGTGGGTTTTAAAATTCGCCTGTCTATTGAAGTCTATGGCGGTTCGCCCGGTTCGCCAGTTCGCGAACATTTGCGGAAGTTCGCGTTCGCTGTTCGCGAACTGAAAATTTTATGTTTGCGACATCACTATTGGTCAGACACTATAAAAAGAGGCTTATTCACAACATTGTGTCTAGTACTGAGATAAACACTGCACCATCAGAGAAATTATTTTTTCTGGGGAAATTAAGCTAACTTGTGCCACATCGGTGTGTGTGTTCAATCCGCAACTGTTATCTTAATTACTCCAGCAGAGAGTGATTTATATTTGGCCATAGTTAACTAGTTTCGGTCACATCGGTGTGTGCGCTTAGGCCGCAACCGTATATACAGTATTCCCACAGAGAATACATTTTATTTGGGACAAATTTGTATCCAATATAGAGCAATATCCAAATACAGTGTGTATTGTCAAAATTACATTATCTCTGGCCTAGTGTAGTGATGAAAATCTGTATTTTTCTGTATCCAGTACCTTACTGGAAGCCAATACAGTATGTATTGTAAATATTACATTATCTATGGTCTAGTGTACTCCTGAACATATTTATTTTTCTGTATTCAGTACTTTACAGCAAGTCAATACAGTGTGTACTGTAAAAATTACATTATCTCTGGGCTAGTGCAGTGCCAAAAAATTGCATTTCTCGGTGTACAGTACATTACAGCAAGCCAATACAGTGTGTACTGTATAAATTTAATTATCTATGGTCTACTGTTGATCCTTATTTATCTTTCTATAGTACATTACTGCAAGCCTATACAGTGTGTACTGTAAAAATGTAATTGTCTCTGGTCTAGTGTACTCCTGAAAATATTTATTTTTCTGTATTCAGTAACATTACATAAAGCCAATACAGTGTGTACTGTAGAAATGTAATTATCTATGGCCTACTGTAGTGCCTAAAATCTGTATTTCTCTGTCTACAGTACATTACTGCAAGTCTATACAGTGTGTACTGTAACAATTACATTATCTCTGGTCTAGTGTACTCCTGAAAATATTTATTTTTCTGTATTCAGTAACATTATACCAAGCTAATACAGTGTGTATTATAAAAAAAATACATTATCTCTAGGCTAGTGTAGTGCCGAAAATTTGTATTTCACTGTGTACAGTACATTGCAACAAGCCAATACAGGGTGCACTGTAAAAATTTTATTATCTGTGGCCTACTGTAGTGCCTAAAGTTTGTATTTCTCTCTCTACAGTACATTAGTGCAAGCCTGTACAGTGTGTACTGTAAAAATTACATTATCTCTGGTCTAGTGTACTCCTGAAAAGATTTATTTTTTCTGTATTCAGTACATTAGAGCAAGTGAATATAGTATGTACTGTAAAATTACATTATCTCTGGGCTAGTGTAGTGCCGAAAATATGTATTTCTCTGTGTACAGTACATTACAGCAAGCCAATACAGTGTGTACTGTAAAAATTTCATTATCTGTGGCCTACTGTAGTGACGAAAATTTGTATTTCTCTGTCTACAGTACATTACAACAAGCCAATACATTGTGTACTTTAAATATTTCATTATCTGTGGCCTAGTGTAGTGCCGAAAATTTGTATTTTTCTTTCTACAGTACATCACAGCAAGCCTATACAGTGTGTACTGTAAACATTTCAATATCTCTGGGCTAGTGTACTGCTGAAAATTTATATTTGTCTACAGTACATTACAGAAAGCATATACAGTGTGAACTGTAAAAAATTCATTATCTGTGGCCTACTGTAGAGCCTAAAATTTGTATTTCTATGTCTACAGTACATTGCAACAAGCCAATACAGGGTGCACTGTAAAAATTTTATTATCTGTGGCCTACTGTAGTGCCTAAAGTTTGTATTTCTCTCTCTACAGTACATTAGTGCAAGCCTGTACAGTGTGTACTGTAAAAATTACATTATCTCTGGTCTAGTGTACTCCTGAAAAGATTTATTTTTTCTGTATTCAGTACATTACAGCAAGCGAATATAGTATGTACTGTAAAATTACATTATCTCTGGGCTAGTGTAGTGCCGAAAATATGTATTTCTCTGTGTACAGTACATTACAGCAAGCCAATACAGTGTGTACTGTAAAAATTTCATTATCTGTGGCCTACTGTAGTGACGAAAATTTGTATTTCTCTGTCTACAGTACATTACAACAAGCCAATACATTGTGTACTTTAAATATTTCATTATCTGTGGCCTAGTGTAGTGCCGAAAATTTGTATTTTTCTTTCTACAGTACATCACAGCAAGCCTATACAGTATGTACTGTAAACATTTCAATATCTCTGGGCTAGTGTAGTGCTGAAAATTTATATTTGTCTACAGTACATTACAGAAAGCATATACAGTGTGAACTGTAAAAATTTAATTATCTGTGGCCTACTGTAGAGCCTAAAATTTGTATTTCTATGTCTACAGGACATTACAACAAGCCTATACAGTGTGTACTGTAAAAATGTCATTATCTGTGGCCTACTGTAGTGCCTAAAATTTGTATTCCTCTGTCTATAGTAAATTATAGCAAGCCTATACAATGTGTACTGTAAACATTTCATTATCTCTGGTCTAGTGTAGTGTCGAAAATTAGAATTTATCTGTCTGCAGTACATTATAGCAAGCCTATACAGTGTGTACTGTAAAAATTTCATTATCTGTGGCCTACTGTAGTGATGAAAATTTGTATTTATCTGTCTACAGTACATTACAGTGAGCCTATACAGTGTGTCCTGTAAAAATGTCATTATCTGTGGCCTACTGTAGTGCCGAAAATTTGTATTCCTCTGTTTACAGTACATTATAGCAAGCCAATACAGTGTATAGTGTAAAAATGTCATTATCTGTGACCTACTGTAGTGCCTAAATTGTGTATTTCTCTGTCTACCGGACAATACAGCAAGCCAATACAGTGCGTACTGTAAAAATGTCATTATCTCTGGGCTAATGCAGTGCCGAAAATCAGTATTTTTCTGTGTCCAGTACTGTCCTACATCAGAAAACTGTGTCTTTAGCGGACAGTAAAACAATCTGTGCCACATCTGCAGACAAAACCATTAATATGAAGAAGGCGAGCACAAAGGGACGGGTAAGTGGGAGTGATGCTGATGGTGCAAGCAGAGGCGGTGACCCTTGGCGTGATGCTGATGGAGCAAGCAGAGGCCGGGGCCCTGTGCGTGATGCTGATGGTGCAAGCAGAGGCCGTGACCCTGGGCGTGATACTGATGGTGCAAGCAGAGGCCGTGGCCCTGGGCGTGATGCTGATGGAGAAAGCAGAGGCCGTGGCCCTAGGCCTGATGCTGATAGTGCAAGCAGAGGCCGTGGCCCAGGGCGTGATGCTGATGGTGCAAGCAGAGGCCGTGGCCCTGGGCGCAGTGAAACTTTGCCTGCTGCCAGTGCAACAGAAAAAAGCAAAAAAATCCACCTTACCCAGCTTCATGTCCAACTTAGCTGGGCGGCGCAGGACAACACTGTCCAAGTCGGACCAGTGCGAACAGGTGGTCGGTTGGATTGCAGAAGATAATGCTTCCAGTCGGTGAAGCAGCACCCTCTCTTTCACAAAGTCCAGTCTCTGTAGCCAAGAGTCTGATCAACCAAATTCTAACTCTGATCCTCCTTCCTCCCACAATGTTGCATCTGGCCACACAAGTAATCCCACACTCGGATAATCACATGACCTCTTTTCATCGCCAGTACTTGGTTTGGCTCTCTCGCCAAGCATGCTTGAAGAGGTACCTGAGATATTGTGAACTGATTCCCAACCTCTTGAGCCTTCACAGTCTCAAGAAGATGACGGTGGTGAACTGCAATCATTCGTTCATGAGATGGATGATGATGAGAGATAGTTGCCAATCAATGAGTTGGTGGTTAGTTCAAGTCAGGAGGATGAGCAGAGTGAGGAAGTGGAAGAGAGGGTGTTAGCCGATGAGGTCACTGACCCAACATGGTTAGGTGAAAAGCCGAGTGAGGACAGCAGTACAGAGGGGGAGGGATCCGTAGCACCGCAACAGTCTGTAAGAGGCAGAAGGGTGGCAAAAGGGAGACGTCGGCCCACATCAAACAGGCCCGCAACCGTTACACCGAGCATCCCCATGCGCAAATCTAACTTGCCAAGGGGTAGGTGTTCCGCAGTATGGTGCTTTTTTGAGGAAAGAGCAGAGGACAAAAGAGTGGTTGTTGTCAACCTGTGCCGTACCAAAATGAGGCAGGGCGTGAACACTAGCAACCTCACCACCACCAGCATGATCCGCCACATGGCATCCAAGCACCCTAATAAGTGGGCCAAACGCCTGGGTCCACACTCTGTGTCTGCGGGTCCCACCACTGCCTCCACTTCCCCTGTGTTACGCACTGCTGGCCAATCCCCTGTCGAAGGCGCATGCCCGGATGCCCCTCGCCCTGCACCTTTGCATGAACCATCAGCAACAACATCCACTTCCCTGTTCCAGCGCAGTTTCCAAATGTCGATAACACAGGCATTTAAACGCAAACGCAAATACCCACCCACAGGCCATAGCACTGAATGGGCAACTTTCTAAATTACTGGCCCTTGAAATCTTTCCATTTAGGTTTGAGGACACTAAGGCCTTCCGCAGCCTTATGTCGGTGGCCGTCCCTCGGTACGCAGTCCCCAGCTGCCACTATTCTTCATGGTGTGCCATGCCCCCCTTACACCAGCATGTGTCCCAGAACATCATCCATGCCCTGACCAATGCACTTACTGGGAAGGTCCACCTCACCACGGACACATGGACAAGTGCTGGTGGCCAGGGACGCTACATTTCCCTGACCGCACACTGAGTGAATGTTGTTGAGGCCGGGAGTGACTCGGACCCTGTGATGGCACAAGTGCTACCCACACCCAGGTTTGCAGGCCTTACGTCCATCAGGGTGTCCGCCAGCTGCTATTTTACTGGCTTCAACCTCCACTTCTCCTTCTCCGCCGCCTCCTCCTCCATTTCCACCTCTAACAGCAGTCAGCCATCAATCGCTAGCCGGAAGCAGTGTAGAACTGCTGTGGGTAACAGTCAACAGGCTGTGCTGAAGCTGATCTGTTTAGGGGACAAACAGCTAGAGATGGCCCGAACTATTCGCCGGCGAACAGTTCCCGACGAACATAGCTTGTTCGCGTTCGCCTCGGCGGGCGAACATATGCGATGTTCGGTCCGCCCCCTATACATCATCATTGAGCAAACTTTGACCCTGTACCTCACAGTCAGCAGACACATTCCAGCCAATGAGCAGCATACCCTCCCTCCCAGACCCTCCCACCTCCTGCACAGCATCCATTTTAGATTCATTCGGAATTTGCAGTCTTAGTGAGAGGAGGGAGAGTGTAGTTGCTGCTGATTTAATATGGAAATTGATAGCTAGGCTAGTGAATTCAGTGTCCACTCCAGTCCTGAAAGACTCATCTGATCTCTGCTGTAAGGACAGCGTCCTGACAGCACCCCAAAAAGCCCTTTTTAGGGCTGCTACATTAGTCTGCTTTTTTTCTCCATATATATATTGCAGTTGCCTGGCCTGCCTGTGTGTGAGGAGCTGCAGGCCCACAGACTGTAGTGTGCCCACTGCCAGTGCCCACCCCTGTCATCCCATGTGGCACAGGACTTTGCATCAAACAAAGGCATTTAATTTGTACCCTTTAATCTAAGGTTAGTTGCCTGCCAGTGTGTGTCAGGCCGACTTCCACAGACTGTAGTGTGCCCACTGCCAGTGCCCACCACCACTCATACCGGGTGGCACAGGCATTTAATTTTTACACTTTAGTCTAATTTCAGTTGCTTGCCTGCTGCCAGTTTGTGTCAGGCCCACTTCCACAGACTGTAGTGTGCCCACTGCCAGTGCCCACCACCACTCATACCGGGTGGCACAGGCATTTAATTTTTACACTTTAGTCTAATTTCAATTGCTTGCCTGCTGCCAGTGTGTGTCAGGCCGACTTCCACTGACTGTAGTTTGCCCACTGCCAGTGCCCACCACTACTCATATAGGGTGTCACAGCACATTGCTCTGTGCACGCGCAGTGCCCCAATTTGGGAGTAAGAGGACCGGCCAAGCTGCTTTTTCCATCTCCCAGTTCCTAAAATCAATTTAGTTTGGTGTATGAGAGTTTGGTCTGTCACTGTGAAGGCAGTCGAAGGTACCTGGCCTACATTTTTTTCCACAAAAGGCAATCCCTGATATGGGACGTAACAGGGATTAAACTGATAGGAATAGTACTAGTTAAGACACCACTCATATCGGGTGTGAGAGTAAATTGCACGGCGCAGACGCAGTGACCGTGGATTAAAACAAAGGGGAGGGAGACAGCGTTTTTTTAACCATCTCCCCGTTCGAAAAATCAATTCAATTCACCTTTCGGGGACCCTTGGTGTTGTACGTGGCTGGGTGGAGGAAGAAACCTTAAAATACATCACCGGGACATGGCTAGCTTGGTATCCAACCTTGAGCAAATGGGGAGTTTGCGGTTGTGCAAATGAACTGTTTGCGGTTGTTTGCGGTGCATTAAAAGGGGAGTTTGGTCTGTCAATGTCTGTGAAGCGGGCGTAACCCTTACACTACCTGATCGATACAACATCATACCTGATCGTATACACACACTGGATGTTTTAAAGCATGTTATTCCAAACAATTTAGGAATGTTAGGTGATTTATGCCCTTTATGGATTAAAACCGACTCTGCGTCCACTACGTAATTTTCCATGGGAGTTTTGCCATGGATCCCCCTCCGGCATGCCACAGTCCAGGTGTTAGTCCCCTTAAAACAACTTTTCCATCACTATTGTGGCCAGAAAGAGTCCCTTTGGTTTTTAAAATTCGCCTGTCTATTGAAGTCTATGGCGGTTCGCCCGGTTCGCCCGTTCACGAACATTTGCGGAAGTTCGCGTTCGCCGTTCGCGAACTGAAAATTTTATGTTCGCGACATCACTACAAACAGCACACCACTGCAGAGCTGTGGCAGGGTATACGGGACCAGACCGAGCTGTGGCTCTCGCCACTCAACCTAGAAACGGCGATGGTTGTTTCCGACAATGGCCGTAACTTGGTGGTGGCTTTGGAGCTCGGCAACCTGACACACATTCCATGCCTAGCCCACGTCTTAAACATAGTGGTTCAGCGGTTTATCAAAACCTACCCCTATTTGCAGGAGCTACTAGTGAAGGCGCGACGCTTGTGCGCTCATTTCCCACAGTCGTCCACAGCTTCAGCCAGTCTGTCAACGATGCAGTAGCGCTTGCGGCTTCTAGCTCACCGACTGTTGTGCGACGTGAGCATGCGGTGGAACTCTACTTTCTACATGTTGGCCAGGCTTTGTGAGCAGCAGAGGACAGTTGTGGAATACCAGCTGCAACATGGTCGTCGCCTTTCCAGTCAATTGCCACTATTCACAAGCGAGGAGTGGGCATTGATGTCAGACCTCTATGAGGCTTTTAAAAAACTTTGATGAATCAACACAGTTGGTTAGTGGTGATAACGCTATTATCAGTTTAACCATCCCACTGCTGTGTCTACTCAAACGATCGCTGCTCACAATTAAGGAGGATGCTTTGAATGTGGCAGACGAGGTAATGGGGGAGGATATGACACAGCGTGATAGCCAGACCTCCCCCAGTTCGTCTTCTCAGCGCGAATTGGGCCATGAAGAGGAGGAGGAGGGGCTGGGGACACTTGCCTCTGCTACAAAGGCTAGTACCCATGAAAATTTAATTCAATTTGTTCAGCATGGATGGGCAGAAGAGGAGGATGAGGAGGAGAAGGATGAGGGTATGGAGAGTCATCCCGGAATTGTCATTGACGTCTTGCCTGTTGGTACTCTGGCACACATGGCTGACTTCATGTTAGGCTGCCATTTCAGCGACCCTCGCGTTATACGCATTTTAGGTATCAATGGGTGTTCACCCTTCTCGACTCCCGCTACAAAGAGAACTTCTTATCACTGATTCCTGTGGTGGAAAGGGAAAAAAAAGGTACTTGTTGACAGATTGCTCCAAAATTTTCCATCTGACAATGCGGCCTCCAGAGTCCGTACTTTCTTAGGCAACCGAGGAAGGGAGACAGTAGTTCCAACAGAGGCAGGTTTTGGTGGAGGTGATGGTGAAGGAATACATTGTAGACCGTGTCAGCATCCTAAATGATCCCTTACAACTACTGGGTGTCCAAGATGGACACTTGGCACGAACTTGCGCTCTACGCCTTGGAGGTGATGGCCTGCCCTGCCGCTAGTGTATTGTCTGAGCGTGTATTTAGTGCTGTTGGTGGCATAAGCCTATCCGCATGTCCACTGACAATGCTGACAGGATGACTCAGGTAAACATGAATAAAGCCTGGATTTCTTCTGACTTCTCCACTCCACCAGGGGAAAGCTGAGCTAATTAGGAACAAAAACGCAATTTAAATGAATGCTTTATAATGTACTCAATCCACGAGATTCAGATGCACCCTTTTCACTGCAAAAAAAAGGTTATATGTTTGAACTTGTTTTCTCGTCCGCCTCATCCTCCGTCTCCTCTTTCATACAGAATATATATGCCCTCACTGCAATGTTTTATGGGGTTCTCTAAGCTTCAGGCCCTAACTTCCAATGTATTATGCCATCTGCTCACTTGTAGGCCATCATAGCAATGTTTTATGGGGTTCACTAGGTTTAAGGCCCTCAACTCCAATGCTTTATTCCATCTGCTCACCTGTAGGCCAGCACTGCAATGTTTTATGGGGTTTGCTAGGCTTCAGGCCCTCACCTCCAATGCTTTATAAGGTCTGATCACCTGTAGGCCATCACTGCATTGTTTTATGGGGTTCACTAGGCTTCAGGCCCTCACCTCCAATTCTTTATACAGTCTGCTCACCTGTAGGCCATCACTGCAATGTTTTATGGCGTTCGCTAGGCTTCAGTCCCTTACCTCCAATGCTTTATACCGTCTGCTCATCTGTAGCCCATCACTGCAAAGTTTTGTGGGGTTTACTAGGCTTCAGGCCCTCACCTCCAATGCTTTATAAGGTCTCCTCACCTGTAGCCCATCACTGCAATGTTTATAGGGTTCACTAGGTTTCAGAACCTCACCTCCAATGCTTTTTGAGGTATGCTCACCTATAGGCCATTACTGCAATGTTTTATGGGGTTCACTAGTCTTCAGGCCCTCACCTCCAATGCTTTATACAGTCTGCTCACCTGTAGCCCATCACTGCAATGTTTTATGGTGTTCTCCAGGCTTCAGGCCCGCACCTCCAATGCTTTATACTGTCTGCTCATCTGAAGGCCATGACTACAATGTATTATGGGGTTCTCTAGGCTTCAGGCCCTCACCTCCAATACTTTATACCGTCTGCTTACCTGTAGCCCATCACTGCAATGTTTTACAGAGTTCTTCCTGGTCTATCAGGCACCTCAATGCTTTATACTGTCTGCTCATCTGAAGGCCATGACTACAATGTATTATGGGGTTCTCTAGGCTTCAGGCCCTCACCTCCAATACTTTATACCGTCTGCTTACCTGTAGCCCATCACTGCAATGTTTTATGGGGTTCTCCAGGCTTCAGGCCTTCACCTCCAATGCTTTATACTGTCTGCTCATCTAAAGGCCATGACTACAATGTATTATGGGGTTCTCTAGGCTTCAGGCCCTCACCTCCAATGCTTTATACCGTCTGCTCACCTGTAGCCCGTAACTGCAATGTTTTATGGGGTTCTCCAGGCTTCAGGCCCTCACCTCCAATCCTTTATACTGTCTGCTCATCTGAAGGCCATCACTGCAATGTATTATGGGGTTCTCTAGGCTTCAGACCTCACTTCCAATGCTTTATTCTGTCTGCACACCTGTACGCCATTACCTCAATGTCTTATGGCAGGCATGCTCAACCTGCGGCCCTCCAGCTGTTGCAAAACTACCACTCCCAGCATGCTCGAACAGCCTACAGCTATCAGCCTACAGCAGGGCATTGTGGGAGTTGTAGTTTTACAACAGCTGGAGGGCCGCAGGTTGAGCATGCCTGTCTTATGGGGTTTGCTAGGCTTCAGGCCCTCACTTCCAATGCGTTATACCATCTGCTCAACTTTAGCCCATCACAGCAAAGTTTTATGGGGTTCACTAGGCTTCAGGCCTTCACCTCACATGCTTTATTCCGTCTGCTCCCCTGTAGGCCATCACTGCAATGTTTTATGGGGTTCGCTAGGCTTCAGGCCCTCACCTCCAATGCTTTATAAGGTCTGATCGCCTATAGGCCATCACTGCAATGTTTTATAGCGTCCACTAGGCTTCAGGCCCTCACCTCCAATGCTTTATAAGGTCTGCTCACCTTTAGCCCATCACAGCAAAGTTTTATGAGGTTCACTAGGCTTCAGGCCTTCACCTCACATGCTTTATTCCGTCTGCTCCCCTGTACGCCATCACTGCAATGTTTTATGGGGTTCGCTAGGCTTCAGGCCCTCACCTCCAATGCTTTATAAGGTCTGATCACCTATAGGCCATCACTGCATTGTTTTATGGGGTTCACTAGGCTTCAGGCCCTCACCTCAAATGCTTTATACTGTCTGCTCACCTGTAGGCCATCACTGCAAACTTTTATGTGGTTCACAAGGCTTCAGTCCCTCACCTCAAATGCTTTATAAGGTCTGCTCACCTCTAGGCCATCACTGCAATGTTTTATGGGGTTCGCTAGGCTTCAGGCCCTCACCTCCAATGCTTTATAAGGTCTGATCACCTGTAGGCCATCACTGCAATGTTTCATCGGGTTCGCTCGGCTTAAGTCTTTCACCTCTAATCAGTGGCGTAACTAGAGTTCTATGGGCCCCAGTGCAAACTTTGAATTGCCTCCCCCCCGGGCCTGACCCCCAAAAGCCCCCGACCCTCGCCTCCACCGAACCCAACACCCTCCGTTTGCATCCTCACGTTACGCCTCTTCTCCCATCACTATAGAAGGCAAATACAATGCCCCATACCTCTTACTTCCAGTGATGTTTCCTTTGATGTAAATGTTCTCTTTCCTCGTCTTCTCCTTTCAGATCTTCAGACCCGACCTACATTTTCAGCCATTTCTCATCTCTGCAGTTTGACAAAAAAAAAAATCTTAGCTTACTACATTTCAATCATCCTACCACCCCCAATACTGTTCCGCTGCTCTCCCCAATATTATACTGCAGAAACAGATAATACCCCTGATAATATTAGTACCACACAGATAATGCCCCCTGCAATTATTGGCACACAGTGCCCTAAGATAACTGCACATTTGGCCCACTCTGTATTTAGTTGAATTATTGCCCCCTCTCACTCTGTATATATTCCATTTTGCCCCCTCTCACCCTGTATATATTCCATTTTGCCCCCTCTCACTCTGTATATATTTCATTTTGCCCCCATTTCACTCTGTATATATTCCATTTTGCCCCCAGGGCCCCCTCTGCTTACCTGTAGGCCATCACTGCAATTTTTTATGGGGTTCACAAGGCTTCAGTCCCTCACCTCCAATGCTGTATAAGGTCAGCTCACTTCTAGGCCATCGCTGCAATGTTTTATGGAGTTCGCTAGGCTTCAGGCCCCCACCTCCAATGCTTTATAAGGTCTGCTCACCTGTATCCCATCACTGCAATGTTTTATGGGGTTCTTTAGGCTTCAGACCCTCACCTCCAATGCTTTATATCTTCTGTTCACCTGTATCCCATCACTGCAATGTTTTATGGGGTTCACTAGGCTTCAGGCTCTCACCTCCAATGCTTTATACCATCTGCTCACCTGTAGGCCATTACTGCAATATTTTTATAGAGTTCACTAGTCTTCAAGCCCTCACCTCCAATGCTTTATACCATCTGCTCACCTGTAGGCCATCACTGCAATGTTTTATGGGGTTCCATCACCTTCAGGCCCTCAGCTCTAATGTTTTATATGGTCTGCTCACCTGTAGGCCATCACTGCAATGTCTTATGGGGTTCGCTCACCTTCAGGCCCTCACTACAATTTTGTTCTTGGGTATACTCACCTTCAGGCCCTCAACTATAATGTTTTATAGGTTAACCAGCACAACCTTGCTCCAAATGTTTTCAAGGGTCACCATTAGGCCATTAATGATTATTTTTCAAGGGTGTGTATGATGCCCTACTTTACGTGTAATAAAGGATGTATTGGAGTGTCGCTTCCTTGTAATTTTTGGCAGCCCATTTACTTATTGCATTGGCTTTATGAGTGCAGCAGTGTAACTGAACAATTTTAGCAGCGTGTGAATGAGGCCCTCCTTTATGTGATATACAGGCTGTATCAGAGTGCTTCTTCTTTGTAATTTTTGGCAGCATTTGCACTGTATATACAATTTAATATACAGGAAAGAATGTTTCCTAACAATGTTTACCTCTAAAAATGTCTGTTTTATTTTTGGGGGCGGGATTTTGGCCGTGATTTTGTCGCTATGCAAAAGTGGCGGACAACTGGGACAATATGGTTCCCAGCAGCGACATTGGAGTCCAAGATGCACCCAGACATGGTCCCCATTCTGTTCCAAATCTTTTTTGGTGGTGTTTCTGTCACTTTCTGACCTTTTCCAATGGACCAGGCACCCTCCCCTCATCCGAGCAGGGGTGCATGGTTGTCTCTTATTGACTTCCATTATACTCGGGTGCTCGGCCGAGCGCACAAATATCGCTATGTGTTCAGACCAAGTACTCGAACACCCAAACACTTTGATGCTCGCTCATCACTAATATTAATGTATAAGTTTGGCATGTTTGTGGTGTATGGGACATATATGCTGTCTATGCTGTGTGTGAGCTTGCCAAGTTCCAAAGCTGCCGAAATGTTACGGCCATTATCAGACACAACAACTAACCAAGCCTGGTTGTAGGTTGAGTGGCGAGAGCCACAGCTGTCTGGTCTCTTATACCCTGCCACAGCTCTGTTGCGGCTTTCCCACTGCCGCACTACACTGCTTCCAGCTACTGATTGATGGCTGACTGGTGCTGCAAGATGAGAATTCAGAGGTGGAAGTGGAGTAGGAGTAGGAGAAGGGGGGTTTGCTGCAACTAATGTAGGTGGTGGTGAAAATCCTGATGGAATGGGGGCATGCAATCCTTGGCGTTGGTAGCACCTGTGCCATCCCAGGGTACGACAGCTACCGGCCTCCACAAGCGTTTACCCAGTGTGCCGTCATGGAAATGTAGTGTCCCTGGCCAAAAGCACTTATCCGTGTGTCAGTCGTTAAGTGGACCTTCCCAATAACTGCGTTGGTCAGGCTGGTTCGGAGTGCCTCATGCTTAGAATTTTTGGCAGCACTTGCACTTTATATTCAATTGAATTTACAGGGAAGAATGTTTCCTAACAATTTTTTTTTTTTTGGAGGGGGGTGGGGTGGGGTTGTGCGTATTTTTGGCAGTTTTAAAAGTGGTGTACAACTCGGACAACATGGTTCCCAGCAGCAACCTGGGAGTGCAATATGCATCCAGACATCATCCCCATATTGTTCCCTTCAGAGCAGGGGGTGCCTGGTTGCTTTCCATTGACTTCCATTATACTCGGGTGCTCGGCCGAGCTCATGAATATAGCAATGTGTTCGGGCCAAACACCTAAACACCCGTATACTGTGGTGCTCGATCATCACTATTACACAACAATATGACATATTCCATCAGCTGTAGATTCATATAACTACATGGCAATTTGCATGTATTCCAGGTAGATCATAAATAGAGATGAGCGAATCGAAATTGACAAAGTGGAATTCGTTTTGAATTTCAGGAATAATTTGATTTGCAACGAATGCGAATTTCCTCCGGCTTCGTGGTAACGAATCACAATATTCCTAAAATGGTGGATACACGTGTGAGGACTGAGGACATGGGGCAAGGAACAATGGGAAGGCGGGATCATGCAGATTGACATGCCTGCATGCAGCCAATCAGCAGCTAGCCAGCCCTGTGATGTCACAGTCCTATAAATATGGCGGCCATCTTACAGTCAGACATTTTCCAGCGTTCAGAATGCAGGGACAGATGTGTGATTGTTCTAGGGACAGCAATTGGGAAAATGATTGTGAAAAAAAAGACAGAAAAAACTATTTATAAGTGCAAGGAGAGGATAGGGAGGAATCATTTCACAGCATCTTAGTACAGGGAGGGACGTCAGAAGGCGCTAGGGACATTGATAGGAAAGTGATTTACAAGTGCAGGGAAAGATTATTTGGGGATCCAAATAGTCACTAGACAGCTCTGTCATTCCTGCTTTTTGTTATTGGGCTGCAAGTGTTATGCTGAAAAGCCTTTAGAGGGTTATATTTTAGTATCTTATTCAGTACTACAAGAAAAAGATATACGCATTTCACTTCTGCAGTTATTTCTGTTGAAAGTGTATAGAGGCGTATTTCAGTAAAAAAGAAAAATATTTACTCACTGCACTGTTGCAATTATTTCTGGTAAAAGCGTATAGGGACGCATTTCAGTAAAAAAAGGAAAATATATACGCACTGCACTGTTGCAGTTATTTCTGGTGAAAGCGTATAGTGGCCAATTTCAGTCCAACAAAAAATATATATTCTTGGGTCACTTCTGCAGTTATTTCTGTTGAAAGCGTACAGGGGCGTATTTCAGAAAAAAAGAAAATGTATATGCACTGCACTGTTGCAGTTATTTCTGGTGAAAACGTATAGGGACGCATTTCAGTAAAAAAATAAAATATATACGCACTGCACTGTTGCAGTTATTTCTGGTGAAAGCGGATAGTGGCCTATTTCAGTCCAATAAGAAATATATATTCTCTGGTCACTTCTGCAGTTATTTCTGGTGAAAGCGTATAGGGGCGTATTTCAGAAATACAAAAAATATAAATTCTCAGTTCACTGTTGCAGGTATATCTGGTAAAGCCTTTACTGGCATATTGCAGTAGAAACAGATATATACATTCGCCATTCGCTGGTGCACTTATATGTAGAAAAACCATTATTGATAGAGTTGAGAGGACACCTGGAAGTTCAGGTTTAACAGGTTCAGCCGAACTTCACAAAAAAATTTGGGTTCGGGACCCGAACTTTACCTCTAACCTGAACCCCATTGAAGTCATGGGGACCCAAACATTTGGGTAAAATGGCTGTAAAAAAAAGTCCTGGAAAGGGCTAGAGGGCTGAAAAAGGCAGCAAAATGTGCTGAAGAGCATGTCAAGTGCTCTGCAAACAAATGAGGGTAGGGAAATAACTTAAAATAAAATAAATAAAAATGAAAAATTATTAACCTGCAACTCGGAGGAGGAGGTAGATGTGGAGTCTGAGGTTGAGGAGGCGGTGAATGTGGTGTTGTAGCCAACAATGTTTTTTTTTTTAATTGGGGTAGCCCCCAAAATGATGGGACAAATAAAAAAAAGTAAACAAACAATAAGTGCACAAGAGCACATGAATGTATGGTTGAGACCGGTATAAATGTCTGTTTTGCACAAGGTACAGACAAGTCTTGTGGGATCAAAGACTGGTTCATTTTAATGAACGTGAGCTTGTCCACATTGGCTGTGGACAGGCTGCTGCGTTTGTCTGTAATGACACCCCCTGCCGCGCTAAATACACGTTCAGACAACACACTGGCTGCAGGGCAGGCCAGCACCTCCAAGTCATAAAGGACAAGCTCAGGCCATGTGGACAATTTGGAGACCCAGAAGTTGAATGGGGCAGAATCATCAGTCAGGCGTGGCGGCGTGGGTACATGTACTGTTCCACCATGTTGTTCAAATGCTGCCTCCTGCTAAGACATTTCCAGCATGCGCTTGTAGTCACGCATCTTCCTATCATGCTCCAGTGAGGGAATTAAGGATGGCACATTGTCTTTGTAACAGGGATCCAGCAGGGTGGCAACCCAGTAGTCAGCACAACTTAAAATGTGGGCCACTCTGCAGTCGTTGCGCAGGCACTGCAGCATGTAGTCGCTCATGTGTGCCAGGCTGCTGAGAGGTAAGGATAAGCTGTTCTCTGTGGGTGGTGTATTGTCTGTGTCCTCCTTATCCCCCCAGCTACACTCCAGTGATGGCCATGAGCTGTGTTGGGTGCCACCCTGCTGTGAACCCAGTTCTTCCTCCTTCTCCAGCTCATCCTCCTCCTTTTCGTCCTCCAGAACTGTGCCCTGGCTGGCCAAATGTACCTGGCCTCTGCTGGTGCAGGAACCCACCCTCTGAGACACTTCTGAATGAATGGCCTGAAACCCTTTGAAATGCCCCCTGTTCCTTCTCCTCTTCCTCCTGTGCCACATTCTCTTCCATCATCGCCCCAAAGTGTTTTTTCAAGGAGACATAGAAGTGGTATTGTAACGCTAAGAATGACGTCATCAACACTGGCCATGTAGGACTCACATGGAGACTCATTCATTGGTGGTGAAGTGTTGTAGTTCCGCAGATTGACTGACCCGTGAGTGCTGCAGTTTAAACTCCACTATCGCCTGCTGCTGTTCGCACAGTCTCTCCAGCATATGCAAGGTGAAGTTCCACCTGGGGGGCATGTTGCATTTGAGGCGGTGAGTGGGAAGGCCGAAGTTACGCTGTCTTTTGCTGACCGGATGAGGAGGTGGTAGAAGAGGAAGCGGAGTAGGAGGTGGAGGCTCCAGGAGGCAAAGAATAATGCCCTGCTATCCTCGGTGGTGGAAGGACATGCACCAAACCGCTATCTTCCTCTGTCCCAGCCGCCACTACATTTACCCAGTGTGCAGTTAGGGGGATATAGCGTCCCTGCCCCTTGCTTACTGGTCCATGTATCTATGGCGTTGCACAGTGCACACTTGATTTTATCCTCCACTTGGTTGCAGGGAAGGGACGACTCGCCTGGAAAAGTAGTGGCGGCTGGGAACAATGTACTGTGGGACAGCCGCCGCCATCAACTGTTTAAAACAGTCCGTCTCCACCAGACAGAATGTCAAAGTCCAGTAATTTTGAAATGCTGGCATTCAGGGCCAGGAATCGAGGGTGGGTAGGTGGGTATTTCCTTTTTCTCTCCAGTATTTGGGAGATGGACAGCTGAAGGCTTGCATGTGACATGGTGGAGATGCTTGGTAATGGTGACGGAGGTGGTGGTGTTGGTGGCAGATCCTCTGTTTGCTGGGTGTCAGGTACCACTGTGACTCCAGAGGTGGAGGAAGAGGCAGAGATAGCAGCAGAAGAGGAAGCAGGAGAAGCCTGTTTACTCCACTGCAGTTCATGCTTTGCATATAGATTCTTGGTCATACATTTATGCTTCACTTCAGGCTCTGATGGCACAACGTGTAAACCACTTGTGTCTTGTAGTCGAGACATAGTCTGAAGAACTGACATGCCAATAAACTCATTGGAGCTGCCTTTGGTGTGCTCAGTCCCTGAGTGCGGTGGGAAGTATCAGGCGTACTGTCTCGGGGACGTTCGCTCTGCTTTTGCACCCTGCTCCCTCTGTGCTGTCGCCTCTGTGCGACCACCTCTTCCTCAGAACTGCACACGTCACTAGCATGACCTTGAGTGCAGTTGGGGTCTAGGACCTCATCATCCTCCACATCATCTTACACCCATTCTTGACCCCTGCCCTCCTCGTCGGTCTGCACACTGCAGAAAGCAACAGCAGTTGGCACCTGTGTTTCGTCATCATCAGAGACATGCTGTGGTGGCATTCCCATTTCCTCATCCTACAACATAAGTGGTTGGGCATCAGTGCATTCAATGTCTTCTACTTCTGGGGCAGGGCTATGTGGATGGCCCGGGGAAACCCTGCCAGCAGAGTCATCAAAAAGCATAAGAGTCTGCTGCATGATTTGGAGCTCAGACTGCTTGGCTGATTTGCAAGGGGGTGAGGTGAAAGACTGATGGGCATGGGCTGCAGGTGCCAACTCTGAGCTTTCTGCAGAGGACTGGGTGGGAGATAATGTGAAGGAACTGGAGCCACTGTCAGACACCCAATTCACTATCGCCTGTACTTGTTCTGGCCTCACCATCCGTAGAGCGGCATTCGGGCCTACCAAATAACGCTGAATTTTCTGTCAGCTACTCACACCTGAGGAATATGTTTCACTTGGATGTGTAGCTGATGCAGAATAGGCACATCCTCTTCCAGCAACAGGAGCTCCATCAACACCACCACGACCATGCCCACGTCCCTTATTTGATGCTCTCCACATTATTTGCGTTCACCCACCAAACTAACAGATGGTTTATCTCAGGTGTCAATTTAACTGCCAATAGTCAACAATTAAGTTCAATAATAGTAAGGCAGCGCCCGTGTCATAAACTGAATAAATTTATTTTGGTCACACAACATTGTAACGGAGCAATTCAATACAATTATTTCACTATCACCAAAAATTAGATTTTTCCAACCAACAATGAAGAAGTTAACGGTTTAATTTGACTTTCTGAAACGCAACGTAGGCTGCAAATATGCAGTCTAGCACAAAAACAGTGTTTTTTGCAAACAACTAGGTAAATGCAGTAGTTAACCGCTTTATTGGAATATCAGAAGTACAGACTAGGCCACAAATGTGCAAACTAGCACCAAAACAGTGTTTTTTGCAAACAACTATGTAAATGCAGTAGTTAACAGTAGAGATGCCGCGGACATAAAATGTCGCGAACGCGAACTTCCGCAAATGATTGCGTACGGGCGAACTGGGTGAACCGCCATAGACTTCAATAGGCAGGCGAATTTTAAAACCCACAGGGATTCTTTCTAGCCACAATAGTGATGGAAAAGTTGTTTCAAGGGGACTAACACCTGAACTGTGGCATACCGGAGGGGGATTCATGGCAAAACTCCAATGGAAAATTACGTAGTTGATGCAGAGTCGGGTTTTAATCCATAAAGGGCGTAAATCGCCTAACATTCCTAAATTGTTTGGAATAACGTGCTTTAAAACATCCAGTGTGTGTATATGATCAGGTATGATGTTGTATCGATCAGGTAGTGTAAGAGTTATGCCCACTTCACAGTGACAGACCAAACTCTGACAGACCAAACTCCCCGTTTAACGCACCGCAAACAGTCCATTTGCACAACCGCAAACTCCTCATTTGCACAAGGTTGGATACCAAGCTAGCCATGTCCCGTTCCTTGTCTTCACTGACGTCATTGAAGGTCTTTTCCTCCACCCAGCCACGTACAACACCAAGGGTCCTCGAAAGGTGACAACAAGCCCCCTGGGACACCTGCTGTGGTTGGTCTTCCACTTCTTCAAAGCCAACTTCCTCCTCTGACTCCTCTACTTCAGACTCCTCTCTCTACGTTGCCCCAGGTCCAGCAATCGACGACGACAAGGCTGCTTCTGGTGGTGATGGTGACCACAACTCTTCCTCTTCATGCTCATCTATGGCCTGATCAAGCACTCTTCGCAGGGGATGAGGTCGATGATGTTGCCTTGGGTTTGACTGACCAGGTTTGTCACCTCCGCAAAAAGACGCATGAGCCTACAGCCATTGTGCTAGAGCGTTCAGTAACGTGGCCAAAAAATACCTAGCTCCGGAGAGGCTGTCCTCATTTTTTTAAATTAAAAAAATCTGTTCTTACCAGTTTAATCTCTGTTTTGTCCCCTATCAGGGGCCGGTGTATGGAATAGATTTTAGGAACCCGAAGATGGAAAAAGATGGTTGGTCGGTCCTCTTCCTTCCAAATTGGAACACTGCGCTTGCGCCGTGCAATGTACTGTGCCACCCTATATGAGTGGTGTGTTAAGTAGTTCTATTCCTATCAGTTTAATCCCTGTTACGTCCCCTATGAGGAGACGTGTATCGAATAGATTTTAGGAAACGGGAGATGGAAAAAGATGGTTGGTCGGTCCTCTTCCTTCCAAATTGGAACACTGCGCTTGCGCCGTGCAATGTACTGTGCCACCGTATATGAGTGGTGTGTTAAGTAGTACTATTCCTATCAGTTTAATCCCTGTTACGTCCCCTATCAGGGGACGTGTATTGAATAGATTTTAGGGATCGGGAGATGGAAAAAGATGATTGGTCGGTCCTCTCACTTCCAGTTTGGGATACTGCGCGTGTGCCATGCAATGTACTGTGCCACCCTATATGAGTGGTGTGTTAAGTAGTACTATTCCTATCAGTTTAATCCCTGTGACGTCCCATATCAGGGGACATGTATCGAATAGATTTTAGGAAACGGGAGATGAAAAAAGATGGTTGGTCGGTCCTCTTATTTCCAATTTGGGGCATTGCGCGTGCGCGGTGGAATGTACTGTGCCGCCCTATATGAGTGGTGTGTTAAGTAGTACTATTCCTATCAGTTTAATACCTGTTACGTCCCCTATCAGGGGACGTGTATTGAATAGATTTTAGGGATCGGGAGATGGAAAAAGATGATTGGTCGGTCCTCTCACTTCCAATTTGGGATACTGCGCGTGTGCCGTGCAATGTACTGTGCCACCCTATATGAGTGGTGTGTTAAGTAGTACTATTCCTATCAGTTTAATCCCTGTTACGTCCCCTATCAGGGGACGTGTATGGAATAGATTTTAGGAACCGGGAGTTGGAAAAAGATGGTTGGTCGGTCCTCTCCCTTACAATTTGGGGCACTGCGCATGCGCCATGCAATGTACTGTGACACCCTATATGAGTGGTGTGTTAAGTAGTACTACTCCTATCAGTTTAATCCCTGTTACGTCCCCTATCAGGGGACGTGAATAGATTTTAGGAACCGGGAGATGGAAAAAGTTTATTGGTCGGTCCTCTTACTTCCAATGTGGGGCATTGCGCGTGCGCCGCGCAATGTATTGTGACACCCTATATGAGTGGTGTATTAAGTGGCAATATTCTAATCAGTTTAATCCCTGTTACGTCCCCTATCAGGGGATGTGTATCAAATAGATTTTAGACAACCGCAAAGAGTTGTCAGTAGTGACATAAATTTTATTCCTCGATGTGTCAATCTTGGTAAAGTAATGACTGTGCTCGTACGCACGTTTGGGCCATTGCAGGCAATGGCGGTTTTTCAAAGCCTATGGTCGTGCTTAGGTAGTTCAGTGACAGTTAAGTGACCCAGAAAACAATGATTCTGCAGTGTGGGCCCATTGTTGGCCTAGTAGGCTTTAATGATCACCTTAGATGATCACAAAGAAAATTAATGTTTTTTCTATGAAAAATTATCCAGCCGATCGCTTTTGGTCTGTTCACAATGAAGCAACAACCTTATCATCTGGGGTGTGCCAACATTGCCAACACACTCATAGAGGTGATCGCTTCATTGTGATATGCAAGCCCCTTCACCACAACAAGTTAACGATCACGAAGGGGAACTGACACATGTATGTGCCTTTTTTTTGTTTTGGATGAGAGCACACACACACAGACTGAAAAGGATTTTTTTCTGTCTTTACTTACCATTGTTCTGCGACACAACTACTTTCTATTTCAGGATACATTCTTCCACCAGCGGTGTGGGACCGCGATAGGGTCCAATGCCGCACCGCCGTACGCAAATTGCTATATGGCACATTTTGAAAGAGAATTTATCTACCCAAATGCATTATATGAAAAATATTGCATACTCTGGAAACGTTTTATCGATGATATTTTTTGCATAGGTGCGGCATTGAGACCCTCCTGTCCTTTATGGACTACATCAATGATGTCAGATCAGAATTAAAATTCACCCTGCACCACTATTCACAATGTGTATCTTTCCTAGACACATGGGTAATTAGGGGAGCGAATGACAGGATCCCAACTGACTTATATGTCAAGGAAACAGATAGGAATAGCCTGCTATCATTCCATAGCAATCACCCTCCAGCTGTAAAAAAAAATCACTACCTTACTCCCAATTTAAAAGGGTAGCTAAAATTGTGATGGATCCAGATACATGTAATATCAGGATGCAAGAGATGACACAGAAGTTTTCAGATAGGGGTTACCCCTCCCACTTGTTACAAGAACAGAGGAACAAGGTAGAAAACCCTATAGAGCAGAGAAGGGTAGATAAGGGACAGGGAATACCTTTGATAGTAATGTACCATCCGTGGATGGACCGAGTGAAAGCAGTTGTTAATAAACACTGGAATATCCTACAACGGGCCCATCCCACAATTCAGCAATTTAAAGAATCACCCATGATCTGTTATAAACGGAACAAGAACATCAGGGATAAGATCATCCGGGCCGACATAGGTAGCGATAGGACATCTTCACGACAACTCACTCTCTCTGCAGTCAGGAAGGGAACTTTTCCCTGTCTGAACTGCGTCCATTGCTCAAACGTTATTAAGGGTTCCAACATATCACACCCACACACAGGACAACAAATTCCAGTACAGGGTCACTTTACATGTGACAGCAGTTTTGTTATCTACTTACTAAAATGTCCGTGTGGACTGTTTTATGTTGGAGAGTCCACAATGCGCATAAAAGATCGAGTGGGAAAACACAAATCCACAATTAGGAAGGAAAACACTTTGTTACCCATTCCTCAGCATTTTATTGAAAAAAAAACATTGCATCTCACAATTGCGTTTTCAAATTATAGAAGAAGTGACCTTACCTCGACGTGGAGGAAACAGGATTCAGATGCTGCATCAACGGGAAGCATATTGGATTCACCGGCTTGAGACACTTGCCCCGAAGGGTTTAAACAAGGAATAAACATTGAATAGTTTTATTTGAAATCAGCTTATTGAATGTGTAGTGTCAAAACATTTGTATCTAAAAACATTGCGTATTAGGTTCTCCCAGTAGATCACTGACTATAGTACTCGGGCTCAATAGAGAAGTATATGTTGTTATGTATAACTCTGCCACGATTTATTTGTATTTTCATTTGTGTTACTTAGCAACATGACGTCATGGTCATGTGATTAGGGGACAGGTTATTTAAAGGTGTCTTTTACCTGTGAGATTGAGCAACTATCACTCATTGTTTGACAAAGGCACATGCTTGTGCCGAAACGCGCGTCACATATGGGTGACGAATAAAGACATTTTCTACACAAGATTGCGGAGTGCTGGTCCATTCATTACATTTGATGGGGCCCTGACCTGCTGACCGCACACCTGGACCTCGATAAACGCACAGTGCCGTCCATTTCTTTTGAATTGATCTCATTGAAGGTCTGTTCTTCTCCCCAGCCACGTACAACACCAACGAGAACAACGAGCACCCTGGGATGCCTGCTGTGGTTGTTCTTCCTCCTCCTCAAAGCCACATTCCTCCTCTGACTCCTCTTCCTCAGACTCCTCTTCCAGCATTGCCGCAGGTTCAGCAAGCGATGATGATAAGGCTGTTTCTGGTGGTGATGGTGACCACAACTCTTCCTCTTCATGCTCATCTACGGCCTGATCCAGCACTCTTTGCAGGGCACGCTCCAGGAGGAAAAGAAATGGGATGAGATCGCTGATGGTGCCTTCGGTGCGACTGAATAGGTTTGTCACCTCCTCAAAAGGACGCATGAGCCTACAGGCATTGCGCATGAGCGTCCAGTAACGTGGCAAAAAAATAACCGCAGAGGCTGTCCTAGCACCCCGGTCATACAATTACTCGTTGACGGCTTTTTCTTGTTGGAGCAGGTGGTTGAACATTAGGAGTGTTGAATTCCAACGTGTCGGGCTGTCGCAAATCAAGATCCTCAGTGGCATGTTGTTTTGCCGCTGAATATCGTAAAAGTGCGCCATAGCCGCGAAGGAACGCCTGAAATGACCACACACCTTCCTGGCCTGCTTGAGGACGTCTTGTAAGCCTGGGTACTTATATATAAAGTGTTGTACGATCAGATTAAACACATGTGCCATACACGGCACATGTTTCAACTTTCCCAAATTCAATGCCGCCAACAGATTGCTTCCGTTGTCACACACCACTTTGCCAATCTCCAGTTGGTGCGGGGTCAGCCACTGATCCACCTGTGCGTTCAGGGCGGACAGGAGTGCTGGTCTGGTGTAACTATCTGCTTTCAGGCAAGTCAACCCCAAGACGGCGTGACACTGTCGTATCCGGTATGTGGAATCACCCCCGGGGAGCTGGGGGGGTGCAGTTGATGTGGAACAAGACGCAGCAGAAGAGGACTCAGCCTAGGAGGTTAGCAAAGAGGATGGAGTAGGAGGAGTAGAGGAGGTGGCAGCAGGCCTGCCTGCAAGTCGTGGCGGTGTCACCAACTCCGCTGCAGAGACATGCATTCCATGCTTGCCAGCCGTCAGCAGGTTTACCCAATGCGCAGTGTACGTGATATACCTGCCCTGACCGTGCTTTGCAGACCAGATATCAGTGGTCAGATGGACCCTTTCCCCAACACTATGTGCCAGACATGCCATGACTTCCTTTTCCATAATAGAGTACAGGTTGGGGATTGCCTTCTGTTTAAAAAAAATTGACCTTCCTCTGCGGTGTCCCAATAGCCACAAATATTTTGAAGGCCTCAGACTTCACCAGCTTGTATGGTAAAAGCTGGCGGGCTAAGAGTTCCGACAAGCCAGCTGTCAGACGCCGGGCAAGGGGGTGACTCTGTGACATTGGCTTCTTATGCTTGACAGACACCTGACTGTGGGCAGATGAGCAGGAACTGCTGAAGGTGAGAGGTGGAGTGGTGGGTGGTTGAGAGGGGGCAAGGAGGACAGCAGTGGTTGACGTGGCTGAAGATGCTGGACCAGAAGGAGGATGGTGGCTTTGAGTTTTTGTGCTGTTTGTTAGTGTTGATCACGAATTTTCGAATTACGATTTTAATTGCGAATATCGGCACTTTGAGAATTCGCAAATATTTAGAATATCGCGAAATATATTCGCAATTGCGAATATTTGTTTTTTAAACAGCAGTTTATGCTAATTGTATGCTAATTTTATATGCAAATTTTTGCAATCAAGAAAATAATGACTGGAGATTACGAATTCGCGAATTTTCGAATATATGGCGAATATTCGCCCAAATATTCGCAAAATATCATGAATTCGAATATTGCCCCTGCCGCTCATCACTACTGCTTGTATTCATGTGTTGATCCCATAGGCGTTTGTGATGTGAGATCATGTGCCTTCACAAAGCAGTTATACCTAGGTGGGTGTTGTACTTCCCACGACTAAGTTTCTTTTGGCACAGGTTGCAAATGACTTCGCTGTTATCAGAGCCAGACACACAAAAAAATGCCACACTGCTGAGCTTTGCAATCACGGCATTCTGTTGGTGGCAACAGCATGCATTGATTGGCGTGCTGTCTGGCTGACCTCGGGTGCGACGACCTTGCGACGACCTTCCCCTGCTTCCAACTCGTCTCCTCCTTCTCTCTGTCTCCCCATCTGAACTTTCCCCCTGTTCTTCTTCTCTTCGAGCGGGCACCCATGTGACATCCCCGAACACATCTTCATCATCAACCGCTTCACTTGTATGAAACAACTCAGCAAAAGAAGCAGCAGCAGGTACAACATCATCATCATCACACCATACGTCCATGTGTGTAATGCTGCCTGACATATCCCTGTTATCTATATCCTCTGGCAATAATGGTTGCGCATGACTCATTTCTTCCATCTGATGTTTAAATAACTCCTCTGACAGATCAAGTGAAGCAGCTGTGATGCTAGTCTTGGTGCTGGCGGCGGGCGGGCGAGTGGTAACTTGAGAGGTGCCCGAAGCTGAGCTGGAGGAGAATGATGCCTCAAGGTTCAGAGTGGAAGCTGTAGAAGATTGGGTGTCCTTTGTAAGCCAGTCAACTATGTCCTCAGAATTTTTCAAATTCAGGGTATGTGGCCTCTGAACACTGGGCATTATTCTGGGGCCAAAGGAAATCACAGCACCACGACCATGACGGCCCCTGCGGGGTGGCCTGCCTCTGCCAGTCAGTGACATAGAGGTACTGTGCAAGCTACTGTGCCACCCTTTATTAGTGGTGGGCAGTGGGCACAGTACAGTCTGTGGGCCTGACACACATTGGCAGGCAAATGCAATTATATTAAAGGGTAAAAATTAAATGACTTTTTTGTCTGCAAGCTACTGTGCCACCCTTTATTAGTGGTGGGCAGTGGGCACAGTACAGTCTGTGGGCCTGACACACATTGGCAGGCAAATGCAATTATATTAAAGGGTAAAAATTAAATGACTTTTTTGTCTGCAAGGTACTGTGCCACCCGATATGAGTGGTGGGCAGTCGGCACAGTACAGTCTGTGGGCCTGACACACACTGGCAGGCAAATGCAATTATATTAAAGGGTAAAAATGATATGACATTTTTAGCTGCAAGGTACTTTGCCACCCTATATGAGTGGTGGGCAGTGGGCACAGTACAGTCTGTGGGCCTGACACACACTGGCAGGCAAATGCAATTATATTAAAGAGTAAAAATTATCTAACTTTTTTTTATCTGCAAGGTACTTTGCCACCCTATATGAGTGGTGGGCAGTGGGCACAGTACAGTCTGTGGGCCTAACACACACTGGCAGGCAAATGCAATTATATTAAAGGGTAAAAATTATATAACTTTTTTTTATCTGCAGGGTACTGTGCCACTCTATATGAGTGGTGTGCACACGGGCAGGCAACTGCAATACATAGAAAAAATAAATAAAAGCATACTGATTTACCAGCCCTAAAAAGTGCATTTTGGGGTGCTGTAAGTCCGCTGTCCTTACAGCAGATGAATCTTTGAGGACTGGAGTGGACACAGAACACTAGTAGCTAACGCTTTCCCTAGAATCCCTATATTAATTCAGCAGCAGCACTCTCCCTGCTCTAACTGACACTGCAGCTTCAGAATGAATCTAAGATGGATGCTGTCCTTGCTTTTTGATAGGAGGTGGGAGGGTCTGGGAGGGAGGGTATGCTGATTGGCTGGAATGTATCTCATGACTATGAGGGACAGGGTCAAAGTTTGCTAAATGATGATGAAAAGGGGGAGGACCGAACATCGCATATGTTCGCCCGCTGCGGCGAACAAGCGAAGTTTGCCGGGAACTGTTCGCCGGCAAATAGTTCGGGACTAGTGTTGAGCGAACAGTTCGAGCATCGTTCAGGTTCGTACCGAATTTTGGGGTGTCCGGGGCCCGGACCCGAACCCGGACATTTTCAAAAAAGTTCGGGTTCGGGTTCGGTGTTCGTCGATTACTTCCCGCTTTCTGAAGGGCTGCACAGAGGCAATCAGCTAGCGTTTTACTAATGGCATGGCTGTGATTGGCCAAGTGCAGCATGTGACCCAGCCTCTATTTAAGCTGGAGTCACGTAGCGCCGCACGTCACACTGCTCTGACTAGTTTAGGGAGAGGATGCAGCTGCTGTGTTAGGGCGAGATTAGGAAGGGATTAACTTAGCCAAAACACTTAATGAAGTGAACGATCTACAGCTGAGTATCATTGAACTTCTGCTAGTTACTTGCTCACTGGTTTTTAGGCTGCACAGAGCGTTTTTTTGTCACTTATTTTCTGGGTTGATCGGCGGCCATTTTGTGACTTGTGGTGCACCAGAAGAAGCTGCCACCAAGTCCATCAATCCATCAATACTAGTTTTTTTTTGCTATATCCTACATCAGGGGCTTGGCTGTGCTAATTGTCACCCCTAGAAACTCAGGATAGCAATTTTTATATTTTATTAAGGGGTTAAATACAATTGCCCAAATACCAGTCCCCTAAATCTGGTGTTCCAGCTTTGGCTAGACAAGTATAATACTGTCTGCTGTCTGGCAAAGGATAGATTATTTTCTGGGGTGAAATTAAACTGCCAATATAGCAATACCCTGGATCTGGTGTCCAAGCAGTTGCAGGCCAGATTTCATAGTGTCCGCTTACACAAGTATTTTGTTCTGGGGTGAAATTAACCTGCCAATATAGCAATACCCTGGATCTGGTGTCCAAGCAGTTGCAGGCCAGATTTCATAGTGTCCGCTTACACATATATTTTGTTCTGGGGTTAAATTAACCTGCCAATATAGCCATACCCTGGATCTGTTGTCCAAGCAGTTGCAGGCCAGATTTCATAGTATCCGCTTACACATATATTTTGTTCTGGGGTTAAATTAACCTGCCAATATAGCAATACCCTGGATCTGGTGTCCAAGCAGTTGCAGGCCAGATTTCATAGTGTCCGCTTACACATATATTTTGTTCTGGGGTGAAATTAACCTGCCAATATAGCCATACCCTGGATCTGTTGTCCAAGCAGTTGCAGGCCAGATTTCATAGTATCCGCTTACACATATATTTTGTTCTGGGGTTAAATTAACCTGCCAATATAGCAATACCCTGGATCTGGTGTCCAAGTAGTTGCTGGCCATATTTCATAGCGTCCGCTTACACATATATTTTTTTCTGGGGTGAAATTAACCTGCCAATATAGCAATACCCTGGATCTGGTGTCCAAGCAGTTGCAGAACAGATTTCATAGTGTCCGCTTACACATTTATTTTGTTCTGGGGTGAAATTAACTTGCCAATATAGCAATACCCTGGATCTGGTGTCCAAGCAGTTGCAGGCCAGATTTCATAGTATCCGCTTACACATATATTTTGTTCTGGGGTGAAATTAACTTGCCAATATAGCAATTCCCTGGATCTGGTGTCCAAGCAGTTGCAGGCCAGATTTCATAGTGTCCGCTTACACATATATTTTGTTCTGGGGTTAAATTAACCTGCCAATATAGCAATACCCTAGATCTGGTGTCCAAGCAGTTGCAGGCCAGATTTCATAGTGTCTGCCAAAACACATATTTTGTTCTGGGGTGAAATTAATCTGGCAAAATAGCAATACCCTGAATCAGGTGTCCCAGCTGTTGCAGGCCAAGTGTAAATCTGTCCATAAAAGGATACCTTTCATCCAGGGCCTAAATACTAGCCCTAAAAAAAATATTCCCCTAAATCAGTGGTTACTGCTGTGCCTGGATTAGTGTAATACACTACATAAACAAATAGGCAGATAGTGTTAGGTGCCTGTAAAAAAAGGCCTAAATTTGAAATCAATACATTGGGCCAAATATTTTTTTCCTTATTGTGGTGCTTGGTGAACGGTAACAATGAGGAAAACATCTAGTAAGGGACGCGGACGCGGTCGTGGTGGTGTTAGTGTACCCTCTGGTGCTGGGAGAGGACGTGGCCATTCTGCCACAGCCACACGTCCTAGTGAACCAACTACCTCAGGTTCCAGTACCCGCCAGAATTTACAGCGATATTTGGTGGGGCTCAATGCCGTTCTAAGGATGGTAAGGCCTGAGCAGGTACAGGCGCTAGTCAATTGGGTGGCCGACAGTGGATCCAGCATGTTCACAACATTATCTCCCACTCAGTCTTCTGCAGAAAGCGCACAGGTGGCACCTGAAAACCAAGCCCATCAGTCTGTCACATCACCCCCATGCATATCAGGGAAACTGTCAGAGCCTCAAGTTATGCAGCAGTCTCTTATGCTGTTTGAAGACTCTGCTGGCATGGTTTCCCAAGGAAATCCACCTAACCCTTCCCCAGTGGTGGAAGACATAGAATGCACTGATGCACAACCACTGATGTTTCCTGATGATGAGGACATGGGAATACCACCTCATCGGAGTCCGCACGTCTCTGATGATGACGAAACACAGGTGCCAATTGCTGCGTCTTTCTGCAGTGTGCAGACCGAACAGGAGGCAGTGGTGAGACCGAGCCAACAGCGTAGCAAAAGAGGGAGCAGGGGGCAAAAGCAGAACAGCCGCCGCCAAGAGAGTTCGCCTGATACTGGCCACCGCCACCAGGGACCGAGCACCCCAAAGGCAGCTTCAAGGAGATTCCCTGGCATGGCACTTCTTTAAACAATGTGCTGACGACAAGACCCGAGTGGTTTGCACGCTGTGCCATCAGATCCTGAAGCGAGGCATTAACATTTTGAACCTTAGCACAACCTGCATGACCAGGCATCTACATGCAAAGCATGAACTGCAGTGGAGTAAACACCTTAAAAGCAAGGAACTTACTCTGGCTCCCCCTGCTCCCTCTTCTGCTGCTGCCGCCTTGGCCTCTTCCTCCGCCTCGGGAGGAATGTTGGCACCTGCCGCCCACCAAACAGAGGATGTGCCAGCGACAACACCACCTGCATCACCAAGCATCTACACCATGTCACACGGCAGCGTTCAGCTCTCCATCTCACAAACCTTGGAGAGAAAGCGTAAATTCCCACCTAGCCACCCTCGAGCCCTGGGCCTGAATGCCAGCATTTCTAAACTACTGGCCTTTGAAATGCTGTCATTCAGGCTGGTGGACACAGACAGCTTCAAACAGGTGATGTCTATGGCTGTCCCACAGTATGTTCTTCCCTGCACAACCAAGTATCCGATAAAATCAAGTGTGCACTGCGCAACGCCATCTGTGGCAAGGTCCACCTAATTACAGATACGTGGACCAGTAAGCACGGCCAGGGACGCTATATCTCCCTAACTGCACACTGGGTAAATGTAGTGGCGGCTGGGCCCCAGGCGGAGAGTTCCTTGGAGCACGTCCTTCCGCCGCCAAGGATCACAGGACATCATTCTTTGCCTCCTGTAGCCTCCTCCTCCTACTCGGCTTCCTCCTCCTCTGCTTCCACCAGCTCATCCAGTCAGCCACACACCTTCACCACCAACTTCAGCACAGCCCGGGGTAAACGTCAGCAGGCCATTCTGAAACTCATATGTTTGGGGGACAGGCCCCACACCGCGCAGGAGTTGTGGCGGGGTATTGCAACGTGCCCACCAGGTGGAACTCCACCTTGCACATGCTGGAGAGACTGTGCGAGCAGCAGCAGGCCATAGTGGAGTTTCAGCTGCAGCACGCACGCGTCAGTCGCACTGCGGAACAGCACCACTTCACCACCAATGATTGGGCCTCCATGCAAGACCTGTGTGCCCTGTTGCGCTGTTTCGAGTACTCCACCAAAATGGCCAGTGGCGATGACACCGTTATCAGCGTTACAATACCACTTCTATGTCTCCTTGAGAAAACGCTTAGGGCGATGATGGAAGAGGAGGTGACCCAGGAGGAGGAGGAGGAGGATGAGGGGTCATTTTTAGCACTTTCAGGCCAGTCTGTTAGAAGTGGCTCAGAGGGAGGTTTTTTGCAACAGCAGAGGCCAGGTACAAATGTGGCCAGCCAGGGCCCACTACTGGAGGACGAGGAGGATGAGGAGGAGGTGGAGGAGGATGAGGATGAAGCAGGTTCACAGCGGGGTGGCACCCGACACAGCCCAGGCCCATCACTGGTGCGTGGCTGGGGGGATACGGAGGACGATGACGATACGCCTCCCACAGAGGACAGCTTGTCCTTACCTCTGGAGAGCCTGGCACACATGAGCGACTACATGCTGCAGTGCCTGCGCAACGACAGCAGAGTTGTGCACATTTTAACGTGTGCGGACTACTGGGTTGCCACCCTGCTGGATCCCCGGTACAAAGACAATGTGCCCACCTTACTTCCTGCACTGGAGCGTGATAAGAAGATGTGCGAGTACAAGCGCACGCTGGTAGAGGCGCTCCTGAGAGCATTCCCAAATGTCACAGGGGAACAGGTGGAAGCCCAAGGCGAAGGCAGAAGAGGAGCAAGAGGTCGCCAATGCAGCAGTGTCACGGCCAGCTCTTCTGAGGGCAGGGTTAGCATGGCAGAAATGTGGAAAAGTTTTGTCTCCACGCCATAGCTAACTGCAAAACCACCTGATACGGAACGTGTTTGCAGGAGGCAGCATTTCACTAACATGGTTGAACAGTACTTCTGCACACCCCTCCACGTACTGACTGATGGTTTGGCCCCATTCAACTTCTGGGTCTCCAAATTGTCCACGTGGACAGAGTTAGCATTTTATGCCTTGGAGGTGCTGGCCTGCCCGGCAGCCAGCGTTTTGTCTGAACATGTATTCAGCACAGCAGGGGGCGTCATTACTGACAAATGCAGCCGCCTGTCCACAGCCAACGTGGACAAGCTGATGTTCATAAAAATGAACCAGGCATGGAGCCCACAGGACCTGTGCCTCCCTTGTGCAGAATAGACATTTATAACTGCCTCACCATCAACCATGTATTCTTGTACTCCAGGGCACTTCTTTATTGAATCCTCATTTTTTTAACTTTACTATGATCTTGCGGTGCAACCCAAAGTTGAATGAACCTCTCCTCTGTCTGGGTGGTGGGGACGAAATAACTGAAAGTGGCCTTCTCCGGTGGTGGTTGATATGACGCATGATTCCTTGCTGTGGGACCTGTATCCTCTGTCTGGGTGCTGGTCCAAAATAAATGAGAGTGGCCTTCTCCGTTGGTGGTGGATATGACGCATGATTCCTTGCTGTGGGACCTCTCTCCTCTGTCTGGGTGCTGGGCCGAAATAAATGAGAGTGGCCTTCTCCGGTGGTGGTTGATATGACGCATGATTCCTTGCTGTGGGACCTGTATCCTCTGTCTGGGTGCTGGTCCAAAATAAATGAGAGTGGCCTTCTCCGGTGGTGGGTGATATGAGGCATGATTCCTTGCTGTGGGACCTCTCTCCTCTGTCTGGGTGCTGGGCCGAAATAAATGAGAGTGGCCTTCTCCGGTGGTGGTTGATATGACGCATGATTCCTTGCTGTGGGACCTGTATCCTCTGTCTGGGTGCTGGTCCAAAATAAATGAGAGTGGCCTTCTCCTGTGGTGGGTGATATGAGGCATGATTCCTTGCTGTGGGACCTCTCTCCTCTGTCTGGGTGCTGGGCCGAAATAAATGAGAGTGGCCTTCTCCGGTGGTGGTTGATATGACGCATGATTCCTTGCTGTGGGACCTCTCTCCTCTGTCTGGGTGCTGGTCCAAAATAAATGAGAGTGGCCTTCTCCGTTGGTGGTTGATATGACGCATGATTCCTTGCTGTGGGACCTCTCTCCTCTGTCTGGGTGCTGGTCCAAAATAAATGAGAGTGGCCTTCTCCGGTGGTGGTTGATATGACGCATGATTCCTTGCTGTGGGACCTCTCTCCTCTGTCTGGGTGCTGGGCCGAAATAAATGAGAGTGGCCTTCTCCGGTGGTGGTTGATATGACGCATGATTCCTTGCTGTGGGACCTGTATCCTCTGTCTGGGTGCTGGTCCAAAATAAATGAGAGTGGCCTTCTCCGGTGGTGGGTGATATGAGGCATGATTCCTTGCTGTGGGACCTCTCTCCTCTGTCTGGGTGCTGGGCCGAAATAAATGAGAGTGGCCTTCTCCGGTGGTGGTTGATATGACGCATGATTCCTTGCTGTGGGACCTGTATCCTCTGTCTGGGTGCTGGTCCAAAATAAATGAGAGTGGCCTTCTCCGGTGGTGGGTGATATGAGGCATGATTCCTTGCTGTGGGACCTCTCTCCTCTGTCTGGGTGCTGGGCCGAAATAAATGAGAGTGGCCTTCTCCGGTGGTGGTTGATATGACGCATGATTCCTTGCTGTGGGACCTCTCTCCTCTGTCTGGGTGCTGGTCCAAAATAAATGAGAGTGGCCTTCTCCATTGGTGGTTGATATGACGCATGATTCCTTGCTGTGGGACCTCTCTCCTCTGTCTGGGTGCTGGTCCAAAATAAATGAGAGTGGCCTTCTCCGGTGGTGGTTGATATGACGCATGATTCCTTGCTGTGGGACCTCTCTCTCTGTCTGGGTGCTGGGCCGAAATAAATGAGAGTGGCCTTCTCCGGTGGTGGTTGATATGACGCATGATTCCTTGCTGTGGGACCTGTATCCTCTGTCTGGGTGCTGGTCCAAAATAAATGAGAGTGGCCTTCTCCGGTGGTGGTTGATATGACGCATGATTCCTTGCTGTGGGACCTGTATCCTCTGTCTGGGTGCTGGTCCGAAATAAATGAGAGTGGCCTTCTCCAGTGGTGGGTGATATGACGCATGATTCCTTGCTGTGGGACCTCTCTCCAATTGATATTGGTTAATTTTTATTTATTTTATTTTATTTTAATTCATTTCCCTATCCACATTTGTTTGCAGTGGATTTTCCTACATTTTGCTGCCTTTGGCAGCCCTCTAGCCCTTTCCTGGACTATTTTACAGCCTTTTTAGTGCCTAAAAGTTCGGGTCCCCATTGACTTCAATGGGGTTCGGGTTCGGGATAAAGTTCGGGTCGAGTTCGAATCCCGAACCCGAACATTTTCGGGAAGTTCGGCCGAACTTCTCGAACCCGAACATCCAGGTGTTCGCTCATCTCTATTCGGGACATCTCTAGTTAACAGTTTTATTGGAATATCAGAAGTGCAGACTAGGCCACAAATGTGCAATCTAGCACAAAACCAGTGTTTTTTGCAACCAATTAAAGAAATGCAGTATGTTGCTGGTAAATTATAAAATATTTAATGCAGCGTTGTACGCAAAAGTGCTGTGTGTTACTACAATAGGGCTTTTGGCAACCAAATGTAGAAATGCAGTATGTCAATCAGAAATTGTAAAATAGGTAATGCAGCGTTGAACGCAAAAGGGCTCTGTGGCACTACAATAGGGGTTTTTGCAACCAACTATAGAAATGCAGTATGTCACTGGTAAATTATAAAATAGGTAATGCAGCGTTCTACGCAAAAGTGCTATCTAGCACAAAAATTGTGTTTTTTTTACAGCAGCAAGGTAACTGCAGTATTTAAATTTTTTTTTGGGACTGTCATATATGCAGTGCTAGTGGCAGATAAATATATTGCATTAGGTCACAAAAACGTGTGACAGTGTGTCATAATTTTCAATGCTAGGTATGCACTGCATGCTGTAGGGGTACTTGATCTGCCAGAAAAAGGTTTTTTTTCCTCCATTGAGCTACCATAAAATAATTATACTAATGTCCTTGGCACACAAGCAGGTCACATGCAGGTCCAAGGACACTGCAGTTGATAAATAGGCCGCCGACCCCCACCTCACTAACTGATGGATTAAAAATTATTTCGGAGTATCACTGGGCTCAGGGCTAGTTACAAATATGTAGCATAGCACCCTGAATAATTGCTGTAGTTTGAATATTTAACACCACCAAGTTCAACATAATTCTTCCCTAATCTCTCCCTCACAGCAACAGCAGCATCCTATCCCTACACTGAGAAGAGCAAAGTGACGGGCGGTGCTACGTGACTCCAGCTTAAATAGAGGCTGGGTCACATGCTGCACTGGCCAATCACAGCCATACCATTAGTATGCATGGCTGTGATGGCTTCTTAGGGCAAAGTAGTGAAACACTTGTTGATTGGCTGTTGATTGGTTCAGGTCCGGGTGCGAAAAATCGCAAAATTTGGTACGAACCCGAACATTACAGTTTATTATTGACGTATTACAGTAGAAAAAGAAATATAAATTCGCCATTCGCTGCTGTACTTATATCTTGAAAAACCTTTAGTGACATAGATTAGTAGAAAAAGAAATACACATTCGCTATTCGCTGCTGCACTTATATCTTGAAAAATCTTTATTGACGTATATCAGTAGAAAAATAAAAATATATTCAGGATCACTGTTGCCGTTAAATGTTGTATTTCTGTACAAAAATCAAGATATATTCAGCGTTCAGCGCTATAATTATATGTGGGAAAGTCCTTTTTGCGGCATGGACTGAATTACGTTGTGTTGAAATTTTCTATTTCCGTTTTGCACATTGCACGCTTACGTGACAATGTTCATAAAAGCGGCGCACCAATACAGATGAATATGCTATGCACTAACCCTGCACAAAAATGCAAACAAATTCACACCAGCCCGCATCTATCTGCGGTATTGCTTACTGGACACTACGGGGACTTTTCTGCAGCACAGAAACCGCACGAGGACTGCGTCTCACTCTTCCAGCACAAACCTACTTCCTTCGCTACGGCCCGTTCACTTCAGATCACTCCGCATCAGACGCCGTTGTTTTTTTGAAACTGAAAGCCTATAACCCTTTGTTGAAAAGCCTTTAGTGGCGTATATATGTGGAAAAAGAAAAATATACTCGGCGTTCACTGTTCCAGTTATATGTAGTAAAACCTATAGTGGAGTATATCAGTAGAAAAATAAAAAGATATTGTCGTTCAGCGCTGCAGTTATATGCGCTAAAATCTTTTTTGAATTATTTCGGTGGGAAAAAAATTGTATTCAGCGTTAAGCGCTGCACTTATATGCAGTAAAATCTTTTTTTAATTATTTCGTTGGACAAAAATCTTGTATTCTGCAATAAGCGCTACACTTATATGCTTGTTTAAATCTGTTTTTAAATATTTCGGTGGAAAAAAATCTTGTATTCAGCATTAACCGCTGCACTTATATGTGGTAAAATCTTTTTTGAATTTTTTAGGTGGAGAAAAATCTTGTATTCTGCGTTAAGCGCTGCACTTATATGTAGTAAAATCTTTTTTGAATTATTTTGGTGGAACCTCCATTAACTTCCTCATCTCTTCATTATCATCGGACACACTAACTTTACACCCCCCCCCCCCAGCTATATATATATAAGTGGTGCCAGCACCACCTAGGAGCGAATAAAGGTTATTGACACTGCCACTTAAAGGGAATTACAGCATGATACCACAATTCATTTGATATGACATTTAGTGAACCCCCCCCAGGTTCACCTAAACACAGTAGTGAGGGTATAGATCAACTATAGATCAGCTTAAATGTCACTGTCTGTCGGGGATCTTTGCAAATTTGGAAAATTCCCAGACAGTGACAGTGCTACTTTAATAGTATAATCTACAAAGTCAGTTTATGTGTTGTGGAAACAAGAGCAATGTTGTCAGTACACTATATTTAACCATTTTACAATGCTAAGCATGTATAGCCTCTCCCTCATTTCTTCAACCCACGTCTTTGTTTGGCCCCCTCTAGACAATTTCTATGTGCCAGTAATAAGAGCACCCCACCATAATGTGCCAGCAGCCAGAGCCCCCCCCCCATATCATGTGCCAGTAGCCAGAGTGCCCCCCTATCATGTGCTAGTAGACCCCCCGTTATCATGTGCCAGTAGCACCCCCTTATCATGTGCCAGTAGCCCCCCCTTATGTGCCGGTAGCCCCCCGTATGTGCCAGTAGCCCCCCTTTATGTGTCAGTAGCCCCCCTTATGCGCCAGTAGCTCCCCTTATGTGCCAGTAGTCCCCATATGTGCCAGTAGCCAGAGAACCCCTCCCCCCATATCCATTGCCAGTAGCCAGAGTGCCCCCCATCATGTGCCAGTAGCCCCACCTATGTGCCAGTAGCCCCCCCTTATCATGTGCCAGTAGCCCCCCTTATGTGCCAGTAGCCCCCCTTATGTGCCTTATGTGCCAGTAGCCCCCCTTATGTGCCAGTAACCCCCCTTATCATGTGCCAGTAGCCCCCCTTATGTGCCAGTAGCCAGAGCCCCCCCTATTTCACGCGCCTTATGCCCCCTTATCATGTGCCAGTAGACCCCCATATGTGCCAGTAGCCCCCCTTATGTGCCAGTAGCCCCCCTTATCATGTGCCAGTATGCCCCCTTATCATGTGCCAGTACCCCCCCCTTATGTGCCAGTAGCCCCCTTATGTGCCAGTAGCCAGAGCCCCCCCATATCATGTGCCAGTAGCCAGAGTGCCCCACCTATCATGTGCCCTTATGTGCCAGTAGCCCGCCTTATGTGCAAGTAGCCCTCCTAATGTGCCAGTAGCCCCCCTTATGTGCTAGTGGCCCCCTAATGTGCCAGTAGACAGACCCCCCAAATCATGTGCCAGTAGCCAGAGTGCCCCACTATCATGTGCCAGTAGCCCCCCTTATGTGCCAGTAGCCCCACTTATGTGCCAGTAGCCCCCCCCCTATCATGAGCCAGTATTGTACAAAAAAAATAAAAATACACACACTTATACTTACCTCCATGTCAGCGATGTGATGCAAGCCTCTTCCAGCCTGTGTCCCTTGCTGTGCCGCCTGCACCAACCTCTGATAGGCTGCCGGCCTAGTGCTGGAAGTCTATATGAGGAACAGGGAGGGGACACGCCTCTCCCTCCTCTGCCGCTGCACAGACATCTGTATCGCCGCCCTGAGGACAGCGATACAGATGACTATGGAGATGAACACAATGAAAGCGCTCCTCTCCTGCTGTGCCCTGCCACCGGCCACCCCCAATTGTCAGCAGGGCCGCGGCAGGCCAGTCCGGCCCAGGCTGTAGCGTCTGTGAGCTGTCACAGCTCGCACACCCCAAAGGCCGGCCCTGCCACCCACCTCCAAAGTATGTCACCTTGCCACCCTGTGGCCTCCAGATGCTGCCGCCACCTCCAGACTCTGTCATTGTGCCGCTCTGTGGTCTACTCATGCTGCTGCCACCTCCATACTCTGTCATTGTGAAACTCTGTGGCCTACTCATACTGCTGCCACCTCCAGACTATGTGATTGTGCCGTTCTATGGTCTCATCATGCTGCCGCCACCTCCAGACTCTGTCATTATGCTGCTCTGTGGCCTACTCATGCTGCCGTCATCTCCAGACTATGTCATTGTGCCGCTCTGTGGTCTCCTCATGCTGCTGCCACCTCCAGGCTCTGTCATTGTGCCGCTCTGTGGCCTCCTCATGCTGCCACCACCTCCAGACTCTGTCATTGAGCCACTCTGTGGCCTACTCATATTGCTGCCAAATCCAGACCCTGTCATTGGGCCACTCTGTGGTCTCCTCATGCTGATTCCACCTGACCACTATGTCATAGGGCACTCTGTGGATTTCTCATGCTGTTCCCACCCTCTCTACTTCATGACTGGTCCACTATTTTGACTTTTGGCCTGGCTAACATCATCATTTATTTGACTCTTCTTCTGATCTGTCAGAGGGAAGGAAAAACGAGACACACAACAGATCCTGTCTGTGTAGCAGCTTTAAGGCCTGTATGGACCCATTAGAATTAGCTTATGATTTGGTAGCCAAAAGCAGGAGTGGGTAGAAAACACAGAAGACATGCAAATATTCCATTCATGTGTCAACTCTGTTTTAGATTCACTCCGTGTTTTTTTTTGCCTTTAGCAATACTGATGGATTATTGTCTTGACCAAATTCTAACCAAGTGAAGGCATATGCTCCATAGACATTATTATTTTTTTCTGAGTAATTGTTCTGACGGATCAGACAATGGGGAAAATTAATCAGTGACATCAAAAAACAAACTTACTGCTGACACCCTCTCCCCTCTGTCGCGGGGCTCTACTTGTATAAGTGTTTAATAGAACATGTTCTGTAGACATCTATTTTGAATGAGCTGACGAGGGTGAAAAAGGAGTGTGCTTCTTTTTGATGCTAACATCTACCAGTAAGGCTGAGTTGATCCTTGAGTTATTTGGTCAGTTTTGGAACCGTGACCGCGCAAATAAGTGAAGTATGCAGTGATTCTAAGAGTGACGCCTGTCAACTACATGTCATATGGACTACATGTACAAGTCACTCAGAATTGAGAAAGCTTGTTGGAAGAACAAGTGAAACATTTTCAAGAAATCTACAGCAAGTCCAGTTGCCTTGATTTATTCTTTACAGATATACCATGACCTGGATAAATGCGAACCTGCACAGACACAAGCAGATACGCTTATCACTTAAATGCCACCAGCAGCACGAAATACACGCTCAGACAAAATGCTGGCAGCAGGGCAGGCCAGCACCTCCAAGGCATAGTGCGAAAGTTCGTGCCACATGTCCAGCTTTGACACCAAGTAGTTGTAAGGCACTGAGGGATCATTTAGGACGCTGACACGGTATACAATGTATTCCTTCACCATCTTCCAAAACTTTTCCCTCCTTGTGCCACTAGGCCGCGCTTCAGGGTGAGGTTGCTGGTGGGGTGTCATGAAAGTGTCCCATGCCTTGGAGAGTGTTGCCCTGCCTTTGTTGGAACTGCTGTGTGTTCCCCTTCTCTCCCTTCCTTGGTTGCCTAAGGAATTATGGACTCTGCCGGCCGCGTTGTCAGATGATAAATTTTGGCGCAATCTGTCAACAAGTACCTTCTGGTATTGCACCGTTTTACTCGTCCTCTCCACCACAGGAATGAGAGATGAGAAGTTCTCTTTGTAGTGGGGGTCGAGACGGGTGAACACCCAGTAATCTGTGTTATCTAAAATGCGTATAACGCGAGGGTCGCGGGAAAAGCAGCCTAACATGAAGTCAGAATCACAGAAAATAATGCACTATACAAATAGATGCAAGCATAACATATAGACTAGGCCCTCACTCTAGGTAAAATATGAGACATTTGGTCAATACATTTTGATCAAAATACATCTAACCTATTCATGCTGTGGCGCATTTTTTCAGGAGCACAGTCCCCACACATATGGTGTGCTTCCCCTTTGTTACCTCCATGTGCATCAGCAACCGGTGGGAGGAGAGACACACACACCTATATGTACCACCTTAATCAAGGTCACCTGTTAGATAGGTGGGGTAAAAGTGCACTTGAATATCACTCCCAGTATAGGAGCGTTTGCACAAATGAAGGTGCCACTCCTTCAAGACAAATCAAACAAATCACAGAAAAAACTATATATAAACCACCCTTCACAATATGGTATTAAATGTGCGAATGTAGGGGTACATAATACAAAATCACAGAAAATAATGTACTATACAAATAGATGCAAGCATAACATATGGACTAGGCCCTCACTCTAGATAACATCTGAGACACTTGGTCAATACATTTGGATCAAAACACATCTAAGCCCACCTACCAGTGACAAGGTTGTCTCAGTTCAGGCGGGTTCCTATGCTAACCTATTCATGCTGTGGCACATTTTTCAGGAGCACAGTCCCCGCACATATGGTGTGCTGCCAGTTGTTACCTCCATGTGCATCAGCAACCAGTGGGAGGAGAGACACACACACCTATATGTACCACCTTAATCAAGGTCACCTGTTAGATAGGTGAGGCAAAAGTGCACTTGAATATCACTTCCAGTATAGGAGCGTATTCACACATGAAGGTGCCACTCCTTCAAGACAAATCAAACAAATCACAGGAAAAACAATATATAAAGTTCTCTTTGTAGTGGTGGTCGAGAAGGGTGAACACCCAGTAATCTGTGTTATCTAAAATGTGTATAACGTGAGGGTTGCGGGAAAGGCAGCCTAACATGAAGTCAGCCATGTGTTCCAGAGTACTAACAGGCAAGACGTCGTTATCAACATCAGGAGGACTCTCCATCCCCTCATCCTCCTCCTCTTCTGCCCATCCACGCTGAACAGATGGAATTAAAGTTCCATGGGTACTACCCTCTGTAACAGAGGCAACTGTCTCGAGCTCCTCCTCCTCCTCTTCATGGCCCAATTTGCGCTGAGAAGACAAACTGTAGGTGGTCTGGCTATCACCCTGTGTAATGTTCTCCTCCATTTCCTCATCTGCCACATTCAGAGCATCGTCCTTAATTGTGAGCAGCGATCGTTTGAGTAGACACAGCAGTGGGATGGTTATGCTGATAATAGTGTTATTGTCACTAACCATCTATGTTGATTCATCAAAGTTTTTTAAAACCTCATAGAGGTCTGACATCAATGCCCACTCTTCACTTGTGAATAGTTGCAGTTGACTGGAAAGGTGATGACCATGTTGCAGCTGGTATTCCACAACTGCCCTCTGCTGCTCACAAAGCCTGGCCAACAGATAGAGTGTAGAGTTCCATCGTGTGCTCACGTCGCACAGCAGTTGGTAAGCTAGAAGCCGCAAGCCCTGCTACAGCGTTGACAGACAGGCTGAAGCTGTGGATGACTTGCAGAAGTGGGCACACATGTGGAGCGCCTTCACTAGTAGCTCTGCCAAATTGGGGTAGGTTTTTATAAACCGCTAAACCACTAAGTTTAAGTCGTGGGCTAGGCATGGAATGTGTGTCAGGTTGCCGAGCTCCAAAGCCGCCACCAAGTTATGGCCATTGTCGGACACAACCATGCCTGGTTGTAGGTTGAGTGCGAGGGCCACAGCTCAGTCTGGTCCCTTATACCCTGCCATAGCTCTGCGGCGGTGTGCTGTTTGTCCCCTAAGCAGATCAGCTTGAGCGCAGCCTGTTGACGCATACCCACAGCAGTGCTACACTGCTTCCAGCTAGCGACTGATGGCTGACTGCTGTTGGGGGTGGACGTGGAGAAGGAGGTGGCGGAGAAGTGGGAGTTGAAGCCAGTAACAAAGCTGCTGGCGGAGACCCTCATAGATGTAGGGCCCGCAATCCTGGACGTGGGTAGCACCTGTGCCATCCCAGGGTCCGACTCACTCCCAGCCTCCACAACATTCACCCAGTGTGCAGTCAGGGAAATGTAGCATCCCTTGACCCCAGCTCTTCTCCATGTGTCCGTGGGTGAGGTGGACCTTTCCAGTAAATGCGTTGGTCATGGCACGGGTGATGTTCTGGGACAAATGCTTGTGTAAGACGGGCACCGCATACCGTGAAAAATAGTGACAGCTGGGGACTGCGTACCGAGGGACAGCCGCCGACATTAGGCTGCGGAAGGCCTTAGTGCCTAAATGGCAACATTTGAAGGGCCAGTAATTTAGAAAGTTGCGCATTTAGTGCTATGGCCTGTGGCTGGGTGGGTATTTGCCCTTGCGTTCAAATGCCTGTGTTATCGACATTTGGATGCTGCGCTGGGACAGGGAAGTGGATGTTGTTGCTGACGGTTCATGCGAAGGTCTGGGTGCAGGGTGAGTGGAATCCGGGCCTGCGCCTTTGACAGGGGATTTGCCAGCAGTCTATAACACAGGAGAAGAGGAGGCAGTGGTGTGATCCGCAGACCCAGATTGTGGACCCAGGCGTTTGGCCCACTTATTAGGGTTCTTTGATGCCATGTGGCGGATCATGCTGGTGGTGGTGCGGTTGCTAGTGTTCAAGACTCGGCGCATTTTGGTACAGCACAGGTTGCAAACTACCACTCTTTTGTCGTCTGCACTTTCCTCAAAAAAGCGCCATACTGCGGAACACCTACCCCTTGGCAAGGTAGATTTACGCATAGGGGTCCTCCGTGTAACGGGTGCGGGCCTTTTTTGTGTGGGCCGACTTCTCCCTTTTGCAACCCCACTGCCTCTTCCAGACTGTTGCGGTGCTGCGGATACCTCCTCCTCTGTACTGCTGTCCTCGCTTGGCTTTTCACAGTCCCATGTTGCGTCAGTGACCTGATCGTCCACCACCTCCTCTTCCACTTCCTCACTCTGCTCATCCTCCTGACTTGACCTAACCACAACCTCAGTGACTGACAACTGTGTCTCATCATCATCATCATCATCATCATCATCATCATCCACCTCGTAAATGAATGATTGCCGTTTACCACCGTCATCTTCTTGAGACTGTGAAGGCTCAAGAGGTTGGGAATTAGGGCACAATATCTCAGGTACCTCTTTAAGCATGCTTGGCGAGAGACTGGACTTAGAGAGAGGGTGCTGCTTAACCGACTGGAAGCATTATCTTCTGCAATCTAACCGACCACCTGTTCGCACTGGTCCGATTTGGACAGTGTTGTCCTGCGCCGCCCAGCTAAGTTGGACATGAGGCTGGGTAAGATGGATTATTTTTTTTTTTTCTGGTGCACTGGCAGCCGGCACAGTTTAATTGCGCCCAGGACCCCGGCCTCTGCTTGCACCATCAGCATCATGCCCACTTCCCCTTCCCTTTGTGCTTGCCTTCTTCATATTAATGGTTTTGTCTGTAGATTTGGCGCAGGTTGTTTTACTGTCCACTAAAGACACAGTTTTCTGATGCAGGACAGTATTGGTTAAGGAACACCACAGATTTTGGACCCTATACAAGGCCCAGATTAATAGAAATTGTAATACAGACAGTGTTTTTAGATGCACTTCAGTATTTGATACAAAAACACACAGACTTTAGACACTACACTAGGCCCAGATTAATGGAAGTTGTAATATAGACTTTGTTTTTAAATGCAGTTCAGTATTGGATACAAAAACGCACAGATTTTGGACACTACACTAGGCCTAGATTAATGGAAGTTGTAATCTAGACAGTGTTTTTAGATGCAGTTCAGTATTGGATACAAAAACACACTGATTTTGGACACTACACTAGGCCTAGATTAATGGAAGTTGTAATATAGACAGTGTTTTTAGATGCAGTTCAGTATTTGATACAAAAAGCCAAATATTTTGGACACTGTACTAGGCCCATATTAATGGAAGTTGTAATATAGACAGTGTTTTAGATGTAGTTCCGTATTGGATACAAAAACCAACAGATTTTGGACACTCTACTAGGCCAGTTTAATGGACGTTGTAATATACACACTGTTTTCAGATTCAGTTCAGTATTGGATACAAAAACACACAGATTTTGGACACTACACTAGGCCCAGATTAATGAAAGTTGTAATATAGACAGTGTTTTTAGATGCAGGTCAGTATTGGGCATAGAACACCACAGATTGCGGACACTATATTAGGCCCAGCTTATTGGAATTTGTAATACTGACAGTGTTTTCGCAGGCAGGACAGTATTGGTTATAGAACACCACAGATTACAGACACTATATTAGGACCAGATTATTGGAATTTTTAATACTAACAGATGATGTACAGTATATGTCACTAATAGTTATAAAATAAAAATATCTTGCTGCTGTGAAACACACACAGTAGCCCTTAAAATTTTGAGTTCTTTGAAGAGCTTTTGGTATTAAATACAGCAAATTTCTCTCCCTGCACTATCTATCCCGTCCTTAGCACGGATGTCCCTGACATTGTTGTTAAATTTATTGTTGATCTAAAACACACACATACACACAGGACTTTTGGATCCTTCAAAAGCTTCCTCTAACTTAAATTGCTGTAATTCGCTCCCTGCTCTGTCTTTCCCTTCCTACGCCCTGCTCTCCCTGTCTACGTCTCAGCCGAACATGCGTCATCGGGTGCTATATAGCACCCGATGGCGCATTCCGGCCAGCCAATCACTGCAATGCCAGCAGCCAACATGGCTACTGGAATTACAGTGAGGGCAGGACTTTATTGGCTGCTTAAATCCTGCGAAATGTGTGGGGAGGAGACTCATTTCAAGAGCATTTCTTTCGAGTACATGCGGTACTCGGCCGAGTACTGCCATGTGCCAAGCATAGCGATGCTCGAGCCGAACAGAAATTTGGCCGAGCATGCTCGCTCATCACTATAGGTTAGTCATTCAATATATCGCATTAGAGAGCCAGCTTTTGTCCTCCTGGGTGAGCTTATTTAAATTCCCTTTTTTCCCATCGAGTATAATTAGGCATGTAAGACTTCCTACACAAACTTGTCAGTCTTCACAAGAAGAAATTTATTCTCCTAAACTATTGTTTTTCATTTGCAACACTTTACACTAACCAAAATACATGCCCTTTAACTAATACATTTTAACCCTTACCCAAAGTGCAGTGAGTCCCCTGAGGAGCTGATGCAGAGAATGGGAGTGTTGACCCTGTGACCCTGATGAGATGTAGTGTCACGGCGTACTTTCTCAGGCCATTGCTCCCTGGGGATTGGTGTAGTAGAAAGGCGGTTTGAAGAATCAGGTCAGAAGTAAAGGTATAAAAGTCTCTCTTTACGAAGTGCAAAATATAACTTGTAACACATCCAGCAGCAGTACATACAAAGGGCAGTCAACAGATAAGGAAGTACGGTGACTGTTTACTTGTTAATTAAATGGTTATCCACGATGTGATACAGGCTTGATGTCTGGAAGAGGTCTTGGTGATGGGTGTCTGAACCACAATCCTTCACTTGCAGCAGGGTCTTTAAAGATGTGATTTTTCTGGTCACTTTGTTGTTTAGTATTTTGGAAGCAGCTTTCTAAATTCTGTCTATTTTCCTGGAGTGAAATTCTCACAGGAGAACTGGATACAGTCCCTGTGGGTAAAAACTCTGACATGTGAATGGAAGTAACAGGATGGTTAGCCTTGTCTCGGCCAACCATTGCCAACCATATTTCCTCTGCTATAGTATATGGTAGAACATGGAATAAAGCATTACGCATAATGCATAACATCACAGGCAATTGCAGATACTCCTAGCTCTGCGGTAATGCAGAAAGCAATTCCTCTGCCAATAACTGCATAACAAAACAATATGTAAATTTGCAAATAAAATATTTGCACTGTTATAGGATGTAAACATTTCTGAAGTAGATAATTAAGGTAATTTCTAAATCAATGGCTTCTTAGATCCACTATCCTTGTCCTTAATTTAAAAGAATTTTTTAAACCAATCAAAGCGTTTGTTTATTTTCCTCCTCTAAGCCATCTTGGTTCGACATTAACAATTCTCTTTGAATCTGTGTGTAATAACAAATTGAACTCTGGTAATTAAAATAATTTGCGAGTCATTATGAATTATTAATGAGAAGACTGAATATCTCATATCTCATTAGTATGTATCTGGCTGGATTTATTTGCATAACCCCAGAAACTATTACCTAGAAGATAATTCAACACACTGAGATTCTATTTTATTCGCAAATTCCAAATTCCTGATTGGGAGGAGGAATTGGGGAGTCACGCCAGTTTACAGACAACCATTATCTCACAAGGAAAGTTTCTGCTATCCTAAGTGTTATATTTGTATCAGATTCCGCTGGCATTATGCTAATTTTATGTTTGTTTTTTTCTGATTAATGACAGTTTTATAATTACCTTTTTAAAGAAAACACTTTATTATGAGGATCACATTTGAGGAATGTCAGCTTTCGGCATGTTATCGAGTCTCAAAATACACTACAGGTAAATAGGAGAAGTTATCTGATTTTCTGTTATTTTTCTTTTTTTTTCTGCTAAGTAAGGGTTAACTAGAAAATAACATTACTGAAGTTGTAAGATTGTCAGTTATGGAAAGAAAATCAATCTGCCATAGTAAAAAACACATTTATTATTTCATTCTAAAGGGATTTGTGCAAACACATAGAAAAATAGAATTTTGATGACAGATACCCTCATAACAGAAAAACATACGCTCACCAGATTTCTTATCTCTACTCTACTTCAATGACAGAAGGATATGAGATGGAAAGATAGATTGAGAGATGGATCATAATAGATAGATTTATAGATTAGTAGATAATCTGTATCTCTACATATGCAGTATGTATATAGTGAAACAGTCACAGTAAAATTGATCCCCAAGATACATCATATATGTACTAGGCTCCAAGAAATATATATGTCTTTCAAGGTAAGGTGGATGAGAAATAAGAAATCCAGGAAAGCTAAGTATTCCAAACGAAGAGTAGTTTGCTGAGGGCTTTGGTAAATCCAGTTTTTGGCCCTGGATAATTTTTTTTTTTTTTTTTTTTATGAGGGGCAGTTTGGAAGTGGGGCCTATCATTCCCTTCCTGGCCAGTAGCAGTTTTCTTTGTAACATACTTCAGCTCATTTACTGGGCTGTAAGTTGTGCACTAGAGAAAGAGAGAGCCATCTGAGGAGAGATAACTGGTCTGGGGAGAGATTGCTAACCTCAAAGAGAACATTTACTCCTGCTGTGAGGTAACACACGTTAATGTAATTTTGTATGAGTAGTTGTTAGTAAGCCACTTGTATAGTTAGGCGAAACATATATGTTTAATTAGTGTTCAGCCGAGCGGTGGTTGATTTGTGTTTTGGGCCTAAATGTAAAGGCTATACATTTTATTTTGTGCAACAAAAATGAAGACCAGACAGAGCCTAGTTTGAAATGGACCTATGTGTCACTGTCTCTGACTGCATTCAATCCCATTTTGCCTACTGTTACAGAGATAATTCCTACAATGTACATACATATTTTAAAAAGAATGTGTCACCACTAGTGTTAATTGAGCACAAAAGTGTTTGGGTCCTCTGGAGCTCGAGTAGAATACTTCCTTATGCTCAGGGGCTCTACAGAGAACCCGAGCACAATGGAAGTCAGTGGGAGAACCGGAGCATTAAACCAGGCAGGTGTCGGGATTCTAGTTTGGCTTAGGAGTCCCTGCTCTGACTCCATATACAGCTATGTCCATATATTGAGTCAGTGCTTGGGGACACCCAATGTATTTAAATTTAATTTAGCCTCTAGTTCTGAAATGTTTCGAACTCACAACCTTCTACATTACAGCCAAGAACCTTAACCACTACACTATAGAGCTGCATGACCAGTTATTAAAAAAATAAAATGGGACTTCTGCTGTATAGGAATACTTACTACTAGTAAGTATTTTCTAAATACTTAGGAATACTATTAAGTATTTCTATACAGCAGAAGTCTAATTTCTTTTTTACTGGTGTTTGGCCGAGTATGCTCGCTCAACACTAGTCACCACATATCCGTTTTACTAAAACTGTAAATGTCTCATAAAAGAACAATCCTTAAGCATCTTTTCTAACAACTCTAATAACTCTCTTCCTCTCTTATTCTTCCTAGAAATGTATGAGTATATTTATAACTGAGTGCTATCATTTCTAGTCAAATAGAAATTTTTTGACATTGTTAGTTTCTCTATTCATTCATATCAGAGCATCAAAGAGTGAATCATAGAAATGAATACAGAATATGGAAACCGACATTCTGTCTACACATAAGATGTTGTGTCAGTTGGAGAGTCAGAGTATTGGTCACATGGGACAACTGAGGACCAGGGTGATGTGGATAACTCACAAATACAGTCATTGACAAAAAAAATACTCAGCAAGAAGTTGTTGTTGGAACTGAATGAAACTTTCTATGTGTGACTCTAATGATGATATATTTAAGTGATTACAATATTATAGCAACAGTATTTATTGGGAAAACTGTACAATTGAAAAGAAGCTCTAGTACCCTTTGGGCCCTCTGTAGAGTGGACACAAGATGATTTACACTCAGACCTGGAGGCATACAGGTTCCATATGGTATCGTGGCACATTTGCCTACAGATGTTGCTGCTTGGCCGGTAGATCCTGAACACTTGTAGGTTTCTGAAGCTGGAGTCCAAGCTGGTAAATGCTTGATTAGAGATAAATACGAGCCCCGGAAGGCCAAGAAACTGTCGCAATATGACAAAGATATTCCTGGGAATTTCTTGCTGTGGATGCGCGAGCATTATCCTGCTGAAAAATGCCTTTTGAAAGCCCTGCCATGAGCGGAGACACGTGTGGTCTCAGGACGTCCTGCACATATAGCTGAGTGGTTAGTGTCCTTTGTATCACTATTAGAGATGACTGACTGTTGTCATATGTCATGGCTCTCCAGATCTTCACACCACCAGTTAGGGCACTGTATTGCTCCACCACACAACAAAATCACAAGGCCTCCTTACTCAAACCTGCCTGCACTCGGATCCCAAACGGAACCTGTACTCCTCGCTAAAGACTATACAGTTCTAGTCCATAGCAGTCCAGGTTTTTTGTTCATGACATCACTGCAAATGAATATATTGGTGGCTGGCTCTCAATGGCAGGGCATATAATGGCAGCCATTACAGCAAATTCCCTTTTGCTAAGCACCTGGTCTGGACAGAGACATGGGTGTGTAATGAAGATGTCATGTTTGCCTCGACGGAGGACAATGAAATTATAGGAGCTCCTCATGCTAGTCAGAAGAAAAAAGATCCTCTCTACCACTGATCTGTCTGGGCTGTCCAGAGCCTCTTCACCTTGTGCATGTGCCCTTACATAACCACTGCTCCCAGCACCTCCTAACTGCCAAGTCAAAAAGGCCTATAGTAGGCAATTCATTGAAATTACCATCTTGTTTCTCTCTGTCCAATAATGCATACCCTCTCAAAATCTGTCAATTGGAGCTAACTGTCTTTGAGTGTGTCATAGGGCCATTTTAGCAGTCGGTGATCTACCCAAAAGCAGCCCCTGAGAGCCTATTTATACGGAAGTGGGAAGAACTTTTTTGAGGTCTTGTGGCAATACCCAGTGTCTACTCAGAACACACCTGTAATCATTTACATATCAGCCTGAGGCATAACTGCATGCCATGTTTTGGAGCAATCCGACATTTCTATCTGGGTGCATTATTATTATTATTATTATTATTATTATTATTATTATTATTATTTTATTTTATTTTTTTCTAAATGAGTCTACATTCACTGGTAAGAGGATACCTTTTTTATGGGCCAGCAAATACAAGTTTTGTGGGAGTGCTTCTTTAAGTGGGACAAAGCTGCAATGTCCTGCACTGCCGCTTCTAAGAAAAAGGCCCGCAGGTAGGTGGAACCATATAAACAAAGAAGAGGCCACACTGCCAACTCAAGAGTCAGATGTCAACTTTTCTGATGTGATGACTAGAGATGAGCTAATCGAAGCTGACGAAGTGGAATTCGATCCGATGGGGCGAGGAACTCTGGGAAGGTGGGATCACCCATACTGACATCCATGCAGCCAATCAGCAGCCAGCCTGCCCTGTGATGTCACAGCCCTATAAATTCGGCGGCCATCTTAGATTCTGCCATTTACCAGCATGCTTAGTGCAGAGAGAGACGTGTCTGCAGGTGCTAGGAATAGTGATAGGAAAGACTTGATTGTGGTGGAAATAAAATGATTTACAAGAGCAGGGAAAGATTACTCATGGTGTAGGGAAAGGATAGAAAGGCATAATTCCACCAGCATTTGTGTTGAACAGGGTTCAATCGGGGAGGTGACAGCCTGGGTAATAAGAACAATCTGATTACACCTTGCTGCACTGACTGGGGTTCTAAACTGCCATTATACAGCTCTGTAATTCCAGCAAACTTGTCATATTAGGGTGCAAGTGATGTTTGATACAGGCATTAACAGGGTTTTAATACAAGGAAATATTTCTATGTTTTAGTTGCCCTTGTGCGGTGCAGTTATATGTTTAAAAGCATTTTTTGGCTTGTATTAGTGGGATTATTAGGGCTTATTAGCCGTTGTGTGGTGATGGGCGAAAATCACAGCCCTTTTTGTCGTATATTAGTGGCAAAAGTAAAATATACAGTAGCAAGAAAAAGTATGTGAACCCTTTAAAGGGTATATTACACAAAGTGTTAAAATACAAGTGCTGAAAGCATAATCCTATATATTTTTTGACACGCTACTGTGCATCTCAAAATGTGTAAATCTGTCCGTAAAAAGGATACCTTTCATCCAGGGCCTAAATACTAGGCCTACAATTGATATTCCCCTAAATCTGTGGTTACTGCTGTGCTTGGATTAGTGTAATACGGTACATAAATAGATAGCCAGATAGTGTTAGGTGCCTGTAAAAAAAAGCCTGAATTTGAATTCAATACATTGGGCCAAATAATTTTTTTCTTATTGTGGTGAACGGTAACAATGAGGAAAACATCTAGTAAGAGACGTGGACATCGTCGTGGTGTTGTTGGTGGACCCTCTTATGCTGGGAGAGGATGTGGCCGTTCTGCCACAGCCACACGTCCTAGTGAACCAACTACCTCAGGTTCCAGTAACCGCCAGAATTTACAGCGATATTTGGTGGGGCCCAATGCCGTTCTAAGGATGGTAAGGCCTGAGCAAGTACAGGCGCTAGTCAATTGGGTGGCCGACGGTGGATCCAGCACGTTCACAACATTATCTCCCACCCATTCTTCTGCAGAAAGAGCACAGGTGGCACTTGAAAACCAAGCCCATCATTCTGTCACATCAACCCCATGCATATCAGGGAAACTGTCAGAGCCTCTAGTTATGCAGCAGTCTCTTATGCTGTTTGAAGACTCTGCTGGCAGGGTTTACCAAGGGAATCCACTTAGCCCTTCCCCAGTGGTGGAAGACATAGAATGCACTGATGCACAACCACTTATGTTTCCTGATGATGAGGACATGGGAATACCACCTCATCGAAGTCTGCACGTCTCTGATGATGACGAAACAAAGGGGCAAACTGCTGCGTCTTTTTGCAGTGTGCAGACCAAACAGTAAGTCAGGGAGGAAGACTGTGTGGAATACGATGAAGGGGACGATGAGGTCCTAGACCCCACATGGAATGAAGGTCGTGCCACTGACTTTCATAGTTCAGAGAAAGAGGCAGTGGTGAGACTGAGCCAACAGCGTAGTAAAAGAGGGAGCAGGGGGCAAAAGCAGAACAGCCGCCGCCAAGAGAGTTCGCCTGCTACTGGCCCCCGCCACCAGGGAGCAAGCACCCCAATGACAGCTTCAAGGAGTTCCCTGGCATGGCACTTCTTTAAACAATGTGCTGACGACAAGACCCGAGTGGTTTGCATGCTGTGCCATCAGAGCCTGAAGCGAGGCATTAACGTTCTGAACCTTAGCACAACCTGCATGACCAGGCATCTACATGCAAAGCATGAACTGCAGTGGAGTAAACACCTTAAAAGCAAGGAACTCACTCAGGCTCCCCCTGCTCCCTCTTCTGCTGCTGCCTCGGCCTCTTCCTCCGCCTCGGTAGGAATGTTGGCACCTGCCGCCCACCAAACAGAGGATGTGCCACCAACAACACCACCTCCGTCACCAAGCATCTCCACCATGTCACACGGCAGCGTTCAGCTCTCCTTCTCACAAACCTTGGAGATAATGCATTAATTCCCACCTACCCAACCTCGAGCCCTGGGCCAGAATGCCAGCATTTCTAAACTACTGGCCTTTGAAATGCTGTCATTCAGGCTGGTGGACACAGACAGCTTCAAACAGCTGAGGGCCATGGCTGTCCCACAGTATGTTGTTCCCAGCCGCCACTACTTCTCCAAGAGCAGCCGTGCCTTCCCTGCACAACCAAGAATCCGATAAAATCAAGTGTGCACTGCGCAACGCCATCTGTGGCAAGGTCCACCTAACCACAGATACGCGGACCAGTAAGCATGGCCAGGGACGCTATATCTCCCTAACTGCACACTGGGTAAATGTAGTGGCGGCTTGGCCCCAGGCGGAGAGTTGTTTGGCGCACGTCCTTCTACCTCCAAGGATCGCAGGGCATCATTCTTTGCCTCCTGTAGCCTCCTCCTCCTACTCGGCTTTCCCCTCCTCTTCTTCCACCTGCTCATCCAGTCAGCCACACACCTTCACCACCAACTTCAGCACAGCCCGGAGGAAATGTCAGCAGGCCGTTCTGAAACTCATATGTTTGGGGGACAGGCTCCACACCACTCAGGAGTTGTGGCGGGGTATTGAAAAACTGACCGACCAGGGGTTGATGCCGGTGGGCCTCAAACCCGGCCTGGTGGTGTGCGATAATGGGCGAAATCTCGTCATAGCTCTGAGACTAGCCGGTTTGACGCACATCACTTGCCTGGTGCATGTGCTGAATTTGGTGGTGCAGAAGTTCCTTCACAACTACCCCGATATGTCAGAGCTGCTGCATAAAGTGCGGGCCGTCTATGCGCGCTTCCGGCGTTCACATCCTGCTGCTGCTCGCCTGTCTGTGTTACAGCGTAACTTCCCGCTCACCGCCTCATATGCGACGTGCCCACCAGGTGGAACTCCACCTTGCACATGCTGGAGAGACTGTGCGAGCAGCAGCAGGCCATAGTGGAGTTTCAGCTACAGCACGCACGGGTAACTCACACTGCAGAACAGCACCACTTCACCACCAATGACTGGGCCTCCATGCGAGACCTGTGTGCCCTGTTGCGCTGTTTTGCGTAGTCCACCAACATGGCCAGTGGCGATGATGCCGTTATCAGCGTTACAATACTACTTCTATGTCTCCTTGAGAAAACACTTAGGGCGATGATGGAAGAGGTGGTGGCCCAGGAGTAGAAGGAGGAAGAGGGGTCATTTTTAGCACTTTCAGGCCAGTCTCTTAGAAGTGGCTCAGAGGGAGGTTTTTGCAAAAGCAGAGGCTAGGTACAAATGTGGCCAGCCAGGGCCCACTACAGAAGGACGAGGAGGACGAGGATCAGGAGTGGAAGAGGATGAGGTTAAAGCATGTTCACAGCAGGGTGGCACCCAACGCAGCTCGGGCCCATCACTGGTACATGGCTGGGGGGAAACGAGGACAATGACGATACGCCTTCCACAGAGGACAGCTTGTCCTTACCTTTGGGCAGCCTGGCACACCTGAGCGACTACATGCTGCAGTGCCTGCGCAATGACAGCAGAGTTGCCCACATTTTAACGTGTGCGGACTACTGGGTTTCCAGCCTGCTGGATCCCCGGTACAAAGACAATGTGCCCACCTTACTTCCTGCACTGGAGCGTGATAGGAAGATGCGCGAGCACAAGTGCACGTTGGTAGACGCGCTATTGAGAGCATTCCCAAATGTCACAGGGGAACAAGTGGAAGCCCAAGGTGAAGGCAGAGGGGAAACAAGAGGTCTCCAACGCAGCTGTGTCATGGCCAGCTCATCTGAGGGCAGGGTTAGCATGGCAGAGATGTGGAAAAGTTTTGTCACTACGCCACAGCTAACTGCACCACCACCTGATACGGAACGTGTTAGCAGGAGGCAGCATTTCACTAACATGGTGGAACAGTATGTGTGCACACCCCTCCACGTACTGACTGATGGTTCTGCCCCATTCAACTTCTGGGTCTCCAAGTTGTCCACGTAGCCAGAGCTAGCCTTTTATGCCTTGGAGCTGCTGGCCTGCCTTTGTCTGAACGTGTATTAAACACGGCAGGTTGCGTCATTACTGACAAACGCAGCCGCCTGTCGACAGCCAACGTGGACAAGCTGACGTTCATAAAAATGAACCAGGCATGGATCCCACATGACCTGTCCATCCCTTGTGCAGAATAGACATTTATAACTACCTCCCCTTAACCATATATTCTTGTACTCCAGGGCACTTCTTTATTGTATCCTCTTTTTTTCATTTTACCATTATTTTGCGGGGAAACCCAAAGTTGAATGAACCTCTCCTCCGTCTGGGTGTCATGGCCCTGAGTCTGTGAATGAGGCCTATGGCACTGCAGGCAGACATGAATCCTTTTTGGCTGTGATGAGAACATCAACTCCCATAGCATTCCCACCTGATGCCACCCCAACCTCCTATCCCACATCCTCCTACTCCAAGTTGCCAATTGATATTGGTTAATTTTTATTTATTTTATTTTAAGTCATTTCCCTATCCACATTTTTTTTTTTTTTGCAAATTCTTTATTTAAGTTTTCACATAAATTTTATAACAAAATATGCCAGCTGACAGGAAAGTCGGAAAAGCCGACACACAAAGAGCGATCAAATGTCATAAATTGAGGCATAACATTGAATTATGAACAAAAGAGGTCAGCTGTGAGAATCAAAGATTTGCACAACAAAGATGTGGGAAGGGTAGAGACAAGAAATAGGGAGGTAGGTGGGGGAGGGGAGGGGTAGCCAAGCCTCTCTCTCACGTCGTGGATAGTAGTACACGGCATTCAGCTGAATCGTGAAATTCAATCCAGTGGCACCAGGTTTTAATGAATTGCTTCTCAGTGTGTTTTATGGATGAGGTAAGATCTTCCATTCTCAAGGTCTCCTGTATTTTGTTGATCCACATAGGTACAGTGGGAGCAGAAGATTGTCTCCACAGACACGGGATGCAGGCTCTCGCTGCATTGACTATATGTCTAACCACAGACTTTTTGTACGTAGATAAGGGGATCTCGCACTGATGGAGTAGGAACAAAGCAGGCGATTTGGGCAGGGTATATGAAGTGAATTTGGAGGTGATGTTCCAGACGGCATCCCAAAAACTCGAGAGGACTGGACATTCCCAGAAAATATGGAGGATAGTGCCCCTTGCTTGAGTACATCTCCAGCACAAAGGGGAGACTGAAGGAAAAATACTATTTAGTCTGGTGGGGACCCTGTACCAACGGGACAGGAGTTTGAACCCAGCCTCTTGGACATTACTGGCTATAGAAGTTTTGTGTACACAGGTATACAGTCTCAGCCTCTGTTCTGGTGAAAAAGTGGTATTCAGATCAGCCTCCCATTGGGAGATATATGTGGGCGTAGGTTGGTTTGGCGGAGAAATTAACAAGGAATACATCCTGGAGAGGGTATGACTGGTGTCTCCTATGTGGTCACAAATGAGTTCAAAGCCCGTTCTATCACGGTCAAACGTCGAGACTGGGGGCAAAGAGGTCAGGAAATGGGTGAGCTGACGAGATTGCCAAGGGTTCAGGGACGGAGTCCCCGCCATATCCATGAGCTGACGGGGGGTGAGCCAAGTATTCGCAGCAGTCAAGTGAAGTGCCATAAAGTAGTCTCGACAGAGTAGTTCCCGGAATGGGCCACGTTCTACCCCAGGTGGAAATCGAGGGTTACCCAAAATAGGGAACATTGGCGTAGGGGAGGGTGAAATACCAGGACGTTCCCGCACAGACGCGAAGGCTGTCAGGGTGGGGCCTATGGTCGGATGTGTACGCGCAGCTAGAGGTGTATGAGTATCTAGCCAGGGAGTAGTAGCCAGTGGGGTAGGGAGGAAAGACTGCTCAATTGTAACCCATTGTTTGTACGTTGCGTTACGACACCAGTCGATAATTCTGGACAGGTGAGAGGCTCTGTGGTAGGAGATAAAATCGGGTAATCCCAAACCCCCTTCAAGTTTAGGACGGAATAGAAGTGACCTAGCAATTCTGGAGGGTTTACCCGCCCAGATGAAGTGTGTCATCATTTTCAGGAGACTATGGAAAAACAATCTAGGGATGTGAATTGGCATGGCTTGAAAGTGATATAGGATCCTCGGAAGGATGTTCATCTTGAATATGGAGACCCTACCGAACCAAGAAAATGTGTGACCGTGCCAGCGGTCCAGGTCTGCTTTTATGAGTCGGAGAAGTGGTGGGTAGTTAGCTTGATATAGATCTGAGAGGGTGGAAGTTAGATGTATCCCGAGGTACTTGAGTGAGGATTTCGCCCATTTAAACGGGAAGTTAACGGATAGGGATGTCACGAGATCCGCAGGGAGGGAAACATTAAGGGCTTCTGATTTCTGATAATTAATTTTGAAATTTGAGAGGGCTGAATATGTTTTGAGTTCCCGTAGCAGGTTCGGCAGAGCAATCCGCGGGTTGGTTAAAAAAAAGAGTAGATCATCCGCGTAAGCGGCGACTTTATGTGGGGAACCCTGGATCTGCAGACCCGAGATATCTCGGTTTGCTCTAATATGGCACAAGAGAGGTTCCAGGCAGAGTACGAAAATCAGAGGGGAAAGGGGACAGCCCTGTCTCGTGCCATTACGAATCGTGAAGGGAGAAGAAAACTGACCATTTACCTTGACCATCGCCACCGGATTGGAATAGAGATTGCCTATTCTAGCCATCATCTTTTCCCCCAACCCAATATACCGTAGGGTCTCCAACATGAAATTCCAGTTAACCCTATCGAATGCTTTTTCGGCGTCGGTAGAGAGTAATAAGGTTGGGATCCCAGAGGAGACGGCTTTATAGATCATATTAATCGCTCTAGTGGTATTATCTCGGGCTTCCCTGAGGGGTAAAAAGCCGGTTTGGTCTAGATTGATCAATTTCTGGAGGTGAGGCAAGAGGCGTGTGGCCATGATTTTAGAAAACAGTTTCAGATCAACATTGATCAGGGAGATGGCACGATAGCTCTGACATAAAGTCAGATCTTTCCCTTCTTTAGGAACTACAGTGATGTGCGCTCGGAGAGTATCAACGGGCTCTATCAAATGAGTGGAAGGCAGATAAAAAATGAGAGGAAAGGATGTCTCCAAACCGCTTGTAATATGACAGCGGGAGTCCATCTGGCCCCGGGGCTTTCCCAGTCTGGGAGTCTTTAATAGCTGCCTGCAACTCAGTCGGAGATATAGGGGCTTCTAACGACGAGATCGCCTCTGCAGGAAGGGTGGGTAGACCCGATGATTCAAGGTAGGCTGTCATGGGGGGTAATGACGCAGGAGAGGAAGCTGGGCTGTGGGAATCTAAATTATAAAGGGAACGATAGTATGTTTGGAAGGATTCCGCTATGTCTCGTGGAAGGGAACGTCTAACCCCAGAAGGATCATATACATGGGGCACATAAGAGCTTAACCTAACTTTGCGTAATGCACGAGCTAGAGTTCTGCCCGGTTTGTTTCCGTGTTCGTAGTAGTGTCTACGACATTTAACCAGGGTCGCCTTCGCTTTGGAGATGCATAATGAGCGGACCTGGTCACGAAGTTGCGTGAGTTCAGCACCCACTTGGGTATCCAATGTCCGCTTATGCTGCTGCTCCAACACATGAATGCGCGATAGCAAGGAATTAATACGAGCCGCCCTCTCTTTCTTCTGTCTAGAGCCAATTTTAATGAACGTACCTCTAATGAAGTACTTATGGGCTTCCCAAATAGTAAGGGGATCACTCTCTTGTGGCGTATTATATGTGAAATAATCAGTCAGGTCTCTCCGTACCTCAGATGTAGCCTGTATATCCTGCAGGAATGACTCATTCAACTGCCAGTGCCAGGCTCTGGCCTGGAAGGACGGGAAGCTGAGTGACAAGGATATCATGGCATGGTCGGAGAAGGTTAAGGAATCTATCTCTGCCCCAGTGAGGATGTCTAGTCTAGCGTGTTTGATCAGGAAGTAATCTAGTCTAGAGTAAGAGTCGTGAGGGTGAGAATAAAATGTATAGTCTCGAGAGGACGGGTGTAAGATACGCCAGGTATCAGCCAGTTGATGTGAATAAACAAGATCTTTCAATTTGGAGAGTGTGGAGTGAGGTAGTGAGACCCGACCCTTAGAGGAGTCTGTTCGGGGGTCCAGAACTAGATTGAGATCCCCACCCAGTATTAGGATGCCTTCAGAAAAATCCTCCAGAGCTCTAAGAACTTTTGATAAGAAGCTTACTTGGCCTACATTTGGGGCATAGACAGTGGCCATCGTGACCAATGTTCCTGCCAATTTACCCTTAACAAATAAGTACCTGCCAGCTCCATCAGTGCTTGACTCCACAAAATCCCAAGAGATCGCTCCAGAGATGAGCAACGATACCCCTTTTACCTTGGCATCTGGAGAAGTACTGTGATAGACATAGGGGAAATGTCGGTCAGAGAGTTTCGGAATTGACGAGGAGCGGAAGTGTGTTTCTTGAATGAAAGCCACCTGTGCTCTCTTTTTCCAGAGGAGACGCAAGAGGGAAGACCTTTTCTCCGGAAGGTTGAGACCCTGCACATTGAGAGAGACCAATAGAACATTAGACATGGTATATAGCTAGGAGTTAAGAGTCTAGTTCCTCAAGATACGACGTGGGAGAGAGGTGCACTGGGGACTAGGGGGAGAGGAGAAAGGGGGGGAACACACAAGGAAGCAGAGACGAGAAAAAGGGTAGGAAGGTGAGGTAGGAAGAATAAAGGATGAAACGAGAAAGAGAAAAAACCTTTGCAGACTTAAACGTAACTGTGAGTAGTCTGCCCCTAGGAATAAACCCAAAGGAGGAAGTCACAGTACCCTAGCGGGGGTAGTAGAACGAATGGCGCTTAGAAGGAAATTACAACGCTACAGTGCTACAATGAGACCATACTAAACGGGAGGAAGTCCATTGACCCAAGAAAGAACAGATGAACTTCAGAACGGGAGACCGTTTTCAAAAAATGTCACAGATTAGGACCATATAGAAAAGAAGACAAGGAGGTGGAGGTCACCATTATAGCAGGAGAGGAGAGGGTAACATGTAACAAACGAAGCAGGAATCCAGGGACAGAGGAGAGGAGTAGAAACCTGGACATAGGTTAAAGGCATGAGAAGTAAATGCAATAACAAGGACCCCGATAGGAGCCTAGGACTGGATGCCGACTAGCCGATTAGGATCCTGGATCAACGTGGAGATGGTGGGAGCCTCCTCTGGGGTAAGTAGTGTGGTCTCGAAGGACGATTCTGCGGGAGACCGGGATGACCAGGCGAGGGACGTCTCGGGAACGGTGAAGCCTATCGTTTGGCAAACTCTGGACGAGTTGAGGGGTCCTGCAGGAACGGAGGGACAGTCCAGTCTGGAACTGGGAACGGTGCGATGTCGAGGAACTTGAACAATTCCGGAAGATCAGCAGGAGATCGAATCAACACAGACTGACCAGTACCGTAGCGGACAATGATGTGGAACGGGTGGCCCCAGCGATAGGTCGCACCCGCCTCTCTGATCGCATCCAAGAGAGGTCTAACCGTTCTCCGCATGGACAGAGTTAGGCGAGAGACATCAGGCAGGACAGAAATCGGAATACCCTCATAGAAAAGTTCTTTCTTCTCCCAGGCCTTGCGAAGAATACGCTCTTTCACCACGTAGAAGTGGACACGGCAAATTACATCTCGTGGTCTATCTAGACCGCCAACTTTGGGACCAGCGGTCCTGTGGACCCTATCCAGTTCAATTTCAGACGAAGGCGGATCGCCCAGGATGGCATTAAAGATGCCGGTGACAGTAGAGTGTAGTTGTTCACCCGGTACGCTTTCCGGGATATTACGGATTTTCAGGTTATTCCGGCGACCTCTGTTCTCTACATCATCAAGGTGCAAAGAAAAGTCCTTCAATTGAGAGGTATGGGAGGCCAGAGCAGAAGATAAGGAGTTAACCTTGACAACTGTGTCCGTATATCGGTGTTCCAGTGACGATAAACGGTCATCTAGCTGTTGAACATCCTCCCGCACAGATTGGAGGGCTTGGGCTTGCGTGGATTCAATTCGGGCCACCTGGGCCTCTAGGTCAGATCTGGTGGGCAAAGCCCTCACCATCTCCCAAAGGTCAGTTATGGTACGGTCCAGAGTGAGTGGGGGTAACGGGAGGTCCCTCTGCGTATCGGGTTGCTGTGTGGTGAAAATTGCTGGTATACCCTGACTAAGGGCCTGGGAATCCGGTACATGTGGGTGAGGGACCGATGTGGAGGGATCCGGAATGGAGTGAGGTTTCTCCCCTGTTAAGTCCCTGGAAGTAGCCCCATTTGAAGTGGCAATGTCTCTCCCAGCATCAGGATATTGTTCAACTGCCATGCGGTCTGCCATGTGGGACGGCGAGGAGTGGGAGCCAGCGCCATTTTGACGGACAGGCTCTGTCTGCGCCCTTAGTGTGGTGTCATGGTCACCGGTAGGGGCTTGTAACCTACGATGGTTCGTGGAGGTCCAGCATGCAGGCACTTCACCTGTGAAAGATGAGGCCGAGCTGTGTGTCAGGAGCTCGCCCGAAGCGCGGCCCTCATGTGGCGCGGCAGTAGCTGCTGGGGCCGGAGAGAAGGGTAGGGCTGCAGGCCGCAGGGATGAGACGGCAGCTTCCATGCCCGGAGTGTCTGGGCTTGTCTGCGGCCCGGAGCGGAGATAGCGCCCGATGGACTGGGCAGGAGGGACCGCAGACTGGCTCCTCGATCTTCTCCCTTTGGACATGGCCCGGATAGGAGGGTAAGTGGAGCGGTCGCCTCTGTTAGATGAGCTGGGTCACGGAGCTCCCTGTAAGTGCGTCTTCACTCCGCCATGTCGAAGCCACGCCCCTTCCCTATCCACATTTGTTTGCCGGGGATTTACCTACATTTTGCTGACTTTTGCAGCCCTCTAGCCTTTTCCTGGGGTATTTTACAGCCTTTTTAGTGCCCAAAAGTTTTGGTCCCCTTTGACTTCAATGGAGTTTTCGGGAAGTTTGGCCGAACTTCTCGAACCCGAACATCCAGGGGTTCGCTCAACTCTATTCACATACTTTTTCTTGCAACCCGTTTTAAAGCTCTTTTTTCTGTGTATTAGTGGGAAAAGAAAAAAAAAATGCCGCTCAGCTGTGCAGTTATCTGTTTTAAAGCCCTTTTTTCAGTGTATTAGTGGAAAAAGGAAAAAAATATTTGCCGCTCAGCGGTGCAGTTATCTGTTTTAAGTCCCTTTTTTACATGTATTAGTGGAAAAAGTATATATATATTTGCCGCTCTGTGGTGTAGTTGTCTGTTTTAAAGCTCTTTTTTCCGTGTATTAGTGGAAAAAGAAAAGATATCTTTGCTACTCAGCGGTGCAGTGATATATTCGGAAGCCCTGTTTGCCGTTTATTAGTGGCAAAATAAAAATATATTCGCCGTCCTGCGTTGTATTTGTTTGTTAAAAAGTTGGTACACCTGTCTTTGCTCTTGTTAAGTTTTTGATTGTTCTCCACATCCACATAATCATTACCTTATGTACGATGGTTATTGTGGTACTTGTAGTCCGTTGTAGTCCATTGTATGCATTTTTTTGCTGTTGATTGCCATCAGCAATGGACTACAAGTGCAGGATATGCTCCCCTATATACATGCACAACTGCATATGGGTTTCAGCATATCCTGCCTGTTTAACACCACATCACGTTTTCTAATGGAAATTTCATGGGTGCCTGTACACCTCCTTTTTCTCTATGGACCGAATTACGTAGTGGTGAAATTTGTTATATGAAACGGGCTTTTCTCAGTTAAATTTATGGGTGAATGTACACCTCCTTTTGCGATATGGAACGACTTACTTGGTGGTGAAATTCTTTATGTGACACTGGCTTTTTTGGGGGAAAATGTATCGGTGAATGTACACCTCCTTTTGTGGTATGGACTGAAGTACTTAGTGGTGAAATTCTTTATGTGACACTGGCTTTTTTGGGGAAAATTTTGGGGTGATTGTACACCTCCTTTTGCGGTACGGGCCGAATTATGTAGTGGTGAAATTTCTAATATGAAATGGACTATTTTTTTAGTTAAAATCATGGGTGACTGTATACTTCCTTTTGTGGTACAGGCCAAATTACGCAGTGGTGAAATTTGTAATATGAAACAGGCTTATTTTGGAAAATGTATGGGTCAATGTACAGCTCCTTTTGTGTTATGGAACGACTTAGTGGTGAAATTCTTTATGTGACACTGGATTTTTTGGGGAAAATGTATAAGTGAATGTACACCTCCTTTTGCGATATGGACTGAAATACTTAGTGGTGAAATTCTTTATGTGGCATTTGCATTTTTTTCGGAAAATGTATGGGTGAATGTACTGTACACCTTTTGTGGTATGGACTGAAGTACTTAGTGGTGAAATTCTTTATATGACATTGGCTTTTTTGGGGAAAATTTCCGGGTGATTGTACACCTCCTCTTGCTGTACGGGCCGAATTATGTAGTGGTTAAATTTCTAATATGAAACAGGCTATTTTAGTTAAATTCATGGGTGACTATACACCTCCTTTTGTGGTACGTAGTGGTGAAATTTGCAATATGAACCGTCTTTTTTTTTGTGGTATGGAACGACTTACTTAGTGGTGAAATTCTTTATGTGACACTGTCTTTTTTTCGGAAAATGTATGAGTGAATGTACACCTCCTTTTGCGGTATGGAACAACTTACTTAGTGGTGAAATTCTTTATGTGACACTGGCTTTTTTGGGAAAATTTATGGGTGAATGAACACCTACTTTTGCGGTATGGACTGAGGTACTTAGTGGTGAAAATCTTTATGTGACACTGGCTTTTTTTTCTGAAAATGTATGGGTGAATGTACACCTCCTTTTGCGGTATGGACTAAAGTACTTAGTGGTGAAATTCTTTATGTGACACTGTTATTTTTTCCGTAAAATGCATGAGTGAATGTACACCTCCATTTGCGGTATGGACTGAAGTACTTAGTGGGAAAATTCTATATGTGACACTGGCTTTTTTTGGGGGGAAAATGTATGGGTGAATGTAGACTTTAGTCTGTATGAACCGAATTCCATTATCCTTTCATTGGTGAAATTTTTTATTTCAACCATGTTTTCTTCGGGAAAATTGACGGGTGTTTGTAGACCTTCTTTTGCAGTATAGACCGAATTACGGCGTCTTGGGTCCAGCAGTAAACATAATTAAAATGCAGATGACAACACACCACCAGATTTTGCCTTTACCATCTCTGCACAAGTAAATCAAGCAGCTTCAGTAAGTTGAAAAGATTCATGTGTTTTTATCTGCTCCGTCTGCACTCAATCGAATTGTGCGTAACATTCTTGCCCCCTGTGCAAAGTCATAACAAAAGGACTCCGTGCTGCCACCTCCACACTCTATCATTCTGCCACTCTGCGGTCTCCTCATGCTGCTGCCACCTCCACACTCTGTCATTGTGCCACTTTGTGGCCTTCTGATGCTGCCACCACCTGCAGACTCTGTCATTGGGCCACTCTGTGGTCTGCTCATGGTGCCGCCACTACCAGACTCTGTCATTGTGCCAATCTATGGTCTCCTTATGCTGCTGCCACCTCCACACTCGGTCCTTGTGCACCATATAGCACATAGTGGGACACTGCATCAAGATAAATCAGGCATGGATCAGCCAGGATTTCCACACACCAATGCCTGATACCTCAGACCAGATCATCCATGGTGCCACACCAACACTGACAAAAGAGACCAGTTTCTTCTGGCTACCTGCCTCAGCTACTATTCTGATGCTGTTACCCGCCTGATGCCACACATCTGATGCCAAGTGCTCGTTCTTTCACACACAATCTTCAGAGGGTACTGGTATTGCCACCCACCTCCACAGTATGTCACCTTGCCAATTTGTGGCCTCCTGATGCTGCCACCACCTCCAGACTCTATCATTCTGCCACTCTGTGGTCTTCTCATGCTGCTGCCACTTCCACACTTTGTCATTGTGCAACTCTGTGGTCTCCTAATTCTGCTGCCACCTCCTCACTCTGTCACCTTGCCACTCTGTGACCTCCTGATGCTTTTGCCACCTCCAGACTCTGTCATTGCGCCCCTCTATGATCTCCTCATGTTGTCGCCACCTCAACACTATGTCACTTGGCCCCTCTGTGGCCTCCTGATGCTTTCACTACCCGCAGATTCTGTCATTGTGCCACTCTGTGGTCTCCTCATGCTGCTGCCACCACCTCCACACTATGTTACCTTGCCACTCTGTGGCCTCCTGATGCTGCTGCCACCTCCACACTATGTCACCTTGTCACTCTGTAGCCTCCTGATGCTGCTGCCACCTCCACACTGTCATTGTGCCACTCTGTGGCCTCCTCTTGCTGCTTCCACCTCAACACTATTTCATTCCACTCTGTGGACTTCTCATGCTGTTTCCACCCTCCCTACTTCATTACTGGGCCACTATTTTGCCTTTTGGCCAGGCTGACATCATCATTTATTTGACCCTGATCTGTCAGAAGGAAGGAAAATGAGAAGCACAATGCATCCTGTCCTGTCTGTGTAGCGGCTGTAAGGCCTGTATGGTCCCATCAAAATTGGCTTATGATTTGGCAGCCAAAAGCAGAAGTGGGTACAAAACACAGAAGACATGCAAATATTCCATTCATGTGTCATCTCTATTTTGGATCCACTCCTGTTTTTTTTGGGCTTTACCAATACTGATGGATTACTGACCAAGTGCTGACCGAGTGAAGGCGGATGCTCCGCAGACAAGATCAGTTTTTTGGGGGTTATTGTTCTGATGGATCAGAGGAAGGGCAAAATAATCAGTGATTTCAACACAAAGTTACTGCTGACACCCACTCCACTCTGTCGGGTGGGCTCTACTTGTTTGAGCGTTTAATAGGACAAGTTCTCTATAGAGCTGAGCGAACACCAGGAAGTTCGGTTTTGCCGGGTTAGGCTGAACTTCATCGCAAAGTTCGAGTTCGGGACCCGAACTTGACCCAAAACCCGATTAAAGTCAATGAAACCCAAACTTTGGAGCACTAAAATGGCTCTGAAAAAGTAATAGAAAGGGCTAGAGGGCTGCAAAAGGAAGCAAAATGGGTGTAAGAGCTGGACAATTGCCATACAAACAAATGTCGATATGGAGTAGGAGGTTGAGGAGGTGGTGGGCGTGGCGATGTAGGTGGAAGTAGTGGTGGAGAAGGTAATCGCCAACAACACTGTTTTTTGTTTTTAACTTTTTATTTTCTTTTTTTTTATTTGGGTAGACCCCAAAACATTGGGAAATATAGAAAAGAAAACAAAGAAAAAGTGAGCTGGAGTACAACAAAGGCTGGGTGAGGCCGGTATACATGTCTATTCTGCACAAGGTACGGACAAGTCCTGTGGAATCCATGTCTGGTTCATTTTAATGAACTTGAGCTTGTCCACATTAGCTGTGGACAGGCGGCTGCGCTTGTCTGTGAGAACGCCCCCTGCCGTGCTAAACACACATTCAGACAATACACTGGCTGCATGGCAGGCCAGCACCTCCAAAGCGTAAAGAACAAGCTCAGGCCATGTGGCCGATTTGGAAATCCAGAAGTTGAATGGGGCAGACCCGTCAGTCAGTACGTGTAAGCTTGTGCACACATACTGTTCCACCATGTTGCTGAAATGCTGCCTCCGGCTAAGATGTTCCATATCAGCTGGTGGTGCTAGTTCTTGTGGTGTGCTGACAAAGCTCTTCCACATTTAAGCCATGCTAACCCTGCCTTCTGAGGAGCTGGCGGTGCCCCAGCTACGTTGGTGACTTCTTCCTCCTCCTCTGCCTTCGCATTGTGCTTCCAAAGAGGTCAAGGTGTCACATGGGAATGCCATCAGCAGTGCCTCTACCAGCATGCAGAATATATTTTACAGTCAGGTAAGCAGTGCAGGGGTAGTGTGAAACAAAAAAGGGGTACAGATCACCCAACAATCTAAACACCACCAAATTTACATAATATATTTCCCAGTCAGGTATGCAGTGAAGAGGAATTTTGAAAGAAAAGAAGGGTCATAAGGGTCCCCGTCATCCGGCATCTATTCGCCACGCTAAAGGATTATTTTGAAAATGTGTAGAAGTCATGCAGGGCCCCCACACTGCAGATTAATCATTGAGACATCATGGAGATTTTACATCAGATAACTACAGCACCCAACAATCTAAATGCCACTGAATTTACAGAATATATTTCCCAGTCAGGTATGCAGTGCAGGGGTAGTGTGAAAGAATAGCAATTTTTTTTACATAATTCACCACAAATTTATTTGGATCAAACCAAATTTTTTCCAAAACATTTGTTGACCCAGCGAATCGAATTTTTGAAAAATGTGCTCATCTTTCATGATGACCTATCCTGAGGTTAGGCCTTTAATATCTTGAACCTGGAAAAAACTTTCAAGCAATGCTTTCAATTATTCAATATTTTGTTCAGAAAGCTAAATAATTTTTATATAATCCTGGATGAAGGTGGCTTTATGTTCTGGAGAATAAACATTTATGATTCTTGAAATAACTGAGGATATCTTACAGAAAGAGTCAATAGCACAGTAATGTTTATCTACTGAAAACAGAATGAAGCCGGTTAAGTATATCCATGGGTCACCTTAGTCTTAGGAGGGACAGGCACTTTTATAGCATCTATAAGAACCAAAATGAGGCAATGTCTATAGGATCTTTGTCCTCTGAGATCACCTCACTTACTGTGTACAGGACCATATATTTTCATTACCCCATCATTTTGTTTTACACTCACAAGTTAATAACGATGACCTCGGCTGCTTTAATATCTAGAACACTCATTTACAGCCAAACTACCCATTTGCAGACTTCATTCACTTTAATGGGTGACTATCCCTATGTCTACTAAACACTTTGCATTCTAACAATTATTTACTGCTCACTCTGCAGGAAATAGATGTGAGGAGGTTGCAAATGAGATGAGACGGGCTGTGCTCACCTTACTGGAACCTGGCGTTATTTCCTCTGATTAACTGATCTGTATTTCCTTTACATGTGCTGTCTCTTCGTGTAGTCAGCTTTCTTTTAAGGTAGGCACAGGAAAGAAGGTGACAATGTTCTTGGATTAGGCTTTTGTGTATATAGTAACTTTGAGCGCTGTGTGTAAAGGTGGGGATTTTGTTTCATGGATGGTTCACTTCATGACTATTGAAATTGTTCTGCTATGCTTAAAGCAGATGAATTTTCTGGGATTTTGATGACAATCACCTTCTAAATTCTCTCAGTTGCAATCTTGTATAGATTCAAATAATCATCCTCTAAATTAATGGTCATACACATAGACATATATAGCATTAGGCTTTTGGGAATTCCAGTAATCTGGTAATAACATGGAAATGCAATATTAACAGCTTAACAGTATATGTCTTAAATGTACATCAGACTCATGCACTGAGCTTGTTCCATAGATGGCAGGTACCGGCTGATTAATGCAACTGACAGCTGACGGCAGTGAACAGGAATGGATAATTCCGATCCTGGTCACTTACCCCTTAGATGCCGCTAACAATAGTGACGACGACATCTGTGGGTTAGACAGAGGGAGGGTGGTCCCTGTGGTGAAATCACGTGGCTCCATTTGGCTGATATGACTGGGGTCTGGGGACTGGTAAAGCCACCCAAGGACTGTAATAGTGGGCTATCTGTGAAGCTGAGCCTGAAGTATGACATGAGGGAGAATCTAACAGACTGCAATAAAATTCTATTGGAGTCTATGATACAAGCGATCAGAAGATCACAAGAACAAGTCCTCTAAAGGGACTAAAACATACGGTAAAAAAAAGTTAAAATAAAAATATTTAAAAATATATAAATAGCAAAAATAAAAAAAATTACAGTGTACCAAAGTGAATAAAAAATAACAGAACTTAAGGCTCTTGGAAGGTAGGTAGGAATAAAAATAAAAATGCAAAAATGAAAATTGGCCGTAAGTGGTTAAAACTAATTCACATTTTATTGTATACCAAGGGGTTATATAACTTTTATTTCAGAGTTTTCCTTTATAGATGTATGCAAATGTTACAAACTATATCTATCTAGAACTGTCTCCGATGCATGACTAGACCCTACTGCTTCAGCAGGATAGTGTTCTCTTTCTCTACCTGACTCTGCGTTCTGTGTCTGCAACACATGCTTAGTCCTGGGATACTTTGAATAATATCATGAAGGCTTGCTATAACGGAGAGCCGGCGAAGCGCTCTTCCCCTGCAGTGCTGCCAGCATCCCGCTAGTGAGGAGAAACGAGGACATGGCCGGCGTCCTTTTCTCCATGGTGACAAGGGGGAGGGGAGGACCCAGCCGCCCACGATTCCTCAGTGTGGCCGGTGTCTTCCATGCCCTAGACAACGAGCAGGTGGGGAACTGAGCGCCGATGTTAATGAGTCCGCGCTCAGCTGTACTGAGATTTTGGACATGGGTCATGTGACGCTGGCCACGTCACATGATCCATCTAGAGTACCTATTTAAACAGGTAACCTACTGGCAATAGGTTGCCTGTGATTGGTCTTACTTCATATCTAGTGATTCCTGTAAGTGCGACTTCTACCTTTTGGCCTCGGCTTGTATTTGATTCTGACCTAGTTCTACCCCCTTTAATGACGTGATCTCTTGGCTCCTGAACTCGGCTTGTATTTGACCCTGATCTGGTGTTACCCCTGGTACTGACGCGACCTCCTGGCTTTTGACCTCGGCTTGTAATCATTTGGCATTGTAGTTTATTGTGTGCTTGTTTGCCCTCTTATCCTTGACCTTGGCCCATTGCTTCTATTGCTATTCTGTGCCGGCCTGGAAAGCCTTGCTTATGTGTGATCTGTCTCACTATTTTGTACTCTCTGTGTTGTTCCTTTTGTTAGGCCCCTGCACATACGTAATCTAGGGACTGCCGCCAGTTGAATGCCGTTGGATAGAATGGACCATGCAAGTAGGTAGGGATATAGATGTGGGTGGAGTTTAAGGCTGCATTCATCCCTACCTCGCGTGACAGAATCACAGGCCTTACCTAAAACCATGGACCCTATGCGAGTCCTTATGGATCAGGTACATAGTCTCGCCCAAATGGTGCAGGACTTGGCGGAGGGGCTACAGCAGCAGGAATTGCTTCAGGCCCCACCTGTAGTGGCCTCCTCCGCTCAGAATCTTGAACCTCATGTTAAGCTACCTTTATTTTACGTTTCTGAACAACAGAGAGTAGGCATTATCATCTCTTTGTTGCAGGGAGTCCCACAGGAATGGGCTTATTCTCTCCCCACGGATTCCCCTTGCCTAGATATTTGAAGCATTATTTCAGGCCATAAGTGTACTGTACGATGAACCCGATAAGTCGGCTGTAGCAGAGTCTCAATTAAAGTCTCTTAGTCAGGGGGACAGAATCGTGGAGGAATATTGCACCAAATTAGATATACCAATTCATGGTATATCTAATGCCTCGGAAATTCTTTTGTACCCTTCTCCTGACTGACACCTTTTAACAGTGAGATCCCCCTGATGCTTTTGAAGCTCTCTGTGGACCATGGCATTTGCGGTGGGATGCGACTAAGAAAATTTCAGGAAAGACCAACTAGAGCAGCTGAACTTTATTTGGGGTTAATCAGAGGCACTGTAAATGATGGCACATGTATGTTGACTCTGATTTCACATTTTTTTGAATGTGATTGCTTAATTCTGAACACAGTTACATCCCCAGTTATAAGAGGGTGTGCACACTTATGCAATCACATATATATTTTTTTATATATTTTTTCATCCCTCTACCTAAAAGATTTCAGTTTGTTTTTCAATTGAGTTGTACAGTTTATAGGTCATATTAAAGGTGGAAAAAGTTCTGAAATGATTTATCTGAAGTAACACTGTCAGAGGGTGCTACGACTGCTTGACCTGGCTGCGATCCTGATGTACTGGCTGTACTGATATGAAAATGCCTAAATAAAGAGGACTTTTGATTAACGTTTTGGTGTCCCTGCCTCTGTACACTGGTCACGTGAGTATGGTTTCCCACAAGTGGTGGAGGATGCGGGCAAGCTACCAGTGAGGCAAAAAGTTTTGCCTTAAGACAGTGGATCAAATGGAGGCAATACTACAGCAGCTGGTCCGGGCTAATACCCAACAAGCCGAGTGCAATGCACAGCAGCAAGCAGCGAACACCCAGCAACAGACAAACATCCTGTTGATTCAACAGATGGTGGCCATGCAAGAGACCCTGTGAGCATCCCAGCAAGGAACCCCACCTGTGGTGACCCCGTTTCCGTCTGCTGCCAGGGATAAAGTCAGGTAAGCGCTGAGGAATATGAGTTCTGAGGACGATGGGGAGGCATTCCTCACTGTATTTGAAAGAACGGCTGAGCAAGAAAACCTGCCGTCTGAACAATGGGCTGAGGTGGTGGCACCGTTCCTGGTAGGAGATGCCCAGAAAGCCAATTTTGACCTCAGCCGTGAGGACGCCCAGGACTATGAGAAACTTAAAGGTGAGGTCTTGGCTCGGATTGGGGTTAACACGTATGTGCGGGCGCAAAGTGTGTACCAGTGGGCCTTTTCAGAGACCCGGCCCGCCAGGTCTCAGGCATATGACTTGTTGCACCTGGTGAAGAAGTGGCTCCAGCCGGAGACCTTAAGCCCCTCCCAAATTATTGAGTGGATGGTAGTGGACCGTTTTGTGTGCACACTGCCGAGGGCTATACAGCGCTGGGTAAGTCAAGGAGACCCAGGCAACCTTGACCAGTTGGTTAACCCAGGACTTGATGCGGGACTCTGCTCAGTTAATGGAGAAATGCCAGCCCCCTTCCAACCTAGGGAGCCTGGAAAAAGGTCCCGACCTTCTATGGGGGGGAACGCTACACAGACTCCAGTGAGGCGAGTCCTGGGGACCCGCAAGGCCACTGTGATTCGGTGCTGGCGCTGCCAAGGCCCGGGATATGTTGCGGCTAACTGTCCTATGACTTCTTAACCCATGGATTGCGGGTTCATTCGCCGGGCCTCGTTCTATGCCCAACCTGTGTGTATTGCTGACCCCCTGCTGGCCGCTGATACGCCTACCTTGTGCCAGGTCTCTGTTAATGGGTACCCGGTCAAGGCACTGCTGGATTCTGGGAGCCTGGTAACCTGAGTCACTGATTTCAGAAGAAATACCAGGAAATCAGAAAATAGCCATAGTCTGTATCCATGGAGACCTCCGGGAGTATCCCTCAACAAGGGTTTTCCTGTCCGCATCAGGCAGGGAAGTACAACATGTTGTCGGGGGGGGGGGTGACATCTCCCTTATAATGTCATTTTGGAAGAAACGTACCCATTTTCTGGACACTGTGGAAGAACAGTAGGCATTCTCTTGGGGAGGAAAACTGTCCGGGCCCTGAACCCGACTACCCAGATGCTCGGGTACAAGCTATAGGGGTCACCACCACAGATATATAGTGTAAACCTGATAGGTTTACCCTAGAGGTGTTGGCTGGTGAGACGGTAGAGACCCCATCCATCTTGGACCTGGAGGTATCCCGAGAAACGTTCGGGACAGCCCAGCTCGAGGATACTACATTGGTGCGGGCGAGAGAAGGGGTAACCATAATAAATGGCGTGGCTCAGCACCCAGGAGCAGAATCTGTTTTTCCCCACCTGGCTTTTAACCAAGACCTATTGTACAGGGTGGACAAGGTGCAACAATAGGTAATAGAGAAGCTGGTGGTACCCCACCCTTACTGCTGTATGTTGTTAGACTTGGCCCACAAGCATGTACTGGGAGGTCATCTGGGGGTGAAAAATACCCAAGAGCGAATATTGCAGAGTTTTTCATGGCCCGGGATACATGAGGAGGTTAAGAGGTTCTGCCAGGCCTGCCCTGTGTGTCAGATAACCAGGCCCAGCCCCATTACCGCAGTCCATTGGTACCTATGACAATCATAGAGGTACCGTTTGAAAGGATAGCCAATTAGCCATGGACCTGGTAAGCCCCATAAATAAGTCGACCAGCGGTCACCAGCATATCTTGGTGGTTTTAGATTACGCTACCAGATATCCTGAGGCAATTCCACTGCACCATACGTCGGCTAAGCTTAGAGCCAAATAATTAATGGGCATGTTTTCTCGGGTAGGGATACCCGAGGAGATCTTGACAGACCAGGGAACTCCCTTCATGTCGAAGGTCATGAAGGAACTCTGCCGGTTGTTAAATGTTAAACACTTACACACGTTTGTTTATCATCCCCAAACAGATGGACTTGTGGAAAGGTTTAACAAAACAAAACTTTAAAGACCATGCTCAAGAGAGCCATGTCCAAAGATGGGAAGGACTGGGATCTTTTGCAGCAATGTATTATTCGCTGTATGAGAAGTGCCCCAGCCTACACTGGGTTCTCACCCTTGGAACTATTGTACGGCAGACATCCTCGGGGGTTGCTTGACGTTGCTAAAGAAGCATGGGAGCAACAGCCCACCCCACACAGGAGTGGTATCGAACACATAGAGAAAATGCAAGAAAGAATAGGGATAGTTCTGCAGATTGTCCGAGAGCATATGAAGGCGGCACAACTGGCCCAGAGCCGGGTATACAACCGGGCCGTCCAGGTAAGGAATTTTAACCAGGGCGACCGGGTACTGTTACTTGTGCCCATGGTCGACAGTAAATTCCTTGCCAGGTGGCAGGGACCCTACGAAGTGATGGAGAAAGTAGGACCAGTAAACTTCAAGGTATAACTGCCAGGTCGGCGAAAGCCAGAGCAGGTATACCATGTTAACTTACAAAAGCCCTGGAAAGATAGGGAGAGTCTTTTTGGGGACAGCCAACTCTCTGTCTTGTCTGTGGGGAAGGCTCCGGTGCCACCAGTGATCCCGGAGAAAGCCTCCTCTGCGAAGAAGATAGCTGATGGCCTGTCTACTAAACAGATTCAGGAGGCCAGAGAGTTTGTGAGTCGGAATAGGGATGTATTCTCCGAACTTCTAGGATGCACCTTCATAGTCCGACATGACATTGTCACCGAACCCCATGTCAAAGGTCGCTTAAAGCCATATCGGGTGCCTGAGTCTCGACAAGCCATCTCTCATTGAAGAGTCTCGGAGTAAGTGGGCTAGTCCAATAGTCCTTATACCAAAACCAGACGGAACGTTACGGTTCTGTACTGACTTCTGGAAGCTTAATGAAGTATCAAAGTTTGATGCTTACCCCATGCCTCGGGTCGATGAATTGATAGATTGATTAGGGCAAGACCGATACTTTTCGGGCTTGGACCTCACAATATGGTACGGACAGGTGCCCTTAATGGAGGCTGTAAAGGAGAAAACTTCCTTTGTCACCCCTGAAGGGCTGGTTCAATATAAGGTGTAACCCTTTGGCCGGCTTTAAACGGTTAATGGGTATCATCCTCTGACCCCATCGTCAGTATGCTTTGTCATATATAAATAAGAACCGCGCTGCTTTCAGAGCAAACTCCAGACACCCAATTGGTGATCCACTTCTCTTGGTCGGTTTGCAAGACAGCAACAAACACCACACCGATGCCCCCTGTATCATAGAAATTCACACAATAGTGAAGCACCGCCAACAGGGTTAAAAAGCTGCAGATGATAAATACTCACAAAAGCAAGTATGTTCAGGTAGCAAACAGTTGGGCATCCACTACTCCTGCTTCTCAGCTGTCCCAATCAATATCCTTTGCAGCACTTCACCCTGCCGTGTGTGTCAGAGATCACCGAACATAGTGAAGCATAGCCTCAGATACATACATAAAATACTTTATTGCACTTACTACATGCAGGTCACATAAAAGCGATAATACAAAACTCTCCTTCCAGCCCGACCCGGGTTTCGCTTTTGCGCTTCGTCAGGGGCGATAAGCTCAGCCCATTTCTGGGTGGATTTATATCCCACAATCAATCCTCCCACTTTCTGATCATTGTTATAAATCATTTATAAAAACTAAAAAACAATCCTATCATAAATAGTATTCAAACTCTTGGACATAGCTAGGATATACTCAAAACATTACTTATTTCTCCTAAGATCATTTTACACATATCTCGCAGTCTATTCAATCCATTCATAAAAAACCCCGCTCACATGACCTTCACATGATCAGTGTGAACGCGCTGTAAAACGCTTAGGTGTGTACCTAGGGTAAATGTGATTTAAAACCATGCTTGATCTAAAGTAGTGCGGCAATATTACCTCTTTTTAGCGGGGATTAAAAATAATGGGCTTTATGTAATGAGATAGATTCTATTATGGAGAAAGTAATTTCTTGTATCCCCTGTCCTTTTCTTTGGAGCCCGTCGGAAAATAGGAACTCGGTTTAGGTCTTTTTTTTTTTTTTGATAAATGCAGTATAATATATTGACAATCGTAATGAATGAGGAATCACTTCCTTGTTCACGGTGATCATGTGAATGGTCATGTGAGCGGGGGGCTTTTATGAATGGATTAAATAGACTGCAAAATATGTGTAAAATGATCTTAGGAGAAATAAGTAATGTTTTGAGTATATCCTAGCTATGCCCAAGAGTTTGAATACTATTTATGATAGTATTGTTTTTTAGTTTTTATAAATGTATTTATAACAATGATCAGAAAGTGGGAGGATTGATTGTGGGATATAAAACCACCCAGAAATGGGCTGAGCTTATCGTTATCGCCCCTGACGAAGCGCGAAAGCGAAACCCGGGTCGGGCTGGAACGAGAGTTTTGTATTATCGCTTTTATGTGACCAGCATGTAGTAAGTGCAATAAAGTATTTTATATATGTATCCGAGGCTATGCTTCACTATGTTCAGTGATCTCTGACACACACGGCAGGGTGAAGTGCTACAAGGGCTATTGATTGGGACAGCTGAGAAGCTGGAGTAGTGGATGCCCAACTTTTGGCTACCTGAACATACTTGCTTTTGTGAGTATTTATCCTGCAGCTTTTTAACCCTGTTGGCGGTGCTTCACTATTGTGTGAATTTCTATGATACAGGGGGCATCGGTGTGGTGTTTGTTGCTGTCTTGCAAACCGACCAAGAGAAGTGGATCACCAATTGGGTGTCTGGAGTTTGCTCTGAAAGCAGCGCGGTTCTTATTTATATGAGACTGGACTAGTGTGAATTAGCTCAATTCACAGAAGAACCTGCAGCGCAAATCCTGAAACAAACCAAAGTCATTTTACCTTTCTTTGAACTGTCAGTATGCTTTGGCCTATCTCGATGATATCATAGGGGGAGATTTATCACACTGGTGTAATGTAGAACTGGCTTAGTTAGCCATAGCAACCAATCACATTCCACCTTTTATTTTTCACAGCTACTTTGGAAAATAGAAGGTGCAATCTGATTGGTTGCTATGGCTAACTAAGCCAGTTCTACATTACACCAGTGTGATAAATCTCCCCCATAGTGTTTAGCATGGACTGGGAGAGTCACTTACCCAAGGTGCATGCGGTGGTGGACTCTCTCTGGAAAGCAGGATTGACCGATAACCCGAAGGTATGTATGATAGGATTAGAAGAAGCTCGGTACCTGGGGTATGTAATTGGAAGGGGAGTCATTAAACCCCAGGTAAATAAAATATAAGTAGAGTTGAGCAAACACCTGGATGTTCGTGTTCGAGAAGTTCGGCCGAACTTCATGAAAATGTTCGGGTTCGAGATCCAAACTCGACCCGAACTTGACACCGAACCCCATTGAAGTCAATGGGGACCCAAACTTTTGGGCACTAAAAAGGCTGTAAAATAGCCCGGGAAAGGGCTAGAGGGCTGCAAAAGGCAGCAAAATGTAGGTAAATCCCCTGCAAACAAATGTGGATAGGGAAATGACTTAAAATAAAATAAATAAAAATTAACCAATATCAATTGGCAACTTGGAGGAGGAGGTGGAATACGAGGTTGGGGTGGCGTCAGGTGGGAATGCTATGGGAGTTGAAGTTCTCATCACAGCCTAAAAGGATTCATGTCTGCCTGCAGTGCCACAGGCCTCATTCACAGACTCAGGGCCATGGCAACCATACATGGGAGTTGAAGTTGTCATCACAGCCAAAAAGGAATCATGTCTGCTTGCAGGGCCACAGGCCATATTTAAACATTAAGGCCCACGGGACCCACAAAGAGGAGAGTTAAAATCACGCCAAGACAGTATTGATTTCACCCAGCAATGCCATAGGCCTCATTCACAGATTCAGACCCATGGCACCCACAAAGAGAAGAGTTACAATCATGCCAAATCAGTATTGATTTCATCCAGCAGTGCCACAGGCCTCATTTACTAATTCAGGAGGACCATGGCCCCCTGCAAAAAGGAGAAAGGTCCCGTAACAGCAACACAGGCCTTAGGTCAACCTGCAATGGAACAGGCCATTATCATTTATGTAGGCCCCTGACACCCAGACAGAGGAGAGGTGATTTGACAGTAAAAAGAGTTGAATGTCTCCCACAAAGACAGCAAGCAATTAAACAAAATATAGGCCCCTGACACCCACACAATGGGGCAGTCATTTGACAGTAAAAAGAGTTAAATGTCTCCCAGCAAGACAGCAAGCAGGTAAACGAAATATAGGCCCCTGACACCCACACAATGTGGTGGTCATTTGACAGTAAAAAGAGTTAAATGTCTCCCACCAAGACAGCAAGCAATTAAACTAAATGTAGGCCCCTGGCACCCAGACAGAGGCATTATGTTACCCACCAATGGAACAGGCCACGTTCAGTTATTTAGACCCCAGCACCCAGACAGAGGAGAGAGGTCCCATAGCAGTAAAACAGGCATCATGTTACCCACCAATGGAACAGGCCACTTTCAGTTATTTAGGACCCTGACACCCAGACAGGTCATTTGACAGCAAAAAGAGGTTAATGCCACGCACCAAAGCAGCAGGCGATTAGCTGAAATGTAGCCCCTGGCACAAAGACAGAGGAGAGGTTCATTCAAGTGCCCTGGAGTACAAAAATGTATGGTTGAGTGTGAGGCAGTTATAAATGTCTATTCTGCACAAGGGATGGACAGGTTCTGTGGGATCCATGCCTGGTTCATTTTTATAAACGTCAGCTTGTCCACGTTGGCTGTGGACAGGCGGCTGCGTTTGTCTGTAATGCCGCCCCCTGCCGTGCTAAATACACGTTCCAACAATACACTAGCTGCACGACAGGCCAGCACCTCCAAGGCATGAAAGGCTAGCTCTGGCCATGTGGACAATTTGGAGACCCAGAAGTTGAATGGGGCCGAACCATCAGTCAGTACGTGGGGGCATGTGCACATGTACTGTTCAACCATGTTGTTGAAATGCTACCTCCTGCTAACACGTTCCCTATCAGCTAGTGGTGCAGTTAGCTGTGGCGCTGTGACAAAACTTTTCCACATCTTGGCCATGCTAACCCTGCCTTCAGAGGAGCTGGCCGTGACACAGCTGCGTTGGCGACCTTTTGATCCTCCTCTGCCTTCGCTTTGTGCTTCCACTTGTCCCCCCGTGTCAGTTGGGAATGCTCTCAGGAGCGCGACAATCAGCGTGCGCTTGTACTCATGTATTTTCCTATCATGCTCCAGTGCGGGAATAAAGGTGGGCACGTTGTCTTTGTACCGGGGATCCAGCAGTGTGGCCACCCAGTAGTCAGCACACGTTAAAATGTGGCAACTCTGCTGTCGTTGCGCAGGCACTTCAGCATGTAGTCGCTCATGTGTGCCAGGCTGCCCAGAGGTAAGGACAAGCTGTCCTCTGTGGGAGGCGTATCGTCATCGTCCTCCGTTTCCCCCCAGCCACGCACCAGTGATGGGCCCGAGCTGCGTTGGGTGCCACCCCACTGTGAACATGCTTCATCCTCATCCTCATCCTCGTCCTCCTGTAGTGGGCCTTGGCTGGCCAAATTTGTACCTGGCCTCTGCTGTTGCAAAATACCTCCCTCTGAGCCACTTCTAAAATACTAGCCTGAAAGTGTTAGAAATGACCCCTCTTCCTCCTCCTCCTTAGCCACATCCTCTTCCATCATTGCCCTAAGTGTTTTCTCAAGGAGACATAGAAGTGGTATTGTAATGCTGATAACAGCGTCATCGCCACTGGCCATGTTGGTGGAGTACTCGAAACAAGGCAACAGGGCACACAGGTCTCGCATGGAGGCCCAGTCATTGGTGGTGAAGTGGTGCTGTTCTGCAGTGTGACTGACCCGTGTGTGCTGCAGCTGAAACTCCACTATGGCCTGCTGCTGCTCGCACAGTCTCTCCAGCATGTGCAAGGTGGAGTTCCACCTGGTGGGCACGTTGCATATGAGGCGGTGAGCGGGAAGGCCCAAGTTACGCTGTAGCACAGCCAGGCGAGCAATGGCAGGATGAGAAGGTCGAAAGCGCGCAGGTGGCAAATGCTCTTTTTGCTGGGCGGCAGGTGCCAATGTTCACCCAAAGGCGAAGGAAGAGGCCGAGGCAGCAGCGGAAGATGGAGCTGGAGGGTCCTGAGCCCTTTCTTGTTTTTGAAGGTGCTTATTCCACTGCAGCCCATGTCTCTCATGTAGATGCCTGTTCATGCAGGTTGTGCTAAGGTTCAGAACGTTAATGCCTCGCTTCAGGCTCTGATGGCACAGCGTGCAAACCACACAGGTATTTTTGTCAGCACATTGTGTGAAGAAGTGCCATGCCAGGGAACACCTTGAAGCTGCCTTTGGGGTGCTCGGTCCCTGGTGGCGGTGGCCAGTAGCAGGCGAACTCTCTTAGCGACGGCTGTTCTGCTTTTGCCCCCTGCTCCCTCTTTTTCTACGCTGTTGGCTTGGTCTCACCACTGCCTCTTTCTCTGAACTATGAAAGTCAGTGGCACGACCTTCATTCCATGTGGGGTCTAGGACCTCATCGTCCCCTGCATCGTCTTCCACACAGTCTTCCTCCCTGACCTCCTGTTCGGTCTGCACACTTCAAGAAAGATGCAGCAGTTGGCACCTGTGTTTCCTCATCATTAGAGACGTGCTGACTCTGCTGGGGTGGTATTCCCATGTCCTCATCAGGAAACATAAGTGGTTGTGCGTCAGTGCAATCTATGTCTTCCACTGGTGGGGAAGAGCCAGTTGGATGCCCTTGGGAAACCCTGCCAGCAGATTCTTCAAACAGAATAAGAGACTGCTGCATAATTTGAGGCTCAGACAGGTTCCCTGATATGCATGGTGCACCAGATGGTTCCTCTCTATGCAAAATTTTAAGTTTACAGTGGAACATAGGTCCAGGACGCTGAAGGGGAATGCAGACGCCATGTCCAGAGTCCACTGTATGGCATGTGTTCACCCCCACAGGTTTGAACAAAGGAGTGGGGGAGGGTATGTGAGGCAGTGACAGGAGTCATTTATGAGGGGAGATATGTTTCACCCAGAATATTGCAGAAAGCATTCTAAAAGTGGCATGCTTATGCCAGGAATGTGTCACCTATGTGCCCAGCCTTGGTGGAGTAAAAGCCCTAGTCTAGGTGTCCACTAAAGTAGTTGGTGGACACCATATAGAAAGTATAGCTGGTTTCAGCTAGTCCATGGCGGGCTTTTACTGGGAACAGGCAATGTGCTGGGTGGATGCCTGTTCCCCATGCTGATGTCCAGGGATCCAATTTAATCCTGCTGCTGGATCTTAGGTGTGGCTCAGTCTGGAGGAAAGGCAGACAGTGTGAAGTAACACTGTCAGAGGGTGCTACGACTTCTTGACCCGGCTGCGATTATGATGTACTGGCTGTACTGATATGAAAAAGCCTAAATAAAGACGTTTGATGAACGTTTTGGTGTCCCTGCCTATATATATATATATATATATATATATATATATATAGTGGTAAAGTGTATGGTCAAGTCCTGGAGGGAGTGTATATCTCACCCAGGTTCCTCAACTGGGTGAGGTAGATAAAATCCAGAATAGTTAAAAGGGTCTCAGCAATGTGTATGTTCTTGGGCTGGATTTTATGGATTGGGAAGGTAGAAGGCAGTGGGACCTCCCAATCCACCCTCCCCATTCCAGGACAGGTTTCTCCCCTAGCCTGAGGGATCTCCAACTGAAGTCAGTTGGGATCATTAAGGGGAAATAAAAACCAGGTCTCAGGCTGTCAGTCTGGGGAGTTGATGTCTGGAGACAAATCCAGGAGGCTAGCTGCTGTCCTGTCTAAAGATATCCCTGAATGCCTGTGAGAAAAGGGTTTAATAGGTGAGCCAGTTACAAACCTGTATTCGGTAGTGCTCAGACGAGCAGGATTTGTTTTATTTTTTGTTGCCAAAAGTGAAAGGCTGTTTTATTTGGCTGTTTCTACCACAATAAAGTGGAACTTTATTTTGAACTTATCCTGTTGTCTGCATCTGAATCTGTCATAGCTGCCCTCGCTGAAAGAACAATCCCTGACTATATATATATATATATATATATATATATATATATATAGTGAGAGAGAGAGAGAGAGAGAGAGAGAGAGATAAAATCATACTTCTGATATATTTGAATGCATAATATGTGGCAATTACTACTCTGTTCTAAATATATAAAATAATATATGGAAATATATTATGGCTAAAAATGGGTATGTATATATATTAAATTTAGCCTCTATCTCTGAAAAGTTTCTGCTGGGATTTGAACTCACAGCCTTGTACATTAGAGGCAAGGACCTTATCCACTCAGCTATAAAGCTGAATGCTAAATTGTGTCAGAAAACCTCATAGTAGTTTCTTTTTCTGATGTAGTAACTTACTATTTATAGCTGAGTGGATAAGGTCCTTGCCTCTAATGTACAAGGTTGTGAGTTCAAATCCCAGCAGAAACTTTTCAGAGATAGAGGCTAAATTTAATATATATACATACCCATTTTTAGCCATAATATATTTCCATATATTATTTTATATATTTAGAACAGAGTAGTAATTGCCACATATTATGCATTCAAATATATCAGAAGTATGATTTATCTCTCTCTCTCGGTTATCGTCCGGCGTCCTCTATCACCTTACAATGAACAGGTGGGGAACTGAGCGCCGATATAAATGAGTCGGCGCTCAGCTGTACTGAGATGTGGGACATGTGTGGCCACATGACATGACCCATCTAAAGGACCTATTTAAAGAGGAAACCTGCTGGCCACAGGTTGCCTGTGATTGGTCTTACTTCATATCTAATGATTCCTGTATGTGCAGCTTCTACCTTTTGACCTCGGCTTGTATTTGACTCTGACCTGGTTCTACCCCCTGTATTGACGTGATCTCATGGCTTTTGACCTTGGCTTGTAATCACTTGGAATTATAGTTTATTGTGTACTTGTGTACCCTCCTATCCTTGACCTAGGCCATTGCTTCTATTGCTATTCTGTGCCGGCCTGGGAAGTCTTGCTTCTGTATGATCGGTCTCACTATTTTGTATTCTCTGTGTTGTTCCTTTCATTAGGCCCCTGCACGTATGTAAGCTAGAGACTGTCGCCCAGTTGTACGCTGTCGGTTAGGACGGACCGTGCAAGTAAGTAGGGATAGAGGTGTGGGTGGAGTTTAGGGCTACACTCATCCCTACCTCGTGTGACACTTGCTTTTTTAAACCCAGCCATGTCTCTCACTCATTGCTTGAGTATCAGTTTTCTATTCCATTGATTCCATATTGGCTCCCTGTTTCCTTACTCCATTTCCTGACTCTGCTTTTGTTTGCTTCTTCTAGATTGTCATACCTAATTGATCTTCTGGTTCTTTCACACAGTGATCAATGTCTGATGCCAAATTCTGTCACTGTTGCTGCATCCCACTGCCAACTAGTGCCTACTTTGAGGGTCATCTAGAGATGTAACTCATTAAGTCCAAGCCTCTTTGTTGGAATCCCTGGTAGTGATCAGAAGTATGCCTTGAATAACTTGAGATAATGTATATAGAGTATGGCTGTCTAGCAAATAAGTAACATGGACAGCGTTGAAGAATGTCGGAAAAAGGTCAAGGTAAAAGGTAAAGGCAACTAGGACAATCTAACAAAGAGAATCATCCCATATTATCGACACAAATTTCACTTTACATTACAACTTTAGGACCATCATTGTATTCTTTTTAAGGAAAAGTTTCACCCCATTTTCATCCCAGTTCAGTGTTCCCAACAAGATGTCTGGTAGGTAGTTGGAGAGATAAGAGATACATTAATTTTTGCATTCGTTCTTACATGTTAACCAGTTGGATAACGATAAGCAGATGCAGAGGTTCTAAATGTGCTTCGTTCTGATGCCTGTGGGGACCCAAAGACCACATTGCAGTTCGGCAGTTATAACAATGGGAAGCACACATAAGAGATGGGATGATAATAGATTGCTCATAATAATTGAGAGCAACCATTGCAGGTTTTGCATTGGAGCTTATATTTATGTCTATATTATTCTAATATCTTTCCTAACTCCTATCAGTGCTGATGTGTCAGAGTCTGCATTGGGAATGGTTAAAGGAAATGTACCTATTAAAACCAAATAATAACATATCTCCTGTTCTTCTAATCTCTTTTTATTTTCTGATTGTAGATTTTTGTATTCTATTTCTTGGACATGATTATGAGGGCAGCAATCTTGTCTGAGCTGTTCTTAGCTGCATTTTCAGAGCATTAAGAAAATTTCTTTATAGCAGCCACATGTTCCATAGACACACTGGTCAGGAGGGGACCTCATTGACTTCTATCAGAGAGTTTTCTAGGTATGCACTGTGACCTGTGCAGAGGTCATTGTACAAGGAAAGAATAGATAAGATCTGACAATAATCTATTGTGAATGGTGCTTCTTTTGTTCAATGGTCCAGCCAAACTTGGAAAATAGGGCAGTATAGATATAAAGCTGTATGAGCCAGAATATGTTTAGTGCTTTTAGGTGCATGGGTGTGGTGGTTTGGTGGAAGATAAGGTTCAGAAAAATGATGATAAATGGGCCATATATGGAGATGAGTTAGATTAGGGGATGTGATAGGCCAACCCAAAAATATGTGTTTTTTGGAAGAACCTAAAACTGTGTATATTGTGTTTTAGCCTAATTTTTTGGGGTAAAGCATTCCAGAGAACTGGTGCAGCTCAGGAGAAATCTTGGAGTGGGGAGTGAGAGGTTTGGATTATGGTGGATGTTAGTCGTAAATCATTTGCATAGAGCAGAGGTAGAGTGGTAGACAGAGATGAGGGAAGAGATAAGCAGGTAATTGCAGTAAAGTGATCTGTACTGACCAAGAATTGGCATAGATAGTGACATGGGAAATTAAAAATAACATCACCAAAAATTTTCTAAGAGTATGCCAAAAATAAAAACGTTATTTAAACAATAGGTCATTTTCTGATGACGCATTTCATTTAATTTATTCCAGAGGAAAGAACAGAGGTGTTCAATAGTGTGCATAGTTATATGAAAAGATGCCCTAGAATTGTCATTTTATAGGGAACTAGTTGAAGGACCCAGCGTTGCCCGGGATAGTGAATAACTGTTTTTAGCTATAACAAAATAGAATGGGTTAAAAAAAAATCATTTTGCACATAGAAATCACAAACCAAAGACAAAAATTGTATTATGAAAAATCAAAAAGTAATAGAATCATTTAATATCATGTATTCAACACCACAGATATGCAACACAGATTAACTAAATGATTACCCAAGTAACATGAAGTACTTTATCTGCAACTCCTTATTCCAGAGCCTTTTGATAAACAACATTCTTCATTTTACCTTCCAGCGCAAAGGTGAACAGATTTTTGGCAGTTCCAACTCGAACAGGCCACTTAAAGCTGACCGTGAGAAAACCATGGAGATTGCAAATCGATTCCTGCTACTTTCAAGGATTGTCCCTGAGCCTTGTTGATGGACATTGCAAATGCCAGACAAACTGGAGGCGTTTAAAATCAAAAGGCAAATCAGATGGAATGAGAAAAATTGTTGGAATAAAAACCTCCTCTCCTTTGGCACATCCTATAAAAATGGTTGCTTCAATTACATATGGAAACAGGTTCTTAATGAAAAGTCTTGTTCCATTACACAGTTTTGGGGGATCGAAATTTCTCAACAGCAAAATAGGTGCTCCAGGTTTTAGAAAGAGGTTGTGAGGAGGAAGTCTTTGTGGCTTTGTGGAACTTGGTTGGATAGAATAATTCTTGAGCAGGGTCTGTCACTGTATCGACTGACTTGTAGGTCCTGCACACACCGGGAAGGAGACTTTGAATTTGAAGATTAGGCTTGTTGACACCATCATTTTTAGGAGCCAGAATAGCCCTTTCACACAGCCAGCCAGATTTTCTGAAGTTGAGTTGAATGTTTGGAAAAACCTTTGCTTTAACTCGTCAATTGATGTCACAATATAGTAAAAGTTGCTTGGAAACATAATCTGTCCATTGATTGAGTTTACTGGTGCCTTGCTATCGCCAATGGTCAGCAGCTGGCTAGAGAACAGTCCAGCAGAAACATTGCCTGTCACGTGGACCCTCATGTTTGTGTTTAGCGACATTTTCTTCACTTTTGGGTCCCGCCACATGCCAGGGCAGTGCTGCTTTGTCACCACATTGTGCTGCGCCCCTTAGTCAGAGTAGGTCCCACTTAAAGAGGCAACCTTGGCATGGTGAGTGGGTTTATGCCTTTTGATCAAAATGTACACTAATGCTTCTTGTACAGCATGCAGTATAGGGGGCTGTACACATTAATAGAATGCTGAGAAGCAATTGATCAAAGCATAGCATTGTGGATGTGCGACCAAGTGCTCTCTCTCCTGGATATTTGCATTTTCTTCACTTGTGTCCAAAGGTACGATGCTTTGAGGCAGGTATTGAGTTCATCTGCAGGGGTTGATCTTGGAATAACAGGTAGTGGTTTGACGAAAGTCACCTGCCAAAACAACTACTCCTCCCATGATAGACATGTTGCCACGCACATCTTGCAGCAGTCTGTCCCCTGCTTCCAGAGCCCTCTTGTGTGACATGGTACATTCATCCCAAATGAAGACACTGCACTGATCCCTTGGCAGTATTACACACTGGGCTGTCACTGTGAGTAAGGTTAAGCGGTAGCTTGAATGTGGAATGTGCTGTCTTGTCACCAGTTAAAAGTGTAGCTGCAACTCAAGAAGATGCCACTGCAAGTGCAATCTTTTGTTGTTGCCAGAATTTTGCCAGGAGCAAATTGATTAAAAATGTTTTTCCTGCTCTACCTGGAGCATCAAGGAAAACAATCCCACCTTTGTTGGTTCCAGTCAAAATTAAAATTTGGTTGTAGGCATCTCTGTGGTCGGGTACCAACAGTCGCTCGTTGTGAGAGACAAATGCTATCAGCTCATTAATGTTATAGTTTGTTTCTATGTAAATCTCTTTGCACATTTGGTTAGCTTCATGATCTCTTGATGGAGAAGTAGGTAAGCCAAGAAGCTGTAATGTTTTTCCAGACATTGCCATGCTCTGGTCTTCAAGGAGAATTAAGGCTTTGTTGAAAATGTCTTCAGTGAAGTTGATAAGTTGCTGAGGATTTTCCCTTCTAACCTGCATGATGATGTCCTCCCTGAGATCAATTTTGTTCTTTTCGAAATCTCAAGGGGATTTAAAATGTTACAGGTTGTTAGAAGAAGGTGTCTTAGTCAATTTGGTGTTTGTGTGGCTGCTGCTTTACTGAGGGTCATGTCTCAGTGTCCGTCATTTTCCAGAAGACCTTGTCTTTGGCAAGCTTCCTGGAATATTTCACAGACATGGCCCCCGACTGTCTTCAGGTCAGAAAATGATGTTGGGCCCTTGACAACATGAAGTAACATGCGCAGGTAGAAGCACTCTGCATTTGACGGATAAACAGTGTAAATGCGACCAATAGTATAATTTTCTTTGACCCTTGGATGGCCTTCAATATCAAGCTCCTGTTTCCTCCTTTCCAGTATTTTTCTCGATGAGTTCCAAGTGTAGTACTTTGGTAGATCACAGTAGAGAATTGCTTTTGCAAATGGATCTTGTTGACATAGTTAAAAAAATGCCAAGAGGGTGGTATTAGGTGTTAGGAGCTGCTGGCGCGAGTTTGCTGGGTCAAAGTAAATCCTCTGTCCATTTTCCAAATGAACACTGAGATGCACAACTGGGGGGTAGCGCTCATGAATGGAGAACCCTAGAAAACTCCTAACAGCTTCATTGCTGCTGATGTACCTGCCCATCTGGAATGCCTGCACTTCATGAAGAATAAGTAAATTTTTCTGAAGTTTGAAAACTGCTTGATCACTTCCTTTGTGGACATATGTACTTGATTGATTTTACAGAGTAGCAAGATTCAACGTTGTTGTGCGCACAGAAAATTTTTGAGAGCAAAGGTTTGTAAGGCACCACCCACTTGTTATCAATTTCTATCTCTTGGAGTGATGTTCCAACACACACACTGGCGTAACTATAGGGGTCGCAGCGGTCACAATTGCGACCGGGCCCCTTAGTCAGGGGGCGAACAGGGCCCTCCTTGCCAGTGGCATACAGCCAAGACGCAGTGCGGGGGGGAGGTGCCTTTGGGCTGTAGCACAGTGCGCATCATATTTTCCCCTTAAAGGCGCACCAGAGCCGATAAATACGGGCTGGAGGACTGGATGCTCTGTGAATGAAGACATTAGCTACCAATCAGGATATATGCATCCAGTCCCGCGCTGCAGTCTCCTCTTCTATATCAGCTGTTACCTTGGCCCCTTCTCCTCTGGTCATGAAGGCTGCTTCTGAGCTTCGGTAGTTGCGCCCATCCCCCACTCCCAGCATAACTTTTCCGAGCAGGAGCCCTCAAGGAAGGATGGCTGGTGGCTGACTTTCTGGCTGTTAGCTGCAGCCTGAAAGGTCTGCTAGTCTCCTGTCACTGCATGCAGCTCAGCATGGGCAGGGAGTCTCCATCTACTTCCTGATAGAAGGGATCAGAACTGGAAGAGAAGTCTGAGGTAACAAGCTGACAGCAGACTACAGGTGACACAGGAGAAGGGGAGGCATGTGTGGGTTCTCATATGAGGTGTGCCTGTATGTATGTATGTATAAGTATACATGCTTGTGACCTCAGTAGATGGTGGCTAATCGCCAATAGTATGGTTTCAGGGCCACATGTTCCCATCTCTCAAATTGGCCCTCAAGGCAAAAAAATACTGTATTCCCACACTACTTCCTTCCTCATGTGTATTATTGGTGTTTTAAAACTTCACTTTACTAGTGTCTTTTTTTCATAAATGTATAGGGCAAGTCAAGTGATTCTGATTATTATTGCAAAGCTGTCTTTGACGTTTTCCCTCATCTGTCTTCACAGCACAGTTCTGAAGAGTGAAGACCCCTGTGGCTCACTGTTGATGGACCCACTACCTCCCTCCTATATCACTGGCCATATATACTATACATATTCTGCCCTGTGATCTGTCCAGAAAATGCAGGAGATCAGACAATGATCTCATGCTTCTCCTGGGGGCTAATTAGAGTATATTCACACGACCGTATGTATTTTGCATTCTGCAAAATGCAGATATGCAGAAGATACAGATGACGTCTGTGTGATGTGCATCCGTTTTTTTTCCCAACGCCTATTCTTGTCCACAAAATGAGCAATAATAGCACATGTTCTATATTTTTGCGTACTTCGGTATGGACAAAGGGATCTGCTGTTCACAGTTTTTGCGGCCCAATTTAAATGAATGGGTCCACATCCCATCGGCAAAAATTGAGATTGGATGCAGACAAAAATGCTTTTGCGATTAGTCCGCAATACAGATCACACATACACTGTCAGTGCTCACCACTGACAGTGTATAAAACAAAGTATGTGGTAAAAATAATCAGAATCACTTGACTTGCCCTACACAAAAAAAACATGAATAACATTTACACTATAAAAGCCTAAGTGAGGTTTTGAACCTCAGTGCTCTGTGTTCTATATATAAACATTTAGTATTACACTGTATTGGTCATCAGCAAGCAAATTGTTCAGCGGCCACAGCCACCATCTAGTTTCTGTGTCTGCAGGTCTCAATTATTAGATACTCCCCCCCCCCCCCCACCAGATCTGATCTGATATGGGCATCTGACATGGAGGTCTAATGAGGGTCAGATCTGAGGTATGATATGGCGGCCTATGTCAGAAGAAGCCCAGCAAATGCTCAATGCTTCAATAAGGTATATTCTTTATTTCAGCAGATACTCAAAGATAAAAAGGATGCGTTTTGGCCCATCCAGCCTTCCTCAACTGCTCTATTACCCTGTATGTTTCATAGAGCTGTATGTAATGTTTTCCAAGTATGTCTTCAACAGTAGGGCTGGAGGAAAGCGGTTAGGTTGAGAATTTGGCATGAGGGGAGCCATTTCAATTTTTATCTCAGGCAGAAAGGCAATGTGCTCCCCTGCCCATGGCCACAAAGCACTAAGGGACAGAGGGCCCGAGCTAAACTCTTGCACCAGGGCCTATGAGCGATTAGCTACGCCCCTGAACACACATGTTGAGCTTTGCTGTGAAGCCACCATCCCCTGCTTTTCTTCTGTTTGTGTTTCTTGGACCAGGTTTCATGGGTAATTATTTGAACACCTGCCATCAACCATGCAGGGAAAATTTTTGTTAAAGTTCCCACACAGACCCTGGGTCATGTTCTTAGTGATGGTGTCAAACAGCAACAGACAATTCAGAGGTCAGTCGGCACTGATGATATTGTCAATTTCGCTGGGCTGTATTTTTTGCTTCAGCCAGATTAAGATATGGGCATGAGGAAGGTTTATTTTTTGCCATTCTACTGAATATATCCAGCACTGTGTCTCACCATAAATGTGTGCTTTTGTGATCAGATGAATTTCCTTTTGAAAACCTGAGCAATGATGTCATGGCGAATCAATGTTTTCTGGCCTGGCCACAGTTACCCTTTGATTTCCTCCTAAGCAGGATTGCAAGTGAAGGTAATAAAAAGATCTGGATGGCCATACTTTGTCACATAAGTCATTGCATCCTGTGTGTATTCATGCATGTGTCGTGGGCTTCCAGGGACAGTTGATGGAAGAATCACCATTTTAAGCAACTCGTTTGGATCAGCATCATTTGCCATAGCATCTCTATGGTGAATGTATTCCTTGGCTCTGAGATTCTTTTGATTTAGTTGTATATACAGAAGATGCTCACTCTCAATCTTTGCATACATGTCAACGATGAATTGGTGGAAGAGGTGTCTGCATTTCAGGATGTGATTTTCCTCAGCAACTCTTGCCAAGATCCCATAGGCATAGAAGTCTATGGCAGACACTTTTTTCCTAAAGGGTTGCCCATTGCAGGTTCTGGCTGAGGTATTTCAAAGCCACCCTGTCCCTTCCAAAAGATAATTGAATATTGCAGTGCATAATAGGACCTATGAGTTTCTGCCACCTGTTGCAAAGTGTTGTTCCTTTTGTGAAGCACAATGTCAAGGCTTTGAAACTCATTATCCACAATCAAGATAGCTACCTCATCAAATGTGGGGGCATTGAAACACCGCTGATGCTCACCTTGTGGTGTTTTGTCAGCTCTAATTACAACTTTGTAATCGTCACTTGGCATGTATTCAAGTGCAGTCTTGAAAAGTTGAACATATGGATTGTTTTAGTGAAAGAACTGATGAAAGTTGGTGACAATATCAAGGCAAGTGTTTGGAATAAAAGAGCATCTCTGTTGATCCTCTGCTTCTGCATTTCCCATGTCGTAGAGTTGAAGAAATTGAGGTTCTTCTCCTTGTAATGGAAGTAGTGAGCTAATTGAGTGGTAAATCTGTCCTTGAACGTTGGCATAAATCCTGTTGTAAAAATGTCTCTTGTTGCTCCAAATGATGCCATTTGAAAGCAGGAGTTGTACTTCCTGATGTTGTCCAGGAAATGCTTTGATGTTGCAGTGGTGTCCATCATCAGAGACTTCAAGGGATCTGATGGTGACAGGACAGGTGGTAGTTTTACCTTGCCATTTGCACAGCATAAACCTGGCAGTTCATCTTTCCACTTCAGGGCATTACAGTACATGCAGACCATATCCATTTTTCCTATGTTAACTATTGGATTATACTGATAGTTGATGTCTGATTGGTAACAAAAGGTGTTTCAAATTTTCAACCTTTTCCTGTGTCCTGGTGGAAGCAACATTGATTCTCATGTTGGTAAGTCTTGCTTCTCTCTGATGAGATGTTTTGGTGGCCTTTGAGGAAGCAACTCTTGTTCTCATGTCTGTAAGTCTTGCTTCCCTTTCTTCACATTGGTCATTGGCCCATAATATGACTTTTCTCTTAGCGTCTGATGACAATCGTCTAATCGAATTCCTTTTCTAGAGACATTATTCTCTATAATTGACAGTATATAAAACCCCACAGAATTAGTATACACTTAAGGTCATGCGAGTTACATCAGCCTCTACAACAGCGTTGGCTAAACAACTGCCATTTTAGCTTATTATACTAAGAATGTCTTTTTGACCAGCTATCCAGGTCACCAGCCAGCCCAGCAGCAGCCGCTACCAATGTGGTTCCATGGAACAGCACAGTGATGTGTTTACCAATGTACCTGTTAGTGGAAACTTTGTATATACTGTCAGTGAAGGCTGTGTATATACTCTGAGTGGAGATTGTATATATACTGTCAGTGGAGGTGCTGTATAGGTACTGTCAGAGGAAGTAGCATACATACTGTTGGTGGAAGCTGTGTATATTGTGGGGAGTCGCTCTGGTAGACAGCGGTGCGGGTGCAGTTTAGAGGCAAAACAAGGAGTCCAGATGGTGCATCAAACAGTGTTTTATTCCCACTTGCACACCATAAATGAAAAGCAGTCTCTTGGTGACAGTTCACACACAACGGAAATACTGTGGCAAAACAAAAACAGGCCAACACAGGGTCCAGTCACCTTGGGTGGTTTAGGTGCGGGTTCACACCTAGCAGTCGGCTCAGCCGCAGGCGATTCCACCTTCAGGTCGCAGGGAAACACCACCTTGCTGAGCTCCTTCCTCCAGGACAGAGAATTCCTCAGCCCTGTTTGCAGGCTCCAGGATCATCACACCCTCAGACACAGCTGCTGGCTGCGTTATATACCCAGCCCAAAACATGGACTGGACCGTGGGGAGCAGCCACCCACCCTACTCTTTAGCTGCTCCCAGTAAGAGCCGGCCCGGATCGGCTTTGCAGCCATGCTATTTAACAGAGCAGCACTAGCTGCTGCAGACCAAAAACACCGGCTCTTACCTCACCGAGGCCAGCAACCTCGGTGACACGTACCTGCTATCAAATACAACACCTTGCACCCTCTTACACACCCCTTTGTTCAGCCCTGAGGGGTGAACACACGTGAGGCAGTGGACGCGGGACAGGGCATCTGCGTTGCCCTGCAAGCGGCCTGCCCTGTGTTCCACGGAGAATTTGAAATTCTGAAGAGATAGGAACCACCTGGTGACCCGAGCATTCCTCTCCTTGGCCTGACTCATCCATTTGAGGGAATGGTCGGTCACCAGACGGAACCTCCTCCCTAACAAGTAGTAGCGGAGAGATTCGAGTGCCCACTTGATAGCCAGGCACTCCCTCTCCACTATACTATATCTGGACTCGGCGGGATTGAGCTTACGGCTCAGGAAGACAACGGGATGTTCTTCCCCGTTGACCTCCTGAGACAGTACCGCACCGAGGCCTACCTCCGAGCGTCGGTCTGTACGACAAACTCCTTGTTGAAGTCGGGTGTCACCAAAACCGGGGACCCACACAGGGCCGACTTCAACGCGGCGAAGCCTCCTCCGCCTTCTCACTCCAGCTAACCCTCCCAGACTTTCGCCCCTTCAACAGGTCTGTCAACGGCGCTGCTATTGTGGCAAAGTGGGGCACAAACCTCATGTAGTAACCTACAATCCCCAGGAACGACTTTACCTGCCTGGTGGTGACCGGTCGGGGCCAGTTACGAATGGCCTCTACCTTAGTTACCTGAGGTTTGATGACTCCCGCCCAATTACATATCCCAGATATTTTGTCTCCTCTAACCCTATGGAGCACTTCTTTGGGTTGGCGGTCAGTCCGGCTTTCCTCAGGGCATCCACTACCGCCTGCACCTTGGGTAAATGGCTTTCCCAGTCGGTGCTGTGGATGACTACATCATCTAAGTAGGCCGAGGCGTACCGACGATGTGGTCGCAGCACTATGTCCATTAACCTTTGGAAAGTGGCGGGGCGCCATGCAGGCCAAAGGGTAACACCTTGTAGTGATACAGGCCCTGCGGGGTAACAAATGCGGTTTTTCCTTAGCCGACTCCGTTAAGGGTACCTGCCAGTACCCTTTGGTGAGGTCTAGCACAGAAAAATAACGGGCTTGCCCTAAACTCTCAACAAGCTCGTCTACCCGGGGCATGGGATACGCATCAAACTTGGACACTTCATTTAACTTGCGAAAATCGTTGCAGAACCGCAGCGTCCCATCCGGCTTAGGTATTAGGACTATGGGACTGGCCCACTCACTCTTCGACTCCTCAATGACATCGAGCTTCAACATTAACTGTACTTCCTCCGCGATGGCCCGTCGCCGAGCCTCGGGTACCCGGTATGGTTTTAACCGGATCTTGGCCTGAGGCTCAGTGGCGATGTCATGTTGGATGAGAGACGTGCGGCCAGGGAGGTCCGAGAACACATCCGTGTTCCGACTGATGAACTCCTGACTTCCTGAACTTGTTTGGAAGACAGGCTGTCTGCAATTTTACCGTGGTTACTGCTTCACAGGCCTCGAACTGTGGGGCTGGACCCTTTCACCTAGAAGCCCTGGCCGGGGGCTGTGGTCGTCGGCCGTGTCCCTATCTTTCCACGGCTTAAGTAAATTCACGTGGTACACCTGCTCCGGCTTGCGCCGCCTGGCTGGTGTACTTTGTAATTTACTTCCCCTACCTTCTCGATCACCTCATAGGGGCCCTGCCACCTAGCTAGGAATTTGCTGTCAAGGGTGGGTACCAGAACCAACACTCGATCTCCCGGATTGAAGCCCCGTACCCGAGCCTGGCGATTATACACCCTACTCTGGGCTTGTTGTGCTGCCTCCATATGCTCCCGGACCAGCGGCAACACCCTTTCTATCCGTTCCTGCATCTGGGTGACATACTCAATGACACTTTTGTGGGGACAGGCTGTTGTTCCCATGCTTCCTTGGCGATATCCAACAGGCCCCGAGGGTGTCTGCCATAAAGCAGTTCGAAGGGCGAGAACCCAGTAGAGGCCTGGGGTACCTCTCGCACTGCGAACATGAGATAGGGCAGAAGCAGGTCCCAGTCCTTCCCATCTCTAGACACCACCCTCTTTAACATATTTTTTAGAGTTTGGTTAAACCTCTCCAACAAGACCGTCTGTTTGCGGATGGTAAACGGACGTCCGTAACTGCTTTATACGCAACAATTTACACAGTTCCCTCATTACTTTGGACATAAAAGGGGTCCCTTGGTCTGTCAGAACCTCTTTTGGCAGGCCCACACGGGAAAACATCTCCATTAACTCTTTGGCAATGAGCTTAGCTGAGGTATGTCGCAGAGGCACCGCCTCCGGATACCGAGTGGCATAGTCGAGAACTACCAGAATGTGTTGGTGGCCCCTGGCAGACTTTGGTACAGGCCCAATTAAATCCATAGCGATTCGCTCGAACGGTACTTCAATAATTGGCAGAGGTACCAGAGGACTACGGAAATGTGGCTGGGGGCTAGTTATCTGACAGGTCGGACAGGACTTACAATAATTCTCTACCTCCTTGAACACACTGGGCCAATAAAACCGCTGCAGTATGCGGTCCTGGGTTTTCTGCCACCCCAGGTGTCCCCCAAGAACTATGTTGGTGGGCAAGCTCCATGACAAGCTTGCGATACGCTGTGGGCACCACCAACTGTTCAACAGGTTCACCTCGGATTTGGTTCACCCGATACAACATATCCTGCAGAACAATAAATCGTGGGAACATTAATTCAGCCCCTGGTTTCTGGGGTTTACCATCAATTTCCAGCACATTCTCCCAGGCCCTGGTTAGGGTTTGGTCCCGGTGTTGTGCGGTCCCAAAATTTTCCCGGAGACATTGAGGTCTGCCAACTCAGGCCCGGTGGCAAGTCCTCCGTGTCTCCCACCATTACACTCAGTGGGGTTGTCTCCCCCACTACCGCTGCAGCAGTGGTCACCCCTACCGCTGGCCCTTCAGACTCGGGCTCCCAGGGTTCTGGCCTTCCAGGGTATCAGGCCACTCTGCTAGGGTTACCCTGTCTCAGGGCTATTAGTCACTTTCATCTCAGGCCACAGTGACGGAAAACCAGGAAGTCTCTCCCAATTATTAGTTCATAGGGCAGCTTTGTGGAGATCGCCACTTCACAAGTCCAGGTGCCGGCCGCCGTGGACAGAGACATTACAGCCGTGGGATAGTCCTTTAAGTCTCCGTGTATACACACCACACCAACTTTCCGGCCCGTATACTGGGTGGGCTGTACCAGGGCAGCACTTACCAGGGTTACCAGGCTCCCTGAGTCCAACAGCGCCACTGCCAGGTTATCCCGATTTGCACCTGGCACAGATGTCGATTGTCTATTGTCTCGGGGTGCCGGTCGCACACAGTCTCCGGGCATACATGGAAGCCCGGTACCCATAATTAATCTCCATGGGTTCCCCCACTGTGGACAGTCGGCCCTTACGTGGCCAGGCTCGTGACACCGCCAGCAGACTACTGGGGAGGGATCTGCAAGGGGTACATCCCGGGCGGGTTTGGCCGGCCGCCGGGACTGGGGTGGAGGTTTCCGGGGTTTGACTGGCCTCCTCCCAAAGAACCCCCTGCAGGTTTCTGGTGGCCTCATATCGCTCCACCAGGTCGACCATCTCAAGGGCATTGGTGGGGGATACCTGGCCGATCCAGTGCTGGAGAGGGTATGGCAAAGACCTCCAGAATACATCTGCTAACAGACGGTCGAGCATAGCAGTGGGAGTCAGTATGTCTGGCTGCAGCCATTTTGCAACCGATGTAGCAGGTCATAGTATTGTGGTCTGGCGGGTTCAGCCGGGTTAAATTCCCACTGATGCACCCGCTGGGCCGGACCAAAACATTCACCCCCAGTCTTGCTAGAATCTCACCTTTCACGGTCGGGTAGTCAGCTGCCTGGACATCTGCCAAATCGAAAAAAACTTGCTGGGGTCCGGCTGCCAGGAACGGAGCAACCACCTCGGCCCACTGGTCACGGGGTAACTTTTCCCTCACGGCGACCTTCTCAAAGACGGCTAGGTATGTCTCCACGTCGTCTGCGGGGGTCATCTTTGGGATCGCCGCACGGACCGCTTTCCGGGCATCATGGACGTGGTGGGACGCTCCTGCCGCCTGTAATGCCATCACATGTTGCAGCAATAACTGGTTGGTCTCCCGCTGCTGCACGTTAGCCTCTATGAGGGCTTTCACCGCAGCCTCCATGTTGCCAGAAATCACAGGCTGCAACTTTGCCGGCCTAATATAGGACATTCACTTTTGCTCCGCAAACAAAGTTCGGCGTTCACGCCAGCCTCACTGCGCATGCCCGCATCCTTCACCAAATGTGGGGAGTCGCTCTGGTAGACAGCGGTGCGGGTGCAGTTTAGAGGCAAAACAAGGAGTCCAGATGGTGCATCAAACAGTGTTTTATTCACACTTGCACACCATAAATGAAAAGCAGTCTCTTGGTGACAGTTCACACACAACGGAAATACTGTGGCAAAACAAAAACAGGCCAACACAGGGTCCAGTCACCTTGGGTGGTTTAGGTGCGGGTTCACACCTAGCAGTCGGCTCAGCCGCAGGCGATTCCACCTTCAGGTCGCAGGGAAACACCACCTTGCTGAGCTCCTTCCTCCAGGACAGAGAATTCCTCAGCCCTGTTTGCAGGCTCCAGGATCATCACACCCTCAGACACAGCTGCTGGCTGCGTTATATACCCAGCCCAAAACATGGACTGGACCGTGGGGAGCAGCCACCCACCCTACTCTTTAGCTGCTCCCAGTAAGAGCCGGCCCGGATCGGCTTTGCAGCCATGCTATTTAACAGAGCAGCACTAGCTGCTGCAGACCAAAAACACCGGCTCTTACCTCACCGAGGCCAGCAACCTCGGTGACACGTACCTGCTATCAAATACAACACCTTGCACCCTCTTACAATATATATATATATATATATATATATATATACTGTTAGTGGATGCTGTGTATATACTATATACTGAGAGTGGAGGTGTTGTGTATGCGTATAATCTATGAGCAGAGGAGCTGCATATATACTATTGGTGTTCTAAATGGAGCAGCTGTTTTTTGTATGGAGAAACTATATGTTCTTTGTATGTTACATGGGAAATGGGTGTATTAGGGGGAACTGTACTATTCACAATATGGTGACAGACATCTGTCAGTGGAGGCCGTGTATATACTGTCAGAGGAGGTGCTGTACATACTGTCAGTGATCAGTGTCATTTTTTCAGTCTCTGGCTGAGGAGTGTGAGGGTGTGTGGCCTAACTGGATCGGGGGCATATCCTTTTGAACAGCTCACCCTAAGACAGAAGCACTGTTCTGTCTGAGTGTGAGCTACAGGGAGAAAGTCACCATCACTCCCACTCCTGGGATTTTTTAATCCCTGTTGGCTGAGGAGTGGGATGGGGCGTGACCTAACCGGATCGGGCTGTGTGGCTTAGTGGGACCTAGAAGTTGATTTTTAACAGGCGTCCTGCTTGCCATGGTAATGGTAAGTCTGATCTGACTTCTGCTAAAGGCCTTAACTCTGATCAGACTTTCTAAAGTAAAAAATACAGTACAGTACACTATATAGTGTACTATACTGTATTATACAGACATCAGACCCACTGGATCTTCAAGAACCAAGTGGGTCTGGGTCAAAAAACGTAAAAAAAAAGTAAAAAACAAACAAAAACAAAAGAACACATTTATCACTGAATTAAAAAAAAGTCTAATGAAACACATTACACATATTAGGTATCACCACGTCCGTAAAAACCGGCTCTATAAAAATATCACATGATCTAACCCCTCAGATGAACAACATAAAAAAAAAATATGGTGTAAAAAAGCTATTTTATGTCACCTTACATCTCTGAAAGTCTAATATCAAGCGATCAAAAAGGTGTATGCTTTCTAAAATAGTACCAATCAAACCGCCATCTAATCCTCAGACTATGGGGACACTAAAAAAAGATTTTAATTAAATTTAATATATACATATTAGGTATCTCTGCGTCCGTAAAAACCTGCTCTATAAATATACCACATGAATTAACCCCTCAGGTAAATACTGTAAATTAAAAAAAAAAACATTGTTAAAAAAAAAACATTTTTGTCACCTCGCATCACAAAATGAGTAATAGCAAGCAATCAAAAAGTTATATGCCTCCCAATAGTGTCAATCAAACAGTCATCTCATCCCGCAAAAAATGATACCTTACATAGAACAATTGCCCAAGACAAATAAAAAAAATATGGCTCTCAGTCTATTGAGACAATAAAACATATATTTTTTTTTTGTTTCAAAATGATATTATTGTGTAAAATTTAAATAAATAAAAAGTATACATTTTAGGTATTGCCGCATCTGTAACAACCTATAAAAATAACACATGACCTAACCCCTCAGGTGCACACAGCCAAAAAAATAATATACATAGCCTGTCAAAAGCCATTTTTGTCATCTTATATCACAAAAAGTGTAATAGCAAGTGAACAAAATGACATATGCACCCAAGATAGTGCCAATCAAACCGACATCTCATCCCGCAAACAATGATACCCTACATAAGACAGTTGCCCAAAAAATAAAAAAAATATGGCTTTCAGAATGTGGAGACGCAAAAAAATCATTTCTTTCAAAAATGCTTTATTTTGTAAAATTTGAAACAAAACCCCCAAAAAAGGACATATTTGGTATTGTCGCATCCATAATAATCTGCTTTACAGAAATAGCACATGATCTAACCTGTCAGATCAACAAAGTAAATAACAAAAAATAAAAGCTGTCCCAAAACAGCAATTTCTTTGCAAATTTTCAATTTTAATCTATTTTTCCAGTAACAAACCAAGGGTTAACAGCCAAACAAAACTCAATATTTATTGGCCTGATTCTGTAGTTTGCAGAAACAACCCATATGTGGTCGTAAACTGCTGTATGGCCAAACGGCAGGGAGTAGAAGGAAAGGAACGCCATATGGTTTTTGGAAGGCAGATTTTGCTGGACTGATTTTCTGACACTTTTTTTGGCGGGATTACTATTTATTATAGAAATATGCAAAACAAATGTGGAGCCCCAGTTATGGGTCTACAACACAATGAAAGCCAGATATCCCTCAAAGGAAGGAAAACCAAGCAAAGGGGTGTCTCCATTACAGAGATCACCAAATCCACCATATTAAGTGGCCCCTATGTCAAGATCCCACTTTTTTACAAGCTTTAAGGATGTGACAGGGAAAACCTAAGCTAGGTATCCATCCACAGACAGCTGTTTCAGGGTGTTGCCCCTCATCAGTGTGGAGTAGGATTCTGGCTAACCGGGAGCAATGCCTCGGAGACTACTCAAACACAACAATAGCTGATCTCAGGGAGACCAGCTACAAAAAACACTGTTGAGACTCACTTAAGAGTCTCAACACAGCAATCCGAAGTGCAAAGTTCCCTGGGAAACAGGAATATGCAAAACAAATGTGGAGCCCCAGTTATGGGTCTACAACACAATGAAAGCCAGATATCCCTCAAAGGAAGGAAAACCAAGCAAAGGGGTGTCTCCATTACAGAGATCACCAAATCCACCATATTAAGTGGCCCCTATGTCAAGATCCCACTTAGTTACAAGCTTTAAGGATGTGACAGGGAAAACCTAAGCTAGGTATCCATCCACAGACAGCTGTTTCAGGGTGTTGCCCCTCATCAGTGTGGAGTAGGATTCTGGCTAACCGGGAGCAATGCCTCGGAGACTACTCAAACACAACAATAGCTGATCTCAGGGAGACCAGCTACAAAAACACTGTTGAGACTCACTTAAGAGTCTCAACACAGCAATCCAGTGCAAAGTTCCTGGGAAACAGGAATATGCAAAACAAATGTGGAGCCCCAGTTATGGGTCTACAACACAATGAAAGCCAGATATCCCTCAAAGGAAGGAAAACCAAGCAAAGGGGTGTCTCCATTACAGAGATCACCAAATCCACCATATTAAGTGGCCCCTATGTCAAGATCCCACTTATTTACAAGCTTTAAGGATGTGACAGGGATTTGGTGATCTCTGTAATGGAGACACCCCTTTGCTTGGTTTTCCTTCCTTTGAGGGATATCTGGCTTTCATTGTGTTGTAGACCCATAACTGGGGCTCCACATTTGTTTTGCATATTCCTGTTTCCCAGGGAACTTTGCACTTCGGATTGCTGTGTTGAGACTCTTAAGTGAGTCTCAACAGTGTTTTTTGTAGCTGGTCTCCCTGAGATCAGCTATTGTTGTATTTATTATAGAAGTAGAGAAATTGAAACTTGGAAAATTGTAAATTTTATTCCAATTTTTGGTAAATTTGGTATTTGTTTATAAATAAAATTGAATTTTTTTGACACCATTTTAACAATGACATGAAGTACAATATGTGACGAAAAAACTGTCTCAGAATGGCCTGGATAAGTAAAAGCGTTTTAAAGTTATTCACACATAAAGTGGCACTGGTCAGATTTGCAAAAAATGGCCTGGTCCTTAAAGTGAAATATGGCCGTGTCCTTAAGGGGTTAAAGCTGACCTGCAGCACTGGAAAGTAATGGCTGGGTTGTTATGGAAACCACAGGAAATAAGGTACTAAGTGCCATTAGGCCATGGCTTTACTTCAATAGCGATTATCCTGGTGACAGATTTTCTTTAAAACTCATCTAGAGCAGCGAAGAAACATGGCTGGGTTATTATGGTTACCTGGAGTAAAACCGTGTGTGTGGAGACGAACTGACCGCAAGCTTCTATTGGCTAGTAAGGGTCATGTGACCAGGCATTTTTGGGAATATCTCTGGAACGGTACGTCCCAGAGAGCTAAGACCTGGTCTAAAACCTTCCCGGACACCTGATGTACCGGTGTGCCAAATTTCGTGATTGTAAATGTGACGGTGCAGATTACTTTAGTAATGATAGTAAAAATGTTATCAAATCATTAATTATATAAATAGAAATAAGGACATGGTGATTTTCCATTTCTGCATTCTCTTTTTTTGAATTCTTGTCTTCCCAGAGCCATACTGTAAGTTTTTTTGGTTTTCTGTTCACATAGCTATATAAGTTGTACTTTCTAATGGCACCATTTAATATTACATATGATGTAGTGGGAAGCTGGAAAAAAATTCAAAATTATTAAATAAATTAAAATTCAGCCATAGTTTTTTTCGGTTTAGCTTTTATGGCGTTCCAGTTTTAGTATGAATAGAGCGATGCAACATTTCTATAGATTTTCTTGAGTTTTAATAAAGAAAATATTTTTTCTTTGTATGGTCATATCCCATAACTTTTTTATTTTATACTTATGTCTATGTAGATGGTAAAGGCTCAATTTTTGGGGGGCAATCTGTAGGTTTAATTGATACCATTTTGCAGTGTGTATGGCTTTTTGATCACTTTTAATAAGATTTTAGTTGAAAGGTCATGCAATGATTATGTCATTCACCACATGGGATAAATACATTTATATTTTAATAGCATGGGTGTTTTGGTATACAGAGATATTTGGGATCTTTATTGTTTATTTTTAATTTGAGAAAAGGGACTTTAACATGTGATCATCTGATCACTGTTCCCATAGACTCCAATGATTTAACATTGGAGGCTTTGAGAGAATCATTATGTTCCCATGTGACTATGGCACAGGTGGGGCTCCACAGGTACACTGCTGAGCCAGGTGTTGGATCCTTCAGAAAGTCGGAGGCTGCAGCAGCAACTGAATGGGTCCCTTGATCTCAGTGTTAGGGGCTGTTCAGGTCCCGGAAGACCACAACATCTAAGGATTTAAATGTCTGTGATCTGCATTATTGCTGACTATGAATAATGTGTCTAGGTGTCTGCTGTGTAAAACAGCAGGCACCAGGCTACTATGGCACCCACTCAGAAGCTGAGCAGGTGCCATGTTTACACTGATGAGCAAAAGGGTAACAATGTTTTGAACTTTTGACTTTCAGGCTCCATATCTCATCATCCACTAAGGCTTTGAATGTGAGACTACCATCATTTTATAGACAATCATCTTGGCTATCTCATACATAAATTGCAACTATTTAGCATATGATTAGTTATGCAGATTCTTGTCATGTAGCTGCATTGTTACTGTTTGCTCCAAAAATTATACATTTTAATTTTTATAATTTTCTTGGTATTTTGTAAATCTACTTTTTGCTTTCAACAATGCCTGAATCCTTCTGGGCATGCTCTCGATCAGATTCAAGCATGCCCCAACTGAAATCTGTTCCCAGGTCTCTTCTACATGTTCCCAATGTTCTTGCATACTGGTCAACTCACTTGGGTATGAATACAGTTTTTTCTGCAACTCTTCCCACAAGTATTGTATTAGGTTTAGGTCTGGGGACTGTGGGGGCCAATCCAGCAATCTTGGAGTATGCTTCGGGTCGCCACTATATATATATATATATATATTGTAAGAGGGTGCAAGGTGTCATATTCGATGGCAGGTACGTGTCACCGAGGTTGCTGGCCTCGGTGAGGTAAGAGCCGGGTTTTTTTGGTCTGCAGCAGCTAGTGCTGCTGGACTCTGTTACTTAGTTTGGCTGCAAAGCTAATCCAGGCCGGCTCTTACTGGGAGTAGGCAAAGAGTTGGGTGGGTGCCTACTCCCCACGGTCCAGGCCGGACTTTATCCGGGCCTTTAAAAGGCAGCCTCCTTAGCAGCTGAGGGTGGTGATTATCCGGGAGCCTGATAACAGGGCTGTGGAGTTCTCTGTCCTGGAGGAAAGAGCTCAGCAAGGAGGTGGCTTTTGTTCCTGGCTACCTGAAGGTGGATTCTCCTGCGGCTGGGCCGACAGCCTGGTGCGAACCTGCACCTACACCTCCCAGGTGACTGAACCTGTGTTGGCCTGTTTTTGTTTTGCCTCCTTGTTTCTGACATGTGTGAATTACCACCAAAAGACTGTTTGCTGTTTATTTTTGTGTCAGTGTGAATAAAACACTGTTTATTGCACATCCTGGACTCTTTGTTTTGCCTCGGTACTGCACCCGCACCGCTGTCTACCAGAGCGACTCCCCACATTTGGTGTCGGATGCGGGCATGCGCAGTGAGGCTGGCAGGAACGCCGAAGTTTTTTTGCTAAAGTGCATGGAATATATTAAGCCAGCAAAGTTGCAAGCAGGAATTTCTGGCAACATGGAGGCTGCTGTGAAGGCTCTCATAGAGGCTAACGTGCAGCAGCGGGAGACCAACCAGCTACTGCTACAACATGTGATGGCGTTACAGGCGGCAGGAGCGTCCCACCACGTCCATGATGCCCGGAAAGCGGTCCGTGCGGCGATCCCAAAAATGACCCCCGCAGACGACGTTGAGACATACCTGGCGGTCTTTGAGAAGGTCGCCGTGAGGGAAAAGTTACCCGTGACCAGTGGGCTGAGGTGGTCGCTCCGTTCCTGGCTTCCGGACCCCAGCAGGTGTTTTTCGACTTGTCGGACGACCAAGCGGCAGATTATGACACCGTGAAAGGAGAGATCCTAGCCAGACTGGGGGTGAACGTGCTGGTCCGCGCTCAAAGAGTCCACCAGTGGGACTTTAAAACGACTGATCCCGCTAGGCCGCAGTACTACGACCTGCTGCACAGGCTGCAAAAGTGGCTGCAGCCCGATCTACTAAGTCCCACTGCCATGCTGGATCGACTGTTGGCGGACATCTTTTGGAGGGCCCTGCCTTATCCCCTCCAGCACTGGATCGGCCAGGTATCGCCCACCAATGCCCTGGAGATGGTCGACCTGGTGGAGCGTTACGAGGCCACCAGAAACCTGCAGGGGAGTCTTGCTGGGAAGGGGTCAGTCAAACCCCGGAGGCCTCTGCCCCAGTTCCGACGTCCGGCGACAGAGCGGCCTGCACGGAATATACCCCCTGCGAGTCCGCCTTCCGTGGTATGCTAGAGGTGTCAGGAGCCAGGCCACATCAGGGCCGACTGTCCGCATCGGGATGAGCCGATGGAGGTGAACTACGGGGGTCGCCACTCCTTGTACGCCCGGAGACTGTGTGCGACCGACACCCCCGAGACAATAGACAATCGTCATCTGTGCCGGGTGCAGGTCGGTGATAACCTGGCAGTGGCGCTGTTGGACTCAGGGAGCCTGGTAACCCTGATAAGTGCTGCCCTGGTACAGCCCACCCAGTATACGGGCCGGAAAGTAGGTGTGGTGTGCATTCACGGAGACTTAAAGGACTATCCCACTGCTGTAATGTCTCTGTCCACGGCGGCCGGCACCTGGACTTGTGAAGTGGCGATCTCCACAAAGCTACCCTATGAACTGATAATTGGGAGAGACTTCCCTGGTTTTCCGTCACTGTGGCCTGAGGTGAAAGTGTCTAATAGCCCTGAGCCAGGGGTAACCCTAGCAGAGTGGCCTGATACCACTGGAAGGCCAGAACCCTGGGAGCCCGAGTCTGAAGGGCCAGCGGTAGGGGTGACCACTGCTGCAGCGGTAGTGGGGAGACAACCCCACTGAGTGTAATGGTGGGAGACACGGAGGACTTGCCACCGGGACCTGAGTTGGCAGACCTCAATGTCTCCGGGGAAAATTTTGGGACCGCACAACACCGGGACCAAACGCTAACCAGGGCCTGGGAGAATGTGCTGGAAATTGATGGTAAACCCCAGAAACCAGGGGCTGAATTAATGTTCCCACGATTTATTGTTCTGCAGGATATGTTGTATCGGGTGAACCAAATCCGAGGTGAACCTGTTGAACAGTTGGTGGTGCCCACAGCGTATCGCAAGCTTGTCATGGAGCTTGCCCACCAACATGTTCTTGGGGACACCTGGGGTGGCAGAAAACCCAGGACCGCATTCTGCAGCGGTTTTATTGGCCCAGTGTGTTCAAGGAGGTAGAAAATTATTGTAAGTCCTGTCCAACCTGTCAGATAACTAGCCCCCAGCCACATTTCCGTAGTCCTCTGGTACCTCTGCCAATTATTGAAGTACCGTTCGAGCGAATCGCTATGGATTTAATTGGGCCTGTACCAAAGTCTGCCAGGGGCCACCAACACATTCTGGTAGTTCTCGACTATGCCACTCGGTATCCGGAGGCAGTGCCTCTGCGACATACCTCAGCTAAGCTCATTGCCAAAGAGTTATTGGAGATGTTTTCCCGTGTGGGCCTGCCAAAAGAGGTTCTGACAGACCAAGGGACCCCTTTTATGTCCAAAGTAATGAGGGAACTGTGTAAATTGTTGCGTATAAAGCAGTTACGGACGTCCGTTTACCATCCGCAAACAGACGGTCTTGTGGAGAGGTTTAACCAAACTCTAAAAAATATGTTAAAGAGGGTGGTGTCTAGAGATGGGAAGGACTGGAATCTGCTTCTGCCCTATCTCATGTTCGCAGTGCGAGAGGTGCCCCAGGCCTCTACTGGGTTCTCGCCCTTCGAACTGCTTTATGGCAGACACCCTCGGGTTCCTGTTGGATATCGCCAAGGAAGCATGGGAACAACAGCCTGTCCCCCACAAAAGTGTCATTGAGTATGTCGCCCAGATGCAGGAACGGATGGAAAGGGTGTTGCCTTTGGTCCGGGAGCATATGGAGGCAGCGCAACAGGCCCAGAGTAGGGTGTACAATCGTCAGGCTCGGGTACGGGACTTCAATCCGGGAGATCGGGTTTTGGTTCTGGTACCCACCCTTGACAGCAAATTCCTAGCTAGGTGGCAGGGCCCCTATGAGGTGATCGAGAAGGTAGGGAAGTAAATTACAAAGTACACCAGCCAGGGCGGCGCAAGCCGGAGCAGGTGTACCACGTGAATTTACTTAAGCCGTGGAAAGATAGGGACGCGGCCGACGACCACAGCCCCGGCCAGGGCTTCTAGGTGAAAGGGTCCAGCCCCACAGTTCGAGGCCTGTGAAGCCGTAACCACGGTAAAAATTGCAGACAACCTGTCTTCCAAACAAGTTCAGGAAGTCAGGGAGTTCCTCAGTCGGAACACGGATGTGTTCTCGGACCTCCCTGGCCGCACGTCTCTCATCCGACATGACATCGTCACTGAGCCTCAGGCCAAGGTCAGGTTAAAACCATACCGGGTACCCGAGGCTCGGCGGCGGGCCATCGCGGAGGAAGTGCAGTTAATGTTGAAGCTCGATGTCATTGAGGAGTCGAAAAGTGAGTGGGCCAGTCCCATAGTCCTAATACCCAAGCCGGATGGGACGTTGCGGTTCTGCAACGACTTTCGCAAGTTAAATGAAGTATCCAAGTTTGACGCGTATCCCATGCCCCGAGTAGACGAGCTTGTTGAAAATTTAGGACAAGCCCGTTATTTTACTGTGCTGGACCTCACTAAAGGGTACTGGCAGGTACCCTTAACGGAGTCGGCTAAGGAAAAAACCGCATTTGTTACCCCGCAGGGCCTGTATCACTACAAGGTGTTACCCTTTGGCCTGCATGGCGCCCCCGCCACTTTCCAAAGGTTAATGGACATAGTGCTGCGACCACATCGTCGGTACGCCTCGGCCTACTTAGATGATGTAGTCATCCACAGCACCGACTGGGAAAGCCATTTTCCCAAGGTGCAGGCGGTAGTGGATGCCCTGAGGAAAGCTGGACTAACCGCCAATCCAAAAAAGTGTGCGATTGGGTTGGAAGAGACCAAATATCTGGGATATGTAATCGGGCGGGGAGTCATCAAACCTCAGGTAACTAAGGTAGAGGCCATTCGTAACTGGCCCCGACCGTTCACCACCAGGCAGGTAAAGTCGTTCCTGGGGATTGTAGGATACTACATGAGGTTTGTGCCCCACTTTGCCACAATAGCAGCGCCATTGACAGACCTGTTGAAGGGACGAAAGTCTGGGAGGGTTAGCTGGAGTGAGAAGGCGGAGGAGGCTTTCGCCGCGTTGAAGTCGGCCCTGTGTGGGTCCCCGGTTTTGGTGACACCCGACTTCAACAAGGAGTTTGTCGTACAGACCGACGCCTCGGAGGTAGGCCTCGGTGCGGTACTGTCTCAGTCGGTCAACGGGGAAGAACATCCCGTTGTCTTCCTGAGCCGTAAGCTCAGTCCCGCCGAGTCCAGGTATAGTATAGTGGAGAGGGAGTGCCTGGCTATCAAGTGGGCACTCGAATCTCTCCGCTACTACCTGTTAGGGAGGAGGTTCCGTCTGGTGACCGACCATTCCCCTCTCAAGTGGATGAGTCAGGCCAAGGAGAGGAATGCTCGGGTCACCAGGTGGTTCCTATCCCTTCAAAATTTCAAATTCTCCGTGGAACACAGGGCAGGCCGCTTGCAGGGTAACGCAGATGCCCTGTCCCGCGTCCACTGCCTCACGTGTGTTCACCCCCTCAGGGTTGAACAAAGGGGGGGGTGTGTAAGAGGGTGCAAGGTGTCATATTCGATGGCAGGTACGTGTCACCGAGGTTGCTGGCCTCGGTGAGGTAAGAGTCGGGTTTTTTTGGTCTGCAGCAGCTAGTGCTGCTGGACTCTGTTACTTAGTTCTTAGTTTGGCTGCAAAGCTAATCCAGGCCGGCTCTTACTGGGAGTAGGCAAAGAGTTGGGTGGGTGCCTACTCCCCACGGTCCAGGCCGGACTTTATCCGGGCCTTTAAAAGGCAGCCTCCTTAGCAACTGAGGGTGGTGATTATCCGGGAGCCTGATAACAGGGCTGTGGAGTTCTCTGTCCTGGAGGAAAGAGCTCAGCAAGGAGGTGGCTTTTGTTCCTGGCTACCTGAAGGTGGATTCTCCTGCGGCTGGGCCGACAGCCTGGTGCGAACCTGCACCTACACCTCCCAGGTGACTGAACCTGTGTTGGCCTGTTTTTGTTTTGCCTCCTTGTTTCTGACATGTGTGAATTACCACCAAAAGACTGTTTGCTGTTTATTTTTGTGTCAGTGTGAATAAAACACTGTTTATTGCACATCCTGGACTCTTTGTTTTGCCTCGGTACTGCACCCGCACCGCTGTCTACCAGAGCGACTCCCCACATTATATATATATATATATATATATATATATATATATATATAGTAATTACACATTTGTTTTGTGCCATACAGTTTTTACAATTACTAAAAAAATATAAAATATAAACTTTTAATTTAGCCTCTATTTATGAAACATTTCTGACTGGATTTGAACTCACAAACTTCTACATTATAGCTAAAAACCTTAACCACTATGCTATACAGCTACATGTTAACCCACAGTGAAATATAAAATGATACCTCTGCTGTATAGGAATACTTTCTACATGACAAACTACTATGAGGTTTTTCCAGTGGTGTTGCGAGGGCTGTGTGGGCCGTACCGGGTGACACCAGTCTGATGGGGTGAGTCATCCGTCGAACCCAAGTTCCCAACACCACTAGCACCCCCCCCAGTAAGCGATCTGACTGCTCGCACCCCCCCATCGGTAATTTGTCTGCTAGCACCCCCAATCCATGCACCCTCGTTGAGTCACGTAGGGGATGTCCATCAAGCTCCGGCCTGCCGCCAAGGCGCCTTACCGACCGACCCAAGCGGTAACAGGGGGGGGGTTGTTTGGATAGTAAACAGACTACTGACGTGTGGGGGGGGAGGGGGTAAGCAGAAAGATTGCCGAAACGGGGGGTGGGTTCTGGGGGTGCTAGAATTTGAACAGTACTTGGTGTCTCAGTCAGCGAGCCAATAAAAGTGGCGTGCACCTGACCTAGGTGAGCTGCCATTTTATACAGCACCAGGTGATACCAGCCCTAGCAATGCCACTGGGTTTTTCTGAAATAGTTTATCATTCAGCTTTATAGCTGAGTGGTTAAGGTCCTTGCCTCTAATGTATATAATTATTAGTTCAAATCCCAGCAGAAACTTTTCAAAAATAGAGGCTAAATTAGATTTAAATACACTGGGTGTCTCCAAAAACTGACTACATATATGGACATAGCTATATATGGAGTCAGAGCAGGGACTCCTAAGCCGCGGACTCACACTGGGGGATTCCCTCACTGTACAGCGATCTTCTGCATAGACCTCAGTTGGACCCAGCACCCTCCCCTCTTCAGAGCAGGGGGTGCCTGGTTTAATACTTTGGTTCTTCCATTGTGCTCGGGTGCTCTGTAGAGCACCCGAGCATCCCAAAGTGTTCTACCAGAGCACCCCAGCACTTTGGTGCTCGATCAACACTAATATAAAACACTTACCCTTCAGAGATGGAAGATAGCAAGGAGAGAAGGACAGGTTGAGTGACTTTTGTACTTCAGTGAGGGAGAGAGGGGAGATCACAGTAGAAGGCATTACAAAAGGAGAAGACAAAACACCAGGGGCATGGTTTTGTGACTGCATATGAGACAGTCTTACAGTACAGTAACAGTCTTTTCAGCTAAAGAAAGTACACCAATCACAATTCATACATTTGAACACATTTTTTAAAGATTAGTGAACCCATTTTAATTTTTTAATATTCCCCCACTTCTTTTTTCCCTTCTGTGATGACTTTTCTGCAGTTCTTGCATTCCTGAACCAAGAACATCAGCATGAATGGTATCACAAGCTCTATAATTGTGGATTTTCAGCAGTATGGAATTAATGCAAGAGAGCTAAACATTGAATTCAGAATACAAGATTAATAGTCTTTAAATTAATAGTCTTTAAAAATACAACATAAATCTATCATCAGAAAGAAATACTACATCTGTGGTTGCAATTGATAGAGAACAGCCCTGTAATGTTATTCCATTTCATGTAAAGGCACATAAGAGTTTTTTTACAAGAATTGTTTTTCCATTGAATGCAAGACATTGCTGCACAGTAGCCCAAGAAAGGTTTTACAGACCATGCTACAACATTCCCAGGATGCACAGAACCTTCTGTAATGATCTGATGTTGTACATCCATTTAATCAATAAAACCCCCTCTATAACAGAAAACAATTTATAAACAATTAAAGAGCGCAATGGGTTTCTACAGGGAGCACTGCTCTGCAGCTGTCTCTCCATACTGTCCACCTTATATAATACAAGAAGCAGATCCTTGGTACCTGCTATAGGGTAACAAGCTGGGGATCCTCATCTGCTGTCACTGGGGAAATATACTGTAGCACAGGATGAAACAGAAAAATTGAGGCAAAAGCTTCAATTACTGAGCAAAACCCAAGAGTCTTTGCAGCAAGACTTAACACAGATTTCATTTTAATAACTTCTTGTTACAGCAAGAAAAGCAGTGATCACTAGATAGGAAGAAAAAGGGAACCTGCTGTTAGTTCCCAAAAATTTACTGAGCGTCGGTCTGCTTGTGAATGTATCAACCTAAAGACACTGCTGTAATACAGAGGAGCAAACATGACCCTTCCATTGCCAGTGATTCCAGCATGCAATCGTTTCTTATGTGATTCAATTCCATTTCTAAATATTTGATTTATTTAACAAAACTAAAGTCACATAATGAAATAAATCCTTCACATAAAGATTATTTGATTTTATATATTTTTTATACATTTTATAGGCAGAGATGAAGAATAGTGTTGAGCGAATCAAAGTGAAACTATGAGGAGTCCTGGATAAGCATTAGTGTGGCATCAGAATGAGTGTTTAATGCAGCAGGTGGTATATTTACCCCAAAGAGAACTTGAATTTTAACACAAAATGTTGAGAGCCTAACCTTTATAACATTGAATCAGGCCTGGGATAAATCAGGATTTCTAGATACCGGTACATGATACAACAGACTAGATCATTCTGGGAGTAATGATCTGACTGTAGTGTGCTGCCACAACAGAACATTGTGACAAATGACCCACTATTTCTGCACACATGCTGCTGCCACTATTCTGATGATGTTACCCACCTGTTGCCACACGTCTGCTGCCTTTACTGCCATCTGGCCCTACTGTGATCTGCCACCATATTCTGCTGTTACTGCCACTGCTGTTGCACCCCCCACCCCACTCTGTTCCTGGGGCCACTATTGTGACTCTTCATGCTGTTGCCACCCTCACACTCTGTTCTAGGGCCACTACTTTGACTCTTCATGTTGTAGCCACCCACATCAGTCTGATACAGGGCCAACGTGTCCTTGTTTGGCTGTGTTGACATCACCGTTTATTTTTCTATTCTTCTGATCTGTCAGAAGAACAGGAAAAAAAAAAAAAAACGGGTCCTGTCATTTGAGTGCCCAGAAGGCCTCTATCAATCAGTATTTTGCATCAGGATTTAATCATGATTTGGAAGCCAAAAGCAAGAGTTGGTCCAAAACACTGAAGACATTCAAATATCTTAATCGCAATTTATCTCTGTTTTGGACCCACTCTTGTTTTTTTCCTTACTAAGGCTCCATTCACACGACCGCATGTTGTCCGCAAAAAAACGGATCCGTTTTTTTTGCAGATTAGATGCTGTCCCATTCACTTCTATGGGGCCCTTTTCTTCTATTGCACAGCTCAGCAAAAAAAATGAAACATGTCCTATACTTGTCAGTAAAAATCAGGACATGACCCTATTGTAGGCTATGGATCAGCAAAAAAATGGAATGCAATCAGTTTTTTTGCAGACATGCTAAACTGTCCGCAAAAAAACGGATCCGTTTTTTTGCAGACAACATACGGTCGTGTGAATGGAGCCTTATACTGATCAAATACTGATACAAAAACTGACCAAATACTGACCTTGTGATAGAGTCTATTAAAGTCCTGCATGCAGGACTTGTTTTCCATGTAAGTAATGCCAAATTCAGGGGCAAATGACCAAAATTCATGCAAATTGATCATGAGGCCTCTATCACACGGTGAGTATTTTGCATCAGTATTTGATCAGTTTTAGTAAGGCAAAAACAAGAATGGGTCCAAAACACAGAAGACATACAAATATTTCCATCACATGTTGCCTCTGCTTTGAACCCACTCCTGTTTTTTCTTTACCAATACTGATCAAATGCTGACCAAATACTGATGGTGTTAAAGCTGACGCTCAAACTACAGGGTCCGCTTTTTTAGGCTTTTCTTCTGATGGAGTGATGTAAACAGAACTTTACTGCTGACACCTTCCCTGCTGTCATGAGGCCACTATGTGAATTCTGGACCACTGCATGGTTATGTCCATGCCGATAAATTTAACCTGACACTAACATTTACCTGTAAGGCGGTCTCCCTTCTTTTTTTTTTTTTTTTGGTCAGTTATTTCCATCACCTATTTTGAGGCAAATTCAGGAGCAAGGCCTACTCTTGGATTAGGTATCATGAATAGATCTGCAGCTGTTCTGTGGGTTTGACTAGCACCTGCTTTGGGCTGACAATAACTGACCATATAAGTGAAGTGTGATGTGTAATACCCCAGAGTGGTATTACCATTCCCACATCCTGCTACAGTCTCTAATGGCTAACAATAATGTCCTCCTGTGTATTTAGTCCAGGTCATTTACATTTTGCATTTCTATTATTGCTATGCAACTGTTATTCATTATATTTCATGTAATGTGCCTGGTTGCCCCGCAGATGGCTGAGGACATATGGTAGAGAGAGAGAGAGATCTTTAGATACAATGTAACTTATCATTCCATTCTCCCCCTTTTGGAGAGAAGGGGGCTAGTCCTGCAGTAAGTGTTTAGTCAGTGTTAGTGGACGCAAGTTTTGGAAGCAGATGAGTCAAGATATAGCAGTGAGGGGAAGGGTCCCCCTCCTGCAGCAAGACTCTCCCCAGGAAAGCAGCTCATAGAGCACTAAGACTCCTTACAGATTAAGAGTACTTTCACACTTGCGTTGGTGCGGATCTGTATGTTTATTTGCACAGACGGATCCGCATCTATAATGCAAACGTTTGTATGCGTTCAGCAAGCCGCGTTTTGGTGTCCGCCTCCAAAACAAAATAGAACCGGAACGGAGCCTAACTGATGCATTTTGAACGGATCCTTATCAATTCAGAATGCAATGGGGCTTAACTGATCCGTTTTGGACCGTTTGTGAGAGCCCTGAAACAGATCTCACAAACGGAATCCAAAACGGTAGTGTGAAAGTACCCTTAGAGTAACCTAAGAGTACCCCAAGAGTATTGCAAGGGGGTTGACAGCATCGCACTCCAAAGGAACCAGAACAGTTAGGAAGTCCAGTAATAAGACTGAAGCCAAGTTTAACACAGCGGAGATAAACAGAATATTCAAGTTTGCCTGCCAGTTTACCCCAAAACCTGCTAGAACCAAGTGAAAGACTGAATATTGTCTGGATGCAAGATTACTCAAGTAAAGCTGTTGAACTTTCACCAAGTCTGGACTCAACTTATTCTTAACCTCCTACAACTCTCCCCTTTATTGCTCAGGAGCCTAACCCTGGGGATCAACTGTATCCAGGTGGGAGCACCACAGAAACTATTAAAGCCACACCACACAATTCGGCATTCTTATAAACCTTCGACATGATCGGCCCTGGGGGAATGCCCTTTGCAGATGCACAGTCATCCTACAACTAACAGAAGAGATTCAAACACATGTGTTTGCACTGTCACAACTTTGGATTAAAATTACTTTTTTTTTTTTCTTCACTACTTTATTGAGGCTGCCTCCAAGGGGACGCAGGATTTCTTTTTTTTTTTTTGCTTTCCTGAAGGTTGCTGTATGTTTTTTTTTTTTTGTTTAGCTTGGGGTTAGCTAGGTATGTTGGTGGCCTGCACAATGATGCCCGCATCCATATACATGACCTTGTCTGTCTTTCAGATGCACAGAAATTGTTTTGCTACCAGAAATGACTAGTTATGCATGTTGCTGAACTGCAATGTGATGTAGAGTGGATATAAAAAGTCTACACACCCCTGTTAAAATGTTAGGTTTGTGTTGTAAAAAAAAGAGACAAAAGATAAATCATTTCAGAACTTTTTCCACCTTTAATGTGACCTAAAAAAAACGTACAGCTCAATTGAAAAACAAACTGAAATATTTTAGGTAGAAGGAAGAAAAAATATAAAAATAAAATAATATGGTTGCATAGGTGTGCACACTCTTAAACTAATACTTTGTTGAAGCACCTTTTAATTTTATTACAGCACTCAGTCTTTTTGGGTATGAGTCTATCAGCATGGCATATTTTGACTTGGCAAGATTTGCCCACTCTTCTTTGCAAAAACACCAAATCTGTCAGATTGCTTGGGCATCTCCTGTGCACAGCCCTCTTCAGATCATCCCACAGATTTTCAATCGGATTAAGGTCTGGGCTCTGGCTGGGCCATTCCAAAACTTTAATCTTCTTCTGGTGAAGGTATTCCTTTGTTGATTTGGATGTATGCTTTGGGTCGTTGTCATGCTGAAAAATGAAGTTCCTCTTCATGTTCACCTTTCTAGCAGAAGCCTGATGGTTTTGTGCCAATATTGACTGGTATTTGGAACTGTTCATAATTCCCTCTATCTAAACTAAGGCCCCAGTTCCAGCTGAAGAAAAACAGCCTTACACCATGATGCTGCCACCACCATAATTTACTGTGGGTATGGTGTTCTTTTGGTGATGTGCAGTGCTGTTTTTGCGCCACACATATCTTTTGAAATTATGGCTAAAAAGTTCAACCTTGGTTTCATCAGACCATAACACCTTTTCCCACATGATTTTGGGAGACTTCAGATGTGTTTTTGCAAAATGTAGCCTGGCTTGGATGTTTTTATTCATATGAAAAGGCTTCCGTCTTGCCACTCTACCCCATAGCCCAGACATATGAAGAATATGGGAGATTGTTGTCACATGTACCACACAGCCAGTACTTGCCAAATATTCCTGCAGCTACTTTAATGTTGCTGTAGGCCTCTTGGTAGCCTCCCAGTCCAGTTTTCTTCTCGTCTTTTCATCAATTTTGGAGGGACGTCCAGTTCTTGGCAATGTCACTGTTGTGCCATATTTTCTCCACTTGATGATGACTGTCTTCACTGTGTTCCATGGTATATCTAATGCCTTAGAAATTATTTTGTACCCTTCCCTCACTGATACCTTTTAACAATGAGATCCCTCTGATGCTTTGGAAGCTCTCTGTGGACCATGGCTTTTGCTGTGGGATGGAACTAAGAACATTTCAGGAAAGACCACCTAGAGCAGCTAAACTTTATTTGGGGTTAATCAGAGGCACTTTAAATGATGGCAGGTGTATGCCGACTCCTATTAACATGATTTTTAATGTGACTGCTTAATTCTGAACACAGCTACATCCCCAGTTATAAGAGGGTGTGCACACTTAGGCCCCTTTCACACGGGCGTGATTTCCACGCAAGTGTTATGCGTGAGGTGAACGCATTGCGCCCGCACTGAATCCGGGCCAATTTTTTTCAATGGGGCGGTGTACATAAGCGGTGATTTTCACGCATCACTTTTGCGTTGCGTGAAAATCGCAGCATGTTCTATATTTAGCGTTTTTCACGCAACGTAGGCCCCATAGAAGTGTATGGGGCTATGGGAAAAACTCAAGCATCCACAAGAAAGTGCGGATGCGGTGTGATTTCCCCGCATGGTTGCTAGGAGACAATCGGGATGGGGATCATCGAAGCTGGTGATTGGACCATGTGACCCAGTGACGTCACCTCACTCCCCCAGCTGAAGACAGAACAGGAGACCGGCAGCTACGCGATCAAATGGAGGAGGTGAGTTAATTTTTTTATTATTTTTAACCCTCTATTGCCCTTTTTACTTTGCATTCTCTATTGAGAATGCTATTCTTTTCCTTTATAACTGCGTTATAAGGGAAAATAATAAAATATACAGAATACTAAATCCGAAACCGGACTTCAGTGATGAAGTCCGGCTTCGGGTCTGGGTACCAAACATGCCGATTTTTCACCCGCACGTGCAAAACGCATTAAAACGCTTTGCACTCGCGTGGAAAAATTGCGCATTTTCCCGCAAAGCACCCGCCTCTTATCCGGGCGTCAAACGTGACGCCTGTGTGAAAGAGGCCTTATGCAACCACATTATTTTAGTTTTTTTTTGTTATCTTCCCTCTACCTAAAAGATTTCAGTTTGTTTTTCAATTGAGTGGTACAGTTTATAGGTCACATTAAGGCCTCTTTCCCACGATGCATTTCCGCATACGTTTCGTGTTTTTTGCGGACCTATTGACTTGAATGGAGTCACGGATCATGATTTGCGGGCAATAATAGGACATGTTCTATCTTTGCACGGAACGGAAAAACGGAAATACAGAAACCGAATGCACACGGAAACACTTGCGTTTTTTTAGCGGAACCATTGCGGTCTGTACACTCGCCAAAAGTGTGTGAAAGAGGCCTAAAGGTGGAAAAAGTTATGAAATGATTTATCGTTGTCTCATTTTTTACAGCACAGAAACCTGATATTTTAACATGGGTGTCTAGACTTTTAATATCCACTGGTACATCAGGATATATTCTTCCTATAATTTAACTGCAGGCAGGGATAGACAGGCAGGGGAAAATTTGGTAAAGTGAATCAAATTTTTCCAAACTTCACTAATCTCTAATGAAGAATGATTTAACGACAGCCAAAATCAATTTTGACTCTAGTCTTAAGCTTTTTGTTTTCCGCAGTTACAATCTAGGGTTACTCTGAGAAGTCAGGGTACACAATTGGGCAGTTACATATTTATTACTAGTGTTGAACGCGAATATTCACATTGCAAATTTTTATTTTGAATATCGGCACTTCGAGAATACTGATATATATTCGTAATTTCAAATTTTTTATTTTTTTTCCACAGTAAACATTATCCCTCCCTGCTTCTAGCTTCTGGGCCAATGGGAAGACTGCTATATCATTGTCAGAGCTTAGCAACATCCCTAGAAAACAATAGGAAAGTTGCCTACCCCTTACTGTATGAGAAAATCCCCAGCAACAGTGGCTTAACTAGAGTGTTATGGGCCCCGATGCAAACTTTGGATTGCCCCCTCCAATTTACACTAAGGCTCCATTCACACGTCCGTAGTGTGTTTTACAGATCTGCAAAACACAAACACCGGCAAAGTGCATTCCGCATTTTGTGGACCGCACATCGCCGGCGCTATATAGAAAATGCCTTTTCTTGTCCGCAATTGCGGACAAGAATAGGACATGTTCTATTTTTTTGCGGAACAGAAGTGCGGACCTGGAAGTGCGGATCCGCATTTCTGGATCCGAGCGGGACATAGTGTGTCCCCATAGAAATAAATGGGTACGCAATTCCGTTCCACAAAATGCGGAACAGAATTTCGGAAGTGTGAATGGGGCCTTAGCCCAATGTATGGCTACACTCGCCCATTCCTAACTAATAGAATCCGGTCCTACCTCATCCAGGATGTTACTGGCGTCGGCGCGATGTCCACTGGATCCAGAACAAGGTCCCTGTAGTGAGAAAAAAAGAATAATCACATAAGGAAGGGATGGTGATGGTACAGCAGGGTAATCTAGGACATTTCCCCTAAGTGCTACCACACAGCACTAATGGCCACATTGTGTCCCCTCACGGTATGTCCTCCTTGTGGCCCCTCACACCTAGTTATGCCCAGATATGTGCCCCCTCACAATGGTTATGGCAAAATATGTGCCCCCTCACAGTAATATATTCCCAGATAGGTGCCCCATCATAGTGGTTATGGCCAAATATGTGCCCTCTCACAGTAATATGCCCAGATAGGTGCCCCATCACAGTGGTTAAGGCCAGATATGTGCCCCCTCACAGTAATATGCCCAGATATGTGCGCCCTCACAGTAGTTATGGCCAGAATATAGGCCCCCTCACAGTAGTCATGTCAGATTAGGTGCCCCCTCACTAAAATGCCAACTTTTGTGCCCCCTCATGCTTATTGGGCGACCGCCCCTCCCTTTTGCCTCCAGTCTGCAGCTTTATAAAAAAAAAAATAATTACCTTCTTCCCTGATGACAGGCTCCCACACACATCGTGCTGCTGGCTGTTCTGGTCTCTGGAGGCTGATTCCCGGCCTTCAGCACTTCTCCCACAGCCAGTAGTGCAATGAGCAACCAGCAGGGGGAGCTCCAGCGCTGTGAAGGTAAGTGAAGCAGAGAGCGGAGAGAGCTCCCTGCTTCACGCTGGAGAGGACAACCCGGCAGTGACAAGAACTGCCGGGTGAGTATGCGCGCCACCCCCCACTTGCCTGACTTGCCTCTGCACCCCTCTAGTCTCTGCAGGGGCGCATAAACATGCTTACAGAGCGCTCTAATGGGGCCCGGCATTGTCACTGTGCTTCATGCCGGGCCCTGTCAGAGCGCTCCTATTACATGTGATCACAGATGGCCCCCTACCCCGCTGGGCCCGGTTGCAGTCGCACTCTCTGCGACCGCGATCGTTACGCCCCTGCCCAGCAACCATTTTGTGCTGTTTCATGCAGTATTGAGAGAGAGAGGAGTGTGATAATTGTGCTGTGCTGAATTACTGTTTTATAATACTTCTGATACCTCATATATAATGCAGATAGTTAGTGGTAGATAGTGTAGGTTAGTTAGGGAATAGGTTAGCTAATTAGGTTCTAGTGTAAGGTGTTAGGTACATTAGTTCGTTAGCTCAGTAATATATATAATCCAGATAGTTAGTGTGAGATAGTGTAGGTTAATAGTGTAGCTGATAGGGTCCAGTGCAAATGTAGGTTAGATAGAGACATAATATAGTTTAGTGTAGTCTTTTGCTGTCTGTTTAGTCTGTAATAAAAAAAAAAAAAATAGTATTTTGCGGTGTTTTAGGGTTTTGTGTGCTAGGATTGTCTGCATCTTTGAAAAAAACAAAACAAAAAAATAAGTCTTGGTGTTTTAGTGTTGCTGTTATAGGGTTTCTTGCATTAGGGAGGGATTATTGTCTGTGTCTTTTGTCTGTTAAGAAAAAAAAAAGAGTTTTGTTGTGTTTTAGGGTTTTGTGTGCTAGGATTGTCTGCGTCTTTTGTCTTTGAAAAAAAAAAAAAAAAACTGTTTTAGTGTTAGTGATTTAGGGTTTTATGTCTATTTTATTTCAGTTTTGACCCATTGTCCCCAACCCAATAAAGTTTGCCCAAACTCATTATTTTCTTTCTCAGTTTTTTTCTGCCGAGCTGACGAGAGCTCAGCTTAGTCTGGTCCCTTATCCCCTGCCACAGCTCTGCAGCGGTGTCCTGTTTGTCACCTAAGCAAATAATTTTCAGCACGGCCAGTTGCCGCTTCCCCACTGCAGTGCTACACTGCTTAAAGCTACTGACTGCTGACTGGTGCTGCAAGATGATAATTCAGGGGTGGAAGTGGAGGAGGAGGCGGAGGAGGAGAAGGGGGTTTGCAGCCACTAACGTAGGTAGCGGCTGAAAACCTGATGGAAGTAGGGCCCGCAATCCTTGGCGTCGGTAGCACCTGTGCCATCCCATGGTACAACTCGCTCCCAGCCTCCACAACGTTCAACCAGTGTGCCGTCAGGGAAATGTAGAGTCCCTGGCCAAAAGCGCTTGTAATGTCACTGCCACCACCACCTAAAAAAAAATTACACTGCATGAATGTCACTGATATTTAGGATGCACACACGTTATACAGGAGTTATAGCGCAAGTAATGTCGCTGCCACCACCGCCTAATAAAAAATTACACTGATTTCAAGCAGACCAGGTCCTCTGACTCCTTTACATAGTAACCCGTCCTTTGCACTGGGCCTTACCACTTCCTCACTCCTCATTAAAGTTGCTCATGACGGTTTATTGTGGGTTAGAGATTTACTTACTTCTGGTCAGCTATCCTCTCTGGAGACCCTTTGACAGAATGCAGCCTTTACCGTTGTTTCGTGGTTGGGTTATGCGCAGGTAAGGTCATTTATTGGACTCACTTTTTCAGGCACGGAGATAGGTCAGTTGACAGACTTTGATAAACTCTACCTAGCTTCCACAGACGGTCGAGGTACAATATCAGCTATGTATCAGATTCTGTTAAACCTCCAAAACGGGGAGAGAGCCCCATTTATTGATAGATGGGAGAGAGATCTGCAAACCACTATCTCGGCAGAAGAGGTGAAGAAATTGTGTGCACTCTCTCATGGAATGTCAATGGCGACGCAAGTCAAAGAGAAGAATTATAAAATTATCTCCAGGTGGTACTATTGGCCTACTACTTTACACCAGATGTTTCCTTCCGTTTCAGATCAATGTTGGCATTGTAAAAGTGAGAGAGGATCCATGCTTCACATCTGGTGGGGCTGTCCTCTGATACATCCTTTCTGGGAGCAGGTTTTAAAGATATATGCTACCTACTCTAGCAAATCCATACCCAATACACCACAAATCACTCTGCTCTCACTTCTTCCGGGTTCCCTTTCGCATGTCAAGAAGGGGGCTTTACGGCTCTTTTTGTCTGCGGCGCGCATGGTAATTCCAAGACATTGGAAATCCAGTCCCCCCACTTTGGTCGAATGGGCGAGTGAACTGAAGCTCATCTTGAGGATGGAAGAGTTAATACTTGATAGCAGATAGACAAGAAAGGGGAGAGTTGTTTCAGAAAAGATATATCCCTCTGACCACATTTTTGGATTCCCAGGGATTTAGAGATTTGATATGATTTTGTGGATACTGCAATGCATTTTGCTGCAGGTATGCTCTGGTACCCCTCGCGCCCCCTCCTCCTCTCCTTACCCTCTTTCCTTGTGTGTCCTATATGTCTTGTTTGGTCTGGGCGTTAGCTATATTGAAGCGGAACACTGCCTTGTGCTTTCATTCCTATGCCATGGGAGGCTTGAGACATTCTTTATTCCATCCTTACTTAAGGTCCCCTGATACACACGGGATGATAATTGTTTTCCTTCGTTCTGTTATACATTTATAGTATGGCTTATTATCATGGTCCTGCGTGACCTATTGCTGGGAAGCAGCCCTTATCCTGTTTTCTATTGTCCTTTCTGTAAACTGTCATTTGAAATGAAAAATGAAAAATGAATAAACTCAGATTACACATAAAAAATTACACTGCATGAATGCCACATATATTTAGGATGCGCACACGTTATACAGGAGTTATAGCGCAAGTAATGCCGCTGCCACCACAGCCTAATAAAAAATGACACTGAATGAATGTCACTGATATTTTGGATACACAAAATTTTGCGCTGGTAATGTCGCTGTAACCACCGGCAAATAAAAAATTACACTGAATTAATCTCACTGATATTTCGGATACGCAAACATTATACAGGAGATGTAGTGTATCTAATGTCACTGTCCGCAGCGGACATCGTCTACAGAAAAAGTACACTGGATGTCACAGATATTTTTGGGATGCTCACATGTTGCACAGGAGATGTAGTGCAGCTAATGTCGCTGTCTGCAGCGGCCTAACTACTGCACGCTATTTAGTGCAGGGTGCACTAAAAATAGATATTGCTGCCACACACAATAGTCCTTAAAAGGACTTTTGGGTCTGTAAAGTTTTAGCAATTTAGCGCAGGTTGCGAAAAAAATATATATTGCTGCTGCCACACACAACAATAGTTCTTAAAAGGACTTTTGGGTCTCTGAAAAGTTTTTCAACTTAAAAAAAAGTAAAAGTTGTGCTCGAGCACATGCGATGCGGTATTCGGCTGAGCATTCTCGATCAACACTATGTGGGGTATATAGTGTGCGGCAGGAAAATGGATGTGCAATGTGCATGTGAGATATTTTTCTGCTGTCCATACCTACATGCTACTGACATAGTGCTGTGGTGTCAGTAATATCTACTTAGACCTGATAAAATTTGAAGTTGTATGTATTGCGAAAAGAAATTCGCATCATAAGTGGCGATTTTCACAATCGCAAATATTTTATAACACTCTATCTGCACATAAAGCGATTGTTCTGACATGCATGTGAAATGTAATCAAATACACTGCTGTAATGTCAAATTACTTACAGTGATCAGTACAGTAGTTCTTCCTCACTGTTGTGAAAATTGCTTCCCACCATTTTTCCAATCTTCTCAAACTTCGGGTAGTTTAAAAACAGTTGCGCAGTTAGGCCACACCCCTTTTGGGCATGCACATTTTTTTGCACAAGTTTTATTTTCTGTGAGTGGTTGGTGTCGGCGGCCATTTTGTGCAAGTGACATGCACTTGCAGCTGCATATGGGCCAGGGACAGTAATTAAATCCAGTCTTTTTACTTCATTTGGCAAAATGTACCCATTTTTAAGTGCACCTGCACTGCATATCTGGCTGGGGAAGGCAAAAATAATACTTTTACTCTGTTTGTGATTTTAGGGACCTAGGGGGTGACAATTTTGGACTGTAAAGTACCCCTGTGCTGCATATATCCTTCTCATTAATTCTATAAATCCATCATATTCTGGGCCTTTATTTTTATTTTGTACTAAAAAGTATATTTGCTCTGTGCACTACATTTGTGATAGTGAAAAAAATAATCTGTAAATCCATCTGTTTCACCGTGGGTGAAATTTATATTTTTTAAGTGCCTTTTCTGTCTGCTCAGCAAATCTGATACTGAAAAATAATCAGTAAATGCATTTGTTTCACTGGGGTTGAAAAAAAAATCCTCTTTTTTCTCCTATAAAGTACCTTATTGTCTTGTACTGCAAATCAAATAAAATCAGCAAATTCCACTGTGACATTGTGGGTGGAAAAAACACGTGATTTTATAGCACACGGTAAATTTGTGGCCTGTTCAGTACTAGTGCTAGTGAAAGAATTTCATTTGCATCCGTCAGTTTCACTGGGGTTGAAGAAAGCATATATTTTGTTGAAATAAATTCCGTCCTCTGCCTGCACAGGCGATCTGATATTGAAAAATAATCTGTTAATTCATCTGTTTCACTGGGGTTGAAGAAATCAGATATTTGGTTAAAATAAATTCCATCCTCTGCCTGCACAGGCAATCTGATAGTGAAAAATCATCTGTTAATTCATCTGTCTCACAGTAAATTCCACTAGGACATTGTGTTTGAAAAAAACCCATAATTTTGCCCTATAAAGTACCCCTGCGGCCTGCGTTGGTGTTCCTGCTTTACTACATACCTGACTTGCCAAAAAGTATTCAGTAAATTAGGTGGCGTACTACCGATTCTTAACACGCAGCCAGGGCCTATTGGGCAGGCCAAACAGTGCAATAAATTCGTTTCTCATATTGTGGTGTGACCTAGAAATATATTTTATCTTTATCACACTGCCAGGGCATATTAGGCACGACACAAAGTGTAATAAATTCATCTGTCACATAGAGGTGTGACCAAAACCAATCTTTTCTGTTTATAACACGGGCAAGGCATACCTGACAGGGAACAAGTTTTATTAAATTTGTCTGTTACTTTGTTGGGTTACCGAAAAGAATGAGGAGAGCGTCAAATAAGGGATGTGGCCATGGTCGTGGTGCTGCTGGTGTTGGTGGGGCTCCTGTTGCAGGGAGAGGATGTGGTGGATCTGTGCTAGCTACACGCCCAAATGAAACACCTCGCTCACGTTCACATAGACGACAGGGCCTCCCACGCTTGTTAGTAGGCCCGAATGCCGCTCTACAAATGGTGAGGCCAGAGCAAGTACAGGCGCTAGTAGATTGGGTGCCTCCAGTACCTTCACATTGTCTCCCACCTGGTCTACTGCTGAAAGCTCAGAGTTGGCACCTGCAGGCCATGGGCAGCATTCTAGCACCTCACCCCCTTGCAAATCAGCCAAGCAGTCTGAGCCCCAAGTCATGCAGCAGACTCTCATGCTTTTTGATGATTCTCCTGCCGGTGTTTCCCCGGCCCATCCACCTAGCCCTGCTCCAGAAGTGGAAGAGATTGAGTGCACCAATGCCCAACCACTTATGTTTGAGGAAGAGAACATGGGAAAACCACCGCAGCATGACTCTGATGACAAAACACACGTGCCAACTGCTGCGGCTTTCTGCAGTGTGCAAACCGACAAGGAGGGCAGGGGTGCAGAAGACTTGGTGGAATGAAGGTCATGCTAGTGACCTGTGCAGTTTGGAGGAAGAGGTGGTGTTCACACGGAGACACCAGCACAGCAAAAGAGGGAGAAGGGTGCAGAAGCAGAGCGCCCGACCCCTAGACATTACGCCTGCTACTGCCCACCGCACCCAGGGACCGAGCACACCAAAGACAACTCAAAGGAGTTCCTCACCACGGCTGTTCTTCACACAATGTGCAGATGACAAGACACGAGTGGTTTGCACGCTGCTTAATCAGAGCCTGAAGTGAGGCATAAACGTTCTAAACCCGAACACAACCTGCATGACCAGGCATCTAAGTGCAAGACACAAGCTGCAGTGGAGTAAACAACTCCAAAACCAAGAAAAGTCTCTGGCTCCTCCTGCTCCCGCTTCTGCTGCAATCTTGGCCTCTTCCTCCACCTCTGGAGTGACAGTGGCAATGGCCACCCCGCAAACGGAGGATGTGACAACAACGCAACCACGTCCGTCACCTTCCACAAGCACCACCACAGTGTCCCGTGGAAGCGTTCAGCTGTCCATCTGCCAAACACTGGATCGAAAGAGGAAGTACCCCCCTACCCACCCGCGATTCCTGGCCCTGAATGCCAGCATTTAAAAATTGCTGGCCTTTAAAATGCTGTCATTCCATCTGGTGGATAGGGAGAGTTTTAAAACCTTATGGTGGTGGCTCTCCCACAGTACATCGTTCCAAGCCACCATTACTTTTCCAGGCGAGCCATCCCTTACCTGCACAAGCAAGTGACGGACAAAATAAGGTGTGCACTGCACAACGCCATCTGTGGCAAGGTCCACATAACTACCGATACATGGACCAGTAAGCATGGCCAGGGCCGTTATATCTCCCTAACAGCACACTGGGTAAATGCTGTGGCGGATGTCCTTCCGCCCCTGAGAATTGCAGGGCATTTCTCTTTGCCTCCTGTTGCCTCCTCCTCCTACTCCTCTTCCTCCTCTACCACCTCCTCATCCTCTCAGCAAAACACCTTCACCACCAACTTCAGCACAGCCAGGGAGAAATGACAGCAGGCAGTTTTTAAATTCATCTGTTTGGGGAACAAACCCCACACCGCGCAGGAGCTTTGGATGAGCCTGAAACAACAGACCGATGAGTGGTTGGTTCCACTGAGCCTCAAGTCCGACCTGGTGGTGTGCGATAGTGGGCAAAATCTCGTAGCAGCTCTGGGCCTAGCCGGTTTGACGCACATCCCTTGCCTGGCGCATGTGCTGAATTTGGTGGTGCAGAGATTCCTTAAAAACTACCCCAATATGTCAGAGCTGCTGCAGAAAGTGGGGGCCGTCTGTGCGCACTTTCGGTGTTCTCACCCTGCTGCTGCTCACCTGTCTGCGCTGCAGCGTAACTTTGGCCTTCCCGCTTACCACCTCATATGTGACGTGCCCAAAAGGTGGAACTCCACCTTACACATGCTGGACAGACAGCAGGCAATAGTGGAGTTTCAGCTACAACACGCACGGGTCAGTTGCTCTGCGAAACAGTAACACTTCACCGCCACTAAGTGGGCCTCCATGCGAAATCTTTGTGTCTTGTTGCGCTGTTTCGACTACTCCACCAACATGGCCAGTGCGGATGACGCCGTTCTCAGCGTTACTATCCCACTTCTATGTCTCCTTGATAGAACTCTCCGGGCGATGATGGAGGAAGATGTCAGAGCAGGAAGAGGAGGAGGAAGAGGGATCATTTCAATAGTTATCAGGCCAGTCATTTACAGGTGGCTCGGAGGGTGGGTTCCTGCAACAACATAGGCCAGGTACACAATTTTCCAGCCAGGGCACAGTTCTGGAGCAGGAGGTGGAACCGTGTTCACAGCAGGGTGGTACCCAAAGCAGCTCATGGGCATCACTTGTGCATGGCTGGGGGGATACAGAGGACACAGACGATACACCTCCCACAGAGGACAGCTTGTCCTTGCCTCTGGGCAGCCTGACACACATGAGTGACTACATGCTGCAGTGCCTACGCAACGACAGCTGAGTTGTCCACATTCTAACTTGTGCTGATTACTGGGTGGCCACCCTGCTGGATCCCCGTTACAAAGACAACGTTCCGTCCTTAATTTCTTCACTGGAGTGTGATAGGAAGATGCGCGAGTGCATGCTGTTAGACGCGCTGCTGATGGCATTCCCAACTGACACTGGGGGCTCAGTGTAAGGCCTCTTTCACACTTGCGTTGTGTGGATCCGACGCGCACTTCCGTCGCCGGAAATGTCCGCCGGATCAGACTGATCAGTCTTCAAAATGCTTTCAGTGTTACTATGGCAGCCAGGACGCTACTAAAGTCCTGGTTGCCATAGTAAGTAGTGGGGAGCCAGGGGAGCAGATACTTACAGTCCGTGCGTCTCCCGGGGTGCTCCACAATGACGTCAGAGCGCCCCACGCGCATGGATCACGTGATGGGGCGCTCTGGGGATGCTCATGGGGCGCTCTGACGTCATTGTGCAGCGCCACGGGACTCGGGAGCCGCACGGACGGTAAGTATACTTCCCCTCTGCCTCCCCACTACACTTTATCATGGCAGCCGGGACTTTAGCGTCCTGGCTTCCATGGTAAAAATTCACAAAAGCTAAACTTCGGGTCCGGCGATGCGACAAAACAACGTTTAGCTTAATGCCAGATCCGGATTAATGCACTTCAATGGGCATTAATTCCGGATCTGGCGTTAGGACATATCTTCCGGATTTTTGGACGGAGACAAATCCGCAGAATGCTACGGTTTTGTCAACGTCCAAAATACGTTCACATACTGAACGGAAGACATCCTGAACGGATTCAGAATGCATTAGGATAAATCCTGATCAGTATCTTTCCGTCCTAGAGCCCCGAGGATGGAACTCTAGAACGGAAAGCAAAAGCGCAAGTGTGAAAGAGCCCTAAGCACAAGCGAAGGCAGAGGAGGAGGAAGAGGCCGCCAACGCAGCCAGGGCACCGCCAGCACCTCAGAAGGCAGGGTTAGCATGGCCGAAATGTGGAAAAGCTTTGTCACCACGCCACAACAACCAGCATCACTAGCTGATACGTAATGTCTTAGCAGGAGGCAGCATTTCAGCAACATGGTGGAGCAGTATGTGTGCACACGCCTACACGTACTGACTGATGGGTCTGCCCTATTCCGCTTCTGGGTCTCCAAATTGGGCCTGAGCTTGCCCTTTATGCCTTGGAGGTGCTGGCCTGCCCTGCAGCCAGTGTATTGTCTGAACGTGTGTTTAGCACAGCAGGGGGAGTTATCACAGACAATCGCAGCCGCCTGTCCACAGCCAATGTGGACAAGCTGACGTTCAAAAAAAAGAACCTGGCATGGATCCCACAAGACTTGTCTGTACCTTGTGCAGAATAGACAAGTAAACCGACTTCACACAGCCATTGTTATACTCCAGCGCACTTTCTCTTCGTGTTATTTTATATATTCCACAATGTTTTGTGGTGTACCCAAATTAAATAAAAGAAAAAAAGAAAAAAAAATGTTGCTTCCACCTCCCCCACCGCCGCTTCCAACTACACGGCCAAATCTACACCCCCACATCCGCAAACAATGCCACATTCACAGCCTCCTCAACCTCCTAGTCCATATGGACCTCCTGCTCTTAGTTCAAGATTAAAATTGGTAATTTTTATTTATTTTACTTTAAGTCATTTCCCTATCCACATTTGTTTGCTGGGCATTTGCCCACATTTTGCTGCCTTTTTCAGCCCTCTAGCCCTTTCCTGGACTTTTTTAGAGCCATTTTAGAGCCCCAAAGTTCGGGTACCCATTGATTCGGGGTCAAGTTCAGGTCAAGTTCGGAACCCGAACTTTTTTATGAAGTTCGGCCGAACCTGGCGAACCCGAACTTGCAGGTGTTCGCTCAGCTCTAATCCTTACATTAACCACTTTGCTGACCCAGATCATGAGGTATAGTCTCATTAATCCTTTCACTGTCTTAGAATACCAGGTACATAGACATTAAAGGGACACTGACAGGCCGGTACGGCATATACAGTGTTTTATATCATACTTTCGGTCTTAATGTGCTTAACCCAATCATACTATTATCCCCCCTGTCTGCCTTTCCTATACTTTTAAAAAACTTTTTTCTTGATATGTAAATTACCTGACTTTGTGCCTAAGGGGCTGTTCCTCTTCCAGCTTTGTGCCAAGCCGCGTCCCAACTGCCGTCTCCTAGTGCCACCCAGCTCATTAATATTCACTGCACTGGGCAGCTTTTCATGCTCCAGACGCGGCCAAAATCCTGTGCATGCCCAGTACTGTCTTACTGGCATCGGCCTCACATGTTAGCTGTGTGCCTGTGCCGGATACGGTCCCCGACACCCTCCAGCTCCAGTACCTGAATGCGTCTGCGCTAGAGATGAGCGAACTTTAAAAAAAAGTTCGGCGTTCGGGTTGTGGTAACTCGCGCATCCCGTTATGGATTCCACTACCGCGGACTATCGCGGCATATGGAATCCATAAGGGGCGGCTTCCACCAACCCGAACTGTTGAACAGCCGAAGGACCTGGGGTGACGTCACCGTCATGTGATCAGTGCACGGGGCGTGGCTCAGCACTGGATTTGATCCCGTGGTAGTGGAATCCTTAATGGGATGCGGCGATTACCACAGCCCGAACGCCAAACTTTTTTTTAAAGTTCGCTCATCTCTAGTCTGCGCCACATAGAGTAGTCGGCCGCACTCAGGTACTGGAGCTGGAGGGTGCCGGGGACCGTATCCAGCGCAGGCGCACAGCTAACATGTGAGGCCGATGCCAGTAAGACAGTACTGGCCATGCGCATGATTTTGGCCGCGTCGGGAGCATGAAAAGCAGCCCACTGCAGTGAATATTAATGAGCTGAGTGGCACTAGGAGACGGCACAGAGTGCACAGTCCAAATTGAGGCAGACACTCCAGTTACCATATTACCTGCCATAGACCCCTAGGCATACAGACATTAACCCTTCCCTAAATCACAACGGATACAGACAATATTTTTCACTATGCAATAAAAAAATGTTTTTTAATAGCATTTTCATGAATGCAATGCAGCTGTACTATTAGGACAGAAAAGAGCACTAACCTGTCAGTATAGTCAACAATGTTCTATAAAGCCACTCTGCAGAATATAGCTGGCTGCAAGGAGGAATAGTAAAGTATTGACTTATGGGCACTATATGGCTTTTGAGAGCACAGTATGACCTTATTAAGGCATAGCATGTTCCCTTAAGTGGTCAAAAAATAGAACAAACATTGTAATATACAGTGGCATGCAAACGTTTGGGCACCCCTGGTTAAAAATACTGCTACTGTAAACAGTTAAGTAAGTTGAAGATGAAATTATCTCCAAAAGGCATAACATTATAGATGAAACCCACTTTAACATTTTAAGCCATATCAGTGTATTATTTTAGTTTTGTACAATTTTAGAGTGAAAAAAGTATGAGATAAGTAATGCGATTTTAGTGCTCAGATAACTTTGACCGACGTCTCAGATTTTTTTTTATTTTTTATAAATGTTATTTTTCCAATAAGGAATAAGAAAAACATACATATATTCATCATTTTACATTTTGTGGTGCACTTTAGCTTTAACCACAATAAGATAAATTCATATTTTATCTACAATAGGATACATCATACCATTCAAATCAAAGAAATTTGGCCATAGTTAACTAGTTTTGGGCACATCTGTATTTACGTTTAGGCTGCAACCATATATACAGTATTCCCGCAAAGAATACATTTTATTTGGGACAAATGTGTATACAAAATAGAACTACATCCGAATACAGTGTGTATTGTCAAAATTACATTATCTCTGGGCAAGTATAGTATAGTGCCGAAAATTTGTATTTATCTGTCTCCAGTACATTACAGCAGGCCAATACAGTGTGAATTGTAAAAATTTGTATTTCGCTGTATCCAGTACATTATATCAAGCCAATACAGTGTGTATTGTAAAAATTTCATTATCTGTGGCCTACTGTAGTGCCGAAAATCGTTAATTTCTAACGATAATTTGTTTTCCCTTAGTCCTAACAGCAGCACAGATGGGGTTAACCACCCCCCGTGGACTGGCAGGACCGGCGGAATGTTTAATGAGCCCAAGACTAATAACTCAATTTAACAATTAAGTATCTCCTTAAAAGGAGGAAGTCAACCCCCAGCCCACTGTGTTTATAGTAAGAAGAAAACTAGACTTACTAGGGTGGGAAATTTGTGTGCTGCTGTTAGGACTAAGGGAAAACAAATTATCGTTAGAAATTAACGATTCCCTTATGTCCTACCAGCAGCACAGATGTGGAGATAGCAAGAAGAAACCCCTAGGGAGGGCCTTCCTGCCTGGCAGAACTAAGAAAAGTCTGCCCAAAGGCCGAAAACTCAGCTAGACTGGCATCTAGTCTATAATGGGAGATGAATGTCGATTCAGAGCTCCAGGAGGCAGCTTTGCAAATCATGTTGAGAGGCAGAAGACTCCTCTCGGCAAAAGAAGTAGCCACAACTCTAGTAGAGTGGGCCTTCACGAATCCCGGAGGGTCCAGAGATTGTGGAAACAAGGGATTCCTTAATAGCCTCCTCAACCCACCGACTGATGGAAGGTTTGGATGCCTTACAGCCTTTAAACTTACCGGCAACAGGATTAGCAGATTCTCATCTTTCCTGAACTCCTTGATCTATCCACATAGATCCGGAGACATCTCGAGACGTCCAGAGGATGTCTAGCAGGTTCCTAGGAGGAGGTGGTAGATGTCGACAGAACCGGGAGGAATATCACCTGGTTGATGTTCTGGAAGGAAGGAACCTTAGGCCTACAATACGGGAGGAATCTAAGAAAGTCCCGGTCATGTAAGAAAATGGTATAGGGCTCATGCTGAGAGAGCTTGAAGCTCAGAGACCCTCTTGGCCAAAGTCACTGTAAGGAGAAACACAAACTTCCAAGTGACGAACTTGATGTCCACCTCCTCTCACGGTTCAAAGGGGGGAGATGCTAACCCCCTGAGAACTACTGAAAAACCCATTGAAAAAAAAAAAGGGGTCTCAGGACTGTAGGCTTTAATCTTTCAGCTCCTCTAAGGAACCGATTGATCAGCGGGTCCTGAGAAAAAAGCCTGTTAAGGCAAGCTGAAATGGCTGAAACTTGAACCTTCAGAGTAGAAGGGAAAGGCCTCTATCAAGGTCGTCTTGCAGGAACTGAAGGATAGCGGAGAGGGGCGGATCTGCAGACGCCACCTCAGTTGAGGTACAACAGGATGAGAATATCCTCATAATACAAGAGTAGGCTCTCTTGGTAGAGTCCGCTTTAGAATGAGACAGCGTTCTCAGGACCGACTCTGAAAGCCCTTCTATTCTGGGGAGGGACTGATCAACCTCCAGGCTGTCTGGTTGAATCTGTGCAGATCTGAGCAGAGGTGAGTGTCCCACGACACCAGGGTCTGCTGTGGGGGCAGCCTCCAATATTGTCCTCGACTCAACTGGGTGAGCTAGGTAAACCAGGATCTCTTCGGCCAAAACAGTATGATGGCTATCACCGAGGCCTGATCCTGACGGATTTTCATCAATACCCTCGGTATCATGGAAAAGGGAGGGAAGATGTAAGCCAGCCTGAACCTCCAGGATATTGACAGAGCGTCTAACGCCAGGGGGTTGTCCTCCCTGTAAAGGGAGCAGAACCTCTCCACCTTGGCATTGAACCTTGTTGCCAAGAGATCCACCTCTGGCATACCCACTTGAGGACTATCTGCTTGATTCTCCGGATGTAAGGACCACTCCACCGACGGAAGACCGCGGCTCAGCCGCTATCATCTTGAGGGAGCCTTGGATGTGGATAGCAGATAAGTGGGAAGGTACAACTGTGCCTAATCCAGAATCACCCCGATCTCTGACAGGAGGGGAAGTGATCTCGTGCCTCCCTGCTGGTTGCTGTAAAGTACCACAGTCACATTGTCTGACTGGACTTTCACCGTTTTGCCCCGGATCTGAGGGGCTAAGTGAAGGAGGGCTAGCCGGATAGCTTGAATCTCGCAGAGATTGGATGAAAGAAGCCACTCCTGAGGAAACCAGGTCCCGTGAACTGGAGAGTTGTCTAGGTGAGCGTCCCAGCCTACTTAGGACGCATCCGTAGTCAATATGACCCAGATTGGCTGGGTCATAGACTTCCCGTCTAAAAGATGGCACCAAAGAGACAAATAAAACATTTGTAAACCACCTATCTGCGCAGGAAAGGTAGGAAAACAGACCGGAGGCAGCTGAGGAAAAAAACACTACAAGTGGAACAACACCAATTTTAGGACTCTGGGAGCTGGCTGAAAAAGCATATGCAGCCAGAGACTGAACTGGAGCACACAGCCTCCAAAAATAGGGGAAGGGGAGGGATAGCCAATCCACCCTTCCCCCAGTAAATCCTCCACAGGAAGACGCATAAAAAAATCGTACCCGTGAAAAAATCACGGCCGGATTACCCGGAGGTGATGCAAAAGGAGAGTCCCCGTGTTACCTCCGGAAGATGGCGGCGCACAGGGACCGGGATCCCGGACTAAAGACGCCGCCAAAATACCCCAGCCAGGCGCACTGCGTGGGGCCGGCAGCAAACAAGCTGCCGGCCAAACTGACAAGGTACCTAGGAAAAAAGGGCAACGCCGTTACCCAAACGAAAAGAAGGCTCCCCGCACTTTCCATAAGAAAGGGGGGAACAAACCGCCTAGTCCACCTGTCCAGGAGGACAGAAAAAAACACAGTGGGCTGGGGGTTGACTTCCTCCTTTTAAGGAGATACTTAATTGTTAAATTGAGTTATTAGTCTTGGGCTCATTAAACATTCCGCCGGTCCTGCCAGTCCACGGGGGGTGGTTAACCCCATCTGTGCTGCTGGTAGGACGTAAGGGAATTTGTATTTTTCTGTCTCCAGTACATTACAGCAAGCCAATACAGTGTGCATTGTAAAAATTACATTATCTCTGGGCTAGTGTAGTGCCAAAAATCTGTATTTCTCTGTATCCAGTACAGCAAGGCAATACAGTGATATTATAAAAATTACATTATCTGTGGCCTACTGTAGTGCCACAAATTTGTTTTTCTCTGTATCCAGTACATTACACCAAGCCAATATAGTGTGTATTGTAAAATTACATTATCTGTGGCCTAGTGTAGTGACAAAAATGTGTATTTCTCTGTCTCCAGTACATTACAGCAAGCCAATACAGTGTGAATTGTAAAAATGTCATTATCTGTGGCCTACTGTAGTGCCAAAAATTTGCATTTCTCTGTCTCCAGTACATTACAGCAAGCCAATATAGTGTGTATTGTAAAAATTACATTATCTGTGGCCTAGTGTAGTGACAAAAATGTGTATTTCTCTATCTCCAGTACATTACAGCAAGCCAATACAGTGTGAATTGTAAAAATGGAATAGAAATAGTACCCACACAGAAGCTCCCCTAAAGACATCACAGCTAGAAAAGCTGTTCTCATCTTCTTCTTTTATTTGATAAAGAGCTTTTGACATTTGTCCTGAATGAACTACTTGCAGATAAGAGGCTGACTTAGCTGTTTTTCTTGCTTTTCTACATAAGCATGTTTAAAATGAAGGAAGGCATCTCTGCCAATTTGCAGTGTAAAAAAAATGCAGCACTCATATTGCTGCTGTGTTCTTCTTAGGCCTCTTTGATTGAATGCGGGTGCGTTGTGGGAATATGCGCGATTTTTCTGCGCGAGTGCAAAGCTTTTTTAATGCGTTTTGCACTTGCGTGCGAAAAATCAGCATGTTTGGTACCCAGACCCGAAGCCGAACTTCATCACTGAAGTCCGGTTTCGGGTGGAGTATTCTGTAGATGTTATTATTTTCCCTTATAACATAGTTATAAAGGATAATAATAGCATTTTCAATAGAGAATGCAAAGTAAAAAGGGCACTAGAGGGTTAAAAATAATAAAAACATAAACTTACCCCCTCCATTTGATCTCGTTGCAGCCGGTTACCAGTCTCCTGCTCTATTGAGAATGCTATTATTTTCCTTTATAACTATGTCATAAGGGAAAATATTAAAGATCGGGTCCCCATCCCGATCGTCTCCTAGCAACCATGCGGAAAAATCGCACCACATCCGCACTTGCTTGCGGATGCTTGCGACTTTCCCGCAGCCCCATTCACTTCTATGGGGCCTGCGTTGCATGAAAAACGCACAATATAGAGCATGCTGTGATTTTCACGCAACGCAGAAGTGATGCGTGAAAATCACCGCTCATGTGCACTGCCCCATAGAAATGAATAGGTCCGGATTCAGTGCGGGTGCAATGCATTCACCTCACTCATTGCACCCGCGCGGAAAACTCTCCCGTGTGAAAGGAGCCCTACTGTTTATCCCCTTGATGTGGTTTTTAAAAAATTGACAAACTTCAAACGAAATGCATCTTGTCTGGTTTGCTCATCTCTAGTTTGTTGCAATTTAAAGAGGCTGTGTCACCAGGATCAAGCCTATTAAACCAGACATACTGATTAGCAGTGTGGTGACGCTATAGTGTAGGGTGTGTATAATACAAATATATACAGTAGATATGTATAAGCTCTGCCCTCAGCATGTCTAGTCCTGGGGAGGGAGAGTGTGCAGAGCACAGGGGGTGTTACAGGGCAGTGCTCAGATGATTCAGACGCACCTATTGGTGCTCAAATTGATCATTTGCATATGAATAAAAACAAAGATTTCTCTGTAGCTATTTAACATACAGACAAAGGAAATGCATAGTTTTAATCAGCATGATGAGCCATACCAGGCTGTATATCTGGTTTAATAGGGTTGACAATGTTTTCATGGCATGCTTAGAGTTTTCCTTATTGCTGCATCTCCTCTCTTAGCAACACTAATTTTATGTAGAAAACCTTTGTAATTGTTGGTGGCAGCAGCATGAGGAGACCACAGAGTGGCACAATGACAGGGTCTGGAGTTGGCAGCAGTATGAAGAGAGAACAGAGAGGAACAATAACAGAGTCTGGAGGTGGCAGCAGCATGAGGAGAACACAGAGCACAACCTTGACAGAGTCTGGAGGTGGCAGAAGCATGAGGAGACCACAGAGCGGCACAATGGCAGATTCAGGAGGTTGCAGAAGCATGAGGAGACCACAGAGCAGCACAATGACAGAGTCTGGAGGTGGCAGCAGCATGAGGAGAAAACATAGCGGCATAATGACAGAATCTGGAATGGCGGCAGCATGAGGAGACCACAAAGCGGCACAATGACAGACTCTGGAGGTGGCGGCAGCAGCATCAGGAGGAGACCACAAAGTGGCACAATGAAAGAGTCTGGAGGTGCAGGCAGCATAAGGAGACCACAGAGCGGCAAAATGACAGAGTCTGGAGGTGGCAGCAGCATGAGTAGGCCTCAGAGCGGCACAATGGCAGACTCTGTAGGTGGCAGCAGCATGACGAGACCACAGATTGGCACAATGACAGGGTCTGGAGTTGGCAGCAGTATGAAGAGAGAACAGAGAGGCATAATAACAGAGTCTGGAGGTGGAAGCAGCATGAGGACACCACAGGGTGGCACAATGACAGAGTCTGGAGGTGGCGGCAGCAGCATGAGGAGACCACAGAGAGGCACAATAACAGAGTCTGGAGTTGGTAGCAGCATGAGGAGACCACAGAGCGGCACATTGAGAGAGTCTGGAGGTGGCAGCAGTTTGAGGAAACCACAGAGTGGCACAATGACAGAGTCTGGAGGTGACGGCAGCAGCATCAGGACGAGGCCACAGAGTGGCAGTATGACAGAGCTTGGAGGTGGCAGAAGCAGCATCATGAGGAGGCAACAGAGTGGAACAATGAAAGAGTCTGGAGGTGGCATCAGCATGAGGAGGCCACAGGCCCTGACTGCAGGATACTTGACCGCCAAAAAAAGGGAATTTGTCCCCCTAGAATCTAACAGATGTATTTAATGAATAGATTTTCCCTATCAGATATTCAGCACAGAATAGTTCATAGAAAAAAGTGGGAATATGTCCCCCCCCCCCCCACACACACACACACCACACACCCCTGGGGCCCTGAAGTCACAGACGGATTACTTATATTATTTTACCCTGACACATCCTTAAAAAATTGCTAGATGTCGCACACTGATCTACCAGAACAGGATTAAAGTAATGTCCCTGGCACACATGCAGTTGTAAGTGCACTGCACTTGCAAAAATGGTCGCCGACGCCCACCTAACAAACAGACTGATTACAGCTTCTCTGTGCCACTGGGCTCATGGGTACAAAAATGTAGCTTAGCACCCACAAAAATAACCGCTGTAGTTTGCAGATTTAACAACATCAAGTACACCAGAATTGTTTCCTAATCTCCTTTCATCACAGCAGCAGCATCCTATCCCTACACTAGTAAGAGCTGACGTGACGTGCGGCGCTACGTGACTCCAGCTTATATAGAGGCTGGGGCAGATTCTGCACTGGCCAATCACAGCCATGCCATTAGTAGGCATGGCTGTGATGGCTTCTAAGTGCACACTAGTTAAACACTTGTTGATTGGCTGCCCTGCAGCCTTTCAAGAAGCGCCATTAGACGGCCGAACACTGAACTCGAACCCAAACTTTTACGGAAATGTTCAGGTTCGGGTCCGGGTACCAAAAACCCTAAAGTTCTATACGAACCCGGGGTCGCTCAACCTTACTGAATACAAGATTTTTTTTCCACCAAAATATTTCAAACAAGATTTTACCACATACATGTGCAGCGCTTAATGCTGAATACAAGATTTTTTTTCCACCGAAATAATAAAAAAAAGGATTATACTGCATATTAGTGCAGCGCTCAATGAGGAATACAAGTTTTTTCCCACCAAAATAATTCACAAAAGATTTTATCACATATAACAGCATCGCTGAATACAAACTCCTGGGACGGTCATAGTGTCCCGGTCATCTGCCATCTATTCGCTCCGCTGAAGGATTATTTTGAAAGTGTGTAGAAGCCACAGAGGGGCCCCCATGCTGCAGATTTATCATAGAGACATCATGGAGATTTTACCGCATATAACTGCAGCGCTGAATGCTGAATACAATTTTTTTTTCAACAGAAATAAGTCACAAAAGATTTTACCACGTATAACTGCAGCGCTGAACGCCAAATATCTTTTTATTTTTCTACTGATATACGCCGCTAAAGGCTTTAAAACATATAACTGGAACAGTAAACGCTGAGTGTATTTTTCTTTTTCCATGTATATGCCACTAAAAGCATAAAAGCACTAAAAGCAACAGAGGGTTATAGGCTGTCAATTTAAAAAAAACAACTGCGACTGAGTCTGAGTGATCTGAAATGAACGGGGCGTAGTGGAGGAGGTAGGTCCGCGCGGGAAGAGTGAGACGTCTCTCGTGCAGTTTCTGTGCTGCAGAAAAGTCCCCGTAGTGTCCAGTTGGCAATACTGCAGATAGATGCGGGCTGGTTTGAATTAGTTCGCATTTTTGTGCAGGGTTAGTGCATTCACCTGTATTGGTGGACGTCGTCACGTAAGCGCGCAGTGTGTGAAACTTAAATACAAAATTTCAGCACAACGTAATTCGGTCTATACCACAAAAAGGGCTTTATCACATTTAACTGCAACAGTGAACGCTGAATATATCTTGATTTTTGTACAGAAATACGTCAATAAAGGTTTTTTTAAGATATAAGTGCAGCAGCAAATGGTGAATGTATATTACTTTTTCTACTGCAATACGCCAGTAAAGGCTTTACCAGATGTAACTGCAGAAGTGAGCTGAGAATACATTTTTCTTGTAGTACTGAAATACGCCCCTATACGCTTTCACCAGAAATAACTGCAGAAGTGAACTGAGAATATATTTTTCTTGTAGTACTAAAATACGCCCCTATATGCTTTTACCAGAAATAACTGCAACAGTGTAGTATGTATATATTTTTCTTGTAGTACTGAAATATGCCCCTATATGCTTTCAACAGAAATTACTGCAGCAGTGAACTGAGAATACAGTTTTTATGTTGGACTGAAATAGGCCACTGTACGCTTTCAACAGAAAACTATTAAAGAGTGAAGTGTGTATATATTTTTCTTGTAGTACTGAAATGCGCCCCTATAAGCTTTCACCAGAAATAACTGCAGAAGTGACCAGAGAATATATTTTTTGTTGTTGGACGTGTTGGACTGAAATATGCCCCTATACGCTTTCACCAGAAAGAACTGCAACAGTGCAGTGGGTATATATATTTTAATTTTTTTACTGTAATACGACCATATACGCTTTCAACAGAAATAACGGCAACAGTGCAGTGCGTATATATTTTTCTTTTTTTACAGTAATACTCCCATCTAAAATTTCACCAAAAATAACGGCAACAGTGCAGTGCGTATTTATTTTTCTTGTTGCACTCAAATGAGCCCCTATACGCCTTGACCAGAAATAACTACAGAAGTCACCAGAGAATATATTTTTCTTGTTGGACTGAAATACGCCCCTATACGCTTACACCAGAAATAACTGCAACAGTGCAGTCCGTATATATTTTTCTTGTTGCACTGAAATACGCCACTATACGCTTTCACCAGAAATAACTGAAGCAGTGCAGTTCATATATATTTTTTTGGTTGTACTGAAATACTCCCTTATACACTTTCAACAGAAATGTCTGTAGAAGTAAACTGAGAATATATTTTTCTTGTAGTACTGAATAAGATATAAGCCACCAAAGGCTTTTCATCATAACTCTTGCAGCCCAATAACAAAAAACTGGAATGACAGAGCTGTCTAATGACAATTTGAATCCCCAAATAAACTTTCCCTGCACTTGAAAATCCCTTTCCAAGCAATATCTTTAGCGCCTTCTAACGTCTCTCCCTGCACTAAGATGCAGTGAAATGATTCACACCTATCCTTTCCCTGCACTTATAAATTGTTTTTACTGTCTTTTTTTGCCCACAATCGTTTTTTCCACTTGCTGTCCCTAACGCCTATACCCATCTGTCCCTGCACTCTGAACGCTGGAAAATGTCTGACTGTAAGATGGCCGCCATATTTATAGGGCTGTGACATCACAGGGCTGGCTGCTGATTGGACGCATGAAGGCATGTCAATCTGGGTGATCCCGCCTTCCCAGAGTTCTTTGCCCCATGTCCTCAGTCCTCACACGTGTAGCCACAATTTAAGAAAATTGCAATTCGTTACCACGAAGCGCGAGGAAATTCGCATTCGTTGGGAATCAAATTTTTACTGAAATCGTAAACGAATTTCACTTTGTCAGCTTCGATTTGCTCATCTCTAATCAACATCATATTTCAGAAATTCACGTATTGATGTACTTCTCCCAGACTTGAGATTACTGCTGAATCTGTCAACTGAATGCAGTAGGAAGCCACCCTTTGATCTACATTATTCTCACAGCATAGGAACCTGGAAAGTAGTGGGGTGGCTTCTAGCAGTTAGGCCTTATGCACACAAAGGTATTTTGTTTCCATGTCCGGATAGGATGCGGACCCATAGGATGCGGACCAATTCATTTCCAAACACACCGTGTACTATCCGCATCCGTATGTCCGTTTCGTAGCCCCACAAAAAAAATAGAGCATGTCCTATTCTTGTCCGTTTTGCGGAGAAGAATAGGCATTATTACAATGGATCCGCAAAAAAAAACGGATCCCATACGGAATGTCATCCGTTTTTTTTGAGGATCCGCAATTTGCGGACCGCAGAACACATACGGTCGTGTGCATGTAGCCATATACTGTTTTTACAATCAGCTTCTACACACATAAGGATTAGAGATGAGCAAATCTGCCAAGATTGGGTTTCTTTTGGATTCAACAGATTTTTTAAAAAGTCTGGTTCGGCTCTGAATCTATTAGTTTCAAACCAAAGTTGCTATAATTGCCCTGGAAATTAGTATGTAATCCTATAATGCTCTAAAATACAGATTTTCTCATTTTGTTATTTTTTACGGTTTTTTAAAATTTTCTCTCGTCTGTCCCCTTGGTCTGATCCAGCGTCAGATGTAAGAGTACATTCACACGATGACAATAAGTCACGCGACAAATACAGCACAACTACACAGCAACATTTGTCGCACGACATTTTGTTGCATTAATGTCGCGCGACAATTTTTATAATGGTAGTCTATGGTGTTGCATTGCAACATGCGACATGCTGCGACTGCATCTTGAATGGATTCTTTGCGACTGCCATGTCGCAGTCACAGCATGTCGCATGTTGCAATGCGACACCATAGACTACCATTATAAAAATTGTTGCGCGACAAATGTCGTCGTGTGAACGTACATGGTTATAAGGGAAAATAATAGCATTCTCACTACAGAATGCTTAGTAAAATGTGCATTAAGGGGTTAAAAATAAATAAATTTACTCACCTTATCCACTTGATCGCTTAGTTGCGATCTCTTCTTCATTCATTAGCTGCCAGCTAAATGACCTGTGGTGACGTCACATCACATGGTCCAATAACCTGGTCCATTACCATGGTGATGGACCATGGTATTGGACCATGTGATGAGCTCAGTGACATCATCACAGGTCCTTTAGCCGACAGCTAATGAATCGCGATCAATTGGATATGGTGAGTAATTTTTATTTTTAACCCCTTAATGCACATTTTACTCAGCATTCTGTAGTGAGAATGCTATTATTTTCCCTTATAACCATGTTATAAGGAAAAATAATAAAATATACAGAATACTCAACCCAAACCCGAACTTCAGTGATGAAGTCCGGGTTCGGGTCTGGGTACCAAACATGCCGATTTTTCCCACGCGCGTGCAAAGCGCATTAAAACGCTTTGCACTCTCGCGGAAAAATCGCGCATTTTTCCGCAACGCACCCGCCTTTTATCCGGGCATCAAACATGACTCCCATGTGAAAGAAGCCTAACTGTATCTAATTTTATTGTTTCCTCCTCAAACTGCGGTTATTGCTTGTCCGCAACTGACTGCAACTAGCTCCCGCCTGGTGGTGACAGAACACTATCAATTGCTTAAGTGCTGGGCGCGTTTAACATGATTCGTCCAAAAGATTCCGGTTTAATTCGGTGCCTAAAAAAATTTGATGATTCAGAACGAATATCCAAATCTGCGAATAGATTTGCTCATCTCTAATCAGGATGGAAGGTAGAATAGATATAATAAAGCATAGTATGACATTTGTTAACAATACAACTATATCTAGATGTTATCAACACTGGAAACAGGGCACAAAACACCATAAAATATTTTTTTATTATTCCAAAAATTTCCAGTTTCCTGTATTTTGTCTGCAGTTCTGCATAGTCACTTTGCTTTACTTACCTTGCCAAAAGGAGATTTGCTGAGGTTTTTACTTCTGATCAACACCCCTGGGGATACTAGTTCCATTTCACTGACCTTAAGCATCCAATGATTAATTCCAATGGTCGGACTTAGATCCAGATGGAGTGAAAGCCAGAGGCTTATAAGATATATAATTGTGCCATGTGGGACTCTAACAGAGCTGGCCACCTATGGGGGATTTCACATAGAAGTTATACCACAGATTATGTACAGATCATATTCGCTTGTAACTGGTGCTATCTAGCTTAAAACCAGTACAACCATTTACCAGTTTACGAGACATAAAAAGGCCTTATTCTTTTATTTATCCTATGTTGTTCATACGATTAATTGAGTTTTTTTTTCCTTAGGTTTTAAGTTTCTAGTGAAACTACCGTTGAAATACATTCTTTTATTCACATTCATCATGTGTCCTTACAGAGGACCTGCCACCACTTCTGATATGTCTGTTTTAGTAAATTATCATTGTTTCTTACGACTGTATGCTATGCTTTTACCCTGTTATTCCTACTAGACGTTTAGGAATAAACTGACAACTGGGTGTTAGTAGTTGGGGTTGTGTCCCTGCACAATCTAACACAGGTAAATCAGTGCTGCCAATGACAGACTGTGCAGCGGACACACATTTTTGACAAGGGGAGTGCTAATACTCTGTTGGCAATGTATCCATAAACTAATAGGATTACACATAGTCATTAGTGTTGAGCGAACAGTTCGAGAATCGTTCGGGTCCGTACCGAATTTTGGGGTGTCCGTGACAAGGACCCGAACCCGGACATTTTCAAAAAAGTTCGGGTTCGGGTCCGGTGTTCGTCGATTACTTCCTGCTTTCTGAAGGGCTGCACAGCAGCCAATCAACTAGTGTTTTACTTCTTGCCCTAAGAGCCCATCACAGCCATGCCTACTAATGGCATGGCTGTGATTGGCCAAGTGCAGCATGTGACCCAGCCTCTATTTAAGCTGGAGTCACATAGCACCGCATGTCACACTGCTCTGATTAGTGTAGGGAGAGGAGGCAGCTTCTGTGAGGGCGAGATAGGCAGGGATAAAGAAGTGAATGATCTACCTTTCTACACCTATGCATCAGAACAACTCAGCTGAGCTGTTCACTGAAAGTCACTATTTTGTTGAGACTGGCCAGAGCGATTTTTACTGGCACATGTAACTGGGCTGACCGGCGGTGGCCATTTTGGGACTTGTGGTGCGCCAGCACAAGCTGCCACAGAGTCTAAACCAAAGCTCCAAAGAAGTGAAAAATCTACACCTGTGAATCAGAACAACAGCGATTCAGCTGCTCAGTCAAAGTCAATTTTTTTTCTGGCTGGGCAGACCGTTTTCTGGCACATGTTACTGGGCTGATAGGCGGCGGCCATTTTGGACTTGTGATGCTACAGCAAAAGCTGCCACAACGTCCATTAATCTCATGTAATAGTCGATTTTTTCATAGATATAATACATCAGGGGTTTGGCTGTGCTTGTGTCACCCATACTAACTGCAAAGATATTTAATATATCAGTGGTGAAACTGAAAGTAACCCACTTGGATAGCAAATCCCATGAATGTGCTGTTCCAGCTAGGCTAGCCAGTGCCACTACAGCCAAGTCGAATACTGTCAGCCAGAAATATTTTTTTTTCTTATGTGCCAGAAATATAAATTAAAAAAAGCTTTCACCGTAATAATAAAATTATTCTGGTGTTAGACCAGAAGAAGCACTCCTGTTGTAATTAATACTGTAAAAAGGCTTAGGCAATATTTCTCCCAGTGTGGGAAATTTATCCAGCAAAACTAGCATTTTAAAAATTCCGGTGTTCTGAAAAACCAGCAGTCCTCTTGTAATTAATACCGCAAAAAGGCATTACATTGTCCAGTGTTGTAATTTTGGTGAAAAAAAGGCCAATTTAATCAATCTGGTGTTAGTTACACCAGAAACAGTAGGCCTCACGTTTTTACTCCTGTAAAAAGGAATTAATACCGGAAAAAGGCATTACGTTGTCCAGTGTTGTAATTTTGGTGAAAAAAGGCCAATTTAATCAATCTGGTGTTAGTTAGACCAGAAACAGTAGGCCGCACGTTTTTACTCCTGTAAAAGGAATTATATCTCCCGTGTGGGAATCTATGTACCAAAACTAGCATTTTAAAAATTCTGGTGTCCAATTTGCAGCAGTTTTCTTGTAATTAATACCGGAAAAGGAATTATATCTTCCAGTGTGGGAATTTATGTACACAAACTAGCATTTTAAAAATTCTGGTGTCCAATTAGCAGCAGTCTTCTTGTAATTAATACCTGAAAAAGGCATTACATTGTCCAGTGTTGTAATTTTGGTGAAAAAAAGGCCAATTTAATCAATCTGGTGTTAGGTACACCAGAAACAGTAGGCCTCACGCTTTTACTCCTGTAAAAGGAATTAATACCTGAAAAAGGCATTACATTGTCCAGTGTTGTAATTTTGGTGAAAAAAGGCCAATTTAATCAATCTGGTGTTAGTTAGACCAGAAACAGTAGGCCGCACGTTTTACTCCTGTAAAAGGAATTATATCTCCCGTGTGGGAATCTATGTACCAAAACTAGCATTTTAAAAATTCTGGTGTCCAATTTGCAGCAGTTTTCTTGTAATTAATACCAGAAAAAGGAATTATATCTTCCAGTGGGGGAATTTTGGGGCTAAAAAATAATATATTTTATTGTGGTGCGAGTTGAATCGCAACAATGAGGAAACATTCTATTAAGGGACGAGGACGCGGTCGTGGTGGTGTCCGTGGAGCCTCTGTTGCTGGCAGAGGACGTGGCCGTTCGGCCTCAGGCGCACAAAGTAGTGAACCAACTCCCTCAAGTAGCCGGCAGAATTTACAGCGATATTTGGTGGGGCCCAATGCCGTTATGAGGATGGTAAGGCCTGAGCAGGTACAGGCATTAGTTGATTGGGTGGCCGACAGTGCTTCCAGCACGTTCATCACATTGTCTTCCGCCCAGTCTTCTGCGGAAAGCGCACAGGTGGCACCTGAAAACCAAACCCATCAGTCTGTCACATCACCCCCATGCATATCAGGGAAACTGGCTGAGCCTCAAGTTATGCAGCAGTCTCTTATTCTGTTTGAAGACTCTGCTCCCACAGTTTTCCAGGGACGTCCACCTAGCCCTTCCCCAGCGGTGGAAGACATTGCATGCACTGACGCACAACCACTTATGTATCCAGATGATGAGGACATGGGAATACCACCACAGCAGAGTGACCGAGTCTCTGATGATGACGAAACACTGGTGCCCACTGCCGCGTCTTATTGCAGTGTGCAGACTGAACAGGAGGAGGTCAGGGAGGAAGACTGGGTGGAAGACGATGCAGAGGACGATGAGGTCTTAGACCCCACATGGACTGAAGGTCGTGCCGCTGACTTAAATAGTTCAGAGGAAGAGGCAGTGGTGAGACCGAGACAACAGCGAAGCCAAAGAGGGAGCAGGGGGCAAAAGCAGAACAGCCGCCGTCCAGAGAGTTCGCCTGCTATTGGCCAGCGCCAACAGGGACCCAGCACCCCAAAGGCATCTTCAAGGAGTTCCCTGGCATGGCACTTCTTCAAACAATGTGCTGACGACAAGACCAGAGTGGTTTGCACGCTGTGCCATCAGACCATGAGGCGAGGCATTAACGTTCTTAACCTGAGCACCACCTGCATGATCAGGCATCTACATGCAAAGCATGAACTGCAGTGGAGTACACACCTTAAAAACAAGGAACCCGCTCAGGCTCCCCCTGCTCCCTCTACCGCTGCTGCCACCTGCCGAGCAGCAAACAGAGGATGTGCCACCGACACCACCACCACCACCGCCACTGTCACCTAGCATCTCCACTATTTCACACAGCAGTGTTCAGCTCTCCATCTCTCAAACCTTTGAGAGGAAGCGCAAATTCCCACCTAGTCACCCTCGAGCCCTTGGCCTGAATGCCAGCATTTCTAAACTACTGGCCTTTGAAATGCTGTCATTCCGGCTGGTGGACACAGACAGCTTCAAACAGCTGATGGCCATGGCTGTCCCCCAGTATGTGGTTCCCAGCCGCCACTACTTCTCCAAGACAGCCGTGCCTTCCCTGCACATGCAAGTGTCCGATAAAATCAAGTGTGCACTGCGCAACGCCATTTGTGGCAAGGTCCACCTAACCACAGATACGTGGACCAGTAAGCACGGCCAGGGACGCTATATCTCCCTAACTGCACACTGGGTAAATGTAGTGGCGGCTGGGCCCCAGGCGGAGAGTTCCTTGGCGCACGTCCTTCCGCCGCCAAGGATCACAGGGCATCATTCTTTGCCTCCTGTAGCCTCCTCCTCCTCCTTTCTCGGCTTCCTCCTCCTCCTCTGCTTCCACCAGCTCATCCAGTCAGCCACACACCTTCACCACCAACTTCAGCACAGCCCGGGGTAAAAGTCAGCAGGCCATTCTGAAACTCATATGTTTGGGGGACAGGCCCCACACCGTGCAGGAGTTGTGGTGGGGTATTGAACAACAGACCGACCAGTGGTTGCTGCCGGTGGGCCTCAAGCTCGGCCTGGTGGTGTGCTATAATGGGCGAAATCTCGTGGCAGCTCTGGGACTAGCTGGTTTGACGCACATCCCTTGCCTGGCGCATGTGCTGAATTTGGTGGTGCAAAAGTTCATTCACAACTACCCAGACATGTCAGAGCTGCTGCATAAAGTGCGGGCCGTCTGTGCGCGCTTCCGGCGTTCACATCCTGCCGCTGCTCGCCTGTCAGCGCTACAGCGGAACTTCGGCCTTCCCGCTCACCGCCTAATATGCAACGTGCCCACCCGGTGGAACTCCACCTTGCACATGCTGGAGAGACTGTGCGAGCAGCAGCAGGCCATAGTGGAGTTTCAGCTGCAGCACGCACGGGTCAGTCGCACTGCGGAACAGCACCACTTCACCACCAATGATTGGGCCTCCATGCGAGACCTGTGTGCCCTGTTGCGCTGTTTCGAGTATGCCACCAACATGGCCAGTGGCGATGCCACTGTTATCAGCGTGACAATACCAATTCTATGTCTCCTAGAGAAAACGCTTAGGGCGATGATGGAAGAGGAGGTGGGCCAGGGCCAGGAGGAGGAGGAGGATGACGGGTCGTTTTTAGCACTTTCAGGCCAGTCTGTTAGAAGTGGCTCAGAGGGAGGTTTTTTGCAACAGCACAGGGCAGGTACAAATGTGGCCAGCCAGGGACCACTACTGGAGGACGAGGAGGATGAGGAGGAGGTGGAGGAGGATGAGGATGAAGCAGGTTCACAGCGGGGTGGCACCCAGCACAGCGCAGGCACATCCCTGGTGCGTGGCTGGGGGGATATAGAGGATGATGACGATACGCCTCCCACAGAGGACAGTTTGTGCTTACCTCTGGGGAGCCTGGCACACATGGGCGATTACATGCTGCAGTGCCTGCGCAACGACAGCAGAGTTGCCCACATTTTAACGTGTGCTGACTACTGGGTGGCCATCCTGCTGGATCCACGGTACAAAGACAATGTGCCCACTTTACTTCCTGCACTGGAGCGTGATAGGAAGATGCACGAGTACAAGCACACACTGGTAGACGCGCTCCTGAGAGCATTCCCAACTGTCACAGGGGAACAGGTGGAAGGCCAAGGCCAAGGCAGAGGAGGAGCTAGAGGTCCCCCACGAAGCAGTGTCACGGCCAGCTCCTCTGAGGGCAGGGTTAGCATGGCAGAAATGTGGAAAAGTTTTGTCTCCACGCCACAGCTAACTGCCCCACCACCTGATACGGAACGTGTTAGCAGGAGGCAACATTTCACTAACATGGTTGAACAGTACGTCTGCACACAACTCCACGTACTGACGGATGGTTCGGCCCCATTCAACTTCTGGGTTTCCAAATTGTCCACGTGGCCAGAATTAGCATGTTATGCCTTGGAGGTGCTGTCCTGCCCGCGGCCAGCGCTTTATCTGAGCGTGTATTCAGCACGGCAGGGGCGTCGTACTGACAAACGCAGCCGCCTGTCCGCAGCCAACGTGGACAAGCTGACGTTTATAAAAATGAACCAGGCATGGATCCCACAAGACCTGACCCTCCCTTGTGCAGAGTAGTCCTTAACCACATCAGCCCCCCTAGCTTAAACACCCTTAATGACCAGGCCACTTTTTACAATTCTGCACTACACTATTTTCACCGTTTATTGCTCCGTCATGCAACTTACCACCCAAATGAATTTTACCTCCTTTTCTTCTCACTAATAGAGCTTTCATTTGGTGTTATTTCATTGTTGCTGACATTTTTACTTTTTTTGCCATTAATACAAATTTAACGACATTTTTGCAAAAAAATGACATTTTTCACTTTCTGTTGTAAAATTTTTCAAAAAAAACTACATTTCTATATAAATTTTTCTCTAAATTTATTGTTCTACATGTCTTTGATAAAAAAGTCCAATAAGTGTATATTTATTGGTTTGGGTAAAAGTTATAGCGTTTACAAACTATGGTGCAAAAAGTGAATTTCGGCATTTTGAAGCAGCTCTGACTTTCTGAGCACCTGTCATGTTTCTTCAGGTGCTAGAATGTCAAGATAGTATAAATACCCCCAAATCACACCATTTTAGAAAGAAGACACCCCAAAGTATTCGCGGAGGGGCATGGTGAGTTCATGTATCATTTCATTTTTTTTCACAAGTTAGCGGAAAATGACACTTTCTGAGAAAAAATTTCTGATAACTTCTGGAAAAAAAAAAAAAATCTCAGACGGACTCACTATGCCCCTCAGTGAATACCTTGGGGTGTCTACTTTCCGAAATGGGGTCATTTGTGGGGTGTGTTTACTGTTCTGGCATTTTGGGCGGGGCTAAATTGTGAGCCGCCATGTAAAACCTAAAGGTACTCGTTGGAATTTTGGCCCCTTTGCGCACCCAGGCTGCAAAAAAGTCTCACTTATGTGGTATCGCCGTACTCAGGAGAAGTAGGGCAATGTGTTTTGGCCCTAAAACCAATGAGTACCTTTAGGATTTCACAGGGCATTTTTACGCATTTGGATTCCAGACTTCTTCTCACGCTTTAGGGGCCCCTAAAATGCCAGGACAGTATAAATATCCCACATGTGACCCCATTTTGGAAAGAAGACACCCCAAGGTATTCCATGAGGGGCATGGCGAGTTCATGTAAAATTTTATTTTTTGTCACAAGTTAGTGGAATATGAGACTTTGTAAAAAAAAAAAAAAAAAAAAAAAAACAATTTCCGCTGACTTGTGCCAAAAAATAAAAATTCTGTGGACTCACCATGCCCCTCACGGAATACCTTGGGGTGTCTTCTTCCAAAATGGGGTCACATGTGGGGTATTTATACTCACCTGGCATTTTAGGGGCCCCTAAAGTGTGAGAATCCAAATGCATAAAAATGGCCTCATGAAATCCTAAAGGTACTCATTGGTTTTAGGGCCCCTTTGCGCATCCAGGCTGCAAAAGTGTCACTCATGTGGTATCGTCGTACTCAGGAGAAGTAGGGCAATGTGTTTTGGGGTGTATTTTACATATACCCATGCTGCGTGTGAGAAATATCGCTGTAAACGACAACTTTTTACATTTTTATTCAAAGTTGTCAATTTACAGAGATATTTCTCTCACCCAGTATGGGTATATGTAAAAATACACCCCAAAACACATTGCCCTACTTCTCCTGAGTACGGCGATACCACATGTGTGACACTTTTTTGCAGCCAAGATGCGCAAAGGGGCCCAAATTCCAATGAGTACCTTTTAGGAGGGCATTTTTACGCATTTTTCTTCTCACGCTTTAGGGCCCCTAAAATGCCAGGGCAGTAGAAATACCCCACAAGTGACCCCATTTTGGAAAGAAGACACCCCAAGGTATTCCATGATGGGCATGGCGATTTCATAGAAGATTTTTTTTTTTGGCACAAGTTAGTGGAAATTGATTTTTTATAGTTTTTTCTCACAAAGTCTCCATTTACGCTAACTTTTGACAAAAAGTTTAATTTTTCATGGACTCATTATGCCCCTCAGCGAATACCTTGGGGTGTCTTCTTTCCAAAATGGGGTCACATGTGGGGTATTTATACTGCCCTGGCATTTTAGGGGCCCTAAAGCGTGAGAAGAAAAATGCATAAAAATGCCCTCCTAAAAGGTACTCGTTGGAATTTGGGCCCCTTTGCGCATCTTGGCTGCAAAAAAGTGTGACACATGTGGCATCGCCGTACTCAGGAGAAGTAGGGCAACGTGTTTTGGGGTGTATTTTTACATATATCCATGCTGGGTGAGAGAAATATCTCTGTAAATTGACAACTTTGAATAAAAAAATTTAAAAAGTTGTCATTTACAGCGATATTTCTCACACCCAGCATGGGTATATGTAAAAATACACCCCAAAACACATTGCCCTACTTCTCCTGAGTATGGCGATACCACAAGAGTGACACTTTTTTGCAGCCAAGATGCGCAAAGGGGCCCTAAAACCAATGAGTACCTTTAGGATTTCACAGGCCATTTTTACGCATTTGGATTCTCACGCTTTAGGACCCCTAAAATGCCAGGGCAGTATAAATATCCCACAAGTGACCCCATTGTGGAAAGAAGACACCCCAAGGTATTCTGTGAGGGGTATGGCGGGGTTTTACAGTCTCATATTCCACTAACTTGTGACAAAAAATAAAATTTTGCATGAACTCGCCATACCCCTCACGGAATACCTTGGGGTGTCTTCTTTCTAAAATGGGGTCACATGTGGGGTTTTTGTACTGCCCTGGCATTTGAGGGTCTCCGCAATCATTACACGTATGGCCAGCATTAGGAGTTTCTGCGATTCTCCGTATATTGAGCATACGGGTAATGAGATTTTTTTTTTCCGTTCAGCCTCTGCGCTGAAAAAAAAAAAAAAAATGAACGGCACAGATTTTTTCATTCGCATCGGTCAATGTTGATGAAAAAATCTCTGCCAAAATCAGTGACTGCGGTGCGGTGGGCTGGGCGCTAGCTACCTAACAAGTAGCTAACTAACTGGCGGTGATAAGGGACCCTTATGCCCCATTCACACGTCCGAAATTCTGTTTGCGGAACGGAATTGCGGACCCATTCATGTCTATGGGGACAGACTTTGTCCCGCTTGGATCCGGAATTACGGATCCGCGCTTCCGGGTCTGCACTTCCGTTCCACAAAAATATAGAACATGTCCTATTCTTGTCCGCAATTGCGGACAAGAAAAAGCATTTTCTATATAGTTCTGGCAATGTGCGGATCTGCAAAATGCGGAAAGCACATTGCCGGTGTCCGTGTTTTGAGGATCTGCGTATCGGATCTGCGGATCGGATCCGCGGATCCGTGAATACACGGATCCGCAAAACACATATGGACGTCTGAATGGAGCCTTACAAGGGGTGTGATCAATGACAGGGGGGTGATCAGGGGGTCTAGATGGGGTGATCAAGGGGTTAATAGGTGAGGGGGTGGGTGGGTGGGTTTGTTAGTGTAGTGTTTGGTGCAACTTTAATGTGTTACCTGGTCCTCTGGTGGTCGATCCCAGCAAATGGGACCACCAGAGGACCAGGTAGCAGCTATATCAGACGCTGTTCATAAAACAGCGTCTGATATAGCAGTTTGATGCGATTTTATTCGCATCTACAGCCTGCCAGCGATGGATCATCGCTGGCAGGCTGTAGTCTAACTGCCGTGCCACGCTTCTCTGTGAACGCGCACGCGCGCGCGTTCACAGGAAATCTCGGCTCTCACGAGATGACGCGCCGACGCGTCATCTCAGAGCTACAGGACCGCCCGCAGGACACATCCCTGCGTTAGGCGGTCCTGTAGTAGTTAATAACTGCCTTAAACCATGTTGTTTTGTACTCCTGGCCACTTCTTCATTGAAAAATAAATTTTTGAAATTAAGTAGGATCTTGGGGTGCAACCCAGAGTTGAATGAACCTTCCGTCTGTCTGGGTGCCGGGGCCAAAGTACATGAAAGTGTCCTTATCCTGTGCTGGGTGATATGAATGTTATACTTGTGCTGTCTGACATGTCTCCTTTGTGTGGGTGCAGGGGGCCAAAGTCACTGAAAGCGGCCTTCTCCTGTGGTGGGTGATCTAAATGCCTGATTCTCTGCTGTGGGACCTCTCTCCTCTTTCTGGGTGCAGGGGTCAAAGAAACAAAAGGTGGCCTACTCCTGTGGTGGTTGACATGATGCCTGATTCTCTGCTGTGGGACCTCTCTCCTCCGTGTGGCTGCAGGGGTCAAGGTCTCTAAAAGTGCTCTTCTCCTGTGGTGGTTGATGTAAAACTGATGCTTGTGCTATCTGACCTGTCTCCTCTGTGTCGGTGCTAAGGCCTAAGTCACTGAAAGCGGCCTTCTCCTGTGCTGGCTGATATAAATGCCTTAATCTCTGCTGTGGGACCTCTCTCCTCCGTGTGGCTGCAGGGGTCAAAGTCTCTAAAAGTGCCCTTCTCCTGTGGTGGTTGATGTAAAACTGATGCTTGAGCTATCTGACCTGTCTCCTATGTGTCGATGCTAAGGCCTAAGTCACTGAAAGCGGCCTTCTCCTGAGGTGGTTGATATGATGCCTGATTATGTGCTGTGGGACCTCTCTCCTCTTTCTGGGTGCAGTGGTCAAATTAACTAAAGGTGGCCTACTCCTGTGGTGGGTGATCTGTAAAACTGATGCTTGCGCTATCTGACCTGTCTCCTCTGTCTCGTTGCTAAGGCCTAACTCACTGAAAGTGGCCTTGTCATGTGCTGGGTGATATAAATGTTATACTTGTGCCATCTGACATGGTTGCCGGGGTCCCATTAAATGGTGGCCTACTCCTGTGGTGGGTGATCTAAATGCCTGATTCTCTGCTGTGAAACCTCTCTCCTCCGTCTGGGTGCAGGGGTCAAAGTCTCTAAAAGTGGCCTTCTCTTGTGCTGGGTGATGTAAAACTGATGCTTGTACCATCTGACATGGGTGCAGGGGTCCCATTAAATGATGGCCTACTCCTGTGGTGGGTGATCTAAATGCCTGATTCTCTGCTGTGAAAATCTCTCTCCTCCGTCTGGGTGCAGGGTCAAAGTCTCTAAAAGTGGCCTTCTCTTGTGCTGGGTGATGTAAAACTGATGATTGTACCATCTGACATGGGTGCAGGGGTCAAATTAACTAAATGGTGGCCTACTCCTGTTGTGGGTGATATGAGGCCTTAATATGTGCTGTGAAAACCTCTCTCCTCCGTCTGGGTGCAGGGGTCAAAGTCTCTCAAAGTCGCCTTCTCTTGTGCTGGGTGATGTAAAACTGATGCTTGTACCATCTGACATGGTTGCCGGGGTCCCATTAAATGGTGGCCTACTACTGTGGTGGGTGATCTAAATGCCTGATTCTCTGCTGTGAAAACCTCTCTCCTCCGTCTGGGTGCAGGGGTCAAAGTCTCTAAAAGTGGCCTTCTCTTGTGCTGGGTGATGTAAAACTGATGCTTGTACCATCTGACATGGGTGCAGGGGTCAAATTAACTAAATGGTGGCCTACTCCTGTGGTGGGTGATATGAGGCCTTAATATGTGCTGTGAAAACCTCTCTCCTCCGTCTGGGTGCAGGGGTCAAAGTCTCTAAAAGTGGCCTTCTCTTGTGCTGGGTGATGTAAAACTGATGCTTGTACCATCTGACATGGGTGCAGGGGTCAAATTAACTAAATGGTGGCCTACTCCTGTGGTGGGTGATATGAGGCCTTAATATGTGCTGTGAAAACCTCTCTCCTCCGTCTGGGTGCAGGGGTCAAAGTCTCTAAAAGTGGCCTTCTCTTGTGCTGGGTGATGTAAAACTGATGCTTGTACCATCTGACATGGTTGCCGGGGTCCCATTAAATGATGGCCTACTCCTGTGGTGGGTGATCTAAATGCCTGATTCTCTGCTGTGAAAACCTCTCTCCTCCGTCTGGGTGCAGGGGTCAAAGTCTCTAAAAGTGGCCTTCTCTTGTGCTGGGTGATGTAAAACTGATGCTTGTACCATCTGACATGGGTGCAGGGGTCAAATTAACTAAATGGTGGCCTACTCCTGTGGTGGGTGATATGAGGCCTTAATATGTGCTGTGAAAACCTCTCTCCTCCGTCTGGGTGCAGGGGTCAAAGTCTCTAAAAGTGGCCTTCTCTTGTGCTGGGTGATGTAAAACTGATGCTTGTACCATCTGACATGGGTGCAGGGGTCAAATTAACTAAATGGTGGCCTACTCCTGTGGTGGGTGATATGAGGCCTTAATATGTGCTGTGAAAACCTCTCTCCTCCGTCTGGGTGCAGGGGTCAAAGTCTCTAAAAGTGGCCTTCTCTTGTGCTGGGTGATGTAAAACTGATGCTTGTACCATCTGACATGGTTGCCGGGGTCCTATTAAATGATGGCCTACTCCTGTGGTGGGTGATCTAAATGCCTGATTCTCTGCTGTGAAAACCTCTCTCCTCCGTCTGGGTGCAGGGGTCAAAGTCTCTAAAAGTGGCCTTCTCTTGTGCTGGGTGATGTGAAACTGATGCTTGTACCAGCTGACATGGGTGCAGGGGTCAAATTAACTAACTAAATTAACTAAATGGTGGCCTACTCCTGTGGTGGGTGATATGATGCCTGAATATGTGCTGTGGGGCCTCTCTCCTCTTTCTGGGTGCAGGGGTCAAAGTAACTAAAAGTGGCCTTCTCCTGTGCTGGATGGTATAAATGTAATGCTTGTGCTATCTGACATGTCTCCTCTGTCTGGGTGCTAAGGCCTAAGTCACTGAAAGTGGCCTTCTCCTGTGGTGGTTGATATGATGCCAGATTCTCTGCTGTGGGACCTCTCTCCTTTGTCTGGATGCTGGGGTCGAAATAATAGTAAGCGACCTTCTCCATTGGTGGGTGATTTGAAGCCTCATTCTGTGCTATGGGACCTAACTCCAATTAATATTGGTTAATTTTTATTTATTTTAGGTTAAGTCATCATTTCCCTATCTACATTTGTTTGCAGGGGATTTACCTACATTTTGCTGCCTTTTGCAGCCCTCTAGCCCTTTCCGGGAGTCTTTTACAGCCTTTTTAGCGCCCAAAAGTTCGGGTCCACATTGACTTCTATGGGGTTCGGGATGAAGTTCTATGGTGTTAGGGTTCGGGATGAAGTTCGGGTTGAGTTCGGATCACGAACCCGGACATTTTCCGGAAGTTCAGCCGAACGTCTCGAACCCGAACATCCAGGTGTTCGCTCATCTCTAATAGTCATAAGAAAAGATGCTTCACACTTGTTATTACATGGGGAATGCAAGCACTTAGTAAAACTAATGCCAGAGGAGGAGGCGATAGGTCCTCATTTGAAAAGGGTAATAGTATTTGTAAGAATATCTTTGATATTTGTAGGAATTGGATCTGTAGCCACAGGCAAAATGGGATCAAATGCATTCAGAGACAGTGACATATAAAGTCATTTCAAACAGGGCTTTGTATGTTTTTTTTTTTTTTTTTTTTTTTTTATTGAACAAAATAAACATATAGAGGGAGATTAATCAAAAGTAGAACTGTAAAGTAGAACTGTCTTAGTTGCCCATACAAAACCAATCAGATTTCACCTTTCATTTTCATAAGGAGCTATGAAAAATGAAAGGTGGAATCTGATTGGTTGCTATGGGCAACTAAGACAGTTCAACTTTAAACAAGTTTGATAAATTTTCCCCATAGCCTTTACTTTAAGTCCCAAAACACAAATCAACCACTGCTCAGCTGGGCACCAACTATACATATACATTTTCCTCCCAGACTATAAAAGGGCTTACTACCGCCCACTCAAACAAAATTACATAAAAGGAGTTAACCCATCTGCCACCTTCCATCACCACAGGTCTCCTCTGGTGTGGTACCATCAGGCCTGATTGGTAGTATAGGAAAGCTGCGGCTCTGGTGATATCATCACCAGCTTCCTTGTACGAGCCCGCTCCCAGTGCTGCTGTTAGCAGTGTATAATAGCAACTTTGTCAATGCAGCAGTTTCACAGGATCCTGAGCCCCGGCCATGGTAAGAGCAGTTGCTGAAAGAGGGGTTGTTCAATTTGTTTAAATGGAGTTGCACTGAGGGATGGAAACCGGAGAGACCGCCCATGCGCAAATATACACGCTCCCATGTACTCTGCAGGCCAGTCAGCCAACAAGGAAAAAGCAAACACAGAGATAACCAATGAAAACTATGTGTAAACACAGCTCAGGAAAATAACAAATATGGAGGAAAGGAGGAGAAATTGATAATTACATGTATTTGGTAAGTTGAATGTTGGAATGCTATCAGTGCTACTTCACAAGATGGGACATCCTCTTTAATGTGTGTTACCTCATACCAGAAGTAAATGTCACTCTGAGGATAAAAGTCACAGTAACAGTCTCCTCAGACAGGTTCTCTCTCTCACTAGTGCACATCTGACATCTTAATAGCCTAGTAATGAGCTGGAATATGTTACAACAAAATCTGCTACTGGCTAGGAAGGGAATGATAGGCCCCACTACCAACCTGCCCATAATTCCATCAAAATCCATGCCCCAAAACAGGACTTACTGCAACGGGCGCCTCCCCCTAAGGCCCTCTATATAACGCGTCCTAGGTGTAGGAAATGCTGAGTGGTATAATGGTGTGGCCCAAATGTCTCTTTATGTGTGTCACGGTGCTCCTACCTGGATACCGCTGGACCCCAGGCTTTAGCTCCAAAGCAATAAATAAAGGGAATAACTGAGGGATTAAGGAAGAACTTGAGTCCAGACCTTGAGATGAAGTTCAATGGCAGCTTTACTTGAGTAAACGTTTTTTCAAAACAGATTTCAGGCTTTATCTTGGTTCCAGCAGGCTTTAGCATTAAAATGGCAGCCAAACTCAACTCTCCTATATCTTTGTTCCCTCCCCTCTGCTGGGTGGATGTCTTCCTTTTAATACACTATGCCCAAATCCAAGATGGCTGATTAACCCCTGTTTTGCCACAGTGCTGCAACTGATGAGGATCCACACTTTCCAGCAGTAAGTAGATGCTATAAAATCTTTTGTAGCGGGTTGGAAGGATAGAGGGGTCCTTCCAGGCGCAAAAGTAGATCCTGTTTTGTGACGTCAAAATTGCTTAGTGTGGGGAGGGAGGAGGGGCTGGTGGAAAGTCGTTATTTTAATGAACACATGTTCTTATATCTATTCTATTTTATCTGTTCTGTGCAGCGCTATTAAGAAAATGGCAAGTTTTGTATTTTGTACTTTTGCAATAATGCAAATATGTATTTTATTTTGAAAAACACTGTGCATTTCAGTTCTTGAGTTCAGCATAACTACATTTTACATTATCAGTCATCTGTGTGTGCTTTTACCTTGAAAATCCAAGCAAACAGACCTCTAGCACAATTCCCTTAAAATTGCCTCTCCATTAGTCCCCAGTGCCTCTCCATTAGCCCCCAGTGCCTCTCCATGAGCCCACAGTGCATCTCACCAGCACCCAGTTGTCAGTGCCTCTCACCAGTCCATAAAATATATAAAAAAAAAAAAAAACACTTACCCTTTCCTGCTCCTGGGCGCCGCCGCTCCTCTTCTGCTGCTGTCGGCTGTGCTGTGAAGGCTGCGCACAGCGTGACGTCACAAAGCGACTCACTCCTGTGCGCAGGCTGCAGAGCAGACAGCCGAGGACCAGGAAGCGGTGAGTACAAAGCCTTCACTGCTTCCTGGTCCTTTTGCCCTGAACGGGAAAAACAGCTGTGAAAAAAGTGCAGGAACGCCATTCCCACCCGTTCCCCCTGGATTTGAGCCCTACTTTCCGGAATATATTGTTTCACATGCGGGCGTCAGGGAGCCGCTATCTAATAGCGGGAGACTCCCTAAACGTCCGGGAAACTTGAGATCCCTGCATGGATCCGCACTGGTCTCTTCTTGGGCCCATCTCGACACATAGGATATGGTATGGCCCCTTTCACACGGGCGAGTTTTCCGCGCGTTTGCAATGCGTGAGGAGGACGCATTGCACCCGCACTGAATCCGGACCCATTCATTTCTATTGGGCTGTGCACATGAGCGGTGATTTTCACGCATCACTTCTGCGTTGCCTGAAAATCGCAGCATGTTCTATATTCTGCGTTTTTCACGCAACGCAGGCCCCATAGAAGTGAATGGGGCTGCGGGAAAATCGCAAGCATCCGCAACCAAGTGCGGATGCGTTGCGATTTTCCCACATTGTTGCTTAGCAGCGGGACCCGATCTCTATTATTTTCCCTTATAACATGGTCATAAGGGGAAATAATAGCATTCTTAATAAAGAATGCATTGTTAAATGAAGAGGAAGGGGTTAAAATAATAAAAGTTAACTTACCTTAGCCACTTGATCGCGTAGTCGCGATCTGTCCTCTCTTTCCCTGCAGCATCTATGATCTGAAAGGACCTGTGATGATGTCACATCACATGGTCCAATCACATGGTCCATCTTACCATGGTGATGGACCATGTGATTGGACCATGAGATGTGACGTCATCACAGGTCCTTTAGATCATAGATGCTGGGAAAGAGAGGACAGATCGCAACTACGCGATCAAGTGGCTAAGGTAAGTTAACTTTTATTATTTTTTTAACAGATTTATGTTGGAGCACTTACCATTGCCCTGCCCGGGAACCAACATTCAGAAACTTGGCAGGCAGTGGAGTCGGGGGGGGGGGGGGCAGGGGGCTGTCTGGGCTGTACTGTAAGGGTAATGCAGCAGCTGAGCTGTCCCTTCTCATACAGGAGCTGTCAGGACTGCACTGTAATGTCTGCACAGAAGCAGGGCACACTTCTGTCTGTGGAGATCTCTCAATCTCTCTATCTGCTGGCCATGCTGCTGCTCTTCCTCTTTCTTCCTTAGACTTTTTTCCTGGTCCCCCTGCTAATGGCTACAGAGAGGGGCAGGTGCTCGAGAGATTTGTAGTCCACTCCACCTCAGAAGAATCAGCAGTGCCTGCTGCTTTAACCATTAAGGACACAGGGGGTATGGGTACGCCCTAATGTCTGAGTCTGTAAGGACACAGGGCGTACCCATACGCCCTGACAAAAATTGCATGTAAAAAAATAAATAAAAAAATCGGGCTAGGAACATGGTTCCTGCTGCGATCGTGCAGCAGGAACCATGTTCAAATGCCGAGGGGGATCCTGTGGCCCCCCCCCCCCATATCGGCGATCGCTGCAAACCGCAGGTCAATTCAGACCTGCGGTTTGCAGCGATTTCTGACATTTCTGATTGGGGATCAGACAGTTAATTGTGCATTTTTTTAAATTTTTAACCCCCCGCTCCCTGCAGCCCTCTTACTGATTGACCGGCGGGCTGTGCAGGGGGGGGGGGTTGCGGGCGATGCTTTTATGCGGCGGGAGGCGGTGCGGGGGGTGGGCGGTGCGGCAGGTGGCATAGTGGTTCTATCAGAGTGTTGACACTCTGCTGACACTCTGATAGAAACGGCTGGCATCTGTGCTTGTTCAGATGCTAGCCATTTAACCCCTTCCATACCGCGGTCCATACTCTCCCATCGGGAGTTGCTGTGCCCTTGCAGCCCCCGATTCTTGATGGAATCACAGAGGGAGGGAGGGAGCCTCCCTCCACATCACCCGCTGCTCAGTTCTGGCAGCGAGTGATGGTTAGCATGGCAGCAGGACGCTTTCAGAGGCATCCTGCTCTCCACTGTACTGAAAGTCTGAATAGACTTCTGCTAAAGGCAGAAGTCTAATCAGACTTTGTAAAGTAAAAAATACAGTACAGTACACTATATAGTGTACTGTACTGTATTATACAGACACCAGATCCACTGGATCATCAAGAACCAAGTGGGTCTGGGTAAAAAAAAAAAACACATATCACTGAATAAAAATTAAATACACTACACATATTAGGTATAGCCGCATCCGTAAAAACCTGCTCTATAAAAATATCACACGACCTGACCCCTCAGGTTAACGCCATAACAAAAAAAAATGGTGTAATAAAAGCCATTATTTGTCACCTTACATCACAAAAATTGTAATACCAAGCGATCAAAAAGGAGTATGCCTCCCAAAATAGTATCAATCAAACCACCATCTCATCCTGCAAAAAATGAAACCCCACCTAGGACAATCGCCCGAAAAAATTAAAACATATGGCTCTCAGACTATGCAGACATTAAAACATGATTTTTTTTCTAAAATGCTGTTATTGTGTTAAAATAAAATAAATAATAAAAAGTATACATATTATGTATCGCCACATCCGTAAAAACCTGCTTTATAAAAATATCCCATGATCTAACCCCTCAAGTAAATCCTGCAACTACGCGATCAAGTGGCTAAGGTAAGTTAACTTTTATTATAGAATTGTAGATCAAAGCAATGCCTGATTTTGCCTACAACCAGATTAGCCGGCAGTGTAGTTTGCTGTCTGGTGCGTGTCAGTTATCAGTTAGTAGACAGTGATACACAATGAAGGAATAATTCTCAGTGCAACCACAACCAGTGGTGTTTAGCTCTCACTCCTCTAAGAAAAACTGAAAAATAAAACCAGTGACCTACATCAAGAACTCCTTCTTATAACATATTTCACACTATGAGCCTCCTAAATTTCACCTGTGTATTTAAATCAAAATGGCTGCTATGACTATTTATTACATTTGCCTTTATAGCATATATTATTTTACTCTACCGACTGACAGCTGATTCGTCCACCGTGCTTCTGCTTTTAGACTATCGAGGGAAACAGGGCAGGAAAGATGAAGATGGAAGATCACATGACCCACACCCACAGTTAATCAGTATGGAGGATATCGGCTGGTCTATAAGGCGCTATGTTAGCTATTCTGAGCTCAGCAACTGATGTCTTAGGACATGTCTGCCAAGTCTGTGACTAGAGATGAGTGAAGTTCTCTAAAGTTCAATTCGGCTGCATTGCCAAATTTTTCCGTCAATGCGGTATTTTTAATGATGGATCCGGCACTAATACATTCCTATTGAAATGAATGGCGGAACCGGCATTACGGCAAGTGCTCCAGCATTTTGGATGGGGATAAAATCGCAGCAAGCTGCTGTATCTTCTCTGTCCAAAACGCCGTACAGTGACTGAACTGAAGACATCATGGTGCATCCTGAATGGATTTCTATCCATTCAGAATGCGTTAGGATAAAACTGATCAGTTTTTTTCCGGTATTGAGCCCTGAGGACGGAACTCAATGCCGGAAAAGAAAAACAGTAGTGTGAAAGTACCCTCAGTTAGGCCTCATGCACACGACCGTTGTTTGATTCCGTGTCCGTTGTTCAGTTTTTCGTGATTTTCTGCGGACCCATTGGTTTACAATGGGTCCATGGAAAACTCGGCTAATGCACCGTTTGTCCTCCGCATCCGTGGTCCGTGATTCCAGTCCGTCAAAAAAATATAACCTGTCCTATTCTTGTCCGTGAAAAACGGTTCACAGACCCATTCAAGTCAATGGGACCGTGAAAAAATGCGGATGGCCATCCGTGTGTCATCCTCGCTCCGCGTCCGCTTTTTTTGCGGATCCCTTGGCAGGCACTTGGCATAAATTGTCAGCCTGTCTTTTGGTAAAATCTTTTGGGTCAGGTCCGCTAAAAAAAACAGAAGACACACGGAAACACAACGGAAGCAAAAACTTACACGGATCACAGAACAACGGAACCCCGTTTTGCGAACCACAAAAAAATACTGTTGTGTGCATGAGGCCTTAGGTAGATTGAATTACTAGATAGAGAGTCAAGTTTTATCACTAGGGATAGGATAGGGGCAGGTAGTGTACAGTTTGTCTTTAAGGCAGTTTTCCAGTATTGAGATCTGTCATAGGGTCTCAATACCGGAAAAAAACAGCTTCAGTTTTGTCCACATTCATTGTCAATAGGGATAAAACGTAACTGAACAGAACGGAATGCTCCAAAATGCATTCTGTTCCGTTCTCATACCAGAGGGCAAACCACAGTATGCTGCGGTTTGCTTTCTGTCGTGGAATTCGGAGCAAGACGGATCCGTCATGACCCACAATGCAAGTCAATTTGGACAGATCCATTTTCTCTGACACAATCTGATACAATAGAAAACGAATCCGTCCCCTATTGACTTTCAATGGAGTTTGTGACGGATCCGTCTTGGCTATGTTAAAGATAAAACAACCGAATCTGTTCATAACGGATGCAGATGGTTGTATTATCCGTAACGGAAGTGTTTTTGCTGAACCCTGCCGGATCCAGCAAAAACGTGTAAAAGTAGCCTAACCTAGGCTGGAGCTGTTCAAAACTTCATGTGTTGCACTGCAAAATAGATAGTACTCTTACCTTTTATGTGCAGGCGCCAGTACTTTTTCTCTAAATAAATAAATAAATAAATACATGGTGCAAAGATTCTACAGTTAACCCTTTCTACCCCGGGCCAGGTTTCATCTTCTTGCCCGGGCCAGTTATCACCTTCCTGCCCAGGCCATTTTATGCAAATCCGACATTATTATGTGCTAATGACTTTGGAACACTTTTACTTATCCAAGCCATTCTGAGACTGTTTCCTCGTGACACATTGTACTTCATGACATAGTGCTAAATTTAAGTCAATATAGTTTTCCTTTATTTATAAAAAAAAAATAAAAAATTACCCAAAAATTTGAAAAATTCACAATTTTCTAAATTAGAATTTCTCTACTTTTAAAACAGATAGTAATTCCTCATAAAATAATTATCAGTCATCATTCCCCATATGTCTGCTTTATGTTGGCATCATTTTGTAAATGTCATTTTATTTTTTTAGTACGTTAGAAGGCTTAGGGTGGGTTCACATCAACGTTTGGGTTCACATCAACGTTATGGATTCCGTTATGGCTTTCCGTTATAACATAGTTATAATGGAAAATAACGGATCCCATAAGACGGAAGTCAAAACGGAAGCCTTTAAGAGGCATTCCATTTGATCCTTCATAATACAAGTCTATGGGCAGCAGAACGGATCCGTCCTGGTTTCCATTATGCAGGAGTCCAATCCTGCATAATGGAAAACAGGACGGATCCGTTATGCTACCCGTAGACTTGTATTATGACGGACTGCAAAACGGTAGCCTTTAAAAGGCATTCCATTTTGCTTTCCGTCATAATAGAAGTCTATGGGGATCATAATGGATCAGTCCCATTTCCGTTATGCAGAACGGAAAAAAAAAGTCCTGTCGACCGGACTTTTTTTTCCGTCTTGCATAACGAGAACCAGATGAATCTGTTATGATTAGAGTTGAGTGAACACCTGGATGTTCGGGTTCGAGAATCCCCTGCAAACAAATGTGGATAGGGAAATGACTTAAAATAAAATAAATAAAAATTAACCAATATCAATTGGCAACTTGGAGGAGGAGGAGGTGGAATAGGAGGTTGGGGTGGCATCAGGTGGGAATGCTATGGGAGTTGAAGTTCTCATCACAGCCAAAAAGGATTCATGTCTGCCTGCAGTGCCACAGGCCTCATTCATAGACTCAGGGCCATGGCACCCGCAAAGAGGAGAGCGGTCCCATAACAGCAACACAGGCCTCAAGTCAACCTGCAATGGAACAGGCCATTATCATTTATGTAGGCCCTTGACACACAGACAGAGGAGAGATAATTTGACTGTAAAAAGAGTTTAATATCTCTCACCCAGACAGCAAGCAATTAAACGAAATATAGGCCCCTGACACCCAGACAATGGGGAGGTCATGATAGTAAAAAGAGTTTAATATCACCCACCAAGACAACAAATGATTACACGACATATAGGCCCCTGACACCCAGACAATGGGGCGGTCATTAGACAGTAAAGAGAGTTAAATGTCTGCCACCAAGACAGCAAGCAAGTACATGAAATTTAGGCCCCTGACACCCACACAATGGGGCGGTCATTAGTCAGCAGAAAGAGTTAAATGTCTGCCACCAAGACAGCAAGCAAGTACGTGAAAGTAAGGCCCCTGACACCCAGACAAAGGAGAGAGGTTCCACAGCAGCGAAAGAGGCATCATGTCATCCACCGACAGCGAATGCCACTTTCAGTTATTTAGACGCCGGCACCCAGACAGAGGAGAGAGGTCCCATAGCAGCAAAAGAGGCATCATGTCACCCACCAACGGAGAAGGACACTTTTAGTTATTTAGGCCCCAGCACCCAGACAGAGGAGAGAGTTCCTATAGCAGAGAATAAGGCTTCATGTCACCCACCAATGGAGTAGGCCACTTTCAGATATTTAGGCCCCTGGCACCCAGACGGAGAAGAGGTTCATTCAACTTTGGGTTGCCCCGCAAAATAATGGTAAAATTAAAAAAAGAGGATTCAATAAAGAAGTGCCCTGGAGTACAAGAATATATGGTTAAGGGGAGGTAGTTATAAATGTCTATTCTGCACAAGGGATGAATAGGTCCTGTGGGATCCATGCCTGATTAATTTTTATGTTGGCTGTGGACAGGCGGCTGTGTTTGTCAGTAATGACGCCGCCTGCCATGCTGATTACACGTTCAGACAAAACGCTGGCCGCCGCGCAAGCCAGCACCTCCAAGGCATAAAAGGCTAGCTCTGGCCATGTGGACAATTTGGAGACCCAGAAGTTGAATGGGGCCGACAATCAGACAGTATGTGGAGGGGTGTGCACACGTACTGTTCAACCATGTTATTGAAATGCTGCCTCCTGCTAACACGTTCCGTATCAGGTGGTGGTGCAGTTAGCTGTGGCGTGGTGACAAAACGTTTCCACATCTCTGCCATGCTAACCCTGCCCTCAAAGGAACTGGCCGTGACACAGCTACGTTGGCGACCTCTTGCTCCACCTCTGCCTTCGCCTTGGGATTCCACTTGTTCCCCTGTGACATTTGGGAATGCTCTACCAGTGTGCGCTTGTACTCGTGCATCTTCCTATCACGCTCCAGTGCAGGCATTAAGGTGGGCACATTGTCTTTGTACCGTGGATCCAGCAGGGTGGCAACCCAGTAGTCCGCACACGTTAACATGTGGACAACTCTCATGTGTACCAGGCTGCCCAGAGGTAAGGACAAGCTGTCCTCTGTGGGAGGCGTATCGTCATCATTCTCCGTTTCATCCCAGCCAAGCACCAGTGAAGGACACGAGCTGCATTGGGTACCACCCCGGTGTGAACATGCTTCATCCTCATCCTCCTCAGCCTCCTCCTCATCCTCGTCCTTCAGTAGTGGGCCCTGGCTGGCCAAATTTGTACCTGGCCTCTGCTGTTGCAAAAAACCTCCCTCTGAGCCACTTCTAAGAGACTGGCCTGACAGTGCTAAAAATGACCCCTCTTTCCTCCTCCTCCTGGGCCACATCCTCTTCCATCATCGCCTTAAGTATTATCTCATGGAGACATAGAATTGGTATTGTAACGCTGATAAAGGCGTCATCGCCACTAGACATGTTGTTGCAGTACTCGAAACAGCGGAACAGGGCACACAGGTCTTGCATGGAGGCCCAGTCATTAGTGGTGAAGTGCTGTTGTTCCGCAGTTCCACATCGACGCGTGCGTGCTGCAGCTGAAACTCCACTATGGCCTGCTGCTACTCGCACAGTCTCTCCAGCATGTGCAAGGTGGAGTTCCACCTGGTGGGCATGTCGCATATAAGGCAGTGAGCGGGAAGGCCGAAGTTATACTGTAGCGCAGACAGACGAGCAGCGGCAGGATGTGAACGCCGACAGGATGCGCACACAGACGGCCCGCACTTTATGCAGCAGCTCTGACATGTCGGGGTAGTTGTGAATGAAGCCTTGCACCACCAAATTCAGCACATGCGCCAGGCAAGGGATGTGCGTCAAACCGGCTAGTCCCAGAGCTGCAACAAGATTTCACCCATTATCGCACACCACTAGGCCTAGCTTGAGGCTCACCAGCAGCAACCTCGTCGTTCTGTTGTATACCCCGCACAACTCCAGCGCGGTGTGGGGCCTGTCCCCCAAATATATGAGTTTCAGAATGGCCTGCTGACGTTTACCCCGGGCTGTGCTGAAGTTGGTGGTAAAGGTCTGTGGCTGACCGTATGAGCAGGTGAAAGAAGAGGAGGAAGACGCCGAGTAGGAGAAGGAGGCAAAGAATGATGCCCTGCGATCCTTGGCGGCGGAAGGACGTGTGCCAAACAACTCTCCGCCTGGGGCCCATCCGCCACTACATTTATCCAGTGTGCAGTTAGGGAGATATAGTGTCCCTGGCCGTGCTTACTGGTCGACGCATCTGTGGTTAGGTGGACCTTGCCACAGATGGCGTTGCGCAGTGCACACTTGATTTTATCGGATACTTGGTTGTGCAGGGAAGGCACGGCTCTCTTGGAGAAGTAGTGGCGGCTGGGAACAACATACTGTGGGACAGCCACCACCATCAGCTGTTTGAAGCTGTCTGTGTCCACCAGCCTGAATGACAGCATTTCAAAGGCCAGTAGTTTAGAAATGCCAGATAGTACCGTATTACACTAATTTATGTACCGTATTACACTAATACAGGCAAAGCAGTAACCACAGATTTAGGGGGAATATTAATTGTTGGCCTAGTATTTAAGCCCTGGATGAAAGGTATCCTTTTACGGACAGAATTTCACTTGGAGATGCACAATAGTGTGTGCAAATGTAGAGGATTATGCTTTCAGCACTTGTATTTTACCACTTAGGCCTCTTTCACACAGGTGTCACGTATTTACTGTATTGCTATTTTGGCAATTGAATTTCACCCCAGAAAAAAATATATCCTTTGCCGGACACTAGAGAACTTGGCCAGCCATAGCTGAAACCACTGATTTAGGGGATAGAAATTTTGGCAATTGAATTTCACCTCAGAAAAAAATATATCCTTTGCCGGACGCTATTAAACTTGGCCAGCCACAGCTGAAACCACTGATTTACGGTATTGCTATTTTGGCAACTGAATTTCACCCCAGAAAAAAATATATCCTTTGCCGGACACTAGTAAACTTGGCCAGCCACAGCTGAAACCACTGATTTAGGGGATTGCAATTTTGGCAATTGAAATTAACCCCAGAACAAAATATATCCTGGATCAACGGGTGTGGACCCGCTGTGCCACTTACCGGTTTGGCTTTGGGCCAAACTTGGGAGCGGAATCTAAGTGTCCCCCTGGTTTTCACCCTTTATCCTGCTCCAGGATGCGGAAGCTGGACTCAGCTGCAGGGGATACACCAGGTCGCTACTGCAAGAGTGATCCAGGTTAAGTGGCAGCTGGCCGGGCAGGCCAGAAAGCCCCGATGCTAGGCACAGGGAAACAGGCAATATAACAGACAGCCGCAGGATAATGCTGAGCTGTACAAGTGGTATAGCAGAGCTAGTGCTGTGAGAACAGCAGAGCCGTTAGTCCAGGTGGAGCTGGTGTAACGATCTGCACAGCAGACAGAGGCGTGGTCGACAGTCCGGGTCTTTAACTTGAGAGCAGCGAGGTACAAGAGGATCAAGCAGAGACGAGGTCAGGATACAGGTAGAGGTCATAAACAGGATATCGAATGCAGGAACAACAGGAGCCTTAGCTGTAGAAAGTACAAAATTGCTCAGGCATTGCAAGAAGGGGAAAGCACCCTTATAAAGGTGGTGCCTGGCCAGGATTGGAGAGAGGGCGGAATCAGGGGCGTGCATTAACCCTTAAGGTACCAGGACGCCTGCGGCTCCTACAAGATACAACAGAAGCTGTCGTAGCCTACGACAGCGCAGGAAAGTGGGTCCGGGGCCTGCAGAGAAGAGGAGGAGCCCCGCGTGCAACTCGACTGAGGCACGTAGTCAGACACACTGCGCGCTGGCGGCTGCCAACTGCCATTGTTACAGTATACCCCCTTTCACGCCCCTTCTTTTTGGCCTTGATTCGCTGAAAAAATCTTCTGAGAGCATTCGGAGCATGTACATTCTCCTCCGGCTCCCAGGAGCGTTCCTCAGGACCATAATTCTTCCAGTCTACAATGAAGTACCTCTTACCACCAACAACCTTGGAATCGAGGATGTTCTGTACTTCAAATTCAGGCTCACCATCAGTAGGCACAGAAGTAGAGATGGAGGGAGGCCTGGAAAAGTAGTTGAGGACCAACGGTTTCAGAAGAGATACATGAAAAGAATTTGGAATCCGGAGAGACGGAGGCAACCGGAGTTTATAAGAACCACGGTTGATACGCTCAAGGACCTCAAACGGGCCCAGAAACCGTGGAGCAAATTTGTAACAGGGTACCTTCATGTGCGTGTTCCGGGAGGAAAGCCAGACTTTGTCGCCAGGAGAGAACTGAGGAGGTGGCCTACGTCTGGTATCCGCATTTTTCTTCATACGAGTAACAGCCTGAGAGATGGAATCCTTAGTCTGTCTCCAGATGCTGAGGAAGTCTCTGAACAAAGAATTAGCAGCCGGTACCTCGGAAGATGTGGACAGGGGTAAAGGAGCACAAGGGTGTAGTCCATACACTATGTAGAAGGGAGAAGAGCCCGTGGATTCTCCGGAATGGCTGTTGTACGAGAATTCCGCCCAAGGCAGGAGCTGCACCCAATCATCATGCTGAGCAGAGACAAAGTGAAGTAGGTAGTTCTCCAAAGTCTGATTAACTCATTCAACTTGCCCAGTAGACTGAGGGTGGTATCCAGAAGAGAAGTCCAACTTCATCTCAAGTAGCCCACAGAGCGCTCTCCAGAATTTGGAAGTAAATTGTACCCCTCGATCGGACACAATGTGCAGAGGTAGGCCATAAAGGCGGAAGATGTGTTCGAAGAACAGACAGGCTAGTCGCTTAGCAGAGGGAAATCCAGGAAGCGGAATAAAATGTGCCATCTTGGAGAATCTGTCTACCAGTTTACTTTACTAAACTGTGTAAAGTAATTAACACTGAAGAGGACAGTTTTCTGCTACAGAGGGATCTGGATAGATTGGAGGCTTGGGGAAAAAAATGGCAGATGAGGTTTAACACTGACAAATGTAAAGTTATGCACATGGGAAGGAATAATGCAAGTCACCCGTACATATTGAATGGTAAAACACTCGGTAACACTGACATGGAAAAGGATCTAGGAATTTTAATAAACAGCAAATTAAGCTGCAAAAACCAGTGTCAGGCAGCTACTGCCAAGGCCAATAAGATAATGGGTTGCATCAAAAGGGGCATAGACGCCCGTGATAAGAACGTTAGTCCTACCACTTTACAAATCACTAGTCAGACCACACATGGAGTACAGTGTACAGTTCTGGGCTCCTGTGAACAAGACAGACATAGCAGAGCTGGAGAGGGTTCAGAGGAGGGCAACTAAAGTAATAACTGGAATGAGGGATCTACAGTACCCTGAAAGGTTATCAAAATTAGGGTTATTCACTTTAGAAAAAAGACGACTGAGGGGAGATCTAATAACTATGTATAAATATATCAGGGGTCAGTACAGAGATCTGTCCCATCATCTATTTATCCCCAGGACTGTGACTGTGACAAGGGGACATCCTCTGCGTCTGGAGGAAAGAAGGTTTGTACACAAACATAGAAAAGGATTCTTCACTGTAAGAGCAGTGAGACTATGGAACTCTCTGCCTGAGGAGGTGGTGATGGTAAGTACAATAAAGGAATTCAAGAGGGGACTGGATTTATTTCTGGAGTGTAATAATATTACAGGCTACAGCTACTAGAGAGGGGTCGTTGATCCAGGGAGATATTCTGATTGCCTGATTGGAGTCGGGAAGGAATTTTTTTTCCCCATAAGTGAGGAAAATTGGCTTCTACCTCACAGGGGTTTTTTGCCTTCCTCTGGATCAACTTGTAGGAAACAGGCCGAACTGGATGGACAAATGTCTTTTTTCGGTCTTATATACTATGTTACTATGTTACTACACAGATTACAGAACAGCTAGCAGAGGACAGGAGGTCTGTGATAAAGTCCATAGCAACATGCTTCCAGGGAACTTCCGGAATGGGTAACGGTAGTAGCAACCCTGCTGGTTTGGTTAGGGGAACCTTGTTGCGGGCACAGGAGGTACAGGCAGACACAAATTCCCAAACATCTTTGGGTAGGGTCGGCCACCAGTAGTGACGGGACAGCAACTCAAGGGTCTTACGTACCCCAGGGTGACCAGCGTACTTGGAGCAATGTCCCCAGAAGAGAATCTTTCTCCTCTTGGCTTGCGGAACAAAAATCTTCCCCGGAGGAATATCTTTTACTCAAACTGGCGCCACTGAAACCAGGCAGGACGGATCGATGATATGTTGAGGTTCCTCAATCTGATCGGCTGGGTCAAAGGAACGGGAAAGCGCATCAGCCCTCACATTTTTGTCTGCCGGTCAAAAATGCAGAAGGAAATTGAATCGGGCAAAGAAGAGTGCCCATCGAGCCTGACGTGGATTAAGACGCTGTGCAGACTGCAGATAAGTCAGATTCTTGTGGTCAGTGTATATACCACTGGATGCAATGCCCCCTCCAGAAGGTATCTCCATTCTTCCAAGGCCATCTTGATAGCAAGCAGTTCTCTATCATCGATGGAGTAGTTTCTTTCTGCAGAAGAGAAGAGCTTGGAGAAGAAACCACACAAGACAAATTTCCTTTTGGAGGTCTTCTGTAGCAGGACTGCACCTGCACAAATAGAAGAAGCATCCACTTCTAGGAAGAACCGTTTGTAAGTGTCTGGATGATGGAGGACAGGAGAAGCAGCAAAGCAATCTTTGAGTTGTCGGAATGCAGACTCTGCTTCAGGGGTCCATTTCTTTGCATCCGCCCCTTTCTTAGTCAGCGCAGATATAGGGGCTGTGAGAGAAGAGAAGTTTGGAATGAACTGCCTATAGAAGTTGGCAAATCCCAGAAATCTTTGAATGGCACGGAGACCTTGAGGACGGGGCCAATTCTGGATGGCAGAGATCTTGTCGGGGTCCATTGGCAGACCAGTGCAGGAAACAATGTACCCCAGAAAGGGTAAGGAAGACTGCTCAAAGACACACTTTTAGAGCTTGGCAAACAGACCATTCTCCCTTAGGCGCTGCAGAACCAGGCGCACTTGTCTCCAGTGAGTGGACAAGTCGGTTGAATAAATGAGAATATCGTCGAGATACACTACTACACACTTGTATAACAGGTCCCGGAAGATGTCATTTACAAATTCTTGGAAGACTGCAGGAGCGTTGCAAAGGCCGAACGGCATAACCAAGTACTCATAGTGGCCATCACGGGTATTGAATGCTGTCTTCCACTCGTCACCTTCACGGATTCGGATCAGGTTATATGCACCAAGTAGATCCAATTTAGAAAATATCTGTGCGCCTCGGATACGGTCAAACAATTCAGACATCAGGGGCAGAGGATACTTGTTCTTGACTGTGATCTTGTTCAGTCCACGATAATCTATGCATGGAAGGAGTGACCCGTCTTTCTTGGACACGAAGAAGAAACCGGCTCCAGCCGGCAAGGTAGACTTCCGGATAAACCCCCTCTCCAGGTTCTCCTTAATATACTCGGCCATAGCCTGTGTCTCAGGCAGGGATAAAGGATAAACCCTTCCACGAGGAGGAGAAGTCCCAGGTAGAAGATCGATCGGGCAGTCATAAGTCCGATAAGGTGGTAATGTCTCTGCCCTCTTCTTACAGAAAACATCTCCAAAGGATGCAAATTGCGGAGGCAGACCAGGCAGGTTCACAGGAACCGGACAAGGAGACATTGGGTGGACCATCAACAGGCAGGAGGTTTGGCACTGAGGACCCCAGCGGAGAATATCCCCCTTTCACCAGTCTAAGACGGGAGAATGTTGCTGTAGCCAGGGCAATCCCAGAATCACTGGGTCCGTGGAATTTTGCAGGACATAGAAGGATATTTCTTCAGAATGTAGCACCCCGACTTGGAGTTTCACAGGAGCCGTGATGAACTGAATAGGTTTGGGTAAGGTTTGTCCATTAACAAACGTTGCCACCAGACGGGTAGTGGAAAGCTGGCACTGGGTCACCAGGGCTTGATTAACAAAATTCTCGGCAGTGCCAGAATCCAGGAAGGCAGGTAACGATATACTGGTTTTCCCAGCAGACACCATTACAGGGATAAGAAGTTTGGGAGAATTGTCTTTTTCACCTAGGGTCACTTGTCCCAATGAGCCTAGGCGCTGAATTTACCGCCTTCTGGGGACAGGTACGAACAACATGTTCCTTTAAACCGCAGTAGAGGCACAAGTTCTCCAGGATGCGGAAGCTGGACTCAGCTGCAGGGGAGACACCAGGTCGCTACCACAAGAGTGGTCCCGGTTAAGTTGCAGCTGATTTATAGTATTGCTATTTGGGCAATTGAATTTCACCCCAGAAAATAAGCTATCCTTTGCTGGACACTATTATACTTGGCCAGCCACCGCTGAAACCACTGATTTACGGTATTGCTATTTTGGCAATTGAATTTCACCCCAGAAAAAATACTATCCTTTGCCGGACACTATTAAACTTGGCCAGCTACAGCTGAAACCACTGATTTAGAGGATTGCTAGTTTGGCAATTGAATTTCACCCCAGGAAAAATACTATCCTTTGCCGGACACTATTAAACTTGGCCAGCCACTGCTGGGAAACCATATTTAGGGGATTGCTATTTTGGCAATTGAATTTCACCCCAAAAAAAAATATATGCTTTGCTGGACACTATTAAACTTAGCCAGCCACAGCTGAAACCACTGATTTAGGGGATTGCTATTTTGGCAATTGAATTTCACCCCAGAACAAAGTATATCCTTTCCCGGACACTATTAAACTTGGTCAGCCACAGCTGGAACACCGGTTTTAGGGAATTGCTATTTTGACAATTGAATTTCACCCCAGAATAAAATCTATCCTTTGCCAGACTGCAGACAGTATTACACTTGGCTAGCCACAGCTGGTACACCAGATTTAGGGGATTGTTATTTTGGGTGATTGAATTTCACCCCTCAATAAAATATAGAAATTTCTATCCTGAGTTTCTCGGGGTGACAATAAGCACAGCCAAGCCCCTGATGTAGGATATATAAAAAAAAAAAACTACTATTGATGGTTAATGGACTTGGCGGCAGCTTGTGCTGGTGCACCACAAGACACAAAATGGCCGCCGATCACCCCAGAAAAAAGTGACAGAAAAACGCTCTGGGCAGCCTAAAAACCAGTGAGCAATTAACTAGCAGAAGTTGAATGATTCACAGCTATAGATCGATCACTTCATTAGGTGTTTTTGCTGAGTTTTCCCTGCCTAATCTCGCCTTCACAGCAGCTGCATCCTATCCCTACACTAATCAGAGCAGAGTGACGTGTGGCGCTATGATACTCCAGCTTAAATAGAGGCTTTGTCACATTCTGCACTTGGCCAATCACAGCCATGCCAATAGTAGGCATGGCTGTGATGGCCTCTTGGGGCAAGTAGCATGACGCTTTTTGATTGGCTGCTTTGCAGGCTTTCAAAATGTACCAAAGAAATCTCCGAACACCGAACGCAAAATTTTACATAAATGTTCGCGTTTAGGTCCGTGTCACGAACACCCCAAAATTCAGTACAAGCCCGTACTATACAGTTCTGGTTTGCTCAACCCTAGTTATGATTCCCATAGACATCTATTATGACGGAATCAAAACCGAATGCCTCTTAACACAGCCACTTACAGCCTTCCTACCTGTGAGATCCAGGGGGCTGCATTCTCTGCCATCGGGTTCCTGTCACAGCAGCGCGGGACCCATTTTGGAAAGGTAGGGAGCTCCCTCCCTCCACACACCCTGCACATGCCGCAGTCAGTGAGGGTTAATGCACCGGCATCTGTGTTTTTACTAATGCCTGCGCATACTGCAGGGGTCAGGCTAATAGGAACAGCCGATCCCCTGCAGCTGATCGGGCGATCGCAGCTCCTGTACCTGCACTATCAGCTCGCTAAAGTACTACGGCGCTGACCGGGAAGTCACTTCCTGCAGCGCCATACTATTACGGCGTAGGTCGGGAAGGGGTTAATATGTCTACAATAAGTGTTTTTCAGTGTGTCAACAGCAGTGCATATTTCAGTGACAGCCAGGGGATGTTCTATTGCACCTATCTTTTTTTCCCTAAAAAAACCTGTTGAAAATCCTTCTAATGTTTATAAGTGAGCATTGCAATAAATGCATTTTAGTTCACCAACAGGTGTATTTTGTTGGAAACCAGGGGACACCCAAGTGAGCCTGTCCCCCCTCCCCCCCCCCCCAGCACCTGTTGCAATTTTTTACAATTTATACTGTAAGAAAGCATTGCAATAGGTGTATTTTAGTGCATATACAGCGGTGTACTGTATTGGGAGCACCCAAGAGACGCCCAATTGTGCCTGCTTTTTTTTCCCGCCAAAATGCCAGTTGCAATTTTTCTATCGTTTATAAATGAACATTGCAATATGTGTACTTTAGTGTCAGCAGCTGTGTAAGATTCAGCCAGACAAAATCCGACGTGTGCAGTGTTTTTTGTCCAGCTGAATCCCGGCATATTTGCGGGGTAGAATCCAGATCTCTGCCGGATCCCATTATAGTCAATGGGGCTTGGAGGCATTGCTGTAACATCTGGCTATGCCAGACCCAGAGAGCTCCAGAAGGCTGTTCTTTGCTGGTACAGCCTGCCAGAGACCTGTAATGCTAGTGTGAAACTAGCCTTAGGTGTAAAGAAGTGCTAATTTCCAAAAAACAACATGCAACATTTTATAAATTTGGGTGAAAGTATGCCAACGCCGACTCAAGCAAAACTGACTTCCTGTTATAATTCAAAGTATGAACATTAGCTGTAAAGCACAAACTTCTGATCTAGCAGGTGAAATCCCATGGGGAACATTTTCTTTTTTAATTTGGAAAACTATGCAAGATAAATCACAGAAAATAATGCACTAACACGATAGATGCAAACATGATATATAGACTAAGCCACCTAATCAAGGTCAGAAGTAGTATTTTCGTCCACTTTTGCCTCGGCTATCCCACGGCCGACCTTGATTAGGTGGTACATATAGCTATGTGTGCTACTCCTCTAATTGGTTGCTGGGTGTACAGTATGTGCAGGGTCTGCTCTCCTTAATGTGAATGCCCAACGGCTTGAATAGGTTTAGAGTAGGACCTGCCTGACTGAGACCACCTTAGCATTGATAGGTGGGCACAGATGTGTTTTGATCAAAATATATTGGCTGCGAGTCTCAGATTTTATCATATCAGAGTGAGGGCTTAGTCCATATATAATCTTTGCATTTATTGTGTAAGTGCATTATTTTCCGTGATGTCTTTTATTAATGTAGCCATGCACATCCACATATTCATTTATCAAATCACGCAGGATGTTTTGTATAGTTTTCTGTAATCGTTGAGTAGTTTGGAAAACTACGCACAATATTTTTCATTACTAAAAATAATAATACTAATCTTTATTTATATAGCACCACCATATTCTACAGCTCTTTACAATTCAGAGGGTTCATGTACAAATCAAAAGACATCACAAAATGACAGGGTAATAAACAAATAAAACACTAGGAGTGAGGGCCCTGCTACAATTTATGAGAGAATGGGGGGTGACACAAAAGGTAAAGTTGGTGGTTTTACAAAGCGGTCCAGCCGGTATCAATATCAACATAACTTTTTATAGCGCTAACTAAATGGAACTATTTTTGACATGTTTCATATTTGCTCTTTTCTACGATGCTCACACCATTGAGTTTTCTCCTCTGTATTCGCTTTTCTCTGTATCCTCTCTTACTCTTTTTCCCCAGAGTCTTGTATCAACGGCCCAATGACCTCAATTTTCTCAGCAGAGAAAAGAACAGGTCAAGTGGAAAGTGCTTAAGGAAGTAGATATGTCTTGGCCGCAAATTGTAGAGCTAGCCATTTGGCAGCTTGCAAACAATAATAAAAAAGTAAATGAATTTTATATGTAGTCGGCAATCAAAACTATTTTTCGTACAGGTAAACAAGTGCTGTGTTTGTTTTTGCAGCTGAGCCCACATAAAATATGGTGTGAATAAGTTATCAGCTCTAGATAGAAAGCTGCTGAAAGGCAGAGTGTATAAACAGGAAATGTTCTTTCATTCAATGAGATAAATGTTGTTCTTTATTCATTTTTTTAAAATAATCTTAAGTTGCCCACCTCTGCCCCCAAAGTCTCATGTACATGGCCCCAGCCAATCCATAAGTTTGCTCAGAGAGGCTACTTTTTTAACTTGCCACTATGTCCAGGTTCGGGGCAATGGTTTTCATGACACCCCTAAAAACCTTTCGGAAGTAGGGTTTAAGGAAACAATTTTGGCCTGTCAACATATGAGTCAGGAGATTTTCCTGGCATACCTGCAGCCACTGTACCACAGAGGTGTAATGAATAGCAGTGGCATACACTACCTTCCATGGAGGAAGACCATACAACTGCTAAAGAACCCAGAGGGATGGGGGAGCCCTGTGCTGAACTGTTTCTGACATGAAATTAATGTATTTTCACCATCACTAGGGGAAATTCAGTGCTAAAAGATTTTACAGCTTCCATTGCCATCAATGGTAACTGAATAGATTCCTATGCAATGAATGCCCCTATATGTGGATTCAGCTAGACATTTTTTTTTAGTACACTGTATAAAGGAAGTTGCAAACATTTACACTATTTTTTTGATAAACACCAAAAAAGGGCGCTGGGTAAATGACAATTGCCGGACAACCCACAATATATAAACGCCAAAGAATACTTACGGATAATCATCAAATCACTTTATTAACAAAAATAAATAAAGTATTAAAAAGACATATAGAATTCATGAATATGACACACTGGTGGTACAAGAATAGCACAGAAAACAACAGGAGATATGTCACAATGGAAACTGTGAGCCATTACCCTACTTAGTCTTAATATAGGTATTCATAATACCGAAACAGATTCATCGTATAAAGTGCATAGCGCCACATGATCGTACAAGTATTGACCAAATAAGAGTTGGCTACCTGATAAAGAGTGTATAGGTGACCTCCTGCGCCCTTCTCCCGACGCGCGTTTATGCCAGCACAGCTTCCTCAAGGGAATGATGCAGTGCTGTCTGGGTACAAAGTCCCTCACCTTATAAGTCCCCCTACCCTCCTTCTAAATCGCTAGTATATTGTTGCTGCCCACCTCTAAAACCTATCTACGTGAATGTTCACCGGAAGTGACGTTCATGCGCTCCAGGTTGGAACGCAGACGTCACAACCCGGAAGAAGAGGAAGGCGTGCGCTCCAGTATGGGTAATTTATCATTGCCGCACTTCTAGGACTTATATTCGTGAGTGTCCACCGGAAGTGACGCTCATGCTCTCCAGGTTGGAACACAGAACGTCACCACCCGGAAGAAGGAGACGTGCACTCAATCATGGAGCGCACGCCGCCCGCACCAGGACCGGACGCAACACTGGCCAGAATGGTCAGTCATTCAATCAAGGAAAATAAAGGAACATATATAGAGCATAAGTGTCAGCTCTAGTGTAAAATAGTCATAGCTATTATATGCAAATAGTGCAAAAGTGAAAAGAAAGTGCTAGAGTGCAAAGTGCAAAGTGCAAAAAGTGCGAGGGACCCGGTGCCAGTGTAAAAAACAAAGGTGAATAAATTACAATTCATATAAATACATAATCAAGGTGCAGCGATTAATTTAACTAATATCATATATACGTGAATGCACAAAACAATCAATTAATCACAAGACATCAATTGGATGGGATTCACTTGGAAAAGAATATGCTACTTGTCACATGTGATGTGGAGTCACTATACACGTCCATTGATCATAAAGATGGGTTGGAAGCTGTCCGATTTTTCATTTCCGCCTCTAAATGGAAAGGTGAGTTTGGCGATTTGATTGTGGAATTATTGGAATTTGCCTTGCACCACAACTTCTTTCTGTTTAAGGGATCCTTCTACCTGCAGCTCCGGGGAACCGCTATGGGGGCGCCTTGTGTGCCCTCTTATGCGGGTCTCTTCCTGAGGTTGTGGAAGAGGAGGATCTTCTTTACAGATCCAGTAAAGCACTGTGCACAGGTACAGTCATGGTACAGGTACATCGATGACATCCTGTTTATTTGGCAGAGATCACAGGCCGAATTGCAAGACTTCATGGAAATCTTGAATAACAACCCCTTGAATATAAAGTTAACCTATAAGGCGGGCAGAACATGGATGGATTTTTTGGATTTACGATTGGATGTGGATAATGATGGTTACATCCAAACTGACCTATATCGGAAGAAGACCTCTGTTAACAGCCTATTACAGGCGAAGTCAGCCCACCCACGTAAACAAATATCGAATATACCAGTTGGACAATTTTTGAGAATACAGAGAATTTGCTCTAGGGAGAGGATTTTAGAACACGTGCGATGGAATTAAGTGATCGATTTAGGCGAAGGGGATATGACAAACCCTCAATAAAACGCGGTCTACAAAGAGCCACAAATGAAAAAAGAGAAACACTAATTTACTCACAGAAGAAACAGACCAGAATTGTGAATAAACAAATAAGATTTATCACAACTTTCTCAGGTGACCATCAGAGAATTAGACGATGTGTGGCCAAATATTGGAATGTGTTGAGATCGGATGTGACCCTAAGAAATTACTTACCAACGACTCCTAACATTACATACAGAAGGAATAAGAACCTTAAAGACATACTTACCAGGAGCCACTACGAGGGAGAGAGGCCGGAGAGGGTCTTTGGGTCCAAGGGTCCCAGATGGGGATGCCGTCCGTGTGGCTCCTGTGTTGCGTGCCAGAATGTCGATCGATCCATTACCTTCTTTGACTCTGAGAATAAAAGAGAGTACAAAATAACACATTACATCACGTGTAATACCGTAGGAGTCATATATGTTGCCAGCTGCCCCTACAGATTATTATATGTAGGAATGACAAAGAGAAGCATGAAGAAAAGAATTAGAGAACATGTATTGGGAATAATAGCGGCCAAAGAGGAACAGGATCACACCAATCTGAAAACTATCCCGAGACATTTCAAGGAGTCCCATAATTGTGATGAGCGACTACTAAAAGTGAGTGGAATTAATAGGATATATTTTGATCAAAGGGGAGGCAACTGGAAACGAGTGTTGGCACAACGCGAAATGAAATGGATATTTAAGCTTGGCACGTTGTCCCCCAGGGGTCTTAATGAAGATTTTAACATTTTTGTATTTTGTATTACATTTTTGAAATAGGTAATTCAGGGTCAATAAGGGGTATTGTTGGGGTAATCCCTCTTGTATAACTCACAATACATTGTGTGTTTTTTTAGATGTTTTTAACTGACTTGTATTGGTTTTTCTTCTCTGCTCCCCTTTGTTGTGTTTGCTGTAATTTGGCCACTAACTATGTGTTTCTTGTTGCAGAATGTAATTGACTTACCAAGCACCGGCACTTTCTGATTATGGATCCAGTATGGGATGAATTTCATACAATCAAGTTTATATGTTTTAATTTTTTTATCAATTTTCAATCAATTTTTTATACTAATTCAGTATTTTTACATTTTTGTTATGTTCACACTCTCGTTTTATTTAACTGTCGAGTTAATGAATTTTTTCGATGTATACACCATTTTAGGCATTTGTATATACATTTATCACTAGGATGAATCCATATAATTTTTATTAATGTATTTATTGATTAATTGATGTCTTGTGATTAATTGATGGTTTTGTGCATTCATGTATATATGATATTAGTAAACTTAATCGCTGCACCATGATTATGTATTTATATGAATTGTAATTTATTCACCTTTGTTTTTTACACTGGCACCGGGTCTCTCGCACTTTTTGCACTTTGCACTCTAGCACTTTCTTTTCACTTTTACACTATTTGCATATAATAGTTATGACTATTTTACACTAGAGCTGACACTTATGCTCTATATATGTTCCTTTATTTTCCTTGATTGAATGATTGACCATTCTGGCCAGTGTTGCGTCCGGTCCTGGTGCAGGCGGCGTGCGCTCCATGTTTGAGTGCACGTCTCCTTCTTCCGGGTGGTGAAGTTCTGCGTTCCAACCTGGAGTGCAGGAGCTTCACTTCCGGTGGACACTCACGAATATAAGTCCTAGAAGTGCGTCAATGATAAATTACCCATACTGGAGCGCACGCCTTCCTCTTCTTCCGGGTTGTGACGTCTGCGTTCCAACCTGGAGCGCATGAACGTCACTTCCGGTGGACATTCACGTAGATAGGTTTTAGAGGTGCGGCAACAATATACTAGCGAATCAGAAGGAGGGGAGGGGGACTTATAAGGTGAGGGACATTATACCCAGACAGCACTGCATCATTCCCTTGAGGAAGCTGTACTGGCGAAACGCGCGTTGAGAGAATGGCGCAGGAAGTCACCTATACGCTCTTTATCAGGTAGCCAACTCTTATTCGGTCATTGCTTGTACGATCATGTGGCACTATGCACTTTATATGATGAATCTGTTTTGGTATTATGAATACCTATATTAAGACTAAGTAGGGTAATGACTCACGGTTTCCATTGTGACATATCTCTTGTTGTTTTCTGTGCAATTCTTGTACCACCAGTGTGTCATATTCATGAATTCTATATGTCTTTTTTATACTTTATTTATTATTGTTAATAAAGTGATTTGATGATTATCTGGAAGTATTCTTTGGCGTTTATACTAGTTTTATGATGTAAATGAATTGAGAAAGATGGTGCTCAGAATGAGCACCATATTTATGAATCACATGTTTTGCTTTTTCTGAAAGAAGTTGAATGAAGTGGTTATAAAGCAAAGTGCGAAATTTACATTATGTAGCTGAACAGTAAGACTCCCGAACACATCTGGGACAAAAGCATAAAAGCCTACAGCTAGTCAGAGCGCAGCAGAGATAGCCGCATTGTGGGTGTGACAGGAAGGTAAGTACAGAGGAAACACAGGGTCCTCCACAGGATCTGAAGACTTTTCAGAAAAGCCCGGAGAACCCCGTTAACACTAAAAAAGTTTGTCCAAGATTTACACGGTCATCTGCAGGGACCCGGCTGTTACTGAAAGCTGGGCCCCTGCTTTATCTGCCAGCATCAGTGAAAATACAGATTTCGGTGGATTAATCCACTATATGCCATAATCAACACTGAACACGGCATACAGGAGATTTGCAGAGGGAGGGGGCTCCCTCTCTCATCATTTGGGTCCCTGCACTGTGATAGCGGGGTCTTGATGGTTGCCATGGCAGCCCTAAGCCTTGCAGAGGCCTTGAAGAGTAGCAGCTATGGAGGCGTATGTGCCCAGCCCCCAGGCTATATCTCATAGGTGAACTGTCAGTGCAATGCACTGACAGTCAAGACAGTACAATACAGCATATATTGCTGCGATGAACCATGGATCAGACTCTAAAATGTTTAACAAACATAAAATAAATAAAAATAAATAAATAAAAAGTGTCAAAATTGCCATTTTGTGATTACATAGCCTTACAAAAGTGTAATAGCAAGTGATCAAAATGTATTATGTACACCAAAATGGTACTAATGAAAACATCAGCTCATCCCACTAAAAAAACAGCCCCCACACAAGATGATCGGACACAAAATAAACAATATGGCCTTTAGAACATGGCAACACAAAAACAGGATTTAAAAATAAAAATGTATTGTGCAATATATAAAAGAAAATATTTATTTTTCAAAAATGCTGTGTAAAAATTATAAAATGTAAAAAAAAAACAAAAAAACTAAATACAATTGGCATCATACTGACCAGCAGAATAAAGATAATGTGTGTTTACCACCACATATGGCATGCTGGTGTATTCAGTAGAAATTGCATAACAAATTGTGGTTTTTTTTTCTCATGTTACTCCTTGTGAAAATTGCAACATTTTATTGGCAAAATGAAATGTTTCATTTTAACAGTCATGTGCTCCTACATTCCATTAAACGCCTGTGGGGTCAAAGTGGTCAGTAACATAGTAACATAGTAACATAGAATATAAGACCGAAAAAAGACATTTGCCTGTTTCCTATAAGTTGATCCAGAGGAAGGCAAAAAAAAACCGTGAGGCAGAAGCCAATTTTCCCCACTTAAGGGGAAAACATTCCTTCCTGACTCCAATCAGGCTATCAGAATAACTCCCTGGATCAATGACCCCTCTCTAGTAGCTATAGCCTGTAATATTATTACACTCCAGAAATACATCCGGTCACCTTTTGAATTCCTTTATTGTACTCACCATCAGTAGGATATCTTGAAATGTGAAATGGCACCCAGAAACCATTTCAGCAAGATCTGCCTTCCAAAAACTATATGGCATTTCTTCCCTTCTGAGATCAGCTGTGTGCCCATACAGCAACTTACGACCACATATGGGGTGTTTCTGCAGACCACAGAATCAGGAAAAATAGAAAATATGAAAAGTACACTAAATTAGTCCTTGAAAAAGTGGGTTTTGGAAATTGTCTTAAAAATTTTAAAAACTGCTTCGAAAATTCTAAGCCTTGTAACTTCCGAAAAATTAAAACAACATTTACAAAATGATGCCAACATAAAGTACACATTTGGTGCATGTTTATTAACCACCTGCCGACCGCGTAACGCAGGGCTGCGTCCAGGCGGGGGCAGGTCGCGCGCGTTCACAGAAGATCGCGTCTCAGGAGTTGTACTACAGCCTGCCAGCGATGATCAAACAAGTTTATCAGACGCTGTTTTGTTAACAGCGTCTGATATACCTGCTACCTGGTCCTCTGGTGGTCGCATTTGCTGGGATCGACCACCAGAGGACCAGGTAGCTATGTAAAGTAGCATCAAGCACCACACTACACCCCCCCTGTCACTTATTAACCCCTTGTTAACCCCTGATCACCCCATCTAGACTCCCTGATCACCCCCCTATCACTGATCACCCCCCTGTAAGACTCCATTCACATGTCCATATGTGTTTTGCGGATCCGCGGACACGCGGATCCACGGATCCGCGAACACGGACACCGGCAATGTGCTTTCCGCATTTTGCAGATCCGTACATTGCCAGAACTATATAGAAAATGCCTTTTCTTGTCCGCAATTGCGGACAAGAATAGGACATGTTCTATATTTTTGCGGAAGTGCAGACCTGGAAGTGCGGATCCGTGATTCCGGATCCGAGCGGGACAAAGTCTGTCCCCATAGAAATGAATGGGTCCACAATTCCGTTCCGCAAACAGAATTGCGGACGTGTGAATGGGGCATAAGGGTCCCTTATCACCGCCAGTTAGTTAGCTACTTGTTAGGTAGTTAGCGCCCAACCCACCGCACCACAGTCACTGATTTTGGCAGAGATGTTTTCATCCACATTGATCGATGAGAATGAAAAAATCTGTGCAGTTCATTTCTTTATTTTTTCAGTATAAGGAGAATAGCAGAAACTCCTAATGCTGGCCATACGTGTAATGATTGCGGAGACCCTCAAATGCCAGAGCAGTACAAAAACCTCACATGTGATCTTATTTTAGAAAGAAGACACCCCAAGGTATTCCGTGAGGGGTATAGTGAGTTCATGTAAAATTTTATTTTTTGTCACAAGTACAGTGGAATATAAGACTTTGTAAAAAAAAAAAATAATAATTAATTTCCGCTAACTTGTGCCAAATTTGTTTTTTCTGTGTACTCGTCATGCCCCTCACAGAATACCTTGGGGTGTCTTCTTTCCAAAATGGGGTCACTTGTGGGGTATTTATACTGCCCTGGTATTTTAGGGGTCCTAAAGCGTGAGAATCCAAATGCGTAAAAATGCCCTGTGAAATCCTAAAGGTACTCATTGGAATTAGGGCCCCTTTGCGCATCTTGGCTGCAAAAAGGTGTCACTCATATGGTATTGCCGTACTCAGGAGAAGTAGGGCAATGAGTTTTGGGGTGTATTTTTGTATATACCCATACTTTGTGTGAGAAATATCGCTGTAAACGACAACTTTTAAAAAATTTTATACAAAGTTGTCAATTTACAGAGATATTTCTCTCACCCAACATGGGTATATGTAAAAATACACCCCAAAACACATTGCCCTACTTCTCCTAAGTACGGCGATACCGCATGAGTGACACTTTTTTACAGCCTGGGTGCGCAAAGGGGCCCAAATTCCAACGAGTACCTTTAGGTTTTACAGGGCTGTTCACAATTTAGCCCCTCCCAAAATGCCAGAACAGTACAAACACCCCACAAATGACCCCATTTTGGAAAGAAGACACCCCAAGGTATTCGCTGAGGGGCATAATGAGTCCATGAAAAATTTAACTTTTTGTCACAAGTTAGCGGAAAGGGAGACTATGTGAGAAAAAACAATAAAAAATTAATTTCCGCTAACTTGTGCCCAATAAAAAATATTCTATGAACTCGCCATGCCCCTCACTTAATACCTTGGGGTGTTTTCTTTCCAAAATGGGGTCACATGTGGGGTATTTATACTGCCCTGGCATTTTACGGGCCCTAAAGCGTGAGAAGAAAAATGCGTAAAAATGCCCTCCTAAAAGGTACTGATTGGAATTTGGGCCCCTTTGCGCATCTTGGCTGCAACAAAGTGGCACACATGTGGTATCGCCGTACTCAGGAGAAGTAGGGCAATGTGTTTTGGGGTGTATTTTTACATATACCCATGCTGGGTGAGAGAATTATCTCAGTAAATTGACAACTTTGTATAACATTTTTTAAAAAGTTGTCATTCCTCCTTCCTGCGCCGCCGGAATCCCGCATCTGTGCAGGTGCGAGGACACGTACTGCGTCCTCGTCTCCATGGGGACCAGGGGGTGGGGAGGACCCAGCCGCGCACGCTTCCTCAGCGTGGCCGGCATTCTCCTAGCTGAATCAGGTAACTGAGTGCCGATCGCAATGAATCGGTGCTCAGATGGTTTGGGCTGGACTTGGGTCATGTGATGCTAGCCACGTCATGTGACCCACTTGTTCTGCTAATTAAAAAGGCAGCCTGCTGGTTACAGGTTGCCTGTGATTGGTTTTGCTACACTCAGCAGCATTCTGTATATTGAGACCTTGTTTGTTTTGACCTTGGCTTTATTTGTGACCTCGACCTCGCTACCTCCTTTGTATTTGACGTGACCTCTTGGCTTCTGACCTCGGGCTTTGTTTGTGACCTCGGGTTTGCTACCTTCTTTTGGTATTTATATGTCCTCTCGGCTTCTGACCTCCGATTATCTTGACAGCGTGATTGTATTCTACTTGTATACCTGAGTCACCTCCTGGTTTTGACCATTGCTTCCTTGATTCTGTTTACGCTCTTTTTTTATCCTTAGGCCCCTGCACATATCTAAGCTAGGGACCATCGCTAAGTTGTCCGCCATCAGTTAGGATGGGCTGTGCAAGTAGGTAGAGATAGAGGTGCGGGTGGATATTAAGGCTGAACTCTTCCCTTCCCTACGTAACAGTATCACTATCTGTCTTAAAAGCAGAGAAATTCAAATTTGGAAAATAGTGATTTCTTTTTAAAATTGTCCATCAATTTTTTTTTATTTTTTTAAATAAAAAAGGTGAAACTTATCGACTCAAATTTACCACTAACATGAAGTACAATATGTCATGAGAAAACATTCTCAGAATTGATTAGATAAGTAAGAGCATTCCAAAGTTATTAACACATAAACTGGAGGATAGAAGGTTTGTACACAAACATAGAAAAGGATTCTTCAGGGTAAGAGCAGTGAGACTATAGAACTCTCTGCCTGAGGAGGTGGTGATGGTGAGTACAATAAAGGAATTCAAGAGGGGACTGGATTTATTTCTGGAGTGTAATAATATTACAGGTTATAGCTACTAGAGAGGGGTCGTTGATCCAGGGAGTTATTCTGATTGCCTGATTGGAGTCAGGAAGGAATGTTTTCCACTTAAGTGGGGAAAATTGGCTTCTGCCTCACAGGTTTTTTTTTGCCTTCTTCTGGATCAACTTATAGGAAACAGGCCGAACTGGATGGACAAATGTCATTTTTCGGTCTTATATACTATGTTACTATATTTGCAAAATTTGGCTCAGTCCTTAAGGGGTTAATTATTTTTAAACTCATTCATATAGTGCTGACATATTCTGCAGAGCTCTACAGACAATAGCATCACAATAGGGCTCATAATCTAAGCATGTCAGTACGTCCTTGGAGAGTGGGAGGAAACCCACACAAACACTGGTAGAACATACAAACTCTATACAGATGATGTCCTTGGTCAGATTTTAACCCAGGGCCCGAGCGTTGCAAGGCACCACTGCTAACCACTGAGCCACCATACGGCCCACACTGTGTGGGCAACACGGTGGCTCATAGATAACAACCTGCACTGTTTGACTTTATTTTTCAATTAAAACATGGTCCACTGATTATGCTTTTTGGTGCCAGGTGCTGCCCTCTGACCTGTAAAATGGTGACCACCAATTCCATTTTGAGAGATTTGTCTGAAAGAAAACATAAAAGATTGGAATTTGTCTGAAATATATTGGGAAAATTTGAGACAAATTGAATTAATTGAGCATCATAAGTTCTCTTATCTCTAGTGGTGAAATAAATAAAATAATGTATACTTACCTGGTAAACCCCCTGCAGTACCAGCATTTCCATTCTGTTGTCTCCTGCGGGGATATATGTACTTCCCTGCAGCGATGACAACACATACATCATTGATTGACTGGAATGTCATGGGTGCCTGCAAGACATATCATCATTGCAAGACATGTGATGTCACCTTTGGCATATTACTATAAGGGCCCTGACACTGCATGGGCAAAGAAATTTTACCAATGTGATCAGTAGCAGAACTATGGCTGCCAATCATAACTGCACTTCCACTATATTAGCAGAGCACAAAGAGACCACTGATCTCCTCTGTTTATCCCTTCTCTGCCATGGTCAATGGTGACTGCAACAGCAGTGTAGAAAATAATTTAATAAAAGTGAAAAGAGAAAATTTAAAAAAAAACTATTTTTCACAATAAATAAAATTATATTGGAAACTCCAAACAATGTGATATACTTGGCATCCCCATAACTGTAATGACATGTATAAAAATGTATAACATTGTACAGTATAAAAAGATGTTCTATCATGATTAATGTAAAAAATGAAATTCAGACATCACAAAGCACATGACAATCTCTTTCTAACAAAGCTAGAACCAGCCCTGTACCTCAGATTAATCCAAAGATACCCACATTGATTGCTCCTGTTGCATTTTTTAAATTTATTCCAAGTTGGAAGCTCAGTTGGCGTGTACTTTCTCAGTTGGATAGAAGGATACAACTGAGCATGTGCGTCCACCTCAGTGAGGTGGACAGAGAAATTCGAACAAGAACAACCAGCAGGGGGTTCTATCCACATAGATTTCATTGAATAACTCAACATACTCAAATTTTTTATTACTAAATTAATATAGTGGCTATATACAATTTTTAATTACATGCAACTACAAAACTATTCAAAATCAGGTGCCGTTTTGAAAAATGTAGAATTTTTTTTTACAGGTCGAGCCCTTTAAGGTGATTAATGAACCATTAGAAAATAATATAACAATCTAAAGGCAATGTGTTTGTGTTACTTTCATAAAAAAACTGAATAAAATACATTCATAAAAGTTAAACTCTAAAACGTGTGTACTCCAAAATGGTACTTTGACAAAATTTAACTTGTCCTGAAACAAAAAGACATCAAACAGCCATGTTGGAATAAAAATCAAAAAAGCTATGATCAGAATTTGGGAAGACAAGAAAAAACAATTTTTTTCCCTGAAAGTCAAAACTGGAAGGGTGCAGAAAGATGTGTGGATCCTTTCAGGAAGAACCACAATCTTATTGAGAAGATGGTTCGGGATACTAGAAGTTTCCTGCTCTTAGCTCCAGGTCAGCCTAAAACGACCAAAAGGATGATCTAGCACGGCAAGGGAGAACCATACCATTTTTTTCAAAGTGGAGGTTCCCTTTAAATTGGCAGTTGCTATTTTTTATCATAAAAAATGGAAATTCTGTATTGTAAAGTGTAGCCTATTTCCAGAAATATACTTTATACATGCAATTGCAACTGGATACTGTGAGTGTGTCACTGTCCATAAAAACAGCCAAATCCTTGCAGATTTCTAAACTTCAATGATAAGCATGCCAACAGTTGTATTAATCATGGTCAGAAGGACCTGTTCTATTCTTATGCACTGTTTGTCATCCCTGTGTTGTTTCCCGTCCTTCTTCCAGCGCTCAATTCTCTCTCCAGTCTTTTTGGCTTCTCTCCTAAGACCCGACTCATACAGTCCAATTCCCTTTCAGAGCTAGAATTAAATGGAGTTATGGGATGAGTTTCATCTTCATTTTTTTTTTAATATAACATGGCAATAAAAAGCAGAGAACAGTTTCCAGTCTGAGCGGCCGCCTGTCTTGTAAGAGGCTGTTGTTTATTGTAATATCAAGAAAGCTTACACATGCTGTAGGTAAAATATTGCATTATTATTTTATTAAATGAAACCTCCGTCTTGTACCAGGGGAGCATATAGCAGGTAGAGTAAATTACACAGATATCTCTCTCTAACAGGCTGCCTGGAAACACAGAGGAAAACTGATTGTTCTGCCGACAAGCCAAAGGTTCTCCTGCAGGCACTGAAATCTTTCCTGGGGGATGCTTTGCAAATGTAAAGTGGTAATATCAATGGCTTTACTGTAACATTGTAACCTTGCTGTGTGTAGGGAAGGATGGGGTGGGGGGTGGGGGGGGTTCTGCTGTGTTTGATAGAAACATTATTGGGTTAATTAATCTTCTGCAAGCAACAAGTAGAGCATAACCCAACAGGCCTCTTACAGGGATGGTCAATGGTCTTCTTAAATGGAATATTTCCCTGATGTCTCCCCATGTACAGAAGAAGAAGAGATCTTGCTCCACTATATCTCTATAACATCCTTTTCAGAAGCTGCGACAGCATGGAGAATGTTAAACAACGGTAAGGAACAGTACAGCTGTAAATTTATCACTAGGGTAAGGAAAAACACCTTCTGGAGTCAATAAATATACCATTCAGTATACAGTACAAGTATATATTTTATTACATCACCATGTACCATATGTAAACTAGTAGTAACTATTATATGCTCCCAACTAAACCCAATTACCTGCAAAAGACTAGAGCTTTTTCATACCAAATTGTATACTTTATTGAATCTATACATAAATGACAATGACAATGTACCTGACCATCTCCAAACAGCTTGATGTTCCTGTTACTACAGTTGCACATATGATTAAGATGTTAAAGATCTACAGGACTGTAGCCAACCTCCCTGGATGTGGCCGCAAAAGGAAATTTTATCACAAATTGAGGAGACAGATAATATAAACGGTAACCAAAGGGCCCAGAACAGCTTCCAAAAAAAATTTGAGGTGAGCTCCAATATTAAGGTACATCAGTGTCAGATCAATCTCAATCTGTTACTGTCTTAGCCAAAGTGGACTTAATGGAAGATGAAACCAATTCATAAAAAAGTGAGACTGGAATTTGCCAAAATGTATATTGACGAGCCGCAACACATCTGGGAGAATGTCCTTTGGACCGAAGAGACAAATCTGGAGCTTTTTGTCAAGTCACATCAGCTCTATGTTCACAGATATGAAAATGAAGCATACAAAGAAAATAACTTTGTACCTACTGTGAAACATGGAGGAGGCTTGGTTATGTTTTGGGGCTGCTTTAGTGCATCTGGTATAGGGTATATTGTTACTGTGCCGGGTACAATGAAAACTCATGACTATCAAGGCATTCTGAAGTGAAATGTGCTGCCCAGTGTCAGAAAGCATAGTCTCAGTTGCAGGTCATGGGTCCTCCAATATGATAATGACGCAAAACACACAGCTATGGTAAAAATATCTAAGAATGGCTTAGAGCAAAGCATTGGACAATTCTGAAGTGACCTTCTAAGAGCCCTGATCTAAATCCTATTGAAAATCTGTGGAAGGAGCAGAAACATTCTCTCTGGAGAAGCCACCCTTCAAACTTGAGAATGGGCCAAAATACCTGTGGAACCATGGGAATGTAGAATGTGTCCAGTGTTCTAATTTACTTTAATTGCCCCCATGTTACAATTACCATCCACAGGGTAACCAATGAGTGCTATGGTAACCTGAGAATGTTTTTAATATAGTAAATTGTACAGGGGTGGCACACGGCTGGAATGGCACATTACTATTTCGTATAGAAAGAAGCAAGGCAGCTCTCACCAGCTGTAGAACACCCTTTGTGCACGGATGCCGCACCTGGATGCGGGAGTATGCAATCAGAAGAAAGAAAAATCCAGCTCAGCTCGGGTGACTCGTATTCATAGACTTTATTCCAGCGGTAAAAACTTCATACAAAATGCGAAAAACTGTTACGCGTTTCAGACCTCCATAATATCTGGGTCCTTCTTCATGACAAACACACAAAGTAAGATGGAAGCTGCCCCTGATATACACCCTCCAGAATCAGGCAGACAAGCAACACCTGAATAGAGGAGGTGTCAGAGGGAGGTTCCACACAAACCTCACAAAACACTACATAAACAAGCAAAATAGAATAAAAAAGATCCTAATATAAAAAGATAAACAATATGCTGATGTATTGAAAAACAGACATAGTACAATCAGTACTGTAAAATCAGATCATGTCGCTTGTTGAGACCCTCTGGTTGCCGGGATCCCAATTGAAAGATCCAAAAGGCCTCTCTGTTAAGAAGTTTTCTTCTATGGTCTCCACCTCTAGGGGGTAGAGAGACCCTTTCAATACCCTGTACCTTTAATCCAGAGATATCACCCGCATGAACAACCGCAAAGTGCAAACTTGCAGCAGAAATATTGCGGTTCTCATGGTGTGGTATATCAGATATATGCTTGCGGATCCTGTTTTTCAGGGGATTAGTAGTACAACCCACATATTGCAAAGAACATACGTCACAAGTAATAAGATATACGACGTGTTTAGTGTTGCAGTTGATATACGATCGTATGTCATATTGTTTGCGATATGCAGTCGATCTGAATATTTTATCTGTAACCATGTGTTTGCAACAAATACATTTTCTGTGGCCACACCTATGGCTGCCTTTATAATGTAGCCATGTAGGTATTGTAGTGTTTTTTCACAGAAAAAGCTGGGGCTAACCAAATTGCTGAGGGTGGGGGCTCTTTTGGCAACACATTTGACACCATTGGAGACAATATCAGACCATTGTCCATCAATATTAAGAATGTGAAAATATTTCTTTATTATTTTACAAATCGCAGGGAACTCCTTGCTATATTGTGTGACAAAATATGTGGACTTTTTCTCAGTAGACTTTTTTTCAGACACAGAGACATCTGATTTACACTGAGGATCAGGAAAAATCAGAGTATGTCTATCTATGTCAGAAACTGCTCTCTTTGCCCGGTCTATATCATGTTGAGAATACGCCCTACGCAAAAGTCTGTTTTTACATTAAACGCTTCTTTCTCATAGATGTCATCATCAGAACAGTTGCGACGGGCACGAATCAATTCACCTTTAGGGATATTTCTGATAATGTGTGGTGGATGACATGAACGGGCAAATAGAGTAGTATTCCCGCCAATTCCTTGCGATAGGTAGATGTAATAACCCTCCGAGTGTGGACATTCCCCTCAGACACAGGTCCAAAAATGAATCTCAGCACAGTCATATTGAAAAACAAACTGTATGGAAGAAACACAAGAATTGAAATAAGTGATCAACTCCGGTATGGACGCCATATCACCAGACCACACCATCAGTGTATCATCGATATAACGTCCATACCAGAGTAGACGATCCAAAAAGGAGAGGTGTCGATGAGGAGAAAACAACCCTCCCACCATGCCATGAAAATATTAGCAATGGAGGGGAGAATTTAGCCCCCATCGACACCCCAGATACCTGCAGAAAAAAGTACCATCAAACAAAAATAATTGTGTCTGAGGAGAAAGTCCACCACCAGGGTGATATACTCTATAAGTTCCAAAGTATAATCACTATAGTGGTTCAAAAACCAATTGAGAGATACGAGGGCCAATTCGTGTGGGATGCTGGTATAGAGAGAAGTAATATCTGCAGAAATCCACACCAAATTCTTATCCCATTCAAAATCTGTGAAAACTTGTAACACAGACCGAGAGTCTTTGATAAAACCCGGAATGAGGGGTATTAGAGGCTGGAGGAGGGAATCCACCCACTCACAGAAACGCTCACAATAGGAGCCAATTCCAGCCACAATAGGTCTGAGTGGGGAGGGAATGTATCTTTGTGGACCTTCGGAAGTGCATGGAATATGGGGGATACCGGATGTTCCACAAAGATATAATCCCTCTCTTTAATGCTGAGACAGCCAGTGGATACTCCCAGATCAAGGATACTATCCATTTTTGTTTGAAAAACTCGTAGGGGGTCACTGGATAAACGAGTGTAGACTTTAGTGTCTTGTAACATATTCATGATTAAATGTTTATACAATCCCGTATCCATTATAACCACTGCCCCGCCTTTATCAGCCTCCTTAATTATGATGTCCTTCCTATCCCCTAATTCTTGAAGAGCCCGTTTTTCAACTGCCGTTAAATTAGAATGAGTTCCAGATTTGGTTGCATCATATAAAAAGCAGAGATCCCTTTCCACCAATTCCTGATACTTGTCTAATGCCACAGAACGAGACTGAATAGGATAAAAATCCCTATTGGACGTTCTGAAATATTTAGAGGAATTGGTGTGACCAGGGGTAATGCCTGCAGTAGTCTGGAGAATGCTGGAATGGACCATATCCACAAAGGTCATAGAAAGTGTATGGCCTTCGTGGAACGGTGCACCAGTATCATCAGATACAAAAACATTATTAACAGTATTGACAGATACAATAGAAGATGACACATGCATAGATCCCTCACATATAGGCATTCCTGCTGGGGGAGTGTCAGTCTGATCAAAACTGTTTGTAAGAGGTGGATCCTGAAAGTGTTTTTTAAAGTAAGATTGCGGGCAAATTTGTTAACGTCCAAAATGGTACGATACAAGTCGAAATGGTGAGTGGGCGAGAATGTTAGGCCTTTAGTCAAGACCCCAATCTGATCCAAGGAAACAATGGACGCTGACAAGTTCAAAACTTGAATGTCCGCAATTATCTCTTTTGTCGGGAAGGATACCGGCGATTTTTTCCGGTGCCGCTTACCTGCCCTTCGTTTTTTGATGATTGCCTCTTGTGTGGAGCAACATACTGTGGTGGATGGCCCACATTTGTTTCAGTGGTATCAACAGTGGAGTTAGAGGCTTCCGGTGAGGATTCCATGGAGTCCCGTTCGGTCGAACTGAAGGACACCTTAGCATGTCTGTTTCTGGAGCGAGATCTCCGTAGAATGGAACGAGGGGTGTTGCCTCGAGACTCCGCCCACGTAAATACTGAATTGTTACTATAGTCCAACAAATCTCTGTTAAACTTAGTCTGTTTAAATAATATCAGATCTTCTTCCACTTTATTCAGATTGTCCTTGAGGTGATCATCCAGTTTAGTAAACTCAGGAGAGCTAGCATATGCAGTTAAGGAGTCCTGAACTGTTTTAATTTCTTCTCGTAAATTGGAGAGGACAAGTTTTTCTTCTTGTACTATTAGCTCCATGAGTTTCAGGGAACAATCTGACAGAATTGCTTGCCACTGCGTAGTAAAGGAATCAGAATAAATGGTGGTAGGCTTCTTCTTGAGTCTCAAGCCACGAGGAATCATTTTTTTATCTATATATTTCTGTAGTGATGTGGCATCCCACCAAGTACGTAGTTCCTTAAGCAGTAATGTTTCAAGAGATGACATTTGCGTTTTCACATTTAAAATATCTTGTAATTCCTGTTTAGGAACATCAAAAATGGCATTCATCTTTCTTACCCTGTCATCATCATTGTCCATAGGGCGTAAGGATATATGTGCCATGTTCCAGCAGGAAGATTGTGAAGAAAAAACCGCTATGTCTGTATTCAGTCCAAAGTTGGGAGTGCACGCCGACGCCACCAGGTAATAGACGAAATAGAAAGAAGCAAGGCAGCTCTCACCAGCTGTAGAACACCCTCTGTGCACGGATGCCGCACCTGGATGCGGGAGTATGCAATCAGAAGAAAGAAAAATCCAGCTCAGCTCGGGTGACTCGTATTCATAGACTTTATTCCAGCGGTAAAAACTTCATACAAAATGCGAAAAACTGTTACGCGTTTCAGACCTCCATAATATCTGGGTCCTTCTTCATGACAAACACACAAAGTAAGATGGAAGCTGCCCCTGATATACACCCTCCAGAATCAGGCAGACAAGCAACACCTGAATAGAGGTGGTGTCAGAGGGAGGTTCCACACAAACCTCACAAAACACTACATAAACAAGCAAAATAGAATAAAAAGATCCTAATATAAAAAGATAAACAATATGCTGATGTATTGAAAAACAGACATAGTACAATCAGTACTGTAAAATCAGATCATGTCGCTTGTTGAGACCCTCTGGTTGCCGGGATCCCAATTGAAAGATCCAAAAGGCCTCTCTGTTAAGAAGTTTTCTTCTATGGTCTCCACCTCTAGGGGGTAGAGAGACCCTTTCAATACCCTGTACCTTTAATCCAGAGATATCACCCGCATGAACAACCGCAAAGTGCAAACTTGCAGCAGAAATATTGCAGTTCTCATGGTGTGGTATATCAGATATATGCTTTCGGATCCTGTTTTTCAGGGGATTAGTAGTACAACCCACATATTGCAAAGAACATACGTCACAAGTAATAAGATATACGACTGCAACACTAAACACGTCGTATATCTTATTACTTGTGACGTATGTTCTTTGCAATATGTGGGTTGTACTACTAATCCCTGAAAACAGGATCCGCAGCATATATCTGATATACCACACCATGAGAACCGCAATATTTCTGCTGCAAGTTTGCACTTTGCGGTTGTTCATGCGGGTGATATCTCTGGATTAAAGGTACAGGGTATTGAAAGGGTCTCTACCCCTAGAGGTGGAGACCATAGAAGAAAACTTCTTAACAGAGAGGCCTTTTGGATCTTTCAATTGGGATCCCGGCAACCAGAGGGTCTCAACAAGCGACATGATCTGATTTTACAGTACTGATTGTACTATGTCTGTTTTTCAATACATCAGCATATTGTTTATCTTTTTATATTAGGATCTTTTTTATTCTATTTTGCTTGTTTATGTAGTGTTTTGTGAGGTTTGTGTGGAACCTCCCTCTGACACCTCCTCTATTCAGGTGTTGCTTGTCTGCCTGATTCTGGAGGGTGTATATCAGGGGCAGCTTCCATCTTACTTTGTGTGTTTGTCATGAAGAAGGACCCAGATATTATGGAGGTCTGAAACGCGTAACAGTTTTTCGCATTTTGTATGAAGTTTTTACCGCTGGAATAAAGTCTATGAATACGAGTCACCCGAGCTGAGCTGGATTTTTCTTTCTTCTGATTACTATTTTGTATAGCAAAATAATTTATTCTTTTGTCATGCAGAGACACAACAAACTCGTAAAGGTACAATACTCTTAGACTTAGTCATTGCAGCCACCATTTAAGCACATTGGATATCTGACAGGCTACCTCCTGCCGCAGCCTGTCCTACCAAGAAATCTCCCACAGGGCTACACAGTCAACTTGTTAACAATAGGACAGTATAAAGTAGAGACAAACACATTGTTTCCAGTGATCTGTGAAATGTAAGTAGTTGCTGGAAACCTGCAGTATAAGCATTGTAGCCCAGGCCTGGAAAAGAGGCATGGCTATGTGAAAAGAGCGATGGTCATTCATGAGCTTCTGCTCTCCCTGCCTACCCACCAATAATTGGCAGTCTTCTCCTAGGAAAAAATCCAAGGTATGTCTACACGGGGCAGCTGACAGCATGTGGCAAAGTCACTGCTGCCCGTGATTGCTAAATGAAATCAGCGTGTCTTTCCTTACTTCTTGTTGCTCTCAGTGAGGGCCCATAAATGTGATACCATGTTCCCCTTATCTTCAACTTGGAATACAAACTGCATATGTCATTACAACGCTTTCTTGTGAGATTTCGTCATAGTTGGACTTTCTTTCTTGCCAACTATTAAATACTCAGCCTTCAGTTCAGCCATTTGAGAATGCTTCTTTCTCCTATAATTTTAGCCCATGCTCACCTTACCTGTGTCATTCTCCGCAGGATTTTCTTTGGTGCTCTGGGTAGCCCATCCTCATTAAGCATTTTTACTGTCTTAGGGCTGATTTGTTTCTCCGGCCCACAGCAACGTCACTTTGGCTCTCGTAAGCAAGATTCTCTCAAATAGATTCACAACCACACTGTCTTCTGTTAGGGAGGGGTCTCCTTGTATCCACAGGTCCTAATGCTACCATGCACTAATCAGCCCACAGCAGATGATATCTTGAACTGTAACTGCCAGTGAAGAAACTGGTGATGTATGTTGTGTTAGGCTATGTTCTACAAGGCGTGCTAGAAAGGGGCATTGTATGTGAAGTGCAACGGACAGACTCCCCAAAAGAGGGGGGCGCCAGAGGGTTCCTTAATGTGAAAGTTTTTGTCGTGACGCCAGTTGCATTTCAGCAACGAGGGACAGAGTCCCCCTAAGTAGATGGTGATGGTGGGACCCAGATGTAGGAATATCAGAGTGGTATAAGGGTTGCCTATAGTGTCCCTTTAGGTGTGACTGTGCACAGTGCTTATACCTGGATATATCCCAGAATCCCAGGTGCTATTGTCCAAATCAGTGCAAAAAGGGTGAATAGTTGAGGGATTTGCAGAATAAATTGAGTCCAGACTTGTACTGAAGTTGATAACAGTGTTACTTGAATGAACTTTTATCAGAGAGCAATCTTCCAACTTTATATTGGTCACCAGCAGGCTTTGGCATACGTTCTGGCAGGCAAACACTCTAAGCTCTGCTGCATCTTTACTCTCTAGCTCTGCTGTGCTGGCTTAAATAGAAACTTTTCCTTTGCTGCTGTACTTAACTTTCTGTAGTCTCACTTTGTCTTTATCTTGGTCTTTGTCTTTATTTTATTTACTTTTATCCAGGAAACTTTATTCCTGGCTTTGGAGGCTTTCAGCTTTGGCCTTCTGGTCTAGCAGAGCAGACAGGCTCTGCTGGCTGGAACACATCCTTCCCCTCTAGTACTCTAGACTAAATTTTGCAGGGCTCATACAGCAGGAACGAAGGCCTGCTTCCTACCCCTTAGAGAGGGTAAGCTAGAGTGACCTTCACTAGCTAAACTCGTCCCTCTCTAAAGAGGGCTAGAATGAATAGAAAGTTCCATTCTAGACAAACTAGCTCTGCCAAGCCTGCTGCCACCTGCTGGTGAACCAGGCACATTACATGTTAACATAACATTACAGGGAAATGGAAATACACATTTTGCAGGCCCTTTGGAATTAGTGCAAAGAATGACACGCAATTAACCATAAAAGATAGTAGGGAGGTGTAAAAGGTGGTAAAACACCTCTGGGGCGTTACAGAAGCCTAACATACATTTATTTGCAGGAACTGAATTTGAAATGTAATTTACCTTTCATACGCATTGGGCATTTGGCTTTGCTGAAGTCGCATGGGTTGCATCACATGGATTAGATCTTAGATAGAGCAAGAAGGAGCTGGAGTATCTTATTATCAGTCAGCTAGTGGATATGGCTGAATGCTGCTAAACCAAAGTGCACCTCGCTAGAGAGGAGGATCTGGGGCCATAGCTAAGCTTGCTGAGAGAGATAAAGTCAAGGAGATCACACAGAGAGGTGAAAGACTGCCATCTATACAGTGGACCTGTTCTGGACTGCTGCTTCTAACTGTGCCAATTGAGAGACTGAACACTCACTGGACTGTAACTATAATACCCCAGAATGGCATCACCTCTTTTGGGACCCCCACTATCTTTATTGGTGCATCCTGTGTCATCATTTATATTTATTGTAATTTTCTGCAATGTGTGTATTCATATTTACTTTCGAATTACTGTTTAAGTGTAATGTGCCTGGTTCACCAGCAGGTGGCGGCAATCTGTGGCAGAGATAGTTTCTCTGGGATGGAGCCTTCCTTCCTTTCCAGCCCTCTCTAGAGAGGGAGGAGTTTAGAGTCAGTCTAGTAAGTCTAGCCTACCCCTTTCTAAGGGCTGGTTGTGTGTCGGCCAGCAGAGCACTGTCTGTTCTGCTGGGCCTGGAGGCCCTGCCTGCAAGTTCTTCATGGTTTCTTGTCCCCTTCTGGTATTGCATTGCCTAATACCAAGCTAAGTGAGCTTGATGCCAGGAAGAAGTTCCTAGGATTAAAGATAAAGTAAGAGACAGACTACAGACAGCTAAGTTCCAGCAGAAGATGGAAAGTTTCCTATTTGACCCAGCCAACATAGCAGAGCTGAGAAAGCCACAGCATAGCAGAGCTGAGATTGTTTCAGTGTTTGCCTACCATTTTAGCCAATACCTGCTGATAAACAAGATAAAGTTGGAAGATTGTTAATTGATGAAGTTTATGCCAAGTAAAGCTTTGTTCAACGATAATACAAAGTCTGGACTCCGTTTATTCTACTTACTCATCACCCAAGTTCAACTACCCCCCTTTTGCACTGTTTCGGACTACCACGTCTGGAATCCCAGGATATCCAGGTAGGAGCACCGTCACACGTGCATACAACACCTTCAGAGACATTGTAGGTCACTCTACAGCACTCTGGCAATCCTACACCTAGGTACCAACCATCTACAAAGGGGACTCCACCTCCTCATTGCTTAAATGCAACTGGCGTCACAAATACTTGCTCTAACAGAGGAACATATATTGTTAAAACCTCTTACAGGGTAAGGGATACCCCAGATTTTTTGGGATTGGTCTGAGTTAACAACTGCCCAGGATAAACCCTGCAGTGTCGCTAGGCCATCCTCGAATGGGATTAAAATATTTAAATATCATAGAACGCAAACATACATTTCTGACCTTCTTAAAACCAGACATCACACAGCTCCTTTCCCAGACGTTGACTACTCAGAGCTTCTTTCAGGCTATTTGTCACTCACAATAGTCTCCCTAAGCCCATCAGAACAGATCACTCTGGTACATCACACATTTTCTGCATACACAATACTCACTTTTTGCAACAACAAAAAAAAACACCCTTTTAAAGCTACACCTTCGCCCCACCTACTACCACTGTGGTGTAGCTTTTCAGAACTACAATTAGGGGCGTAGCTATAGGGGAAGCAGAGGAAGCTGTTGCTTTGGGGCCCTGAACCCAGAAAGGGCCCACCCAGGAGGAGTACTAAAAGATTTTATGGTCAGAACCCCCTCAGCAATATTATCCAATGACATAATATACAGTGACATGACATACAGTATATACAGTACAGACCAAAAGTTTGGACACACCTTCTCATTCAAAGAGTTTTCTTTATTTTCATGAGTAAAAGTAGCCACCTTTTGCTTTGATTACTCTTGGCATTCTCTTGATGAGCTTCAAGAGGTAGTCACCTGAAATGGTCTTCCAACAGTCTTGAAGGAGTTCCCAGAGATGCTTAGCACTTGTTGGCCCTTTTAACTTCACTCTGTGGTCCAGCTCACCCCAAACCATCTCGATTGGGTTCAGGTCTGGTGACTGTGGAGGCCAGGTCATCTGGTGCAGCACCCCATCACTCTCCTTCATGGTCAAATTGCCCTTACAGAGCCTGGAGGTGTGTTTGGGGTCATTTGTTGAAAAATAAATGATGGTCCAACTAAACGCAAACCGGATGGAATAGCATGCCGCTACAAGATGCTGTGGTAGCCATGCTGGTTCAGTATGCCTTCAATTTTGAATAAATCCCCAACAGTGTCACCAGCAAAGCACCCACACACCATCACACCTCCTCCATGCTTCACAGTGGGAACCAGGCATGTAGAGTCCATCCGTTCACCTTTTCTGCGTCACACAAAGACACGGTGGTTGGAACCAAAGATCTCAAATTTGGACTCATCAGACCAAAGCACAGATTTCCACTGGTCTAATGTCCATTCCTTGTGTTCTTTAGCCCAAACAAGTCTCTTTTGCTTGTTGCCTGTCCTTAGCAGTGGGTTCCTAGCAGATATTCTACCATTAAGGCCTGATTCAAACAGTCTCCTCTTAACAGTTGTTCTAGAGATGTGTCTGCTGCTAGAACTCTGTGTGGCATTGACCTGGTCTCTAATCTGAGCTGCTGTTAACCTGCGATTTCTGAGGCTGGTGACTCGGATGAACTTATCCTCCACAGCAGAGGTGACTCTTGGTCTTCCTTTCCTGGGGCGGTCCGCATGTTAGCCAGTTTCTTTGTAGCGCTTGATGTTTTTTGTGATTGCACTTGGAGACACTTTCAAAGTTTTCCCAATTTTTCAGACTGACTGACCTTCATTTCTTAAAGTAATGATGGCCACTCGTTTTTCTTTACTTAGCTGCTTTTTTCTTGCCATAATACAAATTCTAACAGTCTATTCAGTAGGACTATCAGCTGTGTATCCGCCTGACTTCTCCACAACACAACTTATGGTCCCAATCCCATTTTTAAGGCAAGAAATCCCACTTATTAAACCTGACAGGGCACACCTGTGACGTGAAAACCATTTCAGGTGACTACCTCTTGAAGCTCATCAAGAGAATGCCAAGAGTGTGCAAAGCAGTGATCAAAGCAAAAGGTGGCTACTTTGAAGAACCTAGAATATGACATATTTTCAGTTGTTTCACACTTTTTTGTTATGTATATAATTCCACATGTGTTAATTCATAGTTTTGATGCCTTCAGTGTGAATCTACAATTTTTATACTCATAAAAATAAAGAAAACTCTTTGAATAAGAAGGTGTGTCCAAACTTTTGGTCTGTACTGTACATGTAGGAAACGGACATTTCCAGACAACAAGAGGACAGACTGTGTTGTACACAAATCATATAGTACAGACATTACATTTCAACATAAAACAGCAATAAATATTAATCTTAAAGACACATACACAAGATTTTTGTGGGGTCCAGGTTCACTTGTGCTTATACTCTTTCAGATAATAATAAGGTTTTGGCAGCTGTTCATCTTTAGGCCCTGTCCACATTTTCCACAGGCACCACATGTACCTATTTTTCACACATCAGTATTATTTTACTGAAAGTGAGTCAGTGAAAATATCATGGAGTTTCTTGATGCTGACCAAACATGCCTATTGTAGCCTATGGGTCCATGAAAATTACGGCCATAACACGTATGGAATCCGTGTTTGGTTCGTGTTAAAGGGGTTTCTCAGTTATTTTTTTGTTTTTTGTATGTTTCTAGGCAAATGAAAGGACTTTACAATTCAATTACTTTATCTCCAGTTGCTCCTTTCTCATATTTCACTGAGGGTCACATGACCTTTGATGTCAGCCTCTCTCCCTGCTCTGATGATGTTTCGTGCACAAGCCTGAGAGAGCAGATAAGTGTCTGTACACGAGACGTCACTGTGCTGGCCACTCCCCAAGGCACTGCTAGCTGCTGCTTATTGCTCTCGCCCTGGATTCTTGAGGAAAAATATTAACCCCATTAGCTGCACAGTTAGCCATGGCAACAGGGGCCCGGCAGCAGACACAGATCGCAGACGCTACAGGCTACCGGACTGGCCTGCTGCGGCCCTGGTGACAGGTGGAGGCGGCAGGCAGCAAGGCACAGCAGGAGATGAGCTCTTACATTGCGTTCATCTCCATAGTCATCTGTATCGCCGTCCTCAGGACGGCGATACAGATGTCTGTGCTGCGGCAGAGGAGAGAGAGGCGTGTCCCCTCCCTGTTCCTCTGATAGGCTGCCAGCACTAAGCCAGCAGCCTATCAGAGGCTGGTGCAGGCGGCACGATGATGTCATTCCACCGCCGGAGCCGTACAGCGAGGGACACAGGCCAGAAGAGGCCTGCATCGCATCACTGACATGGAGGTAAGTAACTGTGTTTATTTATTTTTTGCTTTTTTTATTATACAACACTGGAACATGATAGGGTGGGAGCTACTGGCACATGATGGTGGGGCTACTGGCACATAAGGGGGGACTACTGGCACATGATAAGGGGGGGCTACTGGCACATAAGGGTGCTACTGGCACATAAGGGGGGCTACTGGCACATGATAAGGGGGGGCTAATGGCACATGATAAGGGGGGCTACTGGCACATGATAAGGGGGGGGCTACAGGCACATAAAGGGGGAACTACTGGCACATAAGGGGGGACTACTGGCACATAAGGGGGGCTACTGGCACATAAGGCGCGCCACAAGATTAGCCCACACAGGGTGCCTGAACACCTACGGCCAGCTCTGAGTCCGTGGAATACGAATGACACATGGAGGGCAAACAACAGACACACGGACCAAGCACAGATCCTTCACGGACTCATTTTTTCACAGACGGACACAGAAATGTGAACGAGGCACTATGCAGACAAGAAAGGAGAGTTTTCCTTTAAATGGGATTTAAAACAAGTTTTATCCTTGGGAAACAAGCTCAGTCAATGCAATAGTACATAGTGTTTTCATTCCTTTTACTCCTTTTACAGTTATACATATTTCTTTTACTTTCTTAACCCCACCTAAAATAACATGCCATTCTTGGAAAGTAAAACACTTGAATACCTCTAGATAAAGCTATAGGACTATACCATATAAATGTAATGCAATGTAGAAGATTGATGTGTACATGCATTTATACATGGCCTTGATGCCTTGATGCTTTGTAAAGCATGGAACATCACATGATGCTTCCCTTTAAATCAGGTTTGATCAGTTTGCCGTTATAGTGGGAGTATTATAATAGATTATAACTCTGTGCTTCTATACACATCTGCTGCTCCATTGCAAGTAAAATTCTCATTTCCTCTCAAATGAATGTCATTTTGGTAGTTGAAGCAGCAATGGGAAATGAACAGCAATCATTGCTAGAAACTGGTAAATAGAATCTGAGATGATTTTGCTCCAAGTATACCCTGCACATGTAACAAGCCGCCACACAAAGAATGCTTATTTGTGCTTTAAGGGTATATATGAACATTTGCAGTCTTGTTTTTGTATCACCGCATCTAAACTACAAAAAATGACACAATGTTGCATATATTCTTGGTTACAAATGGTCAGTTTTCTGTCTACAGCTCCTCTGTAGACCGATATGTCTCCATGACCAAAGTCTACAAAGCATTTGTAGTCTCCTCCTCCAGTAATTCTGTTCCTTAGAGTACAGCTCAATGGCGTGGCTGGCCACATGTGGCTAAGCCTCACCCACCCAAGGTTCTGCAGTAAAATCTTGGACATTGGCTTCTGTGGGTAAACATGGTTTGGACATAAACTGCCAACCGCACTATCTGCCCATACCCTTACATTCAACAAATGAGCAAGTAGTTGGATGAGACATCAAAGAGTTTGTACTTTTGTTTTTAACTAAGAAGACACACTTAGGTCTGCATGGGAACTGTAGATGCAAAAGGATAGGACTTTCCTAATCAAACTTGCTTAATTTTTTTTTTTTTTTTTAGGCAATTGCAATCTCCAAATACCTTATGATTACAGACATAGGAAGTCGGACCCAGAAACAAACTAAGATTCCTTGTTTTGAGGGAAAAGGCACTCTAGGCATCATAGGATCCCCAGTAACAACAAAAGCTGGGAGATCCTGAGGACACTGGTGTTTCCCTCATTAATGTTGACAAGAACACTGTAATAACAAAAGATGCATAACCCCGGTAACTGGATCAGTTCCCCAATAAAACAATAACAGCAACAGCTGCAGGACCCCCAATAACAACACAGGTTCCCCAGTAATAGTGGTGACACCACAGGACTCCATTACCATCATTAGCAACAACAGGATCTCATTAACAGTCATAGGACCCTCAGTAAAAATGTGTCCAAAGCCTCATTTATAACAACAACCAACAGACACACCAGTAACGGTGACATCCGCAGGACACCCTGGACCCAAGGAAGAACAACAGCCATATTGGCTCCGGAAGAAGCAAATACAGTTGCAGAACCCCTGGTTATAGGAATAGTGCTTATTGGGGTCACTGTTAGAGATGAGCATATCAATATGTGATTTAGAGAATCAATGGGAGAGAGAGATATAAGAGGAGAAGAGATTTTTTTACAGCCAAACACAGCACTTGCAATTTGAAAATTTTTTCACCCAGAATTAAATTGATCATTTTGTCAGAATGAGCAAACCTTATTGCGGATGCAAATAAGGGGGGACATGGTGTCATGAACCCTCTAGATTTGCATGTGCAGTGTTATAGTTGGGTGCAGAACTTACCTGGGTTACAGATGCAGTAATAGTCGCTCTGAGAGCTGACTAGGTATTTAATGTTAATAATTGAAGGCAACTATTTGATGGTTGTAAATTGTTGGTAAATTTTAAGTGGTTAGCATATATTAATTTAAGGTAACTATAAACACTGTGGCCAATTATATGCAAACATAAATAAATAAATTAGTTTAATAATCTATTTCAGTCATTGTCTGGATAATTTATTACGGTAATAGATGGGTAAATATGACACCATCGGTCGTAAATGTTTGCCACCTGTTGTACCTAGGGATAGACAAGGACAGTAAGCCGTAAGGCTAGTACCCAGCCTGCTTTTACTATATGCTTGCAGTACAAGCCCTAGATAGCTAGACCGCAACTGCTCAATTGTCCCTATACTATATAAGTGCAGAGACAGAGTAACAAACAAAGACAGACAAAAAAATGCAATACAGAGTTGTATGTAAATGGGTCAAAACCAGTCAGGGTTTGCAGTACCAAACAAAAGACTAAGACTGGTTAGAAGACAAGCTGAGATCAGAACCAGATGGACTACGCAGTACCAAATGAGAGACAAAATGTGGTGAGAAAACATGCCGGGGTCAGAGGCATGAGCAATCCAAATAAGCACAGGAGTAAGAACCAGGAACACAGCTAGTGAGTCAAAGACTATCACTGGCATTGGTTTATGGCCAGGAAGGGATTTAAATAGTCCCTGGATCAAAACCTGATAGGTCCATGACTCAGCACTCAATTAGTCAGAATCACACAGTAATAGTGCAGCAGAGCAATCAGCCCACTGGTAATTTCTTCCAGCACACGCCAGCTGCGGGGAGAAACAGAGCATTGCATCCTGTTGCTAAGGATGCAGTCGCGTCACCAGGGGCATGGCTCAGCAGCACGTCTCTCCTGGCGTGGCCATGCCGAGGCTAAGGATAACGCCGCTGGAGCCTGGACAGGTAAGTTTGTTAAACCTGTGTATTCATTAGTTCACTTACATCGGATCTGTACGGCTTTGTTCACCTCTCAGTTTTGAGATCTGGCAGGCTAGTCTGGCACAGAGCAGCCTGCCAGATCCTCTACTTCACCGCCGGATCCCCAGGGAGGTCCAGCAGTGATCTTGCCGATTTCCAACATAAATGCCGGCTTTCGGCCAGTCAAAAACTGCTGCTTGCAATGGTTTTTTGTCAGGCCGACAGCCAGCATTTGTACCGGATCAGGCAGCCGGATCTCCGAAATATAGATGTACTGTAAAAGCAGCCTACGGCAGAAGGAAATGTTTGTAGTGTCATGGAGGAAAATACTTTAATAGGAAATGAAGTTGACAGACTGTATGTGAACATAGATGTTATTAGTATACAGTACCAGACATATTCCCTCTGCTAATTATGCACAAACATCATAACGAGTTTTGACCAGTGTAAGACTCTTGTGGGATATTCCTATAATCAGGAAAGCAGACTAATCACTGGCGGAGTTAATCATAAGTGATGTAACTGTGATAGAGCATATGCATCTTCAAAACGCTCTGTGTTCATAGAGAACAAAGCTTCAGGTTAATAAACAATGATCAAACCTCGGCAGGATGAGTGACACACTCTGCTTTAAATGCTCTTTGAAGCTCTGAGTCATAGGCAGTTATGTACCATACACTTGCTGTACAGAAGTGACCTGCTTTTTTTGAGTTTCAAACAAAGCACCTTTGGCTCCGCAATATAGATGTTTATCACAAAATGCGTCAGTGTTTCTATTTTACCGCATCACTGTTACGTATTCTTTTCTAAATTTGAAACATATGTCCTCCATTTACAGATTATATATAGATATTATCTATACGCTGCGCAAGCTGAGTCATCCTGTAAATGCAGCAAATGGCTTCGTTTGTACTCACCTGGAGATACAGCCGGTATTATTGTCAAGAGCTGAATTCACAATTCTGCTGGTTGTAATTGTAAATCGGTCAATAAGCTTCTTGTCAGACAGATCTATAACAGCCCAGAAGAGCTTTAATACAGCTGTGAGACAGTGAGATTTTTCAATATCAGATTAGTGTACAGAGGTAAAGATGATAGTTCTGTTCACAATGTCCAAATCCCTAGAAGAAATGTTGTACAGAAATTCAATCAGGTTGAGAACTGAATATTGCAGAATTGTGTACAATATAGAATACAATGCAGAATCAGATATAAAATAAGATACAGCCTTTGGACAAGGGTGGTGCTGTTTCTAGAGGAAAGCAGCCATGTTTTTCTAATCTTGTAAAACTTATATAAGGGGCTCTGTGCCTGTAATTTTTATGATGATATTGTGACTAGCTCACAATTACTGTAGCATTGTGCTGGCGTTATTAGCGATGAGAAAATCAAATCCAACAAAGTGGAATTCAATCCGAATTTCAAGTGTATTTTGATTTTCTGTCAAGATGGATTTCCTCGTGCTTCGATCTGCATCGATTTAACCTGAAATAGTGCAAAAAACAAAAAAAAATCATACTTTCCTCCTCCATTTGCTCGCGACAGGCCGACTGATTGAAGATCTCGGCCAAAATCCCGTGCTTGGTAACGTATGACATCACCAAACCTGCCGCCGTGATAACGTCATTTTAGCCTGCCCGAGATTTTGTGCCAGATCTTCAAGCAAGATGGCGGCGGCGCTATCGCAACTCCCTGCTATTGCACCCAGTACTTACAAAAAAATGCGCTTCGTGACAAAGTATTTCTTGTAAAATTTTTGTAAAATTCAGCAAAGCAGCCGAATCGAATTCTCCAAAACTTAGTTCATCTCTAGTTATTATGGTTTCCAAAAGGCTAGTCTGCATTCACGGGACACTGCCCCAGAAATCCTTACTGCCCTACTGCAAGTAAATCTTGGAGCATTGCTATTTCATGCAACTGCTATCATGCATTCTGTATAGGGGTGATGCGAGATAGGATTCAGTAGCAGCAGTCATTTCCAGGACTTAAAGGGGTTCTCCCAAAAAATTTTTTTTTTTGTAGGGGTTTTGCAAAATAAGAAAAAAAAAAAAAACTTTACATCTTTTAAATGTTTTTGGTACTCCTGCGCTGTTGCTCAGGCTTCCAATGCTTTGATCCCTGCTGTGCCTTTAGCGATCACGTGTGGTTCATCATTCACATAATGCTGCAACCAATCACTGGTCTCAGCATTGATGTCCTGTTCGTGCACACGTAACCACTGAGGCCAGTAACTGGCTGCAACAGTCATGTTAATTATGAATGAGTCACATAATGTCATCAGTGCAAGTCCAGCACGGATGAGAGTAGGGGGCACCAGAGTGCACACACAGGAGTACTGCATCATTTTAAAGATGAGTACTGCCTTTTTTTCTATTTTACCATGCCCCTTGCTCTTTGACAAATTTTTTAAAATATTGGAAAACGCCTTTAATTTCTTAGGGGGCCTAAAAATCCATCTGCCACATTGAACACACCAGCAGTATAAATGGTACATTGTAAGGCCGCATTCACATGACAGTGGAATGGCCGTGGCAGTGTTGCAGACCACAAACTGCAGATATGCAAAACACGTGCACTGACTGTATTGCGTTGCAGACCCATTGACTTTAATGAATTCACAATCCGCAAGATGTGGAGAAAGATACTGTAGGACATGTTCTATCTTTTGAGGCGCAGAGGTACAGACCCGGAAGCACACAGTAACAAACTGAAGCCCTACGGGTCCCTGCCTCCGCACCCCAAAGGATAGAACAGGTCCTATCTTTTGCCGCATCTTGTGTGTCGCAGACCCATTGAAGGTAGTTTGCGGTTCACAAAACAGGCATTGCCGCCACACATCGTGTGAATGCATCCTAAGTGTGTGTGTGTGAGGGGAAGGATACTCCTACATTTGGACCCTTTAATTTCAAAATATTGCATCACTTCTGCATATTCCTCATTCACCTTTAAGTGACATTTCTTCAGGTAAAAGTTCCAGGTGAATTAACTGTACAATCATTAGGTCATGAAATGGCAATCATCACTAGAGATAAGCCAAGTTCCTAACACTTCGATTTGGACTGCTTCATCGGATTTCACGAAGCGCATTTCTTTGTGAGTAGAGGGCATAATGTCTGGGAACGGCGATGGTGCCCAAACCTCCCCCCCCCCATCATTGAACCCCTCAGGTGCTGTGTTCATCGCTGATCGAGGCATCTGAGATGACCATTGAGGGCTGTCAGGGTTAATCTGTTTAAAAAATACTTATCTTGTCCATTTGATTGCAGCCATTTTGATTAAAGATCCAGTGCACAATCTTGCGCGGTGAGCGGTGAAGTCATCATGCTGGGTCACCGCACACAAGATTTTGCGTGTGATCTTCAGTCAAAATGGGCACGGCAGACTCTTCACATAAATGGATTAGGTGAGTATAATTTTTTATTTCTTTTTTTTACTGCCATTTTAGGGAAAATGAATTTGTTACCATGAAGCACAAGGAAAATCGGCATAGCGGCGAATCAAATTTTTCCTGAAATTCGGATGGAACTCCACTTTGATTCGCTCAACACTAATCATCACATACCACTTTGCTCTACGGACAAACATGTTTGTAATGCCTTCGTAATGCCTTTTCAGAATGCAGGCTGCTTTCATTCTGCCAACAGGCTTTTGACGCACGGCTCAGACAATTTAATATTCCACATTGCCATGTAGGATGATAAAAACTGTATTAGCAATTTGCTATTTATAGTATTCCCTAATATTTTATCTATTAAAAAAATATCTCCCCTGTATAACGTCACAGGTTAATGTAAAGTGGTGAACTTTCCTTTCTTTATTCCGGTAACTTTACTTCAACTGTTTAATTTCACTTATGCATCAATGTTCTCATCGCTCTCATTTACCAGTCACAACACCTTAATACAAGGGGCTAAAAGTGTCAGCCATACTTAATGACATAACTGGAACTCATGTCTATCTCCACTCACTGAACATTACGTTGACTGATAGCATAATGGATATGAGGCTGCAGTACCCTATCTAATATACAGCAATAAAGCCGGGAAGGTCTGCGCTGTGGATTTCAAACTTGATCTTCAGGAGCAATTAATCATCGTTCACAGGCTCCATTTTTCCTGCCTATTGATTCTTTCACCGTTACAAGGCTCTAATTATAATTAGTTGCTGCACTGAATGGATGGGAAAATAAAGTCAGAGATCCTGGCATATTTTTATTCTTTGTAAAAATCTACCAGAATGTCCACCTGTTGTCACGCTTCAAAGGTCACCTTACCTTCCAGTGGAGCTTTGACTTCAATTTAATCTCTGTGGAGGAAATGTGCTGCCAGCAAGCAGTCATTCATAAATATCTCAAGAGAAGTATGCGGTGTTTGTGTGAACCCGACTGAAAAGATTGATGTTACAGTAATAGCAAAAGTTTACAATGGAACGTAAAAAATGTTTTCAGTGAAATTTTAGACAATTGGTTATATTTATGGAAGGATTTAAAAAGTTACTAAATAAGTTTATTGAGAAAAAAGAACCTGTCAGGTCCCGGTAGAACTGCACCTGGAAGCATGCATACTTCTGCAGTCGGCTCTTCTGTGACTCTAGAGCTTTTCCATTTTTCTTCTAGCCTCTCCAGTTGGAAACCATTAGTTTCAGCCTCTGTTACCAGTGAATTATACGGTGGGTAGTGGCTGAGGTCCTGTTGACACCGAGCATTGGAGAATGCCGGTCTGATAAATTACTGGTTTTAAGTGCCAAAATTGACGACGTCTATAGCGGCTGATTGGGGAAGGCTAGGAGAAAAATTCAGTACTGGAATCTTGGGAGATGCGATTATCATGGTATATAGCCAGTTACAGTTCTATCAGGATGTGAAAGGTCCCCTTTAAAGTTCCAATTTACAGCTCTGAAATTCACTAAATAGCTTAAAGGGCATTTGTCACCAGATTTGTACCTATAATACTGTTCATATCTGCCCGCATTGCTGAGAAGAATGAAGTTTTAATATATGCAAATTAGCTTCTAGGAGCAACGGGGGCATTGTCGTTACTCCTAGACGCTCCGCTTTCTCTGAAACTGGCACACCCTCTCCACTTTGACAGGGCCAGGCGTGATGATGCTTTCACTGCCTGGCCCTGTCAATCAAAGTGCAGAGGGTGCAGCAGTTGAAGAGAGAGCAGAGCCTCTAGGTGTAATGGCAACACCCCTGTTTCTCCTAGAGGCCAATTTGCATATATTAAAACATAATTTTTCTCAGAGATGCAGGCACATATAAACATGGGACCAACACAGACGTCTTTAGCTGCCAAGTGCAAATGTAACAGGTCAGACAGTTTTAGGTCTAATTCACACGTCCGTAGTGTTTATGGATCCGCAGTTTGCGGATTCATAAACTCACCTGGCCGGCAGCCCCATAGAAATGTCTATTCTTGTCCGCAATTGCAGGCAAGAATAGGACATGCTCTACTTTTTTGCGGCGCTGCAGCCGTGCCCCATTCACACTCAATGGGTCCGCATGTATTCTGCAGAATTGCGGAATACATGTGGACATTTATGCGGATGTGTGAATAAGGCCTTATAGGCACAAATTTGCTGTCAGATGCCCTTAAATTAGGATCAGTGTTTGGAATCCACTTGGGTGTGAAAAAGTTCATGATGATTGATGATGAAGGCCTAGCTTTAGGATAGGTCATCAATGAATGATCTTTAGGGGTCAGAACTCTGAGACTGCTGACAATCAGTACAATTGAAAAGCCATGGTCCTCCTACAAGAGCTGAATTCATTCATTTTGTATACAGGCACAAATGCTTGAATGGATGATCTGTGGTACCAAGCATAACCGCTCAGATGGACAAGTCGTTGTGTCTGGGTAAACAATGAATGGCTCCTTATTAGTGTTGAGTGCAAATATTCGAATGGCGAATTTTATCCGAGAATATCGCAACTTCGAGAATTTGCGAATATTTTTAATATAGTGATATATATTTGTAAAAACAAATATTTGTCAATTTTTTTTTCATCTGAACCCATTATCTGCCTGCTTATTGCTTGTGGGCCAATGTGAAAAGGCTGCAATACCTAGTGAATTAGAATATTCTTCATTATTTAATTTATTTCTTCTTATGCGAAAAATCGGCAATGTAATATGCGTGTTAATCGAGTAAGTGCGGGTTATAGGCAACTTTCCTATTGTCTTGGCTTGCTAGAATATAATGTAATATATTCGTAAAAACTAATATTCATTTCTTTCTTTTTCATCTGAACCCATTAGAGTAGTAAATGTAATGGGTTCAGATGGAAAAAAAAAGACGAATATTAATTTTTCCGAATATATATCACACTATATTCTATAAATCCGCAAATTATAGCAAGCCAACCCAATAGGAAAGGTGCCTATAACCCGCCCTTACCCAATTAAAACGCATATTACATTGCCGATTTTTCGTATAAGAAGAAATACGGTAGATTGAATAATGAAGAATATTCTAATTCCGTCAGGATAAACTCAGGAAACTTCTAGCAGCTTGAAAAATGTAGCCAAAGTGACCCACACCTGTATTTTGAATTTGCATTATGCACCAGACTCAGTTTCAACATGTGATCGCAGCTTTATTCTCAAATGTTTAGGCTATTACTCATCCTTTAACAGCCTATATATAACTCATACACATCTATACCTGAACTATAGAGAGGATTAGAAAGTTTAAGGCTTCATCTGCGCTGAGCATTCTGTTCTCCTGTTCTGTCATAGGAACAGAAAATCAGAATGCATATGAAAGACATAACCAACACATGACAGACACCAAGGCGGCCCGACGGGTCTAGCTGACTGAAATGTAGTCCGTTGGTCCAGTAAGCTAGCCCTGTGATGTCACAGCCCTATGAATAGTCTCAGCCATCTTGGATTCTGCCATTTTACAGTGTGCTTAGTGCAGGGAGAGACGTCATCAGGCACTAGGGACAGTACTAGGAAAGACTTCATTGTGCTGAAAAAAAGATTTACAAGTTCAAGGAAATATTAGTAGAAGTGTAGGGAAAGGATAGGGAGGATTTTTTCTGCTGCTTTTAGGTTTGCAATAGATAATACCTCTGTAATTCCAGCAAACCTTGCTTGTTATTGGGGTGCAAGTGCTGTGTGTTACAGCCATTAACAGGGTGTATTACTAGGAAATATTTGTACGTCTTATTAGCCCTTGTGCGGTACAGTTATATATTCTAAAGCCTTTTTGGGGTGTATTAGTGTAAAAAGGGGCTTATTAGCCGTTCATCTGTGCAGTTATATGTTTTAAAGCCTTTTTTTTGGGGTGTATTGGTGGAAAAAATGGCTTATTAGCCGTTCAGGGGTGCAGTTATATGTTCTAAAGCCTTTTTTGCGGTTTATTCGTGGAAAAAAAGGCTTGTTAGCCGTTGTGCAGTGAAGGGACAACATTACAGCCTTTTTTGGGGTGTATTAGTGGAAAAAAAAGTGGTATTATCTATTCAGCGGTGCAGTTATATTTTCGAAAGCCTTTTTCGGGTGTATTATTGTGTTGAGCACGAATATTTGAATCGCAAATTTTAATTGCGAATATCGCAACTTCAAAAATTCGCAAATATTTAGTATATAGTGCTATATATTTGTATTTGCGAATAGTGTTCATCGCATATAGTTTTAATCTCGAATTTATCGTGAATATTGGCACTTAGCAACATCCCTAGCAACTAATAGGAAAGTTGACTACCCCTTAGTGTTGATCACGAATATACTAAGCGCAAATTTTTATCGTGAATATATTACATTGCCAATTTTCGCAATCAAGTAAGTAATGATAAAAGATCACGAATTCTCGAATTTGCAAATTAATGGCGAATATTTGGCCAAAAATTGGCAAAATATTGCAAATTTGAATATTGCCGCTCATCACTAGTGTATTAGTGGGGAAAAAAAGGGCCTATTAGCCTATGTGCGGTGAAGTTACAAAATGACAGCCTTTTTTGGGGTGTATTAGTGGAAAAATGTTATTTGCCATTCAGCGGTGCATTTATATGTTCTAAAGCCTCTGTTCGGGTGTATTAGTGGGAGAAAAAACGGCTTATTAGCCTTTGTGCGGTGAAATTGCAAAATTACCTCTTCCTCCAGTAGGCGGGCAAGTAGTGATGAGGAGAGTGGTGTGGGAGCTGTTGTTGCGGGCGGCCAAATTGTCGGCAGAGGGATGACTTCTGGCTCACCACTTTGTTGGACCTCGTTACCGGTTTAAACTGTCCTTTTTTTCACCAGCTGAGAGGGAGGACAAACTAAACTACTATAGAGACATCCTATGTAGTCAGTTGGCTATGTGCACCATCACCCATCCTCTTACGGATCTTACCAGGGGGGACCTCTGCGCTCATGTTCCACTGCCATGGCTGCTGTGGAGGGGTGGGGGGTGGGTAGGAGCAGTACCAGCTCCATCAGCAGCAGCCCTGAGTCTAGAGTCGCTGATGAGCAGCTTTCTTCACCTGCCTAGTGAAGAAACTACTCACAGCAGCTAGACCTGGAGCAGAACCTAAACCAGCATGTGGTGGCATACTTGGACAGCGCCCTGCCACCCCACATTGAAGATCCGCTGGACTGCTGGGCAGCCAAACTGGATTTGTGGCCTCAACTGGCTGAGTTTGCTCTGAAAAAGCTGTCCTGCACGGCCAGTAGTGTGGCATCAGAGCGGGTGTTTAGTGCGGTGGGGGCCATAGTTACCCCAAGGAGAACTCGCCTGTCCACCCAAAATTTGGAGAGACTGACCTTTTTCAAGATAATTCAGCCGTGGTTCAGAAAGGATTTTCAAACACCAATGCCTGATGCATCAGATTAGATCATCCATGTTGTTTTCTGGCTACCTGCCTACCAGCTACTATTCTGATGCTGCCACTAGTGTTGAGCGCGAATATTCGAATAGCTAATTTTAATTGCGAATATTGCTACTTCGAGAATTTGCGAATATTTAGAATATAGTGCTATATATTTGTAATTTCGAATATTCGCCATTTTCTTCTATCTGAACACATGGATTTCTCCCTGCTTCTTGCTTGTGGGCCAATGAGAAGGCAGCATGTCAAGTTCACAACAATACTTAGTGCACCAATCAGTAATATGTAGTCAGACCTGCTAAAATGTGAAGTTGCACGTAGTGCAAAAGTCGCAATCGCGAAAATTCGCAATCGCAAATATATTGCAGCACTCTATCTGCATATAAAGCTATTGTAATGTTCTGCCATGCCAACCATTTTCTCCAGTCTCAGGATAAACTCACAAAACTTCTAGCAGCTTGAAAAATTTAGCCAAAGTGACCCACGCCTGTATTTCGCGTTACAAATTTGCATTATGCGATTTGTACATTGCCAATTTTTCGCAATCAAGAGAATAATCTCGAATACGAATATTCACGAATATATGACAAATATTCTACCACATATTCGCGAAATATAGCGAATTTGAATATTGCCCCTGCCGCTCATCACTAGCTGCCACCCGCCTGATGCCACACATCTGATGCCAAGTGTTCCTTCTTACACCCAACATTGTCAGCGGGTACTGTTATTGCCATCCACCTTCCCACTCTGTCACTGGGTGACTCTGATCTCCTGATGCTTCTGCCACCTGACCACTCAGGTCTCCTCATGTTGCTGCTGCCACCTCCACACTCTATCATTGTGCCACTCTGTGGTCTTGTCATGCTGATGTCACCTTGCCACTCTGTTGTCTCCTCATGCTAATGTCACCTTGTCAGTCTGTTGTCTCCTCATGCTGCTACTGCTACTACCTTCACACTATGTCATTGTGCCACTCTGTGGCCTCCTCATGCTGCTGCCAACTCACAACTCTTTCTCTGGGACACTCATGCTGCTGCTGCCACTTCCACACTCTGTCATTGTGCCACTCTGTGGCCTCTTCATGTTGCTGCTGCTGCCACCTCCACACTATGTCATCTTGCCACTCTATGGCCTCCTCATGTCTCTGGGTCACTCTGTGGTCTCCTCATGCTGCTATGTCATTAGTGATGAGCGGCACTATGTCATTAGTGATGAGCGGCATAGGCAATATTAGTTTTCACAATATTTAGTGAATTTTCCGCATAATATTCGCAATAAATATTTGCAATCTCCAGTCATTATGTTCGTGACTGCGCAAATCGGCACTAATGATGCACATTTTTTATTTTTGCAATACATGTAACTTCACATTTTATCAGGTCTGAGTATTTATTACTGATTGGTGCACTATGAATTGTTGTGACATCAGAGCACTTTGTCTTTCACAGACACTAATCCTTATCACAGCACAGTAATTCCTATCACACTACCTAACACCCTGCACTGAAACCTGCAACAAATCAGCTACACTATATGACTATCTAACCTACACTGACTATCTCTCACTAACTATCTGTATTATATATATATGGGCTAACTATCTAATGTAATTGAATAAGGATTCAGATGAAAGCACAGAGCACAGCAATGGCACTGCTCACGCTCTCTCTCTTTTTTTCAAAAATGCAAAAAACAGCAGAAAATGTATGCTGGGGAGTTTCCTATATAGTAAAAGGGTAGGCAGCTTTCCTATTGGTTGCTAGGGATGTTGCTAAGCTCAGACAAATGTATTGCAGCCTTCTCATTGGCCCACAAGCAATAAGCAGTAGTACTGAAGAAACAAAAACTAGACAACTAGAATATTCGCCATTACGAATATATAGCACTATATTCTCAATTTTCGCGTATTCTCAATGTGCCGATATTCGCGATAAAAAGCTGTGATTAGAATATTTGCAATCAACACTATATGACATTTTGCCACTCTGTTGCCTCCTTTTGCTGCTGCTGCCACCTCCACACTCATTTTGCACTCTGTGGTCTCCTCATGCTGATGTCACCTTGCCACTCTGTGGTCTCCTCATGCTGCTGTGTGCCAACTCACAACTCTGTCTCTGGGCCACTCTTCGGCCTCCTCTTCCTGCTGCTGCCACCTCCACACTATGTCATTGTGCCACTCTGTGGCCTCCTCATGCTGCTGCTGCCACCTCCACACTATGTTACCTTGCCACTCTGTGGTCTCCTCATGCTGCTGCCAACTCACAACTCTAGGCCACTCTGAGGTCTCCTCATGCTGCTGGTACCTCAACATTATGTCACTGGGCCACTCTGTAGTTTCCTTATGCTGCTGCTACTGCAACACTATGTCACTGGGCCACTCTGTGGTTTTCCTCATGCTGCTTTCACTTCATGACTATGGCATAGGCCACTCTGTGGAATTCTCATGCTGTTCCCACCCTCTCTATTTTATGACTGGGTCACTATTTTGCCTTTTTTGCCTGGTTTACATCATCATTTATTTGACTCTTCTTCTGATCTGTCAGAAGAAAGGAAAAATGAGACGCAAAATAGATCCTGTATATGTAGCAGAGGTAAGGCCTGTATGGTCCCATCAGAATTGACTTATGATTTGGTAGCCAAAAGCAGGAGTGGGTACAAAACACTGAAGGTATGCAAATAAGCTATTTATGTGTCATCTCTGTTTTGGATCCACTCCTGTTTTTTTTTGGGCTTTAGCAATACTGATGGATTACTGACCAAATGCTGATGGCGTGAAGGCGGATGCTCAATAGACATGATCCGTTTTTGGGGGTTATTGTTCTGACCGATCAGAGGGAGGGCAAAACAATCAGTGACGTAAACACAAACTTACTGCTGACACCCTCTCCACTCTTTCAGGGGGGTTCTACTTGTACAAGCGTAAAAGGAGTGCGCTTCTTCTTGACGCTAACATTGACCTGTAAGGCTGAGTTCACACTTGAGTTATTTGGTCAGTTTTGGCCCCGTAACTGCCCAAATAAGTGAAGTGTGAATTGATTCTAAGAGCAAGTCCTGTCATCTGTATGTCATACTGACTCACAGCAGTGTTACTGCAAGGCACAGTGTTATACACCACTACACAGGCTCTCTGAAGCCAGGAAATAGCTGTTTTTTAACGTGATTCGCCATAAATAATTTCTGATCGGATCAAATCTTTTCGGAAAATTTGGCGATCCAGCCAAATCGAATTTTTGAGAAATTCACTTATCTCTAGTCAGGAACAAAGCATTATTTCCTGACCTGTTGGATAGCGGGGGTGAAGCAATGTATTTACATGCAGTGATCCCTTCCACAGTATGATGAAGAGTGATGGCTGCTGCTACTTCTCATACAGTTGCATTGTTTCTGGGCAGCAGATCACTGTTTAGACTGCACAATCTGCTGCCCAGAAACAATAATATAGGTTTCCACATGAACAATTGCTTTTCCCGATGAAAAAGCTTTTTGCTCGTTCATTGGGGTGATCAGCAGTACCTTTAAAAGGATAAATTTTCTGGAAATCCCATTCATAGGAATGCTCATCTCTGATAATCTTCCTGGCAATTGGGCAGTGTAGAGCCTCCTTAAGGCTCAGTCAATATTTTATTAAGATAAAGATCTTTCCCTTTTTTGAACTGCTGAATAGATTTGAATACAAAAATTTCTATACCAAAATTTGTACCTTAAAATGTTTTATGTGTTGATGGAATTTTGGCAATATGCAAATCAAACTTTTTCAGCATAGCTCTTTCTGTGAGATCAGACCAGACAGGCTAGCATTCACTGCCCACATGCATCATGCCCATGGCTATGTTCTCTCCAGCATATAGGTAATTACTTGGCCACAAGCTGTCAGATAGTCTACAAGTGGAGGGCTTTCAAAACAACTGCCAACATGCCCAGGACTGGTCGCCCCAGCAAGTTCACCCCAAGAGCAGACCGCAAGATGCTAAAAGAGGTCTCCAAAAACCCTAAAGTGTCATCTCGAGAACTACAGCAGGCTCTGGCTACTGTTGATGTAAAAGTACATGCCTCTACAATCAGAAAGAGACTGTACAAGTTTAACTTGCATGGGAGGTGTGCAAGGAGGAAACCTTTGCTTTCCAAGAGAAACATCGAGGCCAGACTGACATTTGCCAGAGATAAAGTTGACAAAGACCAGGACTTCTGGAATAATGTTCTTTGGACAGATGAGTCCAAAATTGAATTATTTGGACACAACAGCAGAGGACATGTTTGGCGTAAACCAAACACAGCATTCCAAGAAAAGAACCTCATACCAACTGTGAAGCATGGAGGTGGAAGTGTCATGGTTTGGGGCTGCTTTGCTGCAGCAGGACCTGGTCAGCTCACCATCATAGAATCCACGATGAATTCTACTGTGTATCAGAAGGTGCTTGAAGAACATGTGAGACCATCAGTTAGAAAATTAAAGCTGAAGCGGAACTGGACCATGCAACATGACAATGACCCAAAACATACTAGTAAATCAACCAAAGATTGGCTGAAAAGAAGAAATGGAGAGTCCTGGAATGGCCAAGTCAAAGTCCAGATTTGAATCCCATTGAGATGCTGTGGGGTGACTTGAAAAGGGCTGTACGTGCAAGAAACCCTCAAACATCTCACAGCTGAAAAAGTTCTGCATTGAGGAGTGGGGTAAAATTTCTCAGACCGATGTCGAAGACTGGTAGATGGCTACAAGAACCGTCTCACTGCAGTTATTTCAGCCAAAGGAGGTAACACTCGCTATTAGGGGCAAGGGTGTCCTATCTTTTTCCTCAGTTAGAATAGGCATTTTTGTAGAATGACATTTACAGAAGATCTTGAAAAGACTTTTCTTCAGTTTTCTTTGTTTAGTCGGATTACTTTAATCTCTCTGTATTGTTGAAACGGAGATGAAATAACCATTTATTAAAAATGTTACAAAAAACCACATGCTTTCAAAGGGTGTCCTAATTTTTTCACATGACTGTATAGGTAATTACTAACCAATACCATTTCATACGGGGGCATCTCAGGAGACCTTCCATTTTGGAGATGCTCTGACCCAGTTGTCTAGCCATCACAATATGGCCTTTGTCAGAGTCCTCACATTCTTGTCCCTTTTCCTGCTTCCATCACACCAACTTCATGAACTGATTGTTAACTTTCTGCCTAACATATAGTATCCCAACCCTTCACAAGGACTGTTATGTGTTTTTGTTGTGTTAACTTGTTAAGCTAGTCGAAATAACATTGGGTACATGTGTAAAAAGACAGACAAAATAAGATGTGTTACAAAACCACAAAACAAGGGTAAAAGCCACAGAATCTCTGGTTATTGTAAAAAGGTTTCTGTTGAGAAAGAACATTACATTAGGAAATAAATATTGCGATATGATAAGGGAGAATCAGTGAGAAACTCATAAAATGAATATGAGTAAAGCTGAAAACTGCCTGGGAGAGTAAGAAATACTTTCCTTTCCATATTCCTTTATTTAAAGCTGAATTATTTATTATAGTTGGATTGCATCTTTGCCGTTTTATTGCATTTTGCATTTAAAGCATTTATCAAACATTTGTTCTTGATCATATAACAAGTATTCCTACTGGGACCATAAACTGTTCTATTAAGTGAGAAAGTTCTCAAGTTTTTTTTTTTTTTTTTCTTTGTGTGTGTTTTTCCTTGCTTAATTTCCTGCATGAATTTCCTACATGGATGGTATGACTGCAGACTGGACATCCTATATTGTAAGATAATTAAATACGAGCAGAACTCATCTGGGTAAAGTTTTATACAAATGACAAAATCATTAGCAGCAACACTGCTTTCCACTTCCTCTACTTGTAGTGTTCTACAACTAAATGCTACTGTCACGACCGGTTGTTCGATCGTGACTCTGTCACGAATGGTTGTTCAGTCGTGACTCGAGGTCTCTGCCAGCTCACCATCCTAGGCCAATACACGGACGCCAGGGCTCTAGGTTCCTGAGGTATGGGCCATCCTATCATCAGGGTTGGCCTATACAGCTAGGAGACCAGGACAGTATAGGGACGCACTAGGAGGTTACCTGCTCCCTGTTCCCTGTATCTTGGCCTAGCAGCCTTGGACATTGCACGGTGGGGGGTTTCCCCACTCCCCACCGTGACATTATAACAAATTAGGGTGGCTCAAACAAACTGACATTCTGCCAGGGAGCAGAGCTCATACACAGACAGACAAACAAAACCAAACTGACCTCAGGCTCCACCACACCAACATATAAGGAGGCCTGAGGTCACACCCATTACACCTAACAAACACACGTTAACCCCGTACACACCAAAGAAGAGGAAGTGCACACAAAGGGGAAAACAGACCCGCATGCAGTAACGACCCTGTTGCCATTGACAACCGCACGTGAGGCCAACAACAACACAGCCCTCACATGACATTTTCTAAGAGTTCTAACAGAACTCCTAAACATATCAAGAGCATACAAAAACAAAGCAAACAGATTCAAGAAGACAAAACAAGACTTTACTAAAAAGGGCCAAACAAGAAAAACATAATCCTGGACAAACAGGCAAGGTAAGCAATGGCAGATGGATAACCACTGGACCAAGTGCACAGGTTTGACTTCAGGCCAAACCCTAAGGGTGTTGTCTAAGTGAACCCTAGATCTTCACAGTACCTCTTATGGTGAGGATAGACTTCCCTGAGGGTTTACCAGGTTGCTACCTCCTAGAATGGTCCCGATGCACTTGGCCAAAACCTGCACGATAAACAACACTGGTGTAAACCCCAGCAGTCCAAGCACAAAAATCAAACAGGAGCTGAAACCCAAGCAATCAGAAACATAGGACACAGTTCAGACATAAACCATGTGGACACAGACGGACAAAGACAGATGCCTGGACCCCATGTGGAATGGATGCATGGCGGTCACAGACAGAGCTGCTCAGACATGAGACAAGCTGATGCCTGGACCCCATGCGGAACAGATGCATGGCGGTCACAGACAGAGCTGCTTAGAAATGAGACCAGAACCCATGCGGAATAAATGTATGGCATTCCCAGTTAGACAAGGCCAAAGACATAGACATGGTAACATCAATGAATTACCAGGCGATAACACAGATAAGGGTAGAATGGCAAACACCCAGGCCAGGAGCATACACCCTGCACACAGCCAAGCATCAGACAGACCGTCTGAAGCACACAGCTCACAGATGGTTAACGAGAGCACCTGACCACCTGGTAATCAAGCGCACACTGACCAGGAAAATATTAACCCTACAAACACAGAGCATACAGGTCACAGGAGACAGTTCACACATATCCACAGAACACCGCAGCCAGCATGCACCATACAAACAACCAGCATACACAGGAAGTGTCAAGCGCAGTTAGTATGCAAGTACAGGCAGCCAGCTTAAATGGAAACAGAGTGTCACCGTGAACCGTACTGTGATACAAGACCAGGAATACGCAGATACGCATGACACAGTTCACACACAGAAGACTGCAGCCAGCATGCACCACCCAAGCAACCAGCATATACGGGAGACCTTCCACAGCCAGTATGCAAGGGTGGATACATACAGCATACACAGCAACATGTGTCACAGTGAACTGCCCTGTGGTACAAACACAGGGAGTATACAGATTCACAGGCCCACATTCACACACAGAAGGCCGCAGCCAGCACGCAGCACCCAGGCAACCAGCATACACGGAGTTGTCAGTATGCAAAGTGCATGCAGCCAGCCTGCAGTTCAACAAGTGTTACAGTGAACTACACTTTGACACAATGGGGAAGATTTATTAAAACTGGAGCAAAGGAAAACTGGCTTATTTTTCCATGGCAACCAATCAAATTCATCCTTTCATTTTCCAAAGGAGCTCTGAAAAATGAAAGGTGGAATTTGATGACTGCTATGGGCAACTAAGCCATTTTTTCCTTACACCAGCTTTGATAAATCTCCCCTAATAGGTTTAGTTTTGGTTTAAAGATGGCGAGATCGTTTCAAGCCCTGTTAAATGCTCAGCCATATTAGCCATTATGTATCTAACCTTTGTCATACAGTCACCTAGAGGGTAAACTATTTAGCCTCTCTGCTCTTTGTAACACTAAGGCCCTTTCACGTGGGTGAGTTTTCCTCGTGGGTACAATGCGTGATGTGAACGCATTGCACCTGCACTGAATCCGGACCCATTCATTCTATGGGGCTGTGCACATGAGCGGTGATTTTCACGCATCACTTCTGCTTTGCGTGAAAATCGCAGCAGGGTCTCTATTGTGCGATTTTCCCGCAAGGTTGCTAAGAGACAATCGGAATGGGGACCCGATCTTTATTATTTTCCCTTATAACATGGTTATAAGGGAAAATAATGGCATTCTTAATACAGAATGCTCAGTAAAATGATGATGGAGGGGTTAAAAAAATAAAATTAAATTTACCTAATCCACTTGTTCGCGCAGTCCGGTGTTCTGCCAGAGAGTAAAAAGACATTTGATGACGTCACTGCGTCACATGTTCAAATCACATGGTACATCACCATGGTCATCATGCATCATGTGATTGGACCATATGATGAGCTCAGTAACATCATCAAAGGTCCTTTTCCTCTTTGGCAGAACACCGGACTGCGCGAACAAGTGGATTAGGTACGTTTATTTATTTTATTTTTTAACCCCTTCATCACCATTTTACTGAGCATTCTGTATTAAGAATGATATTTTCCCTTATAACCATGTCTTAGTCTTAGTGAGAGGAGAGACAGTGTAGCTGCTGCTGATTTAATTGGGAAATCGATAGCTAGGCTAGTGTATTCAGTGTCCACTCCAGTCCTGAAAGACTCATTGGATCTCTCCTGTAAGGATAGCATCCTGACAGCACCCCAAAAAGCCCTTTTTAGGGCTGCTACATTAGTCTGCTTTTTTTTTTCTCCATGTATATATTGCAGTTGCCTGGCCTGCCCGTGTATGAGGAGCTGCCGGCCCACAGAATGTAGTGTGCCCACTGCCAGTGCCCACCACTCATACCGTGTGGCACAGGACTTTGCATCAAAAAAAGGCATTATTTTTATACTTTAGTGTAAATTCAGTTGCTTGTCTGCTAGTGTGTGTCAGGCCGACTTCCACTGACTGTAGTGTTCCCACTGCCAGTGCCCACCACTTATACCGGGTGGCACAGGACTTTGCATCAAAAAAAGGCATTTCATTTTTACACTTTAGTGTAATTTTAGTTGCTTGCCTGCTGCCAGTGTGTGTCAGGCCGACTTCCACTGACTGTAGTGTGCCCACTGCCAGTGCCCACCACTCATACTGTGTGGCACAGGACTTTACATAAAAAAAAGGTATTTAATTTTTACACTTTAGTGTAATTTCAGTTGCTTGCCTGCTGCCAGCATGTGTCAGGCCAACTTCCACAGACTGTAGTGTGCCCACTGCCAGTGCCCACCACTGATACCGGGTGGCACAGTAGCTTGCCGATAAATAAGGCATTTAATGTTTACACTTTAGTCTAATTTCAGTTGCTTGCTTGCTGCCAGTGTGTGTCAGGCCGACTTCCACAGACTGTAGTATGCCCACTGCCCACCACTCATACCGGGTGGCACAGTAGTTTGCCGATAAATAAGGCATTTAATGTCTACACTTTAGTCTAATTTCAGTTGTTTGCTTGCTGCCAGTGTGTGTCAGGCCGACTTCCACAGACTTCCACAGAAAGGCAATCCCTGATATGGGACGTAACAGGGATTAAACTGATGAGAATAGTACTACAGAAAATACCACTCATATCGGGTGTGACAGTAGGGAAGGGAGCCAGCGTTTTTTTTAACCATCTCCCCGTTTGAAACATCAATTCAATTCACCTTTCGGGGACCCTTGGTGTTGTACGTGGCTGGGTGGAGGAAGAAACCTTCAATGACATCACCGGGACATGGCTAGCTTGGTATCCAACCTTGTGCAAATGGGGAGTTTGCGGTTGTTTGCGGTGCATTAAAAGGGGAGTTTGGTCTGTCAATGTCTGTAAAGTGGGCGTAACCCTTACACTACCTGATCGATACAACATCATACCTGATCGCATACACACACTGGATGTTTTAAACCACGTTGCTCAAAAAAATGTAGGATTGTTAGGTGATTTATGCTTTTTATGGATTAAAACCCAACTTTGCATCAACTATGTAATTTTCCATGGGAGTTTTGCCATGACTCCCCCTCCGGCATGCCATAGTCCAGGTGTTAGTCCCCTTGATACAACTTTTCCATCACTATTGTGGCCAGAAAGAGTCCCTGTGGGTTTTAAAATTCTCCTGCCTATTTAAGTCTATGGCGGTTTGCCCGGTTCGCCCGTTCGCAAACATTTGCGGAAGTTCGTGTTCGCTGTTCGCGAACGGAAAATTTTATGTTTGCGACATCACTATTAGTGAGAGATAGTCAGTGTAGGTTAGATTGTGATATAGTGTAGCTCAGTGCAGGGTGTTAGGTTGTGTGATAGATTCTGTTGTCCATACATACATGCTACATACATAGTGCTGTGATGTCACAAGTTCACAACAATACTAAGTGCACCAATCACTAATATGTAATCAGACCTGCTAAAATGTGAAATTGCACGCATTGCGCAAAAATATGCGCATCATTATTTGCCGATTTGCGCAATCGCGAATATATATGAGCACTCTATCTGCATATAAAGATTTTGTAATGTTGTGCCGTGCCAACCATTTTCTCCAGTCTCAGGAAACTTCTAGCAGCTTGAAAAATATAGCAATTGTGACCCACGCCTGTATTGTGCGTGCGCATTACGTGCATATTACATTGCCGATTTTCACAATCAATAAAATAATACATTTATGATGAATATTCGCCCAAATATTTGCGAAATATCGCAAATTAGAATATTGCCCCGCCGCTCATCACGAATAAAGATATGCTAAAGCATTTTAATATAATCCATCAAATGCTGTATTTCTTTATTGCTTCCACTCATAGGTTTATGGTAGGATTATTCCATAGCTATTAAATACAAACCTTATCTTGGTATGTTAAAAGCCACATTTCATCTGAAGTAACTGGGCAAAGCCTTTCCAGCATCTGGCAGTAAGAAGAATGTTAGTTGAAGGGGAAAATAAATCTCTCTATAAATTATCAGTAGAAACCATGGATGATTGGTTGCATTCTCACCAATGTACAGAGATAGTCATTAATGAGGCTCATGGTGGAGATTGATATATACTCATTTATATGCTCGAGCCCCATAAATTTGCTTGGATTCATGTTTTCGCTAACACATATGTACAAGAACAAAGGGAGAATGTCGGAAGTCTCCCTAATTAATCACAGCAAGAGAAAGATGAGCAATGAGGAAGAAATGCCCCGTCTAACAGCTTTCTGGAAAATCTATCTCTGTGACAAATGAGATCCAGTCCTTCGGAGCAAAGAGTTCTGCCTCAGCAGTACATTAGGCACAAGCATCCAATCCCTTTCCAAAGGAAAGGATGAGACAGTGAGGCCATGGAACCAGGAGATGTAATTATTCATGTCGTGAAGACCAAGAGCCATATGATGAAGTCAAATCAAACATTTGTGTTGGCAGAGCTACCATTTACAGCATGATGATGTGTGAAGCTTGCACATTTTCTGTTGTTCTGATTTACCACCAGGTTACTGTCACCTTTCAATGATGGAATATATTCATTGTGAAGCAATGTGAGTCTACACTTGGCTATTGCCTGTACCCATAGATACACAACTACTGATAGCACTATACATCATAATTCAAACATCACAGTATACTTTAATAACTTGACCTGAATTGCTGAGTGCAATTTTCTTCTTCTGTAAGGAGTATAGAAATAGATCTTGTAAAACTATAGCATATAGCAAGCGAAAACAAGCAAAGGCTTGTATGACTTAATGACTGATAGCATTAATAAAGCTGCACACCCAATACATGTGGTGGTGATAGATCTGCAAGGTAGAGTAAACCCTGACAACTTGATAGAAGCCATATTAATCCATCTTAATATTAAGCCACAAAATATGATTAAGGATCCATATGTCAGACTAACAATAACTGAAATGTTATGGTAGATAAATGTCTGTGTTGGTCCACGTGTAAGGTTGAGTTCACATTACCGTTTAGCTTTCCGTTCTTCTGATCGGTCAGAAGAAGAGAGAGAGGAAAAAAAAACAGAATCCTGTAGAAAAAAAAAAACGGATCCTGTTGCATAAGTTATGCATAGGATTGCAAAGAATCATTTTTTTTTACAGGATCTAGTAAAAAAAATGGATCCTGTTGCATCAGTTTCATCCGTTTGAGCCATTTCGTCTGAAATCCGTTTTTTTTAGGTGGAAACAAAAGTACTGCATGCAGGACATTTTTTCCCGTCTAAGAAAACTGATCTCAGACAGAAATGGCTCAAACGGATGGCAACTGATGCAACAGGATCTTTTTTTTTTTTTTTTTTTTTACAGGATTTTACGTTTTATTTTCTCATTCTCTTCTTCTGACGGATCAGAAGAGCTAAAAGCTAAAAGGTGATTTGAATGCACCCTTTTACAACACCCCTAACAAAATACCATATAAAAAAAAAATCACATCACCATAAGAGGTCCCAGTTAGCAAGTGGGAGAGTCCCGGATCCCCAAGTGTGATGCCATACCTTTGTCTTTCTCAGGGATATCATAATGCTAAAGCATGTAGCATTATATCTATCTTTCTTTCTATCTATCTATCTATCTATCTATCTATCTATCTATCTATCTATCGATGTGTCTGTGTGGGACATTGTAACATATATTTTTTTCTTCAAAAATGGGTATCTCAGAATATCTTCAGCCATGAGGAACTGTATGTAAGGACACATTTTGTATCTCTTTTTTAATTTATTTTCATTTTCCTCAATTGCAAATTTTTATCGCGAATATTGACATTTCGAGAATTTGCAAATATCTAGAATATAGTGCTATATCTTGGTAATCGCAAATATTCTCGATTTTTTTATATCGATACCCATGATCCCTCACTGCTTCTAGCTTGTGGGCCAAAGAGAAGGCTGCAATATCTCTGACTTTAGGAGTAGTGTTGATTTTCGTATTGCAAATTTTTGTCTAAAATTTTCCGATTGCCGATTTTTGCAATCAATAAAATAATGACTGGAGATCACAAATTCTCGAATGCGCAAATATATGACAAATATTCACCCAAATATTTGTGAAATATCACAAATTCGAATATGGCCCCTGCCACTCATCAAAAGTCATATAGTAGTTTTATATGATTAGGATCCTGTTTCATACTCTGAAACTAGCTTGTGTTGAATGGCATTCTGCTGGCACAAAACCGTGATTCTCCTCAACCAAGGTTAATTTTACTTGCCGGTCACATGGTGAACACCAACTATCCATTTTGTAATGAACCAGGATGTGGACCTGTGGGTCAATACTGGATTACGTCTGGTTTCCGTCCTGCATAATGGAAACCAGACGGAACTGTTATTCTAGCCCATAGACTTCTGATAGGACTGAGCAAAACGGAGTGTCTCGTAAAGGCTTCCATTTTGCATTCTGTCTGGCCATTCCATTATATTCCGTTATAAATGAAACCTATAACGGAATGGCATAACGCTAGTGCGAACCCACCCTTAAGACTAGATAAGAGATATGTGTCCCAATAAAAGCAAGTTCTTCAGCATCCGTCATTGTTGGTCATCTTTATTGTAGATCGGTATAAAAGTACATACTGCAATCTTCACCACCCCCCACCACAGGTTAACATGTTTCAAACTCGAAAGTTCTTAATCATAACCTTATTATTACGAACTTTCGAGTTTGAAACATGTTAACCTGTGGTGGAGGGTGGTGAAGATTGCAGTATGTACCTTTATACCGATCTACAATAAAGATGGCCAACACTGACGGATACTGGAGAACTTGCTTTTATTCGGATCATACAAGGGACGAGTCCGATCCTCTCCGGGCACCGAATGCTTATGGTGAGCTGGATATTTTTCTCCAAGAGATAGGAATGTCTTTTATTAACCTTTTACTCCCATATTGAGCCATGGACTTTAATAGAGGTGAACCCCCAATTTCAGTTCCTTAAAGGGGTTCTCCGGCAATTAAGAAAATTAAAATACTTAACTATAACTTAATTATAAATATATTCCAAAATACCTTACATTAGTTATAATGGCTCGTTTTGTCTGGGGAGAAATCATTAGGAGAAAAAAAAAACGGCCACTGTCCTATAAGTGCACACAAAACCTGTCCCAATCACACAGTAGGACAAGTTAATTCACAACAATAAGATAAAGAGCTGCCTCATCCTCCTCTCTGACAGGGATTATGACCCTGAATACAGCTGATAGGATCTTCAGCTGAATCTCTGTAGGAATGGAGTTCATGGGGAGACAAAAAGTACAGAGAGGAGGTGGGTTGAGGCTGATTAGCAGCACTTGTATGCAGTCTCCATTACCACAGTCTGTCCTTTCCATCCTCTCTATACTTCACGTCTCCTCATGAACTCCATTCTCACAAAGATTCAGCTAAACATTATATTAAACTGTATTCAGGTCTATAAAGTCTATAAGTATTATGCAAAGACCCTGCTACCTATGCTGTTGGAGGTTCTTAAAGAATCTATTTGCTGTGGATCTCTTCCTCCGTCCTTTGGGGGGGCGGTGATCGTCCTCATTTTGAAGAAGGTGAAGTGCAGCAGCGAGGTAGGTTCATATAGACCCATCTCGCTGCTGAACTCCGATTATAAAATTCTTGCCAAGGTTTTGGCAAATCGGTTGAGGGGGGTTGCCGCTTCCCTGATTCATGGAGATCAGACGGGTTTTATCCTTGGGAGACAGATTCAGGATAGTCTCCTCAGGGTTTTTTTGAACCTCCAGGTAGGAGGTGAGGGTGACTGCTCCATCCTGTCGTTGGACGCCGTTAAAGCGTTCGACAGGGTGGAGTAGTCATTCTTGTGGAAGGTGATGTCCCGTTTTGTTTTGGGCAAAAAGTATATAAGGATGGTCAAATTATTGTATAGACAGCCTAATGCGGTAGTTAGTGTAAATGGGGTTAATTCGAGGAAGATTGAACTTCGGCGAGGCACGAGGCAGGGTTGTCCGCTCTCCCCCTTACTTTTTGCCCTGAGTCTCGAGCCTTTGGCTGAGAGGATGAGGCAGGATCCACAAATTGTTGGGTTCAGAGTTGGGGGGGGGGGAGCGGACAAGCTGAGTCTCTACGCTGATGACATGCTTATGTTTTTGAGGGACGGCTGGAGGGTGGTCCCACACATTATCAGTGTTATAGAGGAGTTTGGTAGGTTTGCAGGGCTGGGAATAAATTTGAACAAATTCTCATTACTGCCATTAAATCGCGAGGTTCCTGAGGTAGACTATGATATTAAAGTGTTGCAGGTATCAGATTATATTGAATATCTGGGTATCAAGATGGGCGCTAAACTAGGCAGTTTCAATGAGTTAAATCTCCCACCGCTCCTGGAAAAGGTTAAGGCCAAAATTAGGATTTGGGGGGACCTGTCATTTGCTCAGGCAGATAGGATGGTGCTTGTTAGGTCTGTAATTTTGCCCCTGGTATTATATCCAATTATGGTGGCCCCAATCTGGATAGAGGACAGGTTTTTCTACCATCTAGAAAGATTATTGAACGATTTACTCTGGGGCAGGAAGAGAGTTCGGATGAAGCAAAGATATCTCTGGCTCGCTGAGAGGGATGGAGGACTTGCGATTCCATGGTTCCAGGGCTACTTCTTTAGTGCACAATTGCAAATATGTTTAGGATTAGGTAACAATAGATTAACTCAGTTTCTGTCACTTAAAAATGGAGGTCAATTCGAGAATGCTTTTTTAGATTTAGAATCAGGACAATTGGGTAAAAGGGAATCACCTTGTTTAATCAGGAGCACGATGCAAAAAGTATGGAATAGGTTAAAAAAGCTGTTGCAGATTTCACATGCACTACCTTTTTCGGCTTTATGGAATAACACAAATTTAGTAAATTTTTAAAAATAAAAGATACGGAATATTGGATTAAGAAGGATATCACGAATGTTTTGGATATTATTGCTTCGGAGGGGGTTAAGACCTATAATGAATTAATTGGGGAGCGGGGTACTTTCTTAGATATGTATAGATATATGCAATTGAAACACGCATATGATTGCACGGATAATAAGGGCTATTTGAAGGTACAAAGAAATGTTTTTTTAGAATATTGTGTTACAAGTAAGATAGAGGTTAAATATAAGATTTCTCACATTTATAGCAAATTAAGGGAAGCGTTAGCCGAAGTTACTACATTTAGAAGTATAAGTAAATGGAACCGTATACTGGACATCCCAGAGGGGAGCTGGCCGGAGATATATAAAAATATAAGGAGGGCAACACCCTTAATAAGCCACAGATTAATTCAGTTCAAAATAATACACAGTCTATACTATAGACCAAAAATGATAAATAAGTTTAAGGGCAAGGATAGTTCTGCTCAGGAATGCTGGAAATGTGGAGATAAGGAAGCTGATTTACTACATCTAGTATGGCAGTGTGTGGTGATTCAGAAGTTTTGGGGCCAAGTATTGGAATCCCTGTCTGAGTCAATTGGCACTAGTTGGAGACCGGATGGAATTTTTGCGATTCTGGGCCTTGGCACAGACAGGGAAATAATCGGGAATATTAAGCAAGAATGGTTAAGGGGCTGTATGGTGGCCAAAGTACTACTAGTCAGGTACTGGGGAGTAGCGGCTTCGCCGTCATTTGAAGAATGGGAACAATTGATGTATCGCATCTGCATATATGAAAGACTGAGATCAAATAATTAAGGGGCTTGAGGTTTAAATATGGAATAGGGATTTGATGGTAAGGAGGGCTATTGTAGGCCTCCTTAGTGGGGGGTTGGGGAGGGAATGCATCGACGTCACCTTGTGGGGGGTGGGAAGAGGGGGATTAAATTGATGAGCTGTTGTTATTGAATTGGCCTGAGATGTATATTGGAATCAGAATTTGTCTTTGAGCACAAAAAATTTGTTGGCAGCCTTTGATGCAGATGTGATTGTGACATACACCCTTAATACATTTGGGGTACATTCAGAGATTTTAAATACCGTCATTTGGTGCACCAATATTGAATTCAGGCCTACAGAGGTTCAGGCCCTGTGAGATCCCCCCTATATATACAGGAGTTTGAATTAGGCATTTGAAATACAGCCTTTTTGTGCAAAGATGTATTTACTTCAGGCCTACACTGATTCAGGGCATGTGTGATCCCCCCTATACATACATGGGTTTGAATTAGGCATTTGGAATACAGCCATTTGAAATATAGCCATTTGAAATACAGCCATTTTGTGCAAATAAATCTTTAATTGAGGCCTAGTCTGGTTCAGGCCGTGTGAGATACACCCTTTACATACTGTCGTTCTTTTCTACAATTAATTAAACACCCATTTAGGGCAAGATCCTGATTTAAAAAAAAATAGGAGAAGAGCGTCAAATAAGGGACGTGGCCCAGGTTGTGGTGCTGCTGGTGGAGCTCCTGTTGCAGGGAGAGGACGTGGTCGATCTGTGCCAGCTACATGCACAAGTGAAACCCCTTCCTCAGGTGCGATGATGTGGCACAGGAGGAGGAGGAGGAGAGATCATTTTGTAGGGTTTCCGGCCAGTCATTCCCAAGTGGCTCCGAGGGTGGGTTCCTGCACACACAAACCCAAGGTACACAATTGTACAGCCAGGGCACAGTTCTGTAGGATGACATGGTGGAGGATGAGGAGGAGGAGATGGAGGAGCAGGAACCATGTTCACAGCAGGGTGGCACCCACACCAGCTCATAGCCATCACTGGTGCGTGGATGGGGGGATACACAGGCCACAGACGATACACCTCCCACAGAGGACAGCTTTTCGTTGCCTCTGGGCAGCCTTGCACACATGAGCGATTAAATGCTGCAGTGTCTCCGCAATGACCGCAGAGTTGCCCACATTCTAACTCAGACATCCCAACCTGCGAAAACTCATTTCAGGGAGGTGCACTTCTCATTTCAGGGAGGTTTTCTTTTTTTTTCCCCCCACAAACTTTTTATTACATTTTCCAAACATATGCAGAACATAACATATAACAAGGTTACTGTGCTGATGCAGTATAAAGGCAAGTATAACATGAACAAAACATATATGGGATCATAGTGCAACATTATATAATGTATGACCAAAAATAACTTTCTACTATGCCTGGGTGACGGCGCAATAAGGGGAATCGAGGCTTCTGACAGTGACATGTGATGCCGCGCAGCCGCAGTGGCGGTAGTTTGAGTAAGGCTGGCGCATGCGCAGTAGCTGCAGGTGGGCTAAAGCTCTGACTGGAAAATCATAGGACGTGACGTCACCAGTCGGAGTTCTCGAGGAGTCAGAGGACCGGCCGAGAAGGGGACACTGCTACAGGTTGCCAGAAAAGTTTACTGTGAGTAAACCTTTCCGGGATATGTTGTTTCACATGCGGGCATCAGGGAGCTGCTATCTAATAGCGGGAGACTCCCTGAACATCTGGGAGACTTGAGATCCCTCCTAACTTGTGCTGATTACTGGGTGGCCACGCTGCTGGATCACCGTTACAAGGACAACGTACCGTCCTTAATTCCGTCACTGGAGCGTGATTGTAAGATGCGCGAGTACAAGTGCACGCTGATAGACGCGCTGCTGGTGGCATTCTCACCTGACAGCGGGGGCACAGTGGAAGCACAAGGCGAAGGAAGAGGATGAGGAAGAGGTCGCCAACGCAGCTGGGGCATCACCAGCACCTCAGAAGGCAGGGTTAGCATGGCCGACATGTGGAAAAGCTTTCTCAGCACGCCACAACAACCAGCACCACCAGCTGATATAGAACGTCTTAGCAGGGGGCAGCATGTCACCAACATGGTGGAGCAGTATGTGTGCACACTCCTACAAGTACTGAAGGACAGGTCTGCCCCCTTCAACTTCTGGGTCTCCAAATTGGGCACATTGCCCTGCAGCCAGTGTATTATCTGAACGTGTGTTTAGCACGGCAGGGGGCGTCATCACAGACAAGCGCAGCCGCCTGTCCAGAGCCAATGTGGACAAGCTCACGTTCATTAAAATGAACCAGGCATGGATCCCTCAGAACTTCTCCATACCTTGTGCAGAATAGACATGTATACCGGCACTAACCAGCCATTGTTATACTGCAGCGCAATTGCTCATGTTTGTATTTTAGATATTTCACACTCTTTTGGAGTGTACCTTAATTTTACAAAATTAAATTAAAACTAAAAACCTGTGTTGGCTATCTCGTCCTCCTCCACCGCCGCTTCCACCTACTCTGCTGCGTCCACCGCTTCCTTAAACTCCATATGGAACTCCAAACTTTTGGTGTGTATAGTACCACTGCTATACCTTTTAGACCAGTAAAATAAATAAAAAAAAATTATCTGTTACATTTTCTGGTGAAATTAACCGATTTTTGGGTGTATAGTACCACTGCTATACATAGTAGGCCAGTTAAAAAATAAATAAAAATTGTCATTAACATTTTCTGGAGAAATTCACTAATATTTCGGTGTATAGTACCATTGCTATACCTAGTAGACAGGTAAAAAAAAAAAAAACATTTGTCAGTTACATTTATGGTCAAATTCACCAATTTTTGGGTGTAATATACCCCTCCTCTACCTACTTGACAGCTTAATACATTTAAATAATTTTTCTTTTACATTTTCGGGTGACAATAAACAATTGTTTTCTGTCATAGACCCCTGCTCTACCAAATAGACCGGTTAATTAATTTCAGTAATTTTTCTGTTACATTCTTGGGTTGACATTATACAATTTTAGACGTGAATAAACCCCTGCTCTGCATAGGTGACAGGGAATAAAATTTCGGAAATGCTTCTTTAATTGATGTGCGCCACCTCCTTTGATTCAATGCTTAAACTTAAACAAGTTGTACCACATTTAAGCTTCAATACTTTGCCCCACATTTCCACTATACTCTTATGGCCAACATTTCCGCCTCAATAGCTTTTCCCACAATTCCGCTTGACTCTTTTGGCCCACATTTGGGCTTCTGTAATTTGTCCCACATTTGCGCCTCAATAGCTTTTCAAACATTTATGCTCGATCCCAAATTTTTTTATACATTTATCTACTTTAAATTTGGTCTAATTTTCTCATGCTCCCTCTCTGGCCTGGAACCCTGATTCCCCGCCACCCGTGATCACCATGGTAGGCGCATAAAAGAACATCGAAAGTTGATAGAGCAGATATCAAATTGGATCATGAACATCACGGGGACGTGCGACATGGTGGAGCGGTAAGTGTGCACACGCCTACATGAACTGACTGACAGGGGTCAGCCCCTGCAACTTCTGGAAGAAGGATTAGGTGGTCACTTGGACCTAGCGTAACCTTTGCAACCTCTCTGACTAGTAATAGGTAAAATGTAATCTTTATTAATCACTCTATTAAACATACATTAAATACTTGGGAACATGCAACTTCTGGGTCTCCAAATTGGGCACATGGCCTGAGCTTGCCTTTTACCCCTTGGAGATGCTGGCCTGCCCTGAAGTCAGTGTATTGTCTGAACATGTGTTTAGCATGACTGAAGGTGGTTATCACAGGTTAAATTTCCCAATGTTTTGGGGTGTACCCTAATTTTAAAAATAAAATTTAAAACCAAAAAGCAGTGTAGGCTACCTCCTCCTCTTCCACCGCCCCTTCCACCTACACCACCACATCCACCGCATCCTCAACCTCCCACATCATATGGACCTCGTCCTCCTAGATCAAGATTATTATTTTTAATTTTTACCTATGTTATGTTATTTAAAGTAATTTCCCTATCCACATTTGTTTGCAAAGCACTTGCCATGCTCTTAACAACATTTTGCTGGCATTTGCAGCCCACTAGCCCTTTACGTGACATTTTTACAGCCATTTTAGTGCTCAAAAGTTTGGGTCCCCATTGACTTCAATGGGGTTCGGGTTCGGGGTCAAGTTCGGGTCAAGTTCGGGTCCCGAACTCAAACTTTTTCTGAAGTTCGGCCGTACCCGTCGAACCCGAACATCTAGGTGTCCGCTCAACTCTACTGTCCGTCAAAGGATAGATTTTTTTCTGGGGTGAAATTCAATTGATAAAATACCAATTCCCTTAAATCTGGTGTTCCAGCTGTGGCTGGCCAATTGTAATACTGTACGTCAAAGGATAGATTTTTTTCTGGAGTGAAATTCAATTGCCAAGATACCAATCCCCTAAATCTGGTGTTCCAGCTGTGGCTAGCTAAGTTTAATACTGTATGTCAAAGAATAGATTTTTTTCTGGGGTGAAATTCAATTGCCAAAATACCAATCCCCTAAATCGGGGGTTCCAGCTGTGGCTGGCCAAGTGTAATACTGTCCGTCAAAGGATAGATTTTTTTCTGTGGTTAAATAAAATCCCTGAAATAGAAATCCTAAACATCTGTGCTTTCCACTGTTCCTCTCTAAGTGTAATTCTGTCCGCAATAGGGTATATTACATTCAGCGTGTCAGTGTGTAAATACAAGGCCTGAAAAATAAATCCTCTATATTTGCACATGCTACTGTGCATCTCCAAGTGTATTTCTGTCCGTAAAAGGGTATATTACACTCAAGGTCTAAATACAAGTGCTGAAAGCGTAATCCTCTATATTTGCACACGCTATTGTGCATCTCCAAGTGTAATTCTGTCCGTAAAAGGATACCTTTCAGCCAGGGCCTCAATACTAGGACTAAAAAAAAATCTGTGTTTTCTGCTGTGCCTGTATTAGTGTAATACGGTACATAAATAGATAGCTAGATAGTGTTAGGTGCCTGTAAATAAAGGCCCTAATTTGAACTATATACATTGGGCCAAATAAGTTTTTCCTTATTGTGGTGAACGGTAACAATGAGGAAAACATCAAATAAGGGACGCGGACATGGTCGTGGTGGTGTTAGTGGACCATCTGGTGCTGGGAAAGGAAGTGGCCGTTAGTGAACCAACTACCTTAGGTCCCAGTAGCCGCCAGAATCTACAGCAATATTTGGTCGGGCCTAATGCCGTTCTAAGGTTGGTATGGCCTGAGCAAGTACAGGCGCTAGTAGATTGGGTGGCCGACAGTGGATCCAGCAGATTTAAATTATCTCCCACCCAGTCTTTTGCAGAAAGCGCACAGGTTGTGCCTGAAAAAAAAGCCCATCAGTCTGTAACATAACACCTATGCATATCAGGGAAACTGTCTGAGCCTCAAATTATGCAGCAGTCTCTTATGCTGTTTGAGTTATCTGCTGGCAGGGTTTCCCAAGGGCATCCAACTTGCCCTTCCCCAGCGGTGGAAGACATAGAATGCACTGACGTACAACCACTTATGTTTCCTGATGAGGACATGGGAATACCACCTCATCAGAGTCCGCATGTCTCTGATGATGACAAAACACAGGTGCCAACTGCTGCGTCTTTCTGCAGTGTGCATACCGAAACAGGAGGTCAGGGAGGAAAACTTTGTGGAAGACGATGCAGGGGACGATGAGGTCCTAGACCTCATATGGAATGAAGGTCGTGCCACTGACTTTCATAGTTCAGAGGAAGAGGCAGTGGTGAGACCGAGCCAACAGCGTAGCAAAAGAGGGAGCAGGGTGCAAAAGCAGAACAGCCGTCGCCAAGAGAGTTCGCCTGCGACTGGCCACCGCCACCAGGGACCGAGCACACCAAAGGCAGCTTCAAGGAGTTCCCTGGCATGGCACTTCTTCGCACAATGTGCTGACGACAAGACCCAAATGGTTTGCACGCTGTGCCATCAGAGCCTGAAGCGAGGCATTAACTTTCTGAACCTTAGCACAACCTGCAGTGGAGTAAGCACCTTCAAAACCAAAAAAGTGCTCAGGCCCCCCCTGCTCCATCTTCTGAGAAAGCGTAAATTCCCACCTAGCCACCCTCGATCCCTGTCCCTGAATGCCAGCATTTCTAAACTACTGGCCTTTGAAATGCTGTGATTCAGGCTGGTGGACACAGACAGCTTCAAACAGCTGATGACGGTGGCTGTCCCACACTACGTCGTTCTCAGCCGCCACTCTTCTACAAGAGAGCCGTGCCTTCCCTGTACAACCAAGTATCGGATAAAATCAAGTGTGCACTGCGCAACGCCATCTGTGGCAAGGTCCACCTAACCACAGATACGTGGACCAGTAAGCACGGCCAGGGACGCTATATCTCCCTAACTGCACACTGGGTAAATGTATTGGCGGCTGGGCCCCAGGCGGAGAGCTGTTTGGCGCACGTCCTTCCGCCACCAAGAAACGCAGGGCATCATTCTTTGCCTCCTGTTGCCTCCTCCTCCTACTCGGCTTCCTCCTCCTCTTCTTTCACCTGCTCATACGGTCAGCCACAGACCTTTACCACCAACTTCTGCACAGCCCGGGGTAAAATTAGCAAGCCGTTCTGAAACTCATGTATTTGGGGGACAGGCCCCACACCACGCAGGAGTTATGGCGGGGTATAGAAAAACAGACCGACGAGTGGTTGCTGCCGGTGAGCCTCAAGCTCGGCCTGGTGGTGTGCGATAATGGGCGAAATCTCGTTGCAGCTCTGGGACTATCCGGTTTGACACACATCCCTTGCCTGGTGCATGTGCTGAATTTGGTGGTGCAGAAATTAATTCACAACTGCCCCGACATGTCAGAGCTGCCCTATGGGTTCTGGGCAGAATGTTTATCTTGAGGTATCCCTACAGTGGAAACCCACAAGAAATGGCTTGTGAGTGTAATACCCTAACTATTAAATTGTTCTTAAGAATATAAGTATTTTTTAATTATGTAATTTATTAACCAATTACATCTTCTAGCCCCCTAATGAGACAGATTTTTTTTTTAAAGTAAAGTTTAAAAAAAAAAATCCAGACAAGAGAAGTTATATACTGTCCTTTTTTCAGTATAAAAATCTTATTTTTACAGTAAAAAAAAATTTGAAATATTGTACCTCTGCAACCTATAGGAAAGAAAAATAAACATTATTTAACCGCCTGCCGACCACCTAACGCACGGATGCGTCCAGGCGGTGGCAGGTTTGTTCCTCCTGCATCCGTGCGTCATCTCGCGAGAGGCGAGATTTTCTGTGAACGCGCGCACGCGTGCACTCACAGCAGCTCACAGCTCGGCAGTGATACTACAGCCTGCCAGCGATGATCAATCGCTGGCAGGCTGTAGATGAAAAATAAATCGAATCAAACATGTATATCAGACGCTGTTTTGTTAACAGCGTCTGATATACCTGCTACCTGGTCCTCTGGTGGTCCCATTAGCTGGGATCGACCACCAGAGGACCAGGTAGCTATGTAAAGTAGCACCAAGCACCACACTACACCCCCGGTCACTTATTAACCCCTTGTTAACCTCTGATCACCCCATATAGACTCCCTGATCACCCCCCTGTCACTTATCACCCCCTTGTAAGACTCCATTCACATGTCCATATGTGTTTTGCGGATCCATGGATCTGCAAAACACGGACACCGGCAATGTGCTTTCCGCATTTTGCAGATCCGCACATTGCCAGAACTATATAAAAAATGCATTTTCTTGTCCGCAATTGATCGATGCGAATAAAAAAATCTGTGCTGTTCATCTTTTCAGCCCAGAGGCTGAACGAAAAAAAAAAATCTCATTACCCGTATGCTCAATAATAGGGGAAGAGCAGAAACTCCTAATGCTGGCCATACATGTAATGATTGCGGAGACCCTCAAATGCCACAGCAGTACAAGCACCTCACATGTGACCCCATTTTAGAAAGAAGACACCCCAAGGTATTCCGTGAGGGGTATGGTGAGTTCATGTAAAATGTTATTTTTTGTCACAAGTTAGTGGAATATGAGACTTTGTAAAAAATAAAAATAAAAAAATAATAATATATATATATATATATATATATATATATATATATATATCAATTTCCGCTAACTTGTGCCAAAATTTTTTTTTTTCGGTAAACTCGCCATGCCCCTCACGGAATACCTTGGGGTGTCTTCTTTCCAAAATGGGGTCACATGTGGGGTATTTATACTGCCCTGGCATTTTAGGGGCCCTAAAGCATGAGAAGAAAATGCGTAAAAATGCCCTGTGAAATCTCAAGGTACTCATTGAATTAGGGCCCTTGAGCATATTGGCTACAAAAAGTGTCACATATTGGTATCGCCGTACTCAGGAGAAGTAGGGCAATGAGTTTTGGGGTGAATTTTTATATATACCCATACTTTGTGTGAGAAATATCGCTGTAAGCGACAACTTTTTAAATTTTTTTATACAAAGTAGTCAATTTACAGAGATATTTCTCTCACCCAACATGGGTATATGTAAAAATTCACACCAAAACACATTGCCCTACTTCTCCGGAGTACGGCGATACCACATGAGTGACACTTTTTTGCAGCCTGGGTGCGCAAAGGGGCCCTAATTCCAACGAGTACCTTTAGGTTTTACAGGGCTGCTCACAATTTAGCCCCGCCCCCAAAATTCCAGAACTGTACAAACACCCCACAAATGACCACATTTTGGAAAGAAGACACCCCAAGGTATTCGCTGAAGGGCATATTCAGTCCATGAAAAAATTGAACTATTTGTCACAAGTTAGCGGAAAGGGAGACTTTGTGAGAAAAAACTATAAAAAAATCAATTTCCGCTAACTTGTGCCAAAAAAAAAAATCTTCTATGAACTCGCCATGCCCCACACGGAATACCTTGGGGTGTCTTCTTTCCAAAATGGGGTCACATGTGGGGCATTTGTACTGCCCTTGCATTTTAGGGGCCCTAAAGCGTGAGAAGAAAAATGCGTAAAAATGCCCTCATAAAAGGTACTCATTGGAATTTGGGCCCCTTTGCGCACCTAAGTTGCAAAAAACTGTCACACATGTGGTATCGCCGCACTCAGGAGAAGTAGGGCAATGTGTTTTGGGGTGTATTTTTACATATACCCATGCTGGGGGAGAGAAATATCTCTGTAAATTGACAACTTTGTATAAAATTTTTTTTAAAAGTTGTCATTTACAGAGATATTTCTCACACACAGTATGGGTATATGTAGAAATACACCCCAAAACACATTTCCCAACTTCTCCTGAGTATGGCGATACCACATGTGCGCCCCTTTTTTGCAGACAATATGCTCAAAGGAGCCCTAATTCCAATGAGTACCTTTAGGATTTCACAGAGCATTTTTACGCATTTGGATTCTCACGCTTTAGGGCCCCTAAAATGCCAGGGCAGTATAAATACCCCACAAGTGACCCCATTTTGGAAAGAAGACACCCCAAGGTATTCCTTGAGGGGCATGTCGAGTTTTTGGCACAAGTATTTGGCATTCTAGCACCTGAAGAAACATGACAGGTGCTGAGAAAGTCAGAGCTGCTTCAAAAATGCGGAAATTCATTTCTTTGCAGCATAGTTTGTAAACGCTATAACTTTCACCCAAACCAACAAATATACACTTATTAGATTTTTTTTTTATCAAAGACATGTAGAACAATAAAGTTAGAGAAAAATTTATATAGAAATGTAGTTTTTAAAAAAAAAAAATTACAACAGAAAGTGAAAAATGTCATTTTTTTGCAAAAATTTCAGTCATTTTTGATTAATAGCAAAAAAAGTAAAAATGTCAGCAGGAATGAAATACCTCCAAATGAAAGCTCTATTAGTGTGAAGAAAAGGAGGTCAAATTCATTTGGGTGGTAAGTTGTATGATGGAGCAATTAACGGTGAAAGTAGCGTAGTGCAGAATTGTAAAAAGTGGCTTGGTCATTAAGGGTGTTTAAGCTAGGGGGGCTGATGTGGTTAAACACCATTGCCTAAGGTTAGGTGTAGAAATAGCAAAAAAAAAATTTAAAATGGTGGAGTTGTTCTCTCTCCCCTCCACATATTAGAAATGAACAAATTGCATTCCAAATTGGTGCCGAAAAAAACTACAATTTATCTCATAAGCACCTATATTGCTACATTGATGGGAAAAAAGGTATAGGTGAATGTGGTGAATAGATGAATAAAAAAAACATAAAAAAATTCCTTATTCCCAATGTCTCCAAATATACTATTCTTTAAAGAGTTAAAGATGTTGTCCCATTTGGACCATCCTCTTGAGGATAAGTCTTTATAGGAACCTGTCATAGAGCAGGAGGAGCTGTGCATATTAATGTATACTTTTACGGGGAAAGATTCAGTAAAACATAGAATTCATTGATTTAAATCCCTGCTTATTCTTGGCTTTGAAGTCACAGAGTTGGTCCTATCAGTGATTGACAGCTCTCTCTGTATACACAGTCTTAGAGGGAAGGCTTTTAATTACTGATAGGACCGCATCCTTGACTTCAAACGTTTCTACCATCTCTGGTCTTTCTCAAGCATGAGCACTGCTTGAGAAAGACCAGAGATGTTTGAAACGTTGCTGTCTTTATGCTGCTGGTACAAATAAAGTAACCAAATTTTGTTCATTCAAATGGCGAGTGCTGCGGATTTCTATATAGTTATGTTTATAGTTACCCATACTTTTAAATTGGCAGCATGCAATATTATATTTCCATTTTTCCTGTACAGAAGAAATGTGCAACTGTCCACAGATGTCTAGGACATACCATCTGATGATTGGTAATTTCAGCAGATGGCCAGCTGGAACTGGCCATTCACATTAGTCTTTTGTCGGCCAAACCTGCCGAGAATGTCGGGTTTGGCCGACACACTAATATTTGTTGGGACCTCCTTACTCTCCCCAACAGATGGTGTCTTTGTGCATAAAGAAGTGTGCTGCTATTTGTAGTCCTTTTTTGCTTTTATATTGCAGCTATGGAAGCGTGCACCTGCACTCTCTTTATACATAGGTTGGAGGTGCTGGTCTAACTCTCTTTTACATTGTATAGTTGGGGGAGTGGTGTCCCCCATGCACTCCCACCCATCTACCTGGTGCTTTAATTCAAAGTATCTCATAGCTTGATTCTACATTGCACTGAAAATGTGTAGACCAAAAGCCCAGGAGAGGCAAGACTGTTATTGTAGGTCCTATCTGATAAAATAAAAAGTAAAAGCTGGGCTGAGCACTCAAAACTGTAATACTAATTGTGCAGTAGGTGATATGTTAAAAATATTTTTAAATGTTTATTCTCTGCAAAACACATACAATAAAACTATAAAACTGACATATAATGACATACACTCACCTAAAGAATTATTAGGAACATCTGTTCTTTTCTCATTAATGCAATTATCTAGTCAACCAATCACATGGCAGTTGCTTCAATGCATTTAGGGGTGTGGTCCTGGTCAAGACAATCTCCTGAACTCCAAACTGAATGTCAGAATAGGAAAGTAGGGTGATTTAAGCAATTTTGAGCGTGGCATGGTTGTTGATGCAAAAACGGGCCGGTCTGAGTATTTCACAATCTGCTCAGTTACTGGGATTTTCACACACAACCACTTCTAGGGTTTACAAAAAATGGTGTGAAAAGGGAAAAACATCCATTATGCGGCAGTCCTGTGGGCGAAAATGCCTTGTTGACGCTAGAGGTCAGAGGAGAATGGGCCGACTGATTCAAGCTGATAAAAGAGCAACGTTGACTGAAATAACCACTCGTTACAACCGAGGTATGCAGCAAACCGTTTGTGAAGCTACAACACACACAACCTTGAGGCGGATGGGCTACAACAGCAGAAGACCCCACCGGGTACCACTCATCTCCACTAAAAATAGGAAAAAGAGGCTACAATTTGCACGAGCTCAACAAAATTGGACTGTTGAAGACTGGAAAAATGTTGCCTGGTCTAATGAGTCTCAATTTCTGTTGAGACATTCAAATAGTAGAGTCCGAATTTGGAGTAAACAGAATGAGAACATGTATCCATCATGCCTTGTTACCACTGTGCAGGCTGGTGGTGGTGGTGTAATGGTGTGGGGGATGTTTTCTGGGCACACTTTAGGCCCCTTAGTGCCAATTGGGCATCGTTTAAATGCCACGGGCTACCTGAGCATTGTTTCTGACCATGTCCATCCCTTCATGACCACCATGTACCCATCCTCTGATGGCTACTTCCAGAAGTATAATGCACCATGTCACAAAGCTCGAATAATTTCAAATTGGTTTCTTGAACATGACAATGAGTTCACTGTACTAAAATGGCCCCCACAGTCACCAGATCTCAGACCAATAGAGCATCTTTGGGATGTGGTGGAACGGGAGCTTTGTGCCCTGGATATGAAACCCTCAAATCTCCATCAACTGCAAGATGCTATCCTATCAATATGGGCCAACATTTCTAAAGAATTCTATCAGGACCTTGTGGAATCAATGCCACGTAGAATTAAGGCAGTTCTGAAGGCAAAAGGGGGTCCAAGACCGTATTAGTATGGTGTTCCTAATAATTCTTTAGGTGAGTGTATAAGTCCTAATATAAACCACATATAGCAATGTGCTGCAATATATTATCAGTTAATGCTCCCACATCAAGTGTTTAAATGCACGAAAAAAGCAACAATGTCCGTTATATATTTCCACTTCAGGTTAAAATGGTGGGTGTATATACACACCTCAAGTTCAGTTATACAGTATAATTTATTAATCAATCAACAGGTGTGTAAATCCATCTGCAGGAAAATGCCCACACTATTCCAGGTCACATCAACAAAATGTAAAACAGTCATAGAATAAGGTGGCATGGCAGAAACGCTTGCTGTAATATATTATCAGTTATTGCTCCCACATCAAGGGGTTAAATGTACGAAAAAAGCAACAATGTCCAGTATATATTTCCACTTTAGGTTAAAATGGTGGGTGTATATACACACCTCAAGTTCAGTTATCCAGTATCATTAATTAATCATGCACTGCCACACATCTACCTGGTGCTTTTAATCAGAGTATTTCATAGCTTGATTCTACATTGCACTGAAAATTTGTAGGCCAAAAGCCCAGGAGAGGCAAGACTTATTGTAGGTCCTGTCTGATAAAAGCCACCTTGTTGCTGGTAGGTGGGCCTGACAAATTCTTGATAAAAAAAATATGCGCTAAGAGCTTCTAATTTTCATATAAGTATAGCAGTAATGCAGTTTACATTTAGTTTAGTTTTCAAAGTTTGCATACGTGTTTGTGCATAAAGCAGTATGCTGCTACTTGTAGTCCTTGTTGAGGGAGGCAAGGATAGGGTGAAATTAACATTTTGTCGGATTCTTTTTCTTCTTCTGGGAGATAAGCCACCACCAGAAGTGTCTGACAGTGGCATTCTCTGCTTCCTCCATAGAATGCATATGCACATTTAACTTAGCTGAACATATATGTGTATGGGAAGTCGGGAGAGATAGCTGTCGGCCGAACGATTGGCCAACAGCTATTGAATGTGTATGGGTAGCTTAAGAGTCCAAATGGGATGACACTAGAGGTGAGCTAATTTCTTCTGCACAAATCAAATAGATTTTCCTAAAAGGATTCTAATTTTGGCAAACCTGGAACTTTTATGATATCATGTGATTTGCATGAAATGTTCAAAATGGAGGCCACCATTTTTACAGATCAGAAGAAGACACTAAAAAGGGATAATATTTGCGCTGCTTTTTTAAACAGTCTGTTTGTTACTACCAGCTACCATCTGTTTACCCATAGCTATATATGTCATTGTCACTTTGACATTACTAATGCTGTCTTGGCATTAAACTGCTTGACAAAGGTTGGATGCAGTCCTAGAAGATCCCAAAGCATCATACAAAACTTATTAAGGCAACTGGGACACTTTCGATTTGACCAAATTTACCGTAACTTGAAATGAATTTCGAGAAACTCTCTCATCTTTAGACAACACATTTCATGGTTTTAAATAACTTCAGTGACTGGTCCACAAGATTAGTAAGACGCAATGACACAATTTTCAACATTCAGTGTCCAGAAATAACCAAATTCAGTTACAAATTTCAATATGTGGAGATAATTGCGGAGATAAAGTATTTTTTTCAGGGCATCCGTTCCGTTAATAGTTCTAACTATATATGAGAACAATAAGATTTAAAATCGGGCCACATAATATCTTCTGCTATAATAATATTTTTCAAATGCTTTATCAAGCTTAATAAAATAAAGAATACAATAAACTCACTAAAGTGTGGGTTGTTAAAATGAATAGCATTAGTAAATGTCTCACTTTCAAAGCAAGTGAAAATGAGCAGACTGGCTTAATTTTGCTTAGCTGTTATTATAGGAATGCCTGCCAAATATTTTAGCCCTGCTAATGTGTCTATTAAAGGACCGGTAGAAATGACTGAATGAGATTTGCTGTTACTTGACCTCTTAATAATTCTACCCATAAAAGCTGTGCTTGAAAATTATACAACAAATAATACAATACAGTAGTGAAAAGTACATACTGTACAAGTACCAGTAGAAAAGGCCAAATGCTTTTTATTTTTATAGTTTGTACTTGTGCATCTCAGTAGTCCCCCTGTTGTATGAAACCCATTCAGTGCAGTCCCATTCTACTGCACATGTGAGGACAAGTGATGATGCTCACTTTGCAATATAATGCAACTAGAGATGAGTGAATCATTTGTGAATCATCTGTGAAGGTTCTCAATCCACCAGTTCATGGTATATCGGGTGTAATAAGCCAGAGCTACTACACGTCTTTTGTCTTGAAGATATTTCGTTAGTCATCCGACTACCTTTCTCAATTAGAATGGCTTGCACGAGAATTCTCCCACATTAAATACTGATAACTCATGCTTCAATCAGGGTTGATTGCATTTGCTTGACTAAAGCTATTAGGTGTGATTAAACTTCCTTGGGAGTAGTGTTGAGCGCGAATATTTGAATCCCGAATCTAAATCGCTAATATCGCCACTTTGCGAATATTCAATATATATTTGGATATTCGCAAATAGTGTTGATTGCGAATATTCTAATTGCAAATTTAACGTGAATTTATCGTGAATATCGGCACTTAGCAACATCCCTAGCAACCAATAGGAAAGTTGCCTACTCCTTAGTGTTGATTGTGAATATTCTAATTGCAAATTTTTATCACAAATATAATACATTGCCGATTGCCGATTTTTGCAATCAAGTAAATAATGACTGGAGATCCTGAATTCTCAAATTTGCAAATTTATGGCAAATATTCAGCCAAAAATTTGTGAAATATCGCAAATTCGAATATTCCCTATGCCGCTCATTACTACTTGGGAGAGGTGTTAGAGCCATGTTAAAAGTGGCGGACAATGGATGTTGCATCTTTCCACCTCTATTTAAGTGTTGCCAGGATTAAAGCAGACAGGGTTGGAGAGCGTGGCCAGCTGTACATGGAATATGATGCATCTCAGTTATCTCCGTTGCTCCTGGGCTCTATAGCGGCACTCAGCGACTCAATAACTGAGTAATCACTCGCCTGAAAGAGAGATTAGGTTCAGCAGTGGGTAAAGGGATGGTGAAAACTAATAAGAAGGAGTCTTTAGCTTGACTCACTGAATTATTTCCCACTACACGGTCTCAGGAGAGCAAGCAGAAAGGCCTGCAACATGACGGCTCACAAAGTACAGCAAACTCACCAGCTTCATCCTTCGACTCCTCCTCTATCCCCTCCAATGGTTATTCTCCGAGTGGTATGTAACATGCAACTTCTTATAGCCTTCCCTGGCAGACATCGGCGAGGCATTCCACAGGCATGGGACTCTTGCAAACAGCCCATACTGCTGCTCCTCCCCTGTTTTAATGGAAGCTACTTAAAAAGCTCTACTTTTTGATTTAAAAGCTTCTCTTCAAGCTGATTTTCAGAAAGCTTTTTCTACTATACAGTTAAAATTCCCCGCTTTAGGGGAACTTACAGCATATTTGGAATCCAAGATGGTGGAATTCTCCACATCTCATAACGAGTTAGTGGACATGAAGTGGCAGCTATGTGTTTTAATACAAATTAAACTGTTAAAGGCGGCTCAAAGTCCGTTCATATGGAAATGGGTGCTTCCAACCCAATCTGGCTCACCCCGCCAGGAATTGAAAAATGCAAAATATAACAAACTGGGTGAGCACTCTCTATATCGAATATATCAGAGTATAAATTTATTAAAATAGAGTACCGAATAAAATCAATAATAAACAATAAAAACAACATGAAAATAGATAAATGCCAGTACTTTCATTACAATCAATAGCTCATGGAAAGTTCATGAATATTCCATTATTCACACAGGCAGGAATTGTCCAGTGTAACAATGTTTCTCACTCTGCAAGCAGAGACCTTCAAATGATGTGGATGAAATGTTCAAGTATCCCAAATATAGTTGTAACCAAAGTGCAATTGTGACAGATGCAGCAGTAAGAGTCCTAAATATACACTTAGTAGCCGATATATTAAGGAAACAGTCCGCAGCCTATAGAAAAATTCGGGAGGGAGCAGCAAGTACTTACATACCGGTATCTTCGAGTGAGGCGTCCCGCACTGCCAGTGCCGTAAACTCACCTCCTCGGATGTATACAAATGTTCTCACCTCCTCTACGCATGTGGCCGCCGGTATACAGTGGAGACCGATCGTCCGCGGTAACGAGGGGTAGTTGAGAGCGTCGGCCAGCTGGTTAGTTTTGGTTTCCTATTCTCGCTCGATTTTGATTCAAATAGCTCGGCTATGTCAGCGTTTTCGTACTAATACCGAATAAATCTTCAGGAGCGCTCCATTTGTTTCAGGAACTCATTAAAAAGTTCAGCATATAAAATCCATGCAAAACGCGTTTCGAAACCCAGCTGGTTTCTTCATCAGTGGCTAAATATGCTGCATTTCGGGACACTTTTTATAGGGCATAATTTTGGGGTATATATAATTTCTGGACCGGATTTTTGATCCTCTTCACAATTATCCACCTTATTTCACATGGAAATGCATTAATTTTCAACGGATATATGTAGCAATATTCTACGACAATACTACCAATTGATCATAAATGTATATTCTTCTTTGACCTCATCGGGTTTTCAAATTCCGGTATCTACTTGCGGTACTGATGCGATTTTATTGCTGTTTGTTTTTTTATCTTTTTCAATACTGTGGTAAGGTGCAGGGTGCCGTCGTGGATGGCAGGTATGTGTCACCGAGGTTCATAGCCTCGGTGAGGTGAGAGCCGTTTCTGTTAATGTCAGCAGCAGCTAGTGCTACTGACATAGTTTTAAATAGCATGGCTGCAAAGCCGATCCGGGCCGGCTCTTACCGGGAGCAGCTAAAGTGTAGGGTGGGTGGCTGCTCCCCACGACCCAGTCCTGGTTTTGGGCTGGGTATAAAACACAGCCAGCAGCTGTGTGTGAGGCGGTGATTGTCCTGGAGCTGCTAACACTGTTGTGAAGTTCTCTGATCTGGAGGACAGAGCTTAGCAAGGAGGTGTTTTTTCCTGGCAACCTGAAGGTGGAATCTCCTGCGGCTGGGCCGACTGCTAGGTGTGAACCCTCACCTAAACCTCCCAGGTGACTGAACCCTGTGCTGGCCTGTTTTGTTTGGCCACGTGATTTCTGTTATGTGTGAACTGTCACCAAGAGACTGTTTTTCATTTATGTTGTGCAAGTGTGAATAAAACACTGTTTTCTGCACATTCTGGACTCCTTGTTTTGCCTCGGTACTGCACCCGCACCGCTATCTACCAGAGCGACTCCCACATTTGGTGGAGGATGCGGGCATGCGCAGTGAGGCTGGCGTGAACGCCGAAAATTTTTGTTTCTGCTGGGCACGACTGGATGTCCTATATTAGGCCGGCAAAGTTGCAGCCTGTGATCCCTGACAAAATGGAGGCAGTTGTAAAAGCCCTTGTGGAGGCTAACTTGCAGCAGCGGGAGGCTAACAAGCAGCAGCAGGAGACTAATCAGCTGCTTTTACAACACGTGATGGCTTTGCAAACCGCAGGAGCGTCCCAACACGTCCATGATGCCCGGAAAGCGGTCCGTGCGGCGATCCCAAAGATGACCCCCTCAGACGACGTTGAGACATATCTGTCGGTCTTTGAAAAGGTGGCCGTGAGGGAGAAGTTACCCCGTGACCAGTGGGCTGAAGTGGTCGCTCCGTTCCTGGCGTCCGGACCCCAGCAGGTATTCTCTGATTTGGCAGATGACCAGGCTGCTGATTACCCCACGGTGAAGGGGAGATCCTGGCCAGACTGGGGGTGAACGTGTTAGTCCGGGCTCAGCGGGTCCACCAGTGGGACTTTAAAGCGGCTGAACCCGCCCGGCCGCAGTACTATGAGTTACTGCACAGGTTGCAAAAGTGGCTGCAGCCTGATGTTCTAAGTCCGGCTGCTATGCTGGACCGTCTGCTGGCTGACATGTTCTGGAGGGCCTTGCCGTACCCCCTTCAGCACTGGATCGGCCAAGTATCACCCACTAATGCCCTGGACATGGTCGACCTCGTGGAGCGCTATGAGGCCACAAAAACCTTGAAAGGGGTGTTGTTGGGAGGGGCCGGTCAAACCCCGGAGGTCTCCCATCCAGTCCCGACGACTGGTACCCGAGAAACCTGCTCGGGTGTACCCCTGTAGACCCGGCCCCGATAGTCTGCTGGCGGTGTCATGAGCCTGGCCATGTGAGGGCCGACTGTCCACAGTGGGGAGAACCCATGGAGACTAATTATGGGTACCGGGCTTCCATGTATGCCCGGAGACTGTGTGCGACCGGCACCCCGAGACAATAGACAATCGTCATCTGTGCCAGGTGCAAGTCGGTGATAATCTTGCAGTGGCGCTGCTGGACTCAGGGAGCCTAGTAACCCTGGTAAGTGCCGCCCTGGTACAGCCCTCCCAGTATACGGGCCGGAAAGTTGGTGTGGTGTGCATACACGGGGACTTAAAGGACTATCCCACGGCTGTAATGTCTCTGTCCACGGCGGCCGGCACATGGACTTGTGAAGTGGCGATCTCCGCCAAGCTACCTTATGAACTAATAATTGGGAGAGACTTCCCTGGTTTTCCGTCACTATGGCCTGAGGTGAAAGTGACTAATAGCCCTGAGACAGGGGTAACCCTAGCAGAGTGGCCTGGTTCCAGTGGGGGGCCAGAGCCCTGGGAGCCCGAATCCGAAGGGCCTGCGGTAGGGGTGACCACCACTGCTGCGGTAGAGGGGGAGACAACCCCACTGAGTGTAATGGTGGGAGACACGGAGGACTTGCCACCGGGACCTGAGTTGGCAGACCTCAATGTCTCCGGGGAAAATTTTGGGACCGCACAACACCGGGACCAAACCCTAACCAGGGCCTGGGAAAGTGTCGTAATAAATGATGGTAAACCCCAGAAACCTGGGGCTGAATAATGTTCCCACGATTTATTGTTCTTCAGGATATGTTGTATCGGGTGAACCAAATCCGAGGTGAGCCCGTTGAACAGTTGGTGGTGCCCACCGCATATCGCAAGCTGGTTATGGAGCTTGCCCACCAAGATGTTCTTGGGGGACACTTGGGGTGGCAGAAAACCCAGGACCGCATACTGCAGCGGTTTTATTGGCCCGGTGTGTTCAAGGAGGTAGAAAATTATTGTAAGTCCTGTCCGACCTGTCAGATAAATAGCCCCCAGCCACATTTTCGTAGTCCTCTGGTACCTCTTCCAATTATTGAGGTCCCGTTTGAGCGAATCGCTATGGATCTAATTGGGCCGGTACCAAAGTCTGCCAGGGGCCATCAACACATTCTGGTAGTTCTCGACTATGCCACTCGGTATCCGGAGGCGGTGCCTCTGCGACATACCTCAGCTAAGCTCATTGCCAAAGAGTTAATGGAAATGTTTTCCCGTGTGGGCCTGCCAAAAGAGGTTCTGACAGACCAAGGGACCCCTTTTATGTCCAAAGTTATGAGGGAACTGTGTAAATTATTGCGTATAAAGCAATTACGGACGTCCGTTTACCATCCGCAAACGGACGGTCTTGTCGAGAGGTTTAACCAAACTTTAAAAAATATGTTAAAAAGGGTGGTGTCTAGAGATGGGAAGGACTGGGACCTGCTTCTGCCCTATCTCATGTTCGCAGTGCGAGAGGTACCCCAGGCCTCTACTGGGTTCTCGCCCTTCGAACTGCTTTATGGCAGACACCCTCGGGGCCTGTTGGATATCGCCAAGGAAGCATGGGAACAACAGCCTGTCCCCCACAAAAGTGTCATTGAGTATGTCGCCCAGATGCAAGACCGGATGGAAAGGGTGTTGCCGCTGGTCCGGGAGCATATGGAGGCAGCGCAACAAGCCCAGAGTAGGGTGTATAATCGTCAGGCTCGGGTACGGAACTTCAACCCGGGAGATCGGGTTTTGGTTCTGGTACCCACCCTTGACAGCAAATTCCTAGCTAGGTGGCAGGGCCCCTATGAGGTGATCGAGAAGGTAGGGGAAGTAAATTACAAAGTACACCAGCCAGGGCGGCGCAAGCAGGAGCAGGTGTACCACGTGAATTTACTTAAGCCGTGGAAAGATAGGGCAGGCCGCTTGCAGGGGAATGCAGATGCCCTTTCCCGCGTCCACTGCCTCACATGTGTCCACCCCCTCAGGGTTGAACAAAGGGGGGGGGGTGTGTGGTAAGGTGCAGGGTGCCGTCGTGGATGGCAGGTATGTGTCACCGAGGTTCATAGCCTCGGTGAGGTGAGAGCCGTTTCTGTTAATGTCAGCAGCAGCTAGTGCTACTGACATAGTTTTAAATAGCATGGCTGCAAAGCCGATCCGGGCCGGCTCTTACCGGGAGCAGCTAAAGTGTAGGGTGGGTGGCTGCTCCCCACGACCCAGTCCTGGTTTTGGGCTGGGTATAAAACACAGCCAGCAGCTGTGTGTGAGGGGGTGATTGTCCTGGAGCTGCTAACACTGTTGTGAAGTTCTCTGATCTGGAGGACAGAGCTTAGCAAGGAGGTGTTTTTTCCTGGCAACCTGAAGGTGGAATCTCCTGCGGCTGGGCCGACTGCTAGGTGTGAACCCTCACCTAAACCTCCTAGGTGACTGAACCCTGTGCTGGCCTGTTTTGTTTGGCCACGTGATTTCTGTTATGTGTGAACTGTCACCAAGAGACTGTTTTTCATTTATGTTGTGCAAGTGTGAATAAAACACTGTTTTCTGCACATTCTGGACTCCTTGTTTTGCCTCGGTACTGCACCCGCACCGCTATCTACCAGAGCGACTCCCCACAATACTTAGATCTTCCTTTCTTTATCACCTCTAAATTGATCACAAAATCCGATTGCAAAACTGTTGAAATCTCAGTATTTTGTTGCATTCTATATCGATAGGATGGGAGGGGGATGGGAGTTATGTGTTTTAAACTGGCAGATCTGTAAGATCGTTAACATTCACGATAAAGTGCGTTCTTGCAATATCCCTGAATCTGCCACACAAGACCAACTCACACCTGCGCGTCCGACGCTCTATCTTTACTTTTATTTTCGCATCGTGAAAATGGAAGTAAAAATCACGCGTCGTGCGCGCGTTTGCACTATATATCCCTGGGGGACGCGCGAAAATATGCCCCAAAGAAGCTCCTGTACTTCTTTGGGCATAGGGCGTTTTACAGCGTGTTCGTACGCGCTGTAAAACGCTCAGGTGAGAACCATGCCCATATGGAAACAGGGGTTTTCGCCTGTTGAGCGTTTTACAGCACGTAGGAACACGCTGTAAAGCGCTCAAGTCTGAACCCAGCCTTAGACTTTTTAATGGACTTCTTTGTTGCTATACTGCCAGAAACATCCCAGGTGGATCTTCTGTGCACATCACATACCCAAGCCAAAAACTCTGCTATTCACTGTTTCTAGGGATGTTATAGTGCATTAACATTTTTTTCACTTTAGGGTTCATGCACACGAACGTATTTTCTTTCCGTGTCCGTTTTTTTTTTTTCATTTCAATGGGTCCGCAAAAAAAAATGGAAGGTACTCCGTGTGCATTCCGTTTCGGTATGTCCGTATTTTTGTTCCTCAAAAAAATAGAACATGTCCTATAAAAAATCACAGAAAAAGAGATAAAATACAAAAATAAAAACATCCTGCATGATATGATAAATAAATATGCGGATGTCCCTGGCTACTTTTATGAAAAAAATCACACAAAAAAAGATAATAATGCACTAACAAAATAGATACAAGCATTATATATGGACTAAGCCCTCATTCTGATGTAATAAAATCTGAGACTCTTAGGCCCCTTTCACACGAGCGAGTTTTCCGTGCGGGTGCAATGCGTGATGTGAACGCAAAGCACCCACACTGAATCCTGACCCATTCATTTCAATGGGTCTGTGTACATGAGATTTTTTTTCCACGCATCATTTCTGTGGTGTGTGAAAAACGCAGCATGTTCTATATTCAAAATGGTGCGAGTTTCACTAAATGCACCCTGAACGCATCCAGACCTAATTGTCACGCTCGTGTCAAAGGGCCCTTAGCCAATATATTTTGATCAAAACACATCTGTGTCCAACTACCCCCGCCAAAGTGATCTCAGGTCAGACAGGTCCTACGCTCAACCTACTTATGCCATTGGGTATCTACAGTTGTGTTCAAAATTATTCAACCCCCACTGAAATTGAGTGTTTTGGCCAGTTTGACATTGATTTTGATCATTTCAGTCATCTTGTTTACAATTAAATCAAAGAGGCATTTGTAAGTGAGACAAATATAACATAACATTTATAATGAAATAACCACAAATGTCTTTTCTGTGCTCACATCATTATCAGTTTTATTCAACCCCCAAGTGACATTCAATCTTAGTACTTAGTACTAGTGATGAGCGGCAGGTGCCATCTTCGATTTCGACGAAATTCGCGAATATTCGAATGAATATTCGTTTCATATTCGTTGAAATCGAATATTCGTCATTATTCTAGTTACCGCGATTAATATGCGATTTAAATAATCGCGTATTGCGATTTTAACTTAAGGCTACTTTCCTATTGGTTTCATATCTAGAATTATAGCGAAGATGACGGATATGACGAATGTATTCGTCATATTCCTCAAAACGAAGATAACGAAGTATTCTACATCTTCGTTTTAGCAACCTATTCGTCAACTTCGCTAATTCTAGCAATCAAATAGGAAGGTTGACTATAGAGACAACTGTGTTTAATTCGCTATGCGATTATTTATATATTTTTTAATAAATAGAATAATTATAATAATTATATCAAGTAATATAATTATTCTATTAAAAAAAAATCGCATAGCGAATTTAACACAGCTGTCTCTATAGTCAACCTTCCTATTTGATTGCTAGAATTAGCGAGGTTAACGAATAGGTTGCTAAAACGAAGATGTGAATACTTCGTTATCTTCGTTTTGAGGAATATGACGAATACATTCGTCATATTCGCTATTCGCTAATTCTACCAAGCCAACCATAAAGTTCCTTGCTCATGGAGCGTCCCCATCACCATGGGAACATCTCCATATACTAAAATGTACTGTCGGATTTGAGGAATTACGTTGAAATCGCAATGCAATTAATTCAAGTTATATTAATCGCATTGCGATTTCAACTTAGAGCTGGGTTTATAATGGGTCAGCTTGCTAGAATGAACGAAGTTAACGAATATGGAATATAGCAGCACTGCTAAGTTGAATTCGCAATGCGATTAATTTAACTTGAAGTAATCGCATTGCGATTTCAACTTAGCACTGCTAGTGCTATATTCCATATTCGTTAATTCTAACCTATGTAAGCTAGCAGTGCTAAGTTGAAATCGCAATGCGATTACTTCAAGTTAAATTAATCGCATTGCGAATTCAACTTAGCAGTGCTGCTATATTCCATATTCGTTAACTTCGTTCATTCTAGCAAGTTGACCCATTATAAACCCAGCTCTAAGTTGAAATCGCAATGCGATTAATATAACTTGAATTAATCGCATTGCGATTTCAACGTAATTCCTCAAATCCGACAGTACATTTTAGTATATGGAGACGTTCCCATGGATGGGGACGCTCCATGAGCACGGAAGTCGGCAGAAGCGGCAATGGGCACTGACTAGAGCAGCCAGGAAGCCAGGAATCCTCAGGACAGGTAAGAACTACTGTTGGGAAGTGGGAAAGAAAAAAATATAACTAAAAAAAAAACGAATATTCGAAATAGCGAATTTATAGCGCTATATTCGAAATATTCGCGAATTAGCGAAGTGCCGATATTCGCTAAAAAAAATCGCTATTCGAATATTCGCGCTCAACACTACTTAGTACAACATCCTTTTCCAGTTATAACAGCTTTTAACCTCTTGCCGCCACGCTAACGCCGATGGGCGTCAGCGCGGCGGCTCTCTCAGGTCTCAGTCACGCCTATCGGCGTCATCTCGTGAGACCTGAGATATTACATGAACGCGCGCGCGTCGTGCGCGCGCGTTCATGTGATCGGAGCCGGGACAACTGAAACTACAGCCTGCCAGCACTGATCATGCGCTGGCAGGCTGTAGATGCGGAAAAAAACGCATTTAAATCGCATATCAGACGCTGTTTTTTAAACAGCGTCTGATATGCCTGCTGTCTGCTCGTCTGGTGGTCCCTTTGTTTGGGACCACCAGAGGAAACATAGGAAAAGTGCACCAATCACTACACACACCCCCCCACCCCCATCACTGATTAACCCCTGATCACCCATGTCACCCCCCCTGATCACCCCCTGTCACCCCCCCCTGTCACTAATCACCCCCCTACAGGCTAATTCAGACGTCCGTATGTGTTTTGCGGATCCATGGATCTGCGGATCCGCAAAATACTGACACCGGCAATGCGCTTTCCGCATTTTGCAGATCCGCACAGAACTATATAGAAAATGCTTTTTCTTGTCCGCAATTGCGGACAAGAATAGGACATGTTCTATATTTTTGCGGAACGGAAGTGCAGACCCGGAAGCGCGGATCCGTAATTCCGGATCCGAGCGGGACAAAGTCTGTCCCCATAGAAATGAATGGGTCCGCAATTCCGTTCCGCAAACAGAATTTCGCACGTGTGAATGGGGCATAAGGGTCCCGTTATCACCGCCAGTTAGTTAGCTACTTGTTAGGTAGCTAGCGCCCAGCCCACCGCACCGCAGTCACTGATTTTGGCAGAGATTTTTTCATCCACATTGATCGATGCGAATGAAGAAATCTGTGCCGTTCATTTTTTTTTTTTTTTTCAGCGCAGCGGCTGAACGGAAAAAAAAAATCTCATTACCCGTGTGCTCAATATAAGGAGAATCGCAGAAACTCCTAATGCTGGCCATACATGTAATGATTGCGGAGACCCTCAAATGCCAGAGCAGTACAAAAACCTTACATGTGACCCCATTTTAGAAAGAAGACACCCCAAGGTATTCGCTGAGGGGTATGGTGAGTTCATGTAAAATTTTATTTTTTGTCACAAGTTAGTGGAATATGAGACTTTGTAAAAAAAAATATATATATATATCAATTTCCGCTAACTTGTGTCAAAATTTTTTTTTTTATGTGAACTCGCCATGCCCCTCACGGAAATCTTGGGGTGTCTTCTTTCCAAAATGGGGTCACATGTGGGGTATTTATACTGCCCTGGCATTTTAGGGGTCCTAAAGCGTGAGAATCCAAATACGTAAAAATGCCCTGTGAAATTCTAAAGGTACTCATTGGTTTTAGGGCCCCTTTGCGCATCTTGGCTGCAAAAAAGTGGCACACATGTGGTATCGCCGAACTCAGGAGAAGTAGGGCAATGTGTTTTGGGGTGTATTTTTATATATACCCATGCTGCATGTGAGAAATATCTCTGTAAATGACAACTTTTTAAATTGTTTTATTCAAAGTTGGCAATTTACAGAGATATTTCTCTCACCCAGCATGGGTATATGTAAAAATACACCCCAAACACATTGCCCTACTTCTCCTGAGTACGGCGATGCCACATATGTGACACTTTTTGCAGCCAAGATGCGCAAAGGCCCAAATTCCAATGAGTAACTTTTAGGAGGGCATTTTTACGCATTTTCTTCTCACGCTTTAGGGCCCCTAAATGCCAGGGCAGTATAAATACCCCACATGTGACCCCATTTTGGAAAGAAGACACCCCAAGGTATTCGCTGAGGGGCATAGTGAGTCCATGAAAAATTAAACTTTTTGTCAAAAGTTAGCGGAAAGGGAGACTTTGTGAGAAAAACAATAAAAATCAATTTCCACTAACTTGTGCCAAAAATTTTTTTCTATGAACTCGCCATGCCCCTCATGGAATACCTTGGGGTGTCTTCTTTCCAAAATGGGGTCACATGTGGGGTATTTATACTGCCCTGGCATTTTAGGAGCCCTAAAGCATGAGAAGAAAATGCGTAAAAATGCCCTCCTAAAAGGTACTCATGGAATTTGGGCCCCTTTGCGCATCTTGGCTGCAAAATAGTGTCACTCATGTGGTATCGCCGTACTCAGGAGAAGTAGGGCAATGTGTTTTGGGGTGTATTTTTACATATACCCATGTTGGGTGAGAGAAATATCTCTGTAAACTGACAACTTTGTATAAAAAAATTTAAAAAGTTGTCGTTTACAGCGATATTTCTCACACACAGTATGGGTATATGTAAAAATACACCCCAAAACACATTCCCCTTCTTCTCCTGAGTACGGCGATACCACATGAGTGACACTTTTTTGCAGCCAAGATGCACAAAGGGGCCCTAAAACCAATGAGTACCTTTAGGATTTCACAGGGCATTTTTACGCATTTGGATTCTCACGCTTTAGGTTCCCTAAAATGCCAGGTGAGTATAAATACCCCACATGTGACCCCATTTTGGAAAGAAGACACCCCAAGGTATTCCGTGAGGGGCATGGCGAGTTCACAGAATTATTTTTTTTTTGGCACAAGTAAGCAGAAATTGAGATATATATCTTTTTTTATTTAGTTTTTTACAAAGTCTCATATTCCACTAACTTGTGACAAAAAATAAAATTTTACATGAACTCACCATACCCCTCACGGAATACCTTGGGGTGTCTTCTTTCTAAAATGGGGTCACATGTGGGGTATTTATACTGTCCTGGCATTTTAGGGGCCCCTAAAGCGTGAGAAGAAGTCTGGAATCCAAATGCGTAAAAATGCCCTGTGAAATCCTAAAGGTACTTATTGGTTTTAGGGCCCCTTTGTGCACCCAGGTTGCAAAAAAGTGTCACACATGTGGTATCGCCGTACTCAGGAGAAGTGGGGCAATGTGTTTTGGGGTGTATTTTTATATATACCCCTGCTGGGTGTAAGAAATATCTCTGTAAACGACAATTTTTTAAATTTTTTTATACAAAGTTGTCAGTTTACAGAGATATTTCTCTCACCCAACATGGGTATATGTAAAAATACACCCCAAAACGCATTGCCCTACTTCTCCTGAGTACGGCGATACCACATGAGTGCCACTTTTTTGCAGACTGGGTGCGCAAAGGGGCCCTAAAACCAATGAGTACCTTTAGCTTTTACATGGCTGCTCACAATTTAGCCCCGCCCAAAATGCCAGAACAGTAAACACACCCCACAAATGACCCCATTTCGGAAAGTAGACACCCCAAGGTATTTACTGAGGGGCATAATAAGCCCGTATGAGATTTTTATTTTTTTTTGCCAGAAGTTAGCAGAAATGGAAACTTTATTATTATTATTTTTTTCCTCAGAAAGTGTCATTTTCCGCTAACTTGTGAAAAAAAATGAAATGATACATGAACTCACCATGCCCCTCCGCGAATACTTTGGGGTGTCTTCTTTCTAAAATGGTGTGATTTGGGGGGTATTTATACTTTCCTGACATTCTAGCACCTGAAGAAACATGACAGGCGCTCAGAAAGTCAGAGCTGCTTCAAAATGCCCAAATTCACTTTTTTGCACCATTGTTTGTAAACGCTATAACTTTTACCCAAACCAATAAATATACACTTATTGGACTTTTTTTTATCAAAGACATGTAGAACAATACATTTAGAGAAAAATTTATATAGAAATGTAGTTTAAAAAAAAAAAAATTACAACAGAAAGTGAAAAATGTCATTTTTTTGCAAAAATGTCGTTAAATTTTTATTAATAGCAAAAAAAGTAAAAATGTCAGCAAGAATGAAATACCACCAAATGAAAACTCTATTAGTGAGAAGAAAAGGAGGTAAAATTCATTTGGGTGGTAAGTTGTATGACCGAGCAATAAACGGTGAAAGTAGTGTAGTGCGGATTTGTAAAAAAGGGCCTGGTCACTAGGGGGGTATAAACCTGTGGTCTTCAAGTGGTTAAACGTGAAGCATAGCTTGACACAAGTGTCTTGCAGCGATCTACGGGTATCTTCGCCCATTCTTCATGGGCAAAAGCCTCCAGTTCAGTCACATTCTTAGGCTTGTGCGCTGCAACTGCTTTCTTTAAGTCCCACCAGAGGTTCTCAATTGGTGACTGCGATGGCCACTTCAAAATGTTCCAGCCTTTAATCTGCAACCATGCTGTAGTGGACTTGGAGGTATGCTTGGGATCATTGTCCTGTTGAAAGGTCCAACGTCCCCCAAGCCTCAGGTTTGTGACGGACTGCATCACATTTTCATCCAATATCTCCTGGCACTGAAGAGAATTCATGGTACCTTGCACACGCTGAAGCTTCCCTGTACCTGTAGAAGCAAAACAGCTCCAAAGCATGATTGACCCCCCGCCATGCTTCACAGTAGGCAAGGTGTTCTTTTCTTCATAGTCCTTGTTCTTCCTCCTCCAAACATAGCGTTGATCCATGGGCCCAAACAGTTCGACTCTTCTTATTCTTTGGAGACAGCAAGGGAGTGCGCCCGGGAGTTCTGGCATGGAGGCCTTCATTACGCAGTGTGCGCCTTATTGTCTGAGCTGAAACTTAAGTACTCGCATCTGACAAATCTTTTTTCAGTTCCTCAGCAGTCACACGGGGACTGTTCTCCACTTTGCGCTTCAGATAGCGCACAGCAGTCGAAGTCAGCATCTTCTTTCTGCCACAACCAGGTAGCATTTCAACAGTGCCCTTTGCCTTGAATTTGCGAATGATGCTTCCTATGGTTTCTTTTGGTATGTTTAACATCTTTGCAATCTTCTTATAGCCATTGCCCTTCCTGTGAAGAGAAATCACCTCTTCTCTTGTCTTCCTGGACCATTCTCTTGACTTCACCATGTTTGTAAACACACCAGTAAATGTCTAGAAGGAGCTGAGTATCACAGTCATCTTAAATCTGCCTAATTGGTGCTTATTATGTTTGATTGCTGCTCCTTGATATCCAATAGGTGTTTTTTATTACCTGATCGAAAACACTTAAATGAACCTCTGTTCTTAAGAGTGGTAGTCTTTAAGGGGTTGAATAATTGTGTCAATGAAGAAATCACAAAAAAAACATTTAATACTGTATTACAAAAATAATTGATGTAATTTAGTTGCATTTGGTTCTTTAAAAAGTCCTTGTAAGATTTCATTCTGAACACAATTACAAATGTACACTAAATTCCCTAAAACCCTTTACAGCATTGGGGGTTGAATAATTTTGAACACAACTGTATGTTCAGGAGTGCCAATTCTGCACATATAGTGTGCTGCTCCTAGTCACCTCTATGTGTATCCAGCAACCATTGAGAGGAGGAGCAAGCACAGCTATATGTGCTACATAATCAAGGTGGTCTGTTTGATAGGAAGGGCAAAAGTGCACAGGAATGCTTCTCCCAAGATAAAATAGGAGCGCATTCACACTTGAAAGTGCCACTCCCTCAAGCATATAATACAAAATAAACAAAAATCACAGAAAAGAGATAATAAACAAAGATAAGAACATCCTACATGATATATAAATAAATATGCAGATGTCCCTGCCTACATTTATGAAAGAAATCACAGAAAAAAAGATAATAATGCACTAATAAAATAGATGCAAGCATTATATATGGACTAAGCCCTCATTCTGATGTAATAAAATCTGAGACTCTTAGCCAATATATTTTGATCAAAACACATCTGCGCTCCTGAACATAGATGCCAAATGGCATAGGTAGGTTTAGTGTAGGACCTGCCAGACCGGAGACCACCTTGGTGGGGGTAGGTGTGCATAGATGTGTTAGTGCATTATTATCTTTTTTTCTGTAATTTCTTTCTTAAATGTAGCCAGGGACATTGCAGCGCTGAGGTCCTAGTTTTGAATCCAACCAAGGACAACATCTGCATGGAGTTTTTATGTTCTCCCCATGTTTACGTGGGTTTTTTCCCACACTCCAAAGTAGTACTTAAAGGGAATCTGTGACCAACTTTAGTCATGTCAAGCTGTTAATACCACGTTGTAGCTCACACACATGGTACCTTTTTTTCCCAGTTCTGTAGCTGCAATGTTCCGAAAATGAAGTTTACACCATATGCAAATAGGGTTTGCAAGTGCCCAGGGGCGGTGCTGCTAAAAGTGCCCAGGCCCCCCAGCGTTACTCAGCGAAAACTCCTCCCCTCTATCGCAGTTCCCCTGCCCAGTATCCATGTGATGTGCCTATCATAAACACTAACGCCAGCCTGTACAATGCTTGCACAATGGAGGCCAGTAAGTGGCGAATGTGCATTAGGTTGAAGTATGCCGCTGCCAACAGTGGTTGTCGTGTGGCGCATGCACAGGCCAGCGCTGGTGTTCGCAGGCACATACTAAAGACAGTCACGTCACACTGATACTGGGCAGGCGAACTGCGGTTAGGAGTTTTTGCTGAATAATACTGGGGGCCTGGGCACTTTGAGCAGCAAACATCGCCCCTGGGCACTTGGAAACCCTATTTGCATATGGTGTAAACTTCATTTTTGGAACATTGCAGCTAAACTGGGAAAAAAGGTACCATGTGTTATTTATGTGTGTAAACTACAATGTGGTATTAACAGCTTGACATGACTGTAGTTGGTGACAGACTCCCTTTAATCTGGGAGATCCTATCTCCTCTCTCCCATCAGCCATTTTCTGAATTTTTTTTTGCAGTTCTGAGAGAGAGAGAGCAGTGTCATTGCTGTGCTCTGTGCTTTGCTGAGTCATCTGGATCCTTATTTAATAACATTATATAGCTGATATATATAAGGCCTCTTTCACATGACCGTATGGCTTTTTCAATGTTTTGCAGGCCGTTTTTATCGGATACATTTTTCCGTTTTTTGTGTCCGTTGTGTTTCCGTTTCGGTTTAGTTTTTTTCAATAATAGGACATGTTCTATTTTTTTGCGGAACGGAAAAATGAAAATACGGAAATGGAATGCACACGGAAACACTTCAGTTTTTTTGCGGAACCATTGAAATGAATGGTTCCGTATACGGACCGTATACGGAACGCAAAAAAACAGTCCGTACACCCGCAAAAAAACGTTTGTGTGAAAAAGGCCTAATACAGATACTTAGTGGGAGATAGTCTGTGTAGGTTAACTAGTGATATAGTGTACAGTGTATAGTGACACTCCTGCAGCAAGACACGTGCAGACCTCCCACACTGGCCGCATATCAATAATCAAATTCATGGGAATTGTACACGTCAAGAAGTCCCAACGTGGGGGAGACTGGGACAAACTGATCTTCCAAAGGGAGTGTTGGTGGATCTTCAAATTTAATACAACCCACCCCCAGGGACTTAATGACCAACTACAGTTTGGTTGCTTCCTATGACATATTACGGTAACCCACTAGCCACATTGGCTTGTGTAGTACAGCCCCAAGTTTATCCGTCACCTAATGGCTTATTCGTCACCTATCATTCCCTCTGCATAACACTTTATTTAATGAGCAAGAGGGGGCCAAGAGTAGCGTGTGTGTGTGTGAGGGGGGTACATTTATTTCTGTATGTTCCCCCTTTCTTAGTTATTCCTGTCTTGGTCCATTGGGACCCCTGCCTTAAATATCTCTTCCCTGTCCCTTCATGATGCCGACGGTGATGAATTACCCAACCTCTGGCTCCAGGGGGTGGGTATGGTGGTAACAGCTTATGGGCAGACCGGCCATGCAGCTCCACCCACCCCTACCCACCCCCTACAGTATAACGTTGGCCACTCCTGACATGTTTGAAAATGCACATATCCGGATGCTGTATAGTGGAGTAGTATTGTAGTAGCTGCATATTGTTGGACCAAGCTCTGCAGCTCTACCCACCCACCCATGATCAGTGTGCATGCCTACATGTGGTGCAGGGAATGTACTAGGACTGCCCGATTGACTGACAGCCCGATATGAGACCTGCCCACTACGCCCGAATGTATCAGCAACGTGCCGAGTCACATGACTCGGGTCACGTGCACATAGAGACACGTGAATATACCTTAGCTATCTTCACTTGGCGCCATTTACTATAGGGACAAGTGCAAACAAATACTGGTCACCTTAATTCCCATTCTACCTTATTCTAGTACACATCCACCATAGTCTTACACTCTAAACAGGGACCCTTAGAGATTCCAGTGTAGGGTCAGGTTTCGGACGGGGCCACCCCTTGCGGGGCAAAGACCCTGTTTTAGGCTGTGAGGGTCAAACAGGCCAAGCAGGGACCAACAGGGACAGCTTGTTGCCTGGACTGTATGCAGTTGCCCACTGTGACTGCCTGTTTACCCTCCCCCCTTCCCTTCCCCCTGACAACACAACCAGGGTTTCCACTCTCGGATGGGTGGACTGAGCTGCGTGTACATACAATCCATCTTATGCTTCACCTGGTTAGCTAATGACCATTGGCCAGGCATTTGTCTTTATTCTTTATTATTTTTTCTCTGGTGTCTGATGAGGATTAGAGTGCATCTATGCACTAGACACTTTTGTGCATACGCTTTCGGCGTTACTGCTAAAGTGTGCTCATCTCCTCGGACCCAGCAAGTTCTCTGTTGTAAGGGGCTTTCTCTTCATTCTTAGTTATATCAAACACTATTAAAAGTTATGTTTTAGCATGTTACTGCCCCTTTAGTATTGTGCCTTCTAGTCTCTAAGCAGTTTGAGGGAGAGGTGCCGACGCACCTAGCTCCCTTGTCTGGGACAGTCATTGTCTCTCTATATTCCTTTCTTCTGTATGAACCTAATTCCATTATCCTTTCATTGATGACATTTTTTATTTCAAACATGTTTTTTTTTTGTTAAAATTGATGGGTGATTGTAGACCTCCTTTTGCTTTATGGACCGAATTACGTCGTCGTGGGTCGTGCAGTAGACATAATGAAGACGCTGACGACAAAACACCAGCAGACTTTGCCTTTAACATATATTCACAATTAAATCAAGCAGCCTCAGTAAGTTCAAAATATCCTTGTGTTCTAATCTACTCTGTCTGCATTCGATCTCCACAGCACACAAGACATTACAGGAGAGCAGCTGCTTTGGACTCCAAGTCCAGTTTCTTAAGATCAGGAGTTCCATCAGAATTATATGTAAGACTCTTGCTCCCAGTGCAAAACCATAACAAAAGGACTTCGTAGGCATTGACATCAGAGGAAGCTGAAGCTGGTTTCCCTAATTTAAATTCAGGAGCAGTAAACAGTGTGAAGCAAATAGATGTGGCTGAACTCCGCTGCATCTCTTGTGAAGTCAATGTCTCCAACTTTGCACCTCTTGCGATTTACAGCAAATACATTATTTTCATGTAGAGATCCAAGAATTATGTTGGAGGCATGTAGTGTATGCAAGCCATGTGCGACCCCTCTCATCACTCTCATGCTGTTCTGCACCTGGTTTGCTTGGGCGAACTGAGTCACACAGGGCAGGAACTGCTCCGTGTCCTTCAGTAAGAAATCGAATCCTGGCTTTCTCCGCGACAACTCAAAATCAGAACCATGGTGACCGACAACAGGAAGAACATGGTGGCGGTGCTGCATCAAGGAGGGCTGAGCCATGCACCCTGTATGGCACACATGTTTAATCTGGTTGTCAAGCGGTTGAAGTCTTCCACCCATCTGCAAGACATCCTAAAAATGGGACGTTTCCACCCACTGGAATTCCACCCTCCATATGTTGGAACGACTATACAAACAGAGAAAGACCATAAACGATTTCTTGATGTCTGCTTAATCCAGGCGGACCTAAGTAATCCCCTGTATAACATTGATGTCAGCCAGTGGCAGCTCATGCATGACACCTGCCTTTTGCTCGTGCCCTTTCAGGAGGCCACTTTATTTGTCAGTCGCCAGGACTTTGGGATTATTGTTGGGCGCAAATATTCGAATCGCAAATTTGTATTGCGAATATCGCCATTTCGAGAATTCGCTAATATTTAGAATATAGTGCTATATATTTGCATTTTCGAATACTCTAGATTTTTTTTCCTCTGAACCCATGATCCCATGCTGCTTTTTGCTTTTGGGCTAATTAGAGGGCTGCAATTTCTTTGTCTGAGCTTAGCAACATCCCTAGCAACCAATAGGAAAGTTGCCTACCCCTTTACTATATAAGAACCTCCCCAGCAGCCATTTTCTCCAGTTTTGTGTCAGTTCTGAGAGATTGCAGTGTCATTGCTGTGCTCTGTGCTTTAATGTGTAACATTACATTAGATAGTTAGTAGGGTTGAGCGAAACGAAACTGTAAAGTTCATGTTTGTACCGAACTTTAGCGTTTTTGGTACATGGACCCAGACCTAAACATTTCCGTAAAAGTTCTGGTTCGGGTCCAGTGTTCAGCGATTTCTTGGTGCTTTTTGAAAGGCTGCAAGGCAGCCAATCAACAAGCATTTCACTTGTATGCCCTTAGAAGCCATCACAGCCATGCCTACTAATGCCACTTGGCTGTGATTGGCCAAGTGCAGCATGTGACCTAGCCTCTATATAAGCTGGTGTCATGTTGCACCGCACGTTACTCTGCTCTTATTAGTGTAAAGATTGGATGCTGCTGCTGTGAGGGAGAGAATAGGAAAGAAGCTGAATAATATCTAATATCAGAACTTGTTCACTAAGCGATCTACATCCTTTTTCCTTGTGGGTGCAATGCAACTGTTTTTTACCCTGACCTGACTCTGAGGACAGTGAAAAGACTTTAATCCGCCTGTGAGTAGAGATGGCCCGAACTATCCGCCGGCGAACATAGCTTGTTCGCGTTCACCGCGGCAGGCGAACATATGCGATGTTCGGTCCGCCCCCTATACATCATCATTGAGCAAACTTTGACCCTGTACATCACAGTCAGCAGACACATTCCAGCCAATCAGCAGCATACCCTCCCTCCCAGGCCCACCCATCTCCTGAACAGCATCCATTTTAGATTCATTCGGAATTTGCAGTCTTAGTGAGAGGAGGGACAGTGTAGCTGCTGCTGATTTAATTGGGAAATAGATAGCTAGGCTAGTGTATTCAGTGTCCACTCCAGTCCTGAAGACTGCTGTAAGGGCAGCGTCCTGATAGCACCCCAAAAAGCCCTTTTTAGGGCTGCTACATTAGTCTGCTTTTTTTCTTCTTCTCCATATATATATATTGCAGTTGCCTGGCCTGCCCTAGTGTGAGGAGCTGCAGGCCCACAGACTGTAGTGTGCCCACTGCCAGTGCCCACCCCTGTCATCCCGTGTGGCACAGGACTTTGCATCAAAAAAAGGCATTTCATTTTTACACTTTAGAGTAATTTCAGTTGCTTGCCTGCTACTGTGTGTCAGGCTGATTTCCACTGACTGTAGTGTGCCCACTGCCAGTGCCCACTTCTGTCATCCCGTGTGGCACAGGACTTTGCATCAATAAAAGGCATTTCATTTTTAAACTTTAGTGTAATTTCAGTTGCTTGCCTGCTAGTGTGTGTCAGGCCGACTTCCACTGACTGTAGTGTGCCCACTGCCAGTGCCCACCCCTCTCATCCCGTGTGGCACAGGACTTTGCATCAAAAAAAGGCATTTCATTTTTAAACTTTAGTGTAATTTCAGTTGCTTGCCTTCTGCCAGTGTGTGTCAGGCCCACTTCCACAGACTGTAGTGTGCCCACTGCCAGTGTCAACCACTGATACTGGGTGGCACAGTAGCTTGCCGATAAATAAGGCATTTAATTTTTAGACAGTAGTCTAATTTCAGTTGCTTGCCTGCTGCCAGTGTGTGGCAGGCCCACTTCCACAGACTGTAGTGTGCCCACTGCCAGTGCCCACCACTCATAACGGGTGGCACAGTAGCTTGCCAATAAATAAGGCAATTAATTTTTACACATTAGTCTAATTTCAGTTGCTTGCCTGCTGCCAGTGTGTGTCAGGCTCACTTCCAAAGACTGTAGTGTGCCCACTGCCAGTGCCAACCACTGATAACGGGAGGCACAGTAGCTTGCCGATAAATAAGGCATTTCATTTTTAGACAGTAGTCTAAATTCAGTTGCTTGCCTGCTGCCAGTGTGTGTCAGGCCCACTTCCACTGACTGTAGTGTGCCCACTGCCAGTGCCAACCACTGATACCGGGTGGCACAGTAGCTTGCCGATAAATAAGGCAATTAATTTTTACACATTAGTCTAATTTCAGTTGCTTGCCTGCTGCCAGTGTGTGTCAGGCTCACTTCCAAAGACTGTAGTGTGCCCACTGCCAGTGCCAACCACTGATACCGGGTGGCACAGTAGCTTGCCGATAAATAAGGCAATTAATTTTTACACATTAGTCTAATTTCAGTTGCTTGCCTGCTGCCAGTGTGTGTCAGGCTCACTTCCAAAGACTGTAGTGTGCCCACTGCCAGTGCCAACCACTGATAACGGGTGGCACAGTAGCTTGCCGATAAATAAGGCATTTCATTTTTAGACAGTAGTCTAAATTCAGTTGCTTGCCTGCTGCCAGTGTGTGTCAGGCCCACTTCCACTGACTGTAGTGTGCCCACTGCCAGTGCCAACCACTGATACCGGGTGGCACAGTAGCTTGCCGATAAATAAGGCATTTCATTTTTAGACAGTAGTCTAAATTCAGTTGCTTGCCTGCTGCCAGTGTGTGTCAGGCCCACTTCCACAGACTGTAGTGTGCCCACTGCCAGTGCCCACCACTCATACCGGGTGGCACAGTACCTAGCACGCGTAGTACTACTTATCTAAAAAAAAAATACAGGCAGAGGCAGGCCACCCCGCAGGGGCCGTCGTGGTCGTGGTGCTGTGATTTCCACTGTCCCTGGAATAATGTCTAGTGTTCAGAGGCCACGTACCCTGAACCCAAAAAATTCTGAGGACATAGTTGACTGGCTTAGACAGGACACCCAATCTTCAACAGCTTCCATTAAGGACCTTGACGCACCATCCTCCTCCAGCTCAGCTTCAGTCACCTGCTCTCAAGTTACCACGCGCCCGCCGCCACCACCGCCACTACCACCACAGCCACCACAGCCACCACAGCCGCTTCACTTGATCCGTCAGAGGAGTTATTTACACATCAGTTGGATGCAATTAGTGATGCACAACCATTATTGCCAGATGATGTCGATTACAGGGATATGTCTCAGTCAGGCAGGATTACACACATGGATGTACAGTGTGATGATGATGATGATGATGTTGTACCCGCTGCTGCTTCCTTTGCTGAGGTGTCAGATACAAGTGAAGCGGTTGATGATGACGATGTGTCCACGGATGCCACATGGTTGCCCGCTCGAAGAGAAGAAGAGGGGGAAAGTTCAGAAGGGGAGACAGAGAGAATGAGGAGACGAGTTGGAAGCAGGGGGAGGTTGTCGCAAGGAGTTAGTGGCACAGTCAGACAGCATGTATCGGCACCTGGGGTCAGCCAGACAGCACGCCAGTCAACGCATGCTGTTGCCACCACCAGAATGCCATCATTGCAAAGCTCAGTAGTGTGGCATTTTTTTTGTGTGTCTGCCTCTGATAACAGCAATGCCATTTGCAACCTTTACAAAAAGAAACTAAGTCGTGGGAAGTCCAACACCCACCTTGGTACAACTGCTTAGTGAAGGCACATGATCTCACATCACAAACGCCTATGGGATCAACACATGAGTACAAGCAGCACACAAACTCAAAGCCACCATGCTCCTCCTGGTCCAGCATATTCAGCCACGTCAACCACTGCTGTCCTCCCTGCTCCCTCTCAACTAACCGCCTCTCCTCCTCTCACCTTCAGCAGTTCCTGCTCATCTGCCCACAGTCAGGTGTCTGTCAAGGACATGTTTGAGCGTAAAAAGGCAATGTCACAGAATCACCCCCTTGCCCGGCGACTGACAGCTGGCTTGACGGAACTCTTAGCCCGCCAGCTTTTACCATACCAGCTGGTGGAGTCTGAGGCCTTCAAAAAATTTGTCGCTATTGGGACACCACAGTGGAAGGTACCCGGACAAAATTTTTTTTCTAAAAAGGCAATCCCAAACCTCTACTATGTTATTGAAAAGGAAGTCATTGCATCTCTGGCATACAGTGTTGGAGCAAGGGTCCATCTGACCACTGATACCTAGTATGCAAAGCACGGTCAGGGCAGGTATATCACGTACACTGCGCATTGGGTAAACCTGCTGATGGCTGACAAGCATGGAATGCGTGGCTCCGCAGCGGAGTTGGTGACACCGCCACGACTTGCAGGCAGAACTACTGCCACCTCCTCTACTCCATCCTCTTCGATATCCTCCTCGGCTGAGTCCTCTTCTGCTGCGGCGTCTGGCTGCACATCAACTGAATCCCCCCAGCTCCCCAGGGGCTATTCCACATCCCGAATACGACAGTGTCACGCTGTCTTGGGGTTAACTTGCCTGAAAGCACCAACTGGAGATCGGCAAAGTGGTGTGTGACAATGGAACAAATTTGTTGTCGGCATTGAATTTGGGCAAGTTGTCACATGTGCCGTGCATGGCACATGTGTTGAATCTCATCGTACAACGCTTTGTGTCTAAGTACCCAGGCTTACAGGACGTCCTCAAGCAGGCCAGGAAGGTGTGTGGCCATTTCAGGCGTTCCTACACAGCCATGGCGCACTTTTTCGATATTCAGCGGCAAAACTACATGCCAGTGAGGCGCTTGATTTGCGACAGCCCAATACGTTGGAATTCAACACTCCTAATGTTCGACCGCCTGCTCCAACAAAAAAAAAATGTCAAAAAGTATTTGTATGACCGGGGTGCTAGGACAGCCTCTGAGGAGCTGGGAATTTTTTTGCCACGTTACTGGACGCTCATGCGCAATGCCTGTCGGCTCATGCGTACTTTTGAGGAGGTGACAAACCTGGTCAGTCGCACCGAAGTCACCATCGGCGACCTCATCCCATTTGTTTTCTTCCTGGAGCGCGCCCTGCGAAGAGTGCTGGATTAGGCTGCAGATGAGCGTGAAGAGGAAGAGGAAGAGTTGTGGTCACCATCACCACCAGAAACAGCCTTGTCATCATCGCTTGCCAGACCTGCGGCAATGCTGGAAGAGGAGTATGAGGAAGAGGAGTCAGAGGAGGAATGTGGTGGCTTTGAGGAGGAGGAAGAACAACCACAGCAGGCACCCCAGGGTGCTCGATGTTGTCACCTATCTTGGACCCATGGTGTTGTACGTTGCTGGGGGGAAGAACAGACCGTCAATGACATCAGTGAGGACGAGTAACAGGAAATGAGTAGCTCTGCATCCAACCTTGTTCAAATGGGGACTTTCATGCTGTCATTTCTGTTGAGGGACCCTCGTATAAAAAGGATGAAGGAGAACGACCTGTACTGGGTGGCCACACTACTAGACCCCTGGTATAAGCAGAAAGTGGCAGAAATGTTACCAAATTACCGAAAGTCGGAAAGGATGCAGCAGTTCAAAACCAAACTAAAAAATATGCTTTACACAGCTTATAAGGGGGATGTCACAGCACAACGGGAATCTAACAGGGGAAGAGGTGAGTGTAATCCTCCTCCTACCACGGCGGCAAGGACTGGACGATTTACAGATGTGTTGTTGATGGAGGACATGCAGAGCTTTTTCAGTCCTACTCATCTCCACAGCCCTTCGGGATCCAGCCTTAGAGAACGACTCGACCGACAGGTAGCAGACTACCTCGCCTTAACAGCAGATATCGACACTCTGAGGAGCAATGAACCCCTTCACTACTGGGTGTGCAGGCTTGACCTGTGGCCTGAGCTATCCCAGTTCGCGATAGAACTTCTGGCCTGCCCTGCTTCAAGTGTCCTGTCAGAAAGGACCTTCAGTGCAGCAGGAGGCATTGTCACTGACAAGAGTAGTCGCCTCGGTCAAAAAAGTGTTGATTACCTCACCTTTATAAAGATGAATGAGGCATGGATCCCGAAGGGACTGACAGTGGGGGATACGTTTGACTAACAAAAGGCCTGATTACATGCCTTGGCCTCAAAATGGTCCCCACGCTGTTGTATTTAATGTCTGCATACCGGATGACTTTCGTGAATTCTCCACCACCAACTAGGGTTCAAGCCGCAATGTTTTAGTCACTTTTCTGCCTGGAAAACATCAATTTTCCGGCCGCTGCTACAATAGCGGCTGCAACAATGCCATTATTTTTCAGGCATGTGTCCTATTACAACGGGAGGCACGCTGGATACTGCGTACTCACGCTACAGGTGATCTGGGTCTAAATGACAAAATAGATCTGAACATGTTCCTGTAAAACTGTATATTTGTGCAGAGTTGTGTTTGTTTGTCTCTATTAATGTGTATGTCCGCTTGTATGTTTTTACCTCTATATTGTGGGGCAGCGCCTGTGGACCTCAGCAATACGCAGACCTGCCTACATAAGGAGGAGGAGTGTAGCACGTCTCCTACGTCAGTGTCTGCATACCTGACTTGGAAATATATTCAGTAAATTAGGTGGTGTTGAGATTGTTGGGTGATCTGTACCCCTTATTTATTTCAAGGTACCCCTGCACTGCATACCTGCCTTGGAAATATATTCTGTAAATTAGGTGGCCTTCAGATTGTTGGGTGATCTGTACCCCTTCTTTCTTTCAAAGTACTCCTGCACTGCATACCTGACTGGGAAATATATTCTGTAAATTAAGTGGCCTTCAGATTGTTGGGTGATCTGTACCCCTTTTTTTCTTTCACACTACCCCTGCACTGCATACCTGACTTGGAAATATATTCAGTAAATTAGGTGGCCTTCAGATTGTTGGGTGATCTGTACCCCTTCTTTCTTTCAAAGTACCCCTACACTGAATACCCTACTTGGAAATATGTTCAGTAAATTAGGTGGTGTTGAGATTGTTGGGTGCTCTGTACCCCTTCTTTCTTTCAAGGTACCCCTGCACTGCATACCTGCCTTCAAAATATATTAAGTAAATTAGGTGGCGTTCAGATTGTTGGCTGATCTGTACCCATTCTTTCTTTAAAAGTACCCCTGTACTGCATAACAGACAGGAAACTTAATTCATTACAATTGGCGGTTACATTGTTGCCTGACATAATGCTTTTTTTGGCTGTGAAGCCAAAGGTAGTCGCCAACTACAATGTGTTTTGTTTTATTTTTTTGTGCCAAAAAGTACCCCTGCAATGCATACCTGACTTAGAAATATATTCAGTAAATTAGGTGGCCTTCAGATTGTTGGGTGATCTGTACCCCTTCTTTCTTTCAAAGTACCTCTGCACTGCATACCTGACTTGGAAATATATTCAGTAAATTAGGTGGTGTTGAGATTGTTGGGTGATCTGTACCCCTTATTTCTTTCAAGGTACCCCTGCACTGCATACCTGCCTTGGAAATATATTCAGTAAATTAGGTGGCGTTTAGGGATCAGCGAACCCGAACTGTATAGTTCAGGTTAATACCAAATTTTGGGGTGTTCGGGACCCGGACCCGGACCTGAACATTTTCAAAAAAGTTTGGGTTCGGGTCCATTGTTCGTCAATTACTTCCCGCTTTCTGAAGGGCTGCACAGCAGCCAATCAGCTAGCGTTTTACTTCTTGCCCTAAGAAGCCATCACAGCCATGCCTACTAATGGCATGGCTGTGATTGGCCAAGTGCAGCATGTGACCCAGCCTCTATTTAAGCTGGAGTCACGTCGCGCCGCACGTCACACTGCTCTGATTAGTGTAGGGAGAAGACGCAGCTTCTGTGAGGGCGAGATTAGGCAGGGAAAAGTCAGCAAAAACAACTAATGAAGTGATCAATCTACAGCTGTGAATCATTCAACTTCTGCTAGTTAATTGCTCACTGGTTTTTAGGCTGCACGGAGCGTTTTTCTGTCACTTTGATCAGCGGCCATTTTGTGTCTTGTGGTGCACCAGCACAAGCTGCCACCAAGTCAATCAATCCATCAATACTAGTTTTTTTTTCTTCTATATCCTACATCAGGGGCTTGGCTGTGCTTATTGTCACCCCTAGAAACTCAGGATAGAAATTTCTATATTTAATTAAGGGGTAAATTCAATTACAAAAATAGCAATCCCGTAAATCTGGTGTTCCAGCTGTGGCTAGCCAAGTGTAATACTGTCTGCTGTCTGGCAAAGGATAGATTTTTTTCTGTGGTGAAACTGAATTGCCAAAATAGCAATCCCCTAAATCTGGTGTCCCAGCAGTGGCTGGCCAAGTTTAATAGTGTCCGGCAAAGGATATATTTTTTTTCTGGGGTGAAAGTCAGTAGCAAAAAGAGAAATACAGTAAATCTGTTGTTACAGCTGTTGCAGGTCTAGTTTAAATCTGTCCGCAAAAGGGTATATTTTTTTCTGGGGTGAAATTTAATTGACAAAATAGCAATACCCTGAATCTGGTGTTCCAGCTGTGACTGGACAATTTCCCTAGTGTCCGTCAAAGGATATATTATTTTCTGGCGTGAAATACAGTTGCAAAAATAGAAATACATTAAATCTGGTGTTCCAGCTTTTGCAGGCCTAGTTTAACCACTTCCCGACCGCCTAACGCACAACTGCGTTCTCGCGGCGGTCGGGCTGTTCTGGGGCGCCACAGAAGTGCGTCATCTCGCGAGACGCGAGATTTCCTGTGAACGCGCGCGCATGCGCGCGCGCGTTCACAGTAGCGCGCATCTCAGGAGTTTAACTACAGCCTGCCAGCGATGATCCATCGCTGGCAGGCTGTAGATGCGATATAAATCGCATCAAACAAGTATATCAGACGCTGTTTTGTGAACAGCGTCTGATATACCTGCTACCTGGTCCTCTGGTGGTCCCATTTGCTGGGATCGACCACCAGAGGACCAGGTAACTATGTAAAGTTGCACCAAACAATACACTAACCCCCCCCCCCCCCACCTATTAACCCCTTGTTAACCCCTTGATCACCCCATCTAGACCCCTGATCACCCCCTGTCATTGATCACACCCCTTGTAAGGCTCCATTCAGACGTCCATATGTGTTTTGCGGATCCGTGGATTCACGGATCCGCGGATCGGATCCGCGGATCTGCGGATCCACAGATCCTCAAAACACGGACACCGGCAATGTGCTTTCCGCATTTTGCAGATCCGCACATTGCCAGAACTATATAGAAAATGCTTTTTCTTGTCCGCAATTGCGGACAAGAATAGGACATGTTCTATATTTTTGCGGAACGGAAGTGCAGACCCGGAAGCGCGGATCCGTAATTCCGGATCCGAGCGGGACAAAGTCTGTCCCATAGAAATGAATGGGTCCGCAATTCCGTTCCGCAAACAGAATTGTGGATGTGTGAATGGGGCATAAGGGTCCCGTTATCACCGCCAGTTAGTTAGCTACTTGTTAGGTAGCTAGCGCCCAGCCCACCGCACCGCAGTCACTGATTTTGGCAGAGATTTTTTCATCCACATTGATTGATGCGAATGAATAAATCTGTGCCGTTCATTTATTATTTTTTTTCAGCGCAGAGGCTGAACGGAAAAAAAAAATCTTATTACCCGTATGCTCAATATAAGGAGAATCGCAGAAACTCCTCATGCTGGCCATACGTGTAATGATTGCGGAGACCCCTAAAATTCCAGGGCAGTACAAACACCTCACATGTGACCCCATTTTAGAAAGAAGACACTCCAAGGTATTCCGTGAGGGTATGGCGAGTTCATGTAAAATTTTATTTTTGTCACAAGTTAGTGGAATATGAGACTTTGTAAAAACAAAATAAAAAAAAATATATCAATTTCCGCTAACTTGTGCCAAAAAAAAATTCTGTGAACTCGCCATGCCCTCACAGAATACCTTGGGGTGTCTTCTTTCCACAATGGGGTCACTTGTGGGGTATTTATACTGCCCTGGCATTTTAGGGGTGCTAAGCGTGAGAATCCAAATGCGTAAAAATGCCCTGTGAAATCCTAAAGGTACTCATTGGTTTTAGGGCCCTTTGCGCATCTTGGCTGCAAAAAGTGGGGTATTTATACTGCCCTGGCATTTTAGGGGCCCCTAAAGCGTGAGAAGAAGTCTGGAATCCAAATGCGTAAAAATGCCCTGTGAAATCCTAAAGGTACTCATTGGTTTTAGGGCCCTTTGCGACCCAGGCTGCAAAAAGTTCCACACATGTGGTATCGCCGTACTCAGGAGAAGTAGGGCAATGTGTTTTGGGGTGTATTTTTATATATACCCATACTTTGTGTGAGAAATATCTCTGTAAATGACAACTTTTTAATTTTTTTATACAAAGTTGTCAGTTTACAGAGATATTTCTCTCACTCAACATGGGTATATGTAAAAATACACCCCAAAACACATTGCCCTACTTCTCCTGAGTACGGCGATACTACATGAGTGACACTTTTGCAGCCTGGGTGCACAAAGGGGCCCAAATTCCAACGAGTACCTTTTGGTTTTACATGGCGGCTCACAATTTAGCCCCGCCCAAAATGCCAGAACAGTAAACACACCCCACAAATGACCCCATTTCGGAAAGTAGACACCCCAAGGTATTCACAGAGGGGCATAGTGAGCCCATCTGAGATTTTTTTTTTTTTTGCCAGAAGTTAGCAGAAATGGAAACTTTATTATATATTTTTTTTTCCTCAGAAAGTGTCATTTTCCGCTAACTTGTGAAAAAAAATGAAATGATACATGAACTCACCATGCCCCTCCGTATACTTTGGGGTGTCTTCTTTCTAAAATGGTGTGATTTGGGGGGTATTTATACTTTCCTGACATTCTAGCACCTGAAGAAACATGACAGGCGCTCAGAAAGTCAGAGCTGCTTCAAAATGCCGAAATTCACTTTTTTGCACCATGGTTTGTAAACGCTATAACTTTTACCCAAACCAATAAATATACACTTATTGGATTTTTTTATCAAAGACATGTAGAACAATAAATTTAGAGAAAAATTTATATACAAATGTAGTTTTTTTAAAAATTTTACAACAGAAAGTGAAAAATGTCATTTTTTTGCAAAAATGTCGTTAAATTTTTATTAATAGCAAAAAAAGTAAAAATGTCAGCAGCAATGAAATACCACCAAATGAAAGCTCTATTAGTGAGAAGAAAAGGAGGTAAAATTCATTTGGGTGGTAAGTTGCATGACGGAGCAATAAACGGTGAAAGTAGTGTAGTGCAGAATTGTAAAAAGTGGCCTGGTCATTAAGGGTGTTTAAGCTAGGGGGGCTGAAGTGGTTAAATACGTCCATAAAAGGGTATATTTTTTTCTGGCGTGAAATTTAATTGCCAAAATAGCAATACCCTAAATCTAGTGTTCCAGCTGTGATGAGCGGCAGGGGCAATATTCGATTTTGCGATATTTCGCGAATATATGGGCGAATATTCACCATATATATTCGTAAATTCGCAAATTCGTTATCTTCGTGCACTAATTTTTTCATTGCGAAAATCGCAATGTAAAATTCGCTTAATGTGCATACGCAAAAGGGGCTTGGCCTAATTCAAACTACCCGAAGATTGAGAAGATTGGAAAAGATGGTGGGAAGCAATTTTTATGACAGTGAGGAAGAACTACTGATCACTGTAAGTAATTTGAGATTACAGCAGTGTATTTTGATTACATTTCACATGCATGTCAGAACAATCGCTTTATATGCAGATAGAATGTTATGAAATTTTCACGAATTACGAAAATCGACAATTATGATACAAATTTATTTTCGCAATACATACAGCTTCATATTTTATAAGGTATAAGTAGATTTTACTGATTGGAGCACTAATGGTTGCTAGGGATGTTGCCAAGCTGTGACAAAGCCTTCTCATTGGCCCACAAGCTAGAAGAAGGGGGGGATGATCACCTGAGGTGTACTGTGTAAAAAAGAGAAAAGAAAAAAAAGAAATAGTCGTTATTACGAATATATAGCACTATATTCTAAATATTCGCAAATTCTCGAAGTGCCGATATTCGCAAACAAAATTTGCTATTCGAATATTCACGCTCAACACTAATCCTCTAAAACTGTGCCCTGGTTGGACAGTTCTATACCTGGCCACTGTTGGTGCAGGAACCCACCCTCCGAGCCACCTGTGGATGACTCATCTGATAACTATGCAAATGACCCCATTCCCTCTTCTCTTCCTCCTGTGCCACCACCTCATCCTTCATCGCCTGAAGCGTTTTTTTTTTAGGAGGCATAGAAGTGGGATAGTAACGCTAGACAGCATCATCAATTCTGGCCATGTTGGTGGAGTACTTGAAACAGCACAACACGGCATGCACGTCCCGCATGGAGGCCCACTCGTTGGTGGTGAAATGGTGCTGTTCCGCAGAGCGGTTCACCAGTGGCGTACCGTCAATATAGGCAGACCACGCACTGGCTATGGGGCCCGTGAGGTTAGGGGGCCCGGCCAGGCTGCATGGCTCCGCCCCTTTCCGACCTGAATACACAGTAGAGAGATAAATACCAGCAATGGGGTGTTTGGTGTTTGGCTGGTGCTGCACTGATAACAGCAGGCTGGGCCAGTGGAAGGAGGGAGGGAGAGTGAGCAGCTGCTTCCTCCAATCAGGTAGCAGCAAAGTGCCCGATGTGCCCGCCCCTCTGTGATGTGCTAGCAGCAGCATGGGTAAAGTACCAGCCCTGTATTTACTGTTATTAGCAATGATGTCCCACATGCTTAGTTGCTTACCCTCCTCTGGGTCCTCCTGCTCTTCTCTTTGCTTTTTTACCCCCAGCACAGCCAGTCACTTCCTTCACACTATTCCTAGGCTGTGTGAGAGGGCAGAAGGAAGCAGCAGCAGAAGCGCTCTGCATTATGGAGCAGAGCTGAGGTGAGAGGAGCTGACAGTAAGACGGGCTGCTTGCTGGAGCAGGGTGACTGTACTTGCAGCTGTGAGGGTCAGAGTCAGACAGGAGCCTGAGCTCTGCTCACTGTAGTGCATATATATTCTTTCATATAGGACCCGAGGCATGTGCTGGGTGCTCCAGATAGACTACCTCTGAGTTAAAAGGATGGGACATGACTAAAATTGCTCAGCCCTGCTCTCTGTTAATAACAAAGGGAGAAGTTGAGCTATGAGACAGAGATCTGATGCTATGGACCTGCAGAAGATTGACCAGTGTGGACAGTCCTGCTGCAGTCATTAACCCTATAGGCTCTCCTCTGCTTTACACCTATCTAAAAATAAATAAAACTTAAAGGGTAAGGCCGAGTTCATATCCCGTTTTTTTTCCATCCGTTTCATGTATATATACAGTGGCATCCTTCATCATAGAGTTTGAAAGAAAAATGTATATGTTAACGTATAAGTTTTCTCTACTGAACTCTGCAGGATAGAAAAACGTTTTTTATCCCCCCCCCCAACATATACGGAAAAACGGATGGCAAAAACATGATGTGTACACAGCCTAAGCTTTTATTTAACCCCTAATGTATCCTGCACCCTCACTAATCCGCTTTAATAATCATACTTTTTATTGACTTTTATCTGAGTCTTGCTATGGGGCCCCATGATTTCTATGCACGCCCCTGCGATTCACCCGTGCATGCTGCAGCTGAAACTCCACTATTGCCTGCTGCTACTGGCATAGTCTCTCCAGCATGTGCAAGGTGAAGTTCCACATTGTGGACCGCCATATGAGGCGGTGAGCGAGAAGGCTGAAGTTACGCTGCAGCAAAGACAGGTGAGCAGCAGAAAGCGCGCACAGACGTCCCGCACTTTCTGCAGCAGCTCTGACATCTCAGGGTAATTTTTCAGAACCTCTTCACCAACAAATTCAGCACATGCGCCAAGCAAAGGATGTGTGTCAAACTGGCCCAGAGCTGCTATGAGATTTCACCCGTTGTCGCACACCACCAGGCCGGGCTTGAGACCCAGCGGGACCAACCACTCATCGACCTATTCTTCCATGCCCGCCCACAGCTCCTGTGTGGTCTGTGTTTTCCCACAAACATGTGAGTTTCAGAACAGCCTGCTGTTGTTTCCCCCTGGCTGTGCTGAAATTGCTGGTGCAGGTGTTGCGCTGACATGATAAGGAGCCGGTAGAGGAAGAGGAGTAGGAGGAGTAGTCAACAGGAGGCACCCAGAAACTTCCAGCAATCCTGGACATGCCCCAAACAGATTTCCACTTCAGGTCCAGCCACCACTACAATTACCCAGTGGGCAGTTAGGAGATATAACGTCCCTGTCCGTGCTTAATGGTCCACGTATTGGTGGTTATGTGGACCTTTCTGAACGGTGCAGAAAGCCGCAGCAGTTGAACCTATGTTTCATCATCATCATGATCATTAGAGACATGCTACAGTGGTCCTCCCATGTCCTCTTCTTCAAACATAAGTGGTTGGACACAGGGCCGGCGCCACCCATAAGCAAGATACGCCACCACGTAGAGCGCCCTCTTGCTGGGGGCGCCGGCCTGCACCTCTGCTTTCCTCCTCCTGCTGCGCCCTTCAGACAGTGAGACAGGACAGACTCTAAGTGGCTTACTGGCCGCGCCCGCAATGTGTTAATTAATTAATCACCGCCGCTCCAGACATGCTCTCTTCAGCGGCCGAAGCGCTGCTGGGCACCAGCCCCGCCCCCGGCCAGGCTACGTGTGTGCCGTGTGGTGTGCAGCTCTTCCTGAGCAGTGCGTGCGGCTCAGGCCCAGGAATGCCGCGCCAGACATGCTCTCTTCAGCGGCCGAAGCGCTGCTGGGCACCAGCCCCGCCCCCAGCCAGGCTACGTGTGTGCCGTGTGGTGTGCAGCTCTTCCTGAGCGGTGCGTGCGGCTCAGGCCCAGGAATGCCGCGCCAGACATGCTCTCTTCAGCGGCCGAAGCGCTGCTGGGCACCAGCCCCGCCCCCAGCCAGGCTACGTGTGTGCCGTGTGGTGTGCAGCTCTTCCTGAGCAGTGCGTGCGGCTCAGGCCCAGGAAGGCGTCACAGGCAGTGGCGCAGGTACTGCACTGATCTCAGCCCAGAGGCGCTGCTGAGTGCGCCTCATGATTCATGAAAAGAAATGTGCCACCCATGGGAGGGGGAAGGGGGGACAGACATGATGAGAGACAATTAAGATGTCTGTGCCATGGGGGGTTTGACATCATTCCCCCCCCCCCGTCACAGACACCAACATTGTCCCTCATCATGTCACCTCCTCTGATGGTACAGACTTCAACATTGTCCCCCATTAGGGAGCATGATGGATGGGGGGCTGACATTGTGGCCATAATGGATGGGGGCTGATGGCCGACATGGGGACCATGATGGACATGGGGGGTATGATGGATGGGGGCTGACATGGGGACCATGATGGATGGGGGCTGATGGCTGAGATGGGGGGTATGATGGATGGGACGGCTGACGGCTGACATGGGGGCCATGAGGGATGGGGGCTGACAGCTGACATGGGGACCATGATGGATGGGGGGCTGACGGCTGACATGAAGGCCATGATGGATGGGGGCTGACAGCTGACATGAGGGCATGATAGATGGGGGCTGACAGCTGACATGGGGCCATGATGGATGGGGACTGACAGCTGACATGGGGGGTATAACGGAAGGGGGGCTGACGGCTGACATGGGGGCCATGATGGATGGGGGTTGACAGCTGACATGGGGGGCTGATGGCTTACATGGGGGCATGATGGATGGGGGGCTGACATGAGGGCATAATGGCTAACATGGGGGGCATGATGGATGGGGGCTGACGGCTGACATGGGGAGCTGACGGCTGGCATGATGGCTGACATGAGGGCATGATGGCTGATGTAAGAGAGCGCAAGGATCCGTCATTGAAGGAAGGTACGTGTCACCGAGGTTCCTGGCCTCTGTGACATAAGAGCCTGGTTTGTATGTCAGCAGCAGATAGTGCTGTGTGACATTTTGGTATTTTATCATGGCTGCAAAGCCGATCCGGGCCGGCTCTTACTGGGAGCAACTAAAGTGTTGGGTGGGTGGTTGCTCCCCACGTTCCAGGCCGGGTTTTGAAGGCTTGTATAAAGCCCAGCCAAGAACTGTCAGCTGTGTGGATTATCCTTCGCCATAGCCAGCTGTCCCACAGCCAAGAACTGTCAGCTGTGTGGATTATCCTCCGTCTGCCAGTGACGCTGTGGAAGGTCTCAGTGCTGGGAGTGAGAGTCCGCAAGCAGGCGTGCAGTCTGCATGGAAGCCTGCACCTGGACGTTCCTGTGGCTGAGCTGCCAGCCAGTTGTGAACAAACACCAAAACCTTACAGGTGAACTTATGCCGTGTTGTAATTTTTGCCATGTGTGAACAAGCACCAAGATTTTGTTTTTCCTGAATGTGAATAAAACACTACTGCTTGCTTCAAAGAACTGTGTACTTGCCTCTGTACTGCGTCCGCAAGCCTGTCTACCGGAACAAACCCCCACACTGACATGGGGGCATGATGGCTGACATGGGTGGCTGATCTGAGGTGTGATTAACATTGTGTGTCTGATTGGTGGTCTGACCTGAGATATATATAAAAAAATATATATATATAAAGAGGGCCACTGTGGGAGACATGAAAATTGGGGCCACTGTCTGTGGGGGACATAAAAATGTGGGCCAATGTGGGGGACATTATTTTCAATCTCCCCCTCTAGGCGCCTTGCTTGTAGGTCCATTGACCATCTTCAGTGTTATCCCGATGGATGGGGGGCTGACAGCTGACATGGGGGTCATGATGGATGGGGGGCTGACAGCTGACATGGGGGCCATGATGGATGGGGGGCTGACAGCTGACATGGGGGCCATGATGGATGGGGGCTGACAGCTGACATGGGGGCATGATGAATGGGGACTGACAGCTGACATGGGGGCATGATGAATGGGGACTGACGGCTGACATGGGGGCCATGATGGATGGGGGTCACTGTGGGGGACATAAAAATGGGGGCCACTGTAGGGGACATTATTTTCAATCTCCCCCTGTAGGCGCCCTGCTTGTAGGTCCACTGACCATCTTCAGTGTTATCCCGAGAAAGGTTTATGTGACAAACACATGCTGAAAACCTGTGTTTTAATTGTTTTTTGTAGTTTTCCGGATTCAATATGCCTGCGGTGCAGCCCGCCAAGCTGCAGCTTTGAATTGCTTACCACCTGCAGCTGCCTGCAAGCCAGAGCCAGGACTTTCCTGCTTCAGACTCCCTGCTGGGTTTGGTAAGTCTGATACCCTGGACTGTGCCCCACAGACTGACCCCATACAATTGAATGGGTCCATTTTTAACGTCCGTCTCTCAGAAAGGCATCAGTGAAAAAACGTCCATTTTATGTCCGTTTTTAACGGACGTTTTTTTCACTGTCGTGTGCATGTAGACTTATTTGGGATAAAAGTATTTTGTTTATTAGAAATAAAATAATCATAAAATGTACATACTATGTGGGGTAGATTTGTGTATGTAGAAATATTGCGTATTAGTTTGTGTGTATGGGTATTGGGAGGTGAGTATAGGTCTGATATAGGTGGACTGGTACTAAGTGAAATATGTGATTGGAGTGCTTGTGAGGTGGTAGGTGCTGGTTAGAGTACCAGATTAAGTAGGTGATTGGTGTTTGAAAAGGCTTTAAAATGAAACTGTAAAAATATCAATAAAGTAGCGTGTGAGCTGGATGTATCCAGAAAATATTGTCATATATAATATAAATAGGGGGGCTTTCACATAAGCAAAACGCGTACTTTCTGGCGTACAAATCCGTCGGTTGGTCTCTACGCCGGAAAGAAACTGATTAGGATTATCCCCATGCATTCTGAATGGAGAGAAATCCGTTCAGGATGCATCAGGATGTCTTTAGTTCAGTATTGTAACTTTTTTTGGACGTTGACAAAACCGCAGCATTTTGCGGATTTGTCTCCGTCCAAAAATCCGGAAGACTTGCCGTAACGCCGGATCCGGAATTAATGCCCATTGAATTGCATTAATCCGGATCCAGAATTAAGCTAAACGTCGTTGTGGCGCATCGCCGGATCCGACATTTAGCTCTGCGCATGCGCAGCAGCAGTTCCGATTGGGGCCCCAGTGTAAGCTGGAGCTCCAATCGGTTACCATGGCAGCCAGGACGCTACTGAAGTCCTGGATGCCATTATAAGTACTCCGCAGCAGTGTACTTACCTGCGCTGCGGCCCCCAGGCACTCCTTCATGACGTCATAGGTCCAGGTGGCGCATTGATCTATGCACCGCGGGGACCTGTGATGTCATGAAGGAGCGCCTGGTGGCCACAGCACAGGTAAGTACACTGCTGCGGAGTACCATGGCAGCCAGGACTTTAGTCGCAACCTGGCTGCCATGGTAACCTGAAAGCATTTCGAAGATTGATCAGGATCCTGATCAGTCTTCAAATGCTTTCAGGCGACTTGTGTTCTGACGGATCCGGCGGGACGGAAGTGCCTGCTGGATCCTCAGAACGCAAGTGTGAAAGCACCCTAAATCTGTGATTTATACATAGTCTATAGTTGTAAAAAAACAGTTGGTAAGTTTCCTTGTGTTAAAAAAATGCCGTTATGGTAAAGTTGTATCCATAAAAACAAGTAGATAGCAAACAGAGTTCCTTTTGTAAAAGGGTATAGCCGTTTAGAGCCTAGAAATATCTTAATATATGCAGAGCAGTCTATTAAAGGGGTCCTCCGTTATTTAAGGTCTTAATTCATATATACAGTATCTGTCTTGTATAGTAGTTGATATTTAGAGTAAAGCTAATAGGCTGCACGGTGCTGTAGGAGAGTAAGGAGCGGTGCTATGAGCCTAGGCGCGGCGTCCCGTCCCGAGCTGTAGTCTGTGCTGGCCTTCGGCAGATGTTCCTTGAGGTCCTGTTGTGGAAATCTCGGCATCGCTCGTGGCTCTCCAGCGCAGTTCGTGCACTTGCTTGTGTGACGCTGTGAGTGTCAAGGGGTCACGTGATCGGGATCCTGCCGGTGGTTTGCAATACAATGTTTCAGTCTCGGGAGCGCTTCTCAATGTTTAGTTTCTTTGGCTTTTGGCTAGTATGCTTAGATATTAGTGGTAGCAATCCTCTGCATGCTTGAACGCGTTTCGGGAAAATCTCTCTTCATCAGTAAGCCAGTGTATGGTGGCATTATCCAGTCACTGTATGGAGGTGTTATCCAGTGTATGGCAGTGTTATCCAGTCACTTTATGGTGGCTTTATAAATGTTTTTTTTTTCAAAGCAAACTCTGATTTCTTTCAACATATTTTTGGTTATATGGCAAAAAATATTATTGCTTCTGGAAGGGGGGGATTTGGGTTTGGTGACACCATTATCTACTGCACTGGATGACACCAGCCCTAGCAACGCCACTGTATGCTTATGCTGTGCTGTGGAGTCTAGTACCCTTCATTGTGGTAAGGCCACGTTTTCTCCCTCCAGCTACCAGCCATGCTGAGGGCAGAGTGAGGCACTGGGATATGAAGGGGATGGTATGGCAATGTTGTGTGGGAGACAGGCATTGAAAGCCTGAAGCCCCACCTGGAGTCCTCCTAAAGTAGTGTTTGGTAGTATTGCATGCAGAATTGTCCAAACTATTCCAAAAGTTCCAAACTGCAGATTTTTTGCCTTCTCACATCCCAGGAAAAAAGGAATACAATGAGATAAAAAATTTATGCAAAAGTGGTAGCCATAAAAACAGATCATGGTGCATCAAATGAGTCCTTATACAGCCTTTAAAGTTGTTGAATAATAATCATTAAATTAGTTATCCCCGATCCACAGGATAGGGGATAGCAAGCTGATTGGTGTTGATATAACCACTGGGATCCCCTTAGATGTTGAGAATGGAAGACAATTGTTCCTGATGGAATTCAGTGACAGTGCACATGTGCAGCCAGCAATCAGTTCATTCTCTATAGGGTCTCCAAACAGCTGAGCTCATAATTTGCCACTCCATAGGCGACAATTTTCGTGATTAGTGAAAGCTCCAGCGGTCCAACCCCCAACAATTATGGCTACTTTCAGACTGGTGTTTCTAGGTCTGTTTGTGAGATCCGTTTCAAGGATCTCACAAGCGGTCCAAAACGGATCAGTTTAGCTCCTATGCATTCAGAATGGATGCATATCCGTTCAAAATGCTTTGGCTTGGTTCTGTACCGCCTCCGTTCCATTCTAGAGGCTGCTTGCAGCGTTTTGGTGTCCGCCTGGCATTGCAGAGCCAAACGGATCTGTCCTGACTTACAATATAAGTCAATAGGGACGGATATGTTTGCATTGACACAATATGATGCAATTGTCAACGGATCTGTCCCCATTGACTTTCAATGGGGGTCAGAACGGATCAGTTTCTGACTTTAACTTTTTTGACAAGATAATAAAAAGGATCCGTTCTGAACGGATGCATTTGTTTGTATTATCAGTGCGGATCCGTCTGTACAAGTACAGGACGGATCCGCACAAAACGTGAGTCTGTAAGTAACCTAACTTGTTATCCTTTATCCTGTGGTAAGGTCAGGGCCGATGCCACCTTTGCAGTAGATTGATTCATTCTGAGCAATGTCTGGACCACCACTCCATAAAAGTGACTCCATCTAAGAAACTACACCCCTCAAGGTATTCAAAACCAGTTTGACAAACTTTGTTAACCCTTTAGGTGTTCCACAAGAGTTATTGGCAAATGGATATGAAATTTCCGAATTTCTATTTTTTGTTACCTTGTCTCAAAAAAAGTGTAATATAGAGCAACCAAAAATCATGTTTACCCTAGAATAGTACCAACAAAACTGACACCTTATCCCGTAGTTTCCAAAATGGGGTCACTTTTTTGGAGTTTCTACTGTAGGGGTGCATCAGGGGAGCTTCAAATGGGACATAGTGTCAAAAAACCAGTCCAGCAAAATCTGCCTTCCAAAAACCACATGGCGTTCCCTTCCTTCTGTGCCCTGCCGTTTGGCCATACAGCAGTTTACGACCACATATGGGGTGTTTCTGCAAACTACAGAATCAGGGCAATAAATGTTGAGTTTTGTTTGGCTGTTAACCCTTGCTTTGTTACTGGAAAAATGGATTAAAATGGAAAATTTTCAAAAAAATAGCTGTTTTGGGACTGTTTTTATTTTTTGTTATTTACATAGTTGAACTGACAGGTTAGATTAGGTGCTATTTCTATAGAGCAGGTTGTTACGGACGCGACAATACCAAATATGACTACTTTTTGGGGTTTTTTGTTTCAGTTTTACATAATAAAGCATTTTTGAAAATATTTTTTTTTTAGTGTCTCCACATTCTGAAAGCCATAGTTTTATTTTATTTTTTTTGGCGACTGTCTTATGTAGGGGCTCATTTTTTGCGGGATGAGATGGCGGTTTGATTGTCACTATCTTGGGGTGCATATGACATTTTGGTCGCTTGCTATTACACTTTTTGTGATATAAGGTGACAAAAATGGCTTTTGACACGGTATTTATTTTTTTTTTTTGCTGTGTTCAGCTGAGGGGTTAGGTCATGTGTTATTTTTATAGATCAGGTTGTGACGGACGTGGCGATACATAATATGTATACTTTTTATTTATTTATATAAGTTTTACACAATAATATCATTTTTTAAAACAAAAAAAAATCATGTTTTAGTGTCTCCATTTGAGAGCCATATATTTTTTTTTTTTGGGCGATTGTCCTATGTAGGGGCTCATTTTTGTGGGATGAGATGGCGGTTCGAATGGTACTATCTTGGGGTGCATATGACTTTTTGATCGCTTACTATTACACTTTTTGTGATGTAAGGTGACAAAAAATGGCTTGTTTGACAACGTTTTTATTTTTTATGTTTAAGGCGTTCATCTGAGGGGTTAGGTCATGTTATATTTTTATAGAGCAGGTCCTTACGGACGCGGCGATACATAATATGTATACCTTTTTTTATTTATTTTGGTTTTACACAATAATATCCTTTTTGAATAAAAAAAAAACATGTTTTAGTATCTCCATAGTCTGAGAGCCATATATTTTTCAGTTTTTAGGCAATTGTCTCAGGTTGGGTATCATTTTTGCGGGATGAGGTGACGGTTAGATTGGCACTATTTGGGGGGTCATATGACTTTTTGATCGCTTGCTATTACACTTTTTGTGATGTAAGGTGGCAAAAAAATTGCTTTTTGACAAGGTTTTTATTAATTTTTTTTTACAGTGTTTCCTTGAGGGGTTAGGTCATGAGATATTTTTATAGAGCAGATTCTTACGGACGTGGAGATACCCAATATGTCTACTTTTTAATTTTTTTTTACATTTAACACTAAAAAGCATTTTTGAAACAAAAAAAAATCATGTTTTAGTCTGAGAGGCATAGTTTTTTTTATTTTTTGGCCAATTGTTTTAGGTAGGGTCTCGTTTTTTGCGGGATGAGATGGCGGTTTGATTGGTACTATTTTGGGAGGCAAACGCCTTTTTGATCGCTTTGTATTACACTTTTAGTGATGTAAGGTGCCAAAAAATGGCTTATTTACACCATTTTTTGGTTTTTTTTTTTATGGCGTTCACCTGAGGAGTTCAGTCATGTGATATTTTTATATAGCAGGTTTTTACGGACCCGGCGATACCTAATATGTGTAGTGTATTTAATTTTTTTAATTTTTATTCAGTGATATGTGTTTTTTTTTTCATTTTTACTTTTTTTTTCACTTTTTCACATTTTTTTTGGACCCAGACCCACTTGGTTCTGAAAGATCCAGTGGATCTGGTGTCTGTATAATACAGTACAGTACACTATATAGTGCACTGTACTGTATTTTGTACTTTAGAAAGTCTGAATTGACCTTTAGCAAGTCTATTCAGACTTTCAGCACCATGGAGAGCAGGACACTTCTGAAAGCGTCCTGTCTCCATGGCAACCATCACCCGCTGCCATAACTGAGCAGTGGGTGATGGGGAGGGAGTGGAGCTCCCTCCCTCTGTGATCCCATACTGTTGGGGGGCTGCAAAGGCACAGCAGCCCCCCGATGGGAGAGGGAGGGAGCTCCCTCCCTGTTAACCCTTCCATACCGCGGTCCGTACGGACCGCGGTACGGAAAGGGTTAAATGGCTGGCATCTGATCAAGCACAGATGCCAGCCGTTTCTATCAGAGTGTCAGCAATGTGCTGGCACTCTGATAGAACCACTAGACACCTGGGATAGATTACAGAGGAGGCGGGCGGGGGATCGCAATCGCGATCCCGCCTGCCGCACCGCCCGCCTCCCGCCCGCCTCCCGCCGCCTGCAACCACCCCGCCTGCACCCCCGCCGCCATAATATGATTTTTATAGATCAGGTTGCCCCCCTGGGCATTGTAACAAGGTACCTGCTGAATGATTTCAGCAGGTACCTTGTTCCGATCACTGCCAGCTGAGCAGCAGTGATCGGAACAACTCATGACGTACCGGTACGTCATGTGTCCTTAAGGACTCGGGAAACATGCCGTACCGGTACGTCATGTGTCCTAAAGGGGTTAAAAGTCATAGCAACAATTTTCAATTTTTGTATGACATAAGGAAGCTTAGAGACATGGATAAGGAGCAACTCTTTAAGCGCTGTATGGAGCTACAAACCGTATTAACTGACAAACAGTCCAAGGATGAAGATATTGATGGAATGCAGCTGTATGAAGAGCTCCTTATTTTGGCTCCTGTTGTATCCAAGCATGAAACCAATTGACGTTCTGGGCTATGCCGTCAGGAATGGTTTTGCTCCAAATGTAGCAATAGCACTTTGAATACTGCTGACACTCCCCATCACAGTGGCTTCAGGTGAAAGAAGCTTCTCAAAACTAAAAATTATAAAAAATTATCTGCGGTCTTCAATGTCTCAAGAACGGCTGGTGGGTCTTGCCATGCTGTCTATTGAGAATGCCATTGCTCAAGATATTGATTTTGAAATATTGCTGAAGGAGTTTACCAATGCTAAAGCAATAAAAGTAAATTTTTTGTAGACCCTATAGCCTTGGTGAATTTATGCTTTTACAGCGTAAAGATCTCAGTGATTGGAACTTGCATTATTGATTTATTTGAGTTTGTACTGTTATGCACGGTTATGTTAGTTTGCACTTTGTTGTTTTGCACTATAATTTAATCACAATTTGCACTTTTGTACTTCACTTTATTGAGATTATTTTTATTTTTGTACTGTATTTGAGGTGTTAGAAATATGGGAATATTAGTCTTTAATATCTCTCCTGTCTCAAATAGTTTTTCATTTTTGGTTATTTATTTTACGATTCTATACTGTTTTAATATCGCTATTGATATTGTAATTTTTATGTTATGTTTGGAAATCTTGTTGGGACTTGATATATGTGCAATGCTGCTATGTTATGTTTTGCATATGAGAAAATGTTTACAATTAAAATGTTTTAATTAAATGTTCTATCTTACTATTTTTATTATTTGGTCGAAAGGCTGATTGGGGGGAGGGGAATTGTAACGGGACTGCTGCAGAATATCTTAAATTAGCTGGCGAAGTAAAATGTTGCATGCAACACTCATTAAAAAGGTGGCCAACAAAAAAGGGGCGGGTCAAAGGTCATGGTCAATAGGCGGAGTCAAGGGGATGGCAAAATTAGCTTTTGCCTAGGGTGGCAAAAATCCTTGCATTAGCCCTGGTTGGACATCAGTGCACTCAATCTCTTCCACTTCTGAGGCAGGGCTAGGTGGATGGCCCATGGAACCCCTGTCAGCAAAGTCAGCAAAAAGCAAAAGTGACTGATGCATGACTTGGGGCTCAGACTGCTTCACTGATGTGCAAGGGGGTCATGTGGAAGAGAGATGCCCATGGGCCACATGTGCTAATTCTGCACTTTCAGCAGGGGACCGGGTAGAAGACAATGTACAGGAACTGGAGGCACTGTCAGTCATCCAATCTAATACCACCTCTAATTGTTCTGGCTCTATTATTTGTACAGCGGTATTTGGCGCTACAAAATGACGGAATGTATTCACGCCTTCCTATGGCTAATGAAGAAGGAGTGGGTACATTCCAAAACACATCTGGTATATATTTTTAATATTTTTATTTGCATGCAAATATCTTTTATTAAAGAAGCCAGTGGAGGGACCAAATTGCACTTTAATTTGAAAGACTATCAGAAAACAAAGATATAATCACAGATGGCAGCAGAACATTACAGTGCTGCTTTCAGCATATTGCATTTGCTAAGTTGGATTTGAAGTGGCGAAGTACTGCTATCTGTAACCCGATACAATATATCAGCAGGGAAGACATTTAACTCGACATAGGTGCCAGCCAGACATAACCATCAAGTCACAAGCTGTGGATTATCAAGTAAGTGCAACAGTCATTAGATTGATACAAAGTTAGACAGTGTGAGATATAGTCTCTGGAGCAGGATGCTGAAAACACGTGACCAACAATATGGCCACATGACGATTACTCCATAGGCAACCACACGGCAGAATACTAGAAATACAAGACTGAATATTTATTAAACTATACAATATACTTATTAAGTGTGATGAATTCAGTATAAGGAGGAAAATCTAGTTGATGATTTTGGACTCGAATATAATCAATTTATTTATTATAATCAACTAGTAGAGATATTTCTAAACAGCAACAATAACAGCATCGATAAATTTATATTTGCTATAACAGGAAATATCTGTACGAGATTTATGAATTGATTTGTTTATTTTTTGCTATTTTTTTTTTATTGTTTTGTAAAATTTGTTTCTCTTCTCTGTGGATTACATGCAATCTTGTGGATCATTAATATGCATGAATATGTATGGTATATAATCATTCAGTGTATTGCTATGTATTAAATCAGGTCTCCTAGATAGACACAATAATTAATAGTTATAATTAAAATACAATAATTAACAGTTGCTAATATTATAAATGATACCAATGTAATACACTTAGTTTTTACCCTTTATTATTATTATTATTATTATTATTATTATTATTATTATTATTGATATTATTATTTATTTATTTTTTGAGTAATAAATTGCTATTTTAATTCAACTATACTACTGGAATATTTTATGTAAATATCCAGGCAGTTCCAATAAAAGTTGTGCCTATCCTTTGATAGTCCACCCTCATTTTGCCCATAGGAAGATCGGGTTAGACATCCCATCAACATATTTTTGTATTCTATTACAGTGTCACGGAGGCAAAGGAGGTATTTTGCACTCCAAAAAATGGGTTTATGCCTCCCACACTGACTAACTATTCTATCTCAGTGACACAGATGCAAAGGAGTTATTTTGAGTCCCAAAAAATGGGTTTCTCTCACCCACAGAATTAACAGCCTGATTAACTATTCTATTACAGTGTCACGGATGCAAATATGGTGTTTTGCTCACCAAAAATGGGTTTATGTCACAGACAGAATTAACAGACTGGTTAACTATTCCATTTTATTGTCACAAATGTAAAGGAGGTGTTTTGCGCCACCCAAAAATGGGTGTCACCGACAGAGTTAACAACCAGATTAAGTATTGTATTTCTGTGTCACGGGTGCAAAGGAGGTATATTGCGCCCCCAAATATTGTTATAGGTCACCCACAGAATTAACAGCCAGATTAAGTATTGTATTTCTGTGTCACAGATGCAAAGGAGGTGTTTTGCACACCATATGGCTATAGGTCACTCGCAGAATTAACAGCCAGATTAAGTATTGTATTTCGGTGTCACTGGTGCAAAGTAGGTTTATTGCACCGCATAAAAAAGCTATAAGTCACCCACAGATCTAACTGCCAGATTGAAAGCCTAAGGCCCCTTTCACATGGGCAGGTTTTCCGCGCGGGTGCAATGTGTGAGTTGGATGCATTGCACCCGCACTGAATCCGGACCCATTCATTTCTCTGGGGCTATGCACATGAGCGGTGATTTTCACGCATCACTTCTGCATTGTGTGAAAATCTCAGCATGCTCTATATTGTGCGTTTTTAACGCAACGCAGGCCCCATAGAAGTGAATGTGGCTGCAAGAAAATCGCAAGCATCCGCAATCAAGTGCGGATGCAGCGCGTTTTTTTTTTTTGGTTGCTAAGAGACAAGACCAGATCTTTATTATTTTCAATACAGAATGCTCAATAAAATGTGGATTAAGAGGTTAAAAATAAAAAAATGAACTCTCCTTATCCACTTGATCGCGTAGTTGCCGATCTCTTCTCTCTTCTTCAAGCATTAGCTGCTATCTAAAGGACCTGTGGTGATGTCACATCACATGGTCCAATCACATGGTCCATCACCATGGTGATGGACCATGTGATTGGACCATGTAATGAGCTCAGTGACGTCATCACAGGTCCTTTAGCCGACAGCTAATGAATGAAGAAGGGATCACAACTACGCAATCAAGTGGAAAAGGTGAGTTATTTTTTTTTTTTTTTAACCCCTTAATCCACATTTTACAAAGCATTCTGTATTAAGAATGCTATTATTTTCCCTTATAACTATGTTATAAGGGAAAATAATAAAATCTACAGAATACTCAACCCAAACCCGAACTTTAGTGATGAAGTTCGGGTCTGGGTACCAAACATGCCGATTTGTCCCACGCGCATGCAAAATGCATTAAAACTCTTTGCACTCGCGCAGGAAAAATTTTTCCCGCAACACACCAGCCTCTTATCCGGGCGTCAAACGTGACGCCCGTGTGAAAGAGGCCTAACACTGTCCCTCATTGCAGCTGCGTCCTGTCTCTACACTAGTTAGAGCAGAATGGTGGCGCAGGCATTTATGCAGGCCGGGTCACATGTTGCGCTGGTCAATCACAGCTATGTTAAAAATTGGCATGACTGTGATGGATTCAAAGTTCCCACAGCTTAAAAGCTTGTTGATTGGCTGTGCTGCAGCCTTTCAACAAGCTTTATTTATCATCTTAACACCGTACCTGAACACAGACTTCCACGGCAAAGTCTGTGTTCGGGTACCCAGACTCTGTAATGTTCGGTACGAACCCGAAAATTCCGGTTCAGGTTTGCTTATCCCTAGACATAACCACTTTAAGGAAACTACAAATTTGCACATCTGTTTCAGTAACTGCTAAATAATACTATGAGAAGCATGAACATGTGTGACATCTCTGTATTTATTCTATGCCAAAATATGATGCCCTGTGGTGTTCATGAAAACTTCCACTAACAAAAAGCAGCTCTTTCTCAGCCATATCCCATCCTTATATTATATAGTCAGCCATTCAATTGAATTTCTACCATGTTTCTCTCCTGCTACTGAGGAAAAACCTTCTCTCCAAATCCAAACTCACCTCCGGTGGATTTAACCCAATCATATCCCATTCTTAGTAGTCTTATTCCAACTTCATCGTATCTTTTCAAACTATCACTGACCATTGGTGTCTATGAAATGTGGAATCATTACACCAATCCTCATGAAGCCATCCTTAAACCTAATCTCACTACTCCCATTGTATCAAACCTCTTAGAATAACATGTCTCCATTAAACTGTCCTTTCACCTGTCATCCAACTTACTTTTTGACCAAGTACAATCTGACTTCTGAGTCTGACCCCAACACTCCACTAAAACCATCCTAATCAAAGTCAATAGTGATCTTATAGCAAAGTCATTAATGATCTACTAACACAAATGAAATTCCTTTGTGCTCGCCCTTCTTGAACTGTCTTTAGACTCAGTTAACCACTCCCTCTTACAAACTCTGTTCCCTTAGCATGACATATTTTGCCCTCTCCTAGATCTCCTCATACCTCACCAACTGAACGTTCAGTGTCTCAGCCTGACACATAATTTCTTCATCTTATCCTCTTTCTGTTGGTGTCTTTTGAGGCCCAATTTTGGGACTCCATCTATGCGTTATCTATATCTTTTGTCTGAGACGTAGAGTCCCATGGCTTTCATTACCATTTTTATGCTGATGACTATGAAATTTATGTCTCTGGGCCACATGTTTCATCTCTGCTATCCAGAATTCTAGAATGTCTATCAACTATATTGTCCTTTTCTCCTCTTGCTTTATAAAGCTTAACAAGGAGAAAACAGACTTAATCATCTTTCCCCCATCTCACTCTTCCCCTCCACCAGAACTATAAATCAAAGTTACTGCTTCTACATTTTTCCCAGTCTTACAAGTCCACTGCCTTGGGATAACATTTAATTTTGCCTTGTCCATTAAACCAGAACATCATATCCCTCCTACTGCTTCCAACTAAATAAACATTTCTTGTAACTGCTCTTTCTTCAACCTTGAGTCAATACAAATCCTAATGCATGTCCTTATCATCCTCTGAGTAGGCACAACATCTTTATCTAGGGCGTCCTATTTAGCACTCTTGAGCCCTTCCTAATCATCCTTAACTCTGCTGTCCAGTTAATCCAACCTTCCCCTCATTTTCCTTCACCGCTCCTCCTTGCCAGTCCCTTCACTGGCCATCAATTGCCAAGTGAAATTCAGTTCAAAATATTAACGACTTGGATGGCTCTCTACAACTTGTCCCCCCCATAAATCTCTGACTTAGTCTCCCGATATATCCCTAAATTTTTCTCCAATCCTTAGCTCTTTCCTCTCTTCTGTTCCTCACACAATCAGCTCCAACATCTCTCACATGCAACCCCCATACTCTTGAATTTTAGGCACCGGAACATCAAACTTTCTCCCACAATTCAAACCTTCAAAAACAACCAGAAAATCCAAAGCTTCAGGAAAGCCTGCAATATACAATTACCCTACTGCCACTATTCTATCATCTGAACAGATTCTTCCTTCCCCCATTTTCTTCTGCCATCCAGTTTATGCACATTTATTGTACTTGTTTTTGTATTGTATTATACTTTGTCTCTGCACCATCCAGCTGTAGTTTCTCCTGGTAATAATAACAGCTAAGATACTGGTGGATGATCTAGGAAGCTCTGGAATGGGAGCAGCAGGGATCAGTAAATTGAGTATTACTTATTTTACTTCTTTACCCTATTCTGAGAGTGAATTATGTCAACTTTATAAATGAATGAGTGTTATAAATAAAAAAGTCCAATATATAAAACAGAGACTGTGCCTTGATTACTGTAATCCAAATGATTGATTACTTTTAATTATAAATCTGCTCTACTCCATATTGACTAACCATTATTTCCCATATGTTAAAGATATCCATATAGAATTGTATATTTTATTGTCTGGTAAGAGACAACAATTCCATAATGTTAATGTCTATTGATAAATTGCAAATAAATTTGTTAGTTATAATCTTTTCATGACTCCCGTTACAAACAGATGCTTAACAGTCAAAAAAAAACAAAAAAAAAAAACAACTAAAACGTTTTACTATTCAGACCGAAGCAGAATTTCCTCGTGCCTTCAGCGTTGCAGATATCTGTTGAAAAGCCTGTTGTGTAAAACTAGAAAAAATGTGGGCCAAATTGACGTTCTGCGGTGCTGTGATATATTGCAAAGCTCTGTTTACAGCTCTGTAATTCTAGCAAATCTGTCTTGTTAGGGTGCAAGTGCTATTTGATACAGGCATTAACAAGAAAATATTTCTACGTTTTATTTTCCCTTGTGCGGCGCAGTTATATGTTCTAATGAATTTTTTGGCTTGTACTAGTGGGGAAAAAAGGGCTTATTAGCCATTGTGTGGTAAAGGGCCACAATTACAGCCCTTTTTGTCGTGTATTAGTGTCAAAAGTAAAATATATTTGCTGCTCAGCATTGCACAGCATTGCAAAGCCCTTTTTCTGTGTAATAGTGGAAAAAGGAAAAGTTAGCAGTTAACAGTTAGCAAAAGTTGCAGTTATCTGTTCTAAAGGCCTTTTTTGCGTGTATTAGTGTAAAGTAGAACAAAATTTAGGCATAATTGACGTTCTGCGGTGTAGTGATATATTGTAAAGCCCGGTTTTCAGTGCATTAGTGGCAAAATTAAAATATATTCGCCGTCCAGCATTGTACTTCTCTGTTAAAAAGCCTGTTGTGCAAAAGTAGAACAAAATTTAGGCACAATTGCCATTCTGCGGCGCAGTGATATATTCGGAAGCCCTGTTTTCAATGTATTAGTGGTGAAATAAAAATATATTTGCCATCCAGCATTTCATATATCTGTTGAAAAGCCTGTTGTGTAAAACTAGAATTTTTTTTTGGGTCTAATTGACGTTCTGCAGTGTAGTGATATATTCTGAAGCACTGTTTTCAGTGTATTAGTGGCAAAATAAAAATATATTCGCCGTCCGGCGTTGTACTTCTCTGTTAAAAAGCCTGTTGTGCAAAAGTAGAACAAAATGTAAGCACAATTGTCGTTCTGCGGTGCAGTGATATATTCTGAAGCCCGGTTTTCAATGTATTAGTGGCAAAATAAAAATATGCTTGTCGTCCAGCTTTGCATATATCTGTTGAAAAGCCTGTTGTGTAAAAGTAGAGCAAAACGTGGGCCAAAATGACGTTCTGCGGTGCAATGATATTATAGTGAAGCTCAGTTTGCCATGTATTAGTGGCAAAATAAAAATGTATTCGCCGTCCAGCATTGCATATATCTGTTGAAAATCCTGTTGTGTAAAAGTAGAACAAAATTTGGGCCAAAATGACGTTCTGCGGTGCAGTGATATATTCTGAAGCCCTGTTTTCAGTGTATTAGTGGCGAAATAAAAATGTATTCGCCGTCCAGCGTTGCACTTCTCTGTTGAAAAGCCTGTTGTGTAAAAGTAGAGCAAAATTTGGGCCTAATTGACATTCTGCGGTGCATTGATATTATTGTGGAGCTCAGTTTGCCGTGTATAAGCGGCGAAATAAAAATATATTCGCCATCCAGCATTGCAGATATCTGTTGAAAAGCCTGTTGTGTAAAACTAGAAAAAAATTTGGGCCAAATTGATGTTCTGCGGTGCTGTGATATATTGCAAAGCCCTGTTTTCAGTGTATTAATAGTGAAATAAAAATATATTTGCCGTCCAGCATTGCATATATCTGTTGAAAAGCCTGTTGTGTAAAAGTAGAACAAAATTTGGGGCTAATTGCCGCTCAGCGGTGCTGTGACATATTCTGAAGCAGAGTTTGCTGTGTATTAGTGGCGAAATAAAAAATATTTAATCTAACATTGGATTATTTGATCTAACAGTATGTCAAACAAAACAATAGCTGCTCTCAGGGAGACCAGCCACAATAACACAGTGGAGCCTCAGTTAAGTGTCTCAACACAGCAATCCAAAGTGCAAAGCAAAATGGGAAACAGTAATATGCAAAATAAATGTGGAGCCCCAGTATTGGGTCTACAACACAACCAGTGCAAAGGGGTGTCTCCCTGAGAGCAGCTATTGTTTTGTTTGAGTAGTCTCCGAGGCATTGCTCCCGGTTAGCCAGAATCCTACTCCACACTGATGAGGGGCAACACCCCAAAACAGCTGTCTGTGGATGGATAACTGGCTTAGGTTTTCCCCGTCACATCCTTAAAGCTTGTAAAAAAGCGGGATCTTGACATAGGGGCCACTTGATATGGTGGTTTTGGTGATCTCTGTGCTGGAGACACCCTTTTGCACCGGTTTTCCTTCCTTTGAGGGATATCTGGCCAAGAGTCGGCAGGTTCCTCTGACATGACGCTTAGCCTCCACGTTGCCATGCTGTTGGTCATGCGTCAATGTCCGCATCTACCTCCTCATCCTCCACCGTGTCCTCAGCCTTCACTGCAGGGACAATTCACAGGGGCCCTCCAGCATACTACATGTGCAGGGCACAGCGGTGTCACGCTGTTCTACACCTCGTTTCCCCGGGCAAACAGAGTCATGCAGGGGAGGAACTACTTTGTGTCCTGCGTCAAGAAATCGAATCCTGGCTTTCTCCGTGACAACTGCAAATCGGAACCATGGTGACCGACAAATGGAATAACATTGTGTCGGTGCTGCGTCAAGGAGGACTGAGCCATACATGGTCCACGTGTTCAATCTGGTTGTCAAGCAGTTCCTGAAGTCTTCCACCCATCTGCAAAACATCCTAATAATGGCCAGGAAACTATGCGTGCACTTCAGCCACTCGTACACCGCAAAGCACACCCTCCTTGAGCTGCAGCGGTAGAACTGCATCCTCCAACATAGGTTGATATGTGACGTTACCTGAACATTTTCATAAAATTTCTGGTTCGAGTTCGGTGTTCGGCCATATATTAAAGCTTGTTGAAAGGCTGCAGTGCAGCCAATCAACAAGCGTTTAAAATGTGTGCCCTTAGAAGCCATCACAGCCATGCCTAATAATGGCATGGCTGTGATTGGCCAAGTGCAGCATGTGACCCCAACCTCTCTATAAGCTGGAGTCACGTAGCACCGCACGTCACTCAGCTCTTACTAGTGTAGGGATAGGATACTTCTTCTGTGAGGGAGAGAATAGGAAAGAATCTGATATCAGAACTTGTTGTTAACTCAGCGATCTTCAGCGATTTATTTATTTATTTTATGGGTGCAATGCAACTTTTTTTTTACCCTGCCCTGAGCCTAGTGACACAAAAAAATAAGTTTTATCCATCTGTTAGTTAGGTTGGTGTTGGTGACCATTTTGTGCAAGTGTAGTGCATATGTGCCAAGGACAATAATTTAATCCTGTTCTTTTAGTTCAGTGGGCAACATATACCCATTTTTTAACTGCATCTGCACTGCATATGTGCCAGTGGAAGGGAAAATGATAAAGGTAATCCATCTGTGAGTTCAGGGACCCAGGGGGTGACATATTCACATTTTTTTTTCAGTAAAAAACCCATGTGAGTGTAATAAATTCAGTAAATCCATCTGTTAGATTGTGGGTGGACATTTCCACAGTTATCAGGCTAGTCATTAACAAGTGGCTTGGAGGTTGTGTTCCTGCTGCAGTAAATTCGGTGGCATTTAGATTGCAGGGTGATCTGTACCCGAACTTCCAGGTGTTTGCTCAACTCTAGTGAAACCGACTATACGAACAGAGAAAGGCCATAAACAATTTCTTAATGATCCAAGCGGACAGGAGTACTCCCCTGTGTAACTTTGATGTCAGCCAGTGGAAGTTCATTCATGACACCTGCCATCTGTTCAGGCCCTTTGAGGATGCCACGCTATTTGTCATTCACCAGGACTACGGGATGAACAATGTCATTCCATTGCTTCATGTCCTGGAACAGATGCTGGTAAATCTGGCTGATCAGGGGACTGGAGACATGGCGCCTAGATCTCAAGGCCACATGAGCCCTGTGGGGGCTGAACTGGAGGAGGAGGACATTGGAGCACAAGCAATGTGTAGCGAAACAGGTGGTTTTTCTACACAGGTGACAGGAGAGAAGGAGCAGCCAGAGGAGCTACAGGGTGATAAGGAAGATGAGGCAGAGGACCCAGACACAACGTGGCAGTATGCAGTGTAGATGGAGGGAGGGAGTCCCTCCGAGTCACTTGCACAAATGGCCCAATGTATGCTTGCGTAGTGACAGCCGAATTGTCACCATTCGGCAGAGGGATGACTTCTGGCTCTTCACTTTGTTGAACCCTCGCCAGTGGTCCAAAATTGGGGCCTTTTTTACACCCCAAACTGAACTACTATAGAGACATCCTATGTAGTCAGTTGGACTCTGCCTATCTGCGCCATTGTCCACCCTCTCACAGGTCTGACCAGGGGACCCTCTGCGCTCACATTCCACTGCCATGGCTGCTGGGGAGAAGTGGGGTGACAGGAGCAATACCAGCTCCATCAGCAGCAGCCCTGAGTCTAGAGTCGCTGATGAGCAGCTTTCTGCACCTGCATAGTGAAGAAAGTACTCACCAGCAGCAGCAGGTAGACCTGGAGCAGGACCTGAACCAGCAGGTGGTGGCATACTTGGACAGCACCCTGCCACCCCACAGTGAAGATCCACTGGACTATTGGACAGCCAAACTGCATTTGTTGGCCACGACTGGCAGAGTTTACCCTGGAAAAGCTGTCCTGCCCAGCCAGTAGTGTGGAATCAGAGCGGGTGTTTAGTGCGGCGGGAGCCATAGTAACCCCAAGAAAAACTCACCTGTCCACCCAAAATATGGAGAGACTGACCTTTGTCAAGATGTATCAGGCGTGGATCAGCCAGGATTTCCACCCACCAATGCCTGATGCATCAGACTAGATCATCCATGCTGCCTCACTCAAACCTTGACAACAGAGACCGGTTTCTTCTATCTGCCTCAGCTACTATTTTGATGCTGCCACCCGCCTGATGCCACACATCTGATTTAAAGTGCTCCTTCTTACACCCACCATCGTCAGCAAGTACTGTTATTGCCACCCCTCTCCACACCCTGTCGTCGTTCCACTCTGTTGTCTCCTTCTGATGCTGCCACCACCTCCACACTCTGTCATCTTGCCACTCTATGGCCTCCTCCCGATGCTGCGGCTGCCACCTCCTCCACACTCTGTCGTTGTGGCCTCCTGATGCTACTGTCACCTCCATACTCTGTCATTGTGCCACTCTGTGACCTGCTGCTGCCGCCACCTCCACACTCTGTTATTGTGCCACTCTGTGGTCTCCTCATGCTGCTTCCACCTCACCACTATGTCATAGGGCCACTTTGTGGACTTCTCATGCTGTTACCACACTCATCACTTCATGACTGGCACTATTTTGCCTTTTTGGCTTGGCTGCCATCTTTTATTTGACCCTTTTTCTGATCTGTCAGAAGGAAGGAAAAATGAGACGCACAAACTGATCATCTCTAGTTTTTACATGCATTTTATCATCAAAATTCAGTTTTCCATGTTTTTACACAAAAAGAATGAAATAAGTAATTTGAGGATCATTTTCTTCAGATAACATATGTCCCTCCTGAATTTAATATGGGTGTATAACTCAGAATGGTTGCTTATAAACTTCATTAGAGGTATTTGCCCTTTCCAACCTTATCATAATACATAAGTTAGCAGGCGGCTCTACATGATGGTAGATGACCTGCTAGTTCTAGGATTTTACATCTATACCTGAGCAACAGTGAACACGATTGACCAAGACTGACTAAATCTACAAACTTTAGTCTACAAGCTCCAGAATTCTTTGTATTTGTAACTTTGATCTCATTGAAAAAGGGCATTTAGGAAAACTGAAACAAAATGTAAAAAAGAAAGGCATTATGTAGTTCTGAAATTAAAACCATTAACCCCTTAGTGACCACCCATACGTGTTTTTACGGCGGTCACTAAGGGGCCTTAGGCTGGGCCGCCGCGTTTTTACGGCGGCCCAGTCCAAGCGCTGCACGGCTCCCCCGTGCAGCAGGGAGCACAGACCCGGCTCTCACATGAGAGCCGGGGCCCTGCTCTAACAGCCCGAACCGGCAGGAGTGCCGATCTGGGCTGTTTAACACTTTACATGCCGGGCGCAATGGCGCCCGCTGCATGTAAAGTGGTAACAGAGGGAGCGGACTCCCTCTGTCTCCCATCAGCACCCCGCAAATGCGATTGCGGGGTGCTGATGTGCTGGGAAGCTTACCTAGCTTCCGATCAGGGCCCCGAGCCTGTCTTCCGGCATCTCCAGCAGACTGTGCCTCTCTGGCGCAGCCTGCTGGTCAATGTTGGAATAGCATTGCTATTAAAATGTAATGCATTATAGACATAATGCATTGCATTTTAAAAGCAATCAAAATATTGTATATTATAGTCCCCTTGTGGGACTATTAAGTAGTAAAAACAAAATAAAAAAAATACACATTTATTAAATAAAAAAAATTCCATAAAATAAAAATATATGCTTTTTTTTCCATTGAAAATACGCTTTTCAATGAAAAAAATTGCAAAAAGAAAATATCCCCCATATGTTTGGTATTGCCGCGTCCGTAACGACCCGGACTAAATACATATTACATAAATTATAGTGAACGCCGTAAAAAATAAATAAAAAAAAAAAAGACTGAATTTCTAATTTATTCTTAGTTTCCACCGAAAAAAAAACGTAATAACAAGCGATCAAAAAGCGGCATTTGCTCCAAATTGATACCAATGAAAAATACAAGTCTTCTCTCAAAAATAAAGCCCTCAATCAACTCCATAGAATAAAAAATAAAAAAGTCATGGGTCTTGGGAAGTGGCAATGCAAAATAATTTTTTGGGTTAATAAAAGGGGTTTTATTGCAAAAAAAAGTAGTAAAACGTAAAAAAAATTATAAGTATTTAGTATCACTGTAATCGTACTGACCCAGAGAATAAATATATTATGTTATTTGTACTGAAAAATGAACGCCCTAAAATTTATAATGTAAAAACGCAGTGGCAGTATTGCCATTTTTCCCCATCTCCCTCCCAGAAAGAGTTAATAAAAGTTAATCAGAAAGTTACATGTACCCCAAAATGGTGCCATTAAAAACTACATCTTGTCCCGTAAAAAACAAGCCCTCATAAAGCTATATAGACGAAAAAATAAAAAAGTTATAGCTCTTGGAACGAGACCATGAAAAAAGGAAGTAAAACGCTTGGTCATAAAGGCCCAAACAGGCTTGGTCACTAAGGGGTTAAACTTTATATTTGGGAAAGTACAGTATATACCACATGCAAAAGGGCCAGGAAGCAAATAGATTGTAAATATTCCTACTGCTACAATACCTTGGCCATGAGAATTCTCAGATGTTCAATGTTCAGAAAAAATAGATTGACCTATTTTTTAAGGTAGAGGATCTTCTGCAAAAATTCTGATTATAATTTGGTTTACTGTAAATAGTGCTGTTGCTGTTTTTCACATTAGTATTCAAACTATGAACAGATATGATTTGCTTTCCCAGTTTGTCTATAAATATATTGGCATTGTCCATTTTTTTTGCTCAGTCAGGATAAAAAAAAATAAAAAAAAATGTTACCGTCCCTGGATTTTAATAGCAAGTATCATTTTGTCATGATTAGAAAGAATCTGAGGTGAGAATAAAACATTAAGGTTTTTCTATCAACACAATGCAAAATGTGCATAACTGAGCATAATAGATGCTTAAAATACAGGATCTGTTTGTTTTGTGCGATTTTATTTATTTATTTATTTTTTTCTGTTCTTCTGATGGATCAGAACAATGGAAAACAAAACTGTGATGTGAACCTGGCCTTCGTTTAAAATATCACAAAAAAGTATTTTCATCCCTATAATGATAAACTGCATAATGAACACATTATGATGATTGGTAAATGGAGCATTTATCTTGTTTATTTAGGCCTCTTTAACAAGGGCGTTGCGTGTGAGGGCCGGTTAGGATGCGGGTGCATGGCGGGAAAATCGTGCAAGTGCTCACGCAATTTCAGTAATTTTTTTTACTGTGATTGAGTTGTTCAGTTTTTTTCCGCGCGAGTGCAATGCATTTTGCATGCACATGAGTTAAAACAGAATGTGGTACCCAGAGCCGAACCCGGACTTGAAGTTCGGGTTTGGGATCGTGTGTTCTGTATATTTTAAGAAGAAGAAGAAAGAAGATGAGCCCGGCTGCGCGATCAAGTGGATGAGGTGAGTCAATTATTTTTTTTTTTAACCCCACAATGGATCTTTTACTTAGCATTCTAAATGAAAGAATGCTATTATTTTCCATTATAACCATGTTATAATGGAAAATAGTAAAGTAAATGGGGTCCCAGGTAACTCATCCCTCGTCGCCTTAGCAACCATGCGTGAAAAACGCACCGCATCCGCACTTGCTTGCGGATGCTTGCCATTTTCACACAGCACCATTCATTTCTATGGGGCCTGTGTTGTGTGAAAAATGCAGAATATAGAACATGTTGCGATTTTCACGCAACGCACAAGTGATGCGTCAAAATCACCGTTCATGTACACAGACCCATTGAAGCGAATGGGTCCAGATTCAGTGCGGGTGCAATGCGTTCACCTCACGAATGGCACCCGTGTGGAATTCTCGCCCGTGTGAAAGGGGCCTTAGTGTTATGCCTATGAAGAAAATAGTTTTTTTAAGCACAGAAAATTCAACCCTTCCAACAAAGCAGGTCAGTAGTGTCATGGTAACTCTTCTGCCTGCCATGTGGAAGGTCTGGGGTTTAAATCCTGATTAAAATCTGTTAAGTAATTTATTTGGTAAAACTATGCGCTGGAAGAGTGTCCCTCCCCCAGTGCAGCTTTATTAGTATTCAGTGAAACACTGGCTTGGAGAGGAAGGAAAATCTGAGAGCTGATGCAACAAACACTCCACTTGAGAATTGTGCTGGGATGTTAACACCAGGTTGATGTCACAGATTACGCTGGAGGAGTCTAAATGCATTCAGAACTTCATCATATGATTTCTATACTACAATAAAAGTTTAATGCTGGAGTCATTTATTATTATTATTATTATTATTATTATTATTATTATTTTTTTTTAATTATTATTATTTAACCTAAAATCTCTTTACCAACACCGACCAATAATCACTCCCCATGGCCATGACAAGCATGACTATAAATGTGATGAGAACCCCAATCCATAGTCAAATATATGAATAAACACTACTTACTGCCACAATACATTTTATTTTGAATTCTTTATTTAGATTTTCAATTGTATTTTAAAGCAGACAAAACTATCATGTATGGGACAAAGTTATGTCGTGATTGGCTCTTATGTGGCCTAGTAATGATTCTAGACAAATAATGAAAATCAAGGGGGAGAGGTGGCACCCTTGTCTCGTACCATTTCGTATCACTGAAAATTGACAGTTCACCTTGACTGATGCTGAAGGGTTCCAGTATAAGTCGTGAATGGGAGCCATCAGTGCCTACCCCAGCCCCACATGACCTAGTGTTTCAAACATGAAGGCTCAGTCAACTCTGTCAAACTCCTTGTTGGAATCAGTGGAGAGAAGGAACATGGGGAGTTAAGATATAATTGCATGGTATATCATATTTATAGCCCTAGTGGAATTGAGGTGTCCCTCAAGGCCATGAAGCCATTCTGGTCTTAGTGGATGAGTTGTTGCATGTGTGGGATGAGGCTGGTAGCCAGAATCTTGGAGAATAGTTTTAAATCAACATTTATAAGAGAAATGGGTCGGTAGCTTTGACATTGAGATGGGTCCTTTCCTTCCTTGGGAATGACTGTGATGTGAGCCCGGAGTGTATCGGGAGGTAAGGTGCGAATTGAAGGCGGACAGAAACTGCGGGGACAGGATGTTGATAAAGGTTTTATAATATATTAAGGGCAGGCAACCCGGGCCGGGGGCTTTGCCCATCTGCGAATCCTTGATAGCTAAGGCTAGTTCAGCAGTAGATAGAGGAGATTCTAGTGCGGTGATTGCTTCTGTCGATAGGAGGCCTAAGCCCAAGGATGACAGGTATGCACTGATAGATTGGATATGAGCTCTGAGCCAGGGGATATTGTAAGTTATACAAGGATTGATAGTACGATCTAAAGGCTTTGGCTATCTTTTGGGGAAAGGTTACACTCTGGCCAGAACTATTGGAAAGAAAGGGTACATAGGAGTGTACCCTGGTCTTACTTAGTGCCCTCACTAGGGTCCTGCCGGGTTTATTCACGTGTTTATAGTAGTGTCTGTGGCATTTAACCAAGGTTGCTTTCACCCTAGACATGCACAAGGATCGAATCTGCTCTCTTAATTGTTCCAGTTCAGCTCCCATGTGTCTTTCCAGTGTAGACTTGTGGCATTGTTCTAGGTCGTGTATTCTAGTGATGAGTCCAGATAACACTGCCGCCCGTTCTTTTTTTTATTCAAATTCCCAGCTTAATGAATGTGCCCCTAATATAGCATTTGTGTGCCACCTTACAGTAAGTAAGGCCTAATCAGAAAAGGTAATGAGGTCCATCTGTGCTCCAGTTAGCTGTTCTAACCTGGTGTGGTGTAGGAGGAAGTAATACAATCTGGAATATGAGTTCTGGGGATTAGAGTAAAATATGTAGCCTTGATCTGTTGGATGTAAAAGACTCCATGTATCTAGTAGTTGGTGGGCATGAAGTAGTTCCATCAGTCTGGACTGTGTGGAATGAGGTAGGTACGATTGACCTTTAGATGAGTCAATAGCAGGATCTATGGTAAGGTTTAGGATCCCCCCCCACCCCTAGTACCAGGACACCGTCCATGAATTCTTCCAGGGCCTTCAGTGTTCTGTCTAGAAACCGGACCTTTCCTATGTTTGGTCCATATATTGTTGCTAGAGTAGTCACTGTGCCAGCCAGCCTATCTTTCACGAAGATGTATCTACCCGCTCCATTAATGTGGATGTCAATCGGTTCCCAAGAAACAGAGTTGGAAATGAGGATGTTACCATAATTGTTAATTTATGCCTACTCTTGGCTCCTGGACTAGATCACTCTAAAACGTAACTTTTATTTACTCTACTAACTATTAGCACTAACTCTATTAAAATTACTGACCGCTCACCTGACTAGTTTTCTCTATCGCTAAGTATTGCGGAGTTGTACTCCGCTACAATTGAGGGGGAGAGTCGCGCGTACTATCTCCCCTACACTGATTTAGTGAAGACGGGTGTAGCGGTCACTATGTTAAAATCACTGCACACTACCCCCCGACATGTTTCGCCCGTGAAGGCGTCCTCAGGGGTATCGAGGACACCTTCACAGGCGAAACATGTCTGAACGAAAATGCGTCTCCTGTATAAATGCAATATGTGCTGTTTTTACCCACAAAAGTTTTAGAAGGGAGGATCTTTTTTCTTGAATGTTCAGGCCCTGGACATTAAGAAAAACTATTAATATATCTGACATGTTATAGGAAAAACTGAAAAAAAAGTGTGGGGGGGAGGATGGAGGTGGGGAGGAGGAGGAGAGGGACATCCTTGGACCAACCTTAAAACTAGAACTATTAACTTGGGGAAACCCTGGGCAGGTGGGTGAGTGTAAGAATGGAGGGACACAGTAGGATCACTGGCAACAGGAATTGGAAGGCTTCAGGAAGGTCCACCGGAGTGTGAATGCGTGGGGATAATGTGAATGGAGTAGCCCCAGCGATATGAGGCCCCCGCTTCTTTTGTGGCCTCCAACAGTGTGCGAACTAGTCTATGCATATAGAGGGTCAGGTGGGAGACGTCTGGTAGTATGGTAATTGGCATTCCTTCATGGAAAATCTCTCTTTTCTCCAAAGCCCACGGAGGATGTCTTCTTTCACCTTGTAAAAGTGTACACGACAGATTACATCACGAGGTTTATCTGGCTCATAGTTCCCTAGGCCCGACACTCATACTGTGTACTCTGTCTAATTCTATCTCAGTTCCCAGCGGCCTGTCTAATATTTTGTTAAAGATGATTACCACAGTGTCGTACAATAGGTCGCCAGGGACTGATTCTGGAATATTTTGGATTTAAAGATTGTTGCGGCGTCCCCTATTTTCCAGATCATTGAGATGGAGAGAAAAGTCCTTCAGTTGAGTAGTATGAGTGTCTATGGTTGGAGAGAAAGAGGACATTGCAGAAGCTGAGGTGCAGTATTGTTGTTCAAGTGAGGTAACTCTGTCAGAGATTGTATGGTCTCATTGACTGCCTGCAGGGCCTGGGCCTGTTTCATCTCTATACAGGCCACTTGTGCTTCCAGGTCTGATCTGGTGTGCAGCGCCCTAACCATTTCCCAGAGTTCTGCCAATGTGCGGTCCAGGGAAGTTGGGTGGGAGAGCCGCCATGGGAGGGAGAGCCACCATATATATTGTCAGGTGGAGCTGAGGTTGTGGCAAATATGGCTGGTGTGCCCTGGCTGAGGGATGGTGTTTCAGCCACCACCAGAAAGAAGGCTGGTATCTGTGGTGCGGTCAGATCTGCTGCCCTGGAGTCCATCTGTAGGTCGCCATGAGGTCAAGGCGTCATTGAGGCCAGAACCAGCTTGTTGTCCCCATGCATGCCCGGGTGTTTTCCTCCGGACAGAGTGGTAGCAGTCCATGGTGAGGGAGGGTGAGTCTCCACATTGTGCAGGGAAGCGCCGTGGAGTGCGAGAGCCGGTATGAAAGGTGTGGCTGAAGAGCGCAGTAGTGCTGCTGGGGCCCCCATTACTGGGGCTTCTGGATGCACTGGCTCTGAGGCTCTGGAGTGTAGGTACCAGACTATTGATTGTTCAGGAGGGGCCACCGACTGACTCCTGGACCGCCTTCTCTTTGTCATGGCTTGTCTGGTAGGGTTAGGTCAGATTTCCCACGATTTTTCTGAAGGTGGACCTGGATTGCCTGCGTCTTTGCACTGCCCTGCCGAAGCCACGACCCCAATTAAAGCTTTTATATTATAAGTACACTTAAAATCTTTTAAAACTACCATGCCTTGTCAGGGAAAACTCTGGTGGGAACTATACTATGGAAGCCTTTGGGTGGTTGAAGCTTCTGGCAAACTTCCTCTTTACTCTCTGTTTACTCCTGTCTCTGTTATTAAAGGGGTTGGCTACTTTCTGCTGATTTTTGACCATTGTGTATGTAGAATGGCTATATGGCACTAACTATTATAGCAATTGTTGCTATTTTGTGCCGTTTGCTATATTTTATAAGTCATACCCCCTTGTTAGGTAAATCTTTGGTACTGTCTGCATAGAATAAATAATCAAACAAGGCTGCACAAAAGTGTCAAGGCACGGAACAGTGGTGCTCACAGCTGTATAGAATCATCCACTCTACAAAGGAAAAAAACAAGCTGGGCACTCTCTAATATTTGGAACCAAATTTATAATTTATTCGGGCAATACACCATAAATTAGATAAAATGGGGTAAAATAAAACAATGTCTCTAATAAGATCAAAATGTCACGTGCAGGCAATGAAAAAGAGTATCTCATGTAGTCTCCCATATAGTCTCTTTTGATGCGTAGAAGGTATACGCCAATCTCGCTTTAAGGTATTGTCATGTAGCGAGTGTGCGGCGTCACGCTACACACTCTCAATATCGTCCACTAAAATAGACTTGCCAGGTATATTCAAGATAAAGTCTCACAGCAACACTCTTACCGATTATCCTGGAACGCTCGTACAGTAGTTGCATTCACGTGTCAGAAATCTCGTCCTTCCTCTATACCATGCTGGCTCGCATCACGCGCTCAATAGCAAGCGTGTATCGATGCCAGTTCACCTCGTGACCAATGCCGTTCTCACGCTGGGTGGATGATTCAATGTCTTTTGGCTTTGGGCTCGTGGCAATCCCGGCAGTGTTTTCTTATTGGATTTTTTTTTTTTTTAACTTTATTCCGGTGGGTACAAAGTCCCTTCTTCCCACCAATTATAAATTTGGTTCCAAATATTAGCGAGTGCCCAGCTTGTTTTACAAACTGTCTGCATAGAGACCCTGTCCATAAGATTGCCACTGATAAAAAAAGCCATGTGACCAGGCAAAAATAACTCTAGACACGGCACAGCCTTCTCCACGCAAATACACTGCACCTGCCAACTGTACTTACCCTGTTTGGAGTTTAGTGCAGGTGTACTATATTTGAATGGAGGAAACTGAGTGATTTTCCTGGTCACATGACTTTTAGTGATGAGCGGCATAGGCAATATTTGTTTCACAATATTTAGCAAATTTTTTGCATAATATTCGCAATTAGTTTGCAAATTCTAGAGTTTGCGATGTCATCATTTTCGCGATTGCGCAAATCGGCACTAATGATGTGCATTTTTTTGTGCAATGCATGCAACTTCACATTTTATCAGGTCTGAGTAGATATTACTGATTGGTGCACTAAGTATTGTTGTGACATCACAGCACTGTGTCTAACAGAGACACTAATCCCTATCACAGCACAGTAATTCCTATCACAGTACCTAACACCCTGCACTGGGACCTCAGCTACACTATATCACTATATAACCTACACTGACTATGTCCTACTAACTATCTGTATTATATATATGAGCTAACTAACTAATGTAATTAAATATGGATCCAGATGAGTCTGCAAAGCACAGAGCACAGCAATGACACTGATGTCTCTCTCAGAACTGCAGAAAATGGCTGCTGGGGAGTTTTCTATATAATAAAGGGGTAGGCAACTTTCCTATTGGTTGCTAGGGATGTTCCTAAGCTCTGAAAAAGATACTGCAGCCTTCTCATTGGCCCACAAGCAAGAAGCAGTAGTACTGATGAAAAAAAAAAAAAACTTGAATATTCATGATTAAGAATATATAGCACTATATTCTAGATTTTCGCAAATTCTTGAAGTGCCGATATTCATGATAAAAATTTGCGATTAGAGTATTTGCGAACAACTCTAATGACTCTACATCAGCAGCCATCTTATAGACAAGACCTCTTTGTGGACAGCACAAAAGACTTGGCAAACAAGGGAGAATACCTTATGAAATATAGAAAATGGTGTAGAATATCAATAGAGACTACATTAGTAAGTGACAGTCAAATTACAAACACATTGGTCAGCAGTAGCCACAAAGTGGCCAACCCCTTTAATCATATTTACGCTTCAGTGAATCGAGCTTCGGATCAGATATCTGAAGTTGATTCGTTCAAGCACTTCATTTTAATGCTGTCTCTGTACAGCATTAAAGTATATTGCGTGTATTCCGTGGAGGCAACATTCGTTTTAGCCAAAGTCGCGCTAGACTTCAGTGAATGAACTCTGTATTCATTTCTACATCTTTAAAAAAAAATGAAAATTAGCAATACAAAATCAGGTATGGTACCGAGGTACCAATGTTTTTAAAGATGCAGAAATGAATACCAAATTCATTCACTGAAGTATCAGATTGGTGACTTTGGCTGAAATTAATTTTTGCTTCTACGGAGGCAATACACTTTAATTCTGTACAGAGACAGCATTAAAATCTAAGGGAGTCATTTATAAAGCAGGTGTAAAGTCAGGCCAAGAAAGGCCACTGAGGAAGAGGGTGAACCCTCGAAACGCGTATGGCATATTGAGTAGTCCTATATTACAATCGAGACCTGCAATTATAAAGAATCAGCGCGCTGGTAAAGTCCATATATGTGTGTATCACGTGGGACGCCACTGAACACACGTGACCCATAACGAAAGAGGAAGGTTTTGGAAGCTCACAATTCAACACGAGCGCCATTCAGCACATGTGACTTATTACGCAGGAGGAAGGTCCTGGAAGCTCACAACCCAACACGAGTGGCAAACAATCTATCTATAAGTTGGTGTTCAGCATAGACTGGACTTCTTGTGAGTATATCTCATTATTACTATATATAACTGGACATTTGGCAAAATCAATCGGAACATATTACTGATAGCTCAGTTCTGAAGATTCGGACTAAACTGACACAAATAATATATACCTGCTATCTCAAATAACAGCTCCATCGCCCCTTTTCAGATATCAATTGCGAATAACTGAGACTGAACGTGATATCAGGTGGACTCCTATGTGTATGAAATATATTTTTTATATATTTTTTATCTATTTTTATGTGTATGAAACATATTGTTGCGACATATGATAATATAAGATTTTAGTAATTTTAATTTTAATAAAATAAATTGGCAGTTACAATACCATACGGTTCTGAGTGCCCGTTAATTTATTCTATATTGTAATTCCAAACTACCAGGTAGAGGGGAATACCTAATAACGTGAGCACCAGACTCGTCAATTCCTATTCTAGAGGGTGAGCCGCCTTGTATCAATCGACTGTAAAGTAGAACTGGCTTAGTTGCCCATATTAGCCAATCTGATCATTTCATTTTGGAATTAAAATGAAAGGAATGGTCTTATTGGTTGCTATGGGCAACTAAGCCAGTTCTTTTTTACATAGACAGAGTTACTATAACCAAAAATCGACATCAAATTCTTTAACATGCAATAACCTGGGCAACACTATGAAAGCTATTACTATGATTGTTGTAATGGCAGACATAAAAGGAATGCACTTATCAATGGTGTAATTTGACATATGCATTTGTGGATTTCATATAATGGTTGCAGTAGGAGGCACTGACATATGCCTTAAACATAAAGAAAATAGATTGATGTGTTGAACACCATCTAACTGACTGATCATGATAAAAGACAAATCCCCTTTTGATTTTATAAATATGTACGTACATGTATTTCTTTGCAGATGAATAATTCAGTTACGTTGGGATACGAATAGCTATAGTACATATAAATTGTTCTTGCTTTTCTGATTTGTGTAGAAATGTGCTTAATAATACACAGCAAATCCTGGCTGTGTGTTACTGTATAATATGCTTATTTGCTTTGATATACAAAAATTCTTACCATACTGTAATTTTAAAATTAAGCCATATTGATCACAGAATCTTACACACTTTTCTTTATATCCAGCACATAGCATTTATCAGTTGTAGATATACTTTAGAAAATGGCCACAGTACTCCTTTTAAAAACCTCCAGAGGTACTATCACTGTACCTCCACATACCTCCAATTTTTATTAAGTATATTTTCCACCGTATGAACCTACCTTTAACCACTTCAGCCCCCCTAGCTTAAACACCCTTAATGACCAGGCCACTTTTTACAATTCCGCACTACACTACTTTCACCGTTTATTGCTCCGTCATACAACTTACCACCCAAATGAATTTTACCTCCTTTTCTTCTCACTAATAGAGCTTTCATTTGGTGGTATTTCATTGCTGCTGACATTTTTACTTTTTTTGCTATTAATCAAAAATTACCGAAATTTTTGCAAAAAAATGACATTTTTCACTTTCTGTTGTAAATTTTTTTAAAAACTACATTTCTATATAAATTTTTCTCTAAATTTATTGTTCTACATGTCTTTGATAAAAAAATCCAATAAGTGTATATTTATTGGTTTGGGTAAAAGTTATAGCGTTTACAAACTATGGTGCAAAAAGTGAATTTCAGCATTTTGAAGCAGCTCTGACTTTCTTAGCACCTGTCATGTTTCTTCAGGTGCTAGAATGCCAGGATAGTATAAATATCCCCCAAATGACACCATTTTAGAAAGAAGACACCCCAAAGTATTCGCGGAGGGGCTTGGTGAGTTCATGTATCATTTCATTTTTTTCACAAGTTAGCGGAAATTGACACTTTCTGAGAAAAAAAAAAAAAAAGTTTCAATTTCTGATAACTTCTGGCAAAAAAAAAAAATCTCAGACGGACTCACTATGCCCCTCAGTGAATACCTTGGGGTGTCTACTTTCCGAAATGGAGTCATTTGTGGGGTGTGTTTACTGTTCTGGCATTTTGGCGGGGCTAAATTGTGAGTCAGCCATGTAAAACCTAAAGGTACTCGTTGGAATTTGGGCCTTTTGCATTCAGGCTGCAAAAAGCGGCACTTATGTGAGTATCGCCGTACTCAGGAGAAGTAGGGCAATGTGTTTGGGGTGTATTTTTACATATACCCATGTTGGGTGAGAGAAATATCTCTGTAAATTGTCAACTTTGTATAAAAATTTTTAAAAGTTGTCGTTTACAGAGATATTTTTCACACAAAGTATGGGTATATATAAAAATACACCCTAAAACACATTGCCCTACTTCTCCTGAGTATGGCGATACCACATGTGTGCCACTTTTTGCAGCCTGGGTGCAGCAAGGCCCTAAAACTAATGAGTACCTTTAGGATTTCACAGGGCATTTTTACGCATTTGGATTCCAGACTTCTTCTCACCCTTTAGGGCCCCTAAAATGCCAGGACAGTATAAATACCCACATGTGACCCCATTTTGAAAGAAGACACCCCAAGGTATTCTGTGAGGGGTATGGTGAGTTCATGCAAAATTTTATTTTTGTCACAAGTTAGTGGAATATGAGACTTTGTAAAAAACAAAATTAAAAAAAAAAAAAAAAATTTCCGCTGACTTGTGCCAAAAATAAAAATTCTGTGGACTCACCATGCCCCTCACGGAATACCTTGGGGTGTCTTCTTTCCAAAATGGGGTCACATGTGGGGTATTTATACTCACCTGGCATTTTAGGGGCTCCCTAAAGTGTGAGAATCCAAATGCATAAAAATGGCCTGTGAAATCCTAAAGGTACTCATTGGTTTTAGGGCCCCTATGCATCTTGGCTGCAAAAGTGTCACTCATGTGGTATCGCAGTACTCAGGAGAAGTAGGGCAATGAGTTTTGGGTGTATTTTACATATACCCATGCTTGGTGAGAGAAATATCTCTGTAAATGACAACTTTTTACATTTTTTATTCAAAGTTGTCAATATACAGAGATATTTCTCTCACCCAGCATGAGTATATGTAAAAATACACCCCAAACACATTGCCCTACTTCTCCTGAGTACGGCGATACCACATGTGTGCCACTTTTTGCAGGCAAGATAGCAAGGGCCCAAATTCAATGAGTACATTTTAGGAGGGCATTTTACGCATTTTCTTCTCACGCTTTAGGGCCCCTAAAATGCCAGGGCAGTAGAAATACCCCACGTGTGACCCCATTTTGAAAGAAGACACCCTACAGGTATTCCATGAGGGGCATGGCGAGTTCATAGAATATTTTTTTTGGCACAAGTTAGTGGAAATTGATTTTTATTGTTTTTTCTCACAAAGTCTCCCTTTCCGCTAACTTTTGACAAAAGTTTAATTTTTCATGAACTCATTATGCCCCTCAGCGAATACCTTAGGGTGTCTTCTTCCAAAATGGGGTCACATGTGGGGTATTTATACTGCCCTGGCATTTTAGGGGCCCTAAAGCGTGAGAAGAAAATGCGTAAAATGCCCTCCTAAAAGGTACTCATTGAATTTGGGCCTTTGCGCATCTTGCCTGCAAAAGTGTCAGCTCATGTGGTATCGCCAGTACTCGGGAGAAGTAGGGCGATGTGTTTAGGTGTATTTTACATATACCCATGCTGAGTGAGAGAAATATCTCTGTATATTGACAACTTTGAATAAAAAATGTAAAAGTTGTCGTTTACAGCGATATTTCTCACACCCAGTATGGGTATATGTAAAATACACCCCAAACACATTGCCCTACTTCTCCTGAGTACGGCGATACCACATGAGTGACACTTTTTGCAGCCAAGATGCGCAAAGGGCCCTAAAACCAATGAGTACCTTTAGGATTTCACAGGCCATTTTTACGCATTTGGATTCTCACGCTTTAGGACCCCTAAAATGCCAGGGCAGTATAAATACCTCACAAGTGACCCCATTGTGGAAAGAAGACACCCCAAGGTATTCTGTGAGGGGCATGGCGAGTTCACAGAAAAAAAATTTGGCACAAGTTAGCGGAAATTGTTTTTTTTTTTTTTTTTTACAGTCTCATATTCCACTAACTTGTGACAAAAATAAAATTTTCCATGAACTCACCATACCCCTCACGGAATACCTTGGGGTGTCTTCTTTCTAAAATGGGGTCACATGTGGGGTTTTTGTACTGCCCTGGCATTTGAGGGTCTCCGCAGTCATTACACGTATGGCCAGCATTAGGAGTTTCTGCGATTCTCCGTATATTGAGCATACGGGTAATGAGATTTTTTCCGTTCAGCCTCTGGGCTGAAAAAAAAAAATGAACGGCACAGATTTTTTCATTCGCATCGATCAATGTGGATGAAAAATCTCGGCCAAAATCAGTGACTGCGGTGCGGTGGGCTGGGCGCTAGCTACCTAACAAGTAGCTAACTAACTGGCGGTGATAAGGACCCTTATGCCCCATTCATACGTCCGAAATTCTGTTTGCGGAACGGAATTGCGGACCCATTCATTTCTATGGGGACAGACTTTGTCCCGCTCGGATCCGGAATTACGGATCCGCGCTCCGGGTCTGCACTTCCGTTCCGCAAAAATATAGAACATGTCCTATTCTTGTCCGCAATTGCGGACAAGAAAAAGCATTTTCTATATAGTTCTGGCAATGTGCGGATCTGCAAAATGCGGAAAGCACATTGCCGGTGTCCGTGTTTTGAGGATCCGCGGATCGGATTCCGCGGATCCGTGAATCCACGGATCCGTGAATCCACGGATCCGCAAAACACATATGGACGTCCGAATGGAGCCTTACAAGGGTGTGATCAATGACAGGGGGTGATCAGGGGTCTAGATGGGGTGATCAAGGGTTAATAGGTGAGGGGGTGGGGGGTTAGTGTAGTGTTTGGTGCAACTTTTACTGTGTTACCTGGTCCTCTGGTGGTCGATCCCAGAAAATGGGACCACCAGAGGACCAGGTAGCAGCTATATCAGACGCTGTTCATAAAACAGCGTCTGATATAGCTGTTTGATGCGATTTATATCGCATCTACAGCCTGCCAGCGATTGATCATCGCTGGCAGGCTGTAGTCCAACTCTCGAGCCGCGCTTCACTGTGAACGCGCGCGCGCGTTCACAGGAACTCTCGCGTCTCGCGAGATGACGCCCCGGCGCGTCCAAACAGAAGATCCCGGCCGCCCGCAGGACGCAATCCTGCGTACGGCGGTCGGGAACTGGTTAAGATATGGCCACACATGGCAGATTTAGCTGCGTTTTCACAGTGAATTTGTTGCGCGCGTTGATACGGATTTGCTGAAAATGTCACCTTCTGAATTGCAAAGGATAAAGTCCACGATAAAAATTCACAGAGAAGTTCAATTTTTTGCAAAAAAAAGACCTCATACAAGTACATTGATGAAAAAATCAAAAAGTTATAGCTCTTGGAATGCAATTTTTTTAAAATGTGCGTGGTCACTAAAGGGTTATAGTTACATGTGTCTACACAACACATCACGGTATGTGCTTATATACTCCAGTGTATATTCGTAGTATGCTCTGTCTTATTACTGGCCTCTGTTCTTTAAGGATATATTGATTGACCCCCCATATTATCATCCAGATAAAGACTGTAGTAACATAGGCTGAACTGTTTGCCACCCAACAATCTTACCTTTGCTGTTAGTATGTTATTCATAGAAAATGATCAGCAAATTCTACGACACTTGCTAATTATCTAAAAATTACTGCACTACAATGCTGTGATGCAAAGCATTTGTACCCAATGCTGTGGTTACAAATTGATGTCAGCTTTACATAGCATTGGCTGCTAGAGCATTATTTGCTTTTAAAAATGGGTTTTCTGCCTATTCTTTAGCAATTGTTATATCAGATTATAGCATGAGATGTATATCTCAGCCAACTGTCAGTTGTAATATTATAAGTCTGACAAGTTCTGTAAAGATAGGAGTATGATATTGCTATTTCATAGCGCTTCCTTGGCTTTGACGCCTAGTATAGCTTTACAGAAAATACTACTCCAAATGTGGATGTGAACCAATTGTTAGAAGATGGATTGAGGATATGTGCAATATCCAAGAATCATTCATAGATTTGAAATATTAAAAAAACACCAAAAACATGCATGGACCTTTCATACCATAAATAATAGTAAAGAAAATAATATGGCAATTAATAACAAAGCAAATGTATACAATTAATTAGTGATGAGTGGCAGGGGCAATATTCGAATTTGCAATATTTCACGAATATTCATTAGAATATTTGTGATATATTCGCGAATATTCACATTTGAGATTATTCTATTGATTGCGAAAAATCGGCAATGTAATATTCGCGTAATGCGAATATTCTAAAACCCGAATATACAGTATAGCACTATGGAATATAGTGCGATATATTCATTTTTTAGAATATTCGTTATGTTTTCCCATCTGAAGTCATGATTATTCCCTGTGTAAGTTGCTTTTGGGCCAATGACTTTTGGAATGTAGTGCTATATATTCTTGTTTTAGAATATTCGCATTATGCGAATATTACATTGCCGATTTTTCGCATAAGAGAAAAAAATATTTTCTCTTATGCGAAAAATCGGCAACTTAATATTTGAGTAATGCGAATATTCTGAAACACGAATATATAGCGCTATAGAATATAGTGCTAAATATTCATTTTTTTTGAATATTTGTAATTTTTTCCAATTTCATGTGAACAGTCATTGGCCCAAAAGCAACTTAAGCATGAAGGAATCATGACTTCAGATGGAAAAAAAATAACGAATATTCTAAAAAACTAATATATAGCACGGTATTCTATAGTGCTATATATTCGGGTGTTAGAATATTCGCATTATGCGAATATTACATTGCCGATTTTTCGCATAAGACAAAAAAAAATTTAATAATGAAGAATATTCTAATTCACTACAGACTACAATATTGCAGCCTTCTCTCATTGGCCCACAAGCAAGAAGCAGGTAGGTATACTAGGTAATAGGTTCAGATGTAAAAAAAACAAAAAAAAAAAACGAATATTCGTTTTTACGAATATATATCACTATATTCTAAATATTTGCGAATTTTCAAAGTTCCGATATTCACGATAAAAATTCGGAATTCGAATATTCACGCTCAACACTACAATTAATTTATCATTTAAAGGTATCTCGTCATCATTTTTATACTGAACTGACCGAAGACAGCATAAAGTAGTGACAAGCGCGCTGATTTCAGCGGTGTGTCACTCATGAGCTAAAAGTAAGTTGTTCCCGAGAACCAGCATCATAATCATTCCAGCACAGGCCTTGAAAAGAGTCAAATCTAATCAGCGGTGGAATGGGAATTTAAAGTTGCCCTGGAAAAAATAAAATAAAAAGTGGCCTCACGTGGTAGGTGGGTCCAAATTGACAGATGGCATAGCCAATATAAGTAGGCATGGGGCAAAAAATGTAGGAGGAGCCAGAAATACTGTAGTACAGCAGAAAATGTTAAATTATGTTCTTCTATTGTATCAAATACTTATTTCATGCAATAAAATGCAAATAAAAAATTTACAAATCATACAATGTGATTTTCTGGATTTTATTTTAGATTATGTCTTTGACAGTTGAAGTGTACCTACTAGAGATGAGAGAATTTTTCACAAATTCGATTCGACGATTCGACCAATTTTTTGGGAAAAATTTGGTCCATTCCGAATATGTTCAAGGTGAATTTAGGTTAAAAAACTGCTATTTCCTGGCTGCAGAGAGCCTTTACTGTATAGTGCCTTGCAGTAACACGCAAGTATGAAATCAGCCTTACAGGTCGATGTTAGCGCCAAGAACAAGCGAACTCCTTTTACACCGTCGTAAGCTGATTCCACATAGATGTCTACAGAACCTGTTCTATCAAACGCTTATACGAGTAGAGCCCCACTGACAGAGTGGAGAGGGTCAGAACAATAACCCACAAAAAAACTGATCCTGTCTGTGGAGCACCCGCCTTCACTCGGTCAGCATTTGCTCAACAATCCAACAGTATTGCTAATGCAAAATAAAACAGTAGTGGATCTAAAACAGAGATGACACGTGAATGGAATATTTGCATGTCTTCTGTGTTTTGTACCCACTTTTGCTTTTGGCTACCAAATCATAACCCGATTCTGATGGGACCATAGAGGCCTTACAGCTGCTACACAGACAGGATCCGTTTTGCGTCTCATTTTTCCTTCCTTCTGACAGATCAGACGAAAGGTCAAATAAATGATGATGTCAGCCAGGCCGAAAGACAAAAGAGTAGCCATGTGAAGAAGTGGGGAGGGTGGGAACAGCATGAGAAGTCCACAGAGTGGCCCTATGACATAATGGTGAGGTGGAAGCAGCATGAGGAGACCACAGAGTGGCACAATTACAGTGTGGGGGTGGTGGTAGCATCAGGAGGCCACAGAGCGGCATAATGAAAGAGTGTGGAGGTGGCAGCACAAGCAGTAGCAGCATCAGGAGAAGGCAAGCGAGTGGCACAATGACAGAGTATGGAGGTGGCGGCAGCATGAGGAGACCACAGAGTGGCCAATGACAGAGTGTGGAGGTGGTGGCAGCAGCATCAGGAGGACACTACCGAGTGGCAAGGTGACATAGTGTGGAGATGGCAGTAGCAGCAGGATCAGGATACAACAGAGTGGCAAGGTGGCATAGTATGAATACGGCAGCAGCAGCAGCAAGATACCACAGAGTGTGAAGGTGACATAGTGTGGAGATGGCAGCAGCAGCATCAGGAGACGACAAAGTGACCTGGTGACAGAGTGGGGCGGTGGGTGGCAATATTAGTGCCTGCTGATGAAGGTGGGTGAAAGAAGGAGCACTTGGCATCAGATGTGTGGCATCAGGTGGGTGGCAGCATCAGAGTAGTAACTGAGGCAGGTAGCCAGAAGAAACTGGTCTCTTTTTTCAAGGTTTGGGTGAAGCGGCATGGATGATCTAATCAGATGCATCAGAAATTGGTGGGTGTAAATCCTGACTGATCCATTCCTGATTCATCTTGACAAAGGTCAGTCTCTCCACATTTTGGGTGGACAGGCGAGTTCTCCTCGGGGTAACTATGGCCCCCACCGCACTAAATACCCGCTCTGATGCCACACTACTTGCCAGGCAGGACAGCTTATCTAGGGAAAACTCTGCCAGTTGCGGCCACACATCTAGTTTGGCTGTGCAGTAGTCCAGCGGATTTTCAATGGGGGGTGGTAGGGTGCTGTCTAAGTATACCACCACCTGCTGGTTCAGGTCCTTCTCCAGGTCTACCTGCTGCTGCTGGTGAGTAGTTTCTTCACTGTGCGGGAGAAGAGAGCTGCTCATCAGTGATAGTGATGAGCGGCAGGGGCAATTTTCAAATTTGCGATATTTCGCGAATATTTGGGCAAATATTCGTCATATATTCTCGAATTCGCGAATTCCTGATCTTTAGGCATTATTTTCCTGATTCCGAAAATTCGCATGAAAAAAATGTGCATAAAATTTGCATAGACTGGTATCTAAAAAAAAATTAATATTCACGATTACGAATATATTTTGAGATATTCTAAATATTCGCGAATTCTCAAAGTGCCGATATTCGCGAATAGAATTTGCAATTCGAATATTCGTGATCAACACTAATCAGCGACTGTAGACTCAGTCTGCTGCTGATGGAGCTGGTACTGCTCATACCACCCCCCTTCCCCAGCAGCAATGGCAGTGGAAGATGAGCGCAGAAGGCTTCCCCAGTCAGACCTGCGAGAGGATGGACGATGGCTCAGATAGGCAGCGGCTAACTGAGTACATAGGATGTCTCTGTAGTATTTAAGTTTCTCCTGTAGTTTTGGGCCTGTAGTGAGGGTCCTACAAGGTGGAGAGCCTGAAGTCATCCCTCTGCCAAATTGTGTCAATTTGGCTGTCACTACAAAAGAAAGTGAGCTTGCATTGGGCCATTTGTTCAAGTTACTCGGAGGGACTCCCTTCCTCCATCTCCACTGCATACTGCAACAGTGTGTCTGGGTCCTCTGTCTCGTTATCCTCATCACCCTGTAGCTCCTTAGGTTGCTCCTGCTCCTCCTCTCCTGTCAGATGAGTAGAAAAAACACCCATTTCGCTACATATTGCTTGTGCTCTAATGTCCTCCTCCCACGTCTCCTCCTCTTCCAGTTCAGCACCCACAGGGTTCATGTGGCCATGATATCGAGGCACAACGTCTCCTGTCCCCTGACCAGCCATTGGTACCACTATCTGTTCCAGGACATGAAGCAGTGGAATGACGTAATTTATCCTGTACTCCTGGCGAATGACAAATAACGTGGCATCCCTTAAGAGCCTGAGCAAATGGCAGGTGTCAAGCATGAGCTGCCACTGGCTGACATCAAAGTTACACAGGGGAGTACTCCTATCCGCTTGGATCATCAAGAAATCGTTTATAGCTTTTCTCTGCTAGTACAGTCGGTCCAACTTGCAGCTGCCGCTGCAGCTCGAGGAGAGTGTGCTTTGCGGTGTACGAGTGGCTGAAGAGCATGGAAAGTTTCCTGGCCACATTAAGGATGTCTTGCAGATGGGTGGAAGACTTCCGGAAACACTTGACAACCTGATTGAACCTGTGTGCCATGCAGGGCACATGGCTCAGCATTCCTTGATGCAGCGCCAATACAATGTTCTTGGAGGCTGAGGACATGGTGGAGGAAGAGAAGGCAGAGGCGGACATTGTCGCAGGACCAACGACATGACAACATGGAGGTGGAAGCGGTGTGATCTGGCCAAGTTGTTGGTATGGCTTTGCAGGAGCCACATTGACCCATTGGGCTGTAAAGGACATATATTGTCCCTGACTGTAGTTACAGCTCCACACGTCGGCTCTGCTGTGCACTTTGGCAGACACCAACAGGTTCAATTACTGGCCCATCTTCTGTTCTACATATTTGTGCAGGGCTGGTTCTGCCTTTTTCGCCAAGAAATGATGGCTTGGGACTAGGGTTGAGCAAACCCAAACTGTATAGTAAAAGTTCGGGTTCGGTGTTCGGAGATTTCTATGGCGCATTTTGAAAGCCTACAAAGCAGCCAATCAACAAGCGTCATACTACTTTCCCCAAGAGGCCATCACAGCCATGCCTACTATTGGCATGGCTGTGATTGGCCAAGTGCAGCATGTGACCCAGCCTCTATTTAAGCTGGAGTCACGTAGCGCCGCACGTCGCTCTGCTCTGATTAGTGTAGGGATAGGATGCAGCTGCTGTGAGGGTGAGATTAGGCAGGGAAAACTCAGCAAAAACACCTAATGAAGTGATCGATCTACAGCTGTGAATCATTCAACTTCTGCTAGTTAATTGCTCACTGGTTTTTAGGCTGCCCAGAGCGTTTTTTAGTCACTCATGTCTGGGGTGATCGGCGGCCATTTTGTGTCTTGTGGTGCACCAGCACAAGCTGCCACCAAGTCCATCAATAGTAGTTTTTTTTTTTTTTTTTTGCTATATCCTACATCAAGGGGCTTGGCTGTGCTTATTGTCACCCCAATAAACTAGATAGAAATTTCGATATTTTATTGAGGGGTGAAATTTAATTGCCAACATAACAATCCCCTAAATCTGGGGTTCCAGCTGTGGCTGGCTAAGTTTAATACTGTACGTCAAAGGATAGATTTTTTTCTGAGGTGAAATAAAATCCCTGAAATACAAATCCTAAACATCTGTGCTTTCCACTGTTCCTCTCCAAGTGTAATTCTGTACGCAATAGGGTATACAGTTGTGTTCAAAATTATTCTACCCCCACGGAAATTGAGTGTTTTGGCCAGTTTAACATTGATTTTGATCATTTCAGTCATCTTGTTTATAATTAAATCAAAGAGGCACTTGTAAGTCAGACAAATATAACATAACATTTATAATGAAATAACCACAAATGTCTTTTCTGTGCTCACATCATTATCAGTTTTATTCAACCCCCAAGTGACATTCAATCTTAGTACAATATCCATTAGTACAACATCCTTTTCCAGTTATAACAGCTTTTAAACGTGAAGCATAGCTTGACACAAGTGTCTTGCAGCGATCTACGGGTATCTTCGCCCATTCTTCATGGGCAAAAGCCTCCAGTTCAGTCACATACTTAGGCTTGCGCGCTGCAACTGCTTTCTTTAAGTCCCACCAGAGGTTCTCAATCGGATTTAAGTCTGGTGACTGCGATGGCCACTTCAAAATGTTCCAGCCTTTAATCTGCAACCATGCTTTAGTGGACTTAGAGGTATGCTTGGGATCATTGTCCTGTTGAAAGGTCCAACGTCTCCCACGCCTCAGGTTTGTGACGGACTGCATCACATTTTCATCCAATATCTCCTGGTACTGAAGAGAATTCATGGTACCTTGCAAACGCTGAAGCTTCCCTGTACCTGTAGAAGCAAAACAGCCCCAAAGCATGATTGACCCCCTGCCATGCTTCACATTAGGCAAGGTGTTCTTTTCTTCATAGGCCTTGTTCTTCCTCCTCCAAACATAGCGTTGATCCATGGGCCCAAACAGTTCTAATTTTGTTTCATCAGTCCACAGAACACTATCCCAAAACTTTTGTGGTTTGTCCACATGACTTTTGGCATACTGCAGTCGACTCTTCTTATTCTTTGGAGACAGCAAGGGGGTGCGCCTGGGAGTTCTGGCATGAAGGCCTTCATTACGCAGTGTGCGCCTTATTGTCTGAGCTGAAACTTCAGTCCCGCATCTGACAAATCTTTTTTCAGTTCCTCAGCAGTCACACGGGGACTTTTCTCCACTTTGCGCTTCAGGTAGCGCACAGCAGTCGAAGTCAGCATCTTCTTTCCGCCACGACCAGGTAGCGTTTCAACAGTGCCCTTTGCATTGAATTTGCGAATGATGCTTCCTATGGTTTCTCTTGGTATGTTTATCATCTTTGCAATCTTTTTATAGCCATTGCCCTTCCTGTGAAGAGAAACCACCTCTTCTCTTGTCTTCCTGGATCATTCTCTTGACTTCACCATGTTTGTAAACACACCAGTAAATGTCTAGAAGGAGCTGAGTATCACAGTCATTTTAAATCTGCCTAATTGGTGCTTATTATGCTTGATTGCTGCTCCTTGACATCCACAGGTGTATTCAATACCTGATCGAAAACACTTGAATGAACCTCTGTTCTTAAAAGTGGTAGTCTTTAAGGGGTTGAATAATTGTGTCAATGAAGAAAATCACAAAAAAACATTTAATACTGTATTACAAAAACAATTGATGTCATTTTAGTTGCATTTGGTTCTTTAAAAAGTCCTTGTAAGATTTCATTCTGAACACAATTACAAATGTACACTAAATTCCATAAAACCCTTTACAGCATTGGGGGTTGAATAATTTTGAACACAACTGTATTACATTTAGCGTGTCAGCGTCTAAATACAAGGCCTGAAAAATAAATCCTCTATATTTGCACACGCTACTGTGCATCTCCAAGTGTATTTCTGTCCGTAAAAGGGTATATTACACTTAAGGTCTAAATACAAGGCCTGAAAGCATAATCCTCTATATTTGCACACGCTATTGTGCATCTCCAAGTGTAATTCTGTCCGTTAAAGGATACCTTTCAGCCAGGGCCTAAATACTAGTCCTAAAATTGATATTCCACTAAATCTGTGGTTTCTGCTTTGCCTGTATTAGTGTAGTACAGTACATAAATAGATAAATAGATAGTGTTAGGTGCCTTTAAATAAAGGCCTTAAGTTGAACTCTATTCATTGGGCCAAATAAGTTTTTCCTTATTGTGGTGAACGGTAACAATGAGGAAAACATCTAATAGGGGACGCGGACATGGTCGTGGTGGTGTTAGTGGACCCTCTGGGGCTGGGAGAGGACGTGACCGTTCTTCCACAGCTACACGTCCTAGTGAACCAACTATCTCAGGTCCCAGTAGCCGCCAGAATCTACAGCGATATTTGGTCTGGTCTAATGCTGTTCTAAGGATTGTAAGGCCTGAGCAGGTACAGGCGCTAGTTGATTGGGTGGCCGACAGTGGATTCAGCAGGTTCACATTATCTCCCACCCATTCTTCTGCATAAAGTGCACAGGTGGCGCCTGAAAACCAAGCCCACCAGTCTGTCACATCACCCCCATGCATATCAGGGAACCTGTCTGAGCCTCAAATTATGCAGCAATCTCTTATGCTGTTTGAAGAATCTGCTGGCAGGGTTTCCCAAGGCCATCCACCTAGCCCTTCCCCAGTGGTGGAAGACATAGAATGCACTGATGCACAACCACTAATGTTTCCTGATGAGGACATGGGAATACCACCTCAGCAGAGTCAGCACGTCTCTGATGATGACGAAGCACAGGTGCCAACTACTGTGTCTTTCTGCAGTGTGCAGACCAAACAGGAGGTCAGGGAGGAAGACTGTGTGGAAGACGATGCAGGGGACAATGAGGTCCTAGACCATAAAGTGCAGGGCATCTGTGCGCGCTTCCAGCGTTCTCATCCTGCCGCTGCTCATCTGTCTGCGCTACAGCGTAGCTTCGGCCTTCCCGCTCACCGCCTTATATGCGACGTGCCCACCAGGTGGAACTCCACCTTGCACATGCTGGAGAGACTGTGCGAGCAGCAGAAGGCCATAGTGGAGTTTCAGCTGCAGCACGCACGGGTGAGTCGCACTGCGAAATAGCACCACTTCACCACCAATGACTGGGCCTTTATGCGAGACCTGTGTGCCCTGTTGCGCTGTTTCGAGTACTCCACCAACATGGCCAGTGGTGATGATGCCGTTATCAGCGTTACAATACCACTTCTATGTCTCCTTGAGAAATGTGTCTCACTTAGAGCGATGATGGAAGAGGATGTGGCCCAAGAGGAGGAGGAGGAGGAGGAAGAGGGGTCATTTCCAACACTTTCAGGCCAGTTTTTTAGAAGTGGCTCAGAGGGAAGTCTTTTGCAACAGCATAGGCCAGGTACAAATTTGGCCAGCCAGGGCCCACTACTGGAGGATGAGGAGGAGGTGGAGGAGGATGAGGATGAAGCATGTTCACAGCGGGGTGGCACCCAACGCAGCTCGGGCCCATCACTGGGGCGTGGCTGGGGGGAAACGGAGGACGATGACGATACGACTCCCTACCTCTGGGCAGCCTGGCACACATGAGTGACTACATGGTGCAGTGCCTGGGCAACGACAGCAGAGTTGCCCACATTTTAACGTGTGCTGACTACTGGGTGGCCACCCTGCTGGATCCCCGGTACAAAGACAATGTGCCCACCTTTTCCCGCACTGTAGCGCGATAGGAAAATGCGCGAGAACAAGCGCACGCTGGTAGACGCGCTCCTGAGAGCATTCCCAACTGACACGGGGGGACAATTGAAAGCACAAGGCGAAGGCAGAGGAGGAGCAAGAGGTTGCCAACGCAGCTGTGTCACGCCCAGTTCCTCTGAAGGCAGGGTTAGCATGGCTGAGATGTGGAAAACTTTTGTCACAGCGCCACAGCTAACTCCACCACTAGCTAATAGGGAACGTATTAGCAGGAGGCAGCATTTCAACAACATGGTGGAACAGTACGTGTGCACATGACTCCACGTACTGAATGATTGTTCGGTCCCATTCAACTTCTGGGTCTCCAAATTGTCCACATGACCAGAGCTAGCCTTTTTTGCCTTGGAGGTGCTGGCCTGCCCTGCGGCCAGTGTATTGTCTGAACGTGTATTTGCACGGCAGGGGGCGCCATTACAGACAAACGCAGCCGCCTGTCCACAGCCAACGTGGACAAGCTGATGTTTATAAAAATTAACCAGGCATGAATCCCACGGGACCTGTCCATCCCTTGTGCAGAATAGACATTTATAACTGCCTCACCCTCAACTATACATTCTTGTACTCCAGGGCACCTCTTTATTGAATTCTCTTTTCTTTTTAATTGTACCATTATTTTTTGGGGCAGCACCAAGTTGAATGAACCTCTCCTCTGTCTGGGTGCCAGGGGCCTACATTTCAGCTAATCGCCTGCTGCTTTGGTGTGTGACATTAACCTCTTTTTGCTTTCAAATGACCTGTCTGGGTCTCAGGGGCTTAAATAACTGTAAGTGGCCTGTTCCATTGGTGGGTAACATGATGCCTGTTTTGCGGCTATGGGACTTCTCTCCTCTGACTGGGTGCCAGGGGCCTACATTTCAGATAATTGCCTGTTTCTTTGGTGGGTGACATTATCCTCTTTTTGATGTCGAATGACCTCTACTCTGTCTGGGTTTCAGGGGCCTATATTTCGTTTAATTGCTTGCTGTCTTGGTGGGAGACATTTAACTCTTTTTACTGTCAAATGACTGCCCCATTGTGTGGGTGCCAGGGGCCTATATGTCATTTAATCATTTGTTGTCTTGGTGGGAGACATTTAACTCTTTTTACTGTCAAATGACCGCCCCATTGCCGTGGGTGTCAGGGGTCTATATTTCGTTTAATTGCTTGCTGTCTTAGTGGGAGACATTTAACTCTTTTTACTGTCAAATGACTGCCCCATTGTGTGGGTGTCAGGGGCCTATATTTTGTTTACTTGCTTGCTGCATTGGTGGGAGATCTTCAACTCTTTATACTGTCAAATGATCTCTACATTGTCTGTCAGGGGCCTATATTTCATTTCAATGCTTGCTGTATTGGTGGGAGATCTTAACCAGTTCAGCCCCCCTAGCTTAAACACCCTTAATGACCAGGCCACTTCTTACAATTCTGCACTACACTACTTTCACCGTTTATTGCTCCGTCATGCAACTTACCACCCAAATGAATTTTACCTCCTTTTCTTCTCACTAATAGAGCTTTCATTTGGTGCTATTTCATTGTTGCTGACATTTTTACTTTTTTTGCTATTAATTAAAAATTACCGAAATTTTTGCCAAAAATTGACATTTTTCACTTTCTGTTTGAAAATTTGTCAAATAAAACTACATTTCTCTACAAATTTTTCTCTAAATTTATTGTTCTACATGTCTTTGATAAAAAAAATGCAATAAGTGTATATTTATTGGTTTGGGTAAAAGTTATAGCTTTTACAAACTATGGTGCAAAAAAGTGAATTTCCGCACTTTGACTTTCTGAGCACCTGTCCTGTTTCCTGAAATGCTACAATGCCCAGACAGTAGAAACACCCCATAAATGACCCCATTTCGGAAAGTAGACACCCTAAGGTATTCACTGAGGGGCATAGTAAGTTCATGGAAGTTTTTATTTTTTGTCACAAGTTAGCGGAAATGTTTTTGTTTTTTTTTCAAAAGATTTCATTTTCCGCAAACTTGTGACAAAAAATAAAAACTTCCATGAACTCACTATGCCCATCAGCGAATACCTAAGGGTGTCTACTTTCCGAAATGGGGTCAGTTGTGGGGTATTTTTACTGCCCTGGCATTTTAGGGGCCCCTAAAGCGTGAGAATCCAAATGCGTAAAAATGCCCTGTGAAATCCTAAAGGTACTCATTGGAATTACGGCCCTTTTGCGCATCTTGGCTGCAAAAAAGTGTCACACATGTGGTATTGCCATACTCAGGAGAAGTAGGGCAATGTGATTTGGGGTGTATTTTTACATATACCCATGTTGGGTGAGAGAAATATCACTGTAAATTGACAACTTTGTATAAAAAATTTTAAAAAGTTGTAGTTTACAGCGGTATTTCTCACACAAAGTATGGGTATATATAAAAATACATCCCAAAAGTCATTGCCCTACTTCTCCTGAGTATGGCGATACCACATGTGTGGCACTTTTTTGCAGCCAAGATGCGCAAAGGGGCCCTAAAACCAATGAGTACCTTTAGGATTTCACAGGGCAATTTTACGCATTTGGATTCCAAACTCCTTCTCACGCTTTAGGGGCCCCTAAAATGCCGGGACAATAAAAATACCCCACAAGTGACCCCATTCCGGAAAGTAGACACCCTAAGGTATTCGCTGATGGGCATAGTGAGTTCATGGAAGTTTTTATTTTTTGTCACAAGTTAGCGGAAATGGAATTTTTTTTTCTTTTTTCTTACAAAGTCTCATATTCCACTAACTTGTGACAAAAAATAAAATTTTACATGAACTCACTATACCTCTCACAGAACACCTTGGGGTGTCTACTTTCTAAAATGGGGTCACTTGTGGGGTATTTTTACTGCCCTGGCATTATAGGGGCCCCTAAAGCGTGAGAAGCGGTTTGGAATCCAAATGAGTAGAAATGTCTTGTGAAATCCTAAAGGTACTCATTGGATTTAGGGCCCCTTTGCGCATCTTGGCTGCAAAAAAGTGCCACACATGTGGTATCGCTGTACTCGGCAGAAGCAGGGCAATGTGGTTTGGGGTGTATTTTTACATATACCCATACTGGGTGTAAAAAATATCTATGTAAATGACAACTTTTTCAATTTTTTTATACAAAGTTGTCAATTTACAGAGATATTTCTCTCACCCAGCATGGGTATATGTAAAAATACACCCCAAAACACATTGCCCTACTTCTCCTAAATATGGCGATACCATATGTGTGGCCCTTTTTTGCAGCCAAGATGCACAAAGGGGCCCCAATTCCAATGAGTACCTTTTAGGATGGCATTTTTACGCATTTTTCTTCTCACGCTTTAGGGCCCCTAAAATGCCAGGGCAGTACCCCAAATGTGACCCCATTTTAGAAAGAAGACACCCCAAGGTATTCTGTGAGGGGCATGGTGAGTTCATACAAGATTTTATTTTTTGGCACAAGTTAGCGGAATTTGATTTTTTTTGTTTTTTCTCACAAAGTCTCCATTTCGGCTAACTTGTGACAAAAAATTCAATCTTTCATGGACTCAATATGCCCCTCAGCGAATACCTTGGCGTGTCTTCTTTCCAAAATGAGGTCACATGTGAGGTTTTTGTACTGCTCTGGCATTTGAGGGTCTCCGCAATCATTACACGTATGGCCAGCATTAGGAGTTTCTGCTATTTTCCTTATATGGAGCATACGGGTAATGAGATTTTTTTTTCCGTTCAGCCTCTGGGCTGAAAGAAAAAATGAACGGCACAGATTTCCTCATTCGCATCGATCGATGTGGATGAAAAAATCTCTGCCAAAAAATATGCAAGAAAAAAAAGAGGGGCCTGGCGATTGCCAGGACATAGGGGCTCCGCCCAAACATCCATACCCACTTCAGCTCCTATGTCCTGGCAAACGTGATTTCTCCATTCACATCGATCAAACGATCGGTGTGGAGGAAGACATCTTTGCCAGATTTTTGATACAAAGTGTTTGCCAAAGCATATGAACTTCAAGACCTCTCCTCAGCTCATATGCCTGGGCAAATGTACCTGTCCTGCAGAGGAGAAATCTCGTCTTGCAGCGCCGCATACACCGACTTCACGTGTCTTCTGACAGCAGCGCAATGCTTCTCTCAGAATTCACATCAGTGCTGCGGCGTTTTCATCGGTTGGTCCGTTGATCTACCTGGAAAATAAAGGGTGGTTAGGGGGAAAAAAAAAAAAAAAAGAAGAAAAAACAGGCAGCAGGCACATAACTTGAACGTTACAAACTTTATAAAACATGAATAAAACCTGAACATGAAAAAAAAAATTGAACTTTTAAAACCTGAACTAACTCAAGATTTTTTTTTCTTGCTACCTGTTTAATTTTTTTTTTCTTTTTTTAACCATTTTACTCTTTATTTTCCTAGCAGAAACCTCTCCTTTCCCATGGGACAATGTGTAAAGTGTAAATCACACAGAGATGGTGAGAAGTACACTATACACGTTATCCCAAGTGAAAGGAGAGGTTTCTACCGTTTCACACTTCTGCAGTAGCACAGCAGCACCGTCCCCTATGTGTTAGGGTCTCTCAAAACCTAGTATCCTGAGAGACCCTTGAGCCTGATTGTAAAAACTACCTGTGATGTGCTGTCCCTAGGTCCCTAAGTGTACCTGAGTGTGGTACTTCCGGAAACACTCCCCTAGGCATAGGGCAGGGTGGTCAGGACAGTCAGAACAGATATAACGGGTGTCACGCCTTATTCCACTCCTGCTACAGACACGACATCTTTTTCGGGGTGGCGGTTGGGTTGAGGTACCGGTAACGACACTGGGGAAGTGTCGCTCGTGTAGACAGCTCACTACACTGGTGGATGGGGCCACGGAACCTCCTGGATACAGGAGTTCCGAAATGATCTCTTCCTGAAATTTGAGGAAGGATCCTGTTCTCCCAGCCTTACTGTAGAGAACGTAACTATTATAGGCAGCCAATTGAAATAAATATACAGACACCTTTTTATACCAGCGTCTGGTGCGTCGGGAAATCAAATACGGGCCAACATCTGGTCATTGAAGTCCACCCTCCCATGTGGAGGTTATAGTCGTGGACTGAGAGGGGCTTTTCAACGACACTGGCTGCCCGTTCAATTTGTATTGTCGTGTCTGCGTGAATGGAGGAGAGCATGTAAACGTCACGCTTGTCTCTCCATTTCACCGCGAGCAGTTCTTCGTTACACAATGCAGCCCTCTGCCCCTTGCAAGTCGGGTGGTAAGGAGCCGTTGGGGGAAGTCCCGGCGACTAGGTCGCGCGGTGCCACAGCAGCCAATCTGTTCTAGGAACAAATGCTTGAAGAGGGCCACACTTGTGTAAAAGTTGTCCACATAAAGATGGTACCCCTTGCCGAATAAGGGTGACACCAAGTCCCAGACTATCTTCCCACTGCTCCCCAGGTAGTCAGGGCAACCGACCGGCTCCAGGGTCTGATCTTTTCCCTCATAGATCCGAAATTTGTGCGTATAGCCTGTGGCCCTTTCACAGAGCTTATACAATTTGACCCCATACCGGGCGCGCTTGCTTGGGATGTACTGTTTGAAGCCAAGGCGCCCGGTAAAATGTATTAGGGACTCGTCTACGCAGATGTTTTGTGCGGGGGTATACAAATCTGCAAATTTCTGGTTGAAATGGTCTATGAGGGGCCGAATTTTGTGGAGCCGGTCAAAAGCTGGGTGGCCTCTGGGACGGGAGGTGGTGTTGTCGCTAAAGTGCAGGAAACGCAGGATGGTCTCAAACGTGTCCTGGACATGGCAGCAGAGTACATGGGCATGTGATGAATTGGGTTCGTGGACCAATATGACCGCAATTCATGCTTTTTGTAATGCCCATGTTGAGGAGAAGGCCCAGAAAAGTTCTAAATTCGGAAACTTGGACTGGTTTCCACCAGAAAGGCTGGGCATAGAAGCTTTCCGGGTTGGCGGTAATAAATTGAGTGGCATACCGATTTGTTTCTGCCACGACTAAGTCAAAGAGCTCCGCAGTGAAGAACAGCTCAAAAAACCCCAGCGCCGATCCTATCTGAGCTGTCTTCACCTGAACTCCTGACTGGGCGGTGAAAGGGGGAACTAATGGTGCGGCTGAAGTTGGGGGCTGCCAATCAGGATTTGCCAGCACCTCAGGGACTCTAGGGGCTCTACGGGCCTGTCTGCGCGGTGGCTGCGACGGGGGAATTACTGCACGTGCCACCGTACCAGCTTCAACTGCCCTTCTGGTGCTCGCCACTTCACCATGTTGTACGGCAGTGCTGGTAGAAGGTCCAGGACGGGCTGCGCTGCTGGTGTATGCCTCACCACGTAATCCGGCAGCTCCAGCCCCACTCTGCTGCCCTTGAAACTGATCCTGCGCTACCTGTGGTCTAGCGACATGGGGCCGGGTATGCCTGGTGCTATCAGGGACCTCAACCCCCTCGTCCGAACTTTGGGTCAGACTGCCACTGCTTTCTACAGGTTCGTATTCTGACCCACTAGATTCGTCAGATGAGGGTTCCCATTCCTCATCCGACTGGGTCAGAATCCTGTAGGCCTCTTCAGAGGAATACCCCTTGTTTGACATTTGGGCGACTAAATTTAGGGGGTATTCCCTGAGACTACCCAAGAAAAAAAGCAAGCCTGTCTTACAAATGGGAGTGTAGCGAAGTACAGAAGCTGCTGCGATTGATAAAAAAGATCAAAACTGATTTTTTTATCGCCGCAGCACTTGTGAAGTGATTGTGCAGTGATACAAAAAAAAAATAATTTTTGTCACTGCGGTGGGGCGGGCGTGGGTGAACGCAGGTGTGGGCGACCGATCAGGTCTGATCGGGCAAACACTGTGTTTGGGGTGGAGGGAGAACTAAAGTGACAGTAATACTATTATAGATCTGACCGTGATCAGTTCTGATCACTTACAGATACTATAAAAGTACAAACGCTGATTAGCAATACGCTAATCAGCGAATCAGTGACTGCGGTGCGGTGGGCTGGGCGCTAACGCTAACTACCTAACAAAGGGGCCTAAACTAAACTAAGACTAACAGTCAATTATAGTGAAAAAAAAAAAGTGACAGTTCACAAAAGTGACACTGATCACTTTTTTCCCTTTCACTATGTATTGACAGGGTAATCAAGGGGTTAATTAGGGTGATGGAGGGTGATCAGGGCCTGATGTGTAGTGTTTTGTGCACTTACTTGGGATCTGTGCTCTGTGCTGGGTCCAACCGATGAAAAGGACCCAGCACATGGCACAGATCCCTTATAACATGTTCATATTTATAAATATAACTTAAATCAGCAATTTCCATAGGTGATTTTAAAAATCACCAGCCTGCCAGCGCTGATCATTGACTGGCAGGCTGGTGACTCACCTCTCCTGAGTCCGGCGGTGCGTTCCATTTGCGTTCCACCGGACCCAGGAGTGCGTCAACGAGGTATAAACCGACCGCCCGCAGGACGCAATCCTGCGTTAGGCGGTCGGAAAGAGGTTAAACTCTTTATGCAGTCAACTGACCTCTACATTGTCTGGTTGTCAGAGGCCTATATTTCGTTTCATTGCTTGCTGCATTGGTGGAAGATCTTAAACTCTTTATACTGTCAAATTACTACTCCTCTGTCTGGGTGTCAGGGGCCTATATTTAATTTAATCGCTTGCTGTATTGATGAGAGACATTAAACTCTTTTTCCTGTCAAATGACCGCCCCATTGTGTGGGTGTCAGGGGCCTATATTTTGTTTAATTATTTGCTGTCTTGGTGGGAGACATTAAAATCTTTTTACTGTCAAATTACTTCTCCTCTGTCTGGTTGTCAGGGGCCTACATAAATGATAAAGGCCTGTTCCATTGCAGGTTGACCTAAGGCCTGTGTCGCTGTTACGGGACCGCTCTCCTCTTTGCGGGTGCCATGGTCCTCCTAAATTTGAAAATTAGGCCTGTGGCACTGCTGGGTGAAATCAATACTGATTTGGCATGATTGTGACTCTCCTTTTTGTGGGTGCCATGGGTCTGAATCTGAATGAGGTCTGTGGCATTGCTGGGCAAAATCAATATTGTCTTGGCGTGATTTTAACTCTCCTCTTTGTGGGTCCCGTGGGCCTGAATGTTTGAATAAGGCCTGTGGCCCTGCAGGCAGACATGATTTTTTCTTGGCTGTGATGTCAACTTCAACTCCCATGTATGGTTGCCATTGGTCTGAGTCTGTGAGTGAGGCCTGTGACACTGCTGGCAGGCATGAATCCTTCTTGACTGTGATGTGAACTTCAACTCCCATAGCATTCCTACCTGCCGCCACCCCAACCTCTTATTCCACCTCCTCCAAGTTGCCAAATGATATTGGTTAATTTTTATTTAATTTTATTTTAAGTCATTTCCCTATCCTATTTGTTTGCAGGGGATTTACCTACATTTTGCTGCCTTTTGGAACCCTCTAGCCCTTTCCTGGGCTATTTTAAAGCATTTTTAGTGCCCAAAAGTTCGGGTCCCTATTGACTTCAATGGGGTTCAGGGTCAAGTTCGGGTCGAGTTCAGAACCCGAACATTTTCGTTAAGTTCGGCCGAACTTCTCGAACCCGAACATCCAGATGTTCGCTCAACTCTAGTGAATTGTGAATATATTTTTCATTTTGTACTGAAATAGGCCAGTAAACCCTTTTACCGCAAATAACTGCAACAGTGAAGTGCGTATATATTTTTCTTTCTGTACTGAAATAGGCCACTAAACGCTTTAGCCACTAATAACTGCAACAGTGAAGTGTGTAGATATTTTTCTTTTTGTACTAAAATAGGCCACTAAACGCGTTCACCACATATAACTGCAGAAGGGAACTGCAGATATTTTTTTCTTTTTGTACTTAAATACGCCACTAAACGCTTTAACCACATATAACTGCAGAATTGAACTGAGAATATTTTTTTCATTTTGTACTGAAATAGGCCATTAAACCCTTTAAACACAAATAACTGCAACAGTGAAGTGCGTATATATTTTCATTCTGTACTGAAATAGGCCACTAAACGCTTTCACCAAATTTAACTGCAACAGTGAACAGTGTATACAGTTGTGTTCAAAATTATCCAACCCCCAATGCTGTAAAGGGTTTTAGGGAATTTAGTGTACATTTGTAATTGTGTTCAGAATGAAATCTTACAAGGACTTTTTAAAGAACCAAATGCAACTAAAATGACATCAATTGTTTTTGTAATACAGTATTAAATGTTTTTTTTTGTGATTTCTTCATTGACACAATTATTCAACCCCTTAAAGACTACCACTTTTAAGAAGAGAGGTTCATTCAAGTGTTTTCGATCAGGTATTGAAAACACCTGTGGATGTCAAGGAGCAGCAATCAAGCATAATAAGCACCAATTTGGCAGATTTAAAATGACTGTGATACTCAGCTCCTTCTAGACATTTACTGGTGTGTTTACAAACATGTTGAAGTCAAGAGAATGGTCCAGGAAGACAAGAGAAGAGGTGATTTCTCTTCACAGGAAGGGCAATGGCTATAAGAAGATTGCAAAGATGTTAAACATACCAAGAGAAACCATAGGAAGCATCATTCGCAAATTCAAGGCAAAGGGCACTGTTGAAACGCTACCTGGTCGTGGCAGAAAGAAGATGCTGACTTCGACTGCTGTGCGCTACCTGAAGCGCAAAGTGGAGAAAAGTCCCCGTGTGACTGCTGAGGAACTGAAAAAAGATTTGTCAGATGCGGGACTGAAGTTTCAGCTCAGACAATAAGGCGCACACTGCGTAATGAAGGCCTCCATGCCAGAACTCCCAGGCGCACCCCCTTGCTGACTCCAAAGAATAAGAAGAGTCGACTGCAGTATGCCAAAAGTCATGTGGACAAACCACAAAAGTTTTGGGATAGTGTTCTGTGGACTGATGAAACAAAATTAGAACTGTTTGTGCCCATGGATCAACGCTATGTTTGGAGGAGGAAGAACAAGGCCTATGAAGAAAAGAACACCTTGGCTACTGTGAAGCATGGCAGGGGGTCAATCATGCTTTGGGGCTGTTTTGCTTCTACAGGTACAGGGAAGCTTTAGCGTGTGCAAGGTACCATGAATTCTCTTCAGTACCAGGAGATATTGGATGAAAATGTGATGCAGTCCGTCACAAACCTGAGGCGTGGGAGACGTTGGACCGTTCAACAGGACAATGATCCAAGCATACCTCCAAGTCCACTAAGGCATGATTGCAGATTAAAGGCTGGAACATTTTGAAGTGGCCATCGCAGTCACCAGACTTAAATCCGATTGAGAACCTCTGGTGGGACTTAAAGAAAGCAGTTGCAGCGCGCAAGCCTAAGAATGTGACTGAACTGGAGACTAGATCGCTGCAAGACACTTGTGTCAAGCTATGCTTCACGTTTAAAAGCTGTTTTAACTGGAAAAGGATGTTGTACTAAGTACTAAGATTGAATGTCACTTGGGGGTTGAATAAAACTGATAATAATGTGAGCACAGAAAAGACATTTGTGGTTATTTCATTATAAATGTTATGTTATATTTGTCTGACTTACAAGTGCCTCTTTGATTTAATTGTAAACAAGATGACTGAAATGATCAAAATCAATGTCAAACTGGCCAAAACACTTTCAGTGGGGGTTGAATAATTTTGAACACAACTGTATATTTTTCTTTTTCTACAAAGTGCTGGAATGACAGAGCTATTAGGATCCCCAAATAATCTTTCCCTGCACTTGTAAATCGCTTTTTTTTCACTATGAGGTTTTTCCCTTCACTGTCCTTAGCACCTACTGACGTCTCTCCGCAAAAAAACGCTGTAAAATGATTCCTTCCTATACTTCCCCTGCACTTATTTTTTTTTATTAATTAATTTTTTATTATTTACCAAGCATTGATAATATAACAATTAATAAAATTGACAGTAACATTCTGGAGTGGAGGGTACATATGCACATCGCTTCGTGTAGTAGACTCAACCACCATTCCATTGACGGGAATAAAGCGTCCCAGACATTAAACACATCCCTTCCACCTCACATTGAATATCACATATTTATTATATACTTATTTAACCCAACCCCCCCCCCCCCGCCCCCACCCCCACCTCCCACCCCCCACCCGGCTGAGCATCGTCATGGAGCAGATCGTGGACCCGATCATGACACAGTAGAAAAGAATATATAATATATATAATAGGGTACAAGTCGGAGGCCTAAAGCTCCAGATTTCTGGAGCCCCAGATCTTCACCCAGTCCTCTCTCTGTTTGGGGGTCTTAACATTTATTTTTTCCATAGATTTGATTTTCTTGGCCAGGTTGATCCATTCTCTTATTACTGGACCCTCTTTAGACCCCCAGTTCCTCGTTATTATCACACGGGCCAGGAGTAATATTTTTAATACAAATATTTTTTCCGCTCTAGCGATAGCTTGGGGTTGATTGACATATCCGAGTATTGCTACATTAACATTCCATATCAAATTACCTGATGTATATCTCATAATTTTCCCCCTAACTGCGATCCAAAAATCTTGTATTCTAGGGCATTCCCATATCAGATGTAAAAGCCCCGCATTTTCGCGGTTACATTTCCAGCATCTACTGTCCCGGCTTACATAAAACCTAGACAGATCTGCTGGTGAATAATATAACCTGTGAATAATTTTTAGCTGGATCAGACGATGGGATCCGGCCGCGGAAGCTAACTTGATATTTTTATAGACCTCCCCCCAGTTCAGAGGGTCCTCTTCTCTCAGATCATTCTCCCATTTTTGCTCCCAGCTACTCCTGTGCATTGCTATAGAAAATTTAAGCAGTTTTTTTTATAAATGACCGATAGTCTGATCTTTTTAGATCTAATACTATAACAATAATCCATAAAATCGTTATGTTGTACCGTGAGGTAGGCCCTATTCTCAATCTTATTTATCGCGCATTTCAATTGACCATATCTAAAATGATCTATCCACCCTGTATTAATTCCCAATAACTCCTCTCTACCAAGAATAACCCCATCCTGTACCACCTGTGTAATCCTAACAATATTCTTCTTTTGCCAGAATTTTTGGCTTTCCAAATCCAACAATTCCTTCAGTTGTGTATTATCCCAAAGCGGTGAAAACTGTAATGCGCATTTAATCCCTAACCATTGTTTAATATCACTCCACATTCTGTGCATTCCATATCTCCAGCAACATTTCTTGTTATTAAGTCTGCCTGATTCCAAAATAGTGAAAATATCACGTGCCCCTATCATTGCCCCATCCATAATAGCATATATTTCTTTTTCCTGCATCTGTGCCAACCAAACCACCTGAGCCGCCAAAAAGTAACCTTTTATATGTGGGAAAGAAACCCCCCCTCCCCTCTATCGGCAGGCACAGCCATTTTTGTTTTAGCCGGACCCTCTTCCGCCCCCAGATCAGCTCATTTAACAAGCCTTCTATCTGCCTGAACCACTTATCTCCTATCCATACTGGGCAGGGAATAATTCTATATAATATCTGTGGTAGGAGCACCATTTTACACAGGGCAATTCTTTCTGCTTGCCCTATTGGTAATTTTAACCATGATCCTATCTTTTCTTTTATAGTTGTCCTCAAGGGGCTTATGTTATTTTCAATATAGTCTGGGGTCGCTGCACTTATTTTGATACCTAAATAGTCTACTGAGTCATGAGTAAATAGAACCTTCACCGGCAGTTCTTCTTTAACCGGAGATTCCAAAGGCAATAACACGGTTTTCAACCAATTAATTTTATAGCCTGAGCAGAATCCGAACTCATTAATCAGGTCGATGACATATGGGACGATTTTGTACCCCTCCCGAAGGAAAAGAACAATATCATCCGCATATAGGCTGATTTTATCCTCCAGGCCTTCTTTGCCAAATCCCATAATTTTGCTATCTGCTCTAATCAAGCAAGCTAATGGCTCCAAAAAGATCGTGAAGAGCATGGGGGAGAGGGGGCATCCCTGCCTAGTACCACGAGTTAATATTAGTGGTTTTGAGAGTTCCCCATTGATATTCACCCTGGAGGTAGGGGCTGCATATAATAACTTGACCCATTTTATAAAGTCATCTCCCATATTCATTTTTTGCATTACCTGCCATAGGAACTCCCACTCCACCCTGTCGAAGGCCTGAGAGGCATCCAGCGACAGGATGGAGCGGTCGGCCCCCTCCCCCGCATGGATATTCCACAGAGTTCTCCGAATGCTAGACTGTACCCATCTCTCCGGGATAAAGCCAGTCTGATCCTGGTGAATCAGTCCCCCTATTACTCTTTTCAATCTAATAGACAGAGCCTTTGCCAGGATCTTGTAGTCTGAATTTAGCAACGATATTGGCCTATATGAGCCAATATCAAGCATGTCCTTGTCCTTCTTCAAAATTAGCACTATGATTGCTTCCGAGATGGAGGGGGGCAACTCCCCACTCTCCACCGCCCCCCTCCATATCCGAAGCAACCCTGGCAGAAGACTCTCCTTATATCTACGATACAGTTCAAAAGGGAGCCCGTCTGAGCCTGGGGTCGTATTCCCAGCTATTGTTCCCAGGGCTTCGTATAGTTCCTCAATCCTAATGGGTGCATTTAGTCTCGCCCTGTCTTCATTACTAAGGAATGGCATCTTTATTTTAGATAAATACTCTTGGATGGTATTCTCTTTTCCTCGTCCCTCTGTTTCATACAGTCTAGCAAAATGTTCAACAAAGGCATGAGTGACCTTTCCTTTATCCGACGAGATGCCTCCTGCGTCCAATCTTATTGCCCCTATTTTAGTGGGGCTCTCCTGATTACGAATAATCATACTGAGCACACGGCCTGGTCTGCCGGATTCTTGATGTTTTTTTGCCTGCCAAAACAGCTGTCTCTGATGTGACTTCTCCTGCAGAAAGGCCGTATACTCAGACACTCTTTTCTGAAGTTCTTTTTGCATAGTTGAATCAAGGCTCTTCACTTGTAGCTCTCTGACCCTGCACTCCAGTTGTTCCTCTTGCTGCCTAAAACCCCGCTTAGTTGAGGAGATCCGTGCAAACAGAATTCCCCGCAAGTAAGCCTTCATGGTATCCCATACTACATTGCCGCTTGCTGTATCAATATTTCGCTCCCAGAACTCCCCTATTTCCTTCTTAATGTTTTCAGGCTCTTGTATTAGGTCAAACCAATGAGGATTGATCCTGAAAATTCTATTGCCCCCACCATTGGAACCATTCCGAATGCTTAACAACATTGGGGTATGATCCGATATACTCTTAGCCTCATACCTCATCCCCACTATGTTCCCCAAGAATTCTGTGCTTGCTAACACAAGATCAATTCGTGATCTTACCTGATATGAACGACTGAAACAGGAGTACACCTCCTTTTGCCCATATAGAAATCTCCAAACATCTATCAAACCTAGTTCCCTACTAAGTTTGTTTAAAGGTGACCCCTCCCCCTGCATGGTGGGGGGTCCCAATGTATGGGCTGTTGAGCTCCTATCTACCTTCCCATTCATTACTGCATTAAAATCTCCCCCCGCAAGCACCGGACACCCTGATTTATCCACCATAAACTCCACTAGCTTATTCAAAACCCAAGGGGAAAAGGGCGGAGGGATATATACAAAGGCAAGTATCTTACATTGTTCCAACTACAATACAAAAACATGAATCTTCCTTCATTATCTATCTTATGATCAAGGACTTTTATGTCTATTTTTTTGTGGATCAAGACGCTTACGCCCCTTGACCCTCACCTGTCTCTTGCGCACATTCCTGATGTCTCGCAACATGTGCTCCCACCCAACTGTCATCATCGGTATGTGCACGACTAGGAGGCCACAGCGGACCTCTCCTCTAAATACGTGCTGGCCTGTAGTTGCAGACTGTCCTCAGTAAACTTATCCTTGCTGAAAGGCAGAGCAGAGTTGTTGGAGTACATTACTTGGCTAGAAGAAAGAACAGCAAAACCAAGAGGCAGGTTTAGGACTGGTGTGGGCACAAAGGCAACTAAGCATGGTGTCAGAGAAACCTACTGATTCCTGTTTGGATGTGCTGTTGTCACTTGGTATGATTGTGAAGAGTGAGTCAACTATTCTAGTAATAGCTGGACTGTGGATCAAAACACAACTGCTGGATGACGGTAGTGGCTCTGGCCTCTTGCAGCGGCTGCTACCAACTCCCCTTCTTCTGCTGCTACTTGGGCCAGCTACAGCAACAATTTTGCCACTGTGCATTCCTTTGGAGGGCCCAGGCAACTGTCTGTTGATCATAGTGTACTGTAACTATCAGTAACGTAACAGATTAACTAAGAATGTTGCAGAAATTGAAAAAGATAAATGTGGTTATGGTGAAATATTAGACTGCCATTTAATACTAAGGCGCAGTAATTCTATGTATAAAGTAACAGATTAACTGGGTATGTGGGTTTCCAGTTCATTTCAACAAGATAAACACAGCGACATATTAGACTGCCCTAAAATACTGAGACACAGTAATTCTATATATAAACTAAAAAATCACCTGGGAATGTGGCAGCAGTTCAACAAGTTGCACACAGTGATTACACTCAACTAGCACTGTTTCTGCTGTCTCCCTCTGCTCTCCCTATAGTGTCTATAAACTCTCCCTACGATCTCCTTGCACTGTCCCTATCCAATATTTATCTATTATTAGCTTTCTGTAACATGGTCGCTAACGCATAAGCTTGTCATGTCTCATAAGCTCAGCTCACAGTGAAATGGTTGAGACTGCATGGGATGAAGCTTTTATAGGGCTGTGACATCACAGGGGATGGCTACCTTTGGATTGGCTAGCTGCGTGGCATCATTTGTCATATCACGTTCCTGGGCTTCTTACTTTCATTTTGTAACATGTGCAGCAGCCATTTTAGAAAAAAAAAAAAACACTCCTTACCACAATGTGTAAGGAAATTCATATTTGTATCAAATCAAATTATCCCTAAAATTTGGATCGAATTCCACTTCAGATACTTTGATTTGCTCAACACTAATTATGATGCAACCACTTACTTTTACCTCATGGGTGACACACCATTTAAATCTGCTTGTCTTACTACTACTAACTACTTACATCACTATTTTATGCTGCTCTGAGTTAAAGCAAAGTAATATATATATACAGAACAAATAAATCAGATTATAAAAAGGCAGAAGCATAAACAATTTCTAGAATGGAAAGCCTCTGCTACCTTCACAATGTATTTCACTTCAATCCTTTTCCTTGGATTGGTTATTGTTATCCTAATATTCGGGTCATGTCTGTTGTTTATCCTTTTTTTAGATTATATTGGATTTTTTTATACACTTAATATTAATTTTGGTAAATATGTTTGCATTAATCGTTTAAGTATTGACCAGAGGAGGATCTACCTGGTGTGACTATTTCTAACATAATTAGAGGGAAAGAAAAAATATATTTGCTACATTATACATAAAACCATATTCATTAACCCGTAGGATACCAGCGCGCTACATGTACGGTACTGGTATCAGAGTCACAAATCCCATCTCCCGCCCGATCAGCTGCAGGGGTTCAGCAGTCAAAGATAGCATTAACCCGCATTAACCCTTGCACTGCGACGGTTAGCGCTGATGGCGGCACGTGTGGTATCCTGCTGGGTGCGGGATGGCCATCGGGTCCCCGGCCTGCTGTGACGGGGACCAGATGGCAGGGAAGGCAGCACGATGCCTTCCTTAGGCATTGTGGCTGCCTTCCATGAAAGTCTGTGAGATCTAGCCCCCTGGATCTTACAGGAAGCAGTTGTAAGTGTATTACAGTGTGTAATACACTTAAAGCCAATGCATTACAATTCAGAAGTATTGTAAAGCATTGTAAAGGAGATCAGACCCCCCAAAAGTTGAAGTTCCAGAGTGGGACAAAAAAATAAAGTGAAAAAAAAAGTTTAAAAAAAAAGTTTTACAAAAAAACTAAAAGTTTAAAGTAAAAAATTGTCTTTTTCCCAAAATAAAGTAAAAAAATATTATTGTAAACAATAGTGAAAAAAAGAAAAGTACACATATTAGGTATAACCGCATCCGGATTGACCAGCTCTATAAAAATATCACAGTCAAAAAAGAAATTTTCTGGTCACCTTGCCTCACAAAAAGTGCAATACCAAGTGATCAAAAGTCCTATGTACCCCAAAATGGTACCCATCAAACCGTTGTCTCATCTTGAAAAAAATGAGCCCCTACCTAAGACAATCCCCCCCCCCAAAAAAAAATAGGGCTCTCAGAAAATGGCAACACAAAAACAAGATTTTATTATGTTCAAAAATGATTTCACTGTGTAAAACATAACAAAAATGATAGACATATTAGGTATCAACGCGTCTATAACAACCTGCTCTATAAAAATATCACATTATATTCCCCCTCAGGTGAATGCTGTAAAAAAAAAAATTAAAAAAATAACCTTGCCTCACAAAAAGTGTAATACCAAGTGATCAAAAAGACTTACATACCCCAAAAAGGTACCAATCAAACCGTCACCTCATCCCACAAAAATTCTTCCCCCACATGAGACAATCATTTAAAAATATAAAACCAATGGCACCCATGAGCCAATCCATCAAAATCTTTGCTGCAAAAGCCATATGGGGCTCCTACCGTTCTGAGTCCAACCATGTGCAACAGCAGTTTACCACCACATATGGGGTGTTGCCGTATTCAAATGAAAATGGGTAACATATTATGTGGTGCTTTTTCTCCTGTTACCTCTAAAAATGAAACATTTGGGGCTAAAGCAAAATTTTATTGAAAGAAACTACTTTTTTCCTTTTTATAGCCAAGTGTTTCCAAATTCCGTTAACGTTTAGGGGCTCAAAGTGATCAGTACCCCCCTTAATATATTCTTTAAGGGTGTAGTTTCAAAGATGGGGTCACTCTTTGAGAATTTCCCCTGTAGGGGTACGTCAGGGTCTCTTCAAATACAAAATGGTGCCTGAAAACCATTCTAGAGAAATCTGCCTCTAAAATCCATATGGCGCTCCTTTCTTTCTGACCACTGACATGTGCCCATAGAGAAGTTTACCGCCACATATGGGGTATTTCTGTAAACAGCAGAATCAGAGTAATATATATTGAGGTTTATTTTGCTGTTAACCCTTGCTGTGTTACACAAAAAAAATGATTAACATAAAAAATCTTCACAAAAAAGAGACATTTTGAAATTTTACCTCCATTTTCCTTTAATTCACCTCAAGGGTTAACAAGGTTTGTAACATCAGTTTTGAATAATTTCAGGGGTCTAGTTTGTAAAATGGGGTCAATTATGGGTGGTTTCCATTATGTAAGCCCTTCAAAATCACTTTATATCTAAATTGGTGCTTGAAAAGTTTCTAAACTTGAAAGCCTTCTAACGTGCTAAAAAAATAAAATGACATTTACAAAATTATGCCAACATAAAGCAGACATATGGTGATATGATAGAATGTTGATTGATAACTATTTTATATGGTATTACTATCTGTCTTAAAAGTAAAGCAATTCAAATTTAGAAAATAGTAAATTTTTCAAAATTTTTGGCAAATCTTTGATATTTTATAAATAAAGGTGAAATATATCAACTTAAATTTACCACAGTCATAAAGTACAATTTATCATGAGAAAACAATTTCAGTATGGCTTGGATAAGTGAAAGCGTTCCAAAGTTATTACCACATAAAGTAACATATGTCAGATTTGCAAAACTCGGCCTGCGATTTAAGGTGAAAAGTGGCCCAGTACTGAAAGGGTTAAACAATATACATTATGCCACAGCCATCATTCGAATTGTTTTTCCATAAATCATCAGTATAAGTGAATAAATAAAAATGTGTAATATATCTTACTAGGGATATGCGACATCTCCTTCATCTCCCAATATTCAGTAATTTTATTTGACTGCGTCTGAAGTACTTGACAGAGAAGAGAGAGGGGGAAGAGGGGATGGAGCTGCAGTCTCACTATCTTTTCACTTTAACTTATAATCTGGTGGAGTTTTCATAACTCAATCCCACCCAAAAGGATTTATATTTCTGCATAAAACCCAAGAAGGAACAATAGTTGTATAAAATCTATTCTTTATTATAGGCATTTACTTTAATAATAGATAACAGGAACACATAGTAATCTCAATACTGTGGGTTTAGAAGCATTGCATAATTCATACTGAATAAATAAAATGTGCTGACTAACTTTTTTCTTATTTTTGAATTAAGCATATGGAGGTTGTGTTACTTTCATTTTGCTCCTAAACCATAGTCACTAGAGACTAGCAAAGTGTTCAAAAACTCTATTTGGACGCTTCGCTGAATTATTCCCAAACATTTGCGTTGTTCCTAATTAATTGATCACAAAGGGCATTAAATCAGCTATTTCCCGGCCTGTAGGGTGAGTGTATCTCAGCATTGCAGCAACATGCATAGCTAGTAGTGTTGGTCGAGCACCAAAGTGCTCGGTTGCTCATGTGCTCAAGTAGAACACCTTGGAAAGCTCGGGTGCTCTACCATGCACCCGAGCACAATGGAAGTCAATGGGAGAACCCGAGCATTAAACCAGGCACCTGCTCTGAAGAGAGGAGGGTGTCTGGTTCACAAGAAAAGGTCAGAAATGCCCATAATGTTATAGATGGTCATATCAGCAGCAAGCCCTCGTCCCTAATGTTTTAGATGGTCATATCAGAAGCAGGACCCGCCCATAATGTTTTAGATGGTCAGCTGAGCAGCAGGCCCTCACCCCTAATGTTTTAGATGGTCAGATCAGTAGCAGGCCCTCGCCCCTAAGGTTTTAGAGGGTCAGTTCAGCAGCAGACCCTCACCCCTAATTTTTTAGAGGGTCAGCTCTGCAGAAGGCCCTCATCCATAATTATTTAGATGGTTACCTAGGCAGCAGGCCCTCACCCCTAATGTTTTAGATGGTCAGATCAGCAGCAGGCACTCATTCATAAAGTTTTAGATGGTCAGATTAGCAACAAGACCTCACCCATAATGTTTTAGACGGTCAGCTCGGGAGCAGGCCCTCACCTCTAATGTTTTGGATGGTCATATCAGCAGCAGGCCCATGCCCCTAATGTTTTAGAGCAGGGATGCTCAACCTGCGGCCCTCCAGCTGTTGTAAAACTACAACTTCCACCACACCCTGCTGCAGGCTGATAGCTATAGGATGTCCAGGAATGCTGGGAATTGTAGTTTTGCAACAGCTGGAGGGCCGCAGGTTGGGCATCCCTGTTTTAGAGGATCCAACACACAATCCGGCGGCGTTATTCCCATTACCCGCCGAGCATTTTCCTGGAAACCAAAGTCTTTGGGTTCCGAGGGGAGTATGGTTGGAAAGCTGAAACTTAAACTAATTGTTGGAAGGGCATCAACAGGAGTGGAGCCTGCAGCTTAATTTGATTCCACATGAGAAACCTCTCACGGCCTGGACACTGAAAGGATTGACAGATTGATGCCTCTTTCTCAATTCTGTGGGTGGTGGTGCATGGCCGTTGTTAGTGGGTGGAAAGATTTGTCTGGTTCATTCCGACAACCAACGAGTTATATGACCCCCGGTTGTCCAGTGCAAGGACATTGCAGAGATATTATCAAAAACACTGGCCAAGATAAAATTTTATTGAAATTTTAAAAATAATTTTTGCTTGCGGTAATGTTACACTGCAGAGTTAGCACAGGAAATGACGGTCAGCAATGGCTAGGAAATTTTTTATTGAAATTTAAGAATATTTTTTGATTGCCCTATAAAAAATGGTAGGTGAGGGCCTGCAGGAGAGCTGACCCTCCCTGAAGAGAGACATGAGGAGATCTTGTGCACTAATCCCCAAACTCTTCAGCATCCACAGTCAGAAGTAGATGACGGTGGGGAATGGCAATTAGTGTTTCATGAGGTGGATGATGTGGATGAGACACAGTTGTCAATAAGTGAGGGTCTTGTTAGGTCAACACAAGTCATTATGATGACCAGAGTGAGGAAGTGGAAGAGGAGAAGGGACAATGACATCACTGACCCAACCTGGAAAGGTGGCAAGCAGGTCACAGGACAGCAGGACACAGGGGGAGAGATTCACAGCACCGCAACAGGCTGGAAGAGGCTGTGGGGTGGCAAAAGGGAGAAGGCGGGCCACGTGAAACAGGCCCCCAACTTTTATTGCTTGCGGAAATTTCCCTTGCCAAGGTGTAGGTGTTCCGTAGTCTGGTGATTTTTTGAGGAAAGTGGGGACTATAAAAGAATTTGCTAATTTGCCAACTGTGCCATACCAAAATAAGAACTTATAAATAACCAAATAACCATAACATATTTTACATCCTATTTATAAACTCTAGCCCCGGGAACATTATGGTGGAAGACAGTACACTGGAGGCAAAATAAGTAGGGGTGTGAACACTAGCAACCTCACCACCGCCAGCATGATCCGCCACATGGCTTCAAAGCACCCTTATAGGTGGGCCAAACCTCTGGGTCCACAATCTGTGTCTGTGGGCAACACCATTGCCTCCTCTTCCACCCCTGTGTTACGTGCTGGCCAATTCTCTGTCCTAGGCGTAGGCCTGGATGACTCCCGCCCTGCAGCTGGGCCTTCGCAAGCACCATCACCTAGCACACCCACTTCTGTGTCCTTACCGCAGGCCTTTGAACGTAAGTGCAAATACCCAGGCAACCACCCACAGGCCATAGCACTAAATGTGCACCTTTAAAAATTTCTGGCCCTGGAAATGTTGCCAGTTAGGCCTGTGGACACTGAGGCTTTACTTAGCCTCATGGCGGCGACCGTCCTTCGTTACTCAGTCCCCAGCCTCCACTATTTTTCTTGGTGTGCCTTCCCTGCATTACACCAACAATTGTGTCCCATAACATCACCCGTGCCCTGACCAACGCAGTTATTCAGAAGGTCCACTTAACGACGGACACATAGACAAGTGATTTTGGCCAGGGATGCTACATTTCTGTGATTGCACACTGGGTGAACCTTGTGGAGGCCGGTAGTGATTTGTACCCTGGGATGGCACAGATGCTACAGACACCAGGGATTTGGGGCCCTACTTCCATCAGGATTTCCGCCACTACCTACATTAGTGGCTGCAACCCCCCCTTCTCATCCTCCACCTCCTCCTCCATTGCAAACTCAGAATTCTCATCTTGCAGAAGCAATCAACCATCAATCAGTATCTGGAAGCAGTGTAGCATGGCAGTGGCGACGCGGCAACAGGCCATGCTGAAACTCATTTGCTTTGGTGACAAACAACACACCACCACAGAGCTGTGGTAGGGTATAAGGATCCAGGTTGGTTGTGTCTGATAATGGCAGCTTTGTAGCTCGGCAAGCTCACACACATGTAAATCATACAGCATATATGTACCATGCACAACAAACATCCCAAACTTATACATTAATAATAATAAAAACATAACACATGAGAGTGAAGGTAAACTAATGGCATGGCCTGTTAAAGAACTCATAAATAACTAAATAACCATAACATATTTTACAGCATAGTCATAAACTTAAACTCAAACGATAACAATAAAAATGCAAATACTGGAACATAACAGGCCCAGCCCTCAGCCAATCACAGCCATCACCGGGCAGAATGATAACTCTGCCCAGTGACCACAGCAAAACGTCAGGAAATTGTCCCTCAAAAACCTGTCCTATATAGAAAATAGAATCTTAATCACCAGGCAGAAAACAACCTTTGCCCAGTGAAGAAGGCAAAATTGTACATGTGACAAATGCTGATATGGCCATGTGGATCCCTCTTTAATGTTCGGGATCTGACCATACAATGCCTAGCCCACGTGTTCTGAAATTTCTACTGGTGAAGGTGCACTGTGTGTGTGCCCATTTCAGAAAGTCATCTACAGCTGCCGACGGTCTGGCAACCCTGCTGCAGCGCTGTTTTGAGACGTAAGCATGCACCGGAATTCCACATTACACATGTTGGCCAAGCTTTGTAAGCAGCCGAAGGTAGTAGTTGAATATCAGCTACCACGTGGTCTTGTATGTCTCAGCTCTGTGAGGTTTTACGCAACCTTGAGGGATAAAAACAGATGGTGAGTGGCGATGGTTCTATTAGCCTAACCATCCAACTTTTGTGTCTACTGAAACGCTGGCTGCTAACAATGAAAGCAGATGCTTTACATGTGGAAGAGGTGGAATTAGGGGGAAGACATTACACAGGGTGATAGCCAGACCACTCTCAGTTCGTCTTCTCAGTGTGAATTGGTTAATGATGATGATGAGCAGGAGCAGCAAGAGACGGTTGCCTCCGCTACGGAGGGTAGTAACCATAGCAGGTTTATTCCATCTGTTCAGCATAGATGGGCAGGAGAGGAGGAAGAGGATAAGGAGATTGAGTCATCCTCCTGATAAGGACAGCAAAGTCTATTCTGTTGGGACTCTGACACACATGGCTGACATTATGGTATGCTGACTTTCCTGTGACCCTCACATTCTACGCATTTTGCACAACAGCAATTACTGGTTGTTCAGTTCACCCTTCTCGACCCCCGCTACAGAGAGAATGCCTCATCTCTCATTCCTGTGGTGGAGAGGACAAGCAAAATGGTGCAATACCAGAAGGTCCATCTTGAAAAATTGCTCCATAAATTTCCATCTCACAACGCTGGTGGCAGAGTACGCAGTTCCTTGGGCAACCCAGGAGGGAAGATGAGGGGAACACACAGCAGTTCCAACAGAGGCAGGACAATACTCTCCAAGGCCTTGGACAGTTTCATGAAACCCGCCAGCACCCTCACCTTGATGCGTGGCCTATTGTCACAAGGATGGACAAAAATTTGGAAGATGTTAAAGGTGTACATAGCAGACCATGTCAGCGTCCTTAGTGATCCCTCTGTGCCTTACAAGCTGGACACGTGGCACAAACTGGCACTCTGAAGCTATACAGTAGCTAAATGATAAGGAACATGGAAAATATACCATATTGGACTGTAGTATTCAGGGTAAATGATTGTGTGGGCACTTTGAGATAAATAAGTGGGTTTTGGGTTGCAGTTTCGGCACTCAGTCTCTAAAAGGTTCGCCAACGCCATTACTGTGTCACCGCCGATTCTGGGAGATGGTCGGTCAGAGGTTCCTCCCTGTCTTGTGTATGACGTTCTTTGTTTTGGTTTCACTTTGTTCAGTTCCTTTCTCTCACTCAGCTGCATCTTATCTTGATTAATTGGCTTGCTTTATATTCCCTCCCATACTACTCCTCCTTGTGGTTTACACTACTTCCTGGATAAAGTGTTCACTGCTGGAGGCTGCTGCTGCTGTTTGCTCAGATAAGTCTTTTCCCTTAATTGTGTTTTCTTGCTGGCTTGATTCTAGGTGACCCTGACTCCCTCCGTATTCAGTGCAGGGAGCCGGTGGCCATGTCCCCTCACTACTATAGGGTTTTCCGGTGTCACACAGTCTTAGGTACGTGGGCATGCAATCGTCTACCATTGGGGCCTTTGCATGTGTAGCAGTCAGGGAGAGCTCTTAGGGTTTTAAAGGGCTCACCTATATGCTCCTTAGTTTTGGATTAAGCCAGTCAAACGTTTATTTATAAGTTCATGCTATCTGCAACTTCATCCTTGACATTTCAGCCTTGATTGACCGCATGCAAGGTCTTTCTCTGGAGGTAGCAGATCTCCGTGAAACTGTTTCTTAGCTTCAGGTGACCGGTTCTGCTGGCGTTCATGGAGTTTGTTTCGAGCCTAAAATCTCTCTTCCGGATACGTTTTCCGGGGGTATTGAGAAATTTGTTCCTTTTAGAGAGGCTTGCAAACTCCATTTTCACTTACGTCCCCATTCCTCTGGTGATGAGGAGCAGAGGGTGGGGATCATCATCTCGCTGCTCAGGCATAATGCTCAGTCTGCGGCCTTTTCCCTCCGATCAGTAGATGAATTTTTTATAGCCCTGGGTCAGATATATGATGATCCGGATCGTATTGCTCTGGCTGAATCTAAACTGCATCTTTTATGCCAGGGTAAACAGTCCGCAGAGATATATTGTTCTGAATTTCGGAGATGGGCAGCTGATACTGGTTGGACTGACGCTGCACTCCGAAGTCAATTTTGTCATGGTCTTTCTGAGAGATTAAAAGATGCATTTGCGTTTCATGAGAGGCCAGTGTCTTTGGAGTCTGCCATGTCTCTAGCTGTTCGTATCGACAGGCGTCTCAGAGAGAGAGAGGAGACTACTCTTTCCTGTCATATTCAGCCCAAGGGCACTGGAGTTGTCTCATGCAGTGCGCAGGGGTCTCACTCTGTCTCTATACCCTCCGTGGAGTACCCCATGCAGCTGGATTTAGTTGCCTCTGATACTAGAGGATTCAGCTCTCAGAGGAGGGTATGTTTCTGTTGTGGAGGTATTAACCATTTAGCTAATGTTTGCCCTTCTAGGAGGTTCATGGGGTTTTCTGAGGGTAATAAAAAGAAATGGGAAAAGGAACCCTCTAAAAACTTTCTTTTTGCTACAATTGTCAAGGTTAATGCGGAAATTGAAGATTTGTCGTTTGCTTGTAGTTCCCGTTTTCTCCTACCTGCCAGGGTGGCGCTAGACAGCAAGAACTTTGTTTGTGAGATTTTTGTTGATAGTGGAGCAGCTGTCAATCACATTGGTAGTCAATTTGCTACAACACATGGTTTCCAGGTGTGCACTTTGGAAAAAGCTATACCTGTTTTTGCTATCGATTCTGCTCCACTTTCTCAAAAATTGTTAAAGGGCATAGTTCACAATATCCGTTTGACTGTGGGTGACACTCATGTTGAGGATGTGTCATGTTTTGTCTTAAGCGGATTACCTACTCCTCTAGTGTTGGGGCAACCCTGGCTCTCGAAACATAACCCCACCATTGATTGGCAAGCAAGGCAAATAAATGGTTGGAGTGAGTTTTGCAGAGAGAATTGCCTCACGGCAACTCTCGCAGAGGTTTCTACCAAGACTGTAGCTTCTTTTCTCTCAGAATTTTCTGATGTGTTTTCCGAGAGTGGTGTCCAGGTGTTGCCCCCTCAACGGGAGTATGATTGTCCAATTAATCTCATCCCAGGCGCCAAGCTGCCTAAATCACGATTATACAATCTCTCTCAACCTGAGAGAGCAGCCATGCGTACTTATATCTCTGAGAGCCTGAGAAAGGGACATATCAGACCCTCGAAGTCACCTGTTGCCGCTGGTTTTTACTTTGTTAAAAAAAGATGGTTCTTTAAGACCTTGTCTGGATTTCAGGGAGCTTAACCGTATCACGATTCGTGACCCCTATCCATTTCCTATAGCCCCCACAATCTGGTTAAACAAATCCGGGATCAAAGTTTTTTCTAAGTTGGATTTAAGAGGGGCATACAACCTTGTCAGGGTCAGGAAGGGGGACGAATGGAAGACGGCCTTCAATACCCCGGAGGGTCATTTTGAGAACTTGGTTATGCCCTTTGGTTTGATGAATGCTCCGGCCGTCTTCCAACATTTTGTGAACAGTATTTTCTATCATTTAATGGGGAAATTTGTACTGGTGTATCTAGATGACATTTAGATTTTTTCTCCTGACTTCAAGACTAATCGGGGCCACCTATGTCAGGTCCTGCTGATTTTGCGGGAGAAAAAATTGTACGCTAAACTGGAAAAATGTGTGTTTGCGGTTCCAGAGATTCAATTTCTTGTTTTTCTTCTCTCCGCTTCTGGTTTTCGGATGGACCCGGAGAAGGTCCGCTCCGTGCTTGATTTGGAGCTTCCTGAAAATCAGAAGGCGCTGATGCGGTTTTTGGGTTTTGCTAATTATTACAGAAAGTTCATTTTGAATTATTCCTTTGTTTTTAAGCCACTCACTGATATGACTAAAAAGGGGGTGGATTTTTCCTCATGGTCGGCAGAGGCGCTTCAAGCCTTTTCTAGTATTAAAGAGTGTTTTGCTTCCGCTCCCATTTTGGTACAACCTGATGTCTCGCTACCTTTTATTGTTGAGATGGATGCCTCTGAGGTGGGGGTGGGCGCGGTCTTATCTCAGGGCCCGTCTCCTGCTAAATGGCGACCGTGTGCCTTTTTCTCAAAAAAGCTCTCCGCCGCAGAGAGAAATTACGATGTGGGAAATACGGAGTTGTTGGCCATCAAATTGGTATTTGAGGAATGGCGTCATTGGTTGGAGGGAGCCAGACACCCAATTACCGTATTTACCGACCATAAGAATCTGGCCTATCTGGAATCAGCCAAGCGTCTGAACCCGAGACAGGCCAGATGGTCCTTGTTCTTTTCTAGGTTTAATTTTGTTGTAACGTTCCGCCCTGGGGTTAAAAATGTGAAGGTGGATGCCCTGTCACATTGTTTTCCGGGAAGGGGGGGGGGGGCTTTGAGGACCCAGGTCCCATTTTGGCTGATGGGGTGGTCGTCTCTGCTCTTTATCCTGATTTGGAAGCAGAGGTTCAGGCAGCCCAGGCAGAGGCACCTGATCTTTGTCCTCCTGGGAGGTTATTTGTGCCACTCGCTTTGCGACACAAAGTTTTTAAGGAGCACCATGACAGTGTTCTTGCTGGGCACCCGGGGAGTAGAGCCCCAGTGGATCTCATTGCTCGCAGATTCTGGTGGCCAGCTCTTCGTAAGACGGTTGAGGGGTTTGTGGCAGCCTGCGAGACTTGCGCTCGTGCCAATGTCCCTCATTCATGGCCATCGGGATCTCTCCTCCCGTTACCCATACCTTCCTGTCCTTGGACGCATCTGTCCATGGACTTCATTACGGACTTACCTCGGTCCTCAGGGAAGACTGATTCTGGTGGTAGTGGACCGTTTTAGTAAAATGGCGCATTTTATTCCTTTTCCTGGGTTACCCAATGCTAAGACGCTGGCTCAAGCGTTTGTTTATCACATTGTTAAATTACATGGCATTCCTTCTGACATCGTTTATGATAGGGGCACGCAATTTGTTTCCAGATTCTGGAAGGCCTTCTGTTCTCGCTTGGGGGTTCGGTTGTCGTTTTCTTCTGCTTTTCACCCGCAGTCGAATGGTCAGACCGAACGCGTCAATCATAATCTGGAGACACATCTGCGTTGTTTTGTTGCGGAGAATCAGGAGAATTGGTGTTCTTTTTTGTCCCTTGCTGAGTTTGCTTTAAATAACCGTCGTCAGGACTCCTCTGATAAGTCACCATTTTTTGGTGCATATGGGTTTTATCCGCAGTTTGGGACATACTCTGGAGAGGGGTCTTCTGCTTTACCTGATGAGGAGAGATTTTCCTCGTCCTTGTCACTTATTTGGCAAAGGATTCAGAGTAATTTAAAGAAGATGAGTGAGAGATATAAGCGTGTGGCAGATAAGAGACATGTGCCTGGTCAGGAGCTGAATGTGGGTGATCTGGTGTGGTTGTCTACAAAGAATATCAAACTGAAGGTTCCCTCCTGGAAGTTGGGTCCTAGGTTTTTTGGGCCTTACAAGATCTTATCAGTCATCAATCCCGTTGCTTTCCGTCTTGATCTTCCTCAGACTTGGAAGATCCATAATGTTTTTCACAAGTCCCTATTGAAACCTTATGTCCAACCTACTATTCCTTCCTCTTTGCCTCCTCCCCCGATTTTAGTTGATGGTAATCTTGAATTTCAGGTCTCCAGGATTGTGGATTCCCGCATTATCCGTGGTTCTCTTCAGTACCTCGTTCATTGGGAGGGTTATGGTCCTGAGGAGAGGATGTGGGTCCCACTGGCGGACATTAAGGCCACTCATCTCATCAGGGCTTTCCATCGGTCTCCTCCTGAGAAGGTTGGTCCTGAGTGTCCGGAGTCCACCCGTAGAAGGGGGGGTACTGTCACCGCCGATTCTGGGAGACGGTTGGTCAGAGGTACCTCCCTGTCTTGTGTATGATGTTCTTTGTTTTGGTTTTTACTTTGCTCAGTTCCTTTCTCTCCCTCAGCTGCCTCTTATCTTGATTAATTGGCTTGCTTTAAATTCCCTCCCATACTACTCCTCCTTGCAGTTTATACTACTTCCTGGATAAAGTGTTCAGTGCTGGAGGCTGCTGCTGCTGTTTGCTCAGATAAGTCTTTTCCCTTTATTGTGTTTCCTTGCTGGCTTGATTCTAGGTGACCCTGACTCTGTCCGTATTCTGTGCAGGGAGCCGGTGGCCGTGTCCCCTCACTACTTTAGGGTTTTCAGGTGTCACACAGTCTGAGGTACGTGGGCATGCAATTGTCTACCATTGGGGCCTTTGCATGTGTAGCAGTCAGGGAGAGATTTTAGGGTTTTAAAGGGCTCACCTATATGCTCCTTAGTTTTGGACCAAGCCAGTCAGTCGTTTATTTATAAGTTCCAGCTATCTGCAACTTCATCGTTGACACACTTGACAGGTTTTAGACGGTTAGCGCACCTGGAAGCCCTCAGCTACATTCTTTTACTCAGTTTAATTGCACCCAGGGCCACGGTCATCAGCATCACGGCCAAGCACATCACTTACTGGCCGGCTTCTTAATATTAAATGTTATATATGCTTAAAAGTATGTCACATGTACAGTAGCGTAGGATTTGTAAGTGTATGCACCAATGAATTAAAACAGGTATTTGGGATGTGCACACTTTACACAGGAGATGTAGCACTGATAATGTCACAGATTAGCATACACCGTCTGCGCATAAAGTACAGTTTATGTCAGTGATATGTATGAAATGCACACACAGTAGATGTTGCACAAACAATTTACATTTCACCAAAATACACTGTTTTCACATGTGGTACAGTATTTGACACAGAGAGCCACACACTATGGACACTAAATTAGGCCAAGATTATTTAGATTTTTGTATCAGACACTGTTTTCAGATGTGGTAGCAGGGCAGCCAATCAACAAGAGTTTCACTACTTTGCCCTAAAAATCACAGCCATGCATACTATTGGAATGGCTGAGATTGGCTAAGTGCTGCATGTGACCTGCATGTGTGCCAGCCTGCCAGGGACATCAATCTAATTATTTTTTGGTAGCTCAGTGGAGGAAAAATTCCTTTTTTCTGCCAGGTCAAGTCCCCCTACATTACCTATTTTATAATTTTGGGGTGACATAGTGCATTTCTGTAGTTGGGTTAATAAACCCGTACTGTTGTGCCACAGAGCACGATTTCATACAACGCTGAAAAACCTGTTTCATAAATTTGGTGGTGACATATAGAGATGTCCTGAACTATTTGCCGGCAAACATCGCATGTTCGCGTTCGCCGCGGCGGGCGAACATATGCGATGTTAGATTCGCCCCCTATACTTTATCATTGAGCAAACTTTGACCCTGTACCTCACAGTCAGCAGACAAATTCCAGCCAATCAGCATACCCTCCCTCCCAGAACCTCCCACCTCCTATCAAAAAGCAAGGACAGCAGCCATCTGAGATTCATTCTGAAGCTGCATTGTTAGTTAGAGCAGGGAGAGTGCTGCTGCTGCTGAATTAATAGGGAAAGCGTTAGCTAGGCCAGTGTTCTGTGTCCACTCCAGTCATCAAAGACTCATCTGCCTCTTTCACACGAGCGTGTCCGGATTAGGCACAATTCACACGTCTGTAGTGTGTTACAGATCTGGACAAGAATAGGACATGCTCTATCCTTTGTGGAGCTGCGGCCGGATGTTTCAGGGCCGAAACCCGGAAGTTCGGGGCCGCGGCTCCGCAAATGCGGAAGCGGAGAGCACATAATGTGCTCTCCATATCAAGTCTGGCCCCATTCACAATGAATGGTCCGCATCCATTCCGCAGAATTGCGAAATGTATGTGGACAGAAATTGCGGATGTGTAAATGGGGCCTTAGGTCCGGATGCGTTGCGGATGCGTTCAGTGAAAACTGTGCAATTTCACAGGCAAAGCCATTCAGTTTTGCCTGCAATTGCGTTCAGTATTTTCCGCGCAGGTGCAATGCGTTTTGATGCGTTTTTCACACCCGTGATAAAAACTGAAGGTTTACAAATAGTGTTGAGCGAACAGTTCGAGAATAGTTCGGGTTCGTACCGAATTTTGGGGTGTCCGTGACACGGACCCGAACCCGGACATTTTCAAAAAAGTTCGGGTTCGGGTTCGGAGTTCGGCATGTTCTCTCGGCGCATTTTGAAAGTACTATATAGCAGAATAGTACAGACTTAAAGCTGAAATCGCATTGCGATTACAACTTTGAGCTACCGATCACCATGGGAACGCCTCCTCCAGTAGAATGTAATGTAGGATGTTTGAATTACGTTGAAATCGCAATGCGATTCTTATATATTTGCCTAATCGCATTGCGATTTCAACTTCTCAAATCCGACAGTACATTCTAGCATTTTTCCCATGGTGATGTAGACGCTTCATTAGCACAGAATTCGGCTGAAGCAGAAATCGCAATGCGATTCTTAGAACTCAAATAAATCGCATCACACTACACGTTCTAATTTCATTTGATTTTAACTTTACTGTTTGGTTTTGTATCGCGATAATACAAAATTTGAATAATCGTGTGCGTGCTGTTCTAGCACGCAGTGCTATTCGTATCCCACTATTAAGTTCTAATCGCATTCGATGTTAACTTATGCATTTTATGCATAAGTTAAAATCGAATGCGATTAGAACTTAAGAGTGGGATACGAATAGCACTAGTGTTGTTGAGCGCACATTTCGAGAATAGTTCCGGTCCGTACAGAATTTTGGGGTGTTCGTGACACGACCCGAACCCGAACATTTTCATAAAAATTCGGGTTCGGTTTTGTAGTTCGTCATTTTTTGTGGCGCATTTTGAAAGGCTGCAAAGCAGCCAATCAACATGCATCATACTACTTGCCCTAAGATGCCATCGCAGCCATGCCTACTATTGGCAAGGCTGTGATTGGCCAAGTGCAGCATGTGACTCAGCCTCTTTATAAGCTTGTGCGCACGTCGGGACGTGCTCACTCCCGATGTGAATAGAACAGGGATAGATGCAGCTGCTGTGAGGGCGAGATAGGCAGGGAATAATCGAGGAAAAAAACCTGAGAAGAAGTGAAAGATCTACACCAGTGAATCAAAACAACTCAGCTGAGCTGTTCACTGAAAGTTTATTTTTTTACACTGGCCAGATCGATTTTTACCGGCACATGTAACTGGGCTGACCGCCGGCGGCCATTTTGGGACCTGTGGTGCGCCAGCTCAAGCTGCCACAGAGTCCAAAGAAAAGCTCCAAAGAATTGAAAAATCTACTCCTGTGACACAGAACAACAGCGATTCAGCTGCTCAGTCAAAGTAAATTTTTTTCTGGCTGGGCAGACCATTTTCTGGCACATGTTACTGGGCTGATAGGCGGCGGCCATTTTGGGACTTGTGGTGCGCCAGCAAAAGCTGCCACAGCGTCCATTAATCTCATGTAATAGTCGATTTTTTCATAGATATACTACATCAGGGGTTTGGCTGTGCTTGTGTCACCCCTACGAACTGCCAATATATTTAATATATCAGTGGTGAAACTGAAAGTAACCCACTTGGATAGCAAATCCCATGAATGTGCTGTTCCAGCTAGGCTAGCCAGTGTCACTACAGCCAGGTCCAATACTGTCAGCCAGAAATTACATTTTTTTTTTTTTTTTGCCAGAAATATAAATTAAAAAAATCTTTCCCTGTAACAAACATAATTCTGGTGTTAGACCAGAAGAAGCACTCCTTCAGTAAATAATACTGTAAAAAGGTTTAGGCAATAATTCTCCCAGTGTGGGCAATTTATGTACCAAAGCGAGCATTTTAAAAATTCCGGTGTTCTGAAATACCAGCAGTCCTCTTGTAATTAATACCAGAAAAAGGCATTATAGTGTCCAGTGTTGTCATTTTGGTTCAAAAAGGCCAATTTAATCAATCTGGTGTTGGTGACACCCGAAATAGTAGGCCGCACGTTGTTACTCCTTTGAAAAGGAAATAGTTCTCCCACTGTGGGAATTCATTTAACATAAGTAGCATTTAAAAATTCTGGTGTCCAATTTGCAGCAGTCTTCTTGTAATTAATACCAGAAAAAGGCATTATAGTGTCCAGTGTTGTCATTTTGGTTCCAAAAGGCCAATTTAATCAATCTGGTGTTGGTGACACCCGAAATAGTAGGCCGCACGTTGTTACTCCTTTAAAAGGAAATAGGTTTCCCACTGTGGGAATTCATTTAACATAAGTAGCATTTAAAAATTCTGGTGTCCAATTTGCAGCAGTCCTCTTGTAATTAATACCAGAAAAAGGCATTATAGTGTCCAGTGTTGTCATTTTGGTTCCAAAAGGCCAATTTAATCAATCTGGTGTTGGTGACACCCGAAATAGTAGGCCGCACGTTGTTACTCCTTTGAAAAGGAAATAGTTCTCCCACTGTGGGAATTCATTTAACATAAGTATCATTTAAAAAATTCTGGTGTCCAATTTGCAGCAGTCCTCTTGTAATTAATACCAGAAAAAGGCATTATAGTGTCCAGTGTTGTCATTTTGGTTCCAAAAAGGCCAATTTAATCAATCTGGTGTTGGTGACACCCGAAATAGTAGGCCGCACGTTGTTACTCCTTTAAAAGGAAATAGTTCTCCCACTGTGGGAATTCATTTAACATAAGTAGCATTTAAAAAATTCTGGTGTCCAATTTGCAGCAGTTTTCTTGTAATTAATACCGGAAAAAGGAATTACGGTATATCTTCCAGTGTGGGAATTTTGGGGCTAAAAAATTATATATTTTATTGTGGTGCGAGTTGAATCGCAACAATGAGAAAACATTCTATTAAGGGACGAGGACGCGGTCGTGGTGGGGTCCGTGGAGTCTCTGTTGCTGGCAGAGGATGTGGCCGTTCGGCCTCAGGCGCACAAAGTAGTGAACCAACTCCCTCAAGTAGCCGGCAGAATTTACAGCGATATTTGGTGGGGCCCAATGCCGTTATGAGGATGGTAAGGCCTGAGCAGGAACAGGCATTAGTCGATTGGGTGGCCGACAGTGCTTCCAGCACGTTCACCACATTGTCTTCCACCCAGTCTTCTGCAGAAAGCGCACAGGTGGCACCGGAAAACCAAGCCCATCAGTCTGTCACATCACCCCCATGCATATCAGGGAAACTGTCCGAGCCTCAAGTTATGCAGCAGTCTCTTCTTCTGTTTGAAGACTCTGCTGGCAGGGGTTCCCAGGGGCGTCCACCTAGCCCTTCCCTAGCGGTGGAAGACATACCATGCACTGACGCACAACCACTTATGTATCCAGATGATGACGACATGGGAATACCACCACAGCAGAGTCACCCAGTCTCTGATGATGACGAAACACAGGTGCCCACTGCCGCGTCTTATTGCAGTGTGCAGACTGAACAGGAGGAGGTCAGGGAGGAAGACTGGGTGGAAGACGATGCAGAGGATGATGAGGTCCTAGACCCCACATGGACTGAAGGTCGTGCCGCTGACTTAAATAGTTCAGAGGAAGAGGCAGTGTTGAGACTGAGACAACAGCAAAGCCAAAGAGGGAGCAGGGGGCAAAAGCAGAACACCCGCCGTCCCGAGAGTTCGCCTGCTATTGGCCAGCGCCAACAGGGACCCAGCACCCCAAAGGCATCTTCAAGGAGTTCCCTGGCATGGCACTTCTTCAAACAATGTGCTGAGGACAAGACCAGAGTGGTTTGCACGCTGTGCCCTCAGACCCTGAGGCGAGGCATTAACGTTCTTAACCTGAGCACCACCTGCATGATCAGGCATCTACATGCAAAGCATGAACTGCAGTGGAGTGCACACCTCAAAAACAAGGAACACGCTCCGGCTCCCCCTGCTACCTCTACCGCTGCTGCCTCGGCTTCCGCCTCGAGAGGAATGTTGCCACCTGCCGAGCAGCAAACAGAGGATGTGCCACCGACACCACCACCGCCACCGTCACCTTGCGTCTCCACTATTTCACACAGCAGCGTTCAGCTCTCCATCTCTCAAACCTTTGAGAGGAAGCGCAAATTCCCACCTAGTCACCCTCGAGGCCCTTGGCCTGAATGCCAGCATTTCTAAACTACTGGCCTTTGAAATGCTGTCATTCCGGCTGGTGGACACAGACAGCTTCAAACAGCTGATGGCCATGGCTGTCCCCCAGTATGTGGTTCCCAGCCGCCACTACTTCTCCAAGACAGCCGTGCCTTCCCTGCACATGCAAGTGTCTGATAAAATCAAGTGTGCACTGCGCAACGCCATTTGTGCCAAGGTCCACCTAACCACAGATATGTGGACCAGTAAGCACGGCCAAGGACGCTATATCTCACTAACTGCACACTGGGTGAATGTAGTGGTGGCTGGGCCCCAGGCGGAGAGTTCCTTGGCGCACGTCCTTCCGCCACCTAGGATCGCAGGGCATCATTCTCTGCCTCCTGTAGCCTCCTCCTCCTACTCGGCTTCCTCCTCCACTGCTTCCACCAGCTCCTCCTGTCAGCCACACACCTTCACCACCAACTTCAGCACAGCCCGGGGTAAACATCAGCAGGCCATTCTGAAACTCTGATGTTTGGGGGACAGGCCCCACACCGCGCAGGAGTTGTGGCGGGGTATTGAACAACAGACGGACGAGTGGTTGCTGCCGGTGGGCCTCAAGCCAGGCCTGGTGGTATGCGATAATGGGCGAAATCTCGTGGCAGCTCTGGGACTAGCCGGTTTGACGCACATCCCTTGCCTGGCGCATGTGCTGAATTTGGTGGTGCAGAGGTTCATTCACCACTACCCCAACATGTCAGAGCTGCTGCATAAAGTGCGGGCCGTCTGTGCGCGCTTCCGGCGTTCACATCCTGCCGCTGCTCTCCTGTCTGCGCTACAGCGGAACTTCGGCCTTCCCGCTCACCGCCTCATATGCGACGTGCCCACCCGGTGGAACTCCACCTTGCACATGCTGGAGAGACTGTGCGAGCAGCAGCAGGCCATAGTGGAGTTTCAGCTGCAGCACGCTCGCGTCAGTCGTACTGCGGAACGGCACCACTTCACCACCAATGATTGGGCCTCCATGCGAGACCTGTGTGCCCTGCTGCACTGCTTTGAGTACTCCACCAAAATGGCCAGTGGCGATGACACTGTTATCAGCGTTACAATACCAATTCTATGTCTCCTAGAGCAAACGCTTAGGGCAATGATGGAAGAGGAGGTGGCCCAGGTGGAGGAGGAGGAGGAGGCAGAGGAGGAGGGCTCGTTTCTAAGACTTTCAGGCCAGTCTGTTAGAAGTAGCTCAGAGGGAGGTTTTTTGAAGCAGCAGAGGGCAGGTTCACAAGTCGCCAGCCAAGGCACTCTAATGGAGGACGAGGAGGATGAGGAGGAGGTGGAGGAGGACGAGGATGAAGCAGGTTCACAGCAGGGTGGCAGCCCACACAGCTCAGGCCCATCACTAGTGCGTGGCTGGGGGGATACGGTGGCCGATGACGATCGCCTCCCACAGAGGACAGCTTGTCCTTACCTCTGGGGAGCCTGGCACACATGAGCGATTACATGCTGCAGTGCCTGCGCAACGACAGCAGAGTTGCCCACATTTTAACGTGTGCTGACTACTGGGTGGCCACCCTGCTGGATCCCCGGTACAAAGACAATGTGCCCACTTTACTTCCTGCACTGGAGCGTGATAGGAAGATGCGCGAGTACAAGCGCACGCTGGTAGACGCGCTCCTGAGAGCATTCCCAACTGTCACAGGGGAACAGGTGGAAGGCCAAGGCAGAGGAGGAGCTAGAGGTCGCCCACGCAGCAGTATCACGGCCAGCTCCTCTGAGGGCAGGGTTAGCATGGCAGAAATGTGGACAAGTTTTGTCTCCACGCCACAGCTAACTGCCCCACCACCTGATACGGAACGTGTTAGCAGGAGGCAGCATTTCACTAACATGGTTGAACAGTATGTCTGCACACCCCTCCATGTACTGACGGACGGTTCGGCCCCATTCAACTTCTGGGTTTCAAAATTGTCCACGTGGCCAGAGTTAGCATGTTATGCCTTGGAGGTGCTTTCCTGCCCGGCGCCAGCGTTTTATCAGAACGCGTATTCAGCACGGCGGGCGTCATTACTGACAAGCGCAGCCGCCTGTCCACAGCCAATGTGGACAAGCTGGCGTTCATAAAGATGAACCAGGCATGGATCCCACAGGACCTGTCCCTCCCTTGTGCAGAGTAGTCCTTAATAACTGCCTAAAACATGTCTTGTTGTACTACGGGCCACTTCTTTATTTAATACAAATTTTATGTAACCCACAGTTGAATGAAACTCTCCTCTGTCTGGGCGCCGGGGCCTAACTAGATGAAAGTGGCCTGTTAAACTATCGGGTGACATAAAGCCATAACCTCTGCCATGCTACCTCTGTCCTCTGTCTGGGTGCTGAGGCCTAAGTCAAATAAAGCGGTCTTCTGCTGTGCTGGGGGATATGAAGCTAATCTCTGACCTCTCTCCTCTGTCTGGGTCCAAAGGCCTAAGTCACTGAAAGAGGCCTTCTCCTGTGGTGTGTGATATGATGCCTGAATTTGTGCTGTGGGACCTCTCTCCTCTTCCTGGGTGCAGGGGTCAAAGTATCTAAAAGTGTCCTTCTCTTGCGGTGGTTGATATGATGCCTGAATATGTGCTGTGGGGCCTCTCTCCTCTGTTTGGGTGAAGGGGTCAAAGTAACTTTATGGTGGCTTCTCCTGTGGTGGTTGATATTATGCCTGATTCTCTGCTGTGGAACCTCTCTCCTCTTCCTGGGTGCAGGGGTCAAAGTATCTAAAAGTGTCCTTCTCTTGCGGTGGTTGATATGATGCCTGAATATGTGCTGTGTGGCCTCTCTCCTCTGTCTGGGTGAAGGGGTCAAAGTAACTAAATGGTGGCCTACTCCTGTAGTGGTTGATATGATGCCATATTCTCTGCTGTGGGACCTCTCTCCTCTTCCTGGGTGCAGGGGTCAAAGTATCTAAAAGTGTCCTTCTCTTGCGGTGGTTGATATGATGCCTGAATATGTGCTGTGGGGCCTCTCTCCTCTGTCTGGGTGAAGGGGTCAAAGTAACTTTATGGTGGCTTCTCCTGTGGTGGTTAATATTATGCCTGATTCTCTGCTGTGGGACCTCTCTCCTCTTCCTGGGTGCAGGGGTCAAAGTATCTAAAAGTGTCCTTCTCTTGCGGTGGTTGATATGATGCCTGAATATGTGCTGTGTGGCCTCTCTCCTCTGTCTGGGTGAAGGGGTCAAAGTAACTAAATGGTGGCCTACTCCTGTGGTGGTTGATATGATGCCATATTCTCTGCTGTGGGACCTCTCTCCTCTTCCTGGGTGCAGGGGTCAAAGTATCTAAAAGTGTCCTTCTCTTGCGGTGGTTGATATGATGCCTGAATATGTGCTGTGTGGCCTCTCTCCTCTGTCTGGGTGAAGGGGTCAAAGTAACTAAATGGTGGCCTACTCCAGTGGTGGTTGATATGATGCCATATTCTCTGCTGTGGGACCTCTCTCCTCTTCCTGGGTGCAGGGGTCAAAGTATCTAAAAGTGTCCTTCTCTTGCGGTGGTTGATATGATGCCTGAATATGTGCTGTGGGGCCTCTCTCCTCTGTCTGGGTGAAGGGGTCAAAGTAACTTTATGGTGGCTTCTTCTGTGGTGGTTAATATTATGCCTGATTCTCTGCTGTGGGACCTCTCTCCTCTTCCTGGGTGCAGGGGTCAAAGTATCTAAAAGTGCCCTTCTCTTGCGGTGGTTGATATGATGCCTGAATATGTGCTGTGTGGCCTCTCTCCTCTGTCTGGGTGAAGGGGTCAAAGTAACTAAATGGTGGCCTACTCCTGTGGTGGTTGATATGATGCCAGATTCTCTGCTGTGGGACCTCTCTCCTCTTCCTAGGTGCAGGGGTCAAAGTATCTAAAAGTGTCCTTCTCTTGCGGTGGTTGATATGATGCCTGAATATGTGCTGTGGGGCCTCTCTCCTCTGTCTGGGTGAAGGGGTCAAAGTAACTTTATCGTGGCTTCTCCTGTGGTGGTTGATATTATGCCTGATTCTCTGCTGTGGGACCTCTCTCCTCTTCCTGGGTGCAGGGGTCAAAGTATCTAAAAGTGTCCTTCTCTTGCGGTGGTTGATATGATGCCTGAATATGTGCTGTGTGGCCTCTCTCCTCTGTCTGGGTGAAGGGGTCAAAGTAACTAAATGGTGGCCTACTCCTGTGGTGGTTGATATGATGCCAGATTCTCTGCTGTGGGACCTCTCTCCTTTGTCTGGGTGCTGGGGTCGAAATAATAGTAAGTGACCTTCTCCATTGGTGGGTGACTTGAAGCCTGATTCTGTGCTATGGGACCTCACTCCAATTAATATTGTTTAATTTTTATTTATTTTATGTTAACTCATCATTTCCCTATCTATATTTGTTTGCAGGGATTTACCTACATTTTGCTGCCTTTTGCAGCCCTCTAGCCCTTTCGGGTGTGTTTTACAGCCTTACCAGAAACCTTACCAGATCTAGCACATAAACCAGTTGAACTTGAAACCCTTGAAAGATTACAGTAATGAAAAATAATTATTAATATAGGCAACACTATCTGTACCCTTTGTTTCCAATCAAACAAAACGCAATAAATTTGATTTAACATTATAGTTTTATAAAATAATCTTTAACAAAATAGAATTATTTTTAACATAAATATATAAATAACCAAAAAAATTAGGGTAATTTTTAATTTTTCTCTGCTCCTCCAGCAGATCATCGATGTCCTTAAGATGAGCCTCCTCCATGGCTCGCATTTGGTGGGAGAACTGCATCTTGAGCTGCCTCATCTTCCTGGTTTGCTGCTCCCTGAACTGCTGCATTCGCAGCTGGTGCTTCCTTCGCATTGTTTTTATTTTTTTAACATGATGTTGTCAGCTGTAAAATAAATGAAATAAAATTTGGAAATGTACATTAAAAATACAATCATTAATTGTTATATAAAGCAGATGATATTTTTTTCTTGAAATCTGTTATATATTGGTTTAGGTAGGATTAATAATAGTTCCTTTTAGTTTTGGGTTATTGACTTAGTAGTTACGTTAATGGTTTTGATGTTGATCAATTACTTTTTAGTGTTTATTTTTTATATTACTGTTATGTGTTGTACTTTATTTGTTGCCTGTTTTATTATATTTTCTTCATTTAAAAAAATAATATAGTTTGTTAAAATATATTCTTACAAAAATTTATATATTGCATGCTTGTTATATTGTACTTCCAAAAATGTATGTGTCAGTTAGATACGTTATGGAAATCAGTACTCCCACCCGTAACATTAGCTTTCTGGGACACTGAATAAATAAACATATCCACATCATCTATTTACCTTCTTGTCGGGGGGTAGTGACCATCTCCTTTTCTGCCTCCTCAGAGTCATCACCCTCCTCCACTGCAGCAGTTGGGCTATGGGCCCGATAGCCTGATGGCCCTGCCTCTTCCTGCTCCTCCTCGTCTGAGTGGTCTGTCTCCTCCTCCACCTCCACCGTCTTCCTCTTTTTAGAGAGCTTGGCTCTCACTTTGGGAAGCGGAGCATCTGTAATGATGATGACCAAATTTTTTAAAAATGCCAAGATAAACAAGTAACGCCAAATTACAGTTAAAGGTACACAAATTAATCTATGGTAGTGTCTGGATGGCATAATAATTAACTACACCTATCTTTCTTCTCCTTTTGGCTTAGATCAAGTGTAGTATCATCAGTGTCTGCCTTGACCTGCCGGCCCAGGAACCTGTGGGTACCCCCTGCACTCTGCCTTTGAGCATCGTTGATTAAGTTCAGCTTCAACTCACTGCTGCTATTGGGTGTTGGGCCACTCCCCAGGGAACAAGTGTGATTCGAGTCTATGACTTCATTTGGGCATGTGGCCTAATTGTCCTGATCGATGCTTGTTGTCTACACTCGTCCAGACGTGCGAGGAGTTTGGACAAGCTTCCACTGTGTAAAGTCAAAAAACATATGTGGCCCAGAAAGAAGTCTCATATTGCCACCTTTAGCACCCTTTCCCATCAGTTCAACACCACTGTACTAAGTGATTTATTGTAAAGGGTTAAAATACTTATTTCTCTCACCAACATATTGTTATCTATCTGCTCAGTTATGCAAATAAGTATTGTACCTGGAAAAGATTTATCTCTGATCTTAATGATCAGATCCATCCTGTGGCGCTTCAGATCTGACCACTTTTTTAGAATCGCATCCTTCCGATGAGTGCACCAATGCTTCTGCCAAAGCTGTAAAGCAATTCTCCGCACTATGGCCTGCTTTTCGCCCCTTGACCTTCTGCGGTCGTACCCCTTCTCCAACATTTCCTGCAAGATAACAATTAAATCATGTAATCCCACAGTTCTAAAATACAATTATTAGTTATCATAGTCATAAGAACCATCAAAAATAACATTTAATATCAAAACAGTCAAAGAGTAGAACATCGCCATCCCTTTAAAAGTGACTTGAACATTGCCGCTCCTTTAAAAGTGACTTGATCACTGCAGCCCCTTTAAAAGTGACTTGAACATTGCCATCCGTTTAAAAGTGACTTGACCATTGCGATCCCTTTAAAAGTGACTTGAATATTGCCGCCCCTTTAAAAGTGACTTGAACATCGCCATCCCTTTAAAAGTGAATTGAACATTGCGATCCCTTTAAAAGTGACTTGAATATTGCCGCCCCTTTAAAAGTGACTTGAACATCGCCATCACTTTAAAAGTGACTTGAACATCGTCATCCCTTTAAAAGTGACTTGAACATCGTCATCCCTTTAAAAGTGACTTGAACATTGCCACCCCTTTAACAGTGTCTTTCACTAATCACTCATGTAGTTGTGCGGTCTGCTAAAGCCTGTGATGAGTTTATGTCACCAAGCAGTAGGACATGTGTAAGGCAGTTATGAGATCAGTGAAGGCTTGCAGGCTTCTTGGCTAATAAAAATCATTAATAAGTTTAAATCACATTACTGAATTACACACTAACTAAGTTCAATTACTTACAGTTATTAAGAAATCCAGCTCTTCATTAGAGAAATTACTTTTCGCCATAATCGCTGGGACAGTCACCAATCTCCACTCTCGTCTCTCTCGATCCGATCCGAGGTAACGCACACACGTACAGACACACGTACACGATTCTTGAATAGTTGTATTATCGCGATAATAAAACTAACAGTGTAAAGTTGACTGTATTGCTCTAAGTTATATTTGCGTACGAATGTAACTTCTATTACAGCACACCAATACTAAAACTGACTAAGAGACAGCTTTAAGTTCTATTCGAACGCGATTGCAACTTTGGAACTTAAAGTGGTATACGATTTTAAAAGTTAAGTACTAAAAAGTTGAAATCGCAATGCGATTCTTATGTATTTGCTTAATCTGAGTCAGTAAGTTAACCAATATGGATGGAATTATTTAGCAATGCTAAGTTAAAACGGCAATGCGATTAAGCAGATATATAAGAATCGCATTGCGATTTCAACTTAATTCTCACATCCGACAGTACATTCTACTGGAGGAGGCGTTCCCATGGTGATCGGTAGCTAAAAGTTATAATCGCAATGCGTTTATTTCGGTATCTTATCCCTCTGGGTGTTTTTTACAGCCTTTTTAGTGCCCAAAAGTTCGGGTCCCCATTGACTTCTATGGGGTTCGGGTTCGGGATGAAGTTCGGGTTGAGTTCGGATCACGAACCCGGACATTTTCCGGAAGTTCGGCCGAACCTCTCGAACCCGAACATCCAGGTGTTCGCTCATCTCTATTTACAAACAACATCTCCTAGCAACCATCAGTGAAAAACACAACGCACCCGCACTTGCTTGCAGATGCAATGCGTTTTTCATGCAGCCCCATTCACTTCTATGGGGCTTAGGCTGCGTGAAAAACAAAACGCAGAATATAGAACATGCTGCAATTTTCACGCAACGCACAAGTGATGCGTTAAAAAAAAACGCTTATGTACACAGACCCATTGAAATGAATGGGCCAGGATTCAGTGCGGATGCTATGTGTTCACGTCACGCATTGCATCCGCGCGGAAAACTCGCTCGTGTGAAAGGGGCCATCTACTGTAAGGACAGCGTCCTGACAGCACCCCAAAAAGCACTTTTTAGGGCTCGTACATCAGTCTGCTTTTATATTTTTTTTCTATATAAAATATATAAAATATATATATATATATATATATATATATATATTGCAGTTGCCTACCCATGTGTGAGAGGCCGCAGGCCCACAGACTGTGCTGTGTGCACACTACTCATAGAGGGTGGCACAGTACCTTGCAGATAAAGTAATTTAATTTTTACCCTTTAATATAATTAAAGTTGCCTGCCAGTGTGTCAGGCCCACTGACTGTACTGTACCCACTGCCCACCACTTATATCGGGTGTCACAGTACCTTGCACGGCGCACGCGCAGTCACCTAAAATTCAAACGAAGCGGACCGAGCATGGGTCTTTTTCCATCTCCCGGTTCCAAAAAATCTAGTCACTACACCGGCCCTGGCCCTAATAAGGGATAAAACAGAGATTAAACTGATAGGAATAGTACTTAGTTAACACTAGTTGCATTGGTGGCAAATTCCATTGCAAGTGCCCAAAATTAGAAGGAAGCAGACAGAGTAAGCTTTTTTCTCTATCTCCCCATGCAAGGATTCAATTCAATACACGTCCCCTGATAGGCGACTTAAAGATTAAAATTCTAAGAATAGTAGTTCACACTATTTGTATTGGTGGCACAGTACATTGCGCGGTGCAAGCTCAGTGCCCCAAATTGGAAGTAAGAGGACCAACCAATCATCTTTTCCCATCTCCCGGTTCCTAAAATCTATTCGATACACGTCCCCTTATAGGAGACATAACAGGTAATAAACTGCTAAGAACATATTTTTTTAATAAAAAAAAAAAAGAGGACAGCCTCTGCGGAGCTGGGAATTTTTTGGCCGCATTACTGAGCGCTCATGCACAATGGCTGTAGGCTCATGCGTCCTTTTGCGGAGGTGACAAACCTGGTCAGTCAAACCCAAGGCAACATTATCGACCTCATCCCATGTGCGGTTTTTCTGGAGCGTGCCCTGGGAAGAGTGCTGGATTAGGCCGTAGATGTGCATGAAGAGGAAGAGTTGTAGTCACCATCACTACCAAAAGCAGCCTTGTCCTCGTCTTCAATTGCTGGACCTGCGGCAACGCAAAGAGAGAAGTCTGAAGAAGAGTCAGAGGAGGAAGGTGGCTTTGAGGAGGTGGAAGATCAACCACAGCAGGCGTCCCAGGGGGCTTGTTGTCACCTTTCGGGGACCCTTGGTGTTGTACGTGGCTGGGTGAAGAAGGAGACCTTCAATGACATCAGTGAGGACAAGAAACGGTACATGGCTAGCTTGGTATCCAACCTTGTGCAAATGGGGAGTTTGTGGTTGTGCAAATGGACTGTTTGTTGTTTTTTGCGGTGCGTTAAACGGGGAGTTTGGACTGTCACTGTGAAGCGGGTGTAACCCTTACACTACCTGATCGATACAACATCATACCTGATCATATACACACACTGGATGTTTAAAAGCACCTTTATTCCAAACAATTTAGGAATGTTAGGTGATTTATGCCCTTTATGGATTAAAGCCCAACTCTGCGTCAACAATTTTCCATGAGAGTTTTGCCATGGATCCCACTCCGGCATGCCACAGTCCAGGTGTTAGTCCCCTTGAAATAACTTTTCCATCACTATTGTGGCCAAAAAGAGTCCCTGTGGGTTTTAAAATTCATCTGCCAATTGAAGTCTATGGCGGTTCGCTCGGTTCGCGAACATTTGCGGAAGTTCGCGTTCGCCGTTCTCGAACAGAAAATGTTATGTTTGCAACATCTATTCACAATGTGAATGAGGCCCTCCTTTATGTGATATACAGGCTGTTTCGGAGTACCTCTTGCTTGTAATTTTTGCACTTTATATACAATTGAATATACAGGAAAGAATGTTTCCTGACAATTTTTGTGGGGGTAGGGTTTTGTGCGTATTTTTGTCAGTTTGTAAAAGTGGCGTACAACTCGGACAACATGGTTCCCATGGTGTTTCTGTCACTTTATGACCTTTTCCAATGGACCAGGCACCCTCCCTTTTTCAGAGCAGGGGGTGCCTGGTTCTTTCCCTTGACTTCCATTTTACTCGGGTGCTTGGCTGAGCACACGAATATAGCAATGTGTTGAGGCCGAACACCCGAATACTTTGGTGCTCGCTCATCACTATACGGCACAGGTTGCAAATGAAAATTCTTTTATTGTCCGCACTTTCCTCCAAAAAGCGCCAGACTGCGGAACACTTACCCCTTGGCAAGGGACATTGCCGCAAGGAGGTGCTCCAGGGAACAGTTGCGGGCCTGTTCTGTGTGGCCCACCTTCTCCCTTTTGCCACCCCACTGCCTCTTCCAGCCTGTTGCGGTGCTGCAGATCTCTCCCCCTCTTTACTGCTGTCCTCGCACGGCTTGCCACCTTCCCAGGTTGGGTCAGTGATGTCATCGTCCCCCATCTCCTCTTCCACTTCCTCACTCAGGTCATTCTCCTGACTTGTGTTGACCTAACAAGACCCTCACTTATTGGCAACTGTGTCTCATCCACATCATCCAACTCATGAAACCCTAATTGCTATTCTCCACCATCATCTACTTCTGACTGTGGATGCTGAAGAGTTTGGGGATTAGTGCACAAGATCTCCTCATGTCCCTCTTCAGGGAGGGTCAGCTCTCCTGCAGGCCCTCACCTACCATCTTTTATAGGGCAATCAAAAAATATTCTTAAATTTCAATAAAAATTTTTCCTAGCCGGTGCTGACCGCCATTCCCTATGCTAACTCTACAATGTAACATTACCGCAAGCAAAAAAATTTTTTAAAATTTTATCTTGGCCAGTGCTTTTGATAATATCTCTGCAATGTCCTTGCACTGGCAACCGGGGTCATGTAACTCGTTAGCATGTAGGAATCTCGTTGGTTGTCGGAATGAACTAGACAAATTGTTCCACCCACTCACAACTGCCATGCACCACCACCCACAGAATATAGAAAGAGGTATCAATCTGTCAATCCTTTCAGTGTCCGGGCCGTGAGAGGTTTCTCATGTGGAATCAAATTAAGCTGCAGGCTCCACGCCTGTTGGTGCCCTTCCGTCAATTAGTTTAAGTTTCAGCTTTGCAACCATACTCCCCTCGGAACCCAAAGACTTTGGTTTCCAGGAAAATGCTCGGCGGGTAATGCGAATAACGCCGCCGGATCGTGTGTCGGATCGTTTTCAAACCAGGCTACAAATTTCATCTTAGATTAATGAAAACATTCTTGGTAAATGTTTTCAGTGCGGTCCTTCTGGCACCAGTCCGCAATACGGATACCTCCGGCAGTCCATCTTAATTATAGCCCCAGTTGTGAAAAATAACAACATTTTTGGCAGCACTTTCACTTTATGTAAGCTGAATATACAGGAAAGAATGTTTCCTAACAATTTTTCCTGTAAAATAGATTTATTTATTTACTTATTTATTTATTTTTTGGGGGGCGGGCATATTTTTGTCAGTCTGTAAAAGTGGCGTACAACTAGGACAACATGGTTCCCAGCAGCGACCTGGGAGTCCAAGATTTATCCAGACATGGTCCCCATGCTTTTCCCGATAAATTTTGGTGGTGTTTCTGTCGGCTCGGCCGAGCACACGAACATAGCAACATCCGAACACCCGAATACTTTGGTGCTCGATGATTACTACTAGTGACCATCTAATAAATTTAAGGGTGAGGGTCTGCTGCAGAGCTGACCCTCTAAAACATTATGGGCGAAGGCCTGCTGCTGATCTGACAATCTAAAACATTATTGGCGAGGGTGTGCTGCCGAGTTGACAATCAAAAGCATTATGGGTGAGGGCCTGCTGCAGAGCTGACCATCTAAAAGATTAGGGGTGAGGATCTGCTGCTGAACTGACCCTCTAAAACATTAGAGGCATGGGCCTGCTGCTGATATGACCATCTAAACCATTAGAGGTGAGGGCCTGCTGCCGAGCTGACCGTCTAAAAGATTATGGGTGAGGGCCTGTAGCTGATCTGACCATCTAAAACATTATGGGCGAGGGCCTGCTGCCGAGCTGACCGTCTAAAACATTAGGGGCGAGGGCCTGCTGCCTAGGTAACCATCTAAAACATTATGGATGAGGGCCTTCTGCAGAGCTGACCATCTAAACAATTAGGGGTGAGGGTCTGCTGCTGAACTGACCATCTAGAACATTATGGGCAAGGGCATGCTGCCGAGCTGACCACCTCAAAAACATTATGGGCGAGTGCCTGCTGTTCAGCTGACCATCTAAAACATTATGGGCGGGGTCCTGCTTCTGATATGACCATCTAAAACATTAGGGGCAAGGGCTTGCTGCTGATATGACCATCTAAAACATTAAGGGCATTTCTGACCTTTTCTTGTGAACCGGACACCCTCCTCTCTTCAGAGCAGGTGCCTGGTTTAATGCTTGGGTTCTCCGATTGACTTCCATTGTGCTCGGGTGCTTGGTAGAGCACTCAAGCATCCCGAGGTGTTCTACTTGAGCACCCGAGCAACCTGGACCCGAAACGTTGCAGCTTATATACTCTGAGAAATTCAGTTTCTATAAATTGGGGATATAGTCTATACTATCGTGTTGAAATTGTACCACTAGTGTGAATAATAAACTACTGTGCACTAAGCATCTATTGGCGTGCTGTCTCCGAAATTTGTGTTACATATTGACTCCTGGACGACTTGGATGGAAGTCATCAAAGGGGACGTGCACCCATGAAAGCCTCATCTTGATGTGTGCTGAGGTCCACTACTGAATTAACAGTTGGCAAATTAGCAAATTCTTTTATCGTCCCCACTTCCCTCAAAAAAGCACCAGACTACGGAACACCTATACCTTGGCAAGGAAGATTTCCGCAAGAGAGAGCAGTTGCGGGCCTGTTTCATGTGGCCCACCTTTTCCCTTTTGCCACCCCACAGCCTCTTCCAGCCTGTTGTGGTGCTGTGGATATCTCCCCCTCTGTCCTCACTTGGCTTGCCACCTTTCCAGGTTGGGTCAGTGATGTCATCGTCCCCCACCTCCTCTTCCACTTCCTCACTCTGGTAATCCTCCTGTCTTGTTGACCTAACAACAACAACAACAACCTCAGTTATTGACAACTGTGTCCCATCCTCATCATGAACCTCTTGATACACTAATTGCGGTTGACTTATTGGCAAATGTGTCTCATCATCATCATCCACCTCGTGAAACACGAATTGCTGTTCCCCACTGTCATCTTCTTCTGATTGTGGATGCTCAAGAGTTTGGGAATCAGGGCACAAGATCTCCTCATGTCCTTCTTCAAGCAGGCTTGGCGAGATGCCCAATTTAAGGAATGGAGATTAAAAGAGCTCCTCGCAATATCCAAGTGTGGAATCACTTGTTTGCCAAGACTCTCCATGGTGGGAGGAAGGAGGATCAGGGTGAGGATTCTGTTGACCAGACTCTTGGCTACTGAGACTGGACTGTGTGGAAGACAGGGTGGTGCTTAACCGACTGGAAGCATTATCTGCTGCAATCCAGCCAACCACCTGGTTGCACTGGTCTGACTGTGAGAGTGGTGTCCTGCGCCGCTCTGCAAACTAGGACATGAAGCTAGGTATCGTGGATGAGTGTGTTTCTTGTGCTCTGGAAGCAGGCAAAGGTTCAATGCGCCCAGAGCTCCAGGCAGCTTGTACGGAGGTACCTTTTTCACGCGGCTTGGAGTGTCGGCGTCCCACGTATGCTGCGTGCGCGCTTGAGGTCCGTCAGTTCGCGCGGCCGTGCAGAGTTTTTGAAGGTCACGTGTGCCGTATCCTCGGCGCAGGCAGAGGACAATAGTCCTTACAGCAGTAGTAGTCATGCAGTATTATGCTGAGTCTTGTGGTCCTTCTGTCAGTATGGAGGATTATTTGGCAGAGTGGTAGGGCTTTGTTAGCGATGCAACCCAGACGTGTCTCAAAGTCACCTGACTTCTTCCTCAGTGGAAGCAAGTAATGTCGCTGTCACCACCTGCTAATAAAAAATTACACTGAATGAATGTCACTGATATTTAGGATGCGCACACGTTATACAAAACTTATAGCACAAGTAATGTCGCTGCCAAGAGCAGCAAAAAAAATTAAACCGAATGTTACTGATATTTCAGATATGCAAACATTATGCAGGAGATGTAATGCCGGTAATGGTGTCTGCTGCGGACAGTTACGTCTACAAAAAAAATACACTGAATGTCAGAGATATTTTTAGGCTGCGGACACGTTAGACATGAGATGTAGCGCAGATAATGTCGCTGTCTGCAGCGGCCAAACAATTGCAAGCTATTTAGCTAAGTTCCGCTAAAAATATATATTGCTGCCAGATACAACTATAGTCCTTAAAAGGACTTTTGGGTCTATAACAAGAATTATAACTAAAATATTCCAATTTCACTCCCTACACTTACTCTCCCTTCTACTCTCCAGCTCTCCATGACTAAGACTGAGCAAACACGTGTCATCGGGTGCAATGTAGCACCCGAAGACGCGTTTCGGCCAGCCAATCACTGTAATGCCAGTAGACAACATGGCTACGGCATTACAGTGAATGGCAGTAATTACCTGCACATTTATTGGCTGCTACACAGCCAACAAACGTGCGGGGAGAAGGCTCAAGCATCACGCTCGAGCATACGCGGTATTCGGCCGACCAGCGTGATGTGCCGAGCATCGCGATGCTCAAGCCGAACTAGTGTTCGACCAAGCATGCTCGCTCATACCCTAATAGCCAGTCCTTTCTGGTAGTGAAGCAGTTACTGTGACAGGCAGGTGGACACCCCAATAACAGTAAAATTAGTAAACTTATTCACTCCAATTTCAGAATCAAGGCCTAATGGAAATGGATAGCTCTGTGCCCTACACAGGGATTGATGAAAAGTGGGGTGTCTTCTATGGATCCCTTCAGCTTCAGATTACAGTCCCTGCACTGTCCCTGCAGTCTTCTTATCCAATATTCCACAATTAAAGGCTTTTTGAACACTGTCCCTAGTGCTTGTCAAGTCTTTCCCAATGCTTAGATCACAGTGAAATGTCAGAGACCGCATGGGATGAAGCTTTTAAAGGGCTGTGACATCAAAGGGAATGCCCATCTGCTGGCTTCATATCATTATGGGTCATATCGTGTTCCTGCTCTTCTTAATTTCACTTTGTAACACGTGTAGGCACAATTTGAATTGATGCCATTGAATCGATGCCGTGCGCACAATGGGCACATGCCCTGGCCCGGCGAAGCAGTGTGCAGGCGCGGGATCTAGTTCAGACCTAGTGATGATGCAAGGGAATAGAGGGGTGGGCACAGGAAGAGGCTGGGAAGGAGTAACGCTGAAAGAAGGCAATGCAGTCTGGGCTCCTACACAGTGAACACTGACCCTGGGCACTTGCGAGTGCTCATATGTATATGAATTAAACATAGTTTTTTCCTGCTTCTGCAAGTCTAAACAAAATAACAAAGCTACCATTTCATTCATGTATACAGGTGTGCTACAGGACAATGTAAGCACTGTATAAGGGCATATTGTAATAACAGACTCCCTTTAAAAGTAACCTCTACAGCACCCCTCCATCTTAACAGTGACCTGCACAGTGGCCTGCCCCCTTAAGAGTGACCTTCCCAGCTCCCGTCCCTTTAACAGTTATTTCTACAGCAACTGGCCCCCATAACATTGACATTGAAAGTACCTCGCCACCCTTAACAGTGACTTCCACAGAGCCCCAGACCCTTGGCATTGAAGCCCACAGCGGCCTCCACCCTTAACAGTGGCTGTGCATAAAGAGTAGACAGACAACAGACAGAAATTGGTTCCAAAGTCCCAAATTGTCATCCAAGATGAGAGAAAATGAAAATTTAAGAAAAATAAGCAGATAACTAAGACACATAAAACTAGTCTTTCCATATATACTTGTATGGTCCCGCACTGCGCACTCCCCAACCTCCTTCACTGTGTATATGCTCTGAAGACACAATATACAGTTACTTATAAACTCCTGGATTGTTATTTACCTTCTCCTGAGTTCTACTGCGTATATTCTCTTCTTCTCTCTTGCTCTTACATCCGCATGAGCCTCCCTCATCTCCCCCTTCATGCGGATGTAAGAGCAAGAAAGAAGACGTGAATATACGAAGCAGAACTTAAGAGCAGGTAAATAACAATCTGGGAGTTTATAAGTAACTGTATATTGTGTCTTCAGAGCATTTACACAGCGAAGGAGGGTGGGGAATGTGTCGCGTGGGACCATACAAGTATATAGGTGTAATTTGCATCTAGCAGTGGCAGCAATACCGCTTCAGTACCGTAGCGTCAGTGGTCGAGAAGTTAGGTGAAAGCACCGGTGTAAGAAAGAACAGTGTTTCACGTAGTCCTTACATATATCAGTGAGCAATGGCTGCTAACTAGCAACTAATACAGACATTTTTCCAGAGAACTGGCCTTCACTGGTTGTATCTGAGTCTGAGACATTGTATGTTGAGTCTAGTTTCAACTTACGATGGGTCAGAAAAGACCATTGCATGTTAAAAATATTGTATCCTGAGTCCATTGTATCTTGAGGGATCACTGTATATGTAATAGATAAGAGATATAGCATTAGTAAATTTGTAATCCATATATTCAGTGTTTGCAGAGTGCCGCTGGAAAACTACGATTTAGGTTCCCCATCAAAGATGTGATCTCCCAGCAAACGAGCCATTTACATAATCCAATTATTACCTTTACATAGGCCAAATACTGTCCATACGGAAAATTTGTCTAATCCTAAACTTATACAATAGCGACCTTTTAGTGGCCATTGTAAAATCTCACAGCTAATATGATTACTGGAGTCTATTCCTAGTCTAGTGTTGGATAAGGTTAATGTAGTCCCTACATAAATCTTTTTCTTGGAACAAAAACATGACCATGTTTAATTTTTATTTGTTAAACCTGTGTTTAGTTTTGTACCATCCACCCACTTTAATGTTACCTACCGCAGGCCAACCACCAAACAGGTTTCGCCAATGGCATTTTCAGGGCCACTGAAGAATTCATTGGTGAAACACGTTGGGTCCTGCAGTAAGTAACATTTCAGTTAGTGATGAGCAAAGTATTAAAAAATTTGATTTGGCTGCTTCGCCGAATTTTACAAAAAAATATGCTTTGTGACAAATTACTTTGTTACGAAGCGCATTTCTTTGTAAGTAGTAGGTGCAATAACAAGGTGCAGAGATTGCAATGCACCCCTTCATTATACCCCAAGATGCCAAGTTCATACATGATTGCGACATCTGATATAAATAAGAGAGTCTAAAATTAAAACAAAACAAAATAACTTACCTGATCCATTTGCTCGTGACGGGCCTGCCACCTCCATTTTGCTTGAAGGTCTGGCGCGAAATCTCACGGGGCCTGAGATTATGTCATTACGCCGGTCGGCGTGGTGACACGTTATACGGCATTGCAAACAGGATTTCGTCTGAGATTTTCAAGCAAGATGGTAGCGGCTGGCCCATCGCGAGCAAATGGATCAGGTACGTATTATTTTTTGTTTTGTTTTTTACACTATTTCAGTTTAAATTGATTCGCTACCACGAAGCACGAGGAAATTAGACTTTACAACTAATCAAATTTATCCTAAAATGTGATTCGCTCATTACTAATTACAGTATATTTTGTGATTTGTGACTGTATTTTAATCTTGTATTTGAGGTTTTGATCCCCAGTTTCTACCTTTGGTACATACTAATTTTCTTGTTAGCGCAGTCCTATCCATTATTTGTAAAATTTTTCCCTCAAATATATATTATATGTTTTTAGATATGTCCAATAAAGTTTTTATTTTATATATATGTTTGGCTGTTGGTGCTGTTTTTTTTATAGGTTTTATATCCTGAGCTACATATTTCCAGCCTTGCCAGTCCTGGTCCTATAATTTTTTTTGCCTGACATAATATCACTTTTAATAAAGTGGGTATAAAATGCTATTGTATGTCTACTAAAAATTACCACCTACTAATAACAGTGACTATCTACTTATATAGGTTGACTTTTTTATGTAAAAATAAGTGAAAGGACTGTCAAAGCTCAACCTAATCATCTTCTACTACCCATGCATCTGAGAGATGTATAGGAAATACCATGTAACAAAATGACTTCATGTTCCGTCACGTATAGCCTACACATCTGATGCCCTTCTGGTACTCAAACACCACCTTACCACATTGTTGCCAGAATAACTCAGATGGACAAGTACTATAACAGCAAATGCTCCAATTGTCATGGGCATTTGATGCTTGTCTTTTTTATTCTATCAAGATAAAAAGAACAATAATGTTTTTCAAGTTTTATTTTATGACCAGTTGCAATACAATCCATAACAGACTAAAAATGTACTGTGGATCTCATGTTTCCTAACCACAAAAAGATAAAATGAGCAAAAGAGATTACAATCACCTGTCCAGTTTCAAGAATCCATATGATATCTGGCATTAAAGTCAGATCCTTGTAACTCCACCGCAGATGTCATCAACGCCAGAAGAAAAGGACCAAAGATCTTAATACATTGCTGTAGAGCAAGAATTGCCTTTAGAGTATCAAT